>CM073465.1:71073446-72472196 GCA_037074535.1 Gleditsia sinensis
TCAACTTGGCCCATGGCCTCATAATATTCATGTGATTCAACTTGGCCCAAGGCCTTATAATACCAACATTATTGTAAAATATAAAACCATTTTTCAAACAGCACATCAAAATACGCAAGAAGCGAGGATCCTGCCTGTATGTTCATGGAGATACTCTAGACATAACTAAACTAAATAAACAATACAAAAGAGCCTTGCCTAAACTGGGGCTCACCAACACTATCTTCAGCCTCCTACGAAGCTGTAGCTGGATCAAAGTCTCTTTGACTATCTGTGGGGAGGAAATAAAAGAGGGGTGAGATTACCACATCTCAGTGAATGAGTAAATCATACTATAACTGAAACAGGGCAAACCAAGCACGATTGTTTCGCAATGGGTTTAATAATTGAAATCCAAATGTAAAGATAACAATAGAAACATAAAGCATTTAACCATAATTTATTGAAAGAATGCTAAACAGTTCAAATGTGTGTTCAAAAG
Source organism: Gleditsia sinensis (assembly GCA_037074535.1). Classification (NCBI taxonomy): domain Eukaryota; kingdom Viridiplantae; phylum Streptophyta; class Magnoliopsida; order Fabales; family Fabaceae; genus Gleditsia; species Gleditsia sinensis. The sequence continues at coordinate 71,073,928 of CM073465.1, forward strand.
ATAAAACATGATTAAATCAATAACCGTAAGCAAATCAATTATGCATGGTAAGTAATACATGAAGATATTTATGCAATAACAATGATGAATGAGCTTGTTTAGAAATATTTAATCTTTAAAAAAAATGCATCAGTTTATTGGAGGTCTTTCCTGATAGATCTATCATCTCCCCCAAGCACACAGCAAGGGTAGGGTAATCACTGTAGGCGTAGACATAAGTCCACCCTAAATTTCCCCCAAGCACACAGCAAGGGTAGGGTAATCACTGTAGGCGAAGACATAAGTCAACCCTAAATTTCCCCAAGCACATAGCAATGGGTATGGCAATCACTGTAGGCGAAGACATAAGTCAACCCTAAATCCCTGTGTCTTAGGCAGTCATATGCCCATCACAGTATCCTAGGCCGAAGCCTTAACATGATCATGGTGCACCAGGGCTAGCACTACCTGCGGCTAGCTAACAGTGATCTAAAAGGGTCCCTTCAATAGAAAACATTTGAAATATGCTATTCAAAGAGTTTAAAGTAAAACATTTCAATAACATTACAATAAAGCTATAATTCTCCATCTAGCTCTTTTCATGTATAAAACTCCGTTCAAAAATATGTTTCATCCATGTATTCCTATGGAGACCTTTATCATCATAAACTTTCCCTTTAAACATAGATCGTCCGTAGACGTCGTATAGATGCTCATCATGCATCAAATCATTTTAAACATAGATCGTCCGTAGACGTCGCATAAATGCTCATCATGCATCAAATCATTTCATGGCCAACTTAGTTCATTTCTATGACTAAGTTCGCATTTCTATAAATCTAGCTCAAATGGAGAATTATCAGTCTAGATGTTTGCCCTGCATACCTAGGGTTCAACTAGGATTGAAATTTATAATTTCTAACATGGTTGGAACATATTGGTTTTCAAAGCAGTAAAACAATTTAGCATACATTCCAACTAGTTAAAATCATATGAGAGAGAGAGTTATAAACCGAATTCATAAGACATGCGCTATAGTATGAAAAACCCACTCACAGGTAAGGGCTCCAGATTGGACAGCCCTAAAATCCTAGTTCCTGGTCTGAATTCGGTAAAACAGACCCCAAAATCGAGTCCGGAAGGTCCAAAAACCTTAAATGAGCTTGGTTACTGTTCACCGCCGGAAAACACTATTCACGCCGAAAAACACTATTCACTGTCACAAAAATTTTACCGAATCAACAAAACAATTTCATATCCTAATATTTATCTAGTTTCTGAATCCATCTACGGAGTCAGATTTCTAATTAGAAGTCCCTAAGTAAGGTTTTTCAGAACTTACCTTTTACCGAGATTTTCTACTTCAGATCTACGGCGATTCAACGGTTGATTTGAAAAACTGATCGGTCAAAACTGAAGTACTCTTCGTCCTGAATCCAATAACATCTTCAGTTTTGATATCGGAAGCTAATCTGTACTCCAAATCGAAATAAAATTTTGGATGTTACTATTTCTACACTATTCATTACTATTCATTTTTTTCCCGTTTTCTTCTGCTTAGAATTCGTCGCCCCCGGTTTCTCATTTTATGGTTTCTGACGTTTTTTTTTTTTTTAAATATAATAATAATTATTATATAATTAATAATAGGATTTTCTTTTATAAAAATTCATATAAATTCCATTTTTCATCATAAAATATCCCAAAAATTTGTAAAAATTTCCTTTCTCATAAATCTTTAGTTACACTCTTAAATCATAATTTTTTTTAATAAAAATTGTAATAAAACAAATTTTAAAATAAATATTTTTATTCATATTAAAAGAAAGAATATTTCTAAAAATACCATACAAATTCATTAGAGGCCGATATAATTATTTTAAGCAACACAATACTTCTTTTACTTAAAAGTCCACTTACTTTTAACAAATCATAATCATTTCTACATAAATAAAAATATATTTGCTTATAGCGCGCCAAAAACATAAATTCTTATATTTCTTTTGTAATTCTTTAATCCATGTAATAAATATTCATATTTTCTACGTTTCTTATCTCTATTGTCAAAATTCTCTCCTTTATTCTAAATTTCCTTTAATTGGAATTTTTGTTAAATTTTACGGTTATTACAGAAAGGGTCTGAACTCTGATATGGTGGTTCTGATATGAGATCCTCATAGTGTTTTCATGTCAAAAGTTTTGATGCATTACAATATTTGAATAATGATCATACCGTATTGCATATGATTTTGAATATCTAAATGTGATATGAATTAAGAATATTTGAAATGCGGATCTCATATGAATGTACTTCTAAACTGTATTTTCTGTGATAAATTTTAAAATATAAGTACATCCATATGTTGACATAAGAGGTCATAGGAGGTATTATATGCTCACTGAGTTGTCAAATTCACTACACGATATTTATATGTTTTTTAGATAAGGTTATAGAGTTTGGTCATTCCCCTTCAGATAGTTGATTAGTTAAACGACATGATCTCTGGGTGAGTCTACTTTGTTTCCATGGTTCATAGATTTTGATTTATATTGTATTTGTACTTTAGAGTATGCTCTGAACGCCACAAGCAGGATCCCTGCTTCTACTGTATTTTGATGTTTATAGATTTGATATATATATATATATATATATATATATATATATATATATATATATATATATATATATATATGAAAATACATATCTGTAAAAGAGTATATTATACATGTTATGAAAAACATATGATCGTAAAGTATGTGTTTCACGTGCTCTAAAATTAGGGACATGACAAAGAAAGACTAAGGCATTAATTTGTGCACAAAATTAGTTGAAACTCATTATATTTTAATTTAACATTAATAATCTTGAAGTGAAGAATTGCAACAATATAAGAAGATTGAGACAAATAAAATATTTATTTTATATGTTATAACTTGTTAATAATACTTAGCCAAATAATTATTTATTTTCTAATGGTTTGCTGAATTTACTAGTGTCAGATAGCCAAATAAAGTGTCTAATCAAGCAAGACAATCCATGGAAAAGGATAAATAGCCTGTGGCTAATGACTAAACTATTAAAACTTTGTGGTATATCACTTTTATTTTATCAGTCACCTTTTTTTTATCATTCTATGTGTATTAATACTTTTTTTTGTTTTGTTTTTTAAAACTATTTATAGGTGGTTGAAGATGGCAATAGAAATACTTAAGTTGCAATAGTCTTAAAATTTAAAGAAAATTTAAAATTAAAAAAAAATTTGAATAAAAGAGATGATTTTGAAAAAGGAGATAAGAATTGTTGAAAATATATTTATTTATTACATGGGTTGAAAAATTATAAAGAAAATATGAGAATTTACGTTTTGAGATCAAAATGCAATTTCTTAAAAGTTTATGGGTCAAAATGTAAATAAGAAAAATTTGCAAGGACCTTCTTCAAAAATTGAATTTTTTAAGAAAGGTTCCCCGGAATATTTTGGAGTTTCAGCCACACAAAGAACTAAAAATTTCGGATTTTTCTCTTAAATTTTTCTCTTCTGAAATCTCAAAACTTCTCTCTAGAATTTTACCATTTCTGGATCTCGAATTTCGACACTACCACCGCCAACGGAATCAAAACGAAGAGTTCAACAAATCTATCCGATTGATTTCTAAAAAATTGACCGGAGATTAATCGAAAAATGGAGGGAAAAATCACCTAAAGATGTCATTTCTGAAACTCCTATATGTGGTTCTCAAATCAAAAAACTAACACTATAGATGGATTCAGAAGGTACCGAAATCTTAGGATCTCAAATTTTAGATTCATCCTCCTTTGCACACGCCCCTATGCACTGATTCTTCCTCGGCGAGTGACATCCACGCGCAGCCCTTGTGGTGGCGTGTGCAGCGCGTGTTCCAGCACCATGTTGTGTTGACCTGCATTGACCGAGCTCCCGGAGGCTAAATTTCATGAATCCGAAGTCATTTTCAAGGTTTTTGGACCCTCCGGAGTCATTTTTGAGGTCTATTTGACTAGATTTGAACTGGAAACATGGATTTTAGAGTTGTCCAACTTGGAATCCTAACTTTGTGAGTAAATAATTCTTTTTATGATTTACCCTATATTGTTTTTAAATTTTAAATGTATAATTGATTATATTTATAAGTTATTTATACTTTTATATGTTTCTGAAATAGATTAAATTATCTGAATTGTTTACAATTTGGAATATAGTTCAAGAAGAGTATGGGCTTGTTTGATTCTGTTTTTGTTTTTTTGTTTTTAAAAATTATTTTTAAAAACTATGTTTAAAAATTGTTCTGTAAAACAAAAGTAAAAAAAATCCGTTTGATAAACTGTTTTGAAAACATGTTGTTTTTTGTTTTTTTTCTTTTGAAAACAAAAACTGAAAATAAAAACAACTTTTCATTGTTTCTGTTTTTCTGTTTTAAAAACAACTTGTTTTCAAAATTTGTTTCCGAAACAACAACAGAAAACAGTTATCAAACGAGTTTTTTTTGTTCTGAAAACAACTGAGAACAGAAAACAGTTTTTAAAATAGGAAAACAAACAGACCCTATGATTTTGAAAATGGATTTTTGAACTCATTGTGCATCTCATACTAAATATAATTTCTCATCATATAGTAAAGTGAATATTTATGCACGTGGCATTAATTTATAAAGCTATATGATTGCCTTGAAAAAGAGTATGTATATGTGATAAACCCTGATTGAGAAATTTATGACAGATGAACTGTATTGAGACCGAAATTCTATATTATATTAAAAGCTCTATTTTGAATGATATGGGATATATGCATATGATAATTTTTGTGAAAGAATCCTATTAGAAATATTGTTTGCTAACAGCAGGTGATGTTAGCCTTTGTACACCTTGATATCTTAGTTAGTAAGGGTGGTGTTAGCCTTATGTGAGGGCCAACACATGGAATTTGATATGTGATAGAGAGCGAGATGCCTCCTATCTGGGCAAGATGTCGAATATATGATATGTGATTTGCCTTCCCTTGCTTTGTACTTAAAAAAATTGCCCATATTAGAGTCCCTTCGCGTGTATGATGGTAGGACAAACCTCAGCGGAATGTTGAATTTAGACAAATCTTACACCACCAAAATACGGAAAGGCCTGAACTCTGATATGGTGGTTCTAATATGGAATCTTCTTAATGTTTTGATGAAAAATGTTTTGATGCATATTAATGTTTGATTAATAATCATACTGTATCATATATGGTTTCAGATATCTAAATACGATTTGAACTGAGAATATTTGAAATGCGGGTCCCATATGAATATACTTATGAACTGTAATTTTCAATGTGATAAATTTTGACATATGAGCATATCCATATGTTGACTTAAAAGGTCATAGAAAGTATTATTTGCTCACTGAGTCGTCAAAATCACTACACGATGTTTATATTTTTTTCAGATAAAGATACAGAATTTGGCCCTGCAGTTACGTGATCAGTTAGGTGACATATTTTCTAGGTGAACCTACGTTGTTTCCAAGACTCACAATATTTAAAATATTATGTTATTGTAATTTAGAGTATACTTTGAATGTCACAAACATGATTACTACTTCTGCTGTAATATTGATAAATGTAGACTTGACATGTATAATTAGCTATACTGAAAACTTATAAACATATGTTATTTTTTTTATATGTGATATTTTGAAGCCATATGCAAATAAATAAGGGTAAAGTTATATGTTATTTGTGTTAATTGCGTTTCATTAAATTGGGGCGTGACATAAGTCATGGATTTAATAGTGCTTTTTGAGCGATTATTAATTCTTTTTTTTTTATTGTATTACTATATATGAGTTAGAAATGAAAGTACATTTTTGTATCATGAGATACCTTAATAGCAAAGCATATGTTTTATGTGAGGGATTATGTAAGGAAATGAGCTGCTAGTACTTTTGTAGGAATAAATTAGAGATGGAGATTTTTTTTTTTTTGGTTATGGTTATAGGGTAAAGTTATATGTTTTGTTACAAAGGACGGAGATACCTAAAATAAAAAATAATTGTATAGGACCTACAAGTCAATTATATCTTGATGTAAATCACTAATGCACTCACTTCACCAATATATGAAATTATGACTTTTGTATTTGTGCATCTACTCCTTAGTTTTTTTATTGTCTTCTTTGTACATTAAATTTTGAGAAAAACATTCTTCTCCCTTCTGTATACTGCTTTTATTATACAATTCTCCCTTTTATTTATAAAATATACACATACCTCCTCTTAAACCAAAAGATGCATTACAATTAAATTCATTTGGAATTTTCTATTAGTTATTATATTAGTTCACTATTTTCTTACTTTTTTTTTTACCAAAATACCATCATATAATGTTATACTATTATATTTTAATTTCTTTCTATTTAAAAAAAACGCAAGTGACATTAGATATCAATTTTGGGTTTTTTTCTCCATTTCTATTGAAAACAATATTATTGCTTGGTTGTTTTTAAATACATTCTAATTAATTTCAATTGTTGAACAATATAAACATTAATTTCGATAAACGTTAAAGGCTATATCTATTTGGAAAAAAAATTATAGATATTAAAAATACTAAAATTGTCATTTGTTGCATTGAAAGTAATAGCACAATTTGTTAAAGTATTTTATAAGGATCATTTGTGTATTTTAAGGGGTGTAATTATGTAAAAATACTGTTAATTATTGTAATTAAGGATTTCAAAAATTTTAAACGTATAGAAAGGCATAATAGAGTTTTCGATCCCAAAAGAAGATAAACAGAATATTATTTTAATGTTTATATTTTTTTCTTCAAACAGATACACTCTTTAATACTTATTGAAAATAATATTTATATTATTAAATTATTGAAAATAATTAAAATATATTTAAAAATAACTAAGCAATAACTTTGTTTTTAATAAAAATAAAAAAATAGAAAACTGTTAATTAATGTCACTTGCTTTTTTTAATGGAAAGAAATAAAAATATAATATAATAACATTATATGAGGGTATTTTAGTAAACAAAATATAATAGAACAATGAGATAACAGAATAACTAACAGAATATTTCAAATAAATTTAGTTGTAGTGCATCTTTTGATTTTAAGAGAAATTTGTGTATATTTTAAAAATATAGGGTATTTTTCTATAATTTTTATATTATTATATTTATTAAATTTTTAAACCAAAAGAAGAATATCTACATTACAAAGAACTCCATGTTAAGCAAAGAAAAAAGAGAACAGATAGAAAAGAAGGAAAAGAGCTCTAACTAGTGGTCTTGGGGTTCGGTCTCTATTTTCTTTTTGTTATTTCTTTTTACCTTATTATAAGATAAACTGCATTGGATTTGCAAGTGAATAATTGCTTATTTTCTTATTGTTTCTATCATGGTTCTTGTTTTAATGTCTGTCCATGAAACATTACGATATATTTTCATTTCTTTCTAGTTTTATGTAATTTTAGTTATTTGTTTGGATGGCTAAAAAACTGTGCCTCGGGTTTGCTTGCTTAATTATAATATATCACTTATGTTAATCTTCTGTGTTTCATTGAGGATTTGTCTTAGACATTTTAATTTTATAGCATTTCCAATGGAATATGTTAAGTTTTATTTTGATAAGAATTATATATTTGATTCTCAAATATATAATTAATTTTGTTTATTGTTTTGACATGCTTGATTCTATCCATAAAAGCTAAGGGTTTATAATAGTTATTTGAAATCTATTATCAATATCCTCTTTTTGAGCTTGGCCTTTGCATGCACTTGTCGTACCTGCTGCATGTGATGTTTCTTAATTCTATCACAGGTTTGTGTAATTGGAAATCTGGTATACTCTTTCCCTAATATAAAGAAAGTTCTTCTAGTTGGGAGCTTTACAATATGCTATTAGATTACCTTTATTTTTTTTTTACGGATCAACAGATCATAATATTTAATAAACAGGCACAAGAGCCTGAAACTTACAGAAGCCTTAGCAAGGCACACAAGTAAACAACATATAAAATAAGCCTGCACTTCTGAAGAGGGCAAAAATCTCAAATCAAAAGACAATACACCTCCTAATTAGTACTAATCAAAATTATAAAATTACAATATACTTAACCAGATTACAAACTACTGAATATTTTATCAGACGATAAAGAAGCCATTCAAAGAGAGGCAACACACCTCTCAATCTTCTCTAAAGATTAAAACTCTTTTTTCATTCATATCTTCTTCCAACTTTGAAATGCTGCAAATCTGGAGAGTAAGTTATAAATTTTTCTTTCGACTAACACTGGATTTCTTCTGAAAAAGCCTTCCCTAATGGAAGGAGAAAACTTCCTTAATGGAAGAAGAAACTTCCCTGATGGAAGAGAATAAACTTCCATAAAAGAAAAAATTATTCAAAGCAAGAGTAGAAAACAGCAAAATAAGCGAGGGGGGAGGAGGGGTGGCTGCCATTGCAGCCACCCTCCAGCTTGCTGCAGCTAGGGTTTGCTTTGGCGCGAGACGTGCCCCTTCTGCTTCTTAGCGATGAATGGGAATCTTTTTCTGCTATTAGATTACTTAGATAGGTTTTCGGTTCTTTTTTTTTTTTTTTGGGCCACAGTAGGTTTTCAGTTCTGAACTATGGCAGATTCAATGCCTCTTCCCCCAAGCTCCTCGCCTACCAAACTTCTACGTTGATTTTATTAAATCCTTGGAGTTTCTTTTTCCCGGGTAATAATGTCCACAAGATATTCTTCTATTGACCTATTCTACATTCCACAATTAGATTTTCATCTATTTTCCATATGGATTTTATTTATCATGCTTTAGCTTGGAGGAATTTTGCCATGAAAATTGGTACCAAGTCTAGACATATTTAGATATTGTTTCTTTCGGAGGTGCCTGGACTCTTGCTGTCTTGCATCATATTGCTAGACTAATGTTGGCATGACAATCCGATTAAACTTACCAATCCACATTTAATCCGAAACAACTTAAATTATTCGAGTAATTAAAACTATTATGATAGATATATTTTTTTAAAACTGACTTTTGTTCAATTAGGTTAAATTTATAATTTAACTTAACCAATACTCACCTTTTAGTAGAGAGAAACAACTTCAATACTTTAAATAAAATTAGTTCTATATTGAAAGAATATAAAAATATTGGTATCACCTAATAGAAAGAGAAAGAAAAAAATTACTTTAAATTAAATATTGTTTGTATAAAAATAGACAAACCAAATTGAAACTTTCATATTACCAAAAAGGCTGAAATATATTTTAAGCCTTCAATTTAGATGAAGTCATCTTGAAATTTAAATAGAAACAAACTCGGCGGAGATAGGAAATTAAACAAAGATTTTAAGAAACTATCTTGTACCAGATGAATTTATACCCTTCATGTATCTAATCATGACTGATATTAGCCTAAGGTAAATCTAACTTATTTTTAACAGAAAAAAAAAATTTAATGTATAATTGATCAAGTTCCAAATTGGCTGCAGAAATGCATAATAAATTGTTCCCATCTTTAATAGGCCAAAACACACTTCGGAGTATATTTATAGAGTCCAAGTTCCCTTTTTATTTATACCTTTTTCTTCCTTTTCCATCAAAGATTCATTGACTTACTTACGTATCTAAATCTTGCACAGTGGAACACGAAGTTTAAATGAACCCACTTAATTTTCTCAAAAAATAAAACCATATACATGTAGAAAAATTCTTAAGATTAATGTATAGTATATCAGCTAGTGAGTCAATAAACTAATAAAAAATCACCAAGACAAATATTTCAAGTAATAAACTTCATTGACACACTCATTTTAATAAGTTTTTAACCTTTTATTAATTTCTTACACTATTTCACTATGCAAGAAATGTAATTAAATATTTTTTTTACACGTATAGTTATTTGCATATTATGAAGAGAAATAGTATTTTCATATCATTTTTTCACCTCCTTTATCATTAACGTAATATAAAATAATATATAATGAAATATTATATGTTAGTGAATATCTAAAAAAATAATATGAATTAGGTGGTGTGAAAGTTACACTAACTAATAAGAATTACGCATATAATATTATTTTTAAAATTATGACTTTATTGGCAATTCTCCCTTAGAATTTACCGTAAGACTTGAATTCTCCCAAAAAAAAATTATGAAAATTATCAAAGAAAAATTAGTTATATTTTTAAGTTGTGCTATCAAGTTCTTCATAATTATAAATAAAAATAAAAACTTAATAAAAACAAGCTTTTTTCTAAGTTTTATCCTCAATAAATTACCGAATGAATGTTCAAACTTAAGATTACACTAACCTCAACTTAAGAGAGGTGTCAAAACTAATATAGTGTTGAGGAGTATCAGAAGAGCTGCACAAAATGACGGACTCTGATGACTTCCCTTGTTCATGTGCGAGGCTCCTTACCTGAAAAACACAACCATTTTCCATCATTTGAATGAGACTAATTTTCTAAACAATTTGCAAGAGTTAACAGAGACACTAAATTAATAAGCAGGATCTTGGAATTTTAATTATCATGACCTGTTTCAATCGCCTGTTCTCTTCCATCAGTTGCTTTCCCTGCATAGACATTAAAATCAGAAATAGCAAGAGAGAGATTAAGGTGATACCATACTTAGGATAGAACACATAATTAGGGTCATAGCAAGATGATCTAATTAACCAAGAACTTCTTCCGTGGTTACACGGTTACATTTTAGGGGTATCCGATGGGAATTATAAAAGAAGAATGGTGGTGAGATCAAAGTGCTGACATCGAGTTTTCTATTTAAGTTCAAAAAAAAGTCCTGACCAATTTATGAATAGTTGTATTATAATCTTCAACACTACACTTCACAAAAGAAGTCATTTGAATTGAAGTGTGAATGAAGCACAAGTTCTCCATGCTTTATAAAAATTATTTCAAATCAAAAGTTGAAGTTGTTGAGTAAAGACCTATAAATAACCTTATTATAATCTCTAACAATGATAACCTATTAGACCCATGAGTTATTGGCAAGCGTGACCTAGTTTGTGTTACACCTATTTTGTTAATCGAATTAATTTGATAAAAGAGTAAATTACATTCGTTTCTTGAAAATTATACTTAGCTGCTCTCTAATTTCAATTAATATGAAAATCTCTTCTCCAATCACAAAATAGTCAATGAAGCTTATGCATTCTTCTTTCTAAAAACTCATAATTAGTCATAAATAATTTAATTTAATATAACACAAATAATGAAAAAATTAAATTAATGAATATGAAAACTTAAAATAAAGAAGATTATTTTGGTTTTTTTTTAAACTTGTGAGTGTAAGTTTTCCAAACCCTAATGGAGGTTAATGTAATTTGCTCTTAATAAAAAGATTATTCTAATCAAATATTTGCATTTCATTCACATCCACACACATAATCCTCCATGACATTGATTCTTATAAAGAGCACTTTGATTTCGAACAAAATTCAAGGATAGTACTCCTAACCATAATACACAAAAAAAAAAAACTTATTTCCCCAAATTTGATACTCATTTTTTATTTTTCTGTCCTCAAGAACCTGCTAGAAATTTCCAACTTAGCAACACGGTTCAAAGTCTCTAGTTCCCAACCAAACAACTGATCAAGATGAAAGCATATAGAGAGTTTTTGAAGGTTTTTGCTGAAGCAAATGTGCACCCAAAATAAAATTTATTGCTTTTACATAAATTCACACTTGGTTAATTATGAGATATGGAAACAAAAATAAATGTTGGTATTATTACAGGCAGAATATACACACTAACAAATTTTGGTCAGTTATGTCGATTTTGAAAAATTTTAAGGAGTTTGAACTTAAAATTTGACAAATTTTTATATACATTAAAGTCCAAAATTTTATCTGCCATCATATAGCTCCCTGTAATCAAAGTTGTAGCAATAGAATCACAAATGTTATTTTTTTGAAGAGCATCCATACAACCATTTAAACTTGGAGATTAAATCTAACACAGGCTGGCAACTTTGATGGCATTTGACTAAGGTACCTTAAAACAACTTTTCACATAGTATGTTTCTCTTTGGGTGTGTAAAAAAGTGAAATTACTTTATTTCAAAATCAGGACATACCACAATTCTCAGTGAGGAGTTACAATAGTACTTATAGATTATCAATCAAATGAGACTACTAACAGTAGAAATGAAACCTAAATCTTACAACATAATATGTTTATCATTGTTTTCTACGGTTTTACTGAGTTAGGATAATGAATATGATATCATATGATGCAACTGATTGAAATAAACATTAAAAATAGGCTAAATTGTATTCTTAATTTCTTTTCTTTTATTTTTAAAATAATTTATTTTGTTCTAGTTCAAGCAATGTTCTTCTTCTACTTCACTCATGAAAACATTTTGTCCTTCCCGTTTAACTAAAAGAATATTATTTATTTAATCATTAAACTAAAATAAATTAAAAATATTAATTAATTGATATAAATTTATTGAGTAAAAAATATAATTTATAATTATCTTCAATTAATTTTTTATAAAATAATTAAAAGAACAACATTAATTAGGGAGATTAAATTGCTATAATAAATAAATCAGAGAAATAAGATTGTTCTAATTGAGCTTATAAGGTCTAAATTCTTACAATGTAGTCTAGAGGGATTTAAAAGTGTGATTAAATCTTATAAGTAAATCATATATCAATATCATAAAGGATAGAAAGAATTTTAACAGAGCCTCCTCCACCCCTTCCCCCAAAAACCCAAAAATATAAGCATACTCATTGTTTAATCCTACAACAAAATATTTAAGATTTTAACAAACCTTCCTCTTGAGTTCGCAGATCTCTGATACAAATCTTTTACCCTGAAACACATAAAAGTATAATTTGTTAAGTGTACATGGATATGATATAATAATTAAGGGAAATTATATTGGCCAAACAAATTAGGAGAAATTACACTTTTTCATTATGATATTCACTCTTAATTGTAACTTTTTCTTAATTGATTAATTTTTGCAATTGACCTCCTAATCTATCATTCTTATTGCATTTACCAACTACAGTTTAAATTAGAGGTTAACACTAATTATAACTATGAAAAATTATCAAAACACCATTTCCATTGCTTGATACTCCATTTTTTCCTCTTCTTTATAAGAATGGTATTTTGGTAGTTTTATAAAACTAACTCTTAGAGTTAATGTGTAATTTAGACAACGAAGCTAAATGCAACGGGTAAATGAATTAAGGAGTTATTTGTAAAAATTAATACCAGGAGAAAGCGAAATTAAAGGCAAAGCTAAGGGTGACTACATATAATTTATCCTATTATTAATTAGTGTGCACAATAGGGAAGAAAACCACCAATGAGCCAATTGGCTCAGTGTTGCTAGAGTCCAGAGTTCGAGACCCAGTCAGAGCCAAATAAACTGCACAAATAAAAATGAAGGGAAACAAACCTTTGCTTTTGAAACACGGATCTGGCTCATTTCAAGTAGTTCCTCAAGTTTCTGTAATTCTTGTAGTGTCAATTCTTGCAGCTCTTCCCCATTCAACTGCCTATGAAGGTGGAAGAACCATGCTTCAGTAATACAATATTGTCGGAGCATGCATGATAGGCAGAGTACTTGATGTGCAGAGTATGTGTGTGTATATATATATATATATACCTCAGTTCATGAGTCTTATTTGCAACTTCATTGCGAAGCATATTGTAGGTGTCACTCCCAATCTACACATAAATTTCCAAATGTCATTTATGATTTTTCCATTTTCTGGTGTGAGGCAAAGTAAATAGTAATTCTTTTGAACCTCCATGTACAATAAATCTTTCTTGATTATATTGCCATTTTGATGCAATAATTTTTTTTTCTTTTTTGTATTCAATTAGAGGTAGACATTTCTTTTTTTGCATTTTAAAACTGTATAAAGATATATAAGAGCCTTTAGTACACTATTATATACATTCTTTAGTATTTTGTATATCATGATATAGGATACCAAAGTATAAAATAGTATATAGTATTTAAGATTCAATAATACAATTGGTATTTTATAAAGTTCAACAAAGCAAAAAGTTTTAAAATGCGAGATCTCATGAATTTGAGTAGTAAAAAATGTCATTCAAAGTCAAAATGGTGTCATCTTATGCCCCCAGAAATATTGAATAATACCAGAAATCTTGGATACTATTATACCACCTCACATCCAACAAACAAGAGTCAAGTAGCGATTACGATTTTCCCTATCCATAAGGGTCACCGCAGGGCAGCCCTTCTACCTAGAATATGGGGATGGCGACATGGACCATACCCCATTCCAAGAGGGACCTCACTATGTTAAATATCCTTAATTTATTCACTTATTTTAGTATAAAAATATTATATTAATAATTGTTTATTTACAATTTACATTCCTGTATTTTAATTTTTTTTAAGACCATATTTGAATTTAAAACTATAGTATTTCCATTTTTCAAAATTTTATTTAATAATTTCCATAAAGTTTAACTATATCGTTATTAAATTTTAAGCATACGGGAATTCCTACGAGTCCCCATAGCCATGTGCAGAACGGGGCTGGGGAAGATTTATCTTTTGTGATGGGAAAAATGGAGACGAGAACCAAACGGTAGGAGAGGGGTGGGATTAAAAACAGGAAAGGCCTCTCCACCCCTACCAACCCTATTGCCATCACCAGGATCAAGGTCACAGTTTGTACTACATGCCTCTACAGAGATTAATGAATGGTACGAGAACATGCATTTGTTTCCGTTAACAAGGGAGACGAGAATCGAAAGGTAGGTGAGTGCCAGGGATACAGAACAAGGAAGGCCTCTCCACCATGGTTGTTAAACTAACGAATTTAAGTAAACTTAAAAAGAGAGGGTGAACTCGAGTCATAAATTTGTAAGATTTTACATACCTCAATAAATAGCTATATATATATATATATATATATATAACAATTAAATTTAAAAAAAAAAGACAATACTCTAACTCAAGGCTACCTATGACACCAATAATGATAATCAAATTTAGAAGAGAAAAACTATACAAGTTGCCAAGTGCAGTGTGAGGAGACTAGTTATCTTCTTCCTCCACTTCAAATGGCCAAAAAAGATGCTCAATGGGTTTTAAGAGAAGCTAAAATTGAAGTGCAGCATGGGGCAAGGCAAAAGGTTGCTGCTTGAGGTGCTGCCGCATGAGGGAATGCTGCATTTTGGGGGTTTGGGCAATAGAAGAAATCTTTAATGGGCTAGGCTGGAACAGTGTGAAACTGGATTTTGTTTTTCCTAACAAAATGGCCTATTATGTAGCATTTGGTAAACTCGCAAATTTACCACAAGATTACGCCGAGGTTACCAAATTTCAAATCTACATAAAGCTAACCAGTCTTTTTACCTTAAACTCATAAAATCGTATGATATTATAAGTTAACTTTTGACAATCATTCTCTCCACTTCCAACTTTACCCGTTGTCATCCCTAGAATCAGGGTCACAGTTGTAACATATGCCTCTATACAGATTTATTGAATGCTCCCACATGCATTTGTTTCACTAACAGCTATGCAATTATATTAGAAAATCGAGATTGTAAAAGAAGGTGAAAACAAAAGTTGTGCAGAATTGTGTAGAAAAATTACACAATACTTTAAGGTGGTGACATTTGTCCCGTGCATTTTACCATTCAGAACAACAGAAACTAAAGTTGAGATTGCAAAGATAAATTCTAGAACGCTACAAAAAACTCCATTTAGAATAACATGAACTGGGAAAACGAGATTGTGAAGTAAGATAAAATCTAGAATTGTGCAGAAAAACTTCATGTTCCTTTAAGTGTGAAAATTACTTTTGAAGAACAAACGCCTCCAGTGCTTTTAAAACATAAATATTTAACACACACACAGATATATATATATATATATATATATATATATATATATATATATATATATATATATATATATATATATATATATATCTGTGTGTGTGTGTGTGTGTGTGTGTGTGTGTTGTGTGTGTGTGTGTGTGGTAATTGTGTGTAATTTTTCTTCAAAGCACCTTTTAATTTTTCCTAGAAAATGCTTCTGACTGATGAGTGTTTCATTTTATAAATATTAAAAAAAAAACCCTTTAACCTTTTCATTTCAAACTGACAATAAAAGTTATAAAAGAAATATTCACTTGGCAACACAAATAAGAGGGCGATAGGTATATAGATGTTGCATCTTCATACTCCATCACCTCACCCTTGAAGACTGATGTTATTGTCATTTGAGCTACAACTTATGGTCTTTTTTAAATCAAATTTTGAGTAAAATAATCTTTCTGTCATCAAAAGATATCACTTTTTCTAATTTGGTTCTCTCAAAATTTAGCTTTTTCGTTTTATTCCTCCGAAAATTGTCTTGTCTTTAAAAAGATTCTCATGCTAATTCAGTTAACAAATAATTAAAATATATGCTTACACAACCTAATCAAAAGCTTGCCTGACCGTTAACATATAGTTAATTGAAGGTTGTATTATTAACTTTGTTAACCCAAGGACTATTTTAAAAGGAGACAATTTTTAGATGACTCAAATGAGAATATTAAACTTTAGCAACACAAGGTAACTAGGTATATTCTTACCTGCTTGTCAATACAAGGTTGATCTAATCTGCGAATGTCTGAAGACATATCATGCCTTTCAATTAACTGTTGCATACTTGAGACAGCAAAAAAACAAAGTCTCAGATTCAAATTATTGGATTCACCTTTTAATTATTATAGTTAAAATTACAGAAACTCATCAAATGAAACTGATGATCTTTAGTTCTCAATTTTCCAGTGCAGAATAGCAATGGCACACATATATATTCTCCTTCCTCAATTATGCATCCTTTAATGTTTTGTTTATGATACACATCATTTGAAGATTTGTTCACTTCACTATATGTTCTCTTTCATGTAATAAACACTTCAAGGTATATTTTTCTTTAGAATTACTTTTTTTTTTCAATTTTACCAATAGAGGTTATATACACATTATTATCTATGTTAAAAGAAGAACCAAAAACAATTTGACTAGTTCCATTGACATGTTTTTGGGTTCTAAGGAAGTATTCTCACACCCACTGGATATGAGATTAATCTTCTTTCAAAGTATTGAGGCTATCTCTCTAAAAAAATCGAACCCCTGACATTGCAAGTAAAGCTCACCTTAAAGGCGTCCAACCTGCTTATCACTGAACCATACCCTTGTGGGTTTCGATGAACATGTTCAAACATGGGGCTTGTGCCAAATCAATCTATTTTATGTAAGATATGCAACTTATAATCTATGGAAGGAAGTCTCGCAAGCCATTAAAAGCATAGCTTGGAGAAAACAAATTCAGTTACTCCTTTTCATTTGCTAGAGATTCATGGTAAAGCAAATTGAGATCCGAAGATCACACATAAAAGTTTGATGATTGTTATTCCATTTTCATTGAAGAACTATAAATAGATGTGAGTTTTCTTTCATTCAGCAAGCATCATACGTAGAGAGGTAAAGAAAGATAGAAAGAAACCTGGAGTGAGAGAGTATATGAATCCCAAGAGTACAAGGTGTGAGAAATACATCAGAAAAACTTTGAAAGACTTGTATATTAAGTTTTGATTATCACAAAGATTAAAGTTATTGCTGGTAATTAAACAAAGGTCACAACTTTCTAAAGCAATTTCAAAATTCAAATGAATTTCTTATGCCAAGCATCTGATTTAATTTGATTAAAAACTTGATTTTGGAAGATTGCGAAGATATCAAGCAAAAGAATTTAGAATCACAAATCTGCAAATCTCCTATTCAAGGAAAGTCAAAAAATCAATTAAAAAAAGTAATTCTAGAAGATAAGGGTCAAATATTTAATGAAGAATAACTCAACATATTTGGACATCCAACAATCAAAGAATTTCCTCAAAGCTGTCAAAAACAAATTGCAAGTCAAATTTCCAAGAAAGGAAGGAAATAAATGCACATCCAAGGCATTTTGTCAAGCTCGTACGTCCACATCAGAATACCAAGGAAAGAAGTCAAATTTTAGTCATTCAAGCTCAAATTGGAGGAATTGAAGGAAGACCCATAAACTTGAACAAAGAGCAATGCTCTAAACTTCAGAATTTGCAGTAAAGACAGATTGTAGAATTTATTCTTAAACTGCAGCAACGGCTAGTATAGACCTTCCTAAGCCTCTCCAACGTTCACAAACCATCTCAAACATATAAAAGGACCTTAATTCAAATTGGAAATAGAAGTATCAAGAGCAAGGAAGCACCTCCTAATAAGGTTTCTAGCTATTTAAGGTGGCGTTTCCTACACTGATATCTTAATTTCTCATATACTTAAAAATCTATATAAAAAAATCTTAAAAATAGATTTTTAAGTACTTAGAAAACTAAAACCCTCCTGTATCAATCATCACGTACTGGTGTAAAATCCTCTTAGCTTGTTTATAGCAAATCTACTT
Organism: Gleditsia sinensis; assembly: GCA_037074535.1. Lineage (NCBI taxonomy): Eukaryota > Viridiplantae > Streptophyta > Magnoliopsida > Fabales > Fabaceae > Gleditsia > Gleditsia sinensis. The sequence continues at coordinate 71,092,400 of CM073465.1, forward strand.
TTCTTAGTGTTTACTGTATTCAAGGAGAAAGCTAACTAGTATTTGTTCATGCCAAACTTCTCCATACATGCTTCGTAAAATCTTAACTTTTTCTTAGGGAAAGTGTTAGGAATTTTTTATTGGTGGTGAGAAAGTGAAAACTATCCCGTGCACTTTTTTATAGTTGCTCCACTTGATCTTAGCCAAAAAGTCAAGAAAGGTAATGCTATGTTATAGTTGTTGTGTTGTTTGATAAAATGCCATATTAGTTATGTTAAATTATTTTATAAAACTTATTATAATACTACTTTCATTATCTAAATTATAAAAATAAAAGAATTATATATACTTGATCATTATTTAAAAAAGTAATATAATAATTTTATTATTAATTAAGCATTTTATATATAAATATATTAAAAAAATAGATATATGTTTATTTCAAGAAAATCAATTTATCATGGCTAGCATTTATGCTATATAAAAAATAAAAGTTAAAACGTTAACCCAAATAATGCCATCAAAAAAAAAAGATTTATTGAAACAAAATATGTTGTGGTAACCGGTAAATAAAAAAGTAATGTTGACAATAGTACTAATCAATTTAAGATGAATAATCAATAGTAAAATAGCAAAGATAGAACCCTAGACAAGACATGGAGAGAAAGAGGAAAATTGAAAAAGGGAAAATGGACAATTATGCTCCTTCAAGAATCTCATACACCAAAATTTTGAAGTCCTGGGTTATTCTATATTCCACACTTATTGTGTTGATAATTCGCACATACTCAATTAACACTTTATTGCTCATGCATTACTCTCATGATGAGGAAAAAAGAATTAAAATAATATTTTTATTAATTAATAATTTATTATAAAACATGTGAAGGTTCTAAAATAGCATATTGTTGTGACTGATCCGAAGAGTATTGCAACTGTATCAGGTCACTGTAAACATGATCAATAAGTTATTATAATGTGTTTAAAGTCACTCTTGCCAATAAATGAATCAATTGGTTTAGTAGCACTGGAATGAGTATTTGAGTTTGGATCCCAGTTAGAACCAAATAAACCAAAAAAAAAAAAAAAGAGTCACTCTTGCCAAAACTTTGTGAAAGGCTATTACTTATGTCAATATATGAATTTACACCAACGGCCAAGTTAAACCTTTAGAATTAATACTAATTCAATTAAAATATTGCACTTAATTAAGTTGTACATATTTTTTATTTATCTAATATAGTGAAAGTGTGCAGCTTATTAAGGATGCTTTAAGTCACTGACAGTAATAGCTAATTAATTAATTAGTTGGATTAGGAAAGCATGAAATTTCATATATAGAAAGAGAAAAAAAGGTTTAAAGGAAATACATTTATGTATGTAATGTTGATAATTTCTTTTAAAAATGAAACTTTCGACCACAGAGAAGTTTTTGTGGTTTCCTTTTCCTTTATGGATATTTCATAAATTATTTTTTCCCAAGAATAAACTAGTCATCCTCACATTTTTGTTCAGAATATATAATGAGCTGAACATTAATTCCATGGAAATGCACTCTCCATCTCTCTCTCTGAAAAGACTGAGAAAGCACAAATATTAATAATGCATTAAACATAAAAAAGGTATTGGAAATTAACGTACAGTTACACTAAATGACTTGTATTAAGAACAAAGAAGATCTCTACCTTGAGCTAGCGTAGTCATAGAGCTTGCCAGTGGAAGAAAAGACTATAAGAGCTATCTCAGCATCACACATAGTAGAAAGCTCCTGAGCCTTCTTGAAAAGCCCTCTCCTTCTCTTTGAGAAAGTCACCTGCCTCGCTGTTATGCTTTCTATCTTCTTTATCTCTATTTTCTGTCTCGTCATCCCTCTAAATCAAAATCAACAAGAAACAAAATATTGTTAATTAATTTGAGGGGTTAATATGAACTTGAAAAACTAAATAAAATTTTATCTCAGCATCAGATCAAATCCATATTACAAAGAAATTGTTGTCTGTGGCGAAGAAAAATATTGTTTCTGGGTCATGAAAAACTACGAGAAGTGAACCTTGACGTAGAAATATTCCCAATATTCATAAATATTGCAGAACACCAACCACACCTCTTTATGAATGGCACCAACTACACCTCTTTATGAATGGCTCATGGGAAGAAATTTTGTTCATGTGAAAGATGCAAAAAGAAAGGAAAAGGGAAAAAGAGGTTCCTTAGAGAGACAAGAAAGAATTTTCTCAGAAAAGAAAAAGGAAAGAGATAAGCTAAGGGTTGTTGACCTTAGATAGATTCTATGGAAAAAAGGAAGAAACAAGAATTTTGCAGAGAATCTGAAAGTGAAAGAAATTACACCATAGATGTAAAGAAAGCTGCAATTAAGTAACTTCAAACCCTACACTCTGTGATGAGAGGGAGATAGATCAGAAAATGGCCAGAAAATTTTAGTTTCCTTTTTCTCTTCTGAGAAAAAGGAAAGAGATAAGCTAAGGGTTGTCGACCTTAGATAGATTCTATGGAAAAAAGGAAGAAACAAGGATTTTGCCGAGAATCTGAAAGCGAAAGAAATTACACCATTGATGTAAAGAAAGCTGCAATTAAGTAACTTCAAACCCTACACTCAGTGATGAGAGGGAGATAGATCAGAAAATAGCCAGAAAATTTTAGTTTCCTTTTTCTACTCTTACCTTTTCTTTCCTTTTGTGTGCTTTGATATGTTGGAACTCCACTCAGCACAAAATCACCATCTGGAATCCACAAAGGGGAAAAGGATAGGATAGGACATGGCTGAGAAAGCTGGGTTCTCGTATGCAATTTGTGAAAGAGTGGACATCCAGGCTGTCTTAATTTACAGCCATATTTGCTTTCAGTACACATGAACATGCCCATTGTCATCCTCTGATTGTGACATTTTCTACCCTCGTACTAGTTGAATTTCCTCTGCTTTACACTCCACTCGACTATTTTATTTTAAAAAAATATATAAAAATTATTATTATAATAACCGTAAAATTTAATAAAAATTTTAATTAAAAAAAATTAAAATAAAAAAAATAATTTTAAAAATAAAAATAAAAACTATAAAAAATAGATATATTTACTACATAAGTTAAAAAAATATAAAAAAATATGAAAATTTATATTTTGACGTATAATTTTTATTTTTAAATGATAATATTTTACTATAATAAAATATATTTTTATTTGTTCAAAAATGGTTACGTTTTCTTAAAAGTAAGTAGACTTTTAATTAAAAGAATTATTGTTTTGTTTAAAATAATTTTATTGATTTCTAATGAATTTTTGTTGTATTTTTAAAAATATTCTTTCTTTTAACATAAATAAAGATATTCATTTCAAAATTTGTTTTATTACAATTTTTATCAAGAAAAAGTATGATTTAAAAGTTTAACTAAAAATTTATGAGAATAGAAATTTTTAGAAATTTTTGAGATATTTTATGATAAAAAACAGAATTTATATGAATTTATATAAAGAAAATTTCATTATTAATTATTTAATAATTATTATTATATTTTTTTTTAAAAAAAGAGGCAATTGATAAACGAGGGACGATACCAGACACCAAACAATTCGAAGAAAAACGAGAAGGAAGGAATAGTGGTGAATAGTAATTTCTGACAATAAATAGTAATTTTCGACAGTAAATAGTATCCTCAGCGTTGACTGAGCTCCTAAATGTCAAATTTAGCAAATTTGGAGTTATTTTCAAGGTTTTTGGACCTTCCGGACTCGATTTTGGAGTTTATTTTATCGAATTCGAACCAGAAATGAGGATTTTAGGGCTGTCCAATCTGAAGCCCTGACTCTGTGAATAGATAATTCTTTTTATAGCTTGTTTTTACTCTTCTTAAACTTTACATTGATAAATGATCATGATTACATGTTATTTATATTTTCATATGTTTATGAAATGGTTTGAAATATCTGAAATGGTTGAGATATGATATTTAGTTCAAAAAGAGTATAACTTTTGAAATGAATGTTGAAACACATTGAACATATGATTTTTAAATGTATTTCGCATTACATGGCAAAGTAAATATGTTATGCATGTGACATTGATTTATACAGTGATATGTTTGCCTCAGATATGGGCATGTATACATGATTCCCCTGAATGGGAAGTTTTGATAGATGAATATTCTGAGACTGAAAGTCTGTATCATATTGAAAATTTTATACTGAATTATATGGCATATGTGTATATGAAATTATGGTTTTATGGAGGAATTCTATTGGAAACACTGTCTGCTAACAGCAGGTGATGTTAGCCCTGATGCGCATCTTGATTGCTTCAGCTAGCAGCGGAGGTGGTGCTAGCCTCGTGTGAGGGCCAACACACGGGAGATTATATGTGAAGGAGAGCGGAATGCCTCCTATATATGGGCGAGATGCCAGTTATATGATATGTTATTTGCCTTCCCTTGCTGTGTGCTTGGGAAAGACCCATACAGAGTCCCTTCGCGTGTCCTCTTGAATGGTAGTAGGACAAACCTCAGCGGGATGCTGAGTTTAGACAAATTCTATACCACCAAAGTACGGAAGAGGTCAAACTCTAGAATGGTGGTTCTGATATGGGATCCTCCGACTAAGTTATATGAGAAATATTTGATGCATAACATTATTTGATTAATAATTTTACAGTATTGAATACGATTATGAACTTGATATGAGCATTGCTTATATAGTATCGCATATGGTTTGAAAGACCTGATTATGACTTTTTGAACAAAGAATATTTGAAATGCGGGTCCCATATGAATGTACTTCTGAATGTAACTTTTTAATATGAGAAACTTTGAAATGAAAAGTACATCCATATGTTGACCTTAGAGGTTATAGGAAGTGTTATCTGCTCACTGAATTGTAAAACTCACTACACGATGTGGATCTATTTTTCAGATAAAGACACATAATTTGATCTAACAGCCACATGAATCGACTAGGGGTCGTATTTCGGTGGTGAGCCTAAATTGTTTCTAGGCTCTAAGTGTTTTATATTGTAATATATTTGTACTCTAGAGTTGCTCTGAACGTCACAGGCAGGATCCCTGCTTCTGCTGTACTCTGATGTATATGTATTTGATTTGTATATGGTATTTATATGGAAAAACTTATATGTATCTGTTTCCTTGATAAAAGATTGAAATATTCATGTTTATAGAAAATATATGTTCATGATATACGTGTTTCACGTGCCCTAAAATTAGAGGCGTGACAACTATAGTTTATCTCATGCTTTTGCATATTCTGCTACTCTAAAATAAATATATGTAAATATATCAAAGTTGTGAATATATTTTTAAGTTGTTTTGTATTGACGTTATACATGAAATATTTAAATTTTAAATTATTTTAAGATAATTTCTAAATTATAGAATTTAAATAATAAAAAAGTACAATTTATATAATTTCTTTGAAGGTATATATAGTTAGATGTGAAAAACATATATTGTTTAAAATAATTTTTTCTTTAATTAGCTATATATCTATTTTATTTTTAAAAAAATTATATTATTCTACTCCCTTTCATAACAAAATGTGGATATGTAAAAATCACATAGTCTTTTTTTTCCTAGTAATTTTAATTTTTTGTAGTTAACCTATTTGACGTTGAAAAATATATCTTATTAACTCTAAATAAGATTAGAAGAATTGATATTTCTTGATGAAATTTTTTTATGTTATTGTCACGGCCCCAAATGATGGAACACATGATCGGCACGGCATAAGAGTTTCCCCCTAGCCGCAAGCCTAACGCATAGCACATACAACATCCAGTACACAATCCAGAGTACATAATAAATATATCTGGCCACATATGCCACATCCAGTATAAGAAAATACTGTATATATATATATATATATATATATATATATATATATATATATATATATATATATATATATATCATGAATCCAACTTGACTCATGGCCTCATAATACAAACATCGTTGTAAAACATGAAACCGTTTTCCAAACAACACATCAAAATACACAAGAAGCGAGGATCCTGCCTGTAAATTCATGGAGATACATTAGACATAAACTAAATTAAACAACTAGTACAAAAGAGTCTTGCTCAAACTAGGACTCACCAACGCTATATTCAGCCTCCTACGAAACTGTAGCTGGATCAAAGTCTCTTTGACTATCTGTGGGGAGGAAACAGAAGAGGGGTGAGATCACATCTCAGTGAATGGGTAAATCATACTATAACTGAAACAGGGCAAATCAAGCACGAGTGTTTCGCAATGAGTTTAATAATTGAAATCAAAGTGTAAAGATAATAATAGAAACATTAAGCATTTAACCATAATTTATTGAACTAAATAGTTCAAATGTATGTTCAAAAGATAAAATAGGATTTAAATCAGTAATTGTAAAGTAAATCAATTATGCATGGTAAGTAATAAATAAAGTTATTTATGCAATAACAATGATAAATGAGATTGTTTAGAAATATTTAATCTTTAAGAAAAATGCACTAGTCAATTGGAGTTCTTTCCTAACAGATCTATCATCTTTCTCAAGCACATAGCAATGGGAGGATAATCACTGTAGGCGTAGACATAAGTCCACTTTAAATTCCCCCAAGCACATAGCAATGGTGTAGTAATCACTGTAGGCGTAGACATAAGTCCACCCTAAATTTCTCAAGCACATAGCAAGGGTATGGCATTCACTGTAGGCGTAGACATAAGTCCACCATAAATTCCGTGACTTAGGCGGTTATAAGCCCGTCACAATATCTTAGGCCGAAGCCTCCGCATGACCATGGTGCACCAGGGCTAGCACTACCTGCGGCTAGCTAACAGTGATCTAAAAGGGTTCTTCCAATAGAAAACATTTGAAAATATGCTATTCAAAGAGTTTAAAGTAAAACATTTCAATGATATTATAATAAAGATATAATTCTCCATCTAACTTTTTTCATGCATAAAACTTCGTTCTAAAATATGTCTCATCCATGGATTCCCATAGAGACCTTTATCATCATAAACTTTCCCTTTAAATATAGATCGTCCGTATACGTCGCATAGATGTTCACCATGTATCAAATCATTTCATGGCTAACTTAGTTCATTTATATGACTAAGTTCGCATTTCTACAAATCTAGCTCAATAAATAATTATCAGTCTAGATGCTTGCCCTGCATACCTAGGGTTCAACTAGGATTGAAATTTATAATTTCTAACATGGTTGGAACATATTGGTTTTCAAAGCGGTAAAACAATTTAGCATACATTCCAACTAGTTAAAATCATACGAGAGAGTTATAAACCGAATTCGTAAAACATGCGCTATAGTATGAAAAATCCACTCACCAGTAAGGGCTCCAGATTGGACAGCCCTAAAATCCTCGTTTCTGGTCTGAATTTGGTAAAACAAACTCCAAAATCGAGTCCGGAAGGTCCAAAAACTTGAAAAATGACTTCGGGAGTTTAGTCACTATTCACTGCGCGGAAAACACTATTCATTGCCACTATTTATCATCGGAAAATACTATTCACCGTCACAAAAATTTTACCAAATCAACAAAACGAATTCATATCCTAATGTTTATCTAGTTTCTGAATCCATCTATGGAGTCAGATTTCTAATTAGAAATATCTAAGTAAAGTTTTTCAGAACTTACCTTTTACCGAAATTTTCTACTTCAGATCTACGGCGATTTAACGATTGATTTGAAAAACTGATCGGTCAAAACTAAAGTACTTTTTGTCCTGAATCCAATAACACTTTCAATTTTGAAATCAGAAGTCAATTAATACTCCAAATCGAAAGAAAATGTTAGATGTTACTATTTATTACTATTCATTTTTTTCTCGATTTTTCTTCGAATTTGATACGCAGTCGCCCCCGGTTTCGTTTTATGGTTTCTGCTCTTTTTTTTTAAAAAATATAATAATAATTATTAAATAATTAATAATAGGATTCTATTTTATAAAAATTCATATAAATTCTATTTTTCATCATAAAATATCCCAAAAATTTCTAAAAATTTACTTTCTCATAAATCTTTAGTTAAACTCTTAAATCATAATTTTTCTTAATAAAAATCGTAATAAAACAAATATCTTTATTCATATTAAAAAAAATATTTCTAAAAATACCATAAAAATTTATTAGAGGCCGGTATAATTATTTTAAGCAATACAATATTTCTTTTACTTAAAAGTCCACTTACTTTTAACAAATCATAATCATTTCTACATAAATAAAAATATATTTATTTATAGCAAAATACTATCATTTAAAAATAAAGTTATGCGCCAAAACGTAACTTTTCATACTCCTTTTATAATTCTTTAATTAATATAATAAATAAATTTATTTTCACTGACTTTTATCTCCATTTTCAAAATTCTCTCTATTATTAAATTTTTTTTTTACTTTAGACTTTATTAAATTTACGGCTATTACAGTTATTATCATATTTGAATACAAAAAAGAAATTTTATGCATCTTATAATATATATTTGATGTCCTATTTTATAGTAAAAGGGTATATGTTTTAGAAACACTTACTTTTAACAGTAAAAAGAACAGTTGTAATCAACCATTATGAGTATTTAAATATTTTATTTCAGATATTAATATATATTTAAAAATAAATTTCTATTTTTCTTTTAAGGATAAATTATTTATAGACAAATTATTCAACTAAATATTGAAATTAAAAATTGTAACTTGAATAATATTATATCGTTTAAGTTTTATTCATTTAATGAGAAAAATGATCACATCTATTATTTGAATAATAATCAATCATATTTCAAAAGTAATATAATAATTTTAAAGTAAAAAAATTAATTTGTTTAAAATTTTTATTATTTCTGTTATTTTTTAAATATTATTACATTAAGGAATGAGAAAATTATAGTTATCTCGTGGGGTGGGCCAACATAAGTTTGTTTCCCTGTAGTGTGTCAATTACCCTTCTGACAGTTTGTTTTGTTACAATTTAACTATTGTGTTTATGCACAAATTTTGACAAAAATAGTCACATAAAAATAAAAAATAAACAATAATTTTATTGTTAAATATTTCTTTTCTTACATCAGTAAAAGTCAATTGAACCGAAAAACAGAAAATATATTATTTACTAAGCAGAAAATTTACAAGCCATTAGCCTATTATATCATTGGTTATGACAAGTTTCATTTTATAGACGATAGGAGAAAATAGTGCTATAGACTCCGCATCTGTGGGTGTTAAGTATTGCTATTATACAATTTCATTTCAAATTTTTTAAAGTAATTTAAATCTTAAATTTTATATTATGATTATATTTAGCAAAAATAATTGATAAATTAACTAAAAATTTAAAAATTAACTGAAAACTGAAAAGTTAATTTTTAGTTGAAAGTTGTTAACTGAAAACTATTAAACTAATTTATTAAATTAGAAGTGTTTGGTTAAATTAACTATTAAATTAATTGATAAATGTAAAATGACAAAAAAAGATATACTTATATAAAATTTATCATTTTTTGTTAGTAATTATATTGTATTATATAATATCAAAAAATACAAAATAAATATATCATCTAAAGTCCCACAGTAAATTAGCAATATTATTGCGAATATATTTTATCTCAGAATATGTTTCTAAATTTTTATTCTTTGTGTCACTATCAACAATATCTAAAAGTTCATCATGGGGTATGCAATTTGGATGTTGCTCGAGTATAATAAAAATAATGTCATTTTGTGAATATGATAGTATTGAAAATTGAATAAAATAATAATAAAAAAAAGAATAAAATTATAAAAACTATCAGTTAAAAACTATACGCTAATTACAGTAACGTATGATAAAAAGTTATAAGTTACTCAAATAAGTTTGTTTATCAAATACCTCTAATTTGGACAAACAAACTTATAGCTTATTTGACTATTTTATAAGTTTATTTGACTAAATTAGAGGTGTTTGGTAAATAAGTTTATTTGAGTAACTTATAACTTTTTATCATACGCTACTTCAAGTAGCGTATAACTTTTAACTGATAGTTTTTATAATTTTATTCAAATTCCAATACTATCGTATTCACAAGATGACATTATTTTTACTTTATTCGAGTAACATTCAAATTACATACCCTATGATGAATTTTTAGATATTGTTGATAGTGACACAAAGAATAAAAATTTAGAGGCATCTACTAAGATAAAAGAAATTTGCAATAATATTACTAATTTATTGTGAGACTTTAGATGATATATTTATTTTGTATTTTTTGAGATTATATAATAAAATGTAATTATTAACAAAAAAATGATAAATTTTATATAAGTATATCATTTTATATCATTTTACATTTATCAGCTAATTCAATAGCTAATTTTATTAAAAACTTCTAATTCAATAAATTAGCTTAACAGCTTTCAGTTTTCAGTTAACAATTTTCAGTTAAAAATTAATTTTTAAACTTTTAACTAACTTTTAAACTTTCAGCTAATTTATTAGTTATTTTTATCAAACATAACTTTATTTAACTTGCCAAACATACTCTATGTCTTGCAATGTTTTGAAACATATTATTACTAGATTTAATATTTAATTGTTTAAATTTTTTGAATATTTACAATATGTTGTTCAGATATAATAAGATATATTGTTTAAACTTTAAATAAATCATATTAGAAATATTACATAAATATTTTTAATATTATAATATAAAAATTAAATTAAAATAATTTAAAATTTATATATCATAACACTGGGCAACTATTTTAAAAGAAATATATAAATTTACTTTTTAATCACTGTTAACATTTTGAGCCTCAAATTTGGAAAGGAAAGTTTCCAAAATCTCATCTTCGGTCAGATTAACACCTAATTTGATTATTAAGTACCGGTTTTTGGATGATTCACAATTCAACATTTTTCATCATTAATTAATAAGAAAATACAGCCTTGCAACTTTTTCCTGGGACCTCTTTAATTTTTCCTTATAATATCGTAATTAAGCTAAGCCATTGGCTCAAATAAACAACTTTCTTTCTGTTTTATATGTATTAACGTTAATATAATCAACTGCAGCGCTAATTAGCTTGAGTTTTAGAAGTTTAACTGTTTAAGTGGAGAGAACGTCATGATTGTATTATTGTTTTCGTATACTTTTGGCTTAATTATTAAATAAATTTGATCTTAATGTTAAAAGATTTCTAGTGTCAAAAATTTAAATTTACAAAATGAATTTGTAAAAAATGATAATTTTGGTATCTTAATCGAAATTAATTATATATTCAAAAAATTTATATATATAAAAAAATTGCATTATTGTATAACAAATCATATTCAGCTATAATATATAAAAATATTACAAGCAATAGCAAACCGATCTAAATCTCACATCAAATAAAAAATAAAAAGACAATAATAACTTTGTATAACTCCATCCTAGTATACACAAAATACAATCTAATTAAAGCTATATAACATAGGACAAAAAAGTGAACATTATTTTAAGGGCTGGGGCATGAAGGTGGTGAGGAGGGAATAGTAGTTGGGATTGTGGGAATTGAGGGAAGGCAATGGGGGAAGGGTGGCCTTTGGGAGTGTTGGGTTAATGGTGGGCATGCTTGGAAGAAGAGGAAAAGTATTAGGGTTAGGCAAAGATGGAATAATAGGCAAAGAGGAAACATTGGTAGATAGTATGGATCCGTTTGTTAAAGTATATTAACTTTAAAAAGTTGTCTTACTTTTTTTTTTTTTTTTGTGTCAACCAAGGTATTCACTATCAAACACAGTGACTAATCCCCTCGTTCATTGTAGGCACCTCGATAGATGGAACAGCTGGCCTGAAAATTTAAGACTGCTCCATACTCAAAAGCAGTGATCGAACCCCTGACCTTTGGTTAAGGGTGGATGAAAAAAATATTTGTCTTACTTATTATGAAAAAAGAATGTTTTGGTAAACTCTTTAACTATAATTTAGCTTTAGGTCAATCACCCTATTTATTTGATTAATGGAGAGTATAATATTTATGACTATTATATAATTTTATCACATAATTGTAATTTAGGATTTGATATTTGTAAGTGGAATATAGAATTTATTTATTAGTAATTTGGATTTTTTTAAAAAATTTAGTTACTAACATCTTGGGTGTAAAATTTGTAGATAAAAAATTAAACTCCTTAATATTCAAAATGTATTGATATTTTTGCTTAATTGGTATTAATTATTAAATAAATGTTATTGTCTCTGATTTATAAACTCCTAATAGGATAAGGAAGTCCACGCGGCAAAACCAGCCCACCGATCTTCTCCTTTCATGAAGTTTACTTGTTTATTATTATTATTTTTTCTTTTGGTAGGTCAAAAGATTGTGGTTCGCCATTTTTTTTTTTTGGGTTAGAACTGGTTCACCAGTTTCTTTTTTATTTTTTTATTTTTGGGTACTGGAAGTAGTTCACCAATTAGCCTCGTCTCTGCCTCTTCTTCCTGGTTTGGGGCCAGGCTTTTCTTCGTTTTATGTTAATAAATAAATAAATAAATAAAGAGGAGATGCAGAATTTCTGTAAATATAAAAATTAATAATTTTTTTGTGTTGACTTGATAAGATATAAATTAAGTAAATTAAAATATAATTTTATTAAATATAATAAAATTTCTCAAAGTTTAGTTAATTAAATAAATTAAAATATCAATAAATATATAATTAAATTTTTAGAAATAATTAAAATATATGAATATTGATGCTTTGAGATAATTATGAAAAATGAAAATATAAAAAAGAGAGCATACACATTGCAATACGCTTGAGCATTCTCAGCCATGTCAAGATAAGATCAAAAACCAAATCTTGCCTTGTGACAACTAGAAAATAATGGAATTTAATTAGAAATAGGATAATAAAAAAGATAAACTTTAAGTTGAATTTCAATTTCATCCTACATTATTTTCAAAAGTTACAATGCTTTCCTAATAAGTAACACCATTACAAAACAATACATGGCAATCAATTTTTTGTGTGAAATATTTGACTGGTCATGTGGTATACTCATGCAAAATAAATAAATAAATAAAAATGCTTTCTTTTGACTTATTTGCAAACACCCCTTTCAACTTTAAAATTAAAATTTAACTTTGTCAGCTTTTATTAGTAAGCATTTAACACTGCTGCTCATTTTTTTTTTCACATAGCATTTCACCTTTGAAGGTACATAGATGGTAGGACAGCAAGTCCATGTATTTGGGATGAGTCATATAGCATCTCTTTAAGTTTTGTTAATAGACAATGGATGAAGTATGTTAAATATTAATTAATAAAAGTGGAGGGAATAATAGTTTATATATTATAAGTTTTGTGTGGACAAAATGTGTTAAATACTAGATAATAAAAGTTGAGAGGAATGATTGCAAATTATCCAAATTTAAAGTGGACTAACACTTTTATAAAAAATAAACCCAAAAATATAACATCTCTTTCATTTTTTTGGGGGATGATCACCATATGAAAAACGACCTAGATATACTATAGAATAATATATTATCTCAAAAAACATTGCCAAAAACACTGTATTTTCACATATACCACCATAGTTATAGGGCATTTTTTGTCTAGGGTAAATATTAGTCAAATTTCATTGGGTTGAATCAAAAACTTATCCTGAACAAACAATATTCACATTGAAAAATCAATACTCAATATTGACCAAAATTTCAAATTACTTGAAAATTCAAGTTATGTCGGACCAAATCCAATTGATTATGATATGAGGAAATCACTAGACTATATTAAATAGAGGAAATAATTTTTGTATGCTAGATTAGTAAAGTCGTGTTTAAGCATACTCTTAAAGCTACACTCGACTTAGCTATACTAATTCAACTTTTTAATAAAATACAATCTGTTTAAATTTGTTAATCCAAATTAATCCAATTGATATAATTTTTTTAATAGATTTAGTCTAATTTGAACGAATTATCATATTATGCACATTTCTATTTATGTGGCTTGGAGGACATCCAATCCAATACATAATATTTTGTTGTTTTTTTGAACTTCAATTCTTCATGAATAAAAAAAAATAAAGGTTGAATTTTTTGCGGGTTTCAGGCTACCGATCAATATTCTACCCAAAGTTGGAAACATCTCGAAAATGCCACCTTCAAACAACGGATGATCTTTTACAGTTTGCTGTTGGTTTCTTAAACATGTTGAAAATTTTCCCATCTCAATTGACTGTATTCTTGGGCAATAATTGCTGTCGTTCAGCCACCATGCTTGGCCTGTGAAGTAGCACGACCTTACAAGCATTCTTTAATTTCTTTTGGTCCTTACAAATTATCTGAATCTAGCTGAGTGTACCTTGCGTCTCATTGAAATCAACTGAAAATTAGAAGCGTTCATCAAGTTAGGTCGGTATGGTTATTTTTTACAAGTCGGCCAATAAAACCAATAAAATCAGTTTGTTGGAATGCCAAACCGCTCGATTTGGGTTTTACGAAAAACAGAAAGTTGAACCAAACCAAACCATTTTTTATCAATTAGAGCAATTTGGCTTGAATGATTCATTAACGGTTCAAGTAAATCATCAATTTTCGTAGCTATAGGGGCAACAAAAATTAGAGAAGACTGATGAATCGGAAGTGCTGATGCTTGATGGAGGCTGATAAGAGTGTTTGATGAGCTAGGGTTCAAAACGAAAACAGAAAGGAAATTGAGAAGCGGCAGGGAAATAGTCATTTAGTAGATTTAATATAATAAAAATATAACAAAAAATATGTATCTTTTAATAAGTGTAGTTCGACTTAATCTGAAGCAAGAAAATTATTACTATTTTTAAATGAAAAAATAAACTGAACAGCATGATCTTCCTAAAATTAAAAAAAATTTACTTCAGTTTATTCGATTTTGAACACTTCAACCCAAAATTTTGACAAATCTGATTAGCTTGGTCAAGCTGAAAGAACCAACTTTTCAAGATAATCCCTTTTCGCAAACATACATCAAGGTTAAAAAAAAATTGTGATTTGTCCAACTAAATTTGACAAAAATAATGGATAAAATCCTTTTCTGCACAATGTGGCCTCTAAATTAATATGCTCTTCTTTTTATTTAAAGAAAGACAACCTGCAAGGGATAGAAAATATCAACTCAAGTTAGTCTTACATTGGATAAATGTCAGGATCCACATAGGTCAATGGTTCGAAGCATAGACTACCACACACACGACAGATGCAAATACAGAAATTGTAAGTGATATAGAACAATATTTTCACTTCAAGTTGCACTTGTCAGGTGTCCCCCTTAAATAAGAATCCAGAATAAAAATTGGTATAGTCTTCATTTTGTTTTAATTTTTTTTCAATATATCAATTTTTGAATATGATCTGAATATGAAATTTTTAATTAATACATTCAATGCTGAATTATTGAGATATTGGAACACTTAGATTTATACTTAAGAATTAAATTCTGCCCAAGATTGTTGACCATCTCTTTGAATGCTAAATCTATTTGTTATATATGCGACAAATTTATTTCTAAAACCAAGCTATCCAATATAATTTCAAGGATATCACTATATAACTATATCATAAGAATTGAACAACAAATTTTTGGATTTTTCACTCATCTGAAAGGAGAAAACTTGGTTATAGTTTTAAGGTATTTCGCTACCCAGTCATTTAATAGAGTTTGTCTGGCCTAACTTTATTTTCTAAAAAAAAAATTGCATATATATTTTTCAATTACAATGTTAAGATCATCACCTTTCTCCTAATTATAATGAATTTTTTAAATTGGTTAGATATAAAAAGCAGAGTGCACTCTTCATACTTAATATTTGATTTAGACAAAAAAGTTATCATTACAATAATGAAACATACAAATTTTGGGGCATTGCAATGTTTTTTAGGGAAAAAACTACAATTGAAAATATATATCAAGATAGATAAATATAATTTTTCTTATTTTTTTTAAAAAAGATTTTAAATGCTAGTAGAATATATTTTTCATCATGTTTGACCAAGATCCAAAACTACTTTTAAATGCTAGTGGAATATATTTTTCTGTTGAAATAGAGAAATAAAAATTTGAAGCTTTTCCCTTAAAGAAGAAGTAAAAAGTTTTGTTACCAACAACTATACCATCATCCAAAATTAAAAAATAACAAAACTATTCAACCTTATCTTTTTAAATACCCTCACTTAAATGCACTATATATATATATATATATATATATATATATATATATATATATATGTATATATTGATTTTATTTTATTCTATATTTAATTACATAAAAGTTTAAATATAATTAAATTAATAATTAAAACTATTTTTATTCAAATAGTATTGATTACAAAATTATCTCTAAAAGGAATCTGACAATCAAAAGTGATTCTATAAAATATTGACCAAACACTAATGATATTGATAAAAGTGGTTATGCGATAATTTAACTAAACACCATTTGCTTCGCTATTATGGCAGTTTTTTTAAAAAACTATTTAAAAGTAATTTAAAAAGAAGGGTCAAATAGAGACACAAACATGATGTGATTTTTAAAGAAATTAATAATCCTAAGTTATTAAAACATTCCACATGCCATATCTCTATCGAGAAACGTAATAACAAACTCATTAATATACTAGTAATTAAACTAACCCCAATTTGAGAGAGGTGTCTGAACTATCATAGACTTGAGGAGGATCCGATGTGCTACCAATATTGATTGACTCAGATGAGAGACCTTGTTCATGAGCAAGGCTCTTAAACTAAAAACGGAATTTCCATCAATAGAAACATTGAATTAATATGCAAAATCTTTAATACTCATCACCTGCTTCAATCGCTGGTTCTCTTCCATCAGCTGGGTTTCCTGCATGGACTGTAAACAGTAGCATTGTAAGAGAAGTGAGAGAAAAAAAGAGAGAGATCATTATTGTAATAAAATATTATTTCTGATAGAATATACAAGGATTAAGGATTGTTACCAACAAAATTCTAATAATCCTCTAAGTCTTTCCTATTTTATAATTCAGATGAATTTTAACAAAATTAGTTAAAGAGATTTGTTCAGTGGTAGGTCAAATCTAAAATCCCTACCCTAATCTCATCCCTTAAATACCTTAGCAGTTTTAAGGCCTGATTTAGCTCTACAACTTAGTATTACTATGAACTACTCGATATGGTGTTGTGTTCCCTAGAATAATTCTACATGGCAAATTGACTCAAACTCTCTAAATCCCACTGTTAAAGCATAGAGGGAGTGGATTTTCTAAAAGAGAAAAAAAAAATCCTTTCTTGGATTACCTTTTTTTTTTCCTCACAACCTTCATCTATAAAGAGTACTTGTAGGTACACTAAGTTTTCATAATGTCTTTCTTAATACTTCATAAATTTATGACAATCAATTCTAAATGCAATAATATCAGAGACTCGAGTTGATCTTGGACCTCTAGGAAACTTCAAATTATTTATTCCAACTTCTCACTTTGCCAAACAACCGAAGACAAAGTTTGGCCATCAGACCCATAAACAAACTTCATGTGCACCCAAAATCCTCAATTCATTGTTTTTTTTATAGGGCAATATATAGAGAAATTTCAGTAATTTGTAGATACATTTTCATATCATATTTGCATTAAATAATCACCTGGGAGTGGGGTTGGGGAAGGAGGAAAATTTGGTCAATTATATGTTCAATCTTCATGTATTTAGGTTACAGTAACTCATGAATGGTGTAATAATTAGTTATTCATGTAACTAGAAACTAAGGGACACCTAGTGTGGGATTTGGCTCCTCCAAAGTGCATCCAACACTTTTTGCAAGCAGTCTTGTTGCAAACCACTTCCAAATTAAAGCGGTTTTTACAAATCTGCTGTAAAATTATAAATCTTAACAGCGGTGGTTTAACCATTCCAAAACTTAAAATGTGCGGACGTTACAAAGAAAACTGCTGCAAAATGTGGTTTTCTTGTAGTTGTTATTCATACTTTAATAAAATTTGAACCATAAATTTTCTTATACACGGTTGACCACTTGCACTTTTCTCTCTGGAGGACCCAAATCCGTATGATATATACTCATTGTACTTGGTGGTTGCAAACTAGTCAAGTCAATCAAGAAAAGAAGGTGAGTTTAATAATTCTTCATGAATCACAAAAAAGAAAACATTGTTCAACCCTATATATATTTGTGATAATTTTTCAAGCTTCAAGTGATAACAAAGAAAATATATGAGAAAACAGTAAGGCATAGCATGTGTTACACCTTTCTCTTGAGCGCACTGATCACTTTTACAATTGTTGAATCCTGAAAAACATATAAAGTATCATCTGTTTAAAGCAGATCACATCAATTCTTGTATAGCAGCAAGATGACTCTTTACTAAACAATAATCAAATGTATAAACTTCCAGGCAAGGGGAAGGCCTAAATCAAACCTTCCCTTCTCTTCCCTTGTCCTCCACTCTCAGTCTAGGGGATAATGGAGGGGAAGGGAAGGGATAGCCTTGTATAGGAGTTTGTTATAAGGAGAGGAAGAGAATGAAAGATTTTCAACTACCCTTCTAAAATCCTCTATACTCCTCCGTCCTTTATAATTTGAAGTTATTCCAATTTGGGGGATTTTAGATAAAAAAGCCATCCACATTAAGTAGTATATTATTAATTATTTCTTAAAAATAGGTATCAATAAACCAAAATATCATAATTAATCATTTTAACAATATCTAAACTTGAAAAAAAAGTTGACTTTAATCGGTTATTTTCTTTTATTAAATAGTTTTAGTATATTACCCTGTTAATTTTAAACATCCAAACAAGTGAAAGAAAAATTATCATTTAACCTTTCCTTCCCCTCCTTTTTCTCCCCTTTCATTTTCCTTCCTTTTCCCAACCAACTCTCTAACACACCCTTAGGATTCAATATCTTAATTTATCAAAATAAAAAGAAGCATGCAGTATAGAAGGGGGTAAAGTGCAAACCTTTGCTTTGGTAACACGGCTCAGACCTGTTTCTAGAAGTTCCTCTAGCTTCTGTAATTCTTTTGTACTCAATCCTTGCAGCTCTTCCCCCCTCAACTGCCTGTTAAAGGTTCATGCATGATGCCATGCCTCAGCGATACAAAATTGTAGTTTCATTCATAGAGAAGACACAAAGTACCAGCTGCACAGTATATAGATATGTACCTCAGTTCATGAGTCATGTTGGCCTCTTCCTTGCACAATATGTGGTAGGTGTCACTCTCAGTCTATACATAAATTTCCAAGAGAATCATATTCGTTTCTTTGGAATTTCCAGTTAAGCAAAGTCAATAATATATAGAATGATCTCTCCATTACAACTTGAAGTAACTTTTATATTTTTTGCATTTCTATGTGGTTAAATTGAAACTTATTTCACTTAAAAAATTAGGGTTAAATACACTTTTGCTCCTTTTATTTTAACAAATGATTCAATTTTGGTGCTTCAAATTTTTAAGAATCGTCAAAAATCTCACATGGAATGCCTCTAATGTCATTTCTTGTTGATAGGAATCATAACATTTGGCAATTAGGTAGTCCATGTCAGATTTTAAACAACCAAATCATCAAAAACCATTTATAAATGGACGAATTTTTTATGGAGAGATTTGATTGTAATGTTCCAAAAAATGTGAGGGACCAAATTGAAATATTTTTATATAAAGGGACCAAATTAAATCATTTTTTAAAATAGATAGACAAAAAATGTAGTTATAAATTATAACTAAGGACTGATGAATACAGGGAAAGCTATAAAAACATGAACTTTATTCATTTGAATGCTTAAAAAATAGTTACCTGCAATTCAATAGATGGATAGTCTAATCTGTCAATGTCTGAGTGCAGTCACCCCTTTCAATTACCTGCTTCATGCTAGAGAAAGCATAAACACGGGAGATTTAAATTAATTATTTTATTTATGTTCTGTTTTCCTTCAAAATTTGCACATAATGCTAATAAAACTTAAGCTACCAGTATATAGTATCATTAGCACTTGAAGTACAAAATAACATAGGTATTTTTTTTGTTTAAAGTTCATTTGGCTCTGATTGTGATTTGAACTTGGATTTTCATCCTTGGAGACGACTTTAGTATATTTGAGCCAATTGGCTCATTGTTCGAATGGCAGTAGTATTGTATATATACACCTATCTACCCTCTTAATACCATGCACTTTAGAGAATAAAGTGCAAGTGGTTAACAGTTGATGAAAAAAATCAAAGAAACTGATCAGTTTCACGCATTCATAGGTAATTATCAGATTGCTCCTACTTCATCAAAATCTAAACCGATGATTTTCTCATCATAGGTTACCCACTTATACTTTATTCTATAAAATGCACATTATACTTTATAGGAACCAAATTCTCTTAAATTATGCTTTTAATTAAAATTATCGTATATATAAATTCGGCAGATAATTCTAACTCCTATTGTCCCATATGTTCTCTTTAAATTGTCCATAGCGATAGGCATTTTCACATAACTTCATGAGTTAAAAATAAATAAAGTAAAAAATACATCAATTATATGAATTAAGATTATTATGCAGTTAAATGCAAGCCCTTACAGTGCAGGTGGCTTTAATCATAAATCTTCTATAGAAATGGAACTAACCAAAGTTTTATACACCAATTCTCTGCTCCAAAATGTTTTAAAACTGTTACTGAATAAATTGATTTCATGGACAATTGAGCTCTTAACATACATTGCTTTTGCAAAATTTTTATATGTCAAGGTAGCTATAACAATAAGTTTGAGCTCTGAGATTGTTACTGGATGATATAGAGCTAGCTAGCAATACAAAAAATTACACTTTCACTTACGACCTTTCGGTAATGACATTAAAAGTAGTCACTGAAAATGGGCACAATGAATAAAAGAATGAGCCAACCTGAGCTTCTTCCTAGGACGCACGGAAAAAGAGAGAGGATGCATTGTGAGTTGTCCAATATATATAAACAATCTCTTCCTTTTGTTCACAAGTGCCACTTTTTTATGTTACTACAGTCTCCAAATGAACAAACAGCAAAGGATTTGTCTGTTATTTTTATTCACTATTTGGTTATTTATCCAATTTTCTTTAATTAATCTCACGACTAACTTGAAAACTTTGTGCAAGAGTTTAGATGTTACTCTAATAATGTCTTTCTTTTCTTAAGCAAATTAATAGGTAGTTCAAAATGTTAGGCATGGAGACAACTCTGACAAGACATCATTGGTTAGCACTTATTTATACTAATAAATAGGAAATAAAAAAAATTAGGAAATTTACACGTACATACATACTCTATATATAAATTTAAGTTTCAGCAAAAATATAAGCTAAACACAGGATGCATACTAGCCAAGATGTAACCACAGATTAAGTTGCAGACTGGCATCAAGTTTCACCGCCCCCTCCCCTCCTTTTTTTTGTTACTTTATTGTTATAACTGGGAGTACTATTATCATTTTTTTTTCTTTTTAGAAATGCGAGAGTTATCAAATCCAAAGGGATTGAAAACAGTGTTTTACAGAAACATTGAGATTCTCTAGCATGTTTCTAGTCTTCCTCATGTTTCTTTAGAATGATGAGCTAAAAATCAACTGAGAAGGAAGCCTGAATACACCAAAGAATGAATGAAAACATTCATTACAGAACTCTTTGTTAGAAGAAAGATGGTGGAAGATAAAAGAGTCAAGAGAGAGAAAGAGAGAATGAGACCTTGAGCTAATATTCAAAGTGTTTTCCAGTAGCAGAAAAGACTATGAGAGCTATCTCAGCATCGCAGAGAGTTGAAAGCTCCTGAGCCTTCTTGAACAGCCCTTTTCTCCTCTTAGAAAATGCCACCGGCCTTGCTGTTATGTTATCGATCTTCTTGATTTCTATCTCCTGTCTCGTCATTTCCCTAAACAACAGTTAACCAAATATTAGTGATAAACCAGAGAAAAAGAAATCATGGTTTCAGATGAAGAAAAAAAATCCTGCCTTATCCTCTCCCAAAAGACAAATCAAAATCAGCAGATCCAATTCACTATTACAGAAAATTGTTTGTGGGTCAAAGCAAAAAGAAACATTAAGGAGAAATCTTGAAGAACAAAGATGGTTTCATATCAGAATAAGCTGATAAATCTTACTGTACAATGCCAAGAATTAAGCAACAACTGAGTGGAAAATGAAGATAGAAATAGGGGAGAGAAAGAGAGAGAGGGAGAAAAATCTTCGAAATGAAAAAGAGAAAAGGGATTTAAGTGTCTAGACAAGGAAATTTAGAAGAATCTGAAACCAACCCCAGATGGAAAGAAAGCAGTCAAGAAGTTTGCAGAAGGTAGAACTAGAAATGGAACCTTACCCAATAGCGATGAACACCCCCGTTAATATTTATCCACGTGCAAAGAGAGGAAAGGTTCTTTTGGGGGCGGGGGGAAGTGGGGTGAAGGAAAGAAAGATACGGAGATTAATGGGACACTATTATTGTAAAATTTTAAGTTTCTTTTTTAATACTGCGTACTTTATTTTTTCTCTTTCCTTTTGTGGACTGTCGGATTATTGGCACCGCACTCTAAAAATAAAAATAAAACCTCACTTTGGTTAGCAAAAAGAGAAGTTTCTTTTTATAGACAAGCGAAAAAGGGGTTTCTTTGTAAAATTTTCTGAAATAATATAAAGTTAAGCTAAGGAAGACTTGTAAACCAGACATCCGAGGACGAATGGACAGTGAGGTTGTTAACTGGAATGAAAGGAATAAGTAAAAGTTTGTATATTATTGAGATATTCTTGACTTATATACATGTATCCTAATAACTATGTTCTTATATCTTATCCATATCGTATTTTTGTATATCTGCACTTCTATCTCTATCTTTTACGGTTTAAGTTACAACTGAATAATAATAACAGAAAAAATATATGCTACCTATAGTTTTATGTAATCTAATCGTGTCTTTCTCTTTAACACTCTTCCTCAAATTGATGCAAAGATATCTATCATGCTCAACTTGCCAATGACATCATGGTAACTCTTTGTTGATACTCCTTTTGTAAGAATATTAGCTAATTGATATTGAGATTGTACAAACAAAAAATGGATCATTCCACTGTCTAAATTTTCTCTAATAAAATGTCTATCCACCTCCACATGTTTTGTACAGTCATGTTGTACTAGATTTTGAGCAATTTCTATTGCAACCTTATTATCACAATGAAGATCCATAAGTTGAGGATGTGTGATCCCTAAGTCTGCTAGAATACCTTGATCCAAAGAAGCTCGCAGACTCTGTGTGCCATTCCTCTAAACTCTACTTCTGCACTTGATCTTGCAACCACTTTTTGTTTTTTGCTTCTCCATGATACTATATTTCCACCCACAAAAGTAAAGTACCCGAAAGTATATCATGGAGTAGTTTGATCTCTTGCCCAGTCTGAGTTCGTGTAGCCTTCCACTTTTACTGAGTTATTCTTCGAAAATAATAATCCCCTACCTGGAGCACTTTTCAGATACCTTAGTATCCTAAATACTGCATTCATGTGATCTTTATTAGGAGAGTGCATAAACTGTCTTACTATACTTACAGCATAGGCAATATCTGGCCTCGTATGTGACAAATAAATCAGCTTTCCTACCAATCTTTGATATTGTTCTTTGTTCACTAGACTTTGATTAGGATATATGCCCAATCTATGATTCATTTCTATTGGTGTTTCAGCTAGCTTACAATTGAGCATTCCTGTCTCGGTTAGTAGGTCTAACACGTACTTTCTCTGGGACAAGAAAATACCTTGTTGTGATTGTCCTACCTCAATGCCCAAGAAGTACTTGAGAGGCCCCAAGTCTTTCATCTCGAATTTCATAGTGAGATACTTCTTGAGTGCGTCAATCTCATGTCTATCATCTCCCGTCAAGATCATGCCATCCACATATACTAGTAACACAGCCACTTTGTCTTTATTCCTTATGATAAATAGTGTATGATCAGTGTTGATTTGTTTATATCCAAAGCTTCTCATCGTGGTGGTGAGTTTTCCAAACCAAGCACGTGGCAATTGTTTCAAGCCATATAATGCTCTTTTTAATCTGCAAACTTTATTCCTGTGGGTGGGGTGAAGCTCAATCCCTGGTGGTACTCTCATATAGACCTCTTCTGCCAGCTCTCGATGAAGAAAGGCATTCTTCACATCCAGTTACTGTAATTCCCATCCTTGGTTAGCAGCTAATGACAACAGTATATGAATAGTGTTGATTTTGGCTACAAGTGCAAATGTCTCGTCATAGTTTGTGCCATATTTTTGTGTGTATCCTTTTGCTACAAACCTCACTTTGTACTTGTTCAGGCTGCCATTGCATTGTGTTAGTTGTAAATACCCATCTACATCCGATTAGCCTCTTCCCTTTTGGTAGTGGCATTAAGCCCCATGTAGAGTTCTTCTGAAGTGCTGTGAGCTCTTCATTCATGGCCTGTATCCATTCAACATCTTGTAATGCTTCCTGCACATTTTTTGGTCTTCATATGCTAGAAATTTGATTAGTAGTAAGTTGTAATAGCCGTAAATTTAACGTAAATTTTCAATTAAACAAAATTTGGAATAAAAGAGATAATTTTGAAAATGGGGATTTCAATTAAAGAAAATTTGGAATTAAAGAGAGGATTTCGAAAATGGAGTTAGAACCCGGTGAAAATAAGTTATTATTTACATGGATTAAAGAATTATAAAAGAAATGTGAGGAATTTACGTTTCTAGGCAAAAATGTAATTTCTTAAAAGTTTCGGGGTTAAAATGTAAATAAGAAAATTTTGCAAGGACCTCCCTCAAAAAGTGAAATTTTGCAGAAAAGTCCCCCGGGATATTTTAAGGGCCTCAACCAATCCGGAAGGTGGTCATTGACAGATTTTTCCATCTCTCTTCAGAAAATTCTCCCCGAAAACCTTCTAACTTCTCTCTAAGATTTCTTCGCCTATGGACCTCAGATTTTGACACCACCACCACCAATGGACTCAGGACGAAGAGTTCTTCAAATCCATCCAATTGGTTTCTGGAGAATTGGACGGAAATTGGCTGGAAAATTGAAGGGAAAATCGGCCAAAAAGGTAACCCCCGAAACTTCTATTTTTAGTTCTCAAACGCAAAAACTAACACCGTAGATCGATCCAGAAGGCACCGAAACCCTTGGATCTCAAATTTCAAGCCGATCCACTACCGCACGCGCCGCATCTCTCTTGGCGACTGAAGCCCATGCGCAGCTCCTTGGGCGGCGCGTGTAGTGCGTGGCAGCCGGACCTCCTTGCGTTGACCTGCGTTGACCGAGCTCCCGGAGGCCAAATTTTGCAAATCCAGAGTCATTTTTAAGGTTTTCGGATGTTCCGGACTCAATTTTGGGGTTTATTTTGCTAAATTCGGATCAGAAATTAGGATTTTAAGGGTGTCCAACTTTGTACTTCAAAGTGGTGAGTAGATAATTCTTCCTATAGCTTGTTTTTACTCTTCTTGAACTTTTCATTGATAAATGAGTATGATTACATGTTATTTATCTATTCATATATTTCTAAAATGGTTTAGAATATTTGAAATGATTGAGAAATGATATCTAGTTCAAGAAGAGTATGATTTTTGAAAGAGATTTTGAAATGCTTTGAATATGCTATTTCTAAATGCATTTCGCCTTACATGGCAAAGAAAATATGATATGCATATGACATTGATTTTATAATGTTATGTTTGCCTCGAATATGGGAATGATTATATGATTTCTCTGATTGAAAAATTTATGATAAAAGATTTTGTACTGAGACTGAAAGCTCTGTTTTGAAAGTGATAAGTTGCTGAATATGATTGTATGGCGAGTTATATGATAATTATGCATTGCATTTGATGGATATGCACTATTATACATGTTTATATATATATATATATGCATTGATGAGTAATGACGGTATTATATGGCTTGAGACGGTATTGTGAAGGTGGTATTAGTGGTAATGTGAGGAGGCAGTAGGGTGATGAACTCACATTCCCTAATTACCTATTGTGATAATGACAGTGGTAATGTGAGGAGGCAGAAGGGTGATGAACTCACATTCCCTGTTGATCTATTGAAGTTGTAGTCAGTGGTAATGTGAGGAGGCGGTAGGGTGATGAACTCACATTCTCTGATGATTGTGGCTATGGTATTGTGAAGAGGCAGAAGGGTGATGAACTCACAATTCATGTTTAGCTAATGAGTATATTGAAGTTGTGGTATATTTGAACATTATATAAAAGAATTGATTTTTATGGCATGTCAAATTTGATTTAAGATCAATTTGTATTATATGTGGGTACAATAACTGAGAATATTTTGAAAATGCGAGTCCCATAAGGATGTACTTCTGAACGATAGATTTTTAATATGATAAACTTTTAAAATAAGAGTACATCCTTATGTTGATCTGAGAGGTTATAGGAGGTATTAACTACTCACTAAGTTGTAAAACTCACTACATGTAATTGATATATTTTTCATATAAAGACCTAGAATTTGATCCTGCGGCTACTTGATTGATTGGGTTTCATATTTCAGTGGTGAGCCTAAATTGTTTCTAGACTCTTAGTATGTAAACTTATAATATATTTGTACTCTAGAGTTGCTCTGAACGTCATGGGCAGGATCCTTGTTTTCGCTGTAATAAGTGTAGACCTGGCTTGTATAATTAGCTATACTGAAAATGTGTAAATGTATAATATTATCCTGTTATGACATATTATGTGGTCGATTGTAATTAGTATTGCAAATTTGTAAATATATGGTAATACTCGGATATGTTATATTGTGAAATTATTTACATGTACATAATGGTAAAGTTTATCGGATGTGAGAGATTTTTGCATCCCTAAAGTAGGGGTGTGTCATAAGTGCATAAGTATTTGACAACCTTTGAGTAGACAAGTAGTTAGATATAGGATATTTGCTATGAGCATTAAAATCTGGTTCATACTGTCTTTTTGGTATGCCTTTAGTTGTTCTTTGAGACACTCTGGGTATTTCCTGATTAGTTTCTAAGGTAGAATTGTCGAGTTCATGCACATTTATAAATTCATAATCATCTATAGGACCACTAGTATGAGATGGTACTTGGACATCTCGTGAGGAGGAGGATTTGAATGGCACTGGTATAGGCGGTGGGAATAGCTCAGTAATGTTTGGACCCTCAGCATCTTCTGCGTTTGAACCCTCAGCATCATCTTTTGCATTTGGACTAATATTCACCACACCTTCAATCCTAGGAATAAGACTAGATGCAGAGTCATCATGTAAATTTTATAGCTCTTCTAGGGCATTAAACCTTCTTGCCTCTTGCATGTTTTCTTCATTCATTGTTCTCTCCCCCTAAAGAGAAGTGTGAGAGATAGAATAATAGGGTGTAGATTCATCAAATGAGACATCCAGAGTGGTGAATATTTTCATCTTGTGAGGATCATAACAACGGTAGCCCTTTTAAAAATTTGAGTATCCCACAAAAATACACAATCGTGCACAAGGATCTAGCTTGCTTCGGAGTGCCTTAGGTACATGAACATAAGCTGTGCTCCTAAAGATACGAGGCTCCAAATTAGGTAGATAAGGAGTATTAAGTAAGGCAGTCATCACCTGAAGAGGTGTTTGAAATTAAAGGACACTGGAAGGAGTGCGATTGATGAGATATGTAGCAGATTTGACAGCCTCCCCCCAATAAATCTTAGGTACATTCATGCCAAGCAAGGAGGCACGCACTACCGCTAAGATGTGAAGATATTTTTGTTTTGCAAGTCCGTTTTTTTGAGGGGTGTAAGAGCATGATGTCTAATGTCGTACCCCATGCATGCGTAAAAACTTCTGCATGGAAGAATTAACAAATTCTGTACTATTATCTGTTTGTAGAACATATATGTTTCGATGGTATTGGGTTTGCGCTTGTTTGTAGAAGTCTTGAAATATTTGGCATGTATCATTCTTGTTACGAAGCAGTGATACCCATAACATGCGAGTGCTTTCATCGATGAAGGTTATAAAGTAACGTGCATTTGAAAAAGTGGAGACCTTGGCCGAGCCCCAAAGATCACAATGAATAACCAAAAAAGTTTTGAACATTTATTGGAACTTAACGGATAGGGAATACGATGATTTTTTGCAAATTCACAAACATCACAATGGAAATTATAGACATTCAGGGCCGGCCCAACACTTATAAAGGCCTAAAGTAAATTTTAAAGTGAGGCCTTTTTAAAATAAATAATAAAATTTTATTAAAATTATTATATTTTTAAAGTGAGGCCTTTTTATTTTTATTTTCATCAATATTTATATTATTAACTTTTTTATTTGTTTTAAAAAATTTCTCAATAGCTCATTTTTGTGATTCAATTAAAGTTTTACTTTTTTAAAAAAAATTCGAATAATCTTATTCAAATTTTTTAGTTGACATTTCTATATGTTAAAATAAAAAAACAATGTATATTTTACAAAATTAAATTAAACAACTATAAATCAGAACTACAAAAAAAATTAGAATAATGGTACCTGATTGTCAAACGATTTTTTTCTAATTTAAATGCTTGCTTGTTGGACCAAATACAGCGTTTGACACCGCACAGTAGCACACTAATGAAAAACTACAATAGCATACTAGATGAAATAGCACCCTAAATTAAAAAAAAATTCGTCTCTAGCGTTTCCAGAAAATCAATAGCACACTAATACATAAAAAAACTTTCTATCTCCAATCTCTAACTATTTGATGGACTTATAAAAAAAATATAGTTTTAAGAAGTCTCTCCACCTTTTCGTCTCCCTATGCGATGAGTAGATGTCTATTATATAATATATTGAAAAAATGAAAATGCTTCTTAAAATTCTAAAAATATTATTTTAAAAATATAATTATTAAAATAAATAATACACTTTTTTTGAGAGAGGCCTAAAGCTCCAGCTTCATTAGCTTCTACCTTGGGTTGGGGCTGTAAACATTCAAATGTAAAAATAACTGCGATTTTAGCTTCCTAAGATAACTAAAAGAAACATGTCCTAGTCTTCGATGCCATAGCGATATGTCAGTTGCAGCTTTGTTACTTTGACCATGAGTAGCTAATCCTTGAGCACTGCTAGAAGAGTCTGTAGCTTCAAAGTGGTAGAGCTTGCCCCGCCTAATACCATAGCCAAGAATCCTCCTGGTGGAGATGTCTTGAAAAACACAAAAATGAGGCCAAAAGGTTACTGTGCATGATAAAACCATTGTTATCTGACTAACTAATAGCAAATTATAAGAAAGGGATAGGACAAGTAGCACTGTATCCAGTGATATTGTGTTAGTCAGATGACATGATCCTTGATCGTTAATAATTGATTTATTGCCATTAGCTGTGGAGATATGTGGTTGGGATAAGGGTATCACTTGGGTGAGGTTCATAGCATAGTTGGTCATATGGTATGTAGCACCTATGTCAACTATCCATGTCGTTTTAGGTGATGCATATATATGAGATCTTACCAGTTTGGCTTTGTAGGGCAACGCTAGCTATTGGGGTACCAAGTGTTACAGCATTGCCAACTACAAGGTGTTGATCTTCAGTAAAGGAAATCATTGCTTTGCCTCCAACTTGCTGTCAAGGCTTCTTGGTGAAATCCCACCAATCTGGATAGCCAATAATCTCATAACATCGATGTTTGGAATGTCATGTTTTACCACAGTGAGTACACATCAATGTGTTAGACTTACGGTTTCGAGTTTTCAAAGATCTAGATGCCGACCCTAGAGAAAATGGTTTGGCCACTATCGGAGTACTTTCCATAGGCATACGTGCATGATTCATAGTTAGGCGTTGTTGTTGTTCACGCCGAACATGTGCATAAGAACTTTCAAGATCAAGTTTAGGATCTTTTCGGAGTATTTCAACACAAATTTGATCAAACTCAGCATCAAGACCATTGAGAAAGATGTGTACGCGAAGTCGAGTCATGGATGTATGTATTTGTACGACACTAGTGATTGTTTCAGATTGAATCTTTGTTTGGTGATAGATTTCTTGAAAAATAGCAACAAGTTCATTATAATACACATGTAAAGGTTGTCCACTTTATTTAATGGTGAAGGATTTCTGATTTAGGTCGGAGAGGATGGTTTCATCAGAGCCATCGTAGAAGGTTCTTGCTACTACATCCCAGATTTCCTTTATCGATTGCAATAGAACAAAACGATGCATCAAGGATGGGCTCATTAAATCAATGAGCCAGCATTTAACCCGGTGGTTTTTAGTGATCCATGTTGCCAATGTAGGGTCGTCTGGATTAGGTTTCTTTTTCTCACCAATCAAATAACCCATTTTGTTACGTGCAGAGATTCTCATTTCCATAAGCTGAGACCACATAGAATAATTAGCTTCATCGAGTGTAGGAGTAATGGGAAATGGTGTACTGTCTTGGTTCACAATAATTGGAGGTTAGGTAGTATTGGGAGAGGTCGAGCTACTTGACATTGTGAAGAAAAAACTAAGGTTTAGTGACTTACAAGTATACATGAATAAGGAGTTTCGAGGAGTAAATTCAAGTTCGTTTGATCGTGAAGGTTACGGAACTGATACCATGTTAACTAGAATGAAGGAATAAGTAAAAGCTAGTATATTATTGAGATATTCCTAACTTATATATATACATGTATGCTGATAACTATGTTCTTATATCTTATCCATATCGTATCCCTTTATATCTGCACTTCTATCTCTATCTTTTAGGGTTTAAGTTACAACCGAATATTAATAACAGAAAGATATATGCCACCTATAGTTTTATGTAATCTAATCGTATCTTTCTCTTTAACAGAGGTGGTCTTAATCTGTGGCCTTGCATGCTTCTTTGTATAATCAACCGAGTCTCTTTTATGCTTCGGTATTATGACATCTTGTACCCTCGTACTTCTTGAATTTATCCTTCTTACTCAAACATACTTTGATATCAACGTTTTCTATACTAGAGTAATATTATGAGGTAGCATTCCATATTCAAACTAATGTATTGAGATTTAATTATTAGATTTAATTTTTCATTGAATAAATAGTATATTATTTTATAGTTTCGATAAAGTATTAATTCTTCATGAATATTATAGAGATGAATTATTAATTCAATAATTTGGTATATCTTGAATTACTTTCTTCTTTTAGGCCATGCATATATATGATGCGTTAATATACATAACTTTTTGAATTATTTAAATATGTTACAAGATCATATTTTGGATGACAATAAATTTAACCTCATAGCATGTAAAGATATGAAAGATATGTAAAAGGTAAAAAAAAAAATTACTTTACAAATATATAGGAATATTGTTTGTTTTGAAAACATGTTTTTGTTTAGTTTTTTTGATCTATTTATGCTTAACAAAAAAAATTAAAATTAATTAAAGTATTAAATGTGTAAAACACCATTGATTAACAATGTGAAAGTCTAACAATTATTCTCAAATATAAAAATATGTACTACTTTCAATGTATTCGAAATAATATATGTTTAAAACTTTAATAAGTAACCAAAAATGGTGTTTTAAACTTTTAATTTGATAAATGAATATAAATTTTGGTTTGTCTTTAATATTTCAATTAAATATATTATTAAATATTTTTATAAATTTTTTTTAATATTTTCAAAATATAGTTTTCTATACCTAACGCTAAAATCAGAAATTTTTTATTTTTCGCTATATACGATGCTTGAAGTGCAAATGAACTTTGTCTCTTACTATGAAGGTAAAAATTTATAATTTCTAACTTTTTTTAAGAAAATTAGAATCAAAGTTTGAGTGGAATAAATGAGAAATAAAATCATTGAAATTAAGGAGGCAATTCAAATTAAGGAAGTGCATAAATTAAAAATATGCCTAAATTCAATTGAATTCAATAAAAAATATTATTTAAGGTGAATTGGGTCATATCAGTGAATTTTTTTTTTTAAAAAAAGAAATTGGTTTAAATGGATGAGTTGGGTTGAAGAAATTCAAACTCGATTAACTCCAATCCAACCAATATATTGATGAAACAATTTCCTGCTCTCTTAATACTTTGTCATTTTATGTTTTGTACCAATACTCCCTCCTTACTCTTTAGCTATAGCCTATGGGATGTGTATAACTCAAAAATGTGCCTAAATGCATTTGAACCCAATAAAAAAAATCTTTTAAAACAAGTCGGATTAGATTGACGAGTTTATATGAGTGAATTTTTTTAAAAAGAAATTCAAATTTAAATGAGCTAGTTAAGGAATTCAAATATGATTCAATCAGACTCAACCGATATATTAATAAAATGATTCTTTACACTCTTAATACTTTGTTGCTTTA
The DNA here is from genome assembly GCA_037074535.1 of Gleditsia sinensis. Taxonomy (NCBI): domain Eukaryota; kingdom Viridiplantae; phylum Streptophyta; class Magnoliopsida; order Fabales; family Fabaceae; genus Gleditsia; species Gleditsia sinensis. The sequence continues at coordinate 71,124,720 of CM073465.1, forward strand.
CACCAATATCCTCTCCTCACTCACTCAACTGGTCAATAGTCTCTAAAGGAGGGAGTGTTAGACTAAGGTGAGAATTGGGAATTTACCCTAGCACAACAAAGCCAAAGTGGCAATGTAGCAGAGCATTTCCACTTCACACAACATCTTATCTCTAATCTCCTTAGCCAAGCCATCTTCGTCAAGGACCAATGCATTTAAGTCTGGTTTAACTTTCTCTTTCACCTCATTTCTTCTTTCCATTGTTTTGATTTCTTCTATTCAACCTTATACGCACAAATTAGAGCAATTCACTTAAACCTGTTGCAATTTCTTCATTACTTTTGAAGGAAATGGTAGAAGTTCAATAATGGAAAGAGATTAAGAATAGTGGAAGTAGTTAACAAATAAAGCCAACAAAAAGAAATTACTGACCAAGCAAAATCTAAGAAAGGCATTATCTCTCTTCTCTTCATCTATATTGTAGTTTACTCTGAATTCAACTTTAAACCTTGTACATTTATGCAAATGATATCAGGCAAAAAGCTGAAAAAACAGAATTAACCATGAGAATCATATCATCTATCTTGTGTAATTATTGTAAAATTATAGGGGGGAAAACTTTGCTCTCTTCTTGACAATAAAGTCAACTATACCATTGTATTCCAAAATTCTAGCCACGTACAAAGGGGTCGCACCCTTCTTGTTCTTAGCATTAATATTCACACCCTTGTTCACTAAAACTTATATGATATTTATGTCACCACTCACTGCCAGCCACTACCATATGTAAAGGCACATGGCTTAATTTGTTGAGCTATGCCTTTTTTTTTCATAATATTTTATCTTAAGGAAGTCCCAACTAGTGGTCCTTAAAAAACTTTAGTGGCATGGAATCACTTCCCTAAAGTACCAGATATTGAGCATTAGAATTTACTGCTTAGTGTAACCATTTTAGAAAGAAGTATATGTGTGATCCAACACATATGGTACTTCAAATTTAGTCAATCACTTTTATAGATGCCCTAAATATCTTTATGCTTTGTTGAATGATATTAAACAACAAGTGATTAGCTTTGAATCCAAAAAAAGATGGTTGGAGAAATAATATGATAAAAGTATCACAAGTTTATGACATAGAAGAATGTCAAAAAGTATTACTTTTTTTTGTTACTGTTGAAGAGTAACCATTTAAAGTAGCTAAAGGGTATGGATTTAAGTATCTTTATAGTAGGATGCAACCACAATTTCATGTTTCTTCCCATTTTATTATGGTTAGAGATTGTTATCAATTGTATTTGGATGAGAAATTAAAGTTTACAAATTTTTTTACAGCCAAATTGTGCTAAGGTATGTCTTACTACTAATTGCTAGACTTCAATTCAGAATATAAACTAAGTAACACTCACTGCACATTTTGTGAATAGTGATTGGATACTTCAAAAGAGAATTATGAATTTTTTTCCCTATTCCTAATCACAAAGGAGACATAATTAGAAAATATGCAGAAATTTACTTGAATGCATAGGGACTTGAAAGAGTGTTTACAGTAACTATCAATAATATTAGTGCTAATGATGTTGCAATAGTATATTGAAAAAAATAATAAACATGACATATGGTTTGGTTTTAGATGATGACTTTATGCATGTTAGATATTGTACCCACATCTTGAACTTAGTTGTTGATAAGAGATTGAAAGAGATGCATCTATACGTAATGTTGTAAGATATGTTAGATTTTCTTCCTCTAGACTTGCAAAATTTAAATATTGTATTGAACAAGCAAAAATTGTATCCCAAAGCTTTGTATGCCTAAATTTTTCAACTAGGTAGAACTCAACATTTTTTATGTTAGAAGCCATTAAAAATTTTTCAAAGGCATTTCATAGGCTATAAGATGGCATAATAACTATATTGATTATTTTGATGAGAAGACAGACAGTCCTTGTTCTCTTGATGATTAGAAAAATGATAAATTTTTCATTTAATTTTTAAAAAAATTCTATAACGTGACTTTAGAATTGTTATATGTCACTTCAAATGTGGCATTCCCTCAACTTGCTTTAGTTCAAATTATGTTATTGAAATGGAGCTCAAGTGATGCATTGCCTATGTGCTTGACCCTAGGTACAATTTTGCTTACTTAAAATGGTCATCTAATGACAGCTATGACATGGTCAAGGATAGTTTGCAAAAGTTGTATGAGTTATATTGTCAATTGTATGCACCTAAGAGTGCTTCAACTGTAGAGGGTCACTTTTCAATGTTCAAGGAGAGTGTAGAGCTAGATACTATAAAGCAAAAATCAACTCAAAAAGTTAGGGCCTATTTGGTTTACCTATTTTCAGTTTTTATTTTTACTGAAAACTGAAAACAGGTATGAAAACACGTTTATTTACTGTTTTCTGTTTTCATTTTCAATAAATGTTTCTTGAATTTTTGAAAATTTTAAAAATGCCAAAAAGACGTTTTTAGAATTTTCAGTTCTGTAATGTATTATAACGATGGCATTTTTACAATTATTTCAAATTATATACACAATATTTTACTATTTATATAATTATAAAGTAGTAAAAATGAAAATACAACCATATAACTAAAAAAATAGTGAAAATAAAAACACAAGCTAAATGTATTTTTTAAAAATATAAAAGTTAAAAAATAAAAATTGTTTTCAGGAAATGAAAACATAAAAATTTTTCGTAAACCAAACGCACCCTTAGAAAAACAACTTTTAAATCTCATTTAAAGGAATAACATTCCATTGAAGCAATGAATGATGTGGAAAGACATTTATCTTAAGCTCGAGTTGACGTAGGTGAGTCTTTTAATTTTTTAGCTTGGCGGAAATCTAATGTGTCTAGATTTCATGTTCTTTATATTATTGCTAGAGGTGTTTTGGTTATTCTTGTATCAATGATAGCTTTTAATTTAGCATTCAATATGGTAGCTGCGTACTAGATGTATTTAGGTTATTTCTCTATCCATAAATGACTGAGGCCTTAATTTGTGCACAAAATTATTTGAAACTCAATGTATTTCAATTTGATTTTAATAACCTTGAACTTATTGAAGAATTGCAATAGACTGAGAAGATTGAAGCATGTATAGTACTTATTTTATATATTATAACTTGTTAATAATACTTACTGAAATAGTTATTTATTTTCTAATGTTTTGCAGAGTTTACTAATGTTGGACAGTCAAATAAAGTGACTAATCAAGCAAAATAGTCCATGAAAAAGGATCAATAGCCTATGGCCAATGATAAAACTAGTAAAACTTTGTGGTATATCACTTTTATTTTATCAGTCACCTTTTTGTCATTTTATGTTTATTAATATTTTTTTTCTAATTATTTATAGGTGGTTGAAGATGGTAATATCAATACTTAAGTCATGGATTTAATGGTGCTTTTCCAGTTACTGTTAGCTCTTCTTTTTCTTTTATTGTATAACTACATATTAAATAGAAATGAAGATACGTTTTTTTTGTTATGAGGTACCTTAATAGGAAAATTTATGTTTTTGTGTGAGGCATTATGCAAGGAAATTAGATGGTAGTATTTTTGTACAAATAAATTAAAGATGGAGGTATCTTTTTTCTTCTTCATTTTTGTTATGGGGTACCTTAGTGGAAAATGCCTCTTTTATGAATGAGGCCTTTTGTAAGTAAAAAAAGTGATGATACAGTATAGTCTACTGTATAGATTTATACCTCAATATAATGTAAAGGAAGGTACTTTTGTTTTGTTACAAAGGACGAAGGTGTTTCAAAAAATTTAATTGTATAGGAGTTACAAGTTAATTACATCTTGATGTAAAGTACTCTCTTCACTAATATATGAAATCATGACTTTTGTATTTATGCATCTACTCTTTAGTTTTTTTTATCTATCTTCTTTGTATATTAAATTTTTGAGACAAATACTCTCTCATCTTCTGTATATTGCTTTTATTATATGAAATTTTTTTATTTTTAAAATATACACAGACTTTTTTTAAAATTAAAAAATAAATTTATTTAGAATATTCTATTAGCTATTCTATTATCTCATTGTTTTCTTTTTCTTTTTCATAAAAAATATTATCATATAATGTTATACTATTATATTTCAATTCTTTTTTCATTTAAAAAAACCACAAGCGACATTAGATAGAATGTTTTTGTTTTTGTTTTATGTCTATTGAAAACAATATTATTGCTTGATTATTTTTAAATATATTCTAATTACTTTCAATAGTTTGGCACTATAAACATTAAAAGCTACATGTATTTGGAGAAAAAAAATATAAACATTAAAAATACTAAAATTGTCATTTGGTTGTATTGAAAGAAATTGGAGTATATTTAAAAAAAATAAAGTGTTGCTTAGGTTTGTTAAATTATTTTATAAAAATAATTTGTGTATTTTAAGAGGTGCAATTATGTGAAACTACTATTAATCATTGTAGTTAAGGATTTTAAGAATTTAAATGTATGAAAGGACATAATGGAGTTTTATATCCCAAAATATACACACCTCTATCAGATTTATTTTTAGTGTTTATACATTTGGTTTCTCCAAATAGATGCACTGCATAATACTTATTGAAAGTATTTAGAATATATTTAAAAACAATCAAGTAATAATATTATTTTTAGTAGAAATGGAGAAAAAAAAAGCAAAAACTTCTATCTAATATCATTTGCATTTTTTTATGAAAATAATATTAGCGTAACATTATATGAAGGTATTTTAGTAAAATAAATATAAAAAAATAGTGAAATAATAAAATAATTAACAGAATATTTCAAATAAATTTAATTGTAATGCATATTTTAGTTTCATGAGAGATTTGTGTATATTTTAAAAATAAAGAGGATGCCCATATAATAAAAATATATATAAGAGAAGGAAGACTATTTTTTTCTAATTTTTTATTATTAAATTTATTAAATTTTTCAATCAAAAGAAGGATATCTAAACTATAAACAGCTTGGTGTCAAGCAAAGAAAGAAGAGTCAAGAAGTAAAAAGAGTAAAAAAACTCTAACTTGTGGTCTCAGTAGATATGGTCTTTCTCATTCTCTCTATTTTCTTCTTGTTATTTCTTTTTACCTTATTATAAGATGAACTACATTGGATTTACAAGTGAATAATTGCTTTTTTCTTATTGTTTCTATCACGTCCTGAATTTTATCCGAGCACGAGACCGGCACGAAATGAAAATTTCTCCCCACTTCGTAAGCCTAACCATCACATTTTGAATTTAAAACTCGTTAGATACCCTAGTTTAGCATGTGATCACATAATCACTCTGTAAAACTTTAAACACATATAAAACATAAATAAATATCTAACTTCATTAAGAGATACCAATTCATTTTTTTCATTTCTTGCTTTACATAGGGTTTAACTTTTCTTTTCACGCATTGAAAACGGGGATCTTACCTGTGGTAATGTGGAGCAACTCTAGAGTACAAATACATAAAACAACAAGATACTAAACCAATCAGGACAAATTTGGGCTGACCTAAAAAATTTTACTGCTTTTACGCATGCCTTCAATTTTTACCTTATTTGGAAGTATTTAAAAGATTGGGGTGAATCTTGTGACTCAGCGTGTAAATAACACAATTATAACATGTAGAAAAAATTATATTATATATTAGATTATGATTCAGCTTATGAATATTTTGAAGTATTCTTACTAGTTTTGTTTACTTATTCTTATTAGAAATAAGTTATGAATAATATTTTTATTTTAAAACTTATTCAACATTATTAAAGATTCTTAATTCATTCATTTATCTTAATTTAACCTATTATTAATTCATTCGTTTACCTTAGTTTAACTTATTATCATACTTTTCTTTATCTAATTGTATCATCATATACATACAGGTCTCTAAGGGACTCCTTGACTTTTCTCAGTCACTTTCCTTTATTGTTCTCCCTTTAAGTAAACACTTGAATATTTCTACGTGCAAACATTTGCACACACTGTAACAAATGGGCTAGATCCACTTTATCATCTTTCTTAAAATTATGCCACTATATTATTATGCTTCTACGTCATATAAAAATATCATATGTTATTTGTGTACATATCATTACAAGAAATTTGACAATTTGTGACGACTTTTTTGTGACGACTAAAAAAGTTGTCACTGAAAAAGACTTTTTGTGACAACCTAGAGGAGTCGTCACTAAAAGGTATACTTTCAGTGATGACCTACAGAAATCGTCACTAAAAACTGAACTTTCAGTGACGACTTTTTAAAGTGGTCACAAAAACATAGTCTTTCAGTGACGACTTTGATAGGTTGTCACAAAAAGTATGTCTTTTTGTGACAACTTTTTAAGTCGTCACTAAAAATTTACTTTCAGTGACGACCAAGTCGTCACTAAAAGTCAAATTTTTTTTAAAATCCTTTTAGTGACGAGTAAGTCGTCACTAAAAGTAAAAATTCGAATTGCAATTTGGCTCCAGAAAATAACAATTTATTTTAAATTAATTTTTATAATTTAAATTGTTAACAAATTATTTTAAATTATTTTATTTTTTAATAATGAAACAAAAATATATTTTAAAAATTTAAGAATTAGCTTAAAATGATTGTTTGTCTATGATATTTTTGTTGAAAATTTTTAAATTTTGTTGAAAAATTAAATATGGGATTAATTTTGAATAGGTATTAATTTTTTAAATAATTATCTAAAAAAATAAAATTAAAACATCTAATAAAAAAAAGTAAAGTCTACTTTTTTCTCACGTTGCAAAATGCTGACAAAAGAAAGCAGAAATTCACTGTAAACAAACCATTTGGAGGTTAAATTATGTTATATAAATATTATTAATTAATTTTTGAATGATATTAATACTTGAAATTACTTTATATATTTAGTAGTTTAATAATCATAAATTTTATTAATTAGAGTATTAGTTTAATGAATAGATCAACTGATCATGAATCGAATCTTAAACTTAACTTCTATTGATTTTTAAAATATTCAATTAAAGCATTATAATAAATTTCTATGTAAAATAAATTAAGTTTGAAATCTATTCATGATTAGCATGAATTAAAAAATCATGTCTTCCAAATTTAATTAAGTGGTCTTCTAATCTCAACCATTCATGTAAGATCTAAGTGGTCTTGAAGAAGAAGAAGAAGCAGGCCTATAACAGTATAACTATTCTTAAAAAAAAATTACAATATCAATTTATTCTTATAGGTTTTTTATCTCAATTTATTACTTTATATTTAAATTTTGTATAGTTTTCATTTTTTATTTAATTTTATTAATAGAATTATTGTGTAAATTTTTGACTAATTAATATATATATATATATATTTATCAAACGTTACCAGTGACTTTAAAAAGTACATATTAATAAAAAAAATTTGTTTAATGATTGATAAAAAAAAATACTAAGAGTATTATATTATTTGTCGGTATGGTACATACTCCATATCATTAACTCTATAAAGATTAAACAAAACATATATGTGATATAAAATAAAATTAAAACATATAATAAAAAGAAAGGAAAAGGAAGTCAGCTTCTTACGCGGGCACCAAAAATTCACTCCCGCTTAAACCAGACCAGTATTCTTCTTTCTCTTGATTTTTTGCGTTCTTGTTTCACCTTGCAAGCCGAAATCAACACTCAATCCTCACCTCTCCTTCACCTCAGTTCCTAGGAAGAAGTGCTTGAACCTGCAGCTTCGTGGGTGAAAGGTGATGTGTTATCATTTTACCTTGCAAAGCCGAAATCAGCTTCTCAATCTTCATCTCTCCTTCGCCTCAGTTCCCAGGGAGATTTGCTCGAACCTGTAGCTTTGTGGGTTAAAGGTACTGGAATCTGCTGCATCGTGACTGCAGAATCCATCTTGAAGCATCAAGGTTCTCTAATCCTCCTTCGATTTTTTGCATTCCGTTTAATTAGTTTGGGGGTTTTGATTTTTCGGTTGGGGTTGGTTTTTTTGGTTATAGTTTTCTGCATTTGAGCTAATTTTGGGGAGTGGAGTGAAATGCTAGGGCTGATGCATTTGAGCTTCGTATCTCGGTCTCCCTCTCCTTCTCAGCTTCCTTACACTCAGATGAATGATCTTTGAAGTGCTGTTGCCATGTCATCGTCTATCTCCCTCTCCTTCGTCTCTTAGCCCTGTCTTCAAATGCATTTGGTAATCGGGATCAATGACATCAATTTCTCTGTGTGCATTTAATTTATCTTGGATCATTTGGTTGTTGATTTTAATCATGTCTTCCATTCTGATTTACTTACTAAGTGCCTCTTGAAATTTGACAGAGGACTCTTTGAAACCTGAGTCTGAACCCATTCTATGAGCATTCAGCCATCAAAGGTAACAGCTACTAATTACCAACTAATATAGGTGTTCGTGTGCTCCCATTCTGTACATTTTTACTTCATAATGATTCTGGGTCATTTGATTAGCTTACATTGAAGGTTATTTTGTTCAATAACCTATCTATTTAACTAATGAATTGTCCCACATTATTTAGATGAAGTGCAAGATGTTGCTATTTGATTCAGTAAGATAATTGATCTAAGATGCTTAAGACAATGTAAAATTTGGGAACATTTATCCCTGCTTTGGTAGCTTGTCCTGTTATTCCTGATATTCCTAATTCTATATAATGTTTGTCCTGTTATTTGAGGCTTGTCCTGTGTGCATTCAGCCATCAAAGGTCATTTGAGGCTTGTTCTATGTTATTCAAGAGGAAAAGAAAAAGGAGAGAGGCCATCCAACCGAATGATAAGCTTTATAGCAACATATAATTGCATTCTCTAGGAGTTTTCCTTTTATGTTATTCAATATAAATGCAACCCTTTTAATGTTGAAGGTATTTCTTCCTTTCTAAATAGCACTGTGACTAGAATCTTGACTAATAAATGGAAAAATTATGACTGCAATGAGTATTTATGAGTTCTTTAATATATGTACCCCTTCTTCAATGAGAGCATGAGTGGCCCCTTGTAGTTTCCATCATTTTTGGTCATAAGGATATGCCCAAAAGCCATAGTTGATTCAAAGAGAAGAAGAGTGGACAGAGGTTGGTCCAGGTGCGGTGGTTTGAGGAATGGCTGAGAATGTTCCCCCTAGAACTTACAAATTATACAGACATTGCTAAATAGTTATATCATTGTATATATATAACATATAAATGATTATAGGACCTATTTGATTATACAGGGTAGACAATAAGAGAGGTGAGCAGGAAAGGATGAAATATTTACCTCTTCAAAAAAGTTTATGATGCAACCATTTGGCCTTCTGTACTCTAGAAGCAGTTTCCATTGAATAAGGTGATCAATGACACCTTGGAGAATAGATGGAATTGGCTCTATTTTAGCTGTAAACAAATTCGAAAAAATAAAATCAGAATTACAGGCTATCCCTGTCTACAAAACAAAACCACCTTCCTTCCTTTCTAATTATTTTCGTCCATATTCATATGTAGAGCAAAGAGTGCAGCAGAACATGTGAGTCAAGCTTCTGTTCAGGTATTTCTCTTATCCCTCTGATTTATCCTTTTGATTTTAATTTGTCCAGCATGTTTTGACTGGAATGACACAGTGCCTCCATTTTTGAGATATGGAAAGTATTGTAGGCTTCTTTGTAGTGACTGCATATATTCCCTCACATTAGCCTTTAAGAGTACTTAACTAGCTTAATGATCTTCTCCAACAACATAAATAATGTGTGCTGTTGTCATATTTTTTCTTATGGTGTTGTGAGAGATTTTACATTATGGCTATCTTGTGAAATTAACTGCTTCTTCGGTCAGTAATTCGGAGTATGACTATTTAAATTTAGGGGGAAGCCATTTACTTGATGGTTAATAACTAGATGCCCATTGTCAAATGGCCTTCCCTCTACTTATGTGTTTTTTATTCATACTCTAGATTGAAGTAATACTAAAATTTTAAGAATTGTGCTTGGAATCCGCAAAGGAGTTTGCTCCATTGTTTACAAAGGTATGATTATTCTTTATAAGTTAGGTTTATTTACTTGTCTGTATGTTTAATTGCACATCAGAAAATAATTGCAATCTATCTAAGCTCTTTGTATAGAAAAGAGATTAATATGATTGTGCACTGTCCTCCTATCTAAATCATCCTGTGGTGTTAACAATCAGGGAGCATATAGTTTTCTCATAGATCTCAAAAAGTAGTATTAGAAAACCTATCAATTATCTCTCAAGAAAATAAAGTAAAAGCATTTGTGTTTAAAAATACAGTTATCTAGTTTTGTACATAATGGTATCTACCATCCATAGCAGAAATTGTTACTCCATTTATAGAATAATGTTCTTGCCTGCTGTTATGTAACTCTGACTCTTCCATGACCACATTGATAAAAAATGCCGGCTGCTTTGGTTGGGCAAGTTGAATGGTATCATTTGATAGAAAAAATACAACATCTAAAATGGAAGGTCTATCATTTGCTTGATTTCGTACGCACAAGAGGCTAATGTGAATACTTCTCAACACTTTGTTTTAAGTATTTGATTCACTTATTGCCCTACTTTAGAGAAATCACTTACTAAATATTCCATCATATAGGTTTCTTTTTTTGATATTGATTGTTGATTGATCACATTTAGCTTTTTAGCATATTGTAATATTTTTTCCTATATTGACTATTTATTTTCTTTATTTCTATTTAGGATTTGGATATCGCGGTCTTGCTGATACTCATAGTGCGTAGTTCACCAAATTGTTAAAGAGGAGGGGTAGCATTTTCTAACACTCCTTATAAAATGCTTTTTTCATTTAGGGAGATAATATTGTGATTGTGCAAGAACATGATTAAGTTGTATGAACTGTATCGCAACATATGATAGGTTGAAAATGTTTATTAACTTATTAAGTTCTTTTGCTTATTTAGTAACTTTGTTATTCTTTCTAACATTAAATTATGGCAAAAATTAGTAGATTAATTTTTTTCACAACGAATAGTAATGGTTTTCTTGTCCTTGTGATATGGAGCTTAATGTGGGATTCTTCATTGTTTAGATGACTTGCAAGTAATTGGATAATGTCATCATATATTTTTATTTGTTTAATTTACAATATATGCATTAAGAGTATCTTCTCATAAACTGAGTTGGATAAAGTGCATGGCATCATGAGAAATATCAATGCGTATACCATATTATGAAGAAGAATGGAAACAAGGTAGAGTATCCTATCAGTCTAGAAATTTGAAGACAAATGGTATAAAGCAATAAATTATTGACCATGCTCACTAACTAATTCTTCTTCCATTTTATAATAAGTTATTTTCCATAAGATATGAACCAACACTCTTATTAGATGTCATATTCTTTGTTTTTTTTGGACTCATTCAAAGACTATCTAATATTTAAGGCATGAACAATGTTAATGCCTTCCATCTCTTTGACTTTCTACTTTTCATATGCCCTAAAGTAATTCTACCAATACATATACACTTTATCTCGTCCACATATGTGTCTTTCTCTTTTTCAAGTGTTAACTTTCACTAACAAATTTTGTAGGGAATATTATGGACAAAAGTTGGTTAAATGTCAAGAATAGAGCTGATCCAAGATACATCCAAGGGGTGGATCATTTTCTTGATTGGGCATATAGTGAAACAAGTGTAGGAAGAAAGAGTAGGTGTCTATGTAAAAAATGTAGAAATGTGGTATTTAAGATGAGACATGAAATACGATTTGATTTGTTAAATAATGGGTTTTTGGAGTCTTACAAAGTCTGGGATCTTCATGGAGAAGTTGTAGGGATGACTTCAAATCCCCTTGATGAAAGTAATACTGTTGAGGAGGATGACATGACTGGGATGATACATGATGCATACGGAGTTGTGAACATAGAGGGGCCGAATACTAATATAGAAAATGGCGAAGAGCCAAATGTGCATGCAAAGAAGTTTTACCAATTATTGATGGACGTCGAAACAAGTCTATATCCAAATTGTGACAAGGTGTCAAAGTTGTCATTCATCGTTAGGCTTCTTAATCTAAAATGCCTTAATCATTGGAGTGATAAGTCTGTAGACATGTTGTTGGACTTATTTAAAGAAGTATTACCAGAGGAGGCTCAAGTACCAAATTCCTATTACGAAGTCAAGAAAGTTGTTCAAGACTTAGGATTAGACTACACAAAAATTGATGCTTGTAAGAATGACTGCATTCTATATAGAAAAGAACATGTCAATACACAATCATGTCCTAAATGTAAATTGTCTAGATGGAAATTGAGTGGACCCAAAGGTTAAAAAGAACCACACAAAGTCTTGCGATATTTTCCATTAAAGCCTAGATTGCAAAGGCTGTACATGGCAGGACACATTGCTAAAGACATGAGGTGGCACAAGGAGGAACGTGTTGATGATAGTGTATTAAGGCACCCTGCTGACTCCGTTGCATGGAAATCATTTGATGAGCAACACCCTGGTTTCTCAACCGACCCCAGAAATGTTAGGATGGGTTTAACCAGTGACGACTTTCAACCATTTGGAAACATGAACACTAACCATAGTATTTGGCCAGTTGTTCTAGTACTATATAACTTGCCCCCTTGGAAATGTATGAAACAACCATACTTCATGATGACACTTCTTATCCCAGGCCCGAAGTCTTCGAGAGATGATATAGATGTATATTTGGAACCAATGATTGAAGAGCTGAAAGAATTGTGGGACTTAGGGGTTGAGACATATGATGCTCATTCAAAGAGGAATTTTTGTATGCGAGCTGCTATCTTGTGGACAATAAATAATTTTCCTGCATATGGTAATCTTTCAGGGTGGTCAACAAAGGGAAATTTGGCATGTCCTTGTTGCCATAAAGATACTCACTCGATGTCATTGAGAAGTAAATTATGTTATATGGAACATCGACGCTTCTTACCAGCCAATCATCCATGGCATCAGAATAGGAGGGCATTTGATAGTAAAATAGAAAATAATGTCGCTCCTACATATTTAACTGGTGAAGAAGTGCTTGATCAACTACAACTTTTATTGAGTGTGACATTTGGAAATAGCAATAAGCGAATGCGTGACAAATCTAGCAGTGCTTATAATTGGAAGAAGAATAGTATTTTCTTTGAATTTCCTTATTGGAAAACACTTTTGTTGCGACATAATTTGGATGTCATGCATATTGAGAGAAACATATCTGACAACATTGTGTCTACGGTAATGGACTTGGCTGGAAAGACAAAAGACACAGTGAAGAGTCGATATGATTTAATGGACTTGGGGATCAGACCAAGTTTGCACCCTATTGATGATGGAAATAACATCTTGCTACCGGCGGCATGTTACGTGCTATCACCACAAGAAAAGTTGAAAGTGTGTACTTTTTTGGCTCAATTAAAGGTTTTTGATGCATTTTCTTCAAATATTTCAAGATGTGTCAATGTAGCAGAGAAGAAGATATTTAGATTAAAGTGTCATGATCATCACATATTGTTGCAAGAATTATTTCCAATTGCAATACATGGGTTATTGCCTAAGGAAGTGAGTGATCCCATAATAGAGTTGACACAATTTTTTAAGATATTGTGCTCAAAGTGTTTAACTATGGAAAACTTGGATTCCATTGAACAACAAATTGGCATTACATTATGTAAATTGGAAATTGTTTTCCCTCTAGCTTTTTTTGATGTCATAGTTCACTTGCCAGTTCACTTAGCAAGAGAGGCAAAGATTGGTGGGCCTGTTCAATACCGTTGGATGTATCTAATTGAAAGGTATATAACATTATCTAACTTAGACTAAAATTTGAGTTATCCTTTATTTGAAGAAACTATTATAATTTCAACTCACTTTTGTAGGTATTTACACACATTAAAATCATATGTCCGCAATAAAGCTCGTTTGGAAGGCTCAATTGCTGAAGGTTATTTAGCGGATGAAAGTATCACCTTTTGCTCAAAATATTTGAGTGACAGTCCAACCAAGTTTAATAGAGTTTCGAGAAAAGACGATGGGAATGTGACAACTTGTGAGATGTCAATATTTAACCAAAGTGGACACCCAAGAGGTGCAGCTAAATCGATTTTCCTATCCAATAAAGAATTTGATGAAGCTTGTTTATATGTGCTACAAAATTGTGAGAAGATTTGGCCGTTCATAGAGTAAGTTACTATAGTTTACTACTAATTAATTTATTATTTGATTAAATTCTAATACTTCATGATGACATAATTTGTAGAGAATATAAAAAGGAGCTTCAAACACAAACCCAAGCATCAAATGTCGATTCAAGGCACATGAAAGAGTTTTCCAAATGGTTTAATCATCGAGTAAGTGTCTTCCTATGAGTTATTCAATGTATTATATTATTAGCTACATTATAATCTCTCGATCTTGTTTGATTTCTGATAGGTCATGAACTCTAGTTCACATTTTCAAGGAGACAATGATTTGATTAGTTTAGCCATGGGTCCACAAAGAGTAGTTTATAGATATACAACAATTCTTGTCAACGGATTCAGATTTCATACAAAAGACCGTGCAATGCAAAGGAAAACTCAAAACAGTGGAGTTCTTGTGAAGGGGGATGATTCAGATCCTGAGAAAGAATATTATAGTGTCCTTGAAGATATTTATGAGTTATCTTACATGGGAGATAAGAAAATATATCTCTTTAAGTGTCACTGGTGGGATGTTGCTCATTTGGGAAGAGGATATAAAGTCGACAAATATGGATACACAAGCGTGAATACTCATTCTTCATTAAGTACGGACAAGCCATTTGTTATGGCATCACAGGCAGAACAAGTGTTCTATTTAGATGATATCGTTGACAGAGATTGGCTTGTTGTTGTGAAAACATCACCTCGTGACCTTTTTATCATGCCCCGTGAAGATGAGACTGAATCATTATTAGTTGAAGATGCATATCAACAAGAAGAGGTTGGATATAATGATTGCATTCATAGTGAGAATCAAGATGAGGTTGAAGTAATGTTACGGAGGGACGATGTTCAACCTCAAAGTGTTAGTCATCAGAGTGAAGGAAGAAGTGTCAGGGAACTTGATTTCATTAATGACGATGAAGAAGATGAAACAGCTACTGAGAAAAATGATGAAGGAGAATTTTTATCTGAAGACTCTATGTAAAATGCCATAGAATGAAAAATGTGCATATAATGCTTGACAATTAGAAATGCACTAACCTGCTTTTGTGTAGCGTATTATTGTTGTAATATACACTAAGTTGGCACTTGAATTGCAATTGTCCTTTGCTTTTTTGGATTGAATTCATTATTGAAAGTAATTTGTTTCATTACATATTTTATTTCCAATTAGATTATTATTTTATCACTAAATCTATTGAACTGCCAACATGGTTTATATTTTGTAACAGGTTGGTTTAAAGATGGTAGGAAGAGGAAGAGGCGAACGTGGGCGTGGGTCTAGGGGTGTTACCCAGGTTATGACTAATGCGGGGACTCCACAATTATCTATGCAGCCACACTGTGAAGAGAGCTAGACATAACCTGTTACACCAACTTCTCGACATCCAATTAGTAGTGCAGGTATAGAAATAAAACACTTTGCACTAGTTAATTAATATTTAATACTCTGTTATTAATACCTTATTGTCATGTGTTTTACAGCTTCTTACAGCGTAGTTAAGAATGTAAGGGGATCGAACAAATGTATTTCAGTAGATTCAAAAACAAAAAATGGACAAAAAATTCAAATAGAGAATCCTGATGATATCCTTCGAGCCGTGAGAGAAAGATCGAGAAAGCTGGTCAACTATATTGGACACATTACACGATGCACTTGTCCCTTGAAGGAGAGGGATTGGACAAAAATTTGGGAACAATGTGGAGAACATATTTTGTTGAAAGTGAAGGTAATAATTTCATAATTGTATGATATCTATATGAACTTATCGAGTTTAACACCTCTAGATTCATTATTGTAGGAAAAGTTTGAGGTTGGTACAAATATGGAGGGGCGATTTAATGCATTTGTCAATGCCACTGCACAAAGGGCATACAAAAATTGGAGGAGTCGCTTGCACATCTTCTACTCCATGTACAAAACTGATGAAGAAAGACTGGCACACACACCTCCCGCAGTTAAAGATGATGAATGGAGGTACTTGGTCAGTTATTTTGGCTCAGAGGACTTCAAGGTATTCAGTTATAACTTTCTTAGATAGAATTCTAATAAAACATATGTTAACAAAGATGGCTGTGGAGTTCATTGTAGGGTAAAAGTTCAACAAATGCTCAGAACAGGGTCAAGCTGACAACAAAACATACGTGTGGTTCACGATCGTTTGCTGAAGTTGAGGAATCAACGGTGACATTCTAAAATGCACTATTGCTTGGCATATTTTTATGCGCATCTTTTCATTGTATTGTTGAGTATTCATGTAATTTTATTGTAGAGAAATCCTGAAACTGGAGAGAAGGCACCACTTGACAAAATATGGAAGATACAACATACCCGTAGAACTAAAGATGGAGAAGTCGTATGGTCGGATACAAAGTCACAAGAAGTTCATGTATAGTTTTATTTTATCAATTTTTTTAACTTTTAATTTATATTATTTTTATTCTAAATATATGATTTAAATGTAGAGTCAACTAAAAGAGATTGTATCAAAACAATCTGAAGAAGATGCTCCTAGTTTGAGTAACGAAGAGATCTTGACCCAAGTTCTTGGTCAAAAGACGGGGTATGTTCATGGTAAAGGATATGGAGTTAGACCTCCTTCTAAAAGAGCTTCTGATCAAATCACTTCTAAGCATCTTCAAGAGCAGAGGAGAAAAATACGTGAAGAGGTTGTTGCAGAACTACGTGGGGAGATGCATGAAGAGATGAACTTACGAGAAGAAAGGATGCATGCATAGCTACAAGCACAGCTACAAACACAGTTTGAAGAAAGGTTACAAGCACAGATCGAAGAAAGGTTACAAGCACAAATGACCTCTTTAATCGCATCTATCCAACAGGTATATGTTCATGATTTTATGATGAGCGCATTTCTTGGCCTTTGTTTTTTTTACTAGCTAATATAATTTGTTTGTTTCATTCACTGCAGTTACCCATCAAACAATTAACTTTGTTTCCAAGTTTTGAATTTATCGGGAAGTGGAATGTATATGACCAAGTCACTGTCTTTTTTATATTTTTGCTTGTTTATAGTGGATTAGATTTGCGTTAATCAAGTGTTTTGACCGATAACCTTTAAATCAAAGAATCTTAATTGTGCATTCCATGCTTTTAGATGCTAAGACACTGACAAATTTGAATAGAATTATATATATATATATATATATATATATATATATATATATATATATATATATATATATATATATATATAACTCAATATATAATGGCTAAATTATTTGTTTAGGAGGTTATTGTCATTTACTGGAAGCATGGTTTGGAGACGGTTAGGCCACTGTCATTGATGAGCAATTAATATTATATGTATGAAATTTTTATGATTGCACAGGTTATCATATATCAGGGGTTACAAATACAATTGCTTATATTAGACTTTTTGATAAATCACGCTTTTGTGGATATCATATATCAGGGGTCTTGATGTTACTATTTTTTGTTCAATTAGTTCTACTGCTTCTACTATTATTGATATTTGGCTGGTTATGTATTCAACAGAGTTGGTTAAATTACCATTTCTTAACACTGACTGTGATGTAGTTGTAGCTAAGTATTATTTTTGTACCAAAGAATTAGTTGTGACTTTGCCATGACTAAAGACTATTTTTGTACCCAAAAAAAGTTTGAATGTTAACGTTTTGTATTGTTGTGATATATAAACTATGGGTTATGGAAGTTCTTTTATTTGTCAAACCAACTTGGTTAAAGAATCTCAACAGAGTTGGTTAAATTACCATTTCTCTTGTTTTTTTAGTCCCATATATTCTTCACTTATTAGTTAAGAAATTAAAGATGGCATTCCTTTCTATTAAAGCACAACACCCATACATAACAGAATAAGGGAAACAACAGATCGTACTCAGAACTAATAGGCAAAACTTGAAATAATTATAAAGCATAAGAGAAGATTTAGGTTAAATATTTATTATCAGCTGTTTTTAATAATGATTCTTTAAACAAATTTATTTGACATTTGTTGTTTTCCTTTAACGTGAGGTTAGGTTATGATAGAATTGTATATTTGCCATTGTTTATGCCTTCACCGCTTGTTTTATGTGTATATATATTGGTTTGGTCAAGGAACAAAATGTCGTACCGTTTCCACCGAAAGGTCCGAAATTTTTCGGTTTCGGAAGGTTCCGAAACGAATCACCTTTTTATTTGAGAAATTCCACCGTTTCGGTGGAAATGATTTGTTTGCGGTATATATCGACCGAAATTGAATTATTTCGGTCGAAACGTCCAAACTTCCATCACAAAACGAATCTACGAAAGGAAAAAGATACAAAAATCTAAACCGACAAAATCACCTAAAGGAGATTCCCCAAACTTTTACAGATAAAAAGATGCAAAAGTCTAAATCGACAAAATCAGAAATATAAGGAGATTCTCAAAATTTACAGAATAAAAAATAAAACGCCAAAACATCTGAAATCATCAGAGGACATCACATTGAAAATTTAAAGGAACCACTCACGAGTCCCAACTCTCAATCAGCAAGCAAACTTACAATTCTATAAAAATCAACTGAGCAAACGTTTGGTGTTTGAGGCTTTGAGCCCAAGAAACAGACATGAGGAGCCATGAAGAACACGAAGCTACCGTCCACCGAACATGTTCTTTCTTCTCTTCTTTGCTCTTCGTCTTTTAGATCTTTCTCGTTTTCTTCTGCATTTTTAGCGTCTCCTGATGCTCTATCTGATCTTATGTCTTCTGGTTCGTCTTCTACCTTTCCGAATCGCGTTGTTCTCTTCTCTTCTGCGTTCTGCTTCTGTCTTCTCACAAATCACAATCTCACCCACTTCATTGAATGGCATTAAATTGCATTGACAAATGAAAACTAATATTTTAATAAAATATCCGCGGGGGCAGCTAACATTCGTTTTTTTATTTGATGTAATTTGTTTATCTGGAGATTTTTTATGCCTTATTGGGAAATAAAATTAAATATTTTAATAATAAATATTTATCAAAAAAAGCACACCTCCGTTTGTTTTTAATATATTATTTATTATAATTATTTAAAATCTTTATTTAAATTTTGAATAAATAAATAAAATATTATATTAAAAAATAAAAACTAAATTAAAAATTTTACATTTTTTAAATCAAAATATCAATATATTTTTTAAATAATGATTATTTAAATTTTTGTTAATATATTTTAAAAATAAAAAAATTTAAAATAATAAAATATAAAATTATAACATGTCTTCTTGAATTTTATTTTAATTTTTTTTAGTATGATTGTAAATGTATAAATTGGTAAAAATTAAATTTTGATTTTAAAAAAATAATTAATTTCTTTATTATAATAAATTTAATATTTTAATATTTAAAATTTTTGACTACGTTAACCAACGAAAAACTTAATTTTTATGTCTAAAATTTTTCAATTTAATTTTTTATTCATTTATTAGTAATTATTAAAAAATTATTTTAATTACAAATATTTACATCTTTTTAACAAAAATGTTAATATATTTTTTAATAGAGTTATTATTTTATATTTTTGTTAAAGTATTTTTATTTTGAAAAATAACAGATTTGAAAATAATAAAATATAAAATATTATTTTTTTAAATTAAATTTATATTACTTTTTAGTTATATAATCATTATAAAACATAAATTGCAATAGAATTTTGGTCATTCAACTTATTCATTTAACATTTTTATTAACAATATTTATAATAAATTCATTTATAAATTATATATAATTATTAAATTAATTACATTTAAATTTAATAAAAATTAAGATGTAGCCATTTAGACTTAAATATAATCACTTCAATAATTTACCATTTTATTTGCATATTTCTTTTCCCTACATGCATATATTTGAATAATTTAGCCAAATATATGTCTATATTTTTTTTTTAATTATTTAATTTGTTTTACATTTTCATAACATTTTTAATTTTGTATTATCATTAATTTTTACACATTTATTTAAATACGTAAATGGATGTTGAATTTAATTTATGTTTATAAATGACTTTTCTTCAAATATTTTATTCTATATTTTGCATATTTAAATTAAAAAAAAGATTATTGTGTTCATGATGTTAATTTTGTTTGTTTGTTTATTTATATTAAAATTAGTTAATATTATTTATATATAGTATATATAGTTAATATTTATAGTATATGTATAATAATATTTTGTTTACATATACACGAATTACATTTAATATTGATATTAAGATATAGAGTTTATTTTTCTTTTTACATATTTGTATAGTGATTTTATGGTTATAGGTATGAGTTCATGTAAGGGAAAAGCAATATTAATAGAGGAGGATCCAAAAGAGAAAAAAAAGAGAAGAACAGATCCTGGTTGGACTTATGGAGAAATGATAGGTGGAAATAGACAACATGTACAATGCAATTTTTGTCACAAAATAATGAAGGGTGGTGGTGTAACTCGATTGAAGCAACACCTAGCTGAGAGTTATACAAATGTTGAGAGATGTGAAAAATGTCCTAAAGAAATTGCAAATAAAATGAGAGAAATTTTAAAAGAAAAACAGACAGAGAATGAACAATTAAGTACTACGAGAACTGAAATAAGAGAAAATTTAATGGGGGGAGTTAGAAGAAGAGCTGGCATTCAAGAAATATCATCTGAAGATTCAGATGATGATATGACAATTAAAGAGAAGGAGGATTTTGAATATGCAAAACAAATATCTATTGAAGAGATACACAGGGCAGAAAGAGGACATAAATTTGATTATTTTCAGCCAATATCAAAGAAAGGAAAAAGACCTTTTTTCACAGTGAAAGTGTAAAAGAGTCTACAAGCAAATTTTTTGGCAAGAAAAACGAAAAAAGTCTAAGTAAGGAAGAAATGGATCCTTCAATATATCGCCAACGAGATGTGTATAAACAAAAATTGCACCATTTGTGGAATCCTAAAAAGTGGGCAAAGTCAGCAAAGCAAGCAATTGGTAAATTCTTTATTTATCAAAATACTCCACCTAACAAAGTTCAAGGTCCATTTTAGGATATTATGATTGATGAAATTGCACGTGCGGGTGTTGGGGTAAAAGGTCCAACTCCTTATGAAATTGGTGGCCCGATTCTTGATGATGAAATAGAAGAGATAAAAAAATATATAGAAGAATTTAAAAAGAAATGGGAAACTTATGGTATCACAATTATGTGTGATGGTTGGCAATCCACCACTCGTTTGGCGATCATAAACTTTTTAATCTATTGTGATGGGAGAATAATTTTTCATAAGTCAATTAATACGAGTGGAAGAGAAAAAGATGCCAAATATATTTTTAGCTTGATGGATCAAGTGGTTGAAGAGGTTGGTGAAACTAATGTTGTACAAATCATTACAGATAATGCATCTGCATATAAGAAGGCTGGTGAGTTATTGATGCAGAGGAGACCACACTTGTATTGGACTTCTTGTGCTGCTCATTCTCTTGATATAATATTACATGATTTTGGAAAATTTGAAAAAGTTCAGAAGGTTTTAGAAGATGCTAAAATGTGCACCAATTTTATTTATAATCGTTCTAAAATTCTTCACATTATGAGAACCTATTGCATAGGAGAGTTAATTAGACCAGCTCAAACACGATTTGCAACCAATTATATTGCTCTTGCAAGTATTTTAGAGCACAAGAATGGGCTACAAAGAATGGTAACTTCAAATGAATGGTCAAGAAGTTCTGCTAATAAAGATTCAGTTGGAACACAAGTTCATACCACCATATTAGATCCAAATTTTTGGAAAAATGTGAAGAAAATTGTTGATATACATATGCCAATTGCTAAGGTTCTAAGGATGGTTGATGGAGAAAAACGAGCCACAATGTCGTACGTGTATGCAGCAATGTGTAAGGCCAGATCAACAATTCAAGTAATTGCTCCCAAGTCGTGCAAAAAATATCTTGATGTCATTGACCATCGCTGGCATAAACAAATAATAAGTGATATTCATATGGCAGGTATGAAATGAAATGTGTGACTATATATTTATATTTGTTATTTTGACAATATATGCTTATTTATTTCATTTTTGACTATACTAATTAGCATTTTATTTTTTGTTCGCACCCAAAAAAAGCATATTATTTAAATCCATTATATCAATACTCTGAAAATCTTGGATCTCGAGAAGATTTGTTGAAGGCGCTTAAGCATGTAATTTTTAGATTAGAGCCCAACTCAACTAAAGCTTCCTATGCACTAAATGAGGTATTTATCATTTTTTTCTTTATCTTTTTTGTTTGTGATGAAAACCATAATAATTGCTCACACTGTATTTTTCATGTAGTTAAAAATATATCGAGATGCTATGTATGGATTTTTTGATAAATTGGCTATCAAAGGAAGAGATAAAACAGATCCACGTTTGACTTATTATATCACTAAAGAAATACCGTCTGTATATAGAAGAACTTCAATATATTATTAACTAACATACACAAATTTTCTTTATTTTCTAGCTGAATGGTGGTTTATGCATGGTGCTGATGCTCCAAATTTGAGAAAAATTGCAATAAGAGTATTATCACAGACATCTTCATCTAGTGGATGCGAAAGAAATTGGAGCACATTTGCACTTATTCACACAAAAGTGCGTAATCGTTTGAATTATGATAAACTTGGAAAACATTTTTTTGCACAATATAATATGCGATTGAAATTGAAGCATGTTATGAGGGATCATAATTCAAAAGATGTTGAGTTTAGAGCAATTGATTTAACCACTGTTTTTGAAAAAAATAATGGCCTTTCAGAATGGTTGGATGATCCTGGTGATGCATTATTAGATGAATTGGATGAAAATACTGGAAATATTAGACCAAATAGTTATTTGGCTACATTTGCTAATCGATGGTCAGATTCACCAACTACTCAATCAGATAGATTAACTACTGATGAGGAGTTTGAAATTTTGATGACAAGATCAGTACATCATCGATTTTCAGCCACTGTTGATATTAATGAGGAATCAGAAGAAAATACTGATACTGACACAGATACAGGTGATGGTGATGGTGAAATGGGTGGTGGAAATGTCACCACTACTGATGAAATTGGTGAAAGAAGTCATATGATTTTCACATCAGAACAAGATTTTCAATATTGCACTGAAGATCAAGATTATGGTTATAGACCTTCTTATTACAACAGAGCAAGTGATAATGATGTTGAAATGCAAGATGTTCAACAATTGACTTCTGATTTTTCTTCACTTAACATTGGAGGATATGAGTTTCATGGTCATGGATTTGGTTATCATTCATCATCTTCGACATATGGTCAAAATTATGAATATGATTCATCATCCTCTGCATATAATCATGGTGCAACTTTGGAATATGGTTCATCTTACTTATCTTCTTCACAAGTTGGTTGGCGTCCTCCAACATACAATATAGAAGATTTTGAAAAATTTAAGAGGGAGTATGATAATTTTTACCGTTCTCAAATGACTTGGATTGACTATTGTGACCATGTGGAGAGATATTATCAATTTCCTCTTAGATTATATCCAAGTTCTGGTTATCTACCTACTAGACATTCTACTTTTAATTAATTTAAACTATCTAATAATATTTGTTGATATTGTATTGTATAATTTGAGACTTTGAGTATAATATGTAATTTGTATTGAATTTTATATATATTAAATGTTATGAAATTTTATGAACGTTAATTACATCAATATTATTTGAATGACAATATTATTATTTAACATTATATTATCTAAATTTATATATCTATATTATTAATAGTATATTAAAATATTTTAAAATTAAAAAAAATTATTTATAATTATTTGAAACGTTTCTTTAAAATTCTTTCATTTCCACGAAATTTCTGAAACGTTTCGAAACGTTTCCAATTTTAGAGTTACCGAAACGGTACTTCGAAACGAAATTTAGTTCCTTGGGTTTGGTATTCATATATATGATATTCTAAGGTAGAGATTCTCTCATGCTATAGTGGGAAAGAGACCCAAATAAATGGGTGGACTCATTTGATGCTATGCTGGGTGGACTCATTTGATGCTATGCTTGAAAGTTGAAAGATGCCTCAACATCAAATCCCACTTCAATATTGTCATTTGCCAATGTGGGATTTACTATGTTCAATGTCATTTCCTGTTGCCTTTCTTTGCTCTTATTTTCTCATTTTTCAAATTAACTTGGTTGAAGAATCTCAAAACATCAAGATTTCCATGGTTTGGTGATTCTTTTGTATTGTTTTGATATATAAACTAAGGGTTATATAAGTTCTTTTGTTTCTCAAACTAAGTTGGTTGAAGAATCTCAAATGTTGCTCAAAAGATATCAATCTTTTCATGGCTTGGTGATTCTTTTGTATCCCCTTGATATATAAACTATAGGTCATTGATTTTATTTGTCAAATTAACTTGGTTGAAGAATCTTAAAACATCAAGATTTTCATAGTTTGGTGATCCTTTTGTTTTGTACTATGATGACACTTTTTGTTCTTGATTATTGTGTTTTTTTTTATATTTGTCATTTATCATTTTTGTTTTTACATTTAAATTATGTTAACATTAATTCAATAGCCTTTGTATATCTTGAATCAATGTATAATTTTTTTTTCATTTTCGTAACTTTTAGATAAACTTATGCTACTGAGTTGCATATATTATAATTGTTATTATTTAATTAACTTGTATTTTGAATTACTTGCCCACTATTAATATGTTTTTGTGTTATAAATACGGCTAAAGTTCAACACCTCCAACGGGAAGTGTTGTACCAAATTTTACAACTAATGCAACACCTGCAACTTCAAGAGAACCATAGATTTGATGTTTTTTAATTTTGTGTTGTTTTATTAGTTGTAATTTATTTACTAACTCATTTGATAGTTGTCTATCAACAAATATTTATTGTAGATGAAACTTTTTTAAATATATATCGTTTTATTTCATTTTTTTGTTCTCATTTTATATTATACTGCATTTTATGATAAATAGAATTATTAAAAAAATTTAATATAAAAGTTCCAGCGGTTATAATTTGGATTATTAAATTTTCATTTTAATCTCACTTTTAGTGACGACTTACAAAAGTCGTCACTGAAAAGGCTTTCAGTGACGACTTATGTCGTCACTAAAAGTGAGATTGGAAAAAATTGATTGATATTAACGTCACTTTCAGTGACGACTTACAAAAGTTGTCACGGAAAATGCTTTCAGTGACGACTTATGTCGTCACCAAAAGTGAGATCGCAAAAAAGTAGATTATATTAATGTCATTTTCAGTGACGATTAAAGTCGTCACTGAATCCTTCATTAAGACTTTCAGTGACGATTTTTGTAAGTTGTCACTAAAACTCTTAAAGAACAATATTTTCAGTGACGACTTTTTAAAAGTCGTCACTGAAAATAGTTTCTGTGACGACTGTTGTGGTCACAAAAAGTATACTATTAGTGACGACTTAAAATGTTGTCACAAAAAATAGGCTTTAGTGACGACCTTTATCGTCACAAAAGCCCTTCAAAAATTTATTTTATGCTTATTCTGTGATGTAATAACCCTCAATTAATAAAACCTTTGAAGGTTATGTATAAATAATTTGAAACAAAGAAAGTTGAGAACAATGTAAAATTTTAGAGCATTTTCGACCTTTTCTTCTGACCTTTCGTCACTAATATAATTATAACTCTCTCATATTAAATCTAAATTAAGTAATTCCAATTTCTAATGAAAGATAAGACATATATCTACAACTTTAATGTTGGGAACTTTTACAAATTCCGTGAATATCATAGTGAGACGAGGCAAAAACTGAAGTGTAGTGTGGTCTGGACCTTTGCTCACTATTTTATGCATAACTCCTTCATATGAACTCCAAATTAGGTGATTCAAGTGGCTATGGAAAGCTAAGAGAAAGGGCTACAACTTTCATGTTGGACATTTTGTCAAATTCGGCGAAATGGAGTTCGCCGCGGCGAGAATATGTTCGCCGCGGCGAGAATGATGCGGTATTTTTCCCGAGAGCTGAGTTTCTGGTTTCGAATCTCGCCGCGGCGACAATAAGTTTGCCGGCGGCGAAAATCGCGGCTCGCCGCGGCGAGAATGAGCTCGCCGGCGGCGAGATTCGTCTGGTAGTTATTTTTGGCGGACCCCCCCCCTTTTTCTTCATTTTCTCTTTCATCTGAACCCTAATTCTCTCTCTCTAAAATTTTCCTCAAACTTCTCTCTAAGATATCTCATGATCCGGACGTCCGATTTGAGCAAGTAAGGTATCGTTGGACTCGTGGGAAGAAGAGCTACAAATCCCACCGATCAATTTCGCCGGAAATTCGCCGGAAGGTCGCCGAAAAATTGCGTGAATAGTACCTCCAAAGGTAAAACTCCGTTTAATCGCGTTTTAGGCTTCGTTTTACCAAATTTCTTTCCATAGATAGTCTTAGAATTAGTTTCTATACAACATATAGGGTTTTTAGGTTTCGGCATGAATAGTGTTCCGGTGAGTGAATAGTGTTTTCCGGCGTGAATAGTGACTTTTAGAGTTTTCTAATTTTCATGTTATGGCTATGTTTTCTAGGTTGTTGAGCCATCACGAGGTGAAATTCTCGTTGTTGGACTCCTAGTAAGGTGAGTGGGTTTTTCATACTATAGCGCCTGTTTGGTTTATTACTCTTTCATATGATTTTAACTAGTTGGAATATATGCTAAACTGTTTTACCGCTTTGAAAACCAATATGTTCCAACCATGTTAGAAATTATAACTTTCAATCCTAGTTGAACCCTAGGTATGCAGGGCAAGCATCTAGACTAATAATTCTCCATTTGAGCTAGATTTATAGAAATGCAAACTTAGTCATAGAAATGAACTAAGTTAGCCATGAAAGAATTTGATGCATGATAAGCATCTATGTAACGTCTACGGACGATCTATGTTTAAAAGGGAAAATTTATGATTGTAAAGGTCTCCATGGGAATTCATGGATGAGATATATTTTAGAATAGAGTTTTATGCATGAAAAGAGCTAGATGGAGAATTATAGCTTTATTGTAAAGTTATTGAAATGTTTTACTTTCAACTCTCTGAATAGCATATTTCAAATGTTTTCTATTGGAGGGACCCTTTTAGATCACTGTTAGCTAGCCGCAGGTAGTGCTAGTCCTGGTGCACCTTGATCATGTTACGGCTTCGGCCTAGGATATTGTGACGGGCATATGACTGCCTAAGACATAAAATTTAGGGTGGACTTATGTCTACGCCTACAGTGATTACCCTACCCTTGCTGTGTGCTTGGGGGAGATGATAGATCTGTTAGGAAAGACCTCCAATAAACTAGTGCATTTTTCCTAAAGATTAAATATTTTTAAAATACCACATGCATCATTGTTATTGCATAAATATCTTCATTTATTATTTACCATGCATAATTGATTTGCTTACAATTATTGATTTAATCATGTTTTATCATTTGAACTGTTTAGCATTCTTTTAATAAGTTACGATTAAATGTTTAATGTTTTCTATACTTTGATTTCAATTATTTAATTCATTGCGAAACACTCGTGCTTAGTTTGCCCTGTTTCTGTTATAGTATGATTTATCCATTCACTGAGATGTGGTAATCTCACCCCTCTTCTGTTTTCTCCCCACAGATAGTCAAAGAAACACTGATCCAGCTACAGCTCCATAGGAGGCTGAGTTAGCATTGGTGAGCCCCAGTTTGGGCATGGCTTTGTTGTACTGGTTGTTTAGTTTAGTAATGTCTAGTATATCTCCATGAACATTCAGGCAGGATCCTCGCTTCTTGTGTTGTTTGAAAAAATGTTTTTTTTAAGTTTTGCAACAATGTTTGTACTATGAGGCCATGGGCCAAGTTGAATCAAGAATGTTGGATTCATAAGATATATATATATATACAATATTTTCTGATATTGGATGTGGCGTATGTGGCCAGTTATATTTATTATGTACTGGATTGTGTGCTGAATGGTTGTGCATGCTATGTGTTAGGCTTACGGCTAGGGGGAAACCCTTATGCCGTGCCGGTCATGTGTTCCATCATTTGGGGCCGTGACAAAGTTGGTATCAGAGCCGAGGTTGAAAAGCCGAGTCCTGGGAACTCTCACGCGTGAACGATGTGGCGAAGCGTGGCTCTCCGCCCAGGAGCTGCAGTATGGGATGCAGTGCTTTGATAGGTACCCTTGTTGCCACCAGAAGAAAGTGACAAAGTTGGTATCAGAGCGTTAGGTTTCCCTGTGTTCATGGAGTAACGGACCTTTAGGTAGGACTTTGAGTATGGGTATGAATCCGGACATGCTTATACTCACGGTGCTGCTAAAGGGGTTCGATAGGATGTTGTCTTTTTGTTTAAGTAAGTCAGTTTATAATATGCTATGTTGGCATGGTTAAGTGATGGTTGGGCTATCTCTATTTTGTAGCGAGATGCCACCAAGAACGAGATCAAAGGTTAGGCAACCCGCGGTTCAAGAGCAGATGGCTGAAGAGTCTGCTCAGTCCGCAGTACCCGTGCCTAGAGGCCGAGGTAGAGGTCGTGGCAGAGGCCGAGGCAGAGGTCGTGGCAGAGGCCGACCTAGAGCCAGTGCAAGAGGCAGTGGCCGGGGTGTAAGGGCTGCTGAAGCAGCCGAACAAGCTGAGTTAACCAGTGAGCAAGCTGAGACTCCCAGGACGGGGGAAATGTCTTCTCACCCCCGGGATGATGTGATAGCCCAGATGCTGGTAACCATGCAGGGTATGCAGCGGGCAATAGAAAATCTAGCTGAGAGAAGGGATGGGCAAGATAGAAGGGATCCGCAACAGCCCAAAACAACTACCTCCGTTCCAGAACCAGTTAGGTCCGTAGAGCGGCAGGTGAGACCCGCTGAGAGGGAAGTGGAACTATCTGAGTTCCTGAAGCTGAAACCGCCAACCTTTAAGGGGTTGTTGGCCAGTGAAGATCCTCAGGAGTTTATAGAGGCTACTGAGAAGATCTGCGAAGTTCTTAAGTGTCCAGAGATTCGCTCAGTAGAATTGGCAGCCTTCCAGTTGTCTGGCGTAGCGCAGGTATGGTTCAAGACCATGATGCGCGGAAGGGGAGCTACAGCGCCACCTTTGAGATGGCCAGAGTTCAAGGAAGTTTTCATGGAGAGGTTTGTGCCTCAGAGTATACGATATGCAAAGTGTCAAGAGTTTGTGGAGTTGAAGCAGACTCCTGGTATGTCAGTCACGGAGTATGACTACCGCTTCACACAGCTGATGCCGTATGCACCGCACATGGTCCCTACTGAAAGGGACATGATCAGGAAATTTATCCAGGGGTTGGTGCCAGCATTGTTTAAATCAGTGGCACCCCAGATGAAGCAATTCCCGAACTATGCAGAGGCTGTAGATTGCGCAAGAATGATGGAGACTAGGCATTTGGCCGATGTTGAGAGTGCCAAGCTGAGGAAGAGAGATAGAGACGGGAGCTCCAAAGGAGGGCAAAGTTCTCATTCCCAAGGACCCCGATTCCAGAGCCAGCAGCGCCCAGCACCACAGAATATTGGGAACCCCAACCAGAGACCAGATGCAAGTGGTAGGCTAGGTCTTAGCCAGGGAAACACCAGGTATCCAGGACAACCAGGACCAAGAGCCATTCAGCAGAACAGGCCACAATGTCCTATTTGTGGCAACCATCATTTTGGTCAGTGCCGCAGGGAGATGATTGTTTGCTATCATTGCCACCAACCTGGACACATGAAGAGGGAATGTCCTCAGTTGTATGGCTCAAGCCAAGGGCCAACTCGACCAGCTTTACTACCAGCCCCAGTGGCAGCTCAGCCTATAAGGACTATACCGGGCCAAGCAAGTAGCAGAGGTACTGGTAGAGGGATGATGGGCCGCGGTCAAAGCCAAGCAGGCCGAGGTGAACCGAGGATTTTTGCTCTTACCAGACAGGATGCACAAGCTTCAAATGCGGTCATGACAGGTACTCTTTCAGTTTGCCTACATGAAGCATATGCTTTGTTTGACCCCGGGTCTACATATTCCTATGTTTCTCCTAGCTTTGCTAAGAGTTTGGGTAAAGATCCGATTAGGATGGATGCCCCTTTCTTTGTAACCACCCCGGTCGGTGACTATTTGCCAGTAGAGCATGTATGCAAATCATGTAAAGTGTCAGTGGGTGATAGGGAGACATCTGCTGATTTGATCATCCTAGACATGATGGTCGACTTTGATGTAATCCTAGGAATGGATTGGTTGGCAGCATGCTATGCTACCTTGGATTGTTATGAGAAGGAAATCAAGTTCAACCCTCCAAGTGAAGTTCCTTTTCGGTTCCAGTGTGATCGAAGTAAAGCTCCAAGTAACCTGATTTCAGTCTTGGGTGCTCAGAAGATGTTGAAGAAGGGATGCCAGGGATACTTGGCATATGTTAGAGATGTGGATGGGAAGGTACCGGATGTAGACAAGATGGCAGTGGTACGAGAATTCCTGGATGTCTTCCCAGAAGAGTTGCCAGGATTACCTCCTGAACGGGAGATAGAGTTTGGTATCGACCTTATTCCAGAGGCTCGACCAATTTCTATACCGCCTTACAGGATGGCACCCACAGAGCTTAAGGAGCTAAAGAGTCAGTTGCAGGATTTGTTGGATAAGGGCTTCATCAGGCCGAGTACTTCTCCATGGGGTGCTCCGGTCCTTTTTGTGAAGAAGAAAGACGGATCTTTGCGACTTTGCATTGACTATCGGCAACTGAATAAGCTAACGGTGCGCAATAATTACCCTTTGCCCAGGATTGATGATTTGTTCGATCAACTCCAAGGAGCGAAATGTTTCTCCAAGATTGATCTGAGGTCAGGGTATCATCAGTTGAGGATCAAGAAGGAAGATATTTCCAAGACGGCTTTTAGGACCCGTTATGGTCATTATGAGTTTTTGGTTATGTCTTTTGGACTAACTAATGCACCAGCTGCTTTTATGGACTTGATGAACAGGGTGTTCAAGCCATTCTTAGATCAGTTTGTCATTGTGTTCATTGATGACATCTTGGTTTATTCTAAAGACCATGAGGAGCATGAACAGCACCTACGGGTCATTCTGCAAATCTTGAGGGATCAGCAGCTATATGCCAAACTCTCTAAGTGTGAGTTCTGGTTGGACAGCGTTATGTTTCTGGGGCATGTAGTCACGAAGGATGGCATTCAAGTAGACCCCGAGAAGGTAGAGGCAGTACAGCAGTGGCCTCAACCCGCTAGTGTAACAGAGATCCGAAGTTTCTTGGGTCTAGCAGGGTATTATCGGAGGTTCATCAAGGATTTCTCCAGGATTGCTGCTCCTTTGACCAGATTAACCAGGAAGGGAGTTAAGTTTGAATGGTCGGATGCATGCGAAGAAAGTTTCCAGACCTTGAAGAAGTGTCTAACCACAACCCCAGTCCTAACTATCCCAACTGGCACTGGAGGATACTCAGTATACTGTGACGCCTCAAGGGTGGGCTTGGGTTGTGTGTTAATGCAGAATGGGCATGTTGTAGCCTATGCATCTAGGCAGCTCAGGAAGCACGAACAGAACTATCCTACACATGATCTGGAGATGGCGGCAGTGGTCTTTGCCTTGAAGATTTGGAGGCACTATCTCTATGGTGAATCCTGTGAGATTTACACTGACCACAAGAGTCTCAAGTACATCTTTCAACAAAGAGATCTTAACTTGAGACAGAGGAGGTGGATGGAGTTGGTGAAGGACTATGACTGCACTATCTTGTACCACCCAGGCAAGGCCAATGTAGTAGCTGATGCTTTGAGCAGAAAGTCAATGGGGAGTCTAGCCCATATCACCCTACTCCGGAGGCCGTTGATAAGGGATATTCATCGGCTAGAAGGTGAAGGGATGCGCTTTGAAGTGAAGGAGCCAGGGGTGTTGTTAGCCCACATGCAACTACACTCTCCACTGGTTGAGCAGATTAAGGCAGATCAGGACAAGGATGCTAACCTGTCCAAGCTCAAGGATGAAGCTAGGAATAATCAGACTTCTGAATTCAGCGTGGATGCTGAAGGAGTGTTAAGATGTGGGAAGCGCTTGTGTGTACCCGATGTGGATCGCTTGAGGAAGCAGATTTTGGAGGAGGCACATCAATCAGCCTATACTATCCACCCAGGAACAAATAAGATGTACAGTGACCTCAAGGACTTGTATTGGTGGAATGGGATGAAGAAGGATGTAGCAAACTTTGTGGCTCAATGCTTGGTTTGTCAGCAGGTGAAAGCTGAACACCAGAAGCCTGCCGGTTTGCACCAGCAGATTGAGATACCGGAGTGGAAGTGGGAAAGGATCACTATGGACTTCGTTACAGGGTTACCGAGGACCCCTAAGGGTTATGACTCAGTATGGGTGATAGTGGATCGAATGACCAAGTTATCCCACTTCTTACCAGTGAAGACTACCTTTAATGTGGCTCAGTATGCAAGCCTGTATCTGAGTGAGATCGTCAGATTGCATGGAGTCCCTGTATCCATCATATCTGATCGAGGTCCACAGTTTACAGCAAGATTTTGGAAAGCTTTTCAAGAAGCTTTGGGAACGAGGTTGGATCTAAGCACCGCTTTTCATCCCCAAACAGATGGCCAGTCAGAACGCACGATTCAGATTCTGGAGGATATGCTTAGAGCATGTATATTAGATTTTGGTGGCAGTTGGGAAGGATACCTGCCATTAGCTGAGTTTGCATACAACAACAGTTATCAAGCCAGTATTCAGATGGCACCTTTTGAAGCTCTTTATGGGAGAAGATGCCGATCTCCCATTGGATGGTTTGAAGTTGGAGAAGCCAAGCTGCTAGGGCCAGACTTGGTGCAAGATGCCATAGAGAAGGTTAAGCTGATAAGGGAACGGCTTTTAACTGCACAAAGTCGTCAGAAGTCTTATGTGGACCATAGGCGTCGGGAGTTGGAGTTTTCTCTAGGCGATCATGTGTTCCTCAGAGTTTCACCTATGAAGGGAATCATGCGGTTTGGTAGGAAAGGGAAGTTAAGCCCGAGGTATATTGGACCTTTTGAAATTCTGGATAGGGTAGGAGCAGTGGCATACCGCCTAGCCCTACCACCTGGGTTGAGTGAAGTGCATCCAGTCTTTCATGTCTCGATGTTGAGAAAGTATTTACCTGACCCATCTCATGTGATTCAACCGCAGGAAATCCTTTTGGATGACAAGTTGGCCTACGAAGAGAAACCCGTGGCCATTGTTGATAAAAAAGTGAAAAAGTTGAGGTCTAAGGATATCCCTACAGTGAAGGTGATCTGGCAGAATCATTCCAAAGAAGAAGCTACGTGGGAAGTAGAGGACGTCATGAGAGAGAAGTATCCACAGCTGTTCCAAGAGTAGTTTTATGTTTTTATGTTGTTGGTTCTTGTAAAATTCGGGGACCGAATTTTTATAAGGAGGGGAGAATGTAATAACCCTCAATTAATAAAACCTTTGAAGGTTATGTATAAATAATTTGAAACAAAGAAAGTTGAGAACAATGTAAAATTTTAGAGCATTTTCGACCTTTTCTTCTGACCTTTCGTCACTAATATAATTATAACTCTCTCATATTAAATCTAAATTAAGTAATTCCAATTTCTAATGAAAGATAAGACATATATCTACAACTTTAATGTTGGGAACTTTTGCAAATTCCGTGAATATCATAGTGAGACGAGGCAAAAACTGAAGTGTAGTGTGGTCTAGACCTTTGCTCACTATTTTATGCATAACTCCTTCATATGAACTCCAAATTAGGTGATTCAAGTGGCTATGGAAAGCTAAGAGAAAGGGCTACAACTTTCATGTTGGACATTTTGTCAAATTCGGCGAAATGGAGTTCGCCGAGGCGAGAATAGTTCGCCACGGCGAGAATATGTTCGCCGCGGCGAGAATGATGCGGTATTTTTCCCGAGAGTTGAGTTTCTGGTTTCGAATCTCGCCGCGGCGAAAATCGCGGCTCGCCGCGGCGAGAATGAGCTCGCCGGCGGCGAGATTCGTCTGGTAGTTATTTTTGGCGGACCCCCCCCCCCTTTTTCTTCATTTTCTCTTTCATCTGAACCCTAATTCTCTCTCTCTAAAATTTTCCTCAAACTTCTCTCTAAGATATCTCATGATCCGGACGTCCGATTTGAGCAAGTAAGGTATCGTTGGACTCGTGGGAAGAAGAGCTACAAATCCCACCGATCAATTTCGCTGGAAATTCGCCGGAAGGTCGCCGAAAAATTGCGTGAATAGTACCTCCAAAGGTAAAACTCCGTTTAATCGCGTTTTAGGCTTCGTTTTACCAAATTTCTTTCCATAGATAGTCTTAGAATTAGTTTCTATACAACATATAGGGTTTTTAGGTTTCGGCATGAATAGTGTTCCGGTGAGTGAATAGTGTTTTCCGGCGTGAATAGTGACTTTTAGAGTTTTCTAATTTTCATGTTATGGCTATGTTTTCTAGGTTGTTGAGCCATCACGAGGTGAAATTCTCGTTGTTGGACTCCTAGTAAGGTGAGTGGGTTTTTCATACTATAGCGCCTGTTTGGTTTATTACTCTTTCATATGATTTTAACTAGTTGGAATATATGCTAAACTGTTTTACCGCTTTGAAAACCAATATGTTCCAACCATGTTAGAAATTATAACTTTCAATCCTAGTTGAACCCTAGGTATGCAGGGCAAGCATCTAGACTAATAATTCTCCATTTGAGCTAGATTTATAGAAATGCAAACTTAGTCATAGAAATGAACTAAGTTAGCCATGAAAGAATTTGATGCATGATAAGCATCTATGTAACGTCTACGAACGATCTATGTTTAAAAGGGAAAATTTATGATTGTAAAGGTCTCCATGGGAATTCATGGATGAGATATATTTTAGAATAGAGTTTTATGCATGAAAAGAGCTAGATGGAGAATTATAGCTTTATTGTAAAGTTATTGAAATGTTTTACTTTAAACTCTCTGAATAGCATATTTCAAATGTTTTCTATTGGAGGGACCCTTTTAGATCACTGTTAGCTAGCCGCAGGTAGTGCTAGTCCTGGTGCACCTTGATCATGTTACGGCTTCGGCCTAGGATATTGTGACGGGCATATGACTGCCTAAGACATAAAATTTAGGGTGGACTTATGTCTACGCCTACAGTGATTACCCTACCCTTGCTGTGTGCTTGGGGGAGATGATAGATCTGTTAGGAAAGACCTCCAATAAACTAGTGCATTTTTCCTAAAGATTAAATATTTTTAAAATACCACATGCATCATTGTTATTGCATAAATATCTTCATTTATTATTTACCATGCATAATTGATTTGCTTACAATTATTGATTTAATCATGTTTTATCATTTGAACTGTTTAGCATTCTTTTAATAAGTTACGATTAAATGTTTAATGTTTTCTATACTTTGATTTCAATTATTTAATTCATTGCGAAACACTCGTGCTTAGTTTGCCCTGTTTCTGTTATAGTATGATTTATCCATTCACTGAGATGTGGTAATCTCACCCCTCTTCTGTTTTCTCCCCACAGATAGTCAAAGAAACACTGATCCAGCTACAGCTCCATAGGAGGCTGAGTTAGCATTGGTGAGCCCCAGTTTGGGCATGGCTTTGTTGTACTGGTTGTTTAGTTTAGTAATGTCTAGTATATCTCCATGAACATTCAGGCAGGATCCTCGCTTCTTGTGTTGTTTGAAAAACTGTTTTTTTTAAGTTTTGCAACAATGTTTGTACTATGAGGCCATGGGCCAAGTTGAATCAAGAATGTTGGATTCATAAGATATATATATATATATACAATATTTTCTGATATTGGATGTGGCGTATGTGGCCAGTTATATTTATTATGTACTGGATTGTGTGCTGAATGGTTGTGCATGCTATGTGTTAGGCTTACGGCTAGGGGGAAACCCTTATGCCGTGCCGGTCATGTGTTCCATCATTTGGGGCCGTGACATGTGACGACTTTTTTTTTCGTGACGACTTTTTTATGTTTTAGTGACGATTTTAGTTGTCACTAAAAGTGGGTTTTTTGTGACGACTTTGAAAGTCGTCATTAAAAACTTTCTGTGACAGTGGTATTTGCAGCAACCTCGTGACAACTAAAAGTCGTCACTAAATTTTTTTGTGACGACTTTTTAGGTTTTTGTGATGACTTTAGTTGTCACAAAATCCCTTTTTTTCTTGTAGTGTATAGATATGTATTTAATACTCAAGTTATATATATTCAAGAGTATAATTAAAATAAAATAATTATATTAATTTATTATATATTAATAAGATTTATTCTTTTATTAATATCTTTCAGTTTTATTCTTAAATTATTATTATTATTATTAGCGTATTTTATTTAGTTTGGAGGATTCTAATTCAGAACCATTTCAACATACCCAAGCACACAGCCTTGTAAGGGAAAATCACCATTTTTATCCAAGCACATAGCAATAGGATGGTTAAATCACCTCATTTTCATCATAGGTAACCATGTCAAATGCCACTGGCTATTGGAGGAGACATATCTCAACTCTATATTTATTTACAATTCAATCTTCATGTGCCCGTTCGCACAAGGGGTTAGCAACTCCCTTACTAGCTAGGGTTACAAGGTGCACCAAGGCTTGCTATCTCTGCCGCTACCTGACAGTATTTTCGAAAAGGAATTCAATATAATTATTATTAATATTATTTAATTATTTCTTTGTTTTCAAGTTTTAAGATAAAGTATTGTTTTAATCAATATCTGATAATAACTCATCGTGATCATATTATCATACTCATTATATCCTCAATGGATGCTTTACCATCACTGAGTATTAAATTTAATAGTCATCACACTTAGTCATATCACTTTCATTCATTCATTTTCTTTTGACTCATTTATATTTTTAAAGTGTACGTATATATATATATCCATGTGCTTACTTGAATAAAGAAATTTCAATTTGATAGTCATACATCATTTCATTGTATATAACCTTATATTCTTGTATCATTATTTATTATTTCAATATCCATTAGGGTTGCCATCATTAAATATTATTTTAGATGCCATTATACATAAATATTCACATACTTATATGTATTCATAATATAAGCATCATATATTACGGAAGATCATTATATTAAATTTTTTGGTTAGAACATTTTATACCATTGGGATAAAATATACCCAATACATTATACATATATAGCTTATCCTAATAAATTCTCAAACCATTATGGATCATCTTCACTAATTTCTGAACTATCCTCAAATTTACATATTTATATTCATAAGTCGATATAATTAAGAACCATACACATAAAAGAATATGTACACGTCCATATAGGATAACCAACTTTTCTTATTCCATACTTTTACCAAGTCATCTTTGATTCTCACATGTCAACATCCTACCATGAATCTCAAACTTTTCTTACTTTCATTTTTAAAAGCAAATCATTCTAGTTCCTATTAATTTCGTTTAACTAGTCCATTTGTTCTAAGAAGACTTTCTTCAAAAATTATTCACACATAAATTCTAATCTCGACATAATTCACATCCTAGATACTAGATTCAATTTAGCACGGTATAAATTCTTAACACAAATATCTTGATTACTTTACATTATTTTCGGACTCAAAATAATCTCCATATTTCTAAATTAAGAGTTCACAGATTAATTTGAATCCTACTTCCCATATTTTATTTCTCAAGAACTTCAACACCACTAATTCACTTTATTACATTCCTCAAAGCACTTTAAGACCATCAAACGTCTATTTCTTTCATCTAAAACTTTATTTTACAGTTCGGTATCCAAACTCACTATTTTAAATTATGAATAGTTTAATGCCCAACTTTCTCTAAAATTTCTTCCATTAATCACTTCCAACAAATTGGAATCGCTAACCTAATTTTGTCTTACATATTCTCAAGTAAATCTAATATGCTCAAATCTTCCTCTTATGACATTTTCCCATCACTAGTCAATCCTCAAGCAATCCTAACAAATCTTACTTTCACCATTCCTAACATGTCTACTATCTACCTATCTCAATTCACTTCTCACACATTCATATATTTTAATGGCATACTATCCAAATATCAAACATCACTCAAGTCACAATCTTGACATACAAAAATTGTCATAAATTTACATAACCATATTATACAATTTATAAATTTAGAGATAAATTATAATTCTTTTCTTCATGCCATAATTTATGTCATTTACTCACCAATTTGAAGTTTCAATTGGACTAGCTTCTTCTCGTCTTTTTCCAAATAAAATTGATCACCAATAACTCAAATTATGCTCTTCAACTTAGCTATTTTTTAATCCAAAAATTTATTGCACAGGTACTGTTCATGCAGGTAGAACATTGTTCATGGTTACTGTTCATCTGAGAAATTTTTGCATGATTTAGGCACCAAATCATGTTATCCAACCAGAAAAACATGCATACAAGGAATATTCTACCACTTAAGCATGATTCTAGAGCCAAAATCACCAAAAAAACACCAAGAAATTTCAAAATCATCAATTTTACCATGCAGTACTGTTCACTATCTACTGTTCATCATCTCTAGAAAATTTTTGGCGAGTTTCTGGCAAAATTGATCGGTGGATTTTGAAACTCTCGTCGCCACGAGTCCAACGATACTTCCAGTATCTCAATTGGATGTATAGGTTAGGAGATATTTGAGAGAGAAGTTTGATTTTTAGAGAGAGAAAGAAAAAATGGATGTTTTTTTCCTACTGCTACCCAAGCTTCTACTTCCCTCTCATGCTGCTTCTGCTTTCTTTTTTTTAATTATTATTATTATTATTTAATAAATGAATAATGGGATTATTTTTATATAAATACATATAAATACTATTTTTCATCCTAAAATATCCTAAAAATTTCTAAAAATTTATATTTTTGCAAAAAATTTATTGCAATATCAAATCAAGACTTTTCTTGATAAAATTTTAATAAAACAAATTATAATATAAAATATCTTCATGTATATTAAAAGAAAGAAAATTTCTAAAAATAAAATAAAAAATTATTAGAGGTAAATATAATTATTTTAGGCAAAACAAAAGTCATTTTAATTAAAAGTCTATTTAATTTTAGCAAAATATAATCATTTAAAAATAATACTTGATTATAATAATAAAAATGTATTTTTTAAAAAAATATAGGATATTACAGTTTCTATCATGGTTCTTGTTTTAATCTCTGTGAATGAAACATTACAATATATTTTTATTTTCTTCCTAATTTCATGTAATTTTGGTTATTTTTTTGGATGGCTAAAATAATTGCGCCTTGCGTTCGCTTGTTTACTTATAAATATAACTGGTCAGTGGATTCTATATGCATAAATGAATTATTTTTAATTTATGATTTTGTAAATTTTAAAATAATTTACATTAGATTTATGTGTGATTGTGTATTTATTTTATAGATAGTAAGAAAATGAATAATAAAAAAATTTAGAAAAAATAAAAAAAATGAACAAGAATTACAGAAATTGTAAACAACCTTGATGTTGCTTCACTAATGGACATAAGTCTCTTATCCAAACTCTGATTGAGATGATTCAAGATGTTATGAAAATTTAAGAAAAAGATCAACAAATTTTATGTTTTGAGTTTTGAGAGATTTGGAGACGAAAAAGTAGATATTGGAGTCGTAATCCAAAGACGATAATATAATTTTTAAAAAATAAAATAAAAATAAAAATAAAATAGAGTTTGAGTTGGACTGAAAGACCTTTTAAAAATAGAGTTTGAGAATGATTTAAAGATCTATTTTACTTTTAAAATGACTTTTGAGCTAAAAATTTAAGGAAAGAAGAGGAGAGGATGCTTAAGTTCTCTGTGCGTGGCAGCCTCAATTCCTTCTTTATCTAAGATTTCTTCTTCTTCTTCTTTTATGTTTTAGTTTATTTTCTAGAGTTACGATATAACCTAATTATAAACTTTTGTGTTGTCTATTCAATTCAATCAATAAATTATTTTTCTTAAATTGAGTTTTCTATATTGTTCTTAATACTTCTAATTGTTTCATCACTAGTAACATGATTTATTAATCATAATGAGACTAAGAGGATATCTATGTGTCTAGTTCATTGTGTAATTAACCATGAATTACATGTAAGGTAGATGTACACTTACATGGTTTGTGCAATCTTAATTAAGAGCCATAAATTTTAATAAATCTTTACTTATTATAATTTATATAAAGATATAGTATATTAACATTCGAAAGGTATTTTTGTTATATTTCAAAAAAGTTAGTAGATAATTTAGGATATTTCAACTAGAAATTAAAATTAAAATTTCTAAATTAAAAGGATAGATAAATAAAAAGTGGATTAATTATGTTGAAATCAAAATTTCTAAAATCCCAATTAGTTTTAAGTTACTCTTGCTTTCAAATTTTGAAATTTTATTTTATTTTATTTTATTTTTACATTCTTAATCAACTAAATATTTGAATTATTCAATTGGAATAAAAATTAAATTAGTATAATAATTAATAGCATAATTTTATGAGATTGACACTATAATTGCCTATAAAGATTTTATTTTTATTATTTAACAATAACAATGTATGATTACACTTAAATGAATATCTAATTCGTACAAATCAATCGCTTATGTTAATCTTCTGAGTTTCATAGAGTATTTGTATTAGACATTTTTATTTCACAGCATTTCCAATGGAATATCGTAAGTTTTATTTTGATAAGAATTGTATATTTGATTCTCAAATATATAATTAATTTTGGTTATTGTTTTGACATGTTTGATTCTATTGATAAAAACTAAGGCCTTATAAGTTGTAACGAATTGAAATCTACAGTCAATATCCTCTTTTTGAGCTTGGTCTTTGCACTTCTCGTACCCGCTCCATGTGATGTTTCTTAATTCTATCACAGGTTGGTGTAATTGAAAATCTGGTACACTTCCCCTAATAAAAAGAAAGAAGTTCCTCTTGCTGGAGCTTTACAATCTATTATTGGATTACTTAGGTTGGTTTTCAGTTTTTTTTTTTTTTTAAATTGCGGCCATGGTAGATTTTCAATTCTGAACTATGGCAAATTCAATGTCTCTTCCCCCAAGCCCCGCTCCTACCAAACTTTTACATTGATTTTATTAAATTCTTGAAGTTTCTTTTGTCCGGGTAATAATGTCCATAAGATATATTGCTTTAAAAGATATTCTTCTATTGACCTATTCTATATTCTACATTTAGATTTTCATGTATTGTCCATATGATTTTTATTTGACATATCATTCTTTAGCTTGGTTGATTTTGCAATGAAAATTGGTACCTTATTGTAATATTTTGTAAATTTTTTTTTAAATAATATTTTATTATAAACAAATATTATTTTTAAATGATTATGTTTTGTTAAAAATAAATATATTTTTAATTAAAAAAATTTTTTTATTTAAAATAATTATATTTGGCTCTAAATAAATTTTTATTTTATTTTTATAAATAGTATATCTTTTCATATACATGAAGATATTTTATACTGTGATTTGTTTAATTAAAATGTTAATAAAAAAAATTATAATTTAAAAGTGCAACTAAAATTTTGTAAGAGTATAAATTTTGAAAAAAATTTGGGATGTTTTAAGATAAAAAACAGTATTTATTTGTGTATAAAAAATAAATATAAAAAAAATAAATTATTAAATAATAATAATAATAAGTAAAAAAAATATAAGCATAACAGAAGAAGCGAGAGACGCTCAGGTAGCAGGAAAAAAATTTATATCTTTCTTTTTCTCTCTCTATGCTTCTCTTCTTCTCTCTAAGATATCACCCAATCTTGACATCTATTTAAGATGCTGGAGATACCGTTGAACTCGTGGCAACGAGAGTTTCAAAATTTACCGATCAATTTCAACGAAAACTTGCCGAATTTTGACCAAAAAATTGAAAATAGTAATGCAATAGGTAATATTTCTAAAATACTATATTTTTGATAGTTTTTCAAGTTTTCAAGTTAGAGGTTTTGTTAAGGATATAGAGTATTGGTTGTATGATGAACTTCACGATCAAACAACTTGATTTGGTACTCTAATTTTACAAATTGTTCTTCAATGAATAATAACTGTGAACAGTAATTTTGCTTAAGTGAACAGTATCTGTGCAATGAATTTTTGAATTCCAAAATAGTTAAGTTGAAGAGCATAATTTGAAGGTGTTGGTGATCAATTTTATTTGAAAAATTCAAAAAAAAGCTAGTACAATTGAAACTTCAAATTGGTGAGTAAATGGCATAAATTATGGCATAGAGAAAAAATTATAATTTATTTCTAAATTTATAAATTGTATAATATGGTTATGTAATGTAAATTAATGACTATTTTCGTATGTTGAGATTGTGACTTTGGGTGATGTCTGAAATTTGGATAGTATGTCACTAAAATATATGAATGTGTGAGAAGTGAATTGAGATGGTTGTATAGTAGACATATTAGAAATGGTAAAAGTAAGATATGTTAGGATTGCTTAAGGATTGGATAATGATGGGAAAGTGTCATAAGATGAAGATTTGAGCATATTGGGTTTACTTGAGAACAGATAAGACAAAAATAAAAAATTTATGATCTCAATTTGTTGGAAGTGATTAATAGAGGAAATCTCGGAGAAAGTTGGGCATTTAACTTTTCATAATATAAGGTAGTGTGTTCGGGTATCGTAATGCATGAAAAGGTTTACGTGAGAATAACTAATTGATGAAAGCCTTGTGGTGTTTTAAGAAGTGCAATAAAGTGAGTTAGTGGCGTTTAAGTTTCTTGAGAGATAAAAATATGGGAAGTAGAATTTAAATTAATCTTTGGCCTATTAACTTGAAAATTTATGTATGAGTAATTGTTGGAAAAAAATATTCTTAAAATGATGGGGTGAATTAAACGGGATTGATATGAGTTAGAATGAGATGTTTTTAGATATGAAAGAAGAAAGGTTTGAAATTTTTTATAATGAGTTTATTGATATTAATAAGAGGGTATAGAGTTACTGTGATAAGATAAGTTACAATAGTTAGGCATGTATTAATGGTGCCTAAACGTTATAAAAAATTTAGTGGATTTATTGCTATTTATGTTTAACATAGTGATTAATGAATTGTAGGATAAAAATAGATGATAAACTAGAATAATAATGTCACGCCCTTAATTTTAAGAACGCAAATAACACTACTGTCCGATAACTTTATCTTTATTTATTTATAATCAAGATTATATTATGTCATAACAGGATAATATCATATGTTGGCAAATCTCAACATAACTATTTATACATGTCAGGTCTACACTTTTCAGTTTTACAGCGAAAACAAAGATCCTGCCTGTGACGTTCAGAGTAACTCTAGAGTACATTTATATTACAATTTAAACACTGAAAGTCCAGAAGCAATTTAGGCTCACCACGGAAGTATGACACCTAGTCGATCAAGAAGTCGCAGGACCAAACTCTGGGTCTTTATTTGAAA
Organism: Gleditsia sinensis; assembly: GCA_037074535.1. Classification (NCBI taxonomy): domain Eukaryota; kingdom Viridiplantae; phylum Streptophyta; class Magnoliopsida; order Fabales; family Fabaceae; genus Gleditsia; species Gleditsia sinensis. The sequence goes on from CM073465.1 coordinate 71,168,332, forward strand.
AATAAGTCAACCACGTGTAGTGAGTTTTACAACTCAGTGAGCAGATAACACCTCCTATGACTTCTTAGGTCAACATATGAATGTACTCTTTATTTTAAAACTTGTCACATTGAAAATCACAATTTGGAGGTACATTCATATGGGACTCGCATTTCAAATAAACTCTGTTCAAATTCATATGCATATTCAATTCATAAGTAATGCTTTAAGAACGGTAATAAAATCATGTTATGCATCAACATAATCCTTATGAAAATATTTGGAGGATCCTATATTAGGACCACCATATTAGAGTTTAACCTCTTCCATACTTTGGTGGTATAGGATTTGCCTAAATTCAGCATCTCACTGAGGTTTGCCCTACTAACATTCAAGAGGACACGCGAAGGGACTCTATATGGGTATTTTCCAAGCACACAGCAAGAGAAGGCAAATCACATCTCATATAACTGGCATCTCGCCCATATAGGAGGCATTCCGCTCTCCATCACATATCATCTCCCGTGTGTTGGCCCTCACACGAGACTTGCACCACCCCCTGCTAGCTGAGGCAATCAAGGTGCACACCAGAGCTAATATCAACTGTTGTTAGCAGAAAGTGTTTCCAATAGGATTCATCCACAGAAAATATCATATGTACATATGCCATATAATCCAGTATAAAATTTTCAATATAATATAGACTTTCAGTCTCACTATATTCCTCTGTCAAAACTCTCCAATCAAGGGAATTACGTATACATGCCCATATCAAAAGCAAACATATCATTGTATAAATCAATATCATGTGCATAACATATTTCATTTGCCATATAATAAAAAATACATGTAAAAATCACATGTTCAATGTATTTCAAAATTCATTTCAAAAGTCGTACTCTTCTTTAACTAGATATCATATTGCATTCGTTTCAAATATTCTAAACCATTTCAGGATCATATAAATGTATAAATAACTTGTAAACATACTCATTTATCAATTTAAAGTTCAAGAAGAGTAAAGGCAAGTCATAGAAAGAATCATCTACTCACAGGGTAAGGGCTCCAGATTGGATAGCCCTAAAATGTACTTTTTCAATCTCAATTTGATTAAATAGATCTCAAAAACGTATTCAGAGGGTCCAAAACTCAAGAACACAACTTCGGGAACTTGGTCACTATTCATCGTCGAAAAATACTATTCACCCATCAAAAATTACTATTCACGACGAACAAAAAGCTGTCAGATAGTCGAAAATATTCATACCCTAAGGTTTATTTAGCTCTTGAATTCATCTACAATGTCAGAATTTCAATTGGAGGTCTTTAAGTAAGAGTTTCAGAGTTTACCTTTTTATGAGATTTTCTATTTCAGATCTACAGCGATTCAACGATTGATTTAAAAAATTGATCGATCAAAATCGTAGTATTCTTCGTCCTAAATCTAGTAGCACCTTCAGTTTTGAGATCGGAAGCCAATAGGCACTCCAGATCTGAAGAGAAAGTTGAAGGTTACTATTTATTCACTATTCATCAGTTTTCAGTTTTTCAGACACTCTGATAGCTTCGTCTCCGTTGTCTCCCCCTTCCCCTTTTATTTTTTATTTTTTTTTAATAATAATAATAATAATAATTTAATAATTGAATAATATGATTTTCTTTTATATCTATTCATATAAATTTCGTTTTTCATCATAAAATATTTTAAAAATTTCTAAAAATTTACATTCTCATAAAACTTTAGTTGAACTATTAAATAATGATTTTTCTTGATAAAAATCGTAATAAAACAAATTTCAAAATAAATATATTTATACATATTAAAAGAAAGAATATTTCTAAAAATAAAACAAAAATTTATTAAAGGCCAATATAATTAAATAATAATTATTTTAATTAAAAGTTTACTTACTTTTAGTAGGACATAATCATTTTTAAATAAATAAAAATATATTTGTTTATAGCAAAATACTATCATTTAAAAATAAAATTTAAACTCCAAAACGTAAATTCTCATATTTTCTTTGTAATTCTTTAATTCATGTAATAAATAAATTTATTTTCACCAATTCTTATCTCTATTTTTAAAATCCTCTCTAAATTCAAATTTTCTTTTAATTTAAACTTTATTAAATTTACGGCTATTACAAATAAAATTCATAGGAGAATGTTGACACGTTAGAATCAAATATGACTTGGTAAAAGTTTGAAATAGGAAAAGTTGGTTACCCTATATGGATGTGTATATATTTTATGTGTATAGTTTCTAATATCAACTTATGGATATAAATATATGAATTTGAGGATAGTCTAGATATTATTGGATATGATGCATAATGGTTTGAAAATTTAATAGAATAGGCTATATATATAATGTATCAGGTATTTTTATCCCAAAAGTGTAAAATGTCAAAGGTGTGAAATGTTTTAATTGAAGAATTTAATATCATGATCTCACGCAACATATGATAATATATTATGAACAAATATATATATATATATATATATATATATATATATATATATATATATATATATATATATATATATATCTATTGAGGATATATGGGTATGATGATGTGATCACTATGGTTATTATCAAATATTGATCAAAACAATACTTTATTTTAAAACTTGAAAACAAAGAAATAATTAAATAAGATTAATAATAATTACACTTGATTCCTTTTCGAAAGATAGTTAGCCTTGGTGCACTTTGTAACCCTAACTAACAAGAGAGTTACTAACCCCTTATGCGAAAGGGCACATGAGGATTGAATTGTAAATAAATATGGAGATGATGTATGTCTTCTCCAATAGTCAGTGGCATTTGACCTGGTTATTTATGAGAATGTGGTGATTTACCCGTCCTATTACTGTATACTTAGAACAGTCATCATGTGAAAAGATTAAAGAGTTGAGAGGAGCTCCTCCTTACCTTATGAATGACGAGAATATAGTGATTTTACCCATCCCATTGCTGTATGCTTAAGATAAGACATGTATGTGGTGATTTACCCACCTTTGCTATGTGCTTAGATAATATGGTGATTTTTCCTTACCAGACTGTGTGTTTGGATATGTTGAAATGGTTTTGGATTGAAATCCTCCAAATTAAATAAAATACGTTAAAAATAATAATAATTAAAGTATAAAATTGAAAGATATTAATAAAAGAATGTCTTATTATTATACAAGAAATTAATATAATTATACTCTTGAATATATATAATTTGAGTATTAACACACACACACACACATGTTTGTGTGTGTACACAAATATAATAGCATATTTTTATATGGCATATGAGCATAATTATATAGTGGTACAATCTTAAGGAAGATGATAAAGTAGATCTAACCCATTTGTTACAGTGAGTGCAAAAGTTTGTACATAAAAATGTTCAAGTGTCTATTTAAAGGAGAAATAATAAAAGAAAGTGACTGGAAAAATTCAAGGAATCCCTTAGAGACCTATATGTATATGATGATGAAACTAGATAAAAAAAATTTATGAGAATAGGTTAAACCAAAGTAAATGAATGAATTATTAATCTTCAATAATGTTGAATAAGTTTTAAAATAAAGATACTATTTATAACCGATTTCTAATGAAAATAAGTAAATAAAACTAGTAAGAATACTTCAAAAGATTTATAAGCTAAATCATAACTTAATATGTAAGATAATTTTTTTACATGTTATAATTGTGTTATTTACTCACCAAGTTGCAAGACTCACCCCATTCTTTTAAATGTTTTCAGATAAGGTTAGAATTGAAGACATGCGCTGAAACAGTAAAATTTCCTAGGTGAGACCAAATTTATCCTGATGGATTTAGTTTCTTGTTGTCTTATGTATTTGTATTCTAGAGTTGCTCTTTATCACAGACAGGATCTTCATTTTCGATGCTCGAGAAAAATATAAAATGTATATGTATAACAAAGAATGAAAAATGTAATTGATATGATTTTGAAACTAGATTTTTATTTATGTTTTATATGTGTTTAAAATTTTAAAAAGTGATTATGTGATCACGTGTTAAACCAAATTAATTATTGAGTTTTAGATTCAGAATGTGACAGTTAAGCTTATAGAGTGAGAAGAAATTCTCATTTCGTACCAATCTCGTGTTCGGATAAAATCTGGGATGTGACACTTATCTAGATATATTTAGATATTGTCCTTTTTGGAAGTCCCTCTGCAACATAATGCTAGACTAATGTTGGCAAGACAATCCAATTAAACCCACAAATTCACATACAATATGAAATAACTCATATTATTCAAATGAGTTGAAGTATCAGTCTGATCGAATTTATGATTCATCTCAATTGATCCTTACCCTCTAGGGAAAGAAATAATTTCAATATTCTAAACGAAATTAGTTATTGATATCACCTAAAAGAAAGAGAAAGAAAAAAAATTAAGGTAAAGAATTAAAAAAAAAATCAAAGAAATCAAATTGTAACTTCATAGTACCAGAAAGGCCGAAGTATATTTAAGCCTTCAATTTAAATGAAGTCGTGTTGAAAATTAGACAGAAACAAACTCAAATGAGATAGGGAGTTAATTTAGAATTGGAAATATAACAAATATTTCAAGAAGTTATGTAGTAATAGATGAATCTATACCCTTCATGTATCTAATCATGATTGATTTCAGCTTCTAAGAAATCTAACTTATTTTGAACAGAAAAAAAAATTAATGGATAATTGATCAAGCTCCAAATTGGCTGTAGAAATGCATAAATTGTTCCCATCTTTAATTGGTCAAAACACACTCTGGGGAATATTTAGAGTCCAAGTTCCTTTTTCTTTCTTGTCCACCAAGATTCATTTACTTACTTTTGTGTCTAAATCTAGCACAGTGGAATACGGTTTCGTTAAGTTTAAATGAGCCCACTTAACTTTTTTCAAAAAATAAAACCTTATACATGTAGGAAAATTCTTAATATCATATATAGTGTATCAGCCAGTGAGGCAATAAACTAATAAAAAATTAATAAAATGAATACTTTATAAAATTCATTGACGCACTCATTTTAATAACTTTTTATTAATTTTTTACACTACCTGACTATGCAAGAAATGTGATTAAATATTTTTTTATACATGTATAGTTGTTTGCATATTTATGAAGAGAAATAGTATTTTAATAACATCATTTATTACACCTCCTTTATCATTAACTTAATATAAAATATTATATGTTAGTGAATATCTAGAAAGCTAATATGAATTTGGTGGTGTGAAAATTATACCAAATAATAAGAGTTATGCAGATAATATTACTTTTAAAATTAAGACTGTATTGGCAATTCCCCCTTAGAATTGACTGTAAGACTAGAAATCTCCCGGAAAAAAGAAAAAGGAGGCTACATGCTCAGGCCTAGCCATAAATATTACAGCATGCCATGCCATTGCATATCTTCATTATGACAACTGAGTAATTATTTCATTTATCAAAGAAAAATTAGGTATAGTTTTAAGTTGTCTTATCAAGTTTTTCAGAATTATAGAATTATAAATAAAAAGATGTACATTGTCATAACTCTCGTAAAACTAATAACAAACACTTCAAAAAAAAGTATTCAAGTTTTGTCTTTAATAAATTACCAAATGATTGTTAAAACTTAAGATTAAACTAACCCCAACATAAGAGAGGTATCAAAAATAATTTATTGTTGAGGAGTATCAGAAAAGCTGCATAAAATGACTGACTCTGACGACTGCCCTTGTTCATGTGCGAGGCTTCTTACTTGAAAAACAACCATTTTCCATCATTTGAATGAGACTAATTTTCCAACCAATTTGCAAGAGTTAACTGTCACGACCCAAAAATAAGAGTACGTAACCGGCATGGGGTCTGAGAATAATCTTATCCCATAAGCCTTTAGTATGATACATATAAATGATTTTCTCATAAATTGTATAGATTGTAACCAAATACATAATCACATTCATTTGAGAGCTTAATTATCTAATACTGTATAATTTCAATTATCTCAAATACACATAAATACTCTGCAAATGGAAGCTGAGATCCTGCCTGTGATATATGGAGCAACTCTGGAGTACAAGCACAATGTAAATTAAAATCTACGAGCCTTGAAAACAAAGTAGACTCACCCAGAGATCATATCGTCTAACTGGTCAACTATCTGGAAAAAAAATGTAGAAATATCGTGTAGTGAGTTTGACAACTCAGTGAGCAAATATAGTTTACTATAACTGAAACAAAACAGACCATTCGCACGAGTTTTCATAAATAGAAATTATAGTAAAATATAACATCATCTAAATCAATGTATATAACAGCAAACTAAAGCTTTAAAGAAGGTAAATTTTGTTAAAAGAAAATCTAAAATTTTAATATTTAGTATAATAAACAATAATTTCAAAATCAGATAAGGAAATAGAAAGATAACTCTTTATATAAAAAAAAATGTTTAGAGGAGGACTCAAAGTATATCCATAATTATAATTTTTATACTCAAGCACAAAGTCTGGTAAGGGCAATCACCATATACATTGTTTTATCTCAAGCACATAGCAATGGGATGGGTAAATCACCATATTCTCATAATTCATATCATAAGGTTGGGAGGAGCTCTCCTCAACTCCCTAACCTTTCCATATGTTGACTGTCCTAAACACACAGCAATATGACGGGTAAATCACCTCATTCTCATCATAAGTAATCAGGCCAATTGCCATTGGTTATTAGAGGAGATATACTCAACTCCATACTTATTCATAATACAATGCTCATGTGCCCGTTCGCACAAGGGGCTAGCAACTTTCTTGCTAGCTAAAGTTTCATGGTGCACCAAGGCTAGCTATCTCTGTCGCTAGCTAATAGTGTTTCTATCAATGATTCCTCCAAAATAAACTAGTTTAATAAATCAAAAATATAAGCTGAAAGAACAATTGAAAATTATAAGGTTAAAATTCTTTTTAAGACAAAATATATCCCTCCCTTCCAAGATATTCCTCGGACAAAGTTTTGGCATAAAAATTCATTCTCCAAAATCAGAAATACAATATTTTCATTTCAGTCCAAATAAACCATAATATCCAGTAGCAATGACACATTTGAAACTCAAATACAAATTCAATTTCACCATATCCATAAAATAGTGAGATATCATTTATAAAACAAATCATATGAAACAATATAAAAGATGATACAATTATAAAATTCAATGAAGTGTAACATAATACCACATTTTCATCATAAATTCAGGAGGGACTTATTAGAGGTTTGTTCTGCATGTCCTATAGCTTCTAAGAATATAAATCAATATAAATATGAAATTCAATTTATGCTATACACAATTAAAACTTTGTTTTAAAATGCATGGGCATGAAGGAGAATTTTAAAATGCGTTATAGTAAATTATATTCACTCACAGTGTAAGGGCTCCAGATTGGACAGTCCCAAAATCCACGTTTCCCATTTGAGTTTGATCAATTAGACATTAAAAGTGAGTCCGGAAGGTCCAAAAATCTAAAAAAATGACCCCGGGACGCTGGCACTGTTTCACGGGCCGGAAACACTGTGTCACGCGCAGCTGAAAGCACTATTCACTCGCAGATACTGTTCATAGTTACTGTTCACCGAAGTAAATTTTGAAAAATTAAACCACCAAATCACATTTTTTGACCGTAAATTTTATCCTACAACTAATATTCTACATTCTTAACAAAACCCCTAAGTTAAAATCTTGAAAAACCATCAAAAATTCAGTATTTTAGAAAATTTACCTTGAAGTTACTATTCATAAAATTCTGACGAACTTCCGGCGAAAATGATCGGTGGGTTTTGAAGCTCTCGCCACCATGAGTCCAACGGTACCTCCGGTATCTCAATTGGACGTCTAGAATTAGAAAAATCTTAGAGAGAAGCTTTTAAAAATTTTAGAGAGAGAGAGAGGTTTTTTTTTCTTCTCACCGACTTTGCTACGTGCGTTTGCTTGCCGTTCCTTTTTTTTTTAATAATAATAATATTATCATTATTTAATAATTAAATAATATGATTTCTTTTATATAAATTCATACAAATTCAATTTTTCAACCTAAAATATTCTAAAAATTTACATTCTAGTTAAACTCTTAAATCATGATTTTTCTTTATAAAAATCGTAATAAACAAATATCAAAATAAATATCTTTTTACATATTAAAAGAAAGAATATTTCGAAAAATACAACAAAAATTTATTAAAAGCCAATATAATTAATTTAAGCAAAACAATAATTATTTTAAATAAAAATATACTTCCTTTTAACAAAACATAATCATTTACAATATATATATATATATATATATATATATATATATATATATATATAGTAAAACATTATTATTTAAACATAAAAATTTTGGGATATTACATTCTTCCCCCTAAAGAAATTCGATCCCCGAATTTCAGTCTATCCTACCACATGTAGGGAATGAAGTCAAGAGATAATTCAAAGTTACCAACCTTATTACTCAAATAATTAGGGATATCTTTCATCTATAAGTTCCTCACTTGTCGATCAATAATAAACATCGATTGTACCCATAGTTAAGCTAAATTTTTGTCCAATTAAATTTCTTGGAATTAGGTAATATAAGAAGAATCTAATAAGTAGTTCCTTAGCATTGATGCAAGAAAGTCTATATCCACATTACTCAATCCTGATGGCAAGACTAGGCAATGTATTACTTTGCTTACTTCGTTTAAAAGAGTCTATATACTAGAACTTAACTTTTTCCTTCTTTCTAAACCTCATTACCTCTTTCATTGGTGAGTCTTAAAAAAAAAAATATGTGGTCACCAACTGATAATTTCTAGTGCTCAACATTCATGGTCCTTATAAACTTTTGGCATGTACTGAGTTGCTTATATTTTTTTTTCTAATCAATTTCATCTCCATAATTGCAAATAAATACTAACCTTATCACTCAAAAATATGTATCTGATGCACATATTATTCTCTCTTTCATAAGTAACCTCCTCTGAAAAGTGATTCTGCTACATGACTTTTACCGTGGTATTTCTTTTGAACATTTTTTTTCTATCTACTATAGTCACTGATTTTTGTTTTCCTCATATGACAAATCTTTGTCTAACTGAATTTCTCGACATTGAATAACATGTGTTGGGCCTGGTAGATACTTTCGTAGCATAGACACGTGAAAGATGGGATGAATATTACTCAATTCAGATAGCAAAACCCAATGGTAAGCTACTGGGCCGATCCTATATACTGTGGACCTAACTTTACTCAACGTACTAACTTATTAGGAGATCTATACTATTTTATATATATAACCTCAAATGATGTCATTTGTATATTGGCCTGATAACCACGGATATGAGAAAATTCAATCAAGGACAAATAATTTCTCCTTTATCAACAATTATTCACACATAAATTTTCAATATCAACATAATTCAAATCCTAGATACTAAACTCAACTTAGCATGGTATAATCCCTTAATTCAAGTACCTTGATCCTTTCATTATTTTCAAATGTAGTTCTCAAAATATTCTCCATATTTTCAAATTAAGAGTTCAAAGATTAATTTAAATCATACTTCCCATATTTTATTCCTCAAGAACTTCAACACCACTAATTCTCTTGATTACAGTCGTCAAAACACCATAAGGTCATCATCTATCTATGTCTTTCAAACTTTTCATTACTTTACCTACTAACCACTTGGACACCATAATAACCGAGTTTTAAAGAAAGGAAATTATCTTCCCTTGCAATGAGGGAAAAGAACCTTGCATTTAATGCCAACCATTAATGAGGGAGAATACAGTGAAACAGACGAAAAGCATAATAGAGAATGGTGCCAAAATAGAAAGTCAAAAATTTGGACAAACATTGAAAAGCATTAAAATCGGTGGCCATAATTCTTGAAAATCTGTAAACAAAATTTATCTACGATTTCGGCAAAAATCGGTGGCCGCAAATTTTGAATATATGTGCCAGAATCTACTTTAAAGATGTTGATATTCGGTGGAAAAAAAACATTTTCGAACTTATAAAAGTCTGTGAAAAACAAAGAGTACGTAGCTAACTGGTAGGATGCAGTTAATTGCTTCAGAATAGATGTAATCAAAATCTATTCTGAAAATCTGTAAACAAAATCTATCTACGATTTCGGCAAAAATCGGTGGCCGCAAATTTTGAATATATGTGCCAGAATCTACTTTAAAGATGTTGATATTCGGTGAAAAAAAAACATTTTCGAACTTATAAAAGTCTGTGAAAAACAAAGAGTACGTAGCTAACTGGTAGGATGCAGTTAATTACTTCAGAATAGATGTAATCAATCAACTGTAAATTAACCAGTCCAAATTAAAATTTCTCAAAATAGCTAGTCGACTTAATAATACAGATAGTCAACTGGCAAAAACATTGAGAAAACAAAATAAACCATTTGATTGTTCCTCTTCAACAATTAATTGGTTTGCATTTTCACTCTTTTTTTTTACAATGACGCCTATCACCTATAACTTTTTTACAAGAATCAAGACATCAATGCTTTATCAAAGACAACAAGAAAAAGACAGATTTCTGGTGATATCTTATCTTATGCTTTTTATGTGCTTAATATGGGTCACAGTCATAATTACTGTATATATACATGCTTGCCATCATTTTTGAAATTTTTTTTTACCTTTAATTTAGCTGATATCCACCAATCACTCACATAGCTGTTCTAATAATACCCGGCCTATTCGCATAGCTATTATAAATATGTCCTTCTCTGAGTTCAATAAATACTTACATTAGTATCTTTGTCTATACTCAAATTTAAAGTAAGAGCAATTATGGAGAGAACCACATTTCGTCAGTTTCGAAATATCTGTGTCTTTTGTGGTTCCAGTCCTGAAAAAGATGGGGAGTATGTTAAAGCAGCACAAAGTCTGGGTATGGTGCTGGCTAGGAGAAGAATTCATTTAGTGTATGGTGGAGGTAACTGTGGGTTAATGGGGTGTGTGGCTACAGCTGCACATGTAGGAGGATGCCAAATTCTATGTATTATTCCTACAACTCTAGCTGCATCCAGCAACATAGGGAAGACAATTGGGGAAGAATATAAAGTAGCTTCCATGCATGAACGCATGGCTAGAATGATGAGCAATGCTGACGCCTTCATTGCCTTACCAGGTGGTTTTGGTACTTTAGAGGAGATTTTCTAAATAGTCTCTTAGGCACAACTGAATATGCATAACAAACCGATAGGTTTGTTAAATGTTAATAATTTCTTTGATGGTTTGTTGTCTTTTCTAGATCAAGCTGTGGAACAGAAGTTTATCCCACACTCAGCACGACGACTTCTTATCTCGGCTTCAAATGCTGAGCAGTTGATTGATGCCTTACAAGCATATGTTCATGTACCTGATCTAACTACTGCTCAAATAGAATGGACGGCAGACAACCGCAGGAAGCGTAAATTGGATTTGGATCTTCATCTGTAACTGTAGTAGAACGTAGCCATTGTTGTTCCACTTTTATTTTCTTAGGGTCTATTTGAATACCATCCTTGCTAAACATACTCCTTTAGAGTTTGTAAAACTATCTTTAAATGTTGCTTATGATCCTTTAAACTCTTGTAATATTTTAGTGTATCGTCAATAATAATAATAATAAATTGATCCAGGAATGGCTTAAGTACTCTATTTATTAAGTCTATGAATAAAGCTTTGGACATTTGTCAAACTAAATGACATAACCAAAAATTCATAATGTCTATAATGAGTCCTAAAAGAAAATTTTGAATATCCTCTTCCTTTATCCTCAATTCATGATACTCATATCCCAAATCAAGTTTTTTTTTTGAAAAAAATACTAAGCACCTTATAACTGGTTAAACAGATACGACGTAATGGATTTTTCTTTTTCACACTGTCACATTATTCAACTGTCTATAATCTATGCATAGTCATAGTGATCCATCCTTCGTTTCCATAAATAGATCTAGAGCACCTCAAGGAGAGTACTAGAGAGTATAAATCATTTGTCTAACAAGTATTGTAACTATTTTTAATGATGGAACACATGACCGGCACGGCATAAGGGTTTCCCCCTAGCCGCAAGCCTAACACATAGCATGCACAAACATCTAGCACACAATCCAGAGTACATAATAAATATAACTGGCCACATATGCCACATCCAATATCAGAAAAAATACTGTATATATATATATATATATATATATATATATATATATATATATATATATATATATATATATATATATATATATATATATATCTCATGAATCCAACATCTGTGATTCAACTTGGCCCATGGCCTCATAATACCAACATTGTTGTAAAATATAAAACCGTTTTCCAAATAACACATCAAAATTCAAAATACGCAAGAAGCGAGAATCTTGCCTGTAAGTTCATGGAGATACACTAGACATAAACTAAACTATACAACTAGTACAACGGAGCTTTGCCCAAACTGGGGCTCACCAATGCTATATTCAGCCTCCTACGGAGCTGTAGCTGAATCAAAGTTTCTCTGACTCTCTGTGGGGAGGAAACAGAAGAGGGGTGAGATTACCACATCTCAGTGAATGGATAAATCACACTATAACAGAAACAAGACAAACCAAGCACGAATGTTTCGCAATGAGTTTAATAATTTAAAATCAAAGTGTAAAGATAATAATAGAAACATTAAGCATTTAACCATAATTTATTGAAAGAAAAGCTAAACAGTTCAAATGTATGTTCAAAAGATAAAACATAATTAAATCAGTAACAGTAGAGCAAATCAATTATGCATGGTAAGTAATAAATGAAGTTATTTATGCAATAACAATGATGAATGAGATTGTTTAGAAATATTTAATTTTTAAGAAAAATGCACTAGTTTATTGGAGGTCTTTCCTAACAGATCTATCATCTCCCCCAAGCACACAACAAGGGTAGGGTAATCACTGTAGGCGTAGACATAAGTCCACCCTAAATCTCCCAAGCACACAGCAAGGGTATGGTAATCACTGTAGGCGTAGACATAAGTCCACCCTAAATCCCTGTGTCTTAGGCAGTCATATGTCCGTCACAGTATCCTAGGCCGAAGCCTTCGCATGACCATGGTACACCAAGACTAGCACTCCTTGCGGCTAACTAACAGTGATCTAAAAGGATCCCTCCAATAGAAAACATTTGACATATGCTATTCAAAGAGTTTAAAGTAAAATATTTCAATAACTTTACAATAAAGCTATAATTCTCCATCTAACTCTTTTCATGTATAAAATTCCGTTCTAAAATATATCTCATCCATGAATTCCCATGGAGACCTTTATAATCATAAACTTTCCCTTTTAAACATAGATCGTCCGTAGACGTCACATAGATACTCATCATGCATCAAATCATTTCATGGCTAACTTAGTTCATTTCTATAACTAAGTTCGCATTTCTATAAATCTAGCTCAAATGGAGAACCATCAGCCTAGATGCTTGCCCTGCATACCTAGAGTTCAACTAGGATTTAAATTTATAATTTCTAACATGGTTGGAACATATTGGTTTTCAAAGCAGTAAAACAATTTAGCATACATTCCAACTAGTTAAAATCATACGAGAGAGAGAGAGTTATAAACCGAATTCGTAAAACATGCGCTATAGTATGAAAAATCCAATCACAGGTAAGGGCTCCAGATTGGACAGCCCTAAAATCCTAGTTCTTGGTCTGAATTCGATAAAACAGACCCCAAAATCGAGTCCGGAAGGTCCAAAAACCTTAAATGAGCTTGGTTACTGTTCACCGCCAGAAAACACTATTCACCGTCACTATTCATCGCCGAAAAACACTATTCACTGTCACAAAAATTTTACCGAATCAACAAAACAATTTCATATCCTAATATTTATCTAGTTTCTGAATCCATCTACGGAGTCAGATTTCTAATTAGAAGTCCCTAAGTAAGGTTTTTCAGAACTTACCTTTTACCGAGATTTTCTACTTCAGATTTACGGCGATTCAACGGTTGATTTGAAAAACTGATCGGTCAAAACTGAAGTACTCTTCGTCCTAAATTCAATAACACGTTCAGTTTTGATATCGGAAGCCAATCGATACTCCAGATCGAAAGATAAAATTTGAAGTCACTATTCACTCACTATGCAGCACTATTCCTCTCCGTTTTTTTTTCCTTTCTTCTTTTTGAAATTTCGCCCCCGGTTTCGTTTTATGATTCTGCAGCTTTCGTTTTTTTTTAAATATAATAATAATTATTAAATAATTAATAATAGGATTTTCTTTTATAAAAATTCATATAAATTCTATTTTTCATCATAAAATATCCCAAAAATTTTTAAAAATTTCCTTTCTCATAAATCTTTAGTTAAAATCTTAAATCATAATTTTTTTTAATAAAAATTGTAATAAAACAAATTTTAAAATAAATATCTTTATTCATATTAAAAGAAATAATATTTCTAAAAATACCATAAAAATTCAATAGAGGCCGGTATAATTATTTTAAGCAATACAATACTTCTTTTACTTAAAAGTCTACTTACTTTTAGCAAAACATAATCATTTTTAAACAAATAAAAATATATTTGCTTATAGCGCGCCAAAATATAAATTCTCATATTTCTTTTGTAATTCTTTAATCCATGTAATAAATATACATATTTTCTACGATTCTTATCTCTACTGTCAAAATTTTCTCTTTTATTCTAAATTTTCTTTAATTGGAATTTTCGTTAAATTTTACGGTTATTACAATATCATTCTATAAGGGGGTATAGACAGACACTGGTTAGGTTCCAAGAAGTAAATCAATACCAAATTTTATTTTACGTTTCGAGGTAATTTTGGCAATTCCTTAGGAATTACATCAGAAATTTTTTTTTTTACCACTAGAACTTAATTTACACTAGCATACGTCATATCAATATCTCTTACCACTGCCAAATATTCTTGGCAACTTTTTGTAATCTCTTATGGGCTGCTAAAGCAGAGATTAGATTATTGAATATCTTACTATGGTCTCTCTGTATCAAGAAAGAAAATTCTCCAAAAATATTGAATTTAATCACCTTAAAGTGACATTCCGAAATGGCATGGCTTAATACCAAACAATCCATTCTCAGTATCATATCAATGTCTACCATATCTAGACAACGGGGTAAAATGAATATTATATTCAGAAACTATCGTAATTGGCATTTGTCTCAATTCTTTAAATTCTCAAGGATGCCTATCCCTTTCACTTTCAGGCAATAATTGACCCATAGATATTTTAAAATATAAAAAATGTCACCATATTCAATAAACCTTATACTAGGAATTTTAGCAATCTTGGAATAGAAAGGAAAGCGAAACCCTATAGAATCCTTCAGCAGCACCAGAAGTATAAATATGTCCGGCTCATACCCATACTAAAGGTCCTACTAAAGAATCCTTTGCTCCGATAGTCACAGAAAAACCTAATGCTCTGATACCAACTTTGTCATGACCCAAAAATAGGAGTACGTAACTGGCACGGGGTTTGAGAATAATCTCATCCTGTAAGCCTCTAGTATGATACATATAAATGATTTTCTCATAAATTGTATAGATTGTAATCAAATACATAATCACATTCATTTGAGAGCTTAATTATCTAATACTGTATAATTTCAATTATCTCATATACACATAAATACTCTGCAAATGGAAGCTGAGATCTTACCTGTGATATATGGAGCAACTCTAGAATACAAGTACAATGTAAATTAAAATCTACGAGCCTTGGAAACAAAGTAGGCTCACCCAGAGATCATGTCGTCTAACTGGTCAACTATCTGAAAAAAAAATGTAGAAATATCGTGTAGTGAGTTTGACAACTCAGTGAGCAAATATAGTTTACTATAACTGAAACAAAACAGACCATTCGCATGAGTTTTCATAAATAGAAATTATAGTAGAATATAACATTATCTAAATCAATGTATATAACAGCAAACTAAAGCTTTAAAGAAGGTAAATTTTGTTAAAAGAAAATCTAAAATCTTAATATTTAGTATAATAAACAATAATTTCAAAATCAGATAAGGAAATAGAAAGATAACTCTTTATATAAAAAAATGTTTAGAGGAGGACTCAAAGTAGATCCATAATTATAATTTTTATACCCAAGTACAAAGCCTGGTAAGGGCAATCACCATATACATTGTTTTATCCCAAGCACATAGCAATGAGATGGGTAAATCACCATATTCTCATAATTCATATCATAAGGTTGGGAGGAGCTCTCCTCAACTCCCTAACCTTTCCATATGTTGACTGTCCTAAACACACAGCAATAGGACGGGTAAATCACCTCATTCTCATCATAAGTAATCAGGCCAATTGCCACTGGTTATTGGAGGAGATATACTCAACTCCATACTTATTCATAATACAATGCTCATGTGCCCGTTCGCACAAGGGGTTAGCAACTTTCTTACTAGCTAAAGTTTCATGGTGCACCAAGGCTAGCTATCTCTGTCACTAGCTAACAGTGTTTCTATCAATGATTCCTCCAAAATAAACTAGTTTAATAAATCAAAAATATAAGCTGAAAGAACAATTGAAAATTATGAGGTTAAAATTATTTTTAAGACAAAATATATCCCTCCCTTCCAAGATATTCCTCGGACAGAGTTTCGACATAAAAATTCATTCTCCAAAATCAGAAATACAATATTTTCATTTCAGTCCAAATAAACCATAATATCCAGTAGCAATGACACATTTGAAACTCAAATACAAATTCAATTTCACCATATCCATGAAACAGTGAGATATCATTTATAACACAAATCATATGAAACAACATAAAAGATGATACAATTATAAGATTCAATAAAGTGTAACATAATATCACATTTTCATCATAAATTCAGGAGAGACTTATTAGAGGTCTGTTCTGCATGTCCTATAGCTTCTAAGAATATAAATCAATATAAATATGAAATTCAATTTATGCTATACACAATTAAAACTTTGTTTTAAAATGCATGGGCATGAAGGAGAATTTTAAAATGCGTTATAGTAAATTATATTCACTCATAATGTAAGGGCTCCAGATTGGACAGCCCCAAAATCCACATTTCTCATTTGAGTTTGATCAATTAGACATTAAAAGTGAGTCCGGAATGTCCAAAAATCTAAAAAAATGACCCCGGGACGCTGGCACTGTTCATGGCCGGAAACACTGTTCACGCGCGGCTGAAAGCACTATTCACGCACAGATCCTGTTCACATGCACTGTTTGAAACTGTTCATAGTTACTGTTCACCGAAGTAAATTTTACAAAATTAAACCACCAAATCACATTTTATGACCGTAAATTTTATCCTACAACTAATATTCTACATTCTTAACAAAACCCTTATGTTAAAATCTTGCAAAACCATCAAAAATTCAGTATTTTAGAAAATTTACCTTGAAGTTACTATTCACAAAATTCCGACGAACTTCCGGCGAAAATGATCAGTGGATTTTGAAGCTCTCACTACCATAAGTCCAACGGTACTTCCGGTATCTCAATTGGATGTCTAGAATTGGAGAAATCTTATAGAAAAATTTTTAAAAATTTTAGAGAGAGAGAGAGTTTTTTTTCTTCTCACCGACTTTGCTGCGTGCGTTTGCTTGTCGTTCCTTTTTTTTTAATAATAATAATATTATTATTTAATAATTAAATAATATAATTTCTTTTATATAAATTCATATAAATTCAAATTTTCAACCTAAAATATTCTAAAAAATTCTAAAAATTTACATTCTAGTTAAACTCGTAAATCATTATTTTTCTTTATAAAAATCGTAATAAAAAAATCTCAAAATAAATATCTTTTTACATATTAAAAGAAAGAATATTTCAAAAAATACAATAAAAATTTATTAAAAGCCAATATAATTAATTTAAACAAAATATAATTATTTACAATAAAAACATACTTCCTTTTAGTAAAATATAATTATTTACAATAAATATATATATATATATATATATATATATATATATATATATATATATATATATATATATATATATATATATATATATATATTAGTAAAACATTATTATTTAAACATAAAAATTTTGAAATATTACATTAACAGAGACACTAAATTAATAAGCAGGATCTTGGAACTTTAATTATCATGACCTGTTTCAATCGCCTGTTCTCTTCCATCAGTCACTTTCCCTGCGTGGACATTAAAATCAGAAATAGAGATACCATACTTAGGATAGAACACATAATTAGAACCAAGAACAACTTTTTTCGTAGTTACATTTTAGTGCTATCCGATGGGAATTATAAAAGAGGAATGGTGGTGAGATTGAAGCCCTCACATTAAGTTTACTAATATTTAAGTTCAGAAAAGATGCTAATTTCAAAGAACCATGTTCTCATTAGAATTTTATTTTTTTAAAACCCTATAAGATTATCAGAAATTAGCTGGTCAAAACTGCCCAACGATAGACCAGTGCGTCATAAACAGAAGACAAATAGAAATAGGGAGATAAACGTCTAAGAAACCATACGTTGGGGGAGGGCAAAGAACTTGGACATGGGGGGGAGTGATGTAGAGGAAGAGTTTCAGAGACCCTTGGATCGCCAAAAATAGGGAGCCATTCCCGTAGAGTGAAGACTCTGTACACTTCATAAATATTTTCACATAATATAATATTCCATAACTTGAAGCAATGGAATCAAGCCAAAATAAATAAAAGCAGTGCATGAAGTTCATAAGAAGAAGAACCTATTCAACAGCTTCAAATGAGAAAACGATGGCATTTCATGTTCTTGCACTTGTGTCAATTAACAAATGGAACCCAAGAGAGAGGAGAGAGTGAGCTGAGAGAGCACAAGCCGGGGCATAGAACTCGAGAGAAAGAGAAGAGAGAGAGATCGAGATATTGAAAGACAGGAAACGCAGCAGAGAATAAAGGGAGGGTGTGGGAAATTCGCCTCCCTTGGCGGTTGTCTCTGAAGTCACAATTGAAAAATTTTGAATATATATTTATCAATCTTCTGTTCTGCTATGTTAATAAGATTAATTTAATAAAAGTGTAAATTACATTCACCTCTCGAAAATTATACTTTCATCTCGTCTAGTTTCAATTCATACGGAAACTCATAATTAGTTATAAATAATCTTATTTAATATAATCGAAGCAACAAAAAGTTAAAATTAATAATTTTGAAAACTTGAAATAAAGAATTTTAGCGTATTGTTTTAAAACTTGAGTAAGTGTGAGTAGGTTTTATAAATATCTGAAATCGAGCTTTTAATTTGTTTCAATTTGAAACTAGAGGGAATTCGAGTATAAATTTTTCAAATCTCAAGCAGTAAAAGTAATGTACTCTTTATAAAAAAGATTATTCAAATCATATATCTACTTTTCATCCACATCCACACACATAATCCTTCATGACATTCGATTCTTCTAAAGAGCACTATGATTTTGAACAAAATTCAGGGATACTCCTAACCAAAATACCAAAAAAAAAAAAACTTATTTCCCCAAATTTGATACTCAATTTGGTTTTTCTGTCCACAAGCATCTGCTAGAATTTTTCTACTTTGCAACGTGGTTCAAAATCTCTAGTTCTCAAACAAACAACTCATCAACATAAAACATATAGAGACTTTCTGAAGGTTTTTGCTGAAGCAGAATGTGCACCCTAAATAACATTTATTGTGTTTACATAAATTCATTCTTGGTTATGAAATATGGAAACAAAAATAAATGTTGGCACTTGTTGGTATTATTACAGCCAGAATACACATAGTAACAAAGTTTGGTCATTTTTGTCAACTCCAGTGCTTGTAAATTAGCTAAGTCATTCATAACCTTAACTCCACCTGATCATGAGATTAATCGTGTTTTGTAAATTTTTAAAGAGCTTGAACTCAAAATTTGACAAATTTTTATATACATTAAAGTCCATCTGCTGTCAAATTTTAATTTACATATAGCTCCCTATAATCAAAGTTGAAGCAGTTGAGTCATAAATTTTATTTTTGAAGAGCATCCTTGGTACAACCATTTAAACTTGGAGATGAAATCTAACACAGGTTGGCAAATTTATGGCATTTGACCAAGGTACCTTAAAACAACTTTACATACGAATCCTACTCTTTCCTCTTTTCTGGGGCATTGATGGCACATGGTATGTTTCTCGTTAGGTGTTTGAAAAAAAGTTTAAAATGAGAATAAGTCACTTCATTTCAAGGTCAGGACATATTATAAACTTTAACATACACTTACAATAGTATTTACGGATTATTTATCAAAAGAATCTGTTGATAGTAGAAATCGAATCTAAAACTTACAATATAATATGTTTCTCATTGTCTACTATGGTTTTACTGAGTTAAAATAGAATATGATATCATAGGATGCAACTGATTGAAATAAACATTAAAAATAGGCTTAATTGTATTTTTAATTTCTCTTCGTTTATTTTTAAAATAATTTATTTTGTTCTAATTCAAGCAATGTTGTTTTTCTACTTTACTCATGAAAACATTTTGGTCCTTCCAGTTTAATTAAAAGAACATTATTTATTTAATCATTAAATTAAAATTATTAAAATTATGTAAATTTATTGAGTCAAAAAATATAATTTAAAATTATCTTCAATTACTTTTCTAAAAAATAATTAAAAGAACAACATTAATTTTACTAAAATTAATGTTGGAGAAATAAATTGGAGAAACAAGCTTGTTCTAATTGAGTTTATAAGGATTAAGTTCTTACAATGTAGTCTGGAGAGATTTAAAGTGTAATTAAACCTTAAAAGTATATCATATATCAATATCAGAAAGGCTAAATAAAAAAGCCTCACCCAAACACCCCCCCCCCCCAAAATATATATGCATACTCATTTTTTTAATCCTATAACAACAAAATATTTGAGATTTTAACAGAACTTTCTCTTGATTTCACATATCTCTGTTACAATTATTTTATCCCAAAACACATAAAAGTATCATCTGTAAAGAGTACACGGATATGATATAATTAAATAGGATTAGGGAAAATTATTTTGGCCAAAACCAACTAGGGGAAATTACACCTTTTCGTTATGATATTTGCTCTTAATTGTAATTTTTTCTCTAATCGATTAATTTTTGCAATTGACCTCTAAACTATCAGTCTTATTGCATTTACCAACTACAATTTAAATTACAGGTTAACAGTAATTATAGCTATGAAAAATTATCAAAACACCCTTCCGATTGCTTGATACTCCATTTTTCCTCCTCTTCATAAGAATGGTATTTTGATAGTTTTATACAACTAACTGTTAGACTTAATATCTAATTTAGTTAACAAAGGTGAATGCAATGGGTAAATAAATTAAGGAGTTATTTGTAAAAATTAAACAGAGGAGTCAGTGAAATTATCATGGTGAGAAAATATAATTTATCCTAGTAATTAATTAGGGAGCATAATAGGGAAACAAACCACCCATGAGCCAATGTTACTAGAGTCCAGGGCTGATGGACTTGAGTTCGAAACCCTGTCAAAGTCAAATAAACCGAAAAATAAAAAAAGAAGGGAAACAGACCATTGCTTTTGAAACACGGATCTGGCTCATTTCAGGCAGTTCCTCAAGTTTCTTTAATTCTTGCAGCTCTTCCCCATTCAACTGCCTATTATGGTGGAAGAACCATGCTTCAGTAATACAATATGGCGGGTGTATGCATGATAGGCAGAGTACCACATGTGCAGTGTGTGTGTGTGTGTGTGTGTGTGTGTATACCTTAGTTCATGAGTCTTATTTGTAAACTTCATTGCGCAGCATATTGTAGGTGTCATTCCCAATCTACACATAAATTTCCAATAGTCATTTATGATTTTTCCATTTTCTGGTTAGGCAAAGTAAATAATAATTCTTTTGAACCTCTTCACATGTATACTAAATCTTTCTAGATTATGTTTCCATTTAGATGCAATGATTATTTTCTTTTTCTTTTTCGTATTCAATAACAGGTAGACTTTTTTTTTTTTTTGCATTTTAAAACTGTAAAGATATATAAGAGTCCTTTGGTACACTATTATATACATTCTTTTGTATTTTGGATTCCATGATATAGAATATCAAAATATAAAATATCATATAGTATTTAAGATTCAATAATACAATTGGTATTTTATAAAATTTAACAAAGCTAGAAGTTATAAAATGTGAGATACCATGATTTTTAAGTAGTATAAGATATCATTCAAAGTCAAAATGGTGTCATCTTATGCCTTCAGGTATCTTGAATAACACTAAAAAATCTTAGATACTACCAGTGTACTAAGTACAGATATTTTAGATACCACCTGACATCTAAGAAACCAAGGTCAAGTAGGGATGACAATTTTTTCTATCCGTAAGAGTCGCCAAAGGGACTACCCTTCCACCTAGAATATGAGGATGGGGACATGGATCATACCCCCGCCCAACAGGGACCTCAATATGTTAAATATCCCTAATTTATTCACTTATTTTAGTAGAAAAACATTTATATTAAATAATTGTTCATTTACAATTTATATTCATGTCTTTTAATTTTTTAGACCCTATTTGAATTTAAAACTATACTCTTTCTATTTTTCAAAATTTTACTTAATAATTTTCATAAAGTTTAACTATATTGTTATTAATTAAATTTTAAACATATGGAAATTTCTATGAGTTCCCATCCCCATGTGGATAATGGGGCTAGGGAAGATTTATCTTTTGTGGTGGAAATGGAGACAAGAACCGAACAGTAGGGGAGTGGTCAAGATAGAGAACAAGAAAGACCTCTCCACTCCCAACCAACCCTATTGCCATCTCCAGGATCAAGGTCACAGTTTGTACCACATGCCTCTATAGAGATTAATGAATGGTACAGGAACATGCATTTGTCTCCGTTAACAAGGGGGACTAGAACTGAATGGTAGGTTGAGTGGCAGGGACAGAGAACAAGGAAGGCCTCTCCACCACGGTTGTTAACGAATTAAAGTAAACTTAAAGAGAGAGAGTAAACTCGAGTCATAAACTTGTAAGAGTTTACATACCTCAACAAATAGCTATTTAAATTATATATATAGCATATTAAAATTATATATATAATAATTAAAGTAAAAAAAGACAAAATACTCTAACTCAAGGCTGCCTATGACAACAATAATGATAATCAAATCTAGAAGAGAAAACTATACAAATGGCCAAGTGCAGTGTGAGGAGAATAGTTATCTTCTTCCTTCACTTCGAATGGCCAAAATAGATGCTCAATGGCTTTTAGGAGAAGTTAAAATTGAAGTGCTGCATGAGGCAAGGCAACAGGCTGCTACGTGAGGTGTTTTTTTTTTTTTTTTTGGACAAGCTACGTGAGGTGTTGCAGCATGAGGGAATGCTGTATTTTTGGGGTTTGGGCTGTAGCAGAAAATCTCTAATGGGCTGGGCTGGAATAATGTGAAAGTGAGCTTCATTTTTTATCTAACAAAATGGCCCATTATGTAGCATTTAGTAATTACAAAGAGTTACCCAGTTTTTCTACCTTAAACTCATAACATGGTACAATATTACGAGTTAAATCACAAAGTTGACAACCATGCGATCCACTCCCAACCTAAACCGTTGTCATTCCTAGAATCAAGGTCACAGCTGTACCATATGCCTATATAAAGATTTATTGAATTCAACGGGAACATGCATTTGTTTCACTAACAGCTAATGCAATTATATGGTTAAAAATTTGAGATTGTAAAAGAAGTTGAAAACAACAGAAAAACAGAAACTAGAAAGTTGAGATTGCAAAGTGAAAATCTAGAATACTGCAGGAAAACTCCATTTAGAATAACATGAACTAAAAAAACGAGATTGTAAAGCAAGATAAAATCTAGAATTGTGTAGAAAAACTACATGTTCCTTTAAGCGTGAAAATTACTTTTGATGAACAAACGCCTCAAGTGAACATAAGCATTTAACATATATATATGTGTGTGTGTGTGTGTAATTTTTCAAAGCACATTTTAATTTTTCCTACAAAATGCTTCTGACTGTGATGAGTGTTTCATTTTATACATATTTAAACAAAAAGCCTTTTACCTTTTCATTCTGAGATGCAAACTGACAAAAACAATTACAAAAAGAAAAAAAATCACTAGGCACCACAAATAGGAAGGCGACGGGTAGGCACCACAAACTGATGTTATTATCATTTGAGCTACAGTTTATGGTCTTTTTAAGATCAAATTTTGAGTAAAATAGTCTTTCTATCATTAAAAGATATCACTTTTTCTGATTTGATTCTCTCAAAATTTCACTTTTTCATTTTCATCCTCTTGCCCCGTCTTTAAAAAGATCCTCACGTTAATCCAGTTAACAAATAATTAAAAGATTTGGTTACACAGCCTAATCAAAAGCTTTTGCCTGCCCATTAACACATAGTTAATTGAAGATTGTATTATTGTGATAAAGTAAGCAAATTTGTTATTTAACTATTTATTTACTTGGTTAAGATTTTAAAACGAGACAGTTGTTAGATGACTCAAATGAGAATATTAAACTTTGGCAATACTAGGTAACTAGTATATTCTTACCTGCTTGTCAGTTCAAGGATGATCTAGTCTGTGAATGTTGAAGGCCAATCACGTCTTTCGATTGCCTGCTGCATACTTGAGACAGCACAAAACAAAATCTCAGATTTAAATTCATGGATTCACCTTTTAATTATTCTCGTTAAAATTACAGAAAATTATCCAATGAAACCGATGAATCCTTCTTCAATGGAACATATATATTCACCTTCTTCAACCATGCATCCTTTAATGTTTATGATACATATCATTTGAAGATTAGTTCTCCCATTATGTGTTATCTTTCATAATAACACTTCTAGGTATTCTTCTTTAGAATTTTTTTTTTTCCAATTTTACCAATAGAGGTTATATACACATTATTATCTACGTTTAAAGAAGAACTGTAAAAAATTGACTAGTTCCATTGACATGTTTTTGGGTTCTAAGGAAGTATTCCCAGACTCATTGGATGTAA
The DNA here is from genome assembly GCA_037074535.1 of Gleditsia sinensis. Lineage (NCBI taxonomy): Eukaryota > Viridiplantae > Streptophyta > Magnoliopsida > Fabales > Fabaceae > Gleditsia > Gleditsia sinensis. The sequence goes on from CM073465.1 coordinate 71,193,380, forward strand.
AACTAATCTTCTTTCAAAGTATTGAGGCTACCCCTCCAACAGAATTGAATCTCTGATATTGTAACTAAAATTCATTTTGCTCATGCTCAACTTACTTATCACTGAACCACACCTTAATGTTCACAAAGATTAAAGTTATTGTTGATAATAAAACAAAGGTCTCAACTTTCTAAAGCAATTTCAAAATTCAAATGAATTTCTTATGCCAAGCATCTGATTTAATTGAATTAAAAACTTGGTTTTGCAAGATTGTGAAGATATCAAGCAAGAAAATTTAGAAGAGCAAATCTTCTATTCAAGGCAAGTCAAAAAGTCAATAAAAAAAGTAATTCTTGAAGATAAGGGTCAAATATTTAATGAAGAATGACTCAAAACAGATTTGGACATCCAACAATCAAAGAATTTCCTCAAAGCTGTCGAAAACAGATTGCAAGTCAAATTTCCAATGCACATCCAAGGCAGTTTGTCAAGCTCGCTGGAAAGAAGCCAAATTTGAGTCATTCGAGCTCAAATTGGAGGAATTGAAGGAAAACCATAAAATTGAACTAAAAGCCACGTTCCAAACTTCAGAAGTTGCAAGATTTACAGATCATCATAATATAGATACAGTTAGGAATTAGGTAGCTGATTCAGTTAACTAATTGCCGTAAAGACAGATTGTAGAATTTATTCTTAAACTGCAGCAACGGCTAGTATAGACCTTCCTAAACCTCTCCAACGTTCACAAACAATCTCAGACATATAAAAGGTCCTCAATTCAAATTGGAAATAGAAGCTATCAAAACCTTCCTGACTCTTTTATTTTGTGTTGTGGAAACTTTACTTGATGTTTTGATGATTGATCTTGCCTAGTATATTCTTTATCTTTTTATTTTTGATGAGTTTTGATGATTGATCTTGCCTAGTGTATTCTTTATCTTTTTATTTTTGCTGATGTGTTGTATTGGTTTGGGTTTTATCGTTTTTGGTTTAATTCAAGTTTTACCATGCTATACCTTCATTTAGAAAAGTGTAACACGCATAGTAAAGTGAACTCCTGCACACAAAAAAAAAAAAAGAGTGTCTAAGTTTGAGATACCCATTTTACCTCCCTCTTGGGTGGTTATTCTCAATCTCTAGTGCTTCTTGAGAAGCAATCACTAAAAATTTTAGTATTTGAAGATGAAGGTTCTCACAGTAAATCACTATAATTATTGTACCTTCTGTGAGAAAGTGTTGCAATGATACTGTAATTATCCTAGATATTCAATTTGTTATGAGTGTGCTTAGTAGCAGGTTAATCTAAATTTATCAAGCATTATTTCAGGGATGTTGATTTGTCACTTTTGTATTTTATTTAATTACCAATAAAGATATCCATTTGTCCCAAGAAATTATACAGAAATAAAAACGATGGCAGATTTAAAAATAACAAAAACTAATAGACATAAAGTCAGTAGCTAACATAATAATCTTTTAAATTATACATTTTGGCTCGTCCGTATTAGAGTTTGTTTGCCTCAAGAGTATAATGTATTTTTTTGGTTCAGTTGACCCAAACTAAGATTCAAAGTCAAATCCTCTGCTTAGAGACGACTCCAGTACCGCTAGGTCTATTGGTTCATTGATACAGTATAATGTATTTTCCACTTTCTCTATTTAAGAATATTGTGATTTTCCAAAATTTGCTATAGTTGTTACACTTGATCTTAGCCAGAAGGCCGAGAAAGGTAATGCTATGTTATAGTGGTTGTGTTTTTGATAAAAATGCAATCATAGTTGTTGTGTTAAATTATTGTATAAGACTTATTCTAATACTACTTTCATTATCTAAAATTATAAAAATAAATTAATTATATATACTTTTACATTATTTAAATAAGAAATATAATAATTTTATTACTAATTAAGCATTTTATATCTAACTATATACATTAAAAAATACATATATGTTTCTTTCAAGAAAAATCAATTTATCATGGCAAACCTTTAAGCTATAAAAAAAATAAAAGTTAAAACATTAACCAAAATAATACTATCAATAAAAGATTTATTCAAAAAAAAATTGTTGTGGTAACTGGTAAATAAAAAGTAATGTTGCAAATAGTACTAATCAATTTAAGATGAATAATCAATAGTAAAGCGGCAAAGAGAAGCAAAGATAGAACCCTAGACAAGACACGGACAGAAAGAGGAAAATTGAAAAAGGGGAAATGGACAATTATGCACCTTCAAGAATCTCATATACCAAAATAAAGTCCTAGGTTATTCTATATTCCACACTCATTGTGTAGATAATTCACCCATACTTAATTAACAGTCTCTTGCTCATGGATAAATATTATGATAAGGAAAAAAGAATTAAAATCTTATTTTTATTCATCAATAAGTTAGTATACAATGTGTGAAGGTTCTAAAATTGCATATTGTCCTGAATCATCCGAAGAGTTTTGCAACTGTATCAGGTCACTGTAATGATTCAATCATCTAGCACAATTGTAACCATAAAAAGTATTATATGTGCTTTAAAGTCACTCTTTCAAAGTCAAATGAATCTGAAAAAAAACGAGAATCACTCTTGCCCAAACTTTCTGAAAGAGCTAAGACTTATGTCAATCTATGGTTTACACCAACGGCCGAATTAAACCTTTAGAATTAATACTAATTCAATTAAAATATTGCACTTAATTAAGTTGTACATATTTTCTATTTATCTAATATAGTGAAATTGTCCAACTTATTAAGGATGCTTTAGGTCACTGACAGTAATAGCTAAATAATTAATTAATTGGATTAGGAACGCATGAAATTTCACATATAGAAAGAAAGAAAAAGGATTAAAGGAAATTTATATATGTATGTATATTGATAATTTCTTTTGAAAATGCTACTTTCGACCATAGAGAAGTTGTTTATGGTTTCCTTTTCCTTTTCCTTTCTTTATGGATATTTCATAAATTATTTTTTCCCAAGAAAGGAATTCATAGTTATTTTGTAAGTTGTAACTAATAAATAGTCATCCTCACATTTTTGTTCTGAATCTATAATGAGCTGAACATTAATTCCATGAAAAATGCACTTTCTGTCCCTCTTTCTGCTCTCTCTCTGAAAAGACTAAGAAAGCACAAATACAGAATAACGCATTAAACATAAAAAAAAAGGTATTGGAAATTAATGTAAAGTTATTCTGAATGCTTTGTGTAAGAACTAAGAAGATGAAGATTTAGAGAGAGAAGAAAGAGACCTTGAGCTAGCATAGTCATAGAGCTTGCCAGTGGAAGAAAAGACTATAAGAGCTATCTCAGCATCACACATAGTAGAAGGCTCCTGAACATTCTTGAAAAGCCCTCTACTTCTCTTCGAGAAAGTTACCTGCCTCGCTGTTATGCTGTCTATCTTCTTTGTCTGTATTTTCTGTCTCGTCATCCCTCTAAATCAAAATCAAAATCAACAAGAAACAAAATATTGTTAATTAATTTGTGTGTTTAATATGAAATAGAAAAACTAAATAAAAAATTTTCTCAGCATCACATTAAATCCACATTACAAATGAATTTTTGTTTGTGGGGAAGAAAAATATTGTTCTGGGGCATGAAAAAACTAACGAGAAATTAAGATTGAAGTAGAAATATCCCAATGTTCATAAATATCGCAGAACACCAACCACTCCTCTTTATGAATGGCCCATGGGAGAAATTTTGCTCATCTGAAAGATGCAGAAAGAAAAGAAGAGGGAAAAAGAGGTTCCTTAGAGAGAGAGGAAAAGAATTTTCTCGGAAAACAAAAAGGAAAGAGATAAGATAAGGGTTTTTTACCTTAGATAGATTCTATTCTAAGAAGGAAAAAACCAGGTCTTCACCAAGAATCTTCAAGTGAACGAAATTAGACCATAGATGGAAAGAAACTGCAAGTAAGTAACGTCAAACCCTACACTGAGTGATGAGAGGGAGATAGATCAGAAAATGGCCAGAAAAGTTTACTTTCCTTTTTCTACTCTTACCTTGTTTACTTTTCTTTCCTTTTGTGTGCTTTGACATGTTGGAACTCCACTTGGCACAAAATCACCATCTGGAATCCACAAAGGGGATAAGAATGGGATAGGACATGACTTTGTTCAGAAAACAGAGGGATTTCCTTTTATAGGCAGGCAAGAAAGCTGAGTTCTTGTCTGCAATTTGGGAAGGAGTGGGCACCAGGATGTCTTAATTAATCGCCACATTTGCTTTCAGTACACAAAAACATGCCCATCCGCATCCATAAATTATGACATTTTCTGCCCTCGTACTCGTCGAATCTCCTCTACTTTAATCCCACTTAACTGTTTTATTTTTAAAAATATATATATTATCTCATGCCTTTTGTATATTATGTTGCTCTAAAATAAAATAATCGTACTGTTTTGTATTGACGTTATACACGACATATTTAATTTTTTTCTTATTTTAATATAATTTCTAATATAGAATTTAAAGAACGAAAAAAATTTATATAATTTATATAATTTCCTTTTGAAGTTATTTATTCGATTAAATATATCTTATCACATCTAAATAAGATTAGAAGAATTGATATTGCTTGATGAAAAATTTTGATGTTATTATCATATATGAATACAAAAAAATTTGATGCATTTCCTAATAAAAATTATAAAAAAATATATATTTGATTTCTTATTTTATGTTAAAAAGGTATATATTTTAGCAAAGCTTACTTTTAACAGTAAATGAACAGTTGTAATCAACCATTGTGAATATTTGACTATTTTATTTTAAATATTAATATATAGTTAAAAATAAATTTCTATTCTTCTTTTTACGTTAAGGATAAGTTATTTATAGAAAAATTATTCAACTAAATATTGAAATTAAAAATTGTGGCTTGAATAATATTATATCGTTTAAAGTTTTATTCATTTAATGAGAAAAATGATCACCTCTATCATTTAAAAGATAATAATCAATCATATTTCAAAAATAATATAATAACTTTAAAGTAAAAACATTAAAATTTTAATTATTTATATTATGTTTTTAAATATTATAACATTAAAAAAATGAGAAAATTACAGTTTTACCCCTTGTGGAGTGACCCAACATAGGTTTGTTTCCATGTAATTTAAAATGTGTCGATTACTCTTCTAACAGTTTGTTTTATTAGAATTTAACTACTGTGTTCATACACAAATTTTAACAAAAATAGTCACATAAAAATAAAAATAATTAATAATTTCATGGTTAAATGTTTATTTTCTTATGCTGGTCAGAGACAATTAAATTAACAAGAAGAAAAGATATTATTTAGTAAGCGGAAAATTTACAACCTACTACACCATTCATTATGAGAAGTTCCATTTTATAGACAACTGAAGCAAATAGTGCTCTAAACTCCACGTATGTGGGAGTTAATTATTGCTATTATACGATTTCATTTCAAAATTTCATAATCTACCTTAAATAAATTTTAGGCACCCTCCTCTCGTATTTTATTATTATGATATGACTATTTTTTTATTTTTAAAATATATATAATTTTTTTAAATTAAAAAATACACTACAATTAAATTTATTTAAAATATTATGTTAGTTATTATATTATTTTATTGTTTATTTATATTTTTTTACCAAAATATTATCATATAATGTTAAATTATTTTTATTATTTTTTATTAAAAAAATAAGTGACATAAATAGTGATTTTTCTTATTTTTTCCATTTCTACTAAAAATAATCTTATGGTTTAATTATTTTTAAATATATTTTAATTACTTTCAATAAGGTTAGTATTTTAATAAATATTAACCCATGCCATTTTCAATTTATACGATGATAGTTCGATTAAGGATCCAATAAATACCTCCAAGAAATTTAGGTTCGGTAAATTATTTTTCTGAATTTTTAAATATTTTGGAAAAAAATAATTTATAAAATATCGTACATTGTCTAAAAATTATAAAAATTTTCAAGGATGTAAATCATATGTTTCTAAACCTGCCCGCAGAAAATCATGCAAAAATTTGAGTTTTAGTTAAAAAAAAATGTATAAATAGATGTTTATATCTTAAAAAGTATTTTTAATATTTACACTTTTTTTCATATATATATATATATATATATATATATATATATATATATATATATATGTATATATGTATGTCACAACTTAGATTCATGAGCATGTGGCCAATACAAAAATAAGAGTTAACTCCTTCTGTAAACCTAATCTAACATAAATGCAGCATAGAAAAACTAAATGTTCTATATAATGAAAAATTTAATTTAAAATACTTATCAAAATCATTTGGTTATTAAAACATAAACAAAACTTTTCCTTTCACCTAAAACGACATCAAAATTTTAAATTTTTCATTAGTTAAATCACACCAAAACAAAATCAAAATCTTCGAATATCAAAAAATTATAAATAGATAAAAACATAAATAAAGATTTTATTTTAACAAATCACAGTCCAAAAAAATATCATTTACATAAATCAAAATAATTCAAGATATTATAAGTTTAAATATAAATCAAAATATTAATTTTAAAATCATACAAATACATGTTATAAAACAAATACATCAATCGCGTATTGAAAATGTTGATACTGCTTATAATAATAGAGCAACTCTAAAATACCAATAACTAAACAAATAAAATTAAGTCCCAAAACAAATTGCTCTCACTAGATCAGATTATTCTTCTACTGCTTCCGCTGTTCTATTTTGATCTCTTCCCTCTATTTGAAATAGAGGGAGGAACAAATAACGGGTGAATCTTACAATTCAGTAAATAAATAACAAAAGTTACGATATAATAGGACAAACTACACGTACTAGTTTTTCACAAATATACTATGATTTGTAAATCCATTGAATATCATTAACAAAAAACATCAAATCAATATCTTTGTCAAACCATATTCATAAAATATATTATAGAATATAGTAACTAGTTTACAATAATTTTATAAACATTCGAAGAAAAACTTGTATAAACTCACTTCTACTAAAAAAACATGTTAAAACTTAACATACTATGTAGCATTCCCATATTGAAAAACACAACCAACTCATCTTACTTCAGACTATAACCAAAACCTTTATCCCTTCAAATGATAAAAACAATGTTATCATTTCCTTGAAATAAATTTTAGCGTTAACGTGTATAAAAATTATAATATTTTATAATTTTTATTTTTAAATAATAATATTTTGTTATAAATAAATATATTTTTATTTTTTTAAAAATGATTATGTTCTGCTAAAAATAAATATATTTTTAATTAAAATAATTATTATTTTGTTTAAAATAATTATATTGACCTTTAATAAATTTTTTTTTTTATTTTTAGAAATATTTTTTCTTTTATTATGTATAAAGATATTTATTTTGTAATTTGTTTTATTAAGATTTTTATCAAGAAAAATTATGATTTAAGAGTTTAACTAAAGGTTTATGAGAATGTAAATTTTTAGAAATTTTTAAAATATTTTAAAATGAAAAATAATATTTATATGAATATATATAAAATAAAATTTCATTATTCAATTATTAAATAATAATAATAATTATTATTATTATAAAAAATAAAGAAAAAGAGGAGGGAGAGACGAAAACTGAAGCAAAAACATGAAATGCAGAGGAAGAGAGTGAATAGTGAAATAGTGTGAATAGTATCTCCAAGTTTTTTTTAGATTTGGAGTGTCTACAGGCTTTCGATCTCCAAACTAAAGTTACCACTGAATTCAGGATGAAGAATACTATAATTTTGACTGAACAATTTTTCAAATCAACTGTTAAATCGTCATAAATCGAAAATAGAAAATTTTAGAAAAAGATAAACTCTAAAACTCTTATTTAAAGACCTTAAATTGAAAATCTGACACCGTAGATGGATTTAGAAGCTAGATAAAATTTAAGATATAAAATTTTTCGGCCATCTGACAACTTTTTGTGTGACGATAAATAGTAAATTCCGGCGGTGAATAGTATTTTTCGACTGTAAATAGTACTCAACAGTTAACCAATGTTGACAAGCTCCCGGAGACTAAATTACACGATTTTGGAGTCATTTCCTAGATTTTTGGACCCTCTAGACATGTTTTTGAGGTCTATTTGATCAAATTGAAATTGGAAAGGTGCATTTTAGAGCTGTCCAATTTGGAGCCCTTACCTTGTGAATAGATGACTCTTCCTATGACTTGCCCTATACTCTTCTTGATCTTTAAGCATGTATATGATTATATTTATGAGATATTTACATTTTTATATATTTCTGAAATGCATTAAAATTATCTGAATTGCTTACAATTTGAAATATAGTTCAAGAAAAGTATAGTTTTGAAACTAGATTTCTAAACCCATGGTATAGCTGATTTCACATGTATTTTTCATTAAATGATAAATTGAATATTTATGCATGTGGCATTATTTATAAAGCTATTTGATTGTCTCGAGAAAGGGCATGTACATGTGATAAACTTTGAATGGAGAATTTATGACAAATAAATTTGTACTGAGACTGAAAGTCTGTATTATATTGAGAATTTTATACTGAATTATATGGCATATGTGCATATAATATTTTTTGTAGAGAAATTCTATTGGAAACACTGTCTGCTAACAACAGATGATATTAGCTCTGGTGCACCTTAATAACCCAACTAGTAGGGGGTGATGTTAGCCTCGTGTGTCGACCAGCACACGGGATATGATATGTGAAGGAGAGCGGAATGCCTCCTATATGGGTGAGATGCCAATTATATGAGATGTGATTTGCCTTCCCTTACTGTGTGTTTGAGAAATACCCATATTAGAGTCTCTTCGCGTGTCCTCTTAAATAGTGGTAGGGCAAACTTCAGCGGGATGATAAGTTTAGGCAAATCATATACCAACAAAGTACGGAAGGGTCTGAACTCTGATATAATAGTTCTGATATGGGATCCCCCTAATGTTTTCATGTGAAAATATTTTTAATGCATATCAAGTTTGATTAAAATATCATATTGTATCATATGTGATTACAGATATTCGAATGTGATTTGAACTGAGAATATTTGAAATGCGGATCCTATATGGATGTACTTCTAAACTATAATTTTCAATGTGATAAATTTTAATATATGAGTACATCCATATGTTGACCTAAAAGTTCATAGGAGGTATTATTTGCTCACTGAGTTATCAAACTCGCTACACGATATTTTCACATTTTACAGATAAAGATACCAAGATTGGTCATGTGGCTACGTGATCAGCTAGATGTCATATTCTTTGGATGAGCCTATATTGCTTCCAAGTTTCGAATGTTTAAATAAATTTGTCATTGTAATTTAGAGTTTACTCTGAACGCTACAGGCAGAATCTTTGATTCCGTTGTATTATTATTAAGTGTAGCATCGACATATATAATTAGTTATACTGAAAACTTGTAACGTATGATATTTTCTGAATATATGACAATGTGAAGTCGTATTCAAATATATAAAAGGGTAAAGTTATCTGTTTCTTGTGTAATTTACGTTTCATTAAATTGAGACGTGACAAGTTGATATCAGAGCATTAGATTTTTCTGTGGCTATCAAAACAAATGATTCTTTAGTAAGACCGTTAGTATGGATATGAATCGAACATATTTATACTTCAGGTGTTGCTGAGAGATTCTATAGGATATTAACTTCCTTTCTATTCCAAGTTTACTTAAGTTCCTAGTGTAAGGTTTGATTAAATATCATGGTATCTTAAAAAGGTGTTTTGTTCTGTATAGTCGATGATGCCGCCAAGAACTAGAGTGGTTACTAGAGAAGCTGTAGATCGTGCACCCTCTACAGAAGAGTCTATACAATCAACAATTTCAGTACAAAGAGGTCGTGATAGAGGCCAACCTAGAGGAAGAGGTAGAGATAGAGAGCATGCATGAGGTATAAAAACCCCGAGACAAGATGAACAGGCCTATGTATCTGATAGAGTTCCTGAAGAAAGAGTAGAACTTCCTCAGGAGCCACATGATAGAACCGCTGATATGCTTGTTGGTATACATAGGAGTTTAGAAATATTGGCTGGATTTATAGTGGAACAAGGCAGAAGGGAAGGCCAACCACCAAAAAATGCTCTTGAAGCGCAAAAACTAAGAAGAACAGCTGAACAAGAGAACAAACTTACAGGGATTGAAGTGTCATTACCACAATTTCTTAAGTTGAAACCTCTAAATTTTTATGGGTTAGATGTCCAGGAAGACCCACAAATATTTATTGATGTGGTGGAACGAGTCCTAAGAGCTTTAGGTTGTTCTAGTAGGAGATCTGTTGAACTAGTGTCTTTTCAACTACCTAATGTTGCCCAAATTTGGTTTGAGACACTTGTACAAGAAAGGACAGTTATTTTACCACTAATGGAGTGGGACAAATTTAAGGAAGCATTTATGAATTGCTTCCTACCAATGAGTGAAAGAGACAAGAGGGCCAGAGAATTTGAAGAATTAAGACAGATACCGAACATGACAGTTTCTGAATATGACATCTGTTTTACCCAATTGTCCAGATATGCACCATATCTGGTTTCTACTGAAAATGATAGGATTAAGAGGTTTGTTTCGGGATTGATATGTCCATTTTTTAAATCGGCGGTTCCTCAGATGAATCATTTTTCAACTTATTCAGCAGTTGTAGACCGTGCTAGAATGATGAAAACACGAGAGCAATCAGACATAAAAAGTCTAAAGAGAAGAAAAAGAGAGCGAAATAGTAATGTACAGACAAGTTATAATCCTAATGTCAGAGGATCAAGATTTCAAAATCCACAGCGCTTCACTCAAACAGGAACCGGTAGCTCTAACTAGACATTAGTGAATATCAACAAGCAGAGAATGAATCAAAGAGATATGAGACCTGTTAGGCAACAAGATTCAAAATTAATTCCACCATGTCCTATTTGTGGCAGGCCTCATACTGAACAGTGTCGCAAAAAAATTGGTGTATGTTTTAAGTGTGGACAAATGGGTCATTTGATGAGTAATTGTCCACAGCTACGAAGTTTTAATCAAGCATCGGTACAACCAGCTTCACCCCCTGCATTTGTGCCAGCACGACTAAATAGAGCAGCTTCAGTTCAAGCAAATAGTGGTGGTACTGGTAGAGAATTAGGAAGTCGAGGCCGAGAACAAACTCGAGTTTTTGCTTTGACACGACAGAATGCTCAGACTTCAAATGCAGTTATGACAGGTACATTATCAGTATGTTCGCATAAAGCATATGTCTTGTTCGATCCTGGTTCTACTCATTCTTATATATCACCATGCTTTACTAGGAGATTGGATAGAGATCCTACTAGTTTACATTGTTCTTTTATGGTTACTACTCCAATGAGAGAATTCATATTAGTAAATGATGTATATGAATCATGCGAGATTTCGATAGAAGATAAGGAGACTCTTATAAATTTGATAGTTCTAGATATGGTAGACTTTGATGTTATACTAAGAATGGATTGATTGTCATCATGTCATGCCATTCTAGATTGTCACTTTAAGATGATCAAGTTTAATGTCTCTGGAAAATCTTTCTTCTTAATACAAGGAGATTGTAATAAGGAGTTTAGTAATTTAATTTCAGCTTTAACATCTCATAAGATGTTACAAAAAAGATGTCAAAGGTATTTAGCAGTAGTCAAAGATGTTGATATGAAGTATACCAAGGTAGAGCAAGTTCCAGTAGTTAAGGAATTTTTTGATGTTTTTCCTGATGAGTTGCCAAGGTTACCCTCAAAACAAGAAATTGAGTTTAGTATTAATTTACTTCCTGGAACTCAACCAGTGTCTATACCCCATATAAAATGGCACCGACTGAGCTCAAGGAGTTAAAAACCCAGTTACAAGACTTGATAGACAAGGGATTTATACGCTCTAGTACTTCTCCTTGGGGTGTTCCAGTCCTATTTGTGAAAAAGGAATATGAATCGTTATAGTTGTGTATTGATTATAGACAGTTGAATAAGGTGACACTACGTAATAAGTATCCATTACCTCGTATAGATGATTTATTTGAGCAGCTACAAGGTGCCCAATGTATTTCAAAAATTGATTTGAGATCTGGGTATCATCAATTGAGGATAAAGAATGAGGATATTCTAAAAATTACTTTTAGGACTTGATATGGGCATTATGAGTTCTTAGCAATGCCATTTGGTTTAACAAATGTTTCAGCTGCATTCATGAATTTGATAAATAGAGTATTTAAACATTTCTCGAATTAATTCGTCATTGTATTCATAGATGATATCTTGGTATATTCAAAATGTTCAAAGGAGCATGAGCGGTGTTTAAGAATAGCATTGCAAACTCTGAGAGAACACCAGTTGTATGCCAAGTTTTCAAAATGTGAATTTTGACTTAGTAGTGTTATCTTCCTAGAGCATGTGGTTACTAAAGATGATATACAAGTTGATCCTAAAAAGGTAGAAGCGGTGCAGAAATGGCACACCCTACAACAGTTACAGAGATTCGTAGTTTTCTTGGTTTATCAGGATATTACCGCAAATTCGTTAAAGATTTTTCAAAGATAGTTACTCCTTTGACAATGTTGACAAGAAAGGGAATAAAGTTTGACTGGTCAGATGAATGTGAAAGAAGTTTCCAAAAACTCAAAAAATGTTTAACTATAGCACCAGTATTGGCTATTCTTTCAGGTACTAGAGGATATACGGTATATTGTGATGCATCGAGAATTGGATTAGGATGTGTGTTGATGCAAAATGGTCGAGTCATTACATATGCATCTAGACAGCTTAAACCGTATGAACAAAACTATCCGACTCATGACTTGAAAATGGCAGCAGTCGTCTTTGCTCTCAAAATTTAGAAGCATTATTTGTATGGTAAGACATGCAAAATTTATACATATCATAAAAGTCTCAAATATATTTTTCAACAAAAAGATCTTAATTTGAGACAAAGATGATAGATAAAATTACTTAAAGATTATGACTGCACAATACTATATAATCCAGGTAAAGCCAATGTTGTGGCTGATGCATTAAGTAGGAAGTATATGAGTAGTTTGGTTCATATCACAATGGTAAGAAGACCGTTGGTTAAAGAGATGTATAAGTTGGAAAGTGATGGGGTAGTAATGGAAGTAAAGAAGCCTTGAATATTGTTAACTCATATGCAATTTCAATCATCTTTAATTGAGCAGGTAAAAAAGGCATAGAAAGAGGATGCCTATCTATGTAAAAAAATTGAAGAGGTGAAAAATGGTGGTGAAGTTGAATTTACTATAAACTCTGAAGGAGATTGGACAAGCAGTTATGTGTACCTAATAAAGAAAAACGTAAGAAAGAAATTTTAGAGGAATCCCATAGATCTATGCATATGATTCATCCTGAAATAACTAAAATGTATAAGGATCTAAAAAAAATTTATTGGTGGGAAGGTATGAAGAAAGACATAGTGGATTACGTGTCTCGATGTTTAATCTTTCAGCAGGTGAAAGCAAAACATCAAAAGTTTATAGGACTACATCAACAAATAGAAATACCTGAATGGAAATGGGAAAGAATAACTATGAATTTTGTTACGGAGTTACCGAAAACACCAAAAGGGTTTGATTCAATATGGGTGATCATTGATAGGTTGACTAAATCAGAACATTTCCTACCAGTGAAAACCACATACAACGTAGCTCAGTATGCAAGATTATATTTGAATGAAATAGTGAGACTTTATGGAATGCCAATATAAATAATTTCTGATCGAGAACCATAATTCACAGCTCGTTTTTAGAGAGTTTTCCAAGAAGCTTTGGGCACGAAGTTGAATCTCAGTACTACATTCCATCCTCAAATGAATGGACAGTCTGAGCGAACAATTCAAATATTGGAAGACATACTTCGGGCTTGTGTTTTAGATTTCTAGGGTAGTTGGAAAAGATTTCTGCCTTTAACTGAATTTGCTTATAATAATAGTTATCAAGCCAGTATACAAATGGCTTCTTTTGAGGTATTATATGGTAGGCGTTGTCGTTCCTCGATTGGATGGTTTGAGATAAGAGAAGCAAATGTTTTAGGGCCTGATATGGTACATGATGCATTGGTTAAGGTAAAATTAATTAAGAAAAAGTTATTAGCAGCTCACAATAGACAGAAGGCCTATGTTGATAATAGACGTCGACCATTGGAATTTGCCATAGGTGAACATTTTTTTCTAAAAGTATCTTCTATGAAAAGAGTAGTGAGATTTGAGAAGAAAGGGAAGTCAAACCCTCGGTATATAGGACCATTTGAAATTCTTGATAGAATCGGTCCAGTAGCTTATCGTTTAACTTTACCTCCTGAATTGGGTAATGTCCATATAATTTTTCATGTGTTTATGCTACGGAAATATTTACCGGATCCTACACATATTATACAGTGTCTACAGATTTAGTTACAGGAAGATTTAACCTATGAAGAACAACCAGTAGCGATAGTGGACAAACAAGTACAGAAATTATGGTCAAAAGAAATACCTACAGTGAAAGTAATATGAAAAAATCACTCTTCTGAGAATGCTACTTGGGAAAGAGAGGATAATATACGGGTTACATATTCACATTTGTTTGACCAATGAGGTTAGTATTTATCTGCAATTATGGTTATGAAATTCGGGAATCAAATTTCTTTAAGGGGAGAAGAATGTAATATCCCGTAATTTTTATTTTTAAATAATAATTTTTTGCTATAAATAAATATATTTTTATTTATTTAAAAATGATTATGTTCTGCTAAAAATAAGTATACTTTTAATTAAAGTAATTATTGTTTTACTTAAAATAATTATATTGACCTTTAATAAATTTTTGTTTTAATTTTAGAAATATTCTTTCTTTTATTATGTATAAAGATATTTATTTTGTGATTTGTTTTATTAAGATTTTTATCAAGAAAAGTCATGATTTAAGAGTTTAACTAAAAGTTTATGAGCAAGTAAATTTTTAGAAATTTTTGGGATGTTTTAGGATAAAAACGGTATTTATATGAATATATATAAAATAAAATTTCATTATTCAATTATTAAATAATAATAATAATTATTATTATTATAAAGAATAAAGAAAAGAGGGAGAGGGAGACGAAAACCGAAGCAGAAACATGAAATGCAGAGGAAGAGAGTGAATAGTGAAATAGTGTGAATAATATCTCTAAGTTTTTTTTCTAGATCTGGAGTGTCTATAGGCCTCCGATCTCCAAACTAAGGTTACCACTAGATTCAGGACGGAGAATACTACAATTTTGATCAAAAAAATTTTCAAATCAACCGCTGAATCACGATAGATCGAAAATAGAAAATTTTAGAAAGAGGTAAACTCTGAAACTCTTACTTAGAGATTTCAAATTGAAAATCTGACACCGTAAATAAATTTAGAAGTTAGATAAATTTTAGAATATAAATTTTTTTGACCATCTGACAACTTTTTGTGTGATGATAAATAGTAATTTTCGACAGTGAATAATATTTTTCGACTGTGAATAGTACTCAACAGTTGACTAATGTTGATCAAACTCTCAAAGGCCAAATCACACGATTTTAAAGTCATTTCCTAGGTTTTTAGACCCTCAGAACACGTTTTTGAGGTCTATTTATTCAAATTGAAATTAGAAAAGTGAATTTTAGGGCTGTCCAATCAGGGGCCCTTACCTTGTGAATAGATAATTATTTTTATGGCTTTGCCTATACTCTTCTTGATATTTAAGCATGTATATGATTATTTTTATGAGATATTTACACTTTTATATATTTCTGAAATGCATTAAAATTATCTAAATTTCTTACAATTTAAAATATAGTTCAAGAGTATAGTTTTGAAATTGGATTCTAAACCCATGGTATAGCTGATTTCACATGTATTTCTCATTAAATGATAAAGTGAATATTTATGTATGTGGCATTATTTATAAAACTATTTGATTGCCTTGAGAAAGGGCATGTACATGTGATAAACCCTGAATGGAGAATTTATGATAGATGAATCAGTATTGAAACTGAAAGTCTGTATTATATTGAGAATTTTATACTGAATTATATAGCATATGTGCATATAATATTTTCTGTGGAGGAATCCTATTGGAAACACTATCTGCTAACAGCAGGTGATGTTAGCCCTAGTGTACCTTGATAACCCCACCAGCAGGAGGTGGTGTTAATCTCGTGTGTTGACCAATACACGGGATATAATATGTGAAGGAGAGCGAGATGCCTCCTATATGGGCGAGATACCAATTATATGATATGTGATTTGTCTTCCCTTGCTATGTGTTTGGAAAATACCCATATTAGAGTCTCTTCGCATGTTCTCTTGAATGGTGGTAGGACAAACCTCAGCGGAATGCTGAGTTTAGACAAATTTTACATCAACAAAGTACAGAAGGGCCTGAACTCTGATATGGTGATTCTAATATGAGATTCTCCTAATTTTTTCATGTGAAATATTTTTAATGCATATCAAATTTGATTAAATATCATATTGTATCATATGTGATTACAGATATTCGAATGTGATTTGAACTGAGAATATTTGAAATGCGAGTCCCATATAGATGTACTTTTGAACTATTATTTTCAATTTGATAAATTTTAATATATGAGTATATGAGTACATCCATATATTGACCTAAAAGGTCATAAGAGGTATTATTTGCTCACTGAATTGTCAAACTCACTACACGATATTTTCACATTTTACAGATAAAGATACCGAGATTGGTCCTACGGCTATGTGATCAATTAGGTGTCATATTCTCTGGTTGAACCTATATTGCTTCCAAGGCTCGAATGTTTAAATAAATTTGTCATTGTAATCTAGAGTTTGTTCTGAACGTTACAGGCAAAATCTTTACTTCCGTTGTATTATTATTAAACATAGCATTGGCATGTATAATTAGCTATACTAGAAACTTGTAACGTATGATATTTTTTGAATATGTGACAATGTGAAGTCGTATTCAAATATATAAAAGAAAAAAGTTATCTGTTTATTGTATAATTTAAGTTTCATTAAATTGGGACGTGACAAAAATTATCTCTTATAATTATAACTATATAACAAAATCAATTTTCACTCGTTCACTTTTATTTAGAATTAAAATAAGAGGATTCCATACATTACAAAAAAAAGGCTTTCAGTGGCGACTTTTTAGTCGCCGCTGAAAGTATAAAAGTCGCTACCTAGCCGTTGCTGAAAGTTTTTAGTGGCGACTATAGTCGCCACCGAATCCAATGTATATCACCGCATTAGATGCTCAAATCATTACGAAAGGGAAGATACTTTTAGTGGCAACTTTACATAATCGCCTCTGAAAATAACATTTTATGGCGACTTAAAGTCACCACTAAAAGTTTTGATGGCAACTTAGTCGCTACTAAAAGTTTCAATATTCATTTTTAATCTTTTAAGTTTTAGTGGCAACTAATATAGGTCATCACTAAAAATTATTTTTTGTGGCGACCATAAGTTGCCATTAAAGGTTTCAGTGACGACTTTGTCGCCACCAAAGGTCTCAATATTAAAATTTTTTTCTTTGAGACTCAGTGGCGACCTAAAGAGGTCGTCACCGTAGATCCAGTGCAAATTTTTTTTTATAATAAATTTATTATTTTATATTATAATAATTAAAATCTTAATAAAAATTAAGATAAATAAAATTATTGATAAATTGATAATATTAATATATATCAAATGTAGTAAATATTATACATTAATATCATGTCAAATCCATGTCCAAAAAAAAATATCATGTCAATTAAAAAGAAAGCAACACAGCTAAATATTAACAAAAAACAATCAACTCAGTGCTTCATTAAGCGATGTTAGTGCTGCAGTACTAGTCGTATTAGCTACAATGGTTGGAGGAGCACTACTCGGAAGTATTATTGGAAGTTGTCCCTGTTTAATCAAATGTAATAAATTAATATAACTTGAAAATTAATACAAACAAAACAATATCATGTAAGAAATTTTCTATAGCCAAACACAATTGAAAAACATTATGCAATAGCCAAGAATATTATAACTATAAATACACAATTGTACCATCATATCTTGAAAAAAAAAAGAATTAGAAGACATTATTAAATATGAAATAAGTTAAATTGGCCAATATTAATTTATTCCAATAATTTTTCAAGAGAAACTATTTAATATTTAATCTAATAAACATAAAGCATATTAAATAATACTTCATTTGTAGTTTATAAATACAAAGTATACAGTAGTCAAGTCATACTTCAAAAATCCATAAAACATAAGACTTGGTAATGCTTCTTTGAAACCCGATTGATCAAGTACAAGATTCTCAATAGAAATAAACCTGGACTAATCCTTTTAGTTTAATGCACCCAAAGTTTATAGCCAAAACAAACAAAACCACAGAAAACAAACAGCATTACTATGTACCTATCATAAAACAACATATGATCTATATTAATGTAGTTTGCTACTTTAAGATATCTACATTACAAATAGCTAACTAAGAAATATTCCCTTCATATATTATCCAAAATAAGGTTGATTTGTTGTGGAACTTAAAAAGTCAACAATAATATTAATAAATAATCCAAAAACAATCCGAACAAGAATAATTAATAAAAAGAACCTATTGGCATTTAATGAACAAAAGATGCTGAAAATGTATGCATTCAATATTAAACTACTAAAGAAATGCCTCCCAAGATGGTTTTAAAAATTCATTAATGAACTAACAAAAATTATGAGGAAGCACAATAACTCTTTCACATAATGAAAATCATATTTAAGGAACTTCAATGTAAGCCACGATCAAGTGAAAATCTTATGATGATGAAGACCGAATAGACATACAGTGACATCAGAAGAACCAGCATATGTGAAACAAAAGGGGTAAAAATGCTACCCAGAAAATTTTAAATAAAAACAATAAATATTATTGATTTAAAATATAAAAAATGATGCATAAGGCATTAGAATATAGCTTCTAGGGAGGAGATATATGATTATGGAAAAACATCCCTTGTCCAAAACCTAGTACAATACAGTAATGGAAAATTATCATGGCAATCTTACAAGAAGTCCAGGCATCAATTTAGGAAATGCCTAGTCTTTCCCAAGTTTGATTAGATCTTGATCAAGTTTATTGACTCATTTTTAAAATTCAGAACAGTTGTGCTGCATATTAATCTTTCATGTGCTCTAATCTTTAGTTTCAACTTTTTAGATGACGATGACAACAACAACTAAACTTTTTTTCATTAAGTGGAGTCGACTACATGGATCAAACGACACCACACTTATTATAAATTAAATTAATAGAGAGATTATTAGTTGTTAAATGCTTCTTAATAGTTTCACCTAT
This sequence comes from Gleditsia sinensis, assembly GCA_037074535.1. Taxonomy (NCBI): domain Eukaryota; kingdom Viridiplantae; phylum Streptophyta; class Magnoliopsida; order Fabales; family Fabaceae; genus Gleditsia; species Gleditsia sinensis. Next base: position 71,212,717 of record CM073465.1, read on the forward strand.
TGTTTTCTTTATCCTCCCTCTACCTCTAACTATTGGAAGTTTCAACTTTTTAGACACCACTTCTAAATTGGGCCTGACTCTTTGGTTTTTAGCATGCTATCAGGGTCATATTTGTAGTCGTAGATTGACTATTGAAGTTTCTAATTCTAACATAATAAAGGATTAAGACTAGCAAATTTCTCATAGTAATAACAAAAGAAAAAAAACAAATATAATATTCTGTCCTCTGTAGTACTGATAAAAAATTTTAAAAATCTCTCCCCAGCATTTCTCTATTTCTTAGTTGCGTTGCCATTAAGCATTCACCATGATACATAGGAACCCTTGTCAAGCCTACTTTTTTGCTCTTGCTTTCTACCTCAAAGGTCAAAACATGATCAATAGTTCATCCCAAACAATTGGATTCCATGTTTGACCATTAGTAACATTTCGCGATGCAGAGTTCAGTTGTCCAATTATATCAGTAAGCAAAGCCAATGCCAATAACTTTAAAGTTAAAGATAATTCAACCTTGTAAAATGGTTATTTACCTAGCACAGTAGCAGCTCACCGAAACCAAGGGAATCCTTGAAAAACTCAACACTTTGATCATAAGAGGCAAGCATTCCCATGTTTAATGCCATGGCTCTTACTACAGTAGGGCCAGCACCTTTCCAAAGTGCTAAAACCCCTTCATCTGTGACAATACGATGAAGCGCATGGAAGGCATTTGTATAATTTCGGCGCTGAGCAGTAGGTAAAGTTGCATCAGCCTACATACGTATGAGTGCCAAATCAGCTGGACTACCAACAGATGCTCCAATAGCACCAGCAGTTAGGCCACATAGAGCTTTCTGATAGAGCGGCAGTGGCTTCCCATCATTAGCTTCAATTGCTTTGTTTGTCAAAATTCTAACAAAAAAGTGAAACTATTAAGTCAGAAGCTAATGATAACTGAATTTAAAGGAGATGATCTATAGATGATGTCACAAGCTCACTCACCCCGAGAGAGTAAATGCTTATTGGCATAAGATTAAAAAATGAATACAGATCATTGTAGCCTTAAATTATATAAAACAATGTGCCTAGTTATAAAAGCTATTCTTTGCAGAAAGAATGGTATGAAAGCATACAATAAGCCACTAGTTGGACAAGCTAAAGAATGTGTCCTCTCTGTTGGATTAAGACGTCTTAATGTGATAATAAAATACTCACTTAAATGATCCAAGTCGAGCAGTAGTGTATGTAGCCTGTCTGAGTAATCCTGCTGATAGACCCTATATAAAGTAATTTAGTTTAGAGAGCAATAAATGTATACCTGAGGGAAAGATAAATAAGAAAACTAAACCAAAAATCATTATATTAAAAAAAAAAAAAAGGAAAAACAGTGGAATATCAATAACGAACCACTCCAGAGTCTAAATCAGCAATGTATAAAATGCACTTTCTCTTTTACGTCTATAGCCAGGTTTTAGATAAAAGGGCACCCAATATACGGGACATACAATCGCAAAGAACAAACCCCTTCATCCAGCTAAAATAAAAAACATAAGCATTCTTTATTGGACCTCTCGATCAAAATTATCCTCAATCAAAATGCAATCAATCGGATAAAACTTCAGTTACCCCATCCCTATCCTATTCCAGTGAAACTCAATTAAGGATCTATCACTGACGAAGCAACTTCCAAAAGCATGGGAAGAATTGGTAAAATACCAGTCAAATAAGGAGACAAAGGACGTATCTTGAACAAAATCGAAGTCATAAAAAGTGCAGAATCAGACCTTATAGAATGCAGTAACCCCCTCATTCTTGAGCATGTTTGTTGTCACATGACCAGCCGATCCTTGACCTAATTGAATCCTCACCAACGCCAAATCCAGTAAAATCAATTACTATAACAGAAAGAAACCCATAAGTAGAAAAAGAGCATCATAAACAAAAAACAAAGAAGCAACAATAAACACAGATCTGAATCTCATCAAAATCATCACAGTCCAATCCCGAGTGCTGACATATTTTCCCTCAAAAGAGAAAAAATGTGATAGACTTAATGAACCATTTGGGGATTCCACACACACGAACAGATGGAATACAAAGGCTAATGTTTTACCTTAACCATATCGATGGGTTGTATAACACAGGTGGCGAGCATACCAGAGGCTCCGCCATTGGCGAAAGGCTTGACAGTAAGCCATACACCAGTTGGTTTGGGCTTCTACTCGTCCCCCATTACAGAGATTCAAAGATCTGGCGAAGAAAACGAGGGCGAGAGAAGGAAGCAACAGTGTACAGCGGCTGGGGTAAAGTAAAGAGGCAGCGAGCTGAGCTATATAGAATGAAGAATAAAAAGTTGCTTGGTTGGTGCTCGCAAAAACAAAACCCTCTAAAAAATCCAAGCTTTTATTAGTAAATTAATACAGTCTATCCCTCTTAATCACTTGTTAGTAATTTTTTTTATTTAGATATTTTATGATGTTATAAAAAAATTAATTCTAATTCAAGGAATAAATGAAAAAAAAAATGGGTTGAAGGATAAATTTTTACAAATTTCTTTTGAATTTTTTAATGAAATAAATATAAAATGTGAGAATTTAAAAAACCAAAAAATAAAGTTAATTTAAAAAAATCAACAAAGTAAAATTAATTGAATATATAAATCTATAAACCAAAATTGTTAGTTTGGGTTCACATTTGTAAATAATTGTATATAAATTTGTGTAGGTAATCTCTAAATGGTGTCTCAAAATAAAGGCAAAAATATTTTGTACGATCAAGTGATAAATAGTTTGAATATTTTATAAATGTGGGTTTAAATTTTTGTGCTGTAAAAAATAAAATTATATATCTATTGTAAAATACAATAATTAATGAAGACATATGTAAAAATAATAAATACATCTAAAATAAATTTTAAGTGTAATAATAATTAATATAGTAAAATAAAAGTGAATCACCTTAAATTATATAGAAATTAAATTTATTTTCTTTTCCATCGAAACAATTGAAAGATTTTCGTTTTTGAAATCACCGAAATAAAACAGAGTTATCGAAACGAAACAGAATATTTATTAAAAAATTATACCATTTCAATTAAAATTATTATATTACGAGATGTTTCGATAAAAATACTTTTATTTCGAATTATTTCGATAGAAAAGAACAAAATTAATTTAAAAAATAAAAAAAATTGATAATTTGAAAATAAATGAAATTAGCATCACATTACATTTAACACTAAGTTGTTCAAGTATGTCTTATTCATCACTCAGATTTTCTCTCACAAGTCAAAATATTTTTGTTAATTTTTTACTCTCTTTTTTCATACTCATAATATTACTTTCTTTTATTGTCTTTATTTTAAAGAAAAAAATTAAAAAAACGATAAAAAAGAAATTGAGAGACAAAAAGAAAATAAGGTACTTTAGAGAAATACTTAAAAATAGAGATATAATAATAGTCACATAGACACAGATAAAAACTTAAAGATAAATGTTTTAAAATAATTAAGAAGATAGAAAAATAGACGTAAAAGAAATATTGCTATTAAATGCTGTTGAAATTTTATACATTCAATTAAGACACTAATTTGAATTAATTTTAATATAATTTTATATATTTATATTATTAATATTATATTAAAATTTTAAAAATATTATTTGAAATCAATTAAACATTTTATTTTTGTGGTCATTTTTTTATTACTATTTATTTATTTATTTAATTTTAAGAAAATCAAAATATGAAATATCGTTATGAACTTATTATAAATTTAAACATAATTAGTTATATTTAAATAAGTAGAATAATTATTTTTTAAAATTTTCTTAATAGTTTATTTCTTTCAACTAAAGTACTTCTTCAATTTTGTAAAATGCATGAACTTTGATTATAGATTATTGTAAAGTCACTTCTTTATTATATATTTATTTATTAAAATTATCTAGGAAGTTCTAATATGCTCCTTTCATTCTGTTAGGGGCTCAATTTATTTTTCTAATAAAAAAATAAATTTGCACTATTAATTTCTACCAACAGTTTAATTTCAATTGGCGAAAGAAGTATAATTATTTTGTTTATTTTTCATATTACTATAGAGAAGTTTTTAATTGATTTCAAATTCCAATTTTGAGGAAAATCTTGTGGTAATTTAGCATGAAAAAATTAATAACAATTACACTTTCTAAAAATAAAAGGATAAAATTAGACCAAATTTATAAATCGATCCAGGGATAGGAACTGTAATAGCCGTAAATTTAATGAAAATTTCAAATAAAGAAAATTTAGAATAAAAGAGATAATTTTGAAAATGGGGATTTCAATTAAAGAAAATTTGAAATTTAAAGAGAGGATTTCGAAAATGGAGTTAAGACTCAGTGAAAATAAGTTATTGTTTACATGGATTAAAGAATTATAAAAGAAATGTTAGAAATTTACGTTTGGGGGCAAAAATGTAATTTTTTAAAAGTTTCGGGGTTAAAATGTAAATAAGAAAATATTGCAAGGACCTCCCTCAAAAAGTAAAATTTTGAAGAAAGGCCCCTCAGGATATTTAACGGCCTCAACCACTCTGGAAGTTGGTCATTTGCAAATTTTTTCATCTCTTTTCAGAAAATTCTCCCCGAAAACCCTCTAACTTCTCTCTAAGATTTCTCTGCCTACGGATCTCGGATTTCGACACCACTACCACCAACAGACTCACGACGAGGAGTTCTTCAAATCCATCCGATTGGTTTTTGGAGAATTGGTCGGAAATTGGCTGGAAAATTGAAGGAAAAATCGGCCAAAAAGGTACCCCGAAACTCCTATTTTGAATTCTCAAACGCAAAAACTAATACCGTAGATCGATCCAGAAGGCACCGAAACATTTGGATCTCAAATTTCAGCCAAATCCACCACCGCACGCGCCCCCACGCGCCGCATCTCTCTCGGTGAGTGAAGCCTACGCGCAGCTCCTTGGGCGGCACTTGTAGCGCGTGGCAGCCGGACCTCCTTGCGTGGACCTGCGTTGACCGAGCTCCCGAATGCCAAATTTTGCAAATTCAGAGTCATTTTTAAGGTTTTCAGACGTTCCGGACTCGATTTTGGGGTTTATTTTGCTGAATTCGGATCAGAAAATAAGATTTTAAGGGTGTCCAACTTTGTACTTCAAAGTGGTGAGTAGATAATTCTTCCTATAGCTTGTTTTTATTCTTCTTGAACTTTTCATTGATAAATGAGTATAATTACATGTTATTTATATGTTCATATGTTTCTGAAATGGTTTAAAATATTTGAAATGATTGAGAAATGATAGCTAGTTCAAGAAGAGTATGATTTTTAAAATAGATTTTGAAATGCTTTGAATACGTTATTTCTAAATGCATTTCGTATTACATGGCAAAGAAAATATGATATGCATGTGACATTGATTTTTACAGTGTTATGTTTGCCTCGGATATGGCCATGATTATATGATTCCTCTGATTGAAAAATTTATGATAATGGATTTTGTACTGAGACTGACAGCTCTGTTTTGAATGATATGTAAAGTGATAAGTTGCCGAATATGATTGTATAGCGAGTTGTTTAATAATTATGCATTGCATTTGATGGATATGCACTTTTATACATGTTTATATATATATATATATATATGTAGTGATGAGTAATGACGGGATTATATGGCTTGAGACGGTAGTGTGAAGGTGGTATTAGTGGTAATGTGAGGAGGCAATAGGGTGATGAACTCACATTCCCTAATTACCTATTGTGATGATGACAGTGGTAATGTGAGGAGGTAGAAAGGTGATGAACTCACATTCCTTGTTGATCTATTGAAGTTGTAGTCAGTGGTAATGTGAGGAGACAGTAGGGTGATGAACTCACATTCTCTAATTACCTATTGTGGTTGTGACTATGGTAATGTGAGGAGATAGAAGGGTGATGAACTCACATTCCATGTTTATCCATCAAGATTATTGATAGTTGTAACATACTTGAGCATTATATAAAAGAATTGTTTTTTAATGCATATCAAATTCGATTTAAGATCTATTTGTATCATATGTGGTTACATATATTTGAATGTAATTGAAACTGAGAATATTTTGAAAATGCGGGTCCCATAAGGATGTACTTCTGAACGGTAGATTTTAATATGATAAATTTTTAAAATAAGAGTACATCCTCCTGTTGATCTGAGAGGTTATAGGAGGTATTAACTGCTCACTGAGTTGTAAAACTCACTACACGTGGTTGATATATTTTTCAGATAAAGACCCAGAATTTGGTCCTGCGACTACTTAATCGATTGGGTGTCATATTTAAGTGGTGAGCCTAAATTGTTTCTAGACTCTCAGTATGTAAACTTGTAATATATTTGTACTTTAGAGTTGCTCTGAACGTCACGGGCAGGATCCTTATTTCCGCTGAAAAATTGATAAGTGTAGACCTGACATGTATAATTAGCTATACTGAAAATGTGTAAATGTATGATATTATCCTATTATGACATATTATGTGGTCGATTGTAATTAGTATTGCAAATTTGTAAACATATGGTAATACTCGGATATGTTATATTGTAAAATTATTTACAAGTACATAATAGTAAAGTTTATCGGATATAAGAGATTTTCGCGTCCCTAAAGTAGGGATGTGACAGGAACAAAAAGGAGATTAAAAGATAACATTAATAAATTTGATAATTTTTTTTCACATGTTGTCGCCACCATCAATTCTGATATCCTTCGTTATATTTGATTATTTAAAATAATTAATTATATTATGGTTCAAAACTTCAAATGTAAAGAAAATTACAAAGTCAATTCCTAACAAAAACAAAAAAGGCACAATCGCAAAGAATAATGTAAGCCTAAAATCATTAAATTTAATTAATTATTTCATTATCCTTTCATTAATTATATAATGACTTTGTAAATTGTTTAATTTAAACCTCAAAGCTTCTTTTCTTTTGGGTGATTTTATTTAGACATACAATAATTGTGAGAATTATTTAAGTACAATTTTCATACTTGAAGAGATATATGTTTAAGGGTTTCGGGGAAATATATTTAGATTTTTTTAAAATTTGTCTTTAATATATTTCAATAACAATAAATTTTTTTCCTTTATCATTTTTTAAATTAAATAGTTATTTTGAATTTTCAAAGATATATACATTATTAATTTTATTTTTAAAATTTTACCTTATTAATTTAGTATTTAATAAAAAATTAACTCAAGTTAAAAAAATTTTGAATTTATTTTATTAGTAAATATTTAACAAATTTTTTTATCTTATAACTAAAATTTTAGTTTTGTTAAATGTGAAAAGAGGAAAAAAAAAAGATAAAAAATGAATTTTTTACTTTCTGTGGCGACCTTAGGTCACTATTAAAAGTTTAGATAGATAAATTTTCTATTTTTAGTGGTGACTTCCTCAAGGTCGCTACTGAAAATTTATTTTTAGTGGCGACTATAGAAAGTTGTCACTGAAAATTTGCCTTTTAGTGGTGACTATAGACAATCGCCATTAAAAATATATTTTCAGTGGCGACTTTCTATAATTGCCACAGAAAAATCGTCACTAAAATTTTAGTTTTTATAGTGATATAAGAACCATATGTATTCTTAAGCACAAAGCAAGTGAAAAATAATCACCATGTTAACATATTAATAGTCAGACATTAAGCTTGTATAATAGTGAGGCAGTCACCCGATAGTGATCATACTATTTCATTTCATATCATCATATCATAATAATAGGAGGCACACTAGTCACTTCTTTCAAATTTCAAATCACTAATCAAAATCAACATACAATTTTAACATCACCCGTGCTAACTAGAGCTTCAAAGTTAGAGGGTATTCTACGCAATAGAAAATCTGTATGTTGCCCAACACAAAGGGCTAACAACATTCCTATTAATTGGACTTCATGGTGTATTAATACTACCATTTATTATTTATAACAGACAGTGTTTTTCACAAAATTATTCCTCTATTTTTAATTTAATAATATCTTAGTAAATTATATAAAATTAGAATCTATTTAATCCATTTGATATTTTTATTAGAATCACATTCAAATTCATAATAACTTTATGATACAATTTAAAAAACTACTAATTTTCTTGCTACGCTTAGTGTCATTTTTTAAACATATTTTTGAGATAAACTCAAAACATTTTTCCCTTTGTAAATAATCATTCAAACCAATTTTTCAAAAAATATCACATTTCAAGTAACACTTTATGATAGTAATTCATATCTAGAAAACAAAATTCAGATTATGTGTAATAACCTTTTTATGTAAATAATACTATTGAATCATTCAATATTAAAATAAAATTCTCAATTGCAACATTCTTTAAAACTTGAATAACATATATATTTAATACAAAGTCATTTCATAAACAGTTCACAATTCACAATTCAATACAAATTTAAAAAATTTATAAAAAGAGCTTGTCCTGCATTCTAAGGCTCTAAGGTAGCAATCAAAAAATATTTCTATCATAATTCAATACTAAAAATATATTTAAAAATAATTATATAAAACTTTTAATTCATCAATTATATTCACAAAACATTGGAAACATAATTTATGAATGGATATAACAATAAAACATGTCATATTCTATGTTATTTATTCACCAAAACAAAGGATCTCAAATTGGTCAACTCCAAAACACTATTTTCAATTTGGATTTTGATGAAATGAACTTTAAATTTGAGTTTGAAAGATTCAAAAACTTTAAAAATAACTCTGAGATTACAAAATTTGCCCTTTACGAACTTAATCAATGTCGATCAACGAAATAAGACACCATTATACTAAAGTTACTGTTTATTCATATACTATGCACCACAGTAACTATTTATCTACAAAAAAAAATTGTCTCTTAAAGGTTTTTTACCTTTTGAATCTATATATGATGTTAATTTTTTATTTTGAATACTTTAAGTAGAGTTTTTAGAATTGACCTCTTTTTAAGGTTTCTTTCCTTCCAATTTCAATAGTTTTTGGCCAGTTTGGGTGGTGAAACCATTTAGTATAATTTGTAATTCTTATTGTCTTGAATTCATTGGTAGTGGTGGTGTTGCAATTAAAACTCCAAAATTGATAAAAATTTAAGAGAGAGAAGAGAAGGGTTTTAGAGAGAGAAAAAAAAGATTTGGAACCCTCTAGAGCCAACTCCACGTTTTATTCCACAAAAAATGGCTCTAAATTATAAAGATACATGACTTTTCTAGAGGTGCCACTTGATCATTTACTATTTTTCCCCCAAAAACCTTTTAAAATTACCATTTTACCCTTAACACTAAATTATCATATTTTACTACATAAATTTTCATAAAATTCATATAATAAATAAAATAAATTTTTTTGAATTTAATAAATAAAAAATAATCATTTTGGTTTAATAAAAACCCTCTTAAAATCTAAATAACTCCAACTTAAGGTTATTACATGTAAAAAAACCATAATTATGCTATTAAACCATTCATTTCTTTAACAAAACTTTCAAGTAAAATAAATCATATGAAACTATATATTTACACATACAAAAACAAATAATACTCATTAAATTTAAAAAATTATTTAAAGTCAAATATAATTATTTTAGACAAAACATAATAATTTAAAATAAAATATAATCATTTATAATAAAACATACTGTTTGAAAATTATAGGATATTACAATATGCACTTTTTAATGTTTATTGAAAGTAATATTTATACTATTAAATTATTAAAAATAATTGAAATATATTTAAAAATAACCAAACAATAACATTGTCTTCAACATAAATGAAAAAAAAAATACAAAATCACTATCTAATGTCACTTGCAATTTTTTATTTGAATGAAAAAAATAGAAATATAATAATATACCACTGTATGAGGCTTTTTTAGTAAAAAAAATATAAGTAAAAAATTAAATAAAAAACTAACTAATAAAATATTTCAAATAGATTTAGTTGTAATGCATATTATGGTTTCAAAAGAAATTTTATATATTTTAAAAATAAAAAGAAGAACCAGGTAATAAGAACAAAATATAAGGGAGGGAAGAGTTTTCTTTTCAAAATTTTATATTATGTCTTGAAATGTTTTGAAATATATTATTACTAGATTTAGTATTTAATTTTATTTAAAAATTTTGAATATTTACAATATTTGTTTAGATATAATAAGATATATTTTTCAAACTTTAAATACATCATATTAAAAAAATTACATAAATATTTTTAATTTTATAATATTAAAAATACATTAAAATAATTTAAATTTTATATATCTCATGCATAACACTAGACAAGTATTTTAATATATATATATATATATATATATATATATATATATATATATATATATATATATATATATATTAATCATTGTTAACATTTGGGCCCTCAAATTTTGAAAACGAAAGTTGCCAAAACCTTAGCTTCGAACAAAGTAATACCTAATTTGATTAAGTGCCAGTTAATATTTTGTCGTTCTGGATGATTCACAATCCAACTTATTTTCATCATTAATTTATAAGAAAAAATAGCCTTGCTAGTTTCTCCTGGGGCCTCTTCAGTTTGTCTTTATAATACCGTAATTGAGCTAAGGCATTGGCTCAAATAAACAAGGTTAACATAATCAAATAGAGCGCTAATTAGCTTGGGCTTTTGAAGTTTAAGAGGAGATCACAGCATAATTGTATTACTGCACCCACAAATTTATAATTTAAATAGTAAATAAATTTAAACTCAATGTTGTGAAATTTCTATAATATTAAGAGTTTATACTTATAAAAAAAATGTGTAACAGAAATAACTTTCATTTTAATCGATATTAATCTTATACTTAAAATATATAAATATAGTTGTATAAAAAAAATTATATTATTGTATAACAAAAAATATTCAACTATAATATATAAAGAAACTCATATATGAAGGAAAAGAAATAACAAACTGTCAAAAAAAAAAGACAATGATAGTCTCATACAACTCAACCTTGACATACACAAATGCAATCTAAAGCTATATGTATTTCCGATATATATTATATGCTGTTGACCATATCAAGCCAGAGGCTTGAGATAAAGTAGCATAGGACGAATAAGTGGAACATTATTTTACGGGCTAGGGGATGAAGGTGGTGGAGAGGGGAATGGGATGGAGGGAATAGTGGCTGGGATTGTGGGGATTGAGGGAATGTTGGGCAGTGGGGGAAGGGTGGCCTTCGGGAGTGTTGGGTTAATGGTGGGCATGCTGGGAAGAGGAGGAAGAGTATTGGGGTTAGGCAGAGATGGGATAGTAGGCAAAGGGGAACATTTGTTTGAGGCAATGTTGGAATTGAAGGCAAAGATGGAAGTGTTCTAGGCAAAGTGGGAATAATGCCTGGAAAGTTTTGTGAAGCATATGGGTTTGCTTGTAGAAGATGGCGAGCTGCTAGGCTCAAGTTCATCATGCTTGTGAAGGTGAGAGCAAGAAGGAAAATGTGATGATGGATTTGCCTGAAGCCATGGCTGAATGAAAGTGCAATTAAGAGTGAAAAAGAAATGGAAGATTCTTAATTAGCATGTGAAAAGAGGGAATTTGCTTTGAGTTTTTAATAATGAGAAGCCAAGGTAGAGTTCATAGTATTATATTGACAGAGGCCGCTAAAGCTTTGGAAAACCAAAAGGACCCTTTTGAGATCTTTTCTAATTAGGTCACCTATTAATTCCAGTATTTGAAAATTCAATCTTAGGTGGCAGTGGTTGGACTTACAAGGTGTGGTTGGATGTTATAGTCTCTAACTCTAAACTTTGAAACGTAAGATGGCAAACTGTTATATTTTATAAAGTAAATTTAGAAAGAGAAAATTTTGAAATCTATATTTCAATTAACAAGTCTTATTTATTTATTAAATATTAATTTTATTAAATTATTTTTTTTTCAAAATTTATTCAATAAAATTTTTTAAATCCAAATTATTGAATTGGGATCCTATAAAAAATTTTAAAAAATTTACTAGATAAATTTAGAGAGAAACATTAAGACAAAATTTATGAAACTTATATTTGAATAAATGAGTTCTATTTATTTATTAAATATTATTTTTTTATTTTTTTAAATTTAATCATATATATAGTTCTTCAACATTTGGCAGCACAGAAATAACTGGGTTTGGAAATGGAAAGTATCTAAAAGCTGATTCAACTACCAATAACTATTTTTTCAATCCATCTTTTTAGATAGATTGGTAGATAGTATGAATCAGCGTGTTTAAGTATATTAACTTTAGAGAGTTTTTTTATTGATGAATTTTTATGGGAAAAAAATGTTTGGGTATGCCCTTCAACTATAATTTGGCATTAGTTATCACCCTATTTTATTTGATTAATGGACTGTATAATATTTATGACTATTATATAATTTTAACACATAATTGTAATTTAAGAATTAATATTTGTAATTGGAATATAGAATTTATTTATTAGTAATTTTTTTTTATATTTAGTTATTAACATATTGGGTGTAAAATTTGTAGATTAAAAATTAATGCCCTTAGCATTCAAAATGTATTGATATTTTTGTTTAGTTGGTATTAATTATTAAATAAATTTTATTGTCTCTGATATATAAACTCTTGAGACCATCTCCAAGGGGGTTGCTTAAACCAAAAAGCCAAGCAAGCAACACATCTTATTTATTTGCAACTGTTAGAGTGCTCTACCATAGAACTACCATTGCTTTTGCAAACAACATTGTCTAAACCCAAATTCAAGAACGAAAATAATAATAAAATCGTTCGCTCCATTTCCTTTCATCGACCGGTATGTTGTTTGTTTCCCTTCCTATTTTCTGCATCAATCCACATAACCTGAAATGAAAAGCATAAATCAACCAGAAATTGAAAATCAACAGAAGAAAATCAGAAGAGGAAACCAGAAACTTGGAGAACGAAGAGGAAACGAAAAATAGAAAAATAATGCAAAATCAAAAACTTGGAGAAATCTGAATGGGAAACGAAGAATGAAGAGGAAATCCAGAAATCACAATCAAAACATACAATCAAAAATTTAGAAATCCAGAAATCACAATAAAAAATTTAAAAAATCCAACAGAACTCACAACCAAAAACTAGAATTCCAGTAAATAAATCAAATCGATTTCCTTCAATGCAAAGACGAATTCAGATCTTGAAGCCATGGAAGACCAGCCTTCGAATACCAAGGGAAGAGACCTCGCTAGCTATTGCCTCAGGGAAATCTAGGGAAAACTAGGGGTTCACATCCTTGGGAAAATCCAGAGAAACCAGTGGTTCACAGCCTCGGGGAAATTCAGGAAACCAGAGGTTCAAAGGGGGAAATCTAGGGGAAACTAACGGAAACCGAAAGCCAGGGACCAAAAGCCAATGACCCCATGGAAGGAAACCAAAAGCCAGAAACCAACAGCCAAAGACTTTAGGGAAGGGAACCGAAAGCCAGGAAAAGCCAAGGACCCCAGGGAAGGAAATCGAAAGCTAGGGAGGGAAACCGAAAGCCAGGGAGGGAAATTGAAAGACAGAGAAGAACCTTGAAGGTTCCAGAATGCAAGGAAAAGCCAGGAAAACTGAATGGGCTCAGAGAGAAAAAAAAATGAAGGTTCCTAAATGACCAGGAAACTAAGAAGCTCGGGGAAATAAAGGAAAGCTAATCTCCAATGAAGGTTCCAAAATACATTGAATGCATTGGCCTTGGAAAATGGATAAAAATTATGATGCTTTGAAAAATGGAGATGATATAAAAAAAATAAAGCTCAACGTGGGAGATTGCCATACCATTGGATATAGGTTTTTGAAAGGGGATCAGATCGTTGGAAATCATACCGTTGGAAGATATTTTTTTTGGAAACATAGCCTTGAAGAGCATCAAATTTTCTCTATAAATTGTGCCCATATTGAAAGATTTTTACACTCAAATATTCAATTTTCCTTATCTTTTTCTTCAATTCACAAGTTCATTTGTTTTAACAAATAGATCTCAATCAATTTATGTCACGTCCGTACTTTACGAACGCGAATACCGTTACTATCCGAAAAACTTTTCATTACACATGTGCAAATGATCTCACGATAACACATATTCAAGTATTATTCAAGGTTCACAAGTATACAAAACCAATAATTATACATGTCAAATCTATATACATCAAATTTACAGCGAAAACAAGGATCCTGCCTGTGACTTTCAAAGCAACACTAGAGTACAAATATATTACAATATAATACACTGAGAGCCTAGAAACAAGTTAGGCTCACCACTGAGGCGCGACACCTAGTCGGTCAAGTAGCTGCGGGACCAAATTCTGGGTCTTTATCTGAAAAATATGTCAACCACGTGTAGTGAGTTTTACAATTCAGTGAGCAGATAACACCTCCTATGACTTCTCAGGTCAACATAAAGATGTACTCATATAGTAAAACTTATAATATCAAAATATACCGTTCAGAAGTACATTCTTATGGGACCCGCATTTTCAAATATTCTCTGTTCAAAAATCATAATCAGGTCTTTCAAACTGTATGCGATACTGTATAAACAATGCTCATATCAAGTTCAAAATCATATTCAATACTATAAAATCATTAATCAAATTATGCTATGCATCAAAACATTTCTGTTAAAATATTCGGAGGATCCCATATCAGAACCACCATACCAGAGTTTAACCCCTTCCGTACTTTGGTGGGATAGGATTTGCCTAAACTCAGCATCCCGCTGAGGTTTGCCCTACTACCATTCAAGAGGACACGCGAAGGGACTCTGTATGGGTCTTTCCCAAGCACACAGCAAGGGAAGGCAAAATAACATCTCATATAACTGCCATCTCGCCCATATATAGGAGGCATTCCGCTCTCCTTCACATATAATCTCCCGTGTGTTGGCCCTCACACGAGGCTAGCACCACCTCCCCTGCTAGCTGAGGCAATCAAGGTGCGCACCAAGGCTAACATCACCTGCTGTTAGCAGACAATGTTTCTAATAGGATTCCTCCACAGAAAATACCATATGCACATATGCCATATAATCAAGTATAAATTCTCAATATAATACAAACTTCAGTCTCAAAATACTCATATGTCAAAACTTCCCATTCAGGGGAAACATGTATACATGCCTATATCCAAGGCAAATATATCACTGTAAAATCAATGTCACATGTATAACATATTTTCTTTGCCATGTCATGCGAAATACGTGTAAAAATCACATGCTTAATATGTTTCAAAACTTATTGCAAAATCAAACTCTTCTTGAACTACATATCATATATCAAATATTTCAGACATTTCCAAACCATTTCAAGAACATATGGAAGTATAAATAACATGTAATCATACTCATTTATCAATGTAAAGTTCAAGAAGAGTAAAACCAAGCCATAGAAAGAATCATCTACTCACACTTTGAAGCACAAAGTTGAACACCCTTAAAATCTTATTTTTTGATCCGAATTCAGTGAAATAAACCCCAAAATCAAGTCTGGAACGTCCAAAAACCTTGAAAACGACTCCGAATTTGCGAAATTTGGCCTCCGGGAGCTCGGTCAACTCAGGTCAACGCGAGAAGGTCTGGTTGCCACGCGCTACACGCGCCGCCAGAGGAGCTGCGCGTGGGCGTCACACTCCGAGGGAGATTCGGCGCGTGGGGGCGCGTGCGGCGGTGGATTGGCCTGAAATTTGAGATCCAAAGGTTTCAGTGCCTTCTGGATCGATCTACGGTGTTAGTTTTTGCGTTTGAGAACTAAAAGTAGGAGTTTCGGGGGTTACCTTTTTGGCCGTTTTTCCCTTCAATTTTCCGACCAATTTCCAGCCAATTCTCCAAAAACCAATCGGATGGATTCGAATAACTCTTCGTCCTGAGTCCGTTGGTGGTGGTGGTGTCGAAATCCGAGGTCCGTAGGCGAAGAAATCTTAGAGAGAAGTTAGAGGGTTTTCGGAGAGAATTTTCTGAAGAGAGATGGAAAAAAAACTGCAAATGACCGCTTCCGGAGTGGTTGAGGCCCTTAAAATATCTCGAGGGACCTTTCTACAAAATTTCACTTTTAGCGGGAGGTCCTTGCAAATTTTCTTTATTTACATTTTAACCCCGAAACTTTTAAGAAATTACATTTTTGCCCCGAAACGTAAATTTCTAACATTACTTTTATAATTCTTTAATCCATGTAAATAATAACTTATTTTCACCGGGTCCTAACTCCATTTTTCGAAATCCTCTCTTTAATTCCGCATTTTCCTTAATTAAAATCTCAATTTTTCTAAAATTATCTCTTTTATTCTAAATGTCTTTAATTGAACTTTCTCGTTAAATTTACGGTTATTACAATTTAATTTGAATTCTTTCTTACATTTTATGCAAAATTATCAACCTCCCACTAGCGAAAATTCTCAAATTTATCCATTTTTTTCAAATCCACAAAGTAATCCAAATACTGAAAATTTTCAATTTCCTATGTTTCCATTTCAACCAACTAATCCCGCCATGTTTTATAGACCTTCTCCAATGGGTACTAGCGGTGTAGAGTTCACTGATTAAGAACCTGAAATACTGGTCGGGTTCATGTCTAATCTCAAGTTCCAAAATTTTCACCTAAGTTGGTTTGAAAAATATTGTGCTCGATGAAGGAGGAGGAAATGCAAGTCAAAAAAAACCTCGAGTCAAGTTTACAATGGAAAATGACGCACTTTTTATTCAAGCATGGCTCAACATGTTAAAAGATGCAGTTGTTAGTATTGACCAAAAGGCAGATAATTTTTGGTCAAGAGTCAAAGATAATTATAATAATTATCGAGGTCGATTACGAGAGAGGGAATCCGTTCAACTAAACTCTCGATGACATCGGTTGAATAGTGTAGCTCAAAAGTTCGTTAGGTGCTACAAACAAGTTGTTCATAGAAAAAAAAAGTGGAAGCTCAGAGAATGACATCATGGCTGATGCATATACTACTTTTTGTCAAGATGAGGGCAAACAATTCAAATTTGAGCATGCATGGCAACTACTGAAAGATGAACCTAACTAGATAGCAAAATCATTTGAGAGTTTTTCAAAAAGAACAAATATTTCTACATTTGGAACGTACTCATCATCTTCTAACCCAGGGACTCTATTTGAATGCACATACGACTCAACCTAACTAACTATAGTTCGACCAATGAAAAAAAAAGCAGCAAAAAGGAAGGATAAAGAGAAAACAACTAAAATTTTTTCTGACAATGTCGACTTTACTGCAATACAAGAGACACATAGTCACAGAATGATTGTCATGTAAGAATTCGCACGAATTAAGACTGAAGAAAATAAGATTAAGGCGGAAGAAAACAAGTTAAAAGAGAAGGAGTTGAAGATCCTCTTCAAAGATATATCTGGAATGACAGAGAGACAATGCCAAAATCACGAAACATTATGTCACATGATTAGATAATCACATAGAATTAGTTAAATAATGTTGTAGCCTAATTATAATTGATATGCAATTTAATAATGTTATCCAAACTAGCCGTTATTAGTCAAACTGGCCATTATTCACACTAGTCGTTATTCAAACTAATCGTTATTATACAAACTAGTTATTATTATTCAAATTAACCGTTATGTTGTACTCTATATATAGTTTTTACATAAGAATTTTTTTTCACACCATTCAATTGTTCAATCTTTTCTCATTTTATTATCAAATTGTGTTCCACTTACACTATTGAATTATCTATCAAATAGATCCAAATCAATCAAGCAACTACAACTATTCGAGTGGCAATTCATAGAAGTGGAACTGATGGACAACTTTGAAGAAGAATGCATGAGGACAACACTTGAGAGGCAAAGGCAACAATAAGGTGACAACTCCAATAGACGTACACGTAGAAGAACAGTTATAGACCGAAATCGTGAAGAAGGGCATAACCGATTGTTCGTTGACTACTTCTATGAAAATTCAGTTTACACAAAGGCTCAATTTTGACGAAGGTTTCAAATGCGAAGACATGTGTTCTTTCAAATTGTAGAAGCCCTTTGAAATCATGACGAGTATTTCCAAAGGAGGGTTAACGCAATTGGTAAAATAGGTCTTTCACCCTTGCAAAAATGCACTACCGCTATTCGTATATTGGCATATGGATCGCCTACTGACAATGTAGATGACTATGTATGAATTGGTGAAAGCACTGTAGTGAAATGTTTAGAGAGATTTGTACGAGGTGTGAATGAGGTATTTGGGTCTGAGTATCTAAGAAGGCCTAACAATAATGACATTGAACGCTTATTGCGGATAAGGGAAGCACGTGACATTATTAGAATGTTGGGTTTCATTGATTGTATGCACTGAGAATGGAAAATTGTTCGATAGTGTGGAAATGCCAGTTTTGTCGAGGTGATCATGCAAAACCCATGATCATGCTTGAAACAATGACATCACAAGAATTGTGGATTTGGCATGCATTTTTTGGCATCGCAGGTTCAAATAACGACATCAACGTGTTAAACCAATTTAATGTATTTAATGATGTTTTGAATGGACAAACTCCCAACGTGCAATATACAGTGAATAGAACCTAGTATAACATGGGGTATTATTTAGCAAATGTCATTTATCTAAAATGGGCTACATTTGTCAAGAACATCCCAATGCCACAAGAAGAAAGAGAAAATTGTTTGCCAAACATCAAGAAGCAGCAAAAAAGGATGTGGAGCGGGCATTTGGAGTACTCTAAGCTCGATTCTCGATTATACGTGGCCCGGTGTGTGTTTGACATATGGATACACTCAAGCATATAATACATGCATGCATCACATTGCATAACATGTTCGTTGAAGATGAACGACACACATATGATGATAATTTTAATTACTCTTATGATAATATAAACAATGACATCTCAACAGCTAAAATATCTAATGATCTTCATCCCGATTTTACAACATACCAACAAAGGAGAGTATTTGTTCGTCAAAGACAAATTCATCGTCAGTTATAAGAAGACTTGGTTGAACATATTTAAGAGCGTTTTGGACGTGAAAATAATTAAAATTAAATTTTCTTTTAATTATATCATGTTATGTATTTTTTTTAATTATTGTTATAAAAAATATTATTTAAAATAAATTTGTATTATTTTTAATATGTTTTAAGTTTTTTTATGTATTTATTATTTTAAAATTAAAATATAAATGAGTTAATATTTTAATTTGAAATAAAAATAAATAAAAATAAAATATAAAGATATAGAAATCTGTAGAACTTATTTAATAAATTTTTAAGAGTTACTCTATAGTGTATAAAATTACTTAAAATAAGACAAAATTATTTAAAAAAAATAATGATATAACAATGTAGAATTCACTTAAACAATTTTTAAAAATATCCCTATTGATAATGCTCTAATAGGAAAAAGAATCCCACGCGGCAAAATCAGCCCACCATCCTTTTCCTTTCATGCAGCTTACTTGTTTCTCCTTTTTGGTGGGACAAAAGATTGTGGTTTACCATTTTTATTTTTATTTTTTGTGTCTGAGGTGTTTCGCCAATTAACCTCGGCTCTGCCTTTTCCTCCAGGTTTTGGGTCAGGCTGTTTTATGTTTAAAAAAAATTAAGAGGAGACGCAGAATTGCTATAAATATAAGAATTAATAATTTTTTGTGTCCGCTTGATAAAATATAAATTAAAAAATAATTTTATAAATGAATATAAAAATTTCTCAAAATGTAGTTAATTAAATAAATAAATAATATCAATAAATAGATAATTAATGTAATAATCCTCAACTAATAAAACCTTTGAAGGTTAAGTACAAATCATTTGAAACAAGGAAGTTGAGACCAATGTAAAATTTTAGAGCGTTTCTGACCTTTTTTTTTTACCTTTCGTCATTCATATAAGCATAACTCTCTCATATGAAATCTAAATTAATTGATTCCAATTTTTAATGAAAGATAAGACATATATCTACAACTTTGAAGTTGGGAACTTTTGTAAATTCCGTGAATATTATAGTGAGAAGAGGCAAAAATCGAAGTATAGTGTGGTCTGGACCTTTGCTCACTATTTTATGCATAACTCCTTCATATGAACTCCAAATTAGGTGATTCAAGTGGCTACGAAAAGTTAAGAGAAAGGGATACAACTTTCATGTTAGACATTTTGTCAAATTCGGCGAAATGGAGTTCACCGCGGCGAGAATGATGCGGCATTTTCCCGAGAGCATGAGTTTTCTGGTTTCGAATCTGGCCGCGGCGAGATTTGTCAGACAGCTTTTTTTTACGGACCCCCCCTTTTTCCTTAATTTCTCTTTCATCTGAACCCTAACTCTCTCTCTCTAAAATTTTTCTCCAACTTCTCTCTAAGACATCTCATCATCCGGACGTCCGATTTGAGCAAGCAAGGTACCGTTGGACTCGTGAGAAGAAGAGCTACAAATCCCACTGATCAATTTCGCCGAAAAGTCGCTGGATTGTCGTCGAAAAATCACATGAATAGTAACCTCCAAGGTAAAACTCCGTTTAATCGCGTTTTAGGCTTCGTTTTACCGAATTTCTTTCCATAGATAGTCTTAAAAGTAGTTTCTATACTAGAATATAGGGTTTTTAAGTTTCGGCGTGAATAGTATTTTCGGCGAGTGAATAGTGTTTTTCGGCATGAATAGTGCCGTTTAGAGTTTTTCAATTTTCATGTTATGTCTATGTTTTCTAGGTTGTTGAACCATCACGAGATGAAATCCTCGTTGTTGGACTCCTAGTAAGGTGAGTGGGTTTTTCATACTATAGCGCATTTTTTTTTACGAATTCAGTTTATAACTCTTTCATATGATTTTAACTAGTTGGAATGTATGCTAAATTGTTTTACCGCTTTGAAAACCAATATGTTCCAACCATGTTAGAAATTGTAAATTTCAATCCTAGTTGAACCCTAGGTATGCAGGGCAAGCATCTAAACTATTAATTCTCCATTTGAGCTAGATTTATAGAAATGCGAACTTAGTCATAGAAATGAACTAAGTTAGCCATGAAGTGATTTGATGCGTGATAAGCATCTATGTAACGTCTACGAACGATCTATGTTTAAAAAGGGAAAATTTATGATTTTAAAGGTCTCCATGGGAATTCATGGATGAGATATATTTTAGAACAGAATTTTATGCATGAAAAGAGTTAGATGGAGAATTATAGTTTTATTGTAAAGTTATTGAAATGTTTTCTTTTAAACTCTTTGAATAGCATATTTCAAATATTTTCTATTGGAGGGACCCTTTTAGATCACTGTTAGCTAGCCGCAGGTAGTGCTAGCCTTGGTGCACCATGATCATGTTAAGGCTTCGGCCTAGGATATTGTGACGGGCATATGACTGCCTAAGACACAAAAATTTAGGGTGGACTTATGTCTACGCCTATAGTGATTGCCATACCCATTGCTATATGCTTGGGGAAAATTTGGGGTGGACTTATGTCTATGCCTACAGTGATTGCCATACCCATTGCTATGTGCTTGGGGACCCATTGCTATGTGCTTGGGAAATTTAGGGTAGACTTATGTCTATGTCTACAGTGATTGCCATACCCATTGCTATGTGCTTGGGGAAAATGATGATCTGTCAGGAAAGAACTCCAATAAACTAGTGTATTTTCTTAAAGATTAAATATTTCTAAAATACCTCATTCATCATTGTTATTGCATAAATATCTTCATTTCTTACTTACCATGCATAATTGGTTTGCTTTACGGTTACTTATTTAATCTTGTTTTATCTTTTGAACATACATTTGAATTGTTTAGTTTTTTTTTAATAAATTATGGTTAAATGCTTAATGTTTCAATTATTAAACTCATTGTGAAACACTCGTGCTTGGTTTGACCTGTTTCTGTTATAGTATAATTTATTCATTCACTGAGATATGGTAATCTCACCCCTCTTCTGTTTTCTCCCCACAGATAGTCAAAGAAACATTGATCCAGCTATAGCTCTATAGGAGGCTAAATATAGCATTGGTGAGCCCCAGTTTAGGCAAGACTCCGTTGTATTGGTTGTATAGTTTAAGTATATGTCTAGTGTATCTCCATGAACTTACAAGCAGGATCCTCGCTTCTTGTGTTGTTTGAAAAATGGTTTTAAGTTTTACAACGATGTTTGTAATATGAGGCCATGGGCCAAGTTGAATCAAGGCTGTTGGATTCATGAGATATATATATATATATATATATATATATATATATATATATATATATATATATATATATATATATACAGTATTTTCTTATATTGGATGTGGCGTATGTGGCCAGTTATATTTATTATGTACTCTGGATTGTGTGCTGAATGTTTGTGCATGCTATGTGTTAGGCTTACGGCTAGGGGAAAACCCTTATGCCGTGTCGATCATGTGTTCCATCATTTGGGGCCGTGACAATATGGTATCAGAGCATTAGGTTTCCCTGTGTTCATGGAGTAACGAACCTTTAGGTAGGATTTTGAGTATGGGTATGAATCCGGACATGCTTATACTCACGGTGCTGCTAAAGAGGTTCGATAGGATGTTGTCTTTTTGTTTAAGTAAGTCAGTTTATAGTATGCTATGTTGGCATGGTTAAGTGATGGTTGGGCTATCTCTGTTTTGTAGAGAGATACCACCAAGAACGAGATCAAAGGTTAGGTAACCCGCGGCTCAAGAGCAGATGGATGAAGAGTCTGCTCATTCCGCAGTACCCGTGCCTAGAGGCCGAGGTAGAGGTCGTGGCAGAGGCCGACCTAGAGCCAGTGCAAGAGGCAGTGGCAGGGGTGTAAGGACTGCTGAAGCAGCCGAACAAGCTGAGTTGAGCAGTGAGCAAACTGAGACTCCCAGGACGGGGGAAATATCTTCTCACCCCCAGGATGATGTGATAGCCCAGATGCTAGTAACCATGTAGGGTATGCAGCGGGCGATAGAAAATCTAGTCGAGAGAAGGGATGGGCAAGATAGAAGGAACCCACAACAGCCCGAAACAGCTACCTCCGTTCCAGAACCAGTTAGGTCCGTGGAGCGGCATGTGAGACCCGCCGAGAGGGAAGTGGAACTATCTGAGTTCCTGAAGCTGAAACCGCCAACCTTCAAGGGGTTATTGGCTAGTGAAGATCCCCAGGAGTTTATAGAGGATACTGAGAAGATTTGCGAGGTTCTTAAGTGTCCAGAGATCCGCTCAGTAAAGTTGGCATCCTTCCAGTTGTCTGGTGTAGCGCAGGTATGGTTCAAGACCATGATGCGCTGAAGGGGAGCTACAGCGCCACCTTTGAGATGCCCAGAGTTCAAGGAAGTCTTCATGGAGAGGTTTGTGCCTCAGAGTATCCGAGATGCCTAATGTCAGGAATTTGTGGAGTTGAAGCAGACTTCCGGTATGACAGTCACGGAGTATGACTATCGCTTCACACAGTTGTTGCCGTATGCACCGCACATGGTCCCTACTGAAAGGGACATGATCAAGAAATTTATCCAGGGGTTGATGCCAGCATTGTTTAAATCAGTGTCACCCCAGATGAAGCAATTTCCTAACTATGCAGAGGTTGTAGACTGTGCAAGAATGATGGAGACTAGGCATTTGGCCGATGTCGAGAGTGCTAAGCTGAGAAAGAGGGATAGAGACGGGAGCTCCAAAGGAGGGCAAAGTTCTCATTCCCAAGGACCACGATTTCAGGGCCAGCAACGCCCAGCACTAGAGAATGTTGGGAACCCAAACCAGAGACCAGATGCAAGTGGTAGGCTAGGTCTTAGCCAAGGAAACACCAGGTATCCAAGTCAACCAAGACCAAGAGCCCTTCAGCAGAACAGGCCACAATGCCCTATTTGTGGCAACCATCACTTTGGTCAGTGCCGCAGGGAGATGGTTGTTTGCTATCATTGCAACCAACCTGGACACATGAAGAGGGAATGTCCCCAGTTGTATGGCTCAAGTCAAGGGCCAACTCAACCGGCTTCGCTACCAACCCTAGTGGCAGCTCAGCCTATAAGGACTATACCGGGCCAAGCAAGTAGCAAAGGTACTGGTAGAGGGATGATGGGCCGAGGTCAAAGTCAAGCAGGCAGAGGTTAACCGAGGATTTTTGCTTTTACCAGACAGGATGCACAAGCTTCAAATGCGGTCATGACAGGTACTCTTTCGGTTTGCCTACATGAAGCATATGTTTTGTTTGACCTCGGGTCTAGATATTCCTATGTCTCCCCTAGTTTTGCTAAGAGTTTGGGTAAAGATCCGATTGGGATGGATGCCCCTTTCTTTGTAACCACCCCGGTCGGTGATTGTTTGCCAGTAGAGTATATATGCAAGTCATGTAAAGTGTCAGTGGGTGATAGGGAGACATCTGCTGATTTGATCATCCTAGACATGGTCGACTTTGATGTAATCTTATGAATGGATTGGTTGGCAGCATGCTATGCTACCTTGGATTGCTATGAGAAGGAAATCAAGTTCAACTTTCCAAGTGAAGTTCCTTTCCGGTTCCAGTGTGATCGAAGTAAAGCTCCAAGTAACCTGATTTCAGTCTTGGGTGCTCAGAAGATGTTGAAGAAGGGATGCCAGGGATACTTAGCATATGTTAGAGATGTGGATGGGAAGGTACCGAATGTAGACAAGATGGCAGTGGTAATAGAATTCCTGGATGTCTTCCCAGAAGAGTTGCCAGGATTACCTCCTGAACGGGAGATAGAGTTTGGTATCGACCTTATTCCAGAGGTTCAACCAATTTCTATACCGCCTTACAGGATGGCACCCACAGAGCTTAAGGAGCTAAAGAGTCAGTTGCAAGATTTGTTGGATAAGGGCTTCATCAGGCCGAGTACTTCTCCATGGGGTGCTCCAGTCCTTTTTGTGAAGAACAATGACGGGTCTTTGCGACTTTGCATTGATTATCGGCAACTGAATAAGCTAACAGTGCGCAATAATTACCCTTTGCCTAGGATTGATGATCTATTCGATCAACTTCAAGGAGCGAAATGTTTCTTTAAGATTGATCTGAGGTCAGGTATCATCAGTTGAAGATCAGGAAGGAGGATATTTTCAAGATAGCTTTTAGGACCCGTTATGGTCATTATGAGTTTTTGGTTATGTCTTTGGACTAACTAACGTACCAGCTGCTTTTATGGACTTGATGAATAGGGTGTTCAAGCCATTCTTAGATCAGTTTGTCATTGTGTTCATTGATGACATCTTGGTTTATTCTAAAGACCATGAGGAGCATGAACAGCACCTACGGGTCATTCTGCAGATTTTGAAGGATCAGCAGTTGTATGCCAAGCTCTCTAAGTGTGAGTTCTGGTTGGACAGCGTTATGTTTCTGGGGCATGTAGTCACGAAGGACGACATTCAAGTAGACCCCGAGAAGGTAGAGGCAGTACAGCAGTGGTCTCGCCCAGTTAGTGTGACGGAGATCCAAAGTTTCTTGAGTCTAGCAGGGTATTACCGGAGGTTTATCAAGGATTTCTCCAGAATTGTTGCTCCTTTGACCAGATTAACCAGGAAGGGAGTTAAGTTTGAGTGGTCAGATGTATGCGAAGAAAGTTTCCAGACCTTGAAAAAGTGTCTAACCACGACCCCAGTTCTAACTATCCCAACGGGCACAGGAGGATACTCAGTATACTATGACGCCTCAAGGGTGGGCTTGGGTTGTGTGTTAATGCAAAATGGGCATGTTGTAGCCTATGCATCTAGGCAGCTCAGGAAGCATGAACAGAACTATCCTACACATGATCTGGATATGGCGGCAGTGGTCTTTGCCTTGAAGATTTGGAGGCACTATCTCTATGGTGAACCCTGTGAGATTTACACGGACCACAAGAGCCTCAAGTACATCTTTCAACAAAGGGATCTTAACTTGAGACAGAGGAGGTGGATGGAGTTGGTGAAGGACTATGACTGCACTATCTTGTACCATCCAGGCAAGGCCAATGTGGTAGCAGATGCTTTGAGCAGAAAGTCAATGGGGAGTCTAGCCCATATCACCCTACTCTGGAGGCCGTTGGTAAGGGATATTCATTGACTAGAAGGTGAGGGGATGCGCTTTGAAGTGAAGGAGCCAGGGGTGTTGTTAGCCCACATGCAACTACACTCTTCACTGGTTGAGTAGGTTAAGGCAGATCAGGACAAGGATGCTAAGCTGTGCAAGCTCAAGGATGAAACTAGGAATAATCAGACTTCTGATTTCAGCGTGGATGCTGAAGGAGTGTTAAGATGTGGGAAGGCCTTGTGTGTACCCGATGTGGATAGCTTGAGGAAGCAGATTTTAGAGGAGGCACATCAATCAGCTTATACTATCCACCCAGGAATAAATAAGATGTACAGTGACCTCAAGGACTTGTATTGGTGGAATGGGATGAAGAAGGATGTAGCAAACTTTGTGGCTCAGTGCTTAGTTTGTCAGCAGGTGAAAGCTGAACACCAGAAGCCTGCCGGTTTGTACCAACAGATTGAGATACCGGAGTGGAAGTGGGAAAGGATTACTATGGACTTCGTTACAGGGTTACCAAGGACCCCTAAGGGTTATGACTCAGTATGGGTGATAGTGGATCAAATGACCAAATCATCCCACTTCTTACCAGTGAAGATTATCTTTAATGCGGCTCTGTATGCAAGCCTGTATCTGAGTGAAATTGTCAGATTGCATGGAGTCCCTGTATCCATCATATCTGATCGAGGTCCACAGTTTTACGGCAAGGTTTTGAAAAGCTTTTCAAGAAGCTTTGGGAACGAGGTTGGATCTAAGCACCGGTTTTCATCCCCAAACAGATGGCCAATCAGAACGCATGATTCAAATTTTGAAGGATATGCTTAGAGCATGTATATTGGACTTTGGTGGCAGTTGGGAAGGATACCTGCCCTTAGCTGAATTCGCATACAACAACAATTATCAAGCCAGTATTCAGATGGCACCTTTTGAAGCTCTTTATGTGAGAAGATGCCGGTCTCCCTTTGGATGGTTTGAAGTTGGAGAAGCCAAGCTACTAGGGCCAGACTTAGTGCAAGATGCCATAGAGAAGGTCAAGCTGATAAGGGAACGGCTTTTAACTGCACAAAATTGTCAGAAGGCTTATGTGGACCATAGGCGACGGGAGTTGGAATTTTCTCTAGGCGATCACGTGTTCCTCAGAGTTTCACCCATAAAGAGAATCATGCGGTTTGGTAAGAAAGGGAAGTTAAGCCCGAGGTATATTGGACCCTTTGAAATTCTGGATAGGGTAAGAGCAGTGACATACCGCCTATCCCTACCACCTGGATTGAGTGAAGTGCATCCAGTCTTCCATGTCTCAATGTTGAGGAAGTATCTACCCGACCCATCTCATGTGATTCAACCACAGGAAATCCTTTTGGATGACAAGTTGGCCTACGAAGAGAAACACGTCGCCATTGTTGATAGACAAGTGAAAAAGTTGAGGTCTAAGGATATTCCTACAGTGAAGGTGATCTGGCAGAATCATTCCAAAGAGGAAGCTACGTGGGAAGTAGAGGACGTCATGAGAGAGAAGTATCCACAGCTGTTCCAAGAGTAGTTCTATGTTTTTATGTTGTTGACTTTTGTAAAATTCGGGGACCAAATTTTTTATAAGGAGGGGAGAATGTAATAACCCTCAACTAATAAAACCTTTGAAGGTTAAGTACAAATAATTTGAAACAAGGAAGTTGAGAACAATGTAAAATTTTAGAGCGTTTCTGACATTTTCTTTTGACCTTTCGTCACTCATATAAGTATAACTCTCTCATATGAAATCTAAATTAATTGATTCCAATTTCTAATAAAAGATAAGACATATATCTACAACTTTGATGTTGGGAACGTTTGCAAATTCTGTGAATATTATAGTGAGAAGAGGCAAAAACCGAAGTATAGTGTGGTCTGGATCTTTGCTCACTATTTTATTCATAACTCCTTCATATCAACTCCAAATTAGGTAATTCAAATGGCTACGGAAAGCTAAGAGAAAGGGGTATAACTTTCATGTTGGACATTTTGTCAAATTCGGCGAAATGGAGTTCGCCGCGGCGAGAATAAATTCGCCTCGGCGAGAATATGTTCGCCGCGGCGAGAATGATGCGGCATTTTCCCGAGAGCATGAGTTTTATGGTTTCGAATCTGGCCGCGGTGAAAATCGCGGTTCGCCGCTGCGAGAATGAGTTCGCCGGCGGCAAGATTCGTCATACAGCTTTTTTTTGCGGACCCCCCCCTTTTTCCTTCATTTCTCTTTCATCTGAACCCTAACTCTCTCTCTCTCAAATTTTTCTCCAACTTCTCTCTAAGATATCTCATCATCCGGACATCCGATTTGAGCAAGCAAGGTACCGTTGGACTCGTGAGAAGAAGAGCTACAAATTCCACCGATCAATTTTGCCGAAAATTCATCGGATTGTCACCAGAAAATCACATGAATAGTAACCTTTAAGGTAAAACTCCGTTTAATCGCGTTTTAGGCTTCGTTTTACCGAATTTCTTTCCATAGATAGTCTTAGAAGTAGTTTCTATACTAGAATATAGGGTTTTTAGGTTTCGGCATGAATAGTATTTTCGGCGAGTGAATAGTGTTTTTCGGCATGAATAGTTTCGTTTAAAGTTTTTCAATTCTCATGTTATGTCTATGTTTTCTAGGTTGTTGAACCATCACGAGGTGAAATTCTCGTTGTTGGACTCCTAGTAAGGTAAGTGGGTTTTTCATATTATAGCGCATTTTTTTTTTACGAATTCAGTTTATAACTCTTTCATATGATTTTAACTAGTTGGAATGTATGCTAAATTGTTTTACTGCTTTGAAAACCAATATGTTCCAACCATGTTAGAAATTGTAAATTTCAATCCTAGTTGAACCCTAGGTATGCAGGGCAAGCATCTAGACTATTAATTCTCCATTTGAGTTAGATTTATAGAAATGCGAACTTAGTCATAGAAATGAACTAAGTTAGCTATGAAGTAATTTGATACATGATAAGCATCTATGTAACGTCTACGAACGATCTATGTTTAAAAAGGGAAAATTTATGATTTTAAAGGTCTCCATGGGAATTCATGGATGAGATATATTTTAGAACAGAATTTTATGCATGAAAAGAGCTAGATGGAGAATTATAGTTTTATTGTAAAGTTATTAAAATGTTTTACTTTAAACTCTTTGAATAGCATATTTCAAATATTTTCTATTGGAGGAACCCTTTTAGATCACTGTTAGCTAGCCGCAGGTAGTGCTAGCCCTGGTACACCATGATCATGTTAAGGCTTCGGCCTAGGATATTGTGACGGGCATATGACTGCCTAAGACACAAAAATTTAGGGTAGACTTATGTCTACGCTTACAGTGATTGCCATACCCATTGCTATGTGCTTGGGAAAAATTTAGGGTGGACTTATGTCTATACCTACAGTGATTGCCATACCCATTGCTATGTGCTTGGGGACCCATTACTATGTGCTTGGGGAAAATGATGATCTGTCAGGAAAGAACTCCAATAAACTAGTGCATTTTTTTAAAGATTAAATATTTCTAAAATACCTCATTCATAATTGTTATTGCATAAATATCTTCATTTCTTACTTACCATGCATAATTGGTTTGTTTTACGGTTACTTATTTAATCTTGTTTTATCTTTTGAACATACATTTGAATTGTTTAGTTTTTTTTAATAAATTATGGTTAAATGCTTAATGTTTCAATTATTAAACTCATTGTGAAACATTCGTGCTTGGTTTGCCCTGTTTCTGTTATAGTATGATTTATTCATTCACTGAGATGTGGTAATCTCACCCCTCTTCTGTTTTTTCCCCACAGATAGTCAAAGAAACACTGATCCAGCTACAGCTCCATAGGAGGCTAAATATAGCATTGGTGAGTCTCAGTTTGGGCAAGACTCCGTTGTATTGGTTGTATAGTTTAAGTTTATGTCTAGTGTATCTCCATGAACTTACAGGCAGGATCCTCGCTTCTTGTGTTGTTTGAAAAATGGTTTTAAGTTTTACAACGATGTTTATATTATGAGGCCATGGGCCAAGTTGAATCAAGGATGTTGGATTCATGAGATATATATATATATATATATATATATATATATATATATATATACACACAGTATTTTCTTATATTGGATGTGGCGTATGTGGCCAATTATATTTATTATGTACTCTGAATTATGTGCTGAATGTTTGTGCATGCTATGTGTTAGACTTATGGTTAGGGAGAAACCCTTATGCCGTGCCGATCATGTGTTCCATCATTTGGGGCCGTGACAATTAATTTTTTAAAAATAATTAAAATATATGAATATTGATGCTTGAGATAATTATGAAAAATAAAAATATAAAAAAAGAGAGCATAATGTTGCAATACGCTTGAACATTCATAGCCACGTCAACATAAACTCGAAAATGAACTCTCGCCTCTCGTGACATAGAAAATAATGGTATTTAGTTAAAAATAGGATAATAAGAAAGATAAATTTTAAGGTGAATTTCAATTTCGTCCTGCATTATTTTAAAAAGTTTCTATGCTTTCCTAATAACTAAAACCGTTACAAAACAATTATACACGTTGATGATTTGGACAATCAATTTTGTGTGTGAAATGCTTGACTAGTCACATGGTCTCCTCGTGCAAATAAATAAATACAAACAAATACAAATACAAATATAAATACAAATACTTTCTTTTGAGTTATTTGCAAACACTCTTTTTCAATTTTAAAAGTTAAAAATTATATCTATCAACTTTTAAGAGTAAATACTTAACACTTTCCATTCATTTTTTTGTAATCAAAATTAACATAAATGTAACTTTTTTTATATGGCATTCTACCGTTAAAGATACATGGATCACGAGTCTATATATTTTGATATGGATGATATGGCATCTCCATAATTTTGTTAATAAACATAGGATGAAATATATTAAATAATGACTAAAAAAAGTGGAAGGAAAAATAGTCCATGCATTTTGGGACGAGTGATTTGGCATTTCTTTGAGTTTTGTTAATAGACAATAGATGAAATGTTTTAAATACTAGATAACAAAAGTTGAAAGGATAATTTTTACTTTTAAAGTTAAAAGAAATGTTTGCAAATTATCCAAATTTGAAGTGGAGTATACACTACTTTTTAAAAAATAAACAAAAAAATATACCATTTCTTTCATTTTTATTTTTGGAACGATTTTCATATGAAAATATGGCTTTTCCACCTAAGTATACTATAAGATAATATATTATCCCAAAAAACATTTCCAAAATATTATTTTTTCACATATATCACCGTAATTAAAAATTATTTTATGTTCAGAAATGCACATCGATGGATTTGCATTATAAATTTAATTCAACCAAATAATATTTAAATTTTAAAAATAACGTGTCATCAATTAAAATTTCAATTTATTCTAAAATTTTAAATTATATTATATTAATTTGATTGATTCTGGTATGAAAAAAAATCACTTTACTAGATTATAGAGAAAAAACTTTTGTATATTGGATTGATCAAGTTAAATTTAAACATATTTTTAAAAATTATACATGAACTTTGCATGCAAACCTGATTTTTTTAATAAAATATAATTAGTTTAAATTCATAAATTCAAATTAATCCAACTGATACAATTCTTTTTCAATGAATTCAGTCAACTTGGAACAGATTGTCGGGTTATGCCTATTTGTGTCTCTTCGGGGACCTCCAATCTGATACATAGCATTTTGTTGTTGTTGTTGCTGCTTCTTTTTTTTCGGAACTTCAATTCATCATAAATCAACAAAGATTACGGTTGAAATTTTGGCGGTTTTAAGCCTATTGGTCAACTCGCTATCCAAAGTTGGAAACATTTCGAAAATGCCACCTTCAACAATGGATGGTCTTTGCCAGTCCCAAAAAGAATAATAATAAAAAAAAACCAATGTATGGTCTTGTACAGTGTTTTGAGGTTAGTTTCTTGAATATGTTGAAAATTTTCCCATCTCAATTGACTCTGCATTCTTGGGCAATAATTGCTGGATTTCAGTCTGTGATGTAGCTCGACCTTACAACCACTAGATTTTCCTAAAATTAAAATTGAAAAAAAAAATCAGTTTTATTCTATTTTGAATACAAATTAGCTTGGTCAACAGCTGGAAGAACCAGCCTTTTAAGATAATCCCTTTTCGCACACATACATCAAGGTAAAAATAATTGTGATTTCTCCAACTAAATTTGACAAAGAGAATGGATGAAAATCCTTGTCTGCACAATGTGGCCTCCAAATAAATACGCTGTTGATTTTATTTAAACAGACAACCTGCAAGTGACAGAAAACATCAACTCTAGTTAGTTTTACATTGGATACATATCAGGATCCATATAGATCAATTTTTTTGAAGCTTAGACTGCCACGCGCGACAGATGCAAATGCGGAAATTCAAAGTGATAAGATAAAATTTGAAACATATAATTTAAAATATTATATATAAATGTTGAATTCAAACACAGAATTCATTTTTTTTTTAAGAAAATACGAAGCTTATGGAAAATATACTAGTCATATAGTACAATATTTTCACTTCAAGTTACATTTGTCAACTCCCCCACCCCCAAAGTGACAAATGAAAAGAACAAAAAGAAAAGCAAAAAAATAAAATAACAATCTAGAATAAAAATTAGTATAGTCTTCAATTCTTCCATTGGAACACTTTTAACATTATTTTTTACAATAATAATTCTTCCATCCCACCATGCTCCAACATGATTTGAATACAAAATTATTAATTGATATATTCAATGCTGAATTATTGAGATATTGGAACACTTATTTAAGTCTTGAGAATAAATCTAAGTGTTCCAATATCTCAATAATTCAGTATTGAATATCAATTAACAATTTCCTGTTCAAATCATGTTGAAACATGGTGGGATGGAAGAATTATTATTGTAAAAAATAATGATATAAGTGTTCCAATGGAAGAATTGAAGACTACACTAATTTTTATTTTGTTCTTTTCATTTGTCACCCGGGGGGGGGGAGTTGACAAAATGCAACTTGAAGTGAAAATATTGTACTATATGACTAACATATTTTCTATAAGCTTCGTATTTTCTTAAAAAAATGAATTCTGTGTTTGAATTCAACATTTATATACAATATGATATAATATTTTGAATTATATGTTTCAAATTTTATCTTATCACTTTGAATTTCCGCATTTGCATCTGTCGCGCGGAATTTAAGTCTTGAGAATAAATCCAAGTGTTTCAATATCTCAATAATTCAGCATTGAATATATTAATTGACAATTTCGTATTCAAATCATGTTGGAACATGGTAGGATGGAAGAATTATGATTGTAAACAATAATGAAAAGAACAAAAAAAAAAAGCAAAAAAAAAAAATAACAATCTAGAATAAAAATTAGTGTAGTCTTCAATTATTCCATTGGAACACTTATATCATTATTTTTTACAATAACAATTCTTCCATCCCACCATGATTTGAATACGAAATTGTCAATTAATATATTCAATGCTGAATTATTGAGATATTGGAACACCTAGATTTATGCTCAAGACTTAAATTCCGCCCCAGATTGTTGACTATCTCTTTGGATGCTAAATCTATTTGTTATATATGCAATAATTTTATTTCTAAAACCAAGCAATCCAATATCATTCCATGGCTATCACTATTTATATAGCTATATCATGAGAATTTAACAACAAACTCTTGGAGAAAACTTAGTTATAGTTTTAAGGTATCCGCTATCAAGTCATTTAATAGAGTCAAGAGTATGTTTGGCCTAACTTTCTTTTGAAAAAAAAATTGCATATATTTTTTCGAATTACAATATGGAGATCATCCCATTCTTCTAATTATAATAATTTTGTTTGAATTAGTTACATGATACAAAAATCGCATACGCTCTTTGAAAACATCAGATTTAACATTCAGTGCTCATTATAATAAAACATACAAATTTGAGAGCATCGCAATGATTTTTAAGGAAAAAAACTACAATTAAAAGTATACATCAATATGGATAAATATAATTTTTTTCAAAAGAATTTGAAGCTTCTCCTTTAAAACAGAAGTAAAAAATTTTGTTAGGAATAACAATACCATCACTCAAAATTAAAAATTGCAAAACTATTCGATCTTATCTTTATATATTTTATTTTATTTTATTCTATATTTAACTACATAAAATTTTAAATATATTTAAATTAATAATTAAAATTATTTTTATTCAAATAGTATTTGATTACAAAATTATCTATAAAACATGCCTTTTTTAGTAATCTGATAATCAAAAGTGTTTTTATATAATATTGACCAAACACTAATAACATTGATAAAAGTGCTTTGAGATAATTTAACCAAGCACCATTTGCTCCTTTGTTATAGCACTTTTTTTAAAAAACTACTTAAAAGTAATTTAAAAAGATGGGCCAAATAGACACTTAAAGATTATGTGATTTTTAAAGAAATTAATATTGTGATCCTAAGTTATTAAATAATGCCACATGCCATAACTCTATGGGAAAACCTAATAGCAAATACCTACAAATGAAACTTTATCTAAATTTTTTTTTCTATAAGAAAACTCATAAATGTACTTTTAATTAAACTAACCCCAACTTGAGAGAGGTTTCTGAACTATCATAGTCTTGAGGAGGATCAGATGTGCTGCCAACATTGGCTGACTCAGATGAAAGACCTTGTTCATGTGCAAGGCTCT
Organism: Gleditsia sinensis; assembly: GCA_037074535.1. NCBI lineage: Eukaryota > Viridiplantae > Streptophyta > Magnoliopsida > Fabales > Fabaceae > Gleditsia > Gleditsia sinensis. The sequence goes on from CM073465.1 coordinate 71,247,387, forward strand.
TAACCTAAAAACACAGTTTCCATATTTTGAGATATTCTTCCCAGCGTCTGAAACAACAGAAACATTGAATTAATATGCAAAAACTTTAATACCAATCACCTTCTTCAATCGCTGGTTCTCTTCCATCAGCTGCATTTCCTGCGTGGACAGTAAAAAGTAGCATTGTAAGAGCAGTGAGCGAAAAGAGAGAGAGATCATTATGGTAATAAAATATTATTTCTGATAGAATAGATAAGGATTAGGGATTATTACCACCAAAATTCTAATAATCCTCTAAGCCTTTCCTATTTTATTAATCAGATGAATTTTAACAAAATTAATTAAAGAGATTTTTTCAGTGAAATGCAAGTCAAACCTAAAATTCCACCCCTAATCTCATCCCTTAATTACCTTACAGTTTTATGGGCTAATTTAGTTCTACTAAGAATTCCTGTGAACTACTCGATTTGGTGTTGTGTTCCCTAGCATAATTCAAAATTGACAAAATGTTTCAATTTCTCTAAATCCCACTGTCAGAGCGGAGAGTAAGTGCATTTTCTAAAAGAGAAAAATCCTTTGTTCGCTCTTTCTTTCTTTTTGTCACAACCTTCATTCGGCATCTAGTTAAGAGTCTTTCTCAATACTTCATAAATTTAAAATAATCAATTCTAAATGCAAGAACTATCATATAGACTCACGCTGATCTTAGACCTCTAGGAAACTTCAAATTATTTATTCCAAAACCCGGCCCACTTTGCCAAAAAACCTAAGACAAAGTTTGGCCATGAGACCTATAAACCAAATGTGCACCCCAAAATCTTCAATTCATCCTTTTTTTACAGGGCAGTATATGGAAAAATTTCAGTAATTTGTAGACACTTTTTCGCATCATATTTGCACTAAATATAATCACTGAAGGAGGGGGTGGAGGAAGCAGCCAAATTTGGTCAATTATATGTTCAACGTTCATGTATTTTAGTTTATTGTGATTCATGAATGGTGTAATAATTAGTTATTTATAGAACTAAATGTATAGGGTTATACCTACTTTATTAAAATTTGAACCATACATTTTCTCTTTAAGGGTTCACCACTTGTACTTTAGTACATTCTAGAGGAATTAAATCCGAATGTATGTGTGTGTGTGTATATTGTACTTGATGGTTGAAAACCAGTCAAGTAAGTTAATCAAGAGCAAACAAAATGAATTTAATAATTCTTCATATATCATCGAAAAAATAAACAATTTCACCACTCAACCCTATATATATTTATGATAACTTTCTTCTCAATCTTCATCAAGTGATAAAAGTACCATAAAAGTAGTAAGTTTCGCATGTGTTAGACCTTTCTTTTGAGCGCACTGATCTGTTTTACGATTATTGCATCCTGAAAAACACATAAAAGTACCATCTATTTAATGCAGATCACACATCAGTTTCTCTATAGCAGCAAGATGATTCTACAAAACAATAATCAGATGTATAAATCTTAGCTCTTAGGTACTTTTAATAGTTGGTAGAGAAAGAGAATAGAGGGAATTGAAAAGGAAAGAAATGGGGAGAAATGATTAAATAATATTTTTTCTTTCATTTTTTGAATGTTTAAATTTAAATAAGGTAATAAAAATTTAAATAATAAAAATAATTACTTATAACATTTTTAAAAAGTATTTCTTTATTAAAATGATTAGTTATAATAATTTAGTTTTTTGATATTGCAATTTTAAAAAAAAATAATTAATATACTTAATGATTGGCTTCTCTTCAAAACCCCTTTCAATAGGAGAAATTTAGACATATGAAGAGTGGAGGATTTGAAAAGTTAGTGAATAATCTTTTATTCTCCTACCTTCTTTATAATAAACTTCCAAGCAAGGATAAGGTCTAAGTAAAACCTTCCCTCCTCCTCCCTTGTCCTCCCCTATCCTCAGTCCAGGGGATAATGAAGCGGAAGGGAAGGGATTGCCTTGTAGGAGTTCGTTATAAGGAGAGAAAAAGAATGAAGGATTTTCAACTAACCTTCCAAAATTCTCTAAACTCCTCCCTCCTTTATAATTTAAAGTTACTCCAATTTGAGGGATTTTGGACAAAAAAACCAACCACATTAAGTATTGTATTATTATTATTTTTCTTAAAAATACGTATCAATAAACCAATATATTATAATTAATCATTTTAACAAGAGATAAAATTGTAAAAAAATAAATTATAATCAGTTATTTTCTTTTATTAATTTTTTTAGTATATTACCTTATTAATTTTAAACATCCAAACAAGGAAAAGAAAAATTATCATTTAACCTTTCCTTCCCCTCCCTTTTCTCCCCTTTCATTTTCTTCGGATTCTGTCTTCCCTTTCCCCCCCAACTCTCAAACGTATAGGATTCAATCCTTTAGTATATCAAAATACAATGAAACATGCAGTATATATAGAAGGGGGCAAATTGCAAACCTTCGCTTTGGTAACACGGCTCAGACCTGTTTCTAAAAGTTCCTCTAGCTTCTGTAATTCTTTTGTACTCAATCCTTGCAGCTCTTCCCCCTTCAACTGCCTGTTAAAGGTTCATAGAGCCATGCCTCAGTGATACAATATTGTAGGTTCATTCATAGAGAAGACACAAAGTAACAGCGCTTCACAGTATATAGATATATACCTCAGTTCATGGGTCTTATTGGCTTCTTCCTTGCGCAGCATGTTGTAGGTGTCACTCTCAGTCTATATATTCATAAATTTCCAAGAGATTCATATTAATTGCTTTAGAATTTCCAGTTAGGCAAAACCAATGATATATATAATTCTTAGTCTACATTTTCTGCATCTCTACAAGATAGAATTGAAACTTCTTTCATTTAAAAATTAGAGTGAATTACTATTTTGATCCTTAAAATATATATCTTTTCTCAATTTGATCCTTCAAAGTTTTACTTTTTCAATTTAATCCTTCAAAGAATATCTCCTCTTTAAAAGCGTCCTTATGTTCATTCCATTAACTGAAATTTAATATATATGTTTCACTGATTATAGAATTGAAACTTCTTTCATTTAAAAATTAGAGTGAATTGCTATTTGATCCTTAAAATATATATCTTTTCTCAATTTGATCGCTTAAAGTTTTGAAGAAAAGATAGCCTTTGGAAGACTAAATTGAGAAAATAAAACTTTAAGGGATCAAATTGAGAATGTCTATATATTTCAAAGACCAAAACAACTATTTACTCTAAAAATTATAAGTATGGACATGGTGAATATAGGAAAAGCTATTAAAACATGAAGTTTATTCATTTACTGCATAAAGAGCATGCTTCCTCATTGTAGTTCAGTTTTTTAACCACAATGAATTCATGGATTTTCATTTGAATGCCTAAAAAAATGTTACCTGCAATTCAATAGATGGATAGTCTAATCTGTCAATGTCTGAGTGCAGATCATGCCTTTCAATTACCTGCTTCAAGCTAGAGAAAGAATAAACATGGGAGATTTAAATTCATTCTTTTACTCCTGTTCTGTTTTCCTTCAAAATTTGAACATAATGCTAATAAAACTTAAGTTACCAGTATATAGTATCATTAGTACTTGAAGTTCCACTATAGATTGACAATAGTACTTTTTTTTCTTTTTTTAAAGTTCATTTGGCTCCAATTGTGATTCGAACTTGGATCTTTAACCTTGGATATGACTCTAGTATGACCGAGCCAATTAGCTTATTGGTCAAATGGCAGTAGTATTGTATATACCTACCCTTTTAATACTGTGCACTTTAGAGAATAAAGTGCAAGCGGTTAACAATTGATGAAAAAAAATCAAAGAAACTAATCATTTTCACGCATTCATAGGTAATTATTAGACTGCTCCTACTTCATCAAAATCTAAACCATTGATTTTCTCATAATCAGTTACCCACTTATACTTTATTCTATAAAATGCATATTATACTTTAGAGAAGCCAAATTTTCTTAAATTAGGCATTTATTTAAGATTATATTATATATAAATTCATCAAATATTTCTAACTCTTATTGTCCCCTATGTTTTCTTTCAAATGTCCATAGCAAAGTTGTCAAATCGTGAATCAGATGACTTATTTTTAAATCGTGAATCATATCAAATTGTACGATTTAGAAATACATTAAAAATAGTTTAAAGTATATGTAAACAAATAGTATAAATAAAATACTCAAAATAATATATTAACCTGAGTAATTTGAAAAATTAATTGACTTATTTGGGAACTATTTGCCTCTTAGACTTAAGAGAAAAATTGCTTTTTGTAGGGTTGGTTTGCTTGAGCTTTGAACTTTGAAGACTCCTAGTACTAGTTTCCTACTGTGACATTACTTCGGGAGTTCCTAACTTGGAAGTGTTCCCATTCCTTTTTTTTTTTTTTGGATACAGCAAACATTTCTATTTCAACTAAAAGTTTAAAACACATTTGACCATTTGAGAATCCTAATGAGATAGAATGAGGCAGAATCATGAGTTTCACAGCATTCTGTCTCATTCTATTAGATTATTATCCTAACTAAAACAGAACTCTGTGATACCAAGGAAGACAACCTGGCCATGAGCATGAATAATTGCGATATTATGCCAAAGAGGGAAAGCAGACAACTCGGCCATGAGAAAAGAGCCCTTAGTAAAACAGAATGCTGCGATATTATCAACAACTGAAGAAGACAACCCAGCCAGGAAAAATTGTGATATTATTAACAACTGATGAGGTGAAGAAGACATTCGGCCATGAACAGCTTTCAAAATTGCCAAAAATAGTGTGATTCATGATTTTCAACCCGAATCACATGATTTTGGCAATTCAACCAGCAATCCATGAGAACCTCCAATTCACCCAACGATTCGAATTGCTGAAAAGGTGAATCGTGTCAAATCGCATGATTTGAAGCGCAAATCATGCGATTGTAACAACTATGGTCCATAGTGATAGGCATTTTCACATAGCTTTATGAGGTAAAAAAATTATTAAAAGATACATCAATTATATGCATTAAGATTACTAGGCAGTTAAATACAAGCCCTTACAGTGCAGCTGGCTCTAATCATAATTCTTCTATAGAAATTAATGTAACTAACCAAAGTTTTATACACAAATACTCTGCTTCAAAATGTTTTAAAACCATTACTGAATAAATTGATTTCATGGACAATTAAGTTCTTAACATATATTGCTTTTGAAAAAGTTTTGTATGTCAAGGCAGCTATAAGAATAGGTTTGAGCTCTGACGTTGTTATTAGATGATATAGAGCTATCTAGGAAAACAAAAGTTACACTTTCAATGGCCACTTTTAGGTGATGAAATTAAAAGTCGTCACTGAAAGTGGGAACATCAATTAGTATTTTTACATTAATTAGATCTTAAAATGATGATATATTCAAAAACAATTAATCGATAAAACCAGAGTTATTATAGGTGAGGTTTTAGTTTGAAACCATATATTGACCTTTGAAGGTACCCTATTTATATAAAAATCATGAGTGTTTTTGTATTTATGCATGTAGGTTAAGCTAATTAACAAAACCTCTCCACTCATTTAGACTCCAAATTTTAACTCAATGAATAAAACAATGAGCCAACCTGAGCTTCTTCCAAGCAACTTAAATAATACATGTCACATTTTCTATGTGAGAATTAAATAGTATGTCATTCATATATGCCAAGATATTTGCATGTGGCATATGTGTGGGGTCGCAATACGCAATGTCAGTAATTCAAAGTAGGGTTTGTGAAGAAAACCCTACTTTCTCTAGGACGCACAGAAAAAGAGAGAGAGAAGAAGAAGAAGAAGAAGCGTTGTGAGTTGTCCAATATATTTCAACAATCTCTTCCTTTTGTTCACAAGCGCCACTCTTGTGTTACTACAGTCTCCAAATGAACATCCAGAAATTGATTTCTTCGTTATTTTTATCAACTTTATTTATTTATCCAATTTGATTTAATTACAAAAGGTTTCATATGAAATAAAACATTTATTTATAGAGATTCATATTTGTGCTACTTTACTACAAAATGAAAAGTTGCAATATCAAATTAAAGACAGACAAGTTATATACAGGAATGTTAGGCAAGGAAAGAACTGTGACAAGACATCATTGGTTAGAACTTATTTATAATAACAAATAAGAAAGAAAAAAATTGAGATAAAGTTCGAATAATAGGTAGAGAAACATTTTCTAACAAGAGTTGATATTTTCAAAGCCATTAATGTTTTTCTTTTGCTAAACAAATTATGATGCAAAACAGTGTTTTCAAATCCATTAGGATTGAACACTATTTTACAGAAACATTGAGATTCTCTAGCACGTTTCTAGTCATCCTCATGTTTGTCTAGAATGATGAGCTAAAAATCTACTGAAAAGGAAGCCTAAATGCAGGAAAGAATGAATGAAAACATTAATTACAGAACTTTCTTTATGAGAAGAAAGATGGTGGAAGATAAAATAGTCAAGAGAGAGAATGAGACCTTGAGCTAGAATATTCAAAGTGTTTGCCAGTAGCAGAAAAGACTATGAGAGCTATCTCAGCATCGCATAGAGTTGAAAGCTCCTGAGCCTTCTTGAAAAGCCCTTTTCTCCTCTTAGAAAATGCCACCTGCCTCGCTGTTATGTTATCGATTTTCTTGATTTCTATCTTCTGTCTCGTCATTTCCCTAAACAACAATTAACAAAAAATTAGTGGTAAACCAGAGAGAAAGAAATCACAGTTTCAGATGAAGAAAAGAATGCTGCCTTATCCTCTCCCAAAAGACAACTCAAAATCCTCAGATCCAATTCGCTGTTACAGAAAATTGTTTGTGGGTCAAAGGAGAAATCTTGAAGAACAAAGATGGTTTCATATCAGAAAAAGCTGATAAATCTTGCTGTACAACACCAAGAATTAAGCAACAACTCAGAGGAAAATGAAGATAGAAATGGAGGACAGAAAGAGATAGAGGGAAAAAAATTTGGAAATAAAAAAGAGAAAGGGGATTCAAAGAGTCTAGAAAAGGAAATTTAGAAGAATCTGAAACCAAACTAACCCTAAATAGAAAGAAAGTAGTCAAGTTTGAAGAAAGTAGAATTAGAAATGGAACCTTACCCAATAGCGATGAACACCAGCATTAATATTCATCCATGTAGAGAAAAGGAAGGGGGGAGGGGAGAAAAGAAAAATACAGAGATTAATGGAAGTATGGAACACTATTATTGTACCTTCGTTTTCTCTCTTTCCTTTTGTGGACTGTCAGATAGTTGGCACAACACTCCAAGCATAAAATAAATCCACTCAACGAAATGCTGAGATAGAGAGAGAAATGGGTTCAGGATATAGTGAAACTTTGTTCAGAAAAGAGTGATGGTTTCCTTTTACGGGCAAGCGAAAACCGGGCTTCTTTGTCAGTAAAATTTTCTGAAATAATACGAAGTTAAAGCCAAAAGAGACTTGTAGACCACAGATGCGAGGACGAGTGGATAGTGAGGTTGTCTTAATCTGGGGTCGTGTTTGCTTCTCCGTACAATCAACCATACCTCCTCGAATGCTTCGGTATTATGAGGTCTCCTACCCTCGAACTTTCGAGTCACTATAAATTAAACCAACTCCCAATAAATTAAAAGTTAATTTTTATTAAACTAAATCTTATTTTAATCTTAAAAAAAAAATTAAAGAGTATACAAAATTAAATAAAACTGATTGAACTAAAGAGAAGTAACCGCTATATTTTTTTAATATATTAAATTAATTATTTTTAATATAAAATTTGTCACTTTTTATTTATTTATTTTTTCTATCGAGCCTATACTGAAATGAATATTCACGAGCTCTGTCTTCTTCGTAGCCCACTCCACACTCTGCCCCCTTCGTGCCTTACCTCCTTGACCTCTAGACTTTGCACCCTCCCCAACTGCGTGAGTTTGTCCTGACCAGGTGACTCACCATATTTGCTCCTCGCTCAACTACTTCATCTCACAATTTTCTTCTTGGCACGCCCTGATAAGCTGGTTGAATCTACATTCCCAACCAGTATTCAAGTCTTCCGTTAGTCTTTTTTTTTTCCTTTGTTGCGGCCTCAAATCTTTCTGGTTCAGTCACCTCCGTGACTCCATTCGCTATTTTCAGCCCCTCGAGCCCTCTAGTAGCCATTCTTCTCTGGGTAAGTGATGGTGTGATCTTTTTTACTCTCTTTTTTTTCTGTTATTTGTGTTGACTTAGTAAAAAAATAGTAGAGATTTAGAAGAATGTTTTTCTTGAATATAACCTTTACAAAAATTGAAGTTCTAAAAAATGCTGAAACATTACACCATTAATAACAACAATTCCTAATTTTCACTCCTAGAGCTCTTGGTTCTATGTCTGTTTCTGCTGGCCCCTATAAAGATAAAGCATTAGTTTTTATTTTATTTTTCAGTAAATAAAGAATTTGATTGTCAATATTTGGTATAACTTACCTTTATGTGTGTTTGCTTTGTCAGATTATGAGATTGGGTTTGCCAACTGTCAGTGTTTGGTTTTCTTTCTATTCTTAGAATAGGCATTGATGCTGAATGATGAGAATTTGGTGTGGCTTGTGAGAGATAAATGGTTCTTGATCAATTTGGATTTCTAGGTCTTGCTTCATACACCTTTTTAGTTCTCTATTTTTTGATATTTTCTAAAAGTCAACTAGGGGTTGACTTGAACAATTGTTTGATGATATTAATTTTCATTACAGAGCTGGTTCTATATTGATTTAGATGCTTTGAAATCAAAATCATCTTGAATATTTTGTTTTTGACCCAAGAGGTTTGAAATTTGTGGCAAAAAAGAAAAATTGTTATAATTTGTTATATTGTGTGTTTCAATTTAAATACTTGGCGGTATAATCTAATGTTTGAAATAATTTTTTTTATTTATACGGTAATCTCTCTTTGGGGTGTTTTCTTAATCATAAGAGTCAACTAAGAATCAACCCTTTTTAAGGAGTGTTTAACATGTTAGTAGTGGGGTATGTGAGTGAAGACATCTTGAATTTATCACTGTACATGCATTAATTTTTGGATTTGGCCCCATATCATGCTCTTTTTTTTGTAAAAAGTTAGAGACAATGATAATTGAGTCACAAGAAGTACAACAATTTTTTTTTTTGAGAATATAGATACTATTAAAAGATCAAGATTTCCAACTCTAAGTGTGCAAGAGTGTGCTTCAGTGTTTTTCAAAAAGAATAAAGAGATTAATGCATCAATTTAAAAGAAGAAAAAAGTACAAAAAAGAAAAAATAATGAAAATAATGACATTCGAAAAGATAAGAGAAAATCCACTAGACTTGAATCTTAGATATAGCAACATTTTACCCATATTAAGGGCTGTGTTGCAAATTGACCTAGAACTTTATGTAATTAGTGTGGGCTTGACTATATCTCCCATAAAAAAAGAAACGGAACTTTTAACATGGGCCATCACTTACTGTGCATTTTATTGATGCTAAATGGAATTTGCATAAAATAATTTTGAACTTTTATCCAATTGCTAGTCATAAAGGATAAGCAATAGATCAAACAATAAAAAAATGTCTTACTAAATAAGAAATTGAATGAGTTTTCACCATAACAGTTGATAATGTAGCTCAAATAATATTGTCATAAAATACTTGCGGAGTCAAATAAATGAGTGGAATGCAAGTGTGATGAATGGAGAATATATACATGTTAGATATTGTGCTCACATTTTGAATCTTGCTGGTACTGATGGCTTGAAAGAAATGCATAATTCAATAAGCAGAATTATAGATATTTGTAAATATGTACAGGCTTCTCCCACATATATGTAAAAAAATTAAAAAATGTATAGAGCTCACTAAGATATAAGATAAGAGCATAATTCAGTTGAATGTTCTAACAAGGTGGAACTTCATATACCTTATGTTAGAGAATGCCTTGAAGTTTCAAAAGGCATTTCTTATATTGGAAAAAGGGGGTGCTCAATTTTTTTTAAATTCACCACTTGGTCCCTCAAACACAGAGGATTGGCTTATTAGAAGACATTTTATAAAAATTTTGAAGATATATTTTTGGTATAACTAAAAATGTCTCAAGCTCTTTGCATGTGATTTCATCTCAATATTTTCATCAGTATTGTTTTATTGTGACAACTTTGAAGGATTAGTGTGAGAATGATAATGATGCACTATTAAAGAACATGTCTATTAGAATGAAAGTTAAACATGAAAAATATTGAGAGAGTTTAAAAAACATGAACATATTTATTTTTATTATCGTAATTCTTAATTCAAGATACAAGTTGAAATTTGTTGAATAGAGCTTTTCAAAACTCTTTGATCAAAACTTTATGGTTAAAAAGGTAAATGAAGTACTCAATAGTATGCATGATAAATATAAATCTTTCTATGGTATTGCAAAATTAGAAGATATTGGTCAATCTTTCCATTTAAATAGAGAAGTGAAAATTTCAATAGATGTAAAATACTCTTTTATTATGGAGTTTGATGTGGACATGAGTAAAGATAATGTTATAGATCACAAATCTAAGTTGGAAATATATTTAACGAATGTTCGAGAAAAGATGCCATCAAAGTTTGATATTCTTAATTGGTCGAATGTGAATTCGATTATAATTCTTATTCTTACTCAAATTGTTAGGGATGTTTTGTCTATACCAATGTCGACAATTGCTTTTAAATAAGCTTTTAGTACAACAGATTGAGTTTTTGATCAATATAGAAGTTCTTTTTCTCCAAGAACAGTAGAGATTCTTATTTGTGCACAAAATTAGTTTCGGTTTATCCCTGTATCTCTTGACATAGAAGAGCAAGCAGATGCAATTGATAAAGTTGAGATAAGTAATCTTAATTTTATTTCAAATAGCATTTTTTTAGAATAAAGTGTTTGTGTTAAAAAGGGTATGTAATAATCTTTTTCTTTGTTGACTATATATATATATATATATATATATATATATATATATATATATATATATATACTTAATTTTATTTCAAATAGCATTTTTTATAATAAAGTGTTTAGCAGCTAAAAAGGGTATGAAATAATCTTTTTCTTTCTTGACTATATATATATATATATATATATATATATATTCAATTATTAGATGAAATTGATCCGTCGACTGAATCAAGATCAAATTTAGATTTATAAATAAATATGTTCTAAGTGGTATGAATATTATATTTAATAAAATAAATTATTTATGAATTTTAACTCAATATATTTTAAATTGTACTAATTATGTTTTAATTATTGTTATATTTTAACAAGTTGTACACTTAATTATGAAAAATTTAGAAAAACTCCTCCTCCCATATAAGAGATGACAAAAGTTATCTCAAACGTTGAGAATGGAGGATCTTAGGCTATCTTTGGAATGAAATTGTTACCATATGAAATAATACTCTAAAATATAATTTGTCAGCATTATGAACTTCTGTTGATAATATTATAGAATTATTACTATATGGAATGAAATTATTATCTTATCTCCTTCTTGCATGCTAGATTTATATTTTGATATTTGCTAGCTTCTTAAACTCTATCATGGACTTCTATTGAAGCTTTATGCAACCTTTAGTTCTGATGAATTAAAGCAGAGCCATTCTAGACCATTTTGTAAGCATGGCACTCCGTAGATACTAGTAAAACGAAGTATAATTGAATCATAATCTTGCCTCTCATGCCTTGGAGTTTTGTCAATGTCTTGGATTTTTAATTATAGAAATATTTTAAAAATAAACACAAAATTTAATAAAATTCAATTATTGCATTAAAATAAGCAGCCTACATATTAATTTGTTTCAATTAATTTTTATTAAGATATTTTGAATTACGTAAAATTTGATCAAAATAAAGAAAAGCAATTCTCTAGGTGAACGAAAAGCACATTCAAATTAATTTTGGAAGCAAGTGGCCAACGTGCTGAATTTATCAGCAGCATAAAATGGCCAAAAGTATTACAACCAAAAAAAAAAATTGAACAAAATGGAACCACTTTTACCTAACTCGTTTTAGTTAAGTTTTATAGACCACAACTAAATTAAATAGATCTATTATTTTGTCTAAATTTATATGATCGGTTCAGTTTGATTAAAACTCTAAAAACGAACTATGAAGAACCCTAAAGATTTTAATGTCAATTAAAGTGGAGCCATTCTTGACCATTTTGTAAGCATTGCACTTTGTAGATGCTAATAAAATGATGTATAATTGAATCATAATCTTGCCTCTCATGCCTTGGAGTTTTGCTAATGTCTTGAATTTTTGAATTATGAAACTATTTTAAAAATCAACACAAAATTTAATAAAATTCAATTAGTGTTTGTTGCATTAAAGTAAGCAATCTATGTATTAATTTGTTTCAAGTAAATTTTATTAAGATATTTTGAATTGCGTAAAATTTGATCAAAATAAAAAAAAGGCAACTCTCTAAGTGAATGAAATGCACATTCAAATTAATTTTGAAAGCAAACGGCCATGCTGAATTTATCATCAATGTAAAATGACCAAAAGTAGTACAAGTAAAAAATAAATTGAATCAAACCAAATTATTTTTATTTAAATTTTTTTGATTAGGTTTCATAAACCTCAACCAAATAAAATATATCTATTTTTTTATCTAAATTTATACAATCGATTCAGTTTAATTAAAATTTTAAAAATGAACTGTAAACAACCCTAAAAACTTCAACGTCAATTATCTTCTGTAAATTCTTTTTGCTGCAGCTGAAAATAAGGTATTCAGATATTCGACATTGTAGTCAAATCTTATTTTGTTTCAAGTGCATATATAGGTAATTTGTCTCTTATTAAAAATATTATCAATACCAATTCCCAGGAAAAAAAAGTAATAATTAAGAAACAAAAAATAAATTAGTATTTATGTTTGTGCGAGTTTCTTAATTGTATTTAATATCAATAATTTAAATGTTGTTAATAAAAATATAAGTTTAATATGTGTAAGCAAATAACTAATTCATATGAAGACAAATTTAAAACACTATTTTATTATCATGTTTTGCTATTTATCTGTATTGACATTTTTTCTTTAAATTTAACTGATTGCTCGCAATTGAAACATTGATACACATTCGATAGACATCACATTAAAAAAAAAAGAGACAATAGACACGCGAATAAAAATAATAAAAGAGTATAAATAATACTTTGAATTTATGTAAATTGAATTCAAATATTGGATGACAAAGAGGACTTATTTATGTTTATTAGAATAAAAAAAATGAAACTATTATTTTTGAAGTTGAGGAGGTTGGTTTATTATTAATATGACATTCAAACCTTTTCGTGAAGTCATACACATTTCAAAATATTTTATATTCAAAATTTAAAAATGTAGCTTTCTAAAATAATTTCAATTTTTATTTTTTCATTTTTAAAATTATTTTATCTATAAATTTTTATTATTTAAACAATAAATTTATTTTATAAACTTTTAAATTTATTCATATTTTTTAGATCAAATTGGTATAAATGATCATGAATTTACTAAAAACATTTCTAAATATTTTATGTTTTCAACCTTCTTAAAAAATGTTTTGAAAATTACTTTCTCCTAAAATATAATGAAATAGATGTTCTTTTAAATATTCAACACTTAAATAGGTTTCTGTCAGTGGATATTACATTGAAAATGATAAATGGCAAACATTAGATACTTTTTTCTTATAAAAAATACTTTTTTTCTTAATTTGAAACTTCACTCAAACCAAAAGTTTAGTCATTCTCACAAATCTATGTTCATATAAATTATTAATTTCAATAATTTTACATAGATACACATGTCTATAAATTTAACATTGAAAAATTTACTGAAAACCAAAATTTGAATTTTAAATAATTAATTTTTTGTGTAACTAGATCAATAAATGAAGTAAATAATAAAAATTACATTTTAACATAAAAAATACTAGTATAATATGGAAAACAATAAAGAAACACTAACTGTACTCTTAAAATTATTTCCCTACGCTTATGAGTGATAAGAAGACAGTATTCATGTTGCATATTTTGGATGGATTTGTGTTATTGATTCCCTTGGTCTCACTACATAATTTGCTCCCATCATTTTTTATTAAAGATTCTGTTATTAAGAAAATCTACATAATTAAAGAAAATCACAATGTTAAATTCAGGAAAATTAATTTGTGCCCTCTTCTATCACTAAACAAATATGAAGCTGTTGAAAACAAATATACCACGACGAAAAAAAAGTTGCTAGCATCCACTAAATTGGATTAAGGCGGGATGCATCATGCTCCGTACCAATTAAATCTAATGTTGCATTCAGTCAATTTCTCTTCAAACCTCTTTATAAATCTCAAGCTATTAAATACACAAATTAATATATAAAACGGTAGGTGTGTTATTTCTTCGATACAAATGAAAAAAAATAGTAAATAGGACGTTATGTATATACTCAACATGCATCTATTCATATTCAATGAAGATATTTAAATCTCAATTCACTGTATCTCTTATTGGGACTCAAGCCATTATTGAGAAACTACTCAAATTCTCAACTATTCACTTATCTCTTATTAGGACTCAAGCCATTATTTCAGGATGGATTGCTTTCGGTCATCAAATACATAGGATATATATATATATAGACACATTAGGTAACTGCTTAACATCTAGTTGCATAAAATCTATTTATTACACAATTCATGAATCAACCACACGCATTTTTGAAGGGCTGCATGAGGCAAAGCAACAGGCTGCTGCTACGCGAGGTGTTGCAGCATGAGGTAACGCTACATTTTTGGGGTTTAGGCTGTAGAAGAAATCTCTAATGAGCTCGGCTGGAATAATATGAAATTGGGCTTTACTTTTTATCTGACAAAATAGCCCATTATGTAGCATTTGGTAAACTCGCGAATTTACCACAAGTTTACGTAGAGTTAACCAGTTTTTCTACCTTAAGCTCGTATCATCGTACAATATTACGAGTTAAATACCAATTTTGACAACCACGCGCTCCACACCCAACCTGCTGTCATCCCTAGAATCAAGGTCACAGTTGTAACACATGCCTCTAAAAAGATTTATTGAATGCTACGGGAACATGCATTTGTTTCACAAACAGCTAAGGAAATTATATTAGAAAATTGAGATTGTAAAAGAAGTTGAAAACAAAAGTTGTTCAGAATTGTGTAGAAAAATTACACAGTCCAAATCACCCCACTTTTTTTGGGGGGGGGGGGGAGGAGGTTTTGAGGGAGGGGAGGGTTGGCTCCAAAATTCCCTCCCCTCCCCTCCAAAAGTTTTATCAGGTCATTTGAAAATTTCTCCTCCCCTCCCCTCTATTCACCTCCAACCAAACAACTCCTTAGAATAACATGAACTAGAAAAAAGAGATTGTAAAGCAAGATAAAATCTAGAATTGTGAAGAAAAACTACATTTTCCTTTTAAGTGTGAAAATTACTTTTGATGAACAAACTCCTCAAGTGAACATAAACATTTAACATATATATATATATATATATATATATATATATATATATATATATATATATATATATATATATATATATATATATATATATATATATATATGTGTGTGTGTAATTTTTCAAAGCACATTTTAATTTTTCCTACAAAATGCTTCTGACTGTGATGAGTGTTTCATTTTATACATATTCAAACAAAAAGCCTTTTACCTTTTCATTATGAGATGCAAACTGACAGTAACATCTACAAAAAGAAAAAAAAATCACTAGGCACCACAAACTGATGTTATTATCATTGAGCTACAGTTAATGGTCATTTTAAGATCAAATTTTGAGTAAAATAATCTTTCTGCATATAAGATATAACTTTTTTCTAATTTGGTTCTCTCAAAAGTTAACATTTTCATTTTCATTCTCTTTCCCTGTCTTTAAAAAGATCCTCACGCTAATCTAATTAACAAATAATTAAAATATTTGCTTATAAAGCCTAATCACTTGCCTGCCCATTAACATATAGTTAATTGAAGGTTACGTTATTGTGTTAAAGTAAGCAAATTCGTTAATTAACTATTTATTAACCTGGTTAAGACAAGGACGTTTTTAAAACGAGACAGTTTTTAGATTACTAAAATAAGAATATTAAATTTTGGTAATACTAGGTACCTAAGTATATTCTTATCTGCTTGTCAATACAAGGATGATCCAACCTGTGAATGTCTGAAGACCTATCACGCCTTTCAATTGCCTCGTGCATACATGAGACAGTAAAAAACAAAATATCAGATTCAAATTCATGGATTCACCTTTTAATTATTCTCGTTAAAATTACAGAAACTCATCAAATGAAACTGATGAACTTCTTAATATCATTATATACTCAAATTTCTGGTGCAGGATAGCAATGGAACATATATATTCACCTTCTTCAATCGTGGCATCCTTTAATGTTTATGATAATATCATTTGAAGATTAGTTCTCTCATTATGTGTTATCTTTCATAATAAACACTTCTAGGTATTCTTCTTTAGAATTATTAATTTTTTTTAACAATTTTACCAATAGAGGTTATATACACATTATTGTCTATGTTAAAAGAAGAAATGTAAACAAATTTACTAGTTCCATTGACATGTTTTTGGGTTCTGAGGAAGTATTCCCAGACTATTTGAATGTAGAACTAATATTGTTTCAGAGTACTAAGGCTACCCTCCAACAGAATTGAATATCTGATATTGAAAATAAAGCTCATTTTGCTAATGTTCAACTTACTTATCCCTGAACCACACTTTCGTATGTTTCCATGGACATGTTCAAACATGGTCCTTGTGCCAAACCAAACTATTTTATGTAAGATATGCAACTTATAATCTATGGAATGAAGTCTCACAAGCCATTAGAAGCATGGCTTGGTGAAATCAATTTCAGTTTATTTCTTTCATTTTCTAGAGATGCATGGTAAAGCAAATTGCGATCCGAAAATCACACGAGAGTTTGATGATCGTTATTTCATTTTCATTGAAGAACCTCTATAAATAGATGTGAGTTTTCCTTCATTCAGTAAGCATCATACATAGAGAGGGAAAGAAAGATAGAAAGAAACCGCAAGTGAGAGAGTATATAAAACTCAAGAGTACAAGGTGTGAGAAATACATCAGAAAAACTTTAGGGTACAATCTCAGTTTGCCACAAAATTTTACTTCTATATTAACTTTTGATGATTAAAACAATTGAAGTTATTGTTGGTAATGAAACAAAAGTCACAAGTTTCTAAAGCAATTTCAAAATTCAAATGAATTTTTTATGCCAAGCATCTGATTTAATTTGATTAAAAACTTGATTTTGCAAGATTGTGAAGATATCAAGCAAGAGTATTTAGAAGAGCAAATCTTCTATTCAAGGCAAGTCAAAAAGTCAACAAAAAAAGTAATTCTTGAAGATAAGGGTAAAATATATGAAGAATGACTCAAAACAGATTTGAACATCCAACAATCAAAGAATTTCCTCAAAGCTGTCAAAAACAGATTGCAAGTCAAATTTCCAAGGCACATCCAAGGCAGTTTGTCAAGCTCGTATGTCCACATCAAAATATCAAGGAAAAAAGTCAAATTTTAGTCATTCAAGCTCAAATTGGAGGAATTGAAGGAAGGCCATAAACTTGAACTAAAAGCAATGTTCCAAACTTCAGAAGTTGCAAGATTTACAGATCATCATTATAATATGGATGCAGTCAGGAATTAGTTAGCTGATTCAGTTAACCAAGTGCCGTAAAGACAGATGGTAGAATTTATTCTTAAACAGCAGCAACGGCTAGTATAGACCTTCCTAAGCCTCTCCAACATTCATAAACATTCTCAGACATATAAAAGGGTCTCAATTCAAATTGGAAATAGAAGCTATCAAGACCTTCCTGGCTCTTTTATTTTGTGCATTTACTTTTAACCAAATTTTACTTGCTGTTTTGATAATTGATCATGCCTAGTGTATTCTTTATCTTTTTAATTTTGCTGATGTGTTGTACTGGTTTGGGTTTTATAGTTTTTGGTTTAAATCAAGTTTTACCATGTTATACCTTCATTAGAAAAGTGTAACACACTTTAGTAAAGTGAACTTCTGGACAAAAGAAAAAAGAGTGTTTAAGTTTGTGGTACCCATTTTACCTCCCTCTTGGGCGGTTAGTCTCAATCTCTAGTACTTCTTGAGCAGCAATCACTAAAAATTTTAGTATTTGAATATGAAGGATCTCACAATAAATCACTATGATTATTTACCTTCTGTGAGAAAGAGTTGTAACGATACTGTAATTATCCTAGACATTCAATTTGTTATGAGTGTGCTTAGTAGCAGGTTAATCTAAATTTATCAAGCATTATTTCAGGGATGTTGATTTGTCACTTTTGCATTTTATTTAATTACCAAAAAAAGATCCATTTTTCTCAAGAAATTATACAGAAACAAGAAGGATGGCAGATTTAAAAACAACAAAAACTAACAGACGGAAAGTCAGTAGCTAACATAATCTTTTAAATTACACACTTTGGCTCATCCGTACAATAGTTTGTTTGCCTCTAGAGTATAATGTATTTTTTGGTTCAATTGGCTCAAATTGAGATTCGAAATCAAATCCGAGAGACAACTCCAGTGCCAGTAAATCCATTGGTTCATTGATACAGTATAATGTATTTTACACTTTCTCTGTTTAAGAATATTGTGATTTTCCAAAATTTGCTATAGTTGTTACACTTGATCTTAGCCAGAAGGACGAGACAGCTAATGCTATGTTATTGTGGTTGTGTTTTTTTTGATAAAATGCAATAATTGTTGTTATGTTAAATTATTTTATAAAACTTATTCTAATACTACTTTCATTATCTAAAACTATAAAAATAAATGAATTATATATACTTGTTCATTATTTAAATAAGCAATATAATCATTTTATTACTAATCAAGCATTTTATACCTAACTATATACATTAAAAAATACAGATATGTTTCTTTCAAGAAAAATAAATTTATCATGGCAAGCAGTTATGCGATAAAAAAGAGAGTAAAAGTTAAAACATTAACCAAAATAATACTATCAATAAAAGATTTATTCAAACAAAATTTGTTGTGGTAACTGGTAAATAAAAAGTAATGTTGACAATAGTACTAATCAATTTAAGATTAGCCTATAGTTGGCAACCTTGTCAGCTATAGGAATTTCATTTTGATCCACGAAAAGATATGGGATAATGCTTCCTTCTATAGCGCTAATTAAACAATCCTTTCTAGGAATTGGTTTTTTAGGTATAAGCAATTAAACTCAAATTATATAATGTGTTAGCATTTCTGCCAAACTAATAATTATTTATCTTATATAATTGAATATCAAACACGTAATCCGGTCTTGTTCTAGTAACCTTTATCCTATGCAGGATGACTTTAAAATTGGCATATCACCTTTGCAACGACGGTATGGAGCAATTGGAGATGGCGAATCTGTGAGATATTTGAAGACGATTTCACTCATCCTCTACATCTCGTGAAGCTTATTTTAAGGAGTTATACTGATTTTATCTTACAAGCAAAAAAGCCCAACCACGAAGACAATTCCGAAACTTGCAGGAACGGCTTGTGGCATGGAAGCACCCAGATGGGTTATCAAAAAATAACCCTGCTTGTGTAATTTGTGGGAAGAATGAGAATTGGATCCTAGATTACACAGCAAAAGTGAGCACTTGTTCAGCTTTTAAATTTGAACTATGAGGAATTTTGTATGGGCTTCAAACTGCTTGGAGTCTGGGTTGCCAGAAACTTCAAGTGCAAAGTGACTCAGAACCTTAAAAGCAGTAGAAATGAAGCAGTAGTTTGTTGCAAAGAGGAGCGGGACAGCTTGTTCGTAGAAATGAAGATTACATGCAAAGAGACTGAGAAATTCAGATTAAGCACAACTACAGGGAAGCCGACAAGGTTGCCAACTATAGGCTAAGCTTTCTGTTTCTTGGTGACACTATAGGAGTTTCATATATAGAAAGGAAAAAAAATGATTAAAGGAAATTTATATATGAATGTATATTGATAATTTCTTTTGAAAATGCAACTTTCGACCATAGAGAAGTTGTATATGGTTTCCTTTCCCTTTCTTTATGGATATTTTATAAATTATTTTTTTCCCGATAAAGGAACTCATAGTTATCTTGTAACTAATAAACTTGTTATCCTCACATTTTTGTTCTGAATATATAATGAGCTGAATATTAATTCCATGAAAAACGCACTCTCTGTCTCTCTTTCTTCTCTCTGTCTCTCTCTCTGAAAAGACTAAGAAAGCACAACTACAGAATAACGGATTAAACATAAAAAATAAAAATAAAAAGGTATTGGAAATTAAGTTAAAGTTACTCTAAATGCTTTGTGTAAGGACAAAGATGAAGACCTAGAGAGAGAAGAAAGAGACCTTGAGCTAGCATAGCACAGAGCTTGCCAGTGGAAGAAAAGACCATAAGAGCTATCTCAGCATCACACAAAGTAGAAAGCTCCTAAGCCTTCTTGAAAAGCCCTCTACTTCTCTCTGAGAAAGTCCCCTCGCTGTTATGCTCTCTCTCTTCTTTGTCTGTATTTTCTGTCTCGTCGTCCCTCTAAATCAAAATCAACAAGAAACAAAATATTGTTAAGTAATTTGTGTGTTTAATATGCACTAGAAAAACTAAATACAAATGTATCTCAGCATCACATCAAATCCACATTATCAAGAAATTTTTGTTTACGGGGAAGAAAAATATTGTTTCTGGGTCATGAAAAAAATTAACGAGAAATTAACCTTGAAGTGGGAGAACACCAACCACACCTCTTTATGAATGGCTCATGGGAGAAATTCTGTTCATGTGAAAGATGCAGAAAAAAAAGAAGAGGGAAAAAGAGGTTCCTTAGAGAGAGAGGAAAATAATTTTCTCAGAAAAGAAAAAGGAAAGATATAAGATAAGGGTTTTTTGCCTTAGATAGATTCTATGCAAAGAAGGAAAAAACCAGGTCTTTACCATGAATCTGAAAGCGAACGAAATTAGACCATAGATGGAAAGAAAGCTGCAATTAAGTAACGTCAAACCCTACACTAAGGGATGAGAGGGAGATAGATCAGAAAATGGCAAGAAAATTTTACTTTCCTTTTTAACTTTTCTTTCCTTTTGTGTGCTTTGTCATGTTGGAACTACACTCGGCGCAAAATCACCATCTGGAATCCACAAAGGGGATAACGATAGGATAGGACATGACTAGTTCAGAAAACAGTGGGATTTCCTTTTATAGGCAATCGAGAAAGCTGGGTTCTTGTCTGCAATTTGGGAAGGAGTGGGCATCCAGGCTGTCTTAATTTATTGCCATATTTGCTTTCAGTACACATAAACATGACCATTGGCATCCACAAATTATGACATTTTCTACCCTCGTACTCGTCGAATCCCCTCTACTTTACTCCAGTTACATGTTTTACTTTTTAAAATATATATATTATCTCATGCCTGGTATATTCTTCTGCTCTAAAATAAAATAATCGTACAGTTTTGTATTGTCGTTATACAAGAAATATTTAAATTTAAAATTATTTAAAATAATTTTTAATATAAAATTTACAGAATGAAGAAAATGAATAATTTATATAATTTCCTTTTGAAGTTATGTATTCGGTTAAATATATCTTATTACATCTAAATAAGATTAGAAGAATTGATATTGCTTGATGAAAAATTTTGATGTTATTATTATATATGAATATAAAAATAAATTTTATTCATTTCCTAATAAACAATGTAAAATATATATATTTGATTTCTTATTTTATATTAAAAAGGTATACATTTTAGCAAAACTTACTTTTAACAGTAAATGAACAGTTGTAATCAACCATTGTGAATATTTGACTTTTTTATTTCAAATATTAATATATAGTTAAAAATAAATTTCTATCTTTCTTTTAACGGTAAGGATAAATTATTAATAAACAAATTATTCAACTAAATATCGACATTAAAAATTGTAGCTTGAATAATATTATATCGTTTAAAGTTTTATTCATTTAATGAGAAAAATGATCACCTCTATCATTTAAAAGATAATAATCAATCATATTTCAAAAATAATATAATAACGTTAAAGTGAAAAACATTAATTTTTTAAATCTTTTTATTATTTCTATTATCTTTTTAAATATTATTACATTAAAAAACGAGAAAATTACAGTTTTATCCTCGTGGAGTGACCCAACATAAATTTATTTTCCTGTAGTTTATTTTGTTATAATTTACCTACTGCATTTATATACAAATTTTAACAAAAAATAGTCACATAAAAATAAAAATAATTAATAATTTATTTATTAATTTTATTTATAATAAATTATTATAGTATTATTTGATCTATGTAGTTAACTTTACTTAATAAAAAAATTAATTATTGTTATATTATCAAATGTTTATTTTCTTACGGTCAATTGAATTAAGAAGAAGAGAAGATAGTAAGAGAAAAATTTACAAGCTACTACATCATTCATTATAAGAAATTTCATTTTATAAACAATAGAAGCAAACAGTGCTCTAAACTCAACGGATGTGAGAGTTAACTATTGCTATTATACGATTTCATTTCAAAATTTTACAATGCAATTTAAATAAATTTTCGGGAAAAATAATCATCTAGCTTCCCCCTAAATTTTATTCTTATTATATAGTTTTTCATTTTATTTTCAAAATATATACAAACTTTTTTTGAAATAAAAAAATACACTATAACTAATTTTATTTTAAATATTATGTTATTTATTTTGTTATTTTTCTGTTTATTTATATTTTTTTATCAAAATATCATCATATAATGTTATATTATTATTATTATTATTATTATTTATTGAAAATAATATTATTGTTTGGTTTTTTTAAATATATTTCAATTACTTTCAATAGTTTAATTGTTCAATAAAAATTAATGAATATATCTATTTAAAAAAAAGAGTAAAAATATAAAAAAAATATAAACAATCTTTGCCATTTTCAATATTAAACAATGATAGCTCAATTAAAGAGTCATGCAATGCCCTGAGAAATTTTGGTGCTGTAAATTATTTTCAAATTTTTTGAACATTTTAGAAGAAAAAAATTCATAAAATATCATACGTTGTCCAAAAATTATGAAATTTTAAGGAAATGTAGACCATATGTTTCTAAGCCTACTTGCAAAAAATCATGTAAATGATTTCTATATCCAAGAAATGTATAAAAAAATTTGTATACATTAAGAGTTTATAATATTTACATTTATTTTTTCAAACATATGTGTCATGACCTAAATTCATGAGCACACGATTGGTATGGAAATGAAACTCATTCCAAAATCCTAACTTAATAGAAATACTAAAATTTTAATATAATTAAAACTCAAACTATTCAAAATACTTATCAAAATTATTTCTTTCTTAAAAAATAAACATAATTGAAACCTTTGGTGGAAAATTTTCCTTTCACCTAAAACAACATCAAATTTTTAGATCTTTCATTAGTTAAACCACACAAAAACAAAATAAAATCTTCAAATATCAAAAAATTACAAATACATAAAATACATAAAGATTTAGTTTCACAAATCACAACTGAAGAAAATACTATTTACATAAATTAGAATCATTTAAGATATAGCAAGTTTAAATATAAATCAAAATATCAATTTCAAATTTATACAAATATCTGTCATAAAACAAATATATCAATTACATATAGAAAACGTAGATCTTGCTTGTGATAATAGAGTAGTTAAATAGTACCAATAATCAGACAAAAGAAAAAAGATAAATAAACAAAACAAAGTTTTGAAATAAATTGGGCTTAGTAAATCAATTTATTCTTTTATTGTTTTTGTTATCCTATTTTTTTAACTCTATATAAAAGAAAAATAGATAGAGGAGAGTCTTACGGCTCAATGAATAAATAACATAATGTACAATAGAATAGGACAATCTGTAAACACTAATTTTTCATAAATATACTCTAATTTACAAATTTATAGAATATCATTAACAGAAAACTTCAAAGTAATATCTTTGTCAAACTATACTCAAAAAATATATTATACGCTTTATGAATATGATGTCTCCTTTATCAGAAAACATAATATAGTAACTAGTTTACAATATTTTCATAAACACCCTAATATAAACCTGTATAAACTCATTTCTACTAGAAAAACATATTAACACTTAACATATTATATAACTTTTCCTGATTGAAAAACACGACGTACATACCTTACTTTAGGGACCCTATAACCAAAGCCTTTATCACTAAAAATAATAAAAACAATGTTATCACTTCCTTGAAATAAACTTTAGCATTAACATGTATAAAAATTATCTTCAATAATTATAACTATATAAAAAAATTAATTTACACTAGTTCACTTTCAATTAGCATTAAAATGAAAGGATTCTATATCAAAACTATATATATTCTCAAGCACAAAACAAGTGAAAAAAAAATCACCATGTTAACATATTAACAGTTAAATATTTCACTTATATAACAGTGAGGTAATCGCCCAGTAATAATTATATTATTTTATTTCATATCATCATCTTATAATAATAAGAGACACACTAGTCACTCTTTTCAAATTTTAAATTACTCTGAAAGCTAACATGCAATTTTAAGATCGCCCTTGCTAACGGGAGCTTCAAAGTTAGAGGATATTTCGTTAATAGTAAATCTTGTATGATGCCTAACACAGAGGACTAGCAATACTCTGTTAATTGGAGTTTATAGTGCACCAAAGTTAGAAAACAGTGTTTTTGCTCTATTTTCAATTTAATAATATTTTAGTAAATTATATAAAATTAGAATCTCTTTAATCCGTTTGATCTCTTTATCATAATAGTATTCAAATTTATAATAACTTTATGATACAATTTCAAAAGTACTAATTTTTTGGCTACGCATAGTATCACTTCCAAACAAATATTATTTAAATAAACTTAAAAACATTCGTTCCTTTAAAAATAAAATTCAATTGTTCAAACCATTTTTTAACAAAATGTCAAATTTCAAGTAACATTTTATGAAAGTATATCCATATCTAGAAAACAATAATCAGTTTATGTGTAATAACCCTTCTACGTAAACAATACTACTAAATCATTCAATAATAAAATCAAATTTTCAATTGCAATATACTTTAAAATCAAATAACAGATATATTTAATACAAAGTTATTTCATAAACACTTCACAATTCAATACGAATTTAAAACATTTATAAAATGAACTTGTCCTGCATTCTAACGCTGTAAGACATCAATAAGAAAATATTTTCATCACAATTCAATACTAAACATATATTTTAAAATAATAATATAAAAACTCTAATCCATCAATTATATTCACAAAACATTGGAAACATAATTTAGAAAGCAATATAACAATAAAATATGTCATAGTTTATGTTATTTACTCATTAAAATAAATGATTCTAAGTCGGTCACCTCCAAAACACCCTTTTTCATTTAGATTTGATAAAAGGAACTTTAAAATTAAATTAAAAGGGTATAAAAACATTAAAAATAACCTTAAAATTGTGAAATTTGACTTACAAAAATTTTATCAATATTTGTCAATATAACAATACATCGTTTATGTTAGAATTACTATTCACTTATATATTACTCGTCGGAGTTACTATTTACCTACAAAATAAAGTGTTTTTTAACCGTAAAAAGTTTTCTTCTAAAGTTTTTCCATTACCTAAATTCATTTATAGTGTCAAGTTTTATTTTGAGTATTATAAGTAGAATTTTTAAAACTTACCTTTTTTTAAAAAAAATTTCTTTCAATTTTTGATAGTTTTTCAACCAGTTTTGGTGAAACTATATAACCAAACTTATGGTTCTTGTTGTTCTATATATATTGGTGGTGATAGTGGTTGTCGTGTTGTAATCAGATGTTCAAAAGTGATGAAAAAAAAAACTAAAGAGAGAAAAGAGGGTTTAAAACCCTCTAAAGCCAACTCCATGTTATCTTATTTCAAAAATGGTTCTAAAATCTAAGGATCCATAATTTTCCTAAATATGCCACTTGATCATTTACAATTTTGCCTTTAAAATCTTTGAAAATTATCATTTTACTCTTAAACACTAAATCATCCTAGAATACTCATTAAATTAAAATAAAAATTATTTAGAGTCAAATATAATTGCTTTAGACAAAATATAATCATTTAAAATAAAATATAATTATTTATAATAAAATATATTATTTGAAAACTACAAGATAATACAATATGCACCTTTAATATTTATTAAAAGTAATCTTTATACTATTAAACTATTAAAAATAATTGAAATATATTTAAAAATATCAAGTAATAAAATTGTTTTTGATAGAAATAGAAAAACAAAACGCAAAACCACTATCTAATGTCACTTGCATTTTTTTTAATGAAAAAATAGAAATATAACAATAAGACATTGTATGAGAGTATTTTGATAAAAGAGAGAGTAAAATAACAAAATAACTAATGAAATATATCAAATGAGTTTTGTTGTAGTGTGTTTTTTGGTTTAAGAAGAAATATGTATATATTTTTAAAATAAAGGACGGGTCCGTGTAATAAGAATAAAATATAAGAGAGGAAAGAGTATTTGTTTTTCTAAATTTTATATTATGTCACGACTCCAATTTAGAATACATGACTGACACGGCATAAGAGGTTAACTCTTAAACCGTA
The DNA here is from genome assembly GCA_037074535.1 of Gleditsia sinensis. NCBI lineage: Eukaryota > Viridiplantae > Streptophyta > Magnoliopsida > Fabales > Fabaceae > Gleditsia > Gleditsia sinensis. The sequence continues at coordinate 71,274,069 of CM073465.1, forward strand.
AGCCACAACATAGACATACATAAACTAGCACACAATTTCATTTACATGGTGCACCATATTAGAAATGAACATTTCATTTATATATATAATCATTTTCTTACAAATTCATATCATACAGTACTTGTATATGAATAATCTTAACCAACATACATAGAGTACACAACAGAAGTAGGATCCTGCCCATGATCACTGGAGCACAGTTTAAATTACAAAAAAATAAACAAGATTAAAAAAAAAATATTAAGCAGCACTAAGAACAATTGGACTCACCATTGAAACTACTACTCTTTTCAAGTTCGAATGAATGCGGGTTGGACTCTTTAATCCTATCTAAAAATATAAAATATGAGAAGGTGAGTTTATGCAACTCAATGAACAGTTATAACCTACTATAACTGAAACAAAACAGACCATACACACGAGTTTTTATAAATAGAAATTATGTTAGAATATAACATTATTTAAATCAATGTATATAACAACAAACTAAAGTTTTAAATAGACTAAATTTTGTTAAGAGAAGTTCTAAAATTTTAAGATTCAATATAATAAACAATAATTTCAAAATCAAATAAGGAAATACGAAGATAACTCTTTATAAAAAAAATATTTAGAGAAGGACTCAAAATAGAACCATAATTATAATTTTTATTTATATCCAAGCACAAAACTTAGTAAATACAATCACCACATACATATTTTATCCCAAGCACATAGTAATGGGACAAGTAAATCACCACATTTTCATCATTCATATCATAAGGTTAGGAGGAGTTTCCCTCAACTCCCTATTCTTTTTATATGATGACTGTTTTAAGCACACAGCAATAGAACAGATAAATTACCATATTCTCATCATAGGTAATTAGGCCAATTTTCATTAACTATTGAAGGAGACATACCTCAACTCATACTTATTCACAATCTAATCCTCATGTGTCTTTTCGCACAAGGGTTACATAGTGCACCAATGTTAACTATCTCTACTGCTAACTAACAGTGTTTTTGTCAATGATTCCTCCAGAATAAACAAATTTTATAAATAAAAAATGTAAACTGAAAGAAAAATTAGAAATTATAAGGTTAAAATTATTTTTAAGAAAAAATATATCCCTTCTTTCCAAGACATTCCTCGAACAGAGTTCTGGCATAGAAATTCATTCTCCAAAATTAGAAATACAATATTTTCATTCCAGTCCAAACAAACTATGACATTCAGTCTCAAAAACATATTTCAAACATAAATCCAAATCCAATTTCACCATATTCATGAAATAATGAGGTATCATTTATAACATAAATCATATGAAACAATTTGAAAAATGATATAATTATAAGATTCAATAAAGTGTAACATAACACCATATTTTCATCATAAATTCATGAGAGATTATTAGAGGTCTGTTCTGTATGTCGTATAGTTTCTAAGAATATAAATCAATATAAACTTGAAATTCAATTTATGCTATACACAATTAAAACTTTGTTTTAAAATGCACGGGCATGAAAGGGATTTAAAAAGACGTTATAGTAAATTATATTTACTTACACTCAAAGGTCAAAGAGTAATAAACCCTGCTTTTTGGCTTTTTTATCCGAATTATTAGTCAACTTTCAAACTTGGTTCTTAGAAGTTTCACAACCTGTAATTCAACATTTAAGAATATCAACATCTATACACATCAAAATTACCATCTTATGAGCTCATTGCACATAATCCCAAACCATGAGTCCTTAATCTCTCTAGGATGAATTTCTAAAACATACTAGTTCATATTTTCATGATAATTCATACTTATCAATTTAGCTTCAACAACATTATGATTTAAGAATTAATTCCACCATCACTAATTTACACATAAACCTTCCAACTTTAAGCTTCCTATGAACAAGCTTCTTAAATGACTACTCTAAAACTTCTTTGATTATTTGAACTTTCAAATTATGCCCTACAACTTAAAATATCCCATGAGTCCTTATTTGATTACTGTTCACTGAAGCAAAAATCTACGATCTAAATAACTAAATGATGTTATTTGTTTGTAAAAATTGGTATGAAAATAGTATAACATGTCCTTAACATAATTCTATGTTCAAAATTTCCATAAACCAGCAAAAATACCAAAAATTTTGAGCATTTACCTAACTGCTACAGTGATTTCGCAAAGCAAAATTTTCCAAATGACAAATCAATGGATTGTTTTAACCTTCTTGGAGATTTTATAGTAGATTTTTACCTTTAACACAAGGGATTTGAGTGGCTGAAAGTTTGGATGTAAATAGCACACAAAATGAGAGAAAATAGTAGGGTTTTGAGTGAAGAGAGAAATGCACACTTTGTTGAAATTTTTTTTTCAACTTCTGGTGCAGTGTGCATACATAAAAGCAATGGGAGGGGGTATTGTTGTCATTTTTTAATTAGATAAGGACAATTTAGTCTTTTTCTAGAATAAAAGGAGGTAATTTGATAATTTTTTTATAATAATAATAAGAAAATGGATTATTACATATTATGTCTGAAATGTTTTGAAATATATTATTACTAGATTTAATCTTTAATTTTGTTTAAATTTTTTTAAATATTTACAATATGTTGTTTAGATATAATAAGATATATTTTTTAAACTTTATATACATCATATTAAAAAAATTATATAATATTTTTAATTTTATAATATAAAAACTAAATTTAAATAATTTAAATTATATATATATATACATACTTTTTAATCATTGTTAACATTTGGCCCTCAAATTTTGGAAACGAACGTTGTCAAAACCTCAGCTTCGATCTGATTAATACCTAATTTGATTATTAAGTATCGGTTAATATTTTGTCGTCTTGGATGCTTCACAATTCAACTTTTTTCATCATTAATTTATAAGAAAAAATATCCCTGCAACTTTCTCCTGTGCTTCTTTAATTTGTCCTTATAATACCGTAATTAAATTGAGCTAAGCCATTGGCTCAAATAAACAACGTAATATACTCAACTAGAGCGCTAGTTAGCTATGGTTTTAGAAGTTTAAAAGGGTAGGGCATTATTGTGCACTTGTAATTTAAATAATAAATAAATTTAAATTTAATATTGAAAATTTTCTATAATATAAAAAAGTTTAAATTTATAAAAGACACGAGAAATAACTTTCATAACTTGATCAATATTAGTTTTATATTCAAAATGTATGAATATTATGGTACAAAAAAAATATTATTGTATAACAAAAAATATTCAACTACAATATATAAAAATAATACAAGTAATAGCAAGAAATTCATATATAAATGAAAAGAAATAACAAGCTGTTTTAAATCTAACACCAAACCCAAAAAATAAAAAATAAAAAGACAATGATAGCCTCGCACAACGCAATCTGACATACACAAATGCAGTTTAAAGTTATGTGTTTCCTATATATATTATATGCTGCTGACCAAATCAAGCCAGAGGCTAGAGATAAAGTAGCATAGGACGAACAGGTAAATATTATTTTAAGGGCTAGGGGATGAAGGTGGTGGGGAGAGGAATGGGATGGTGGCTGGGATTGTGAGGATTGAGGGAATGTTGGGCAATGGGGGAAGGGTCGCCTTCGGGAATGTTGGGTTAATGGTGGGCATGCTTGGAGGAGGAGGAGGTGTATTGGGGCTAGGCAAAGACGGGATAGTAGGCAAAGGGGGAACATTGGCTTGAGGCAATGTTGGAATTGAAGGCCAAGGTGGAAGTGTTTTAGGCAAAGTGGGAATAATGCCTGGAAAGTTTGGTGAAACAGATGGATTTGTTTGCAGAAGATGGCGAGCTGCTAGGCTCAAGTACTTGTGAAGGTGAGAGCAAGAAGGAAAATTGTGATGATGGATTTGCCAGAAGCCATGGCTGAATGAAAGTGCAATTAAGAGTGAAAAAGAATTGAAAGATTCTTAATTAGGATGTGAAAAGAGGGAATTCGCTTGGAGTTTTTAATACTGAGAAGCCAAGGTAGAGTTCATAGTACTATATAGAAACAGGTCGCTCGAGCTTTGGAAAACCAAAAGGACCCTTTTGAGATATTTTCTAATTAGGTCACCTATTAATTCCTATATTTAAAAAGTCAATCTCATGTGGCAGTGGTTGGACTAAAAAGGTGTGGTTGGATGTCATAGTTTATAACTCTAAATTTTGAAATGTAGAATGGCAAACTATTATATTTTATAAAGTAAATTTAGAACGAGAAAATTACAGTATTTTATATAAATTTATATTTAAATAAGTAAGTCTTATTTATTTATTAAATATTAATTTTATCAAATTATATATATATATATATATATATATATATATATATATATATATATAATTATTATATAATTTTATCATGTAAATGTAATTTAAGATTGAATATTAGTAACTTGAATATCGGATTTATTTATTAATAATTTAAATTTTTTAAAATTTATTTGTTAACGTCTTGGTTGTAAAATTTTTAGATTAAAAGTTAAACTACTTAATATTCAAAATGTATTGATATTTTTATTTAGTTGGTATTAATTATTAAATAAATTTTATTGTCTCTGATATATAAATTCTTAATAGGATAATGAAGCCCACGCGGCAAAACCAGCCCGCCAACAATCTCCTTCCATAGAGCTTACTTGTTTCCTTTTGATGGGACAAAAGATTGTGGTTTACCACTTTCTTTTTTCGGGGTCCCAAGTAGCTCGCCAATTAACCTCGTCTCCCAATATATATATATATATATATATATATATATATATATAACGTTGCAACACGCTAGAAGATTCTTAGCATGTCAACATAAGCTCGAAAACCAACCCCCGCCTTTTGACAACTAGAAAAGAATGGTATTTTTTAAAAAAAAAATAGGATAATAAGAATGATAAATTTTAAGGTAAATTTCAATTTCGTCCTGCATTATTTTAAAAAGTTACTATCCTTTCCTAATAACTAACACCGTTACAAAACAATTATACACGTTGATGATTTGGACAATCAATTTTTTGCGTGAAATGTTTGACTGGTCACATGGTCTCCTCTTGCAAATAAACGAATAAATAAATAAAAATAAAAATTCTTTCTTTTGAGTTATTTGTAAGCACTCCCTTCCATTTAAAAGTTGAAGATTACCTTTGTGAGTAAACATTTAACACTTTTTGTCCATTTTTTTGAACAAAATTAACAAAAATATTACATTTTTTTCATATGGTAGGACACAAACTCATATATTTTGACATAAATGATATGGCATTTAATAAAGAATGGACAAAATATATTAGATACTGACTAATATGTGCTACCATCTAATATATTTTGAAAACTAGGTAATTATCTAAATTTGAAGTGGAGTAAAAGTTTTAGATATTACAACTTTTTCCTTTCAACTTCTATGTCAGTTTTATTTCCTACCATCTAATATATTACAAAACTTATAAAAATGAAAAATATCTATTTATAAGTTTTGTAATACTAGGTAATAAAAGTTGGAAGGAAAAATTTCAACTTTCAAAGCTGAAAGAAATGATTGCAAATTATCTAAATTTGAAGTGGAGTAAACACTATTTTTTGAAAAATAAACCCAAAATTATACCCTTTTTTTGGACGATCTTCGTATAAAAAAAGGCTTTTCCACCTAAGCATATTGTATAAAAAATTATATTATCCCAAAAAACATTGCCAAAAATATTGTATTTCACTACAAGAAAAACATGATTTAATAACGGTTTTTTAGTGGATTTAACGATAGTTTTAATCGTCGCTAAAACCTTTAACGACGGTTACAAAAATCGTCATACAATCAATAATTTAACGACAGTTTTAAAAACCATAAGTAACCTATCGTTAAACCATATTTAACGACAGTTTTGGAACCTTCATTAAACCATATTCAACGACGGTTTTAGAACTGTCGTAAAATTTTATGTTTTAGCTGTGATTTTTTAGCGACGGTTCAAAACCGTCGCTAAACCTATCTTTTACTTTAACGACGATTTAAAAACTGTCGCTAAACACTTTTTTTTTAGAATAAAATCAAATAGTTAATCCTTTAACTGTCGCTACACCTTCTGCCTTTCGCTTATAGATTGTCAGTTTATTTTAATATTTTTTAAGATTCTTATAATTGTATCTCCAATAATAATAATATTCATAAAAAAATTCAACAATAAAAAAATGACTAAACTTTAAAATTAAAACTGATATTTAAATAGAGAGAAGATGAGAGAGAAATATTTTTTACAAAAACTTGCATCATTGTTGCTTCTTTGTGGAAAAAATAGAAACAAAATAAAAAGAGAAACATTTTTTACAACAAATTCAATAGCCCAATCGAAAGGAGAAACCTTATCTAAATGAAAAATAATAGAGGGAAGATGTGTGAGAATTAAAAAATCGTCATTATTTAGCGACGATTTTTCGAAAACTGTCATTAAAAACGCGCCAAAATTAACATTCAAATAACAATTTTTGGCAACGATTTTTAAATAACCATCGTTATTTAGCAACGATTTTGTAAAAACTATCATTAAAAACGCGCCAAAATTAACTTTCGAATAACAATTTTTAGCAACAGTTTTCAAAAAACCATCACTAAAAACTAACAGATTTAAAATGTGAATAGAAATAACAATTTTTAGCAACGGTGTTTCTAATAAACCGTCAATAAATAACAATGGTTTTCAAAAAACCGTCACTAAAAGTTGACGATTTTAAAAATAACAAAAATTAACAATACTTAACAACAGTTATTTAAAAAACCATCGTTAAATTTATTTAGTAACAATTTTTTAAAAAATCATCGCTAAATAACTACAATTTTGAAAACCGTCGTTATTTTATGTTTTAGAGACAATTTTTTTTTAATCGTCGTTAAAACTTATTTTTGTTGTAGTGTTTTCACATATATCACCATAGTTACCTAACATTTTATGTTTTAGAGGTGCTATCGATTTACTTAAATAATACGATATTGATTAAAATTTTGAATTATTAAAAATATTTAAATTATGTTAAGTCAGTATGATTAATTCTAATATGAGAAAATTATTGAACTTTGCTAAAATATAGTAAAAAAAAATTGTATGTCTTATTGGTCGAATAGAATTTAAACATATTTTTAAAAATTACATCTAACCTTTCCATGTGAACTTAAATTTTTAAATAAAATATAATTCATTTAAACTCCTAATTTAAAAGCAATCCAACTGAGTAATTTTTTTAACAAATTTGAACAGAATCGTCGGATCTTCCGGGACATCATATCTGGTACATAGCATTCTATTGTTGTTTTCTTTTTTTGATACTTCAATTCGTCATCAATCAACAACAATAAGGGTTGAATTTTTGGCGGTTTTAAGGCCACCGGTCAATCCACTATCCAAAGTTGGAAACATCTCGAAAATGCCACCTTCAACAATGGATGGTCTTTGCCAGTCCCAAAAAAATAAAAAAAAATGTATGGTCTTAATACAGTGTTTTGAGGTTGGTTTCTTGAATATGTTGAATATGTTCCCATCTCAATTGACTCTGTATTCTTGGGCAATAATTGATGGATTTCAATCTGTGATGTAGCTCGACCTTACAACCACTAGATTTTCCTAAAATTAAAATTAAAAAAAATGGTTTTATTCGATTTTGAATACAAATTAGCTTGGTCAAAAGCTGGAAGAACCAGCTTTTTAAGATAATCCCTTTTCGCACACATACATCAAGATAAAAATAATTGTGATTTCTCCAACTAAATTTGACAAAGAGAATGGATGAAAATATATAAGTCATATAGAACAATATTTTCACTTCAAGTTGCATTTGTCAACTGTCCCCGTAGTGACAAATGAAAACGAAAAAAAAGGCAAAAAAAATAAAATAACAATCTAGAATAAAAATTAGTATAGCCTTCCAATTCTTCCAGTGGAACACTTTTATCAATATCTTTTTCCAATATATCACACTATTACCTGAGTTACAATAATAATTCTTCCATCCCACCATGCTACAACAAGATTTGAATATAAAAATGTTAATTAATATTTTCAATGCTGAATTATTGAGATATTGGAACACTTTGAAAGATTTATTCTCAAAGACTTAAATTCCGCCGACCATCTCTTTGAATGCTAAATCTATTTGTTATATATGCAATAATTTTATTTCTAAAACCAAGCTATATAATATATTTCCAAGGCTATCACTATTTATATAGCTATATCATGAGAATTGAACAAATTCTTGGATTTTCGTGCTCATCTAAAAAGGAGAAAACTTAGTTATAGTTTCAAGTATTCTCTATCAAGTCATTTAATAAAGTTAGTATGTTTAGCCCAACTTTTTTTAAAAAAACATTTGCTTATATTTCTTTCAATTACAATATCGAGATCATATAGTTCTTACAATTATAATAATTTTTTTAAATTAATTAAATGATAAAAAAATATTCAGTATAATAAAATATAAAAATTTGAGGGCATCGCAATGACTTTTGGCAAAAAACACAAAATTAAAAAGTATACAGATATATGAATTTTTTTTTAAATACTCCTTTAACATTTTCATTTAATAATTAATAATTTTCTTATTGATCTTATTTATAATAAATCACTTTCATATAAAATCCATATAAAAGTCTCCACTTAATAAGAAAAGAGTTAATTATTATTACTATTATTTTTTTTTTTTAATATTTTCACCATGTTTGGCCAAAATCTAAAACTGCTTTTAGATGCCAGTAGAATATATATTTTTTCTGAAATAGTGAAGTAAAAAATTTGAAGCTTCTCTTTAAAGCAGAAGTAAAAACTTTTGTTACGAATGACAATACCATCATCCAAAATTAAAAATTACAAAACTATTCGATCTTATCTTTTCAAATATATATATATATATATATATATACTCTTTTATTCTACATTTAAGTTCACAAAATTTTAAATATATTTAAATTAATAATTAAAATTATTTTTATTCAAATAGTATTGATTACAACATTATCTCTAAACATGTTTTTTTTGAGTAGTAATCTGACAATAAAAAGTGCTTTTATATAATATTGACCAAAAACTCATAACATTGATAAAAGTGCTTATGAGATAATTTAACCAACCACCATTTGCTCCTTTGTTATGGCACTTTTTTAAAAACTACTTTAAAGTAATTTAAAAAGATGGGCCAAATAGACACTTAAACATGATTTGACTTTTAAAGAAATTAATAATGTGATCCTAAAGTTATTAAAAGATGCCACATGCCATAACTCTATGGGGAAATCTAATAGCAAATACCTACCTATGAAACTTGATGTAAATATACTTTTAATTAAACTAACCCCAATTTGAGAGAGGTGTCTGAACTATCATAGTCTAGAGGAGGATCAGATGAGCTGCCAACATTGGCTGACTCAGATGGAAGACCTTGTTCATGTACAAGGCTCTTAACCTAAAACCACAGTTTCCATATTAAGAAATTCTTCCCACCATCTGAAACAATAGAAACATTGAATTAATATGCAAAGACTTTAATACCCATCACCTGCTTCAATCGCTGGTTCACTTCCATCAGCTGGATTTCCTGCGTGGACAGTAAAAAGTAGCATTGTAACAGCAGGTGAATTTTAACAAAATTAAAGAGATTTTTTCTGATATTATGATAATAAAATATGATTTCTGATAAAATAGATAAGGATTAGGGATTATTACCACCAAAATTCTAATAATCCTCTTAAGCCTTTCCTATTTTATTAATCAGATGAATTTTAACAAAATTAACGAGATTTTTTCAGTGACATGCAGATCAAACCTAAAATCCCTACCCTAATCTCACCCCTTAATTACCTTATAGTTTTGTGGGCTAATTTAGCTCTACAACTTAGAATTACTATGAACTAGTCAATTCGGTGTTTTGCTACCTAACATAACTCAAAATGGCAAAATGTTTCAATTTCTCTATCCCACTGTAAGAGCGAAGAGGAAGTGCATTTTCTAAAAGAGAAAAATCCTTTGTTCGCTCTTTCTTTCTTTTTGTCACAAGCTTCATTCGGCATCTAGTTAGTGTCTTTCTTAATACTTCATAAATTTATTATGATCAATCTTAAATGCAAGAACTATCATATAGACTCACGCTGACCTTAGACCTCTAGGAAACTTCAAATTATTTATTCCAAAACCCCGCCAACTTTGCCAAACAACCTAAGACAAAGTTTGGCCATGAGACCTATAAACCAAATGTGCACCCCAAAAACTTCAATACATATATAGTTTTTTTATTGGGCGGTACATGGAAAATTTTCAGTAATTTGTAGATACTTTTCGCATCATATTTGCACTAAATATAATCACTGAGGAGGTGTGGGGGGGGGGAGTAAGCAGCCAAATTTCGTCAATTATATGTTCAATCTTCATGTATATATATATGTGCGAGTGTATTGTACTTGATGGTTGAAAACTAGTCAAGTTAATCAAGAACAAACAAAATCAATTTAATAATTCTTCATATATCACCAAAAAAAAAACTTCACCGTTCAACCCTATACATATATATATATATATATATATTTATGATAACTTTTCTTCTCAACCTCAAGCTTCATCAAGTGATAACAAAGAAAATATGAGACTATAATAGTAAGTTTGGCATGTGTTAGACCTTTCTTTTGAGCGCATTGATCCTTTTTACGATTATTGCATCCTGAAAAACACATAAAAGTACCATATGTTTAATGCAGATCACATCAATTTCTCTATAGCAGTAAGATGATTCAAAAAAACAATAATCAAATGTATAAATCTCAGGTACTTCTAATAGTTGGTAGAGAAAGAGAAGGAATTGAAAAAGAATGAAATGGGGAGAAAGGAGGGGAAGAAATGATTAGATAATAATTTTTCTTTCATTTTTTGAATGTTTAAACTTAAATAAGGTAATGAAAAAATTAAATAATAAAATTAATTACTTATAACATTTTTAAAATTTTATTTTTTTATTATAATGATTAGTTACAATAATTTAGTGTTTTGATATTGAAATTTTAAAACATCATAAATAATATACTTAATGATTGGTTTCTCTTCAAAAATCCTCTGAATTGGAGAAATTTACACATATGAAGAGTGGAAGATTTAAAAAGTTAGTGAATAATCTTTTATTCTCCTACCTTCTTTATAATAAACTTCCAAGCAAGGGGAAGGTCTAAGTCAAACCTTCCCTCCTCTTCCCTTGTCCTCCCCTATCCTCGGTCCAGGGGATAATGGAGGGGAAGGGAAGGGGATTGCCTTGTATGGGAGTTTGTTATAAGGAGAGGAAAAGAATGAAGTATTTTCAACTAACCTTCCAAAATTCTCTAAACTCCTCCCTCCTTTATAATTTAAATTTACTCCAATTTGAGGGATTATGGACAAAAAAACCAACCACGTTAAATATTATATATTTTTTTAAATATCAATAAACCAAAATATTATCATTAATCACTTTAACAATAGATCAACTTGTAAGAAAAATATATAATAATAAGTTATTTCTTTTATTAAATTTTTTTAATATATTCCCTTATTAATTTTAAACATCCAAATAAGGAAAAAAAAAATTATCATTTAACCTTTTCTTTTCTTCCCCTCCCTTCTCCCTTTCATTTTCTTCGGATTGTGTCCTCCCTTTCCCTCCCAACTCTCAAACATACCTTTAGGATTCAATCCATTAATATATCAAAATACAAGGAAACATGCAGTATAGAAGGGGGCAAAGTGCAAACCTTTGCTTTGGTTTCTAGAAGCCCCTCTAGCTTCTGTAATTCTTTTGTACTCAATACTAGCAGCTCTTCCCCCTTCAAATACCTATTAAAGCTTCATAGAGTCATGCCTCAGTGATACAATATTGTAGGTTCAATCATAGAGAAGACACAAAGTAGCAGCGCTGCACAGTATATAGATATATACCTCAGTTCATGAGTCTTATTGGCTTCTTCCTTCCGCAGCATGCTGTTGGTGTCACTCTCAGTCTATATATTCATAAATTTCCAAGAGATTCATATTCATTTCTTTAGAATTTCCAGTTAGGCAAAATCAATTATATATATAATTCTTAGTCTATATATTTTCTGCATTTTTATGAGATAGAATTAAAACTTCTTTCATTTAAAAATTAGAGTGAAATGCTATTTTGATCCTTAAAATATATATCTTTTTCTCAATTTGATCCCTTAAAGCTAGAGAAAGCAAAAACATGGAAGATTTAAATTAATTCTTTTATTCTCGTTCTGTTTTCTTTCAAAATTTGCACGTAATGCTAATAAAACTTAAGCTACCAGTATATAGTATCATTAGTACTTGAAGTTCCACTATAGAATGACAATGGCACTTTTTTTTTTAAGTTCATTTGGAACCGATTTTTGATTCGAACTTGAATCTTCACCTTTGAGACGACCAATTAGCTTATTGGTCAAATGGTAGCAGTATTGTATATACCTACCCACCCTTTTAATACTGTGCACTTTAGAGAATAAAGTGCTAGTAGTTAACAATTGATGAAAAAAAAATCAAAGACACTGATCATTTTCACACATTAATAGGTAATTATTAGACTGCTACTTCATCAAAATCTAACCCATTGATTTTCTCATAATCAGTTACCTGCTTATATTTTATTCTATAAAATGCATATTATACTTTAGAGGAGCCAAATTCTCTTAAATTATGCTTTTATTTAAGATTATGCTATATATAAATTCGTCAAATATTTCTAGCTCTTATTGTCCCATATGTTCTCTTTCAAATGTCTATAGCAAATTTATCAGATGATTTATTTTTTAATCGTGAATTATGAACCATATTGAATCATACGATTTAGAAACACATTAAAAAATAATTTAAAATATATGTAAACAAATAATATAAATATAATACTCAAAATAATATATTAATGCCAATAATTTGAAAAAGTAATCCACTTATTTGGGAACTTTTTACTTTTAAGATAAAATTTGCTTTTTGTAAGTTTGGTTATGTTTGAACTTTGAAGATTCCTAGTTCTAGTTTCCTCCTGTGACATTACTTGGGGAGTTCCTAATTTGGAAGTGTTCGCATTTCTTTTCTTCTTTTTTTGGGATACAGCAAACATTTCTATTTTAACTAAAAGTTTAGAACACATTTGGCCATTTGAGAATCCTATTAAAATAGAATGAGACAGAACCCTGCATTTTGCAGCATTCCGTCTCATTCTATTAAATTATTATATAAGAAAAAGAAAAGAAAAGAATCCTAATTAAAACATAACTCTGATGCCGAGGAAGACAACATGGCTATGAAGAGGCTAAGCAGACAACTCGGCCATGAGAAAAGAGTCCTTATTAAAAAAGAACACTGCAATATTACCAACAACTGAAGAAGACAACCCAGCCAGGAACAGTTGTGATATTATTAACTTTTTTTTTTGGACACAAAGTTGTGATATTATTAACTGAAGAGGCAAACAAGACTACTCAACCATGAACAGCTTCCAAAATTACCAAAATAGTGCAATTCACAATTCTTGGCCTGAATCATACGATTTCAGTGATTCAACCCACAATTCATGAACACCTCCAATTCACCCAATGATTAGAATCGCTGGAAAGGTGAATCATGTCAAATCGCATGATTCGAATCGCAAATCATGCAGACAACTATGGTCCACAGTGATAGGCATTTTCACATAGCTTTATGAGGTAACAAAAATTAGAAAAATATACATCAATTATATGCATTAAGATTAGTATGCAGTTAAATGAAAGCCTTTACTGTGCAGCTGGCTCTAATCATAATTCTTCTATAGAAATTAATGGAACTAACAAATGTTTTATACACAAATGCTCTGCTCCAAAACGTTTTAAAACCATTACTGAATAAATTGATTCATGGACAACTAAGTTCTTAACATATATTGCTTTTGAAAAAGTTTTATATGTCAAGGCAGCTATAACAATAGGTTTGAGCTTTGAGGTAGTTACTGGATGATATAGAGCTAGCTAGTTACACTTTCAATGGCAACATTTTGGTGATGACATTAAAAGTCGTCACTGAAATTTCGCACATCAATTAGATCTTAAAATGATGATATATTAAAAAAAATTAACCGATAAAATCAGAGTTAATATAGGTGAGGTTTTAGTTTGAAATCATATATTGACCTTTGAAGGTACCCTATTTATATAAAAATCATGAGTATTTTTGTATTTATGCATGTAGGTTAAGCTGATTAACAAAAGCTCACCACTCATTTAGACTCTAAAATTTAACTCAGTGAATAAAACAATGAGCCAACCTGAGCTTCTTCCAAGCAACTGAAATAATAGATGTCACATTTTATATGTGAGAATTAAATAGTATGTCATCCATATATGCCAAGATATTTGTATGTCTTTGCACGCAATACGCAATGCCTGTAATTCAAAGTAGGGTTTGTGAAGAAAACCTACTTCCTCTAGGACGCACAGAAAGAGAGAGAGAGAGAGAAGATGCATTGTGAGTTGTCCAATATATATCAACAATCTCTTCCTTTTGTTCACAAGTGCCACTCTTTTGTGTTAATACAGTCTCCAAATGAACATCCAGAAATAGATTTCTGTTATTTTTATTCACTATTTATATATTTATCCAATTTTTTGTGTTACTTTACTACAAAATGAAAAGTTGCAATATCAAATTAAAGACTGACAAGTTATATACAGGAGTGTTAGGCAAGGAAAGAACTGTGAGAAGACATCATTGGTTAGCACTCATTTATAATAACAAATAAGAAAGAAAAATTTAGATAAAGTTCGCATAATAGGTAGAGAAAGTTTTTCTAAAAGAGTTAATATTTTCAAAGCCATTAATGTTTTTCTTTTGCTAAAGAAATAATGATGCAAAACAGTGTTATCAAATCCATAAGGATTGAACACTGTTTTACAGAAACATTGAGATTCTCTAACTCGTTTCTAGTCATCCTAATGTTTGTCTAGAATGATGAGCTAAAATTCAACTGAAAAGGAAGCCTAAATACAGTAGAGAATGAATGAAAACATTAATTACAGAACTTTCTTTGTTAGAAGATAGTGGAAGATAAAAGAGTCGAGAAAGAGAGAGAATGAGACCTTGAACTAGAATATTCAAAGTGTTTGCCAGTATCAGAAAAGACTGACAGCTATCTCAGCATCGCAGAGTTGAAAGCTCCTGAGCCTTCTGAAAAAGCCCTTTTCCCCTCTTAGAAAATGCCACCTGCCTCGCTGTTATGTTATCGATCTTCTTGATTTCTATCTTCTGTCTCGTCATTTCCCTAAACCAGAGAGAAAGAAATCATAGTTTCAGATGAAGAAAAGAATGCTGCCTTATCCTCTCCCAAAAGACAACTCAAAATCATCAGATCCAATTCACTGTTACAGAAAATTGTTTGTGGGTCAAAGGAGAAAGAAAAATTAAGGGGAAATCTTAAAGAACAAAGATAGTTTCATATCAGAATAACCTGATATATCTTACTGTACAACACTAAGAATTAAGTAACCACTCAAACGAAAATGAAGATAGAAATGGGGGAGAGAAAGAGAGAGAGGGAGAAAAATTTTGGAAATAAAAAAGAGAAAAGGGATTTAAGTGTCTAGAAAAGGAGATTTAGAAGAATCTGAAACCGACCCTAGATGGAAAGAAAGTAGTCACGAAGTTTGAAGAAAGTAGAACTAGAAATGGAAACTCACCCAATAGCGATGAGCACCAGCATTAATATTCATCCATGTGCAAAGAGAGGAGGCGGGGCAAGTGGGGGTAAGGAAAGAAACAAGGGGAAGGAAAGATACAGAGATAAATTGGACACTATTTATTGTATCTTCGTTTTCTTGCTTTCCTTTTGTGGACTGTCAGATGGTTGGCACCACACTCCAAAAATAAAATAAATCCACCCAACGAAATGCTGAGATAGAGAGAGAAAAGGGTCCTCGATCGGGTGAAACTTTGTTCAGCAAAGAGTGAAGGTTTCCTTTTATGGGCATGCAGAAAATGGGTTTCATTGTCAGCAAAAAAAGACTTGTAGACCAGACATCCGAGGACGTATGGATATTGGATAGTGAGGTTGTCTTAATCTGTGGTTGTGATTGCTTCTCCGTACAATTGACCATACCTCCTTGAATGCTTCGGTATCATGACATCTCCTACCCTCGTACTTTCGAGTTTATCTCTTTCTCATTCCTTAAATTAAACCTACTCCCCATAAATTAAAAGTTAATTTTTATTAAACTTAAATCTTATTTTGATCTTAAAAAAAAGTTTTTCAGTGTCAATTATCTTCTGTAAAAAAATTTTGCCGCGCTGAAAATAAGGTCTTAAGATATATGACATTGCAGTCAAATCTTATTTTGGTTCGAGTGCATATATAGGTAATTTGTCTATTATTAAAAATATTATCAATACCAATTCACGAAAAAAAAGTGATAATTAATAAACAAAAAATATTTATTTTTTAAAATGTATTCACGTTAGGCTTTATTAATAAATTAGTATTTCTGTTTGTGTGAGTTTCTTAATTGTATTAATCAATAATTTAAATGTTGTTAATAAAAAAATAGTTTAATATGTGTAAGCAAATAACTAATCCATATGAAGACAAATTTAAGACACTATTTTATTATCATGTTTTACTATTTATCTGTGTTTGACATTTTTTCTATAAATTTAAATGATTGTTTGCAATTGAAACATTGATACACATTCAATAGACATCATATTAAAAAAAAAATGAGACAATAGAATCTCATAATATGTAGCTTAAAGAGTATTAGACGCTAATATGTATCACACGAATAAAAATAATAAAAATGAGTATAAATAATACTTTGAATTTATGTAAATTGAATTCAAATATTGGATGACAAAGATAAATTATTTATGTTTATTAGAATAAAAAAATGAAACTTTTATTTTTCAAGTTGAGGAGGTTGGTTTATTATTAATATGACACTCAAACCCTCCTTTTTGTGAAGTCATACACACTTCAAAATATTTTATATTCAAAATTTAAAAATGTAGCTTTTTAAAAGAATTTAATTTTTTTTTCATTTTTAAATTATTTTATCTATAAATTTTTATTATTTTAAAACTAAATTTATTTTATAAACTTTAAAATTTATTCATATTTTTTTGATCAAATTGGTATAAATGATCATAAATTTACTAAAAGATTTCTAAACATTTTATGTTTTCAACCTTTTTAAAAAATGTTTTGAAAAATATTTTCTTCTAAAATATAATGAAATAGATGTTCTTTTAAATATTTAACACTTAAATAGGATTCTCTCAGTGGACATTACATTGAAAATGATAAATGGCAAACATTAGAAACTTTTTTCTTATCAAAAGTATTTTTTTTAATTTGAAACTTCACTGAAACCGAAAGTTCAGTCACTCTCACAAATATATGTTCATATAAATTGTTAGTTTCAATAATTTAACATTGAAAAATTTACTGAAAACCAAAATTTGAATTAAAAACAATTAATTTTTTGTGTAACTCAAGATCAATAAATGAAATAAATAATAAAAATTACATTTTAACATAAAAAATAATAGTATAATATGGAAAATAAATCAAGAAACACTACCTGTACTCTTAAAATTCTCTCCCTGCGCTTACGAGTTATAAGAAGAGAGTATTCATTTTGCATATTTTGGATGGATTTGTGTTATTGAATCCCTTGGTCTCACTACATAATTTGCTTCCATCATTTTTTATTAAAGATTCTGTTATTAAGAAAATCTACATAATTAAAGAAAAGCACAATGTTAAATTCAGGAAAATTAATTTGTGCCCCGTACTATCGATAAATAAACATGAAGGCTGTTGAAAACAAATATACTATGACGAAAAAAATGTTGCTAGCATCCACTAAGTTGTAGTAAGGGGGGATGCATGATGCTACACATCAATTAAGTCTAACGTTGCATTCAGCCAATTTCTCTTCAAACTTCTTTACAAATCTCAAGCTATTAAATACAAAACTTAATATATAAAACGGTGGGTGTGTTATTTTTTCAATACAAATGAAAAAAAAAAAAGTAAATAGGAAGTTGTGTATATACTCAACGTGCAGCTATTCAAATTCGAAGAATATATTTAAATATCAATTCACCGTATCTCTTATTAGGACTCAAGCTATTATTTCAGCATAAGAATGTGAATTAGCCCAACCCTGCTCTGCTTGAACCATTGTTGCCATTTGTAGTTTAGCCTTATGGAATATGGACTTCACGATCAACCTTCTACATGAGAGGAGTTATCTAAATAGTTTCGAATCATGAAAGTGTCACTATGCACGCTTTGCTTGTCATTAACTTCGAGAGAAAATTGCTTTTTGAGTGCTTATCGTGCAACTTAATTTGACTAGATCGACTTTTTGTTGTTTATACTTTCGGTAAACTTCATATAGACATACGGAATTATGCGTAAAAGGAAGATTTAGTAACACTATTTTGCAATTACTGTTAATCCATAATCTCTTTAATTTTTTTGTTTTAACATGCATGGATTGCTTAACATCTAGTTACATAAAACCTATTTAATACACAATTCATGAATCAACCACACGCATTTTCGAAGTGCTGCACGAGGCAAGGCAACAGGCTGCTACGTGAGGTGTTGCAGCATGAGGGAACGCTGCATTTTTGGGGTTTGGGCTGTAGAAGAAATCTCTAATGGGCTACGCTGGAATAATATGAAAGTGATCTTTATTTTTTATCTAACAAAATGGCCCATTATGTAGCATTTGGTAAACTGGCGGATTTAGCACAAGATTACGAGTTAACCAGTTTTTCTACCTTAAGCTCGTAACATCGTACGATATTACAAGTTAAATCCCAATTTTGACAACCACGCGCTCCACTCCCAACCTGCTGTCATCCCTAGAATCAAGGTCACAGTTGTCCCACATGCCTCTATAAAGATTTATTGAATGCTACGGGAACATGCATTTGTTTCACTAACAACTAATGCAATTATATTGTTAGAGAATTGAGATTGTAAAAGAAGTTGAAAACAAAAGTTGTGCAGAATATAGAAACACAGAACAAAAAAGTAAAATGAAACCCTGTATATTCATCATGCATGTTGAGTGTTTATATCTTGTGAAGATTGAGTGTTACAACGGAATAGGCTAAACTTAAGGAGAAGATAAACTCGTTTGAATGTTTAAAATTTGAATATAGATAAAAGTAGTTTAAAATATCCTATCTCTATCACGCCCCTGCAAGATAGACGTGCCATGAAGGACGCCGATCTTGGACCGAAGAAGACAAAACTAAGAGGTTGGTAGAGGTTTTGTAAGCAGATCGACAAGTTGATATTTGGAGGAAACATGAATGACATGGAGCTGATTGGAGGAGACAAGTTCCCGAACAAAGTGGTAGTCAAGTGCAATGTGTTTCATGCGTGAGTGAAACACCGGGTTGACACAAAGATAAGTAACCCCAACATTGTCACAGTGAATGACAGGAGTGTGAGATGAAGAAATGCCAAGCTCTTGAAGGAGGTTAAGGAGCCAAGTGGTTCAGTAGCAATGGAGGTAAAGGAGGTTAAGGAGCCAAGTGGTTCAATAGCAATGGAGGCAACTGCACGATATTTAGCCTCTGTGGATGATCGGGCCACGAATCGTTGCTTCTTGGATGACCAAGAAACAACATTAGGTCCAAGGAAAACTAATTGGCCCGAGGTTGAAGTTCTGTAATCAAGGTTGCCAGCCCAATCCGCATCGAAGAAGGCATGCAGTTGTAACATGGAGGAAGGAGATATATGAAGGCCATAATTAATGGTGGATTTAAGGTACCTTAGAATCCGCTTGACAGCTTGAAGATGCAAGGTAGAAGGGCAATGCATGAATTGAGCACACTTGTTGATAGCAAACCCAATATCTGGCCGGGTCATAGACAGGTATTAAAGGCCACCTACGATACTTCTGTATTCTGTGGCATTAACCGGAGCTGAGCCATCATTAAGTTTGAGAGAAACACAAGTGGACATTGGGGTATTTGTACCCTTAGCTTCGGTCATGGATGTCTTCCCCAAGAGATCTCTGATGTACTTCTGTTGGGATAGGAACAGACCATTGTAATGCGAGATGAATTCAATGCCGAGAAAATAAGTGGGTTGACCTAGATCTTTGAGTGAGAATTTTGCAGCCAAGGTAGTTCAGAAAGCAGTCAAGAATGGGGTATGATTGCCAGTGAGGAGTAAATCATCCACATATACAAGAAAGTAGGCTATAACACCATTCGATCGATAGATAAATAAGGAACCATCAGATTTAGAATTAATGAAACCACAAGATAACAAAAAACGGGCGAGCTCATGATACCAAGCTCTGGGGGCTTGTTTCAAGCCATAAATCACCTTATGAAGTCTACAAACATGATCAAGGTGCATGGGATCAATGTGGCCCAAAGGTTGACTCATGTAGACCTCATCATGAAGAGTGCCTTGAAGAAAAGCATTGTTGACGTCCATGTGCTTGAGGGGCTAACGATGATGGAGTGCAATGGTTAGAGCTGATTGGATTGTGGAAGGCTTGACAACTAGGCTGAACGTGTCTGTGTAGTCCATGCCACTGCATTGGTTGAAGCCTTTAGCAACCAACCTGGCTTTGTGGCGTTCAATCTCACCAGTAGGGAGTCTTTTAACTTTGTAAATCCATTTGTAGCCTATGACATTGGCTAAAGGAGGCTTAAGAACAAGATACCAGGTGCCATTTTTTATCAAGGCATTAAATTCCTGAGACATGGCTAGATGCCAGGCATTATACTTAAGGGCTTGCAAGAGACATGTGGGTTCAGAACTAGGGGGAAGAGGGTGTTTGGAGGTGTTGAGGTTAAAGGGAATTTTAGGTTTGAAAATGTTATTTTTAGATCGAGTGATGATCTGGTTAAGTGAAGGTGCAGGAATGATGGAAGAAGGAGGAGGAGATGGGGTAGGTAAGGAGGAAGATGGTTCGGGTGGAGTGAGGTCAGAGGAGGGAATTGGAGAGATAGAAGTAGGAATGAGTGAGGAAGGAGTAGGAGTGGGATCGGAAGAGGTAGATGAGTTAGGGAAGGGATCAGGGTTGGATGAGTTGATGAGAACGGTCTGGTTAGTAGAGGGTAGGGGAGTAGCTGGTGAGGAAGAGGGGAGTGAAGGAGTAATGGAGGGGAAGGTGGAAGTAGGAACAGAGAGATAAGGAGAGATGGGAGGTTCGGGAGGGGTCAGGGAAGGAGTGGAAGAGAGCTGATGATATGGAAAGGTGGTTTCAAAGAGTTGAACATGGCGAGAAATATGAAACTTGGAGTGTGTAGTTATAGCAGAGGTAAGCATGTTTGTCAGAGGAGTAGCCAAGGAAGATGCATGAAGAAGATCGAGGGCAAAGTTTGTTTGTGGAGTAGGGACGAAGCCATCGCAGCCAAACACATGAAGAGAGGTGTAATTGGGAGGATGTTGGAAGAGAGTGTGATAGGGAGAAGACATGTTAAGGATGGGAGTGGGAAGACGATTGATCAGGTAATTTGCAGTAAGAAAAGCAAAGGACCAGAATGTGGAGGGGAGGCCAGCGTGATGAAGTAGGGCTAAGCCAGTTTCAACAATATGCATGTGTTTCCACTCAGCCAAACCATTTCGTTCAGGTGTGTAGGGTGGAGTGGTGAAGAAAGAGATGCCGAATCATGCAAGATGGGGTTTTAGTTTAAGAAATTCACCTCCATTATCCGAATGAAAAGAGCGTATAGGAAGGTTAAAATATTTTTCTACAACCAATTTAAAGTGAGTGAAGATGCTAAGAACATCGGATTTTAGAGAAAGTGGATAAAGCTATGAATAACGCATAAAGTGATCAACAAACACAGCGTAATATCGATATTGATCAATAGAGACTGAGGGTGCAGAACCCCATACATCTGCAAAAATACATTCGAGTGGTGCTGATGTATTTAAACTAGAGACGGAAAATGGAGTTTTGTGACTCTTATTACAAGCGCAAGAATTACAAGTAGATAAACTCTTAGGAATGGAAAACTGAGAAGCTGCAGCAATGTGATAGAGGATGCAAGAGTGTGGATGTCTCAAGCGATGATGCCAAAGCGAAGGAGAAGTGGTGCGTTGGAGAGACAATGCCTGAGGAGATGAGCGAGAAGTGGAGATTGTGGCTGGAATGGGATAGGTGTTGGATTTACTAGGCCCTTGGAGAAGACATGCCCTTGTGGTGAGATCCTTCACAAGGAAAGAGTTAGGTAAGAATTCAATAGAAGTGTTGTTAGTTTTACAGAATTGGGAAACAGAAATTAAGTTTTGTTTCATGGTGGGAACACAATGCACATTGTTAAGTACAAACGTAGAGGAAGATGAAGAAAGAGTAGAGGAACCTGTGTGAGTAATTGGCAAACTTGCACCGTTGCCTATCAGCATGGCATCAGACCCTTCGTATGGAGTGTTGTGGGAGAGGTTGCTGGAATCATGTGTGACATGATGAGAGGCACCAATGTAAAGAAGCCAAGTCTGAGGATTGAGGGAGGATGGAGAGTAGGTGAAGTTTGCTTGTGGAGCTCGATTAGGTCGAAGATGAGGAAAATATTTGTAGCATTTGTAGGTAGGGTGACCAGGTTTGAAGCATAGTTGGCAAGTGATGGGAGAGGAGGTATCTGAAGGTGTTGGTGTGGGAAGTAAGGGGCGAGGAGAATAAGGAGGTGGTCGACGTTTGAAGTGAGGATTGTATTTGTGGATAGGGTTAGCAATGAGAGGAATGGGTGAGTGGGAGATATCATCTTTCTTCGTGTAGGATTCAAAGTCCACCAATTTATCCCGTAGCTCTAGGAAGGATATAGGGGTGTCACGAGCACGTAGAGGACCTGAGATATCCTTAAAATCATATCCAAGGCCATTCAAGGAGATAACGAGATCAAGGTCATCGATGGGGTTGGATATGAGTGCAATTTCATCAGCAAGATTGTTTAAGTGTTGGAGATAGGTGGTGATAGATTGAGTGCCTTTTGTAGCTGTGAAGAGTTTTTCTTTTAGTGACATGAGGAACGAGATTGATTTGCGAAGAGAGTTTTAAGATGGTCCCAGGCTTCTTTTGAGGTTTTGGGGTTGCCTAATAGTTTCAAGACATCTGGTTCAAGAGAGTCTACGATTGCATGAAGTATAAGTTTGTCCTGCCTAGTCCAGAGAGTGAATTCACAGTTAGGGACAGGGATGGTTTGGGATAGAATAGTGGGTGGACAGCAAGGATGAGTGCCATCAACGTAAGACATGAGATTATGGCCAAAGAGTAACGCATCAATGAGAGTCTGCCATGATGAGTAATTATCGTGATTGAGTTTGAGAGGAATGTGGGCTAAGGTGAAAGAAATTAATGTCGTAGTTGAGTGATGAGAAGATGGAGAAGGAGAGTGTGGATGAGTATTTGAAGAAGATGAGTTTAACATGTCTGAGGTGGGGAAAATAATGTTTACCATGGAAGGAGCTGTTAAGCGAGTGGCTCTGATACCATATAGAAACACAGAACAAAGAAGTAAAATGAAACCATGTATATTCATCATGCATGTCGAGTGTTTATGTACATCTTGTGAGGATTGAGTGTTACAACGGAATATGCTAAACCTAAAGAGAAGATAAACTCTTGTTTGAATGTTTAAAATTTGAATATAGATAAAAGTAGTTTAAGATATCCTATCTCTATAACAAAATTGAGTAGAAAAATTACACGGTACTTTTAAGGTGGTGATATATGTCCCATGCATTTTTCCCATTCAGAACAACAGAAACTAGAAAGCTGAGATTGCAAAGATAAAATCTAGAATCCTGCAGAAAAACGAGATTGTAAAGCAAGATAAAATCTAGAATTGTGAAGAAAAACTACATGTTCCTTTAAGTGTGAAAATTACTTTTGATGAACAAACGCCTCAAGTGAACATAAACATTTAACATATATATATATATATATATATATATATATATATATATATATATATATATGTTATTTTTCAAAGCACATTTTAATTTTTCCTACAAAATGCTTCCGACTGTGATGAGTGTTTCATTTTATACATATTCAAACAAAAAAGCCTTTTACCTTTTCATTATGAGATGCAAACTGAAAATAACAACTACAAAAAGAAAAAAAAAATCACTAGGCACCACAAATAGGAGGGCGATGGGTAGGCACCACAAACTGATGTTATTATCATTTGAGCTACAGTTTATGGTCTTTTTAAGATCAAATTTTAAGTAAAATAATCTTTCTGCATAAAAAGATATAAATTGTTTTAATTTGGTTCTCTCTATTAAGAAATATAGGGTCTTTATTTATTTATTACTTATTAAGGGTAGCATAGTCTTTTCATAATTTAGTTAGCCTATATATTGTTTCTTTGTATTTAGATTATTATTCTATTGTATTCTTTCAGCATCAATGAAACCCTAGTTTTCTCCTTTTTTGTATTTCTCTAAATTCTTTAACATGGTATCAGAGCATGGTTTCATGGCACGAGGCTTAATCCTAAACAGAGTTTGTACAATTTCGTTTGGCTCAGTTTCGTACCGTACAGTTTTTCTTTGGCATTCTGGTTTTCTACGCATCTTGATTATGGCTACCGAAAGAGACGATTCGCTTCAATATGTGAGTGTGAGGTTGGACAGAAAGAATTATTCGTATTGGAGTTATGTGATGAGAAATTTTCTCAAGGATAAGAAGATGTGGGGATATGTTAGTGGAACTTTTGTGAAACCTGGGGCTATTGATGAGAATTATACTGTTTTAATCGAGGCGTGGGAAGCAAACAACGCAAAAATTATTACTTGGATTAATAATTATGTTGAGCACTCTATAGGTACACAGTTGGCAAAATATGAGACAGCAAAGGAGGTTTGGGATCACCTACAAAGGTTATTCACCCAATCGAATTTTGCAAAGCAATATCAATTGGAGAATGATATACGAGCCCTTCAGCAGAAGAATATGAATATTCAGGAGTTTTATTCTGTTATGACTGATCTTTGGGATCAATTGGCCCTTATAGAATCGACAGAATTAAAAGCATGTAGTGCCTATATTGCTCGTAGAGAGAAACAATGGTTGGTACAATTTTTAACTGCACTTCGTAGTGATTTTGAAGGACTTAGAGGTTCAATTCTACATCGTTCTCCACTTCCTTCCGTTGATTCAGTTGTCAGTGAGTTATTGGCTGAAGAAATACGTCTTAATTCTTATTCTGAAAAGGGAATTCTTTCCAGTTCGAATCCTTCTGTGTTAGCAGTACATCCCAAGAATCAGAATAAGCCTTACACAAGGGTTGCCTTCGACGAGTGTAGTTTCTGTAAGCAGAAAGGTCATTGGAAGGCTCAGTGTCCCAAGTTGAGAAATCAGAATCAATCTCAACAGCAATCGCAATCTTGGAAGCCTAGCAACCAGTCACAGAAGTTTAACAACAAATCCTCATCGTCCAATACTGCAGCAGTAGTTTCATCAGATCAGTTCACCAATCCTAGTACTCTGACTGAGCAATTTCAGAAGTTTCTCTCCTCACAACCACAGGCCATGTCTGCTTCTTCTTCCATAGGTCAATCGCCTCATAATTCTTCAGGTATGTCACATTCTGTATGGGTCTTGGACTCTGGCGCTTCACATCATATGTCTCCATATTCTTCATCTTTTACTTCTATGTCTCCTTCATCTTTGATTCCTGTTATGACTGCTGATGGCACTCCTATGCCTTTAGCAGGTGTTGGTTCTGTTGTCACACCTCACTTGTCTTTACCTAATGTTTATCATATTCCGAAACTGACATTAAATCTTGCTTCTGTTGGTCAGTTATTTGATTCTGGTAATTTAGTCACATTTTCTTCCTCTTCTTGTTATGTGCAGGATCTGCAATCTCAGAAACTGATTGGGACAGGTTGTAGAAAGGGGGGATTATATGTTTTGGATGAGTTAAAAGTGCTAGTTGCTGCAGCTGCTACTACTAGTGTTGATTTGTCTTCTTTTCGTTTGAGTCCTTCTTCTGTTTTTTATTTATGGCATTTTCTTCTAGGTCATGTTTCGTCTTCTCGTTTGAGATTTTTAGCATCCACAGGGGCATTAGGAAATTTACAAACCTATGATATTTCTGATTCTAGTGGATGTAAACTGGCAAAATTTTCAGCCTTACCGTTTAATAAAAATATTTCTATTTCTTCCTCTCCATTTGATTTAATTCATTCTAATGTCTGGGGACCTTCTCTTGTTGCCACAAAAGGAGGGTCTCGATATTATGTTTCTTTTATTGATGATCATACTCGTTATTGTTGGGTTTATTTAATGAAACATCGTTCTGAATTTTTTGAGATATATACAGCCTTTCGAGCTCTTGTCAAAACTCAACATTCTGCTATTATCAAATGTTTTAGGTGTGATTTGGGTGGAGAATATACCTCTAATAAATTTTGTAAGCTATTTGCCTTAGATGGAACTATTCACCAAATTTCGCGTACAGATACTCCTGAACAAAATGGTGTTGCTGAAAGAAAACATAGACACATTGTTGAAACTGCTTGTTCTCTCTTGTTGTCTTCTTCTGTTCCTAGTGAGTTTTGGGATGAAGCTGTTCTTACCGCTGTAGGTTTGATTAATACAATTCCATCTTCTCATACTTCAAGTATTTCTCCTTTCGAAATGTTGTATAGGTACGCCCCTGATTATTCTTTCCTTAGAGTTTTTGGTTGTAATTGTTTTGTACTTCGTCCTCATGTAGAACGCAACAAGTTGTCCTCTCGATCTGCTATTTGTGTCTTTCTTGGTTACGGTGAAGGTCAAAAGGGATATCGTTGTTTTGATCCAATCGCTCATAAATTTTATGTGTCTCGTCATGTTCTGTTTCTTGAGCATATACATTTCTTTTCTATTCCATCCACTACTCATAGCTTGACTAGATTTGATCTTATTCATATAGATTCTTTTTCTGAGGATTTTGATAGTTTGTCATTTCCGGTTTCTAGTATTAATAATTATGTAAGTACTGACACTTTACTCTCCAATCCACCTGAAGCTTCATATGAGATTGTGGATCCACCTCTACGTCAATCCACATGCATTCGTAAGTCCACAAAGTTACCAGATTTTGTTTATTCTTGTTATTCTTCATCTTTTACTTCCTTTTTAACTTCTATTCATGGTCTCTCTGAGCCCTCTTCTTATAAAGAGGCAATTCTTGATCCTCTTTGGCAGCAAGCCATGGATAAGGAACTTTCTGCTTTACATAAGACAGGTACTTGGGATTTGGTTCCTCTACCTCCTGGTAAGAGTGTTGTTAGTTGCCGTTGGGTGTATAAGATCAAGACAACATCTGACAGATCTATTAAGCGATACAAAACTAGATTGGTTGCAAAAGGGTACTCTCAACAGTATGGTATGCATTATGATGAGACATTTGCTCCTATTGCAAAAATGACTACTATTCGTACTCTTATTGCAATGGCTTCTGTTCGTCAGTGGCCTATTTCTCAATTTGATGTTAAAAATGCCTTCTTAAATGGAGATCTTCAAGAAGTTTATATGGCACCACCTCCTGGTGTTTCGCATGAATCTGGGTATGTTTGCAAGCTCAAGAAAGCATTATATGGTCTTAAACAAGCACCTCGTGCTTGGTTTAAAAAAATTTCTGTTGTGATCTCTTCCCTCGGATTTGCTTCTAGTAGTCATGATTCTGCTCTTTTTATTAAGTGCACTACTGCAGGACGTATTATTCTGTCTTTATATGTTGATGACATGATCATTACTGGTGATGATATTGTTGGTATTTCAGTTTTGAAGACAAAGTTAGCTAGACAGTTTGAAATGAAGGATTTGGATTCTCTGCGATATTTCTTAGGTATTGAGGGAGCCTACTCACCTAGAGGTTATCTTCTTTCTCAGTCAAAATATGTTGAAGATATTCTTGAGCGGGCTAGACTTACTGATAATAAGACTGCAGATACTCCCATTAAGGTTAACATCAAGTATTCTTCTACTTCTGATGGTTTACATTTGTCTGACCCTACTTTATATCGTATTATTGTTGGAAACTTGGTATATCTCACTATTACTCGTCCAGATATTGCATATGTTGTTCATGTTGTTAGTCAGTTTGTTGCCTCTCCTACTACAATTCATTGGGCAGCTGTTCTTCGTATTTTGCGGTATCTTCGGGGTACAGTATTTCAGAGTCTTTTACTTTCATCCACCTCCTCCTTGGAGCTGCGAGCATACTCTGATGCTGATCATGGCAGTGATCCCACATATCGCAAGTCTGTTACTGGTTTCTGTATATTTTTTGGTGATTCTCTTATTTCTTGGAAGAACAAAAAACAATCTATTGTTTCTCAATCTTCAACTGAAGCAGAATATCGTGCTATGGCATCTACTACTAAAGAAATTGTTTGGCTACGATGGTTACTTGCCGATATGGGAGTTTCTCTTTCTCACCCTACTCCTATGTATTGTGATAACCAGAGTTCTATTCAGATTGTTCACAACTCAGTTTTTCATGAATGAACTAAGCACATTGAGATCGATTGTCACCTTACACGTCATCATCTCAAGCATGGCACCATTATTTTACCCTTTGTTTCTTCTTCTTTGAAGATAGCAGATTTCTTTACCAAGTCACATTCTATTTCCCGTTTTCGTTTTCTAGTTGGCAAACTCTCGATGCTTGTAGCTGCCGCATCGTGAGTTTGAAGGGAGATGTTAAGAAATATAGAGTCTTTATTTATTTATTATTTATTAAGGGTAGCATAGTCTTTTCATAATTTAGTTAGCCTATATATTATTTCTTTGTATTTAGATTATTATTCTATTGTATTCTTTCAGCATCAATGAAACCCTAATTTTCTCATTTTTTGTATTTCTCTAAATTCTTTAACACTCTCAAATGTTAACATTTTCATTTTCATCCTCTTGCCCTGTCTTTAAAAAGATCCTCACGCTAATCCAGTTAACAAATAATTAAAAGATTTGCTTACACAACCTAATCACTTGCCTGCCTATTAACGTATAGTTAATTGAAGGTCATGTTATTGTGTTAAAGTAAGCAAATTTGTTAATTAACTATTTATTAACTTGGTTAAGACAAGGACGTTTTTAAAATGAGAGTTTTTAGACTACTAAAGTGAGAATATTAAATTTTGGCAATACTAGGTAACTAAGTATATTCTTACCTGCTTGCCAATACAAGGATGATCTAATCTGTGAATGTCTGAAGGACTATCACGCCTTTCAATTGCCTGCTGCATACTTGAGACAGTAAAAATATATATATATATATATATATATATATATATATATATATATATATATATATATCAGATTCAAATTCATGGATTCACCTTTTAATTATTCTCGTTAAAATTACAGAAACTCTTCAAATGAAACTGATGAACTTCTTAATATCATTATATAGTTCTCAAATTTCTAGTGCACAATAGCAATGGAACATATATATTCACTTTCTTCAATCATGCATCCTTTAATGTTTATGATACATATCATTTGAAGATTAGTTCTCTCATTGTGTTATATTTCATAATAAACACTTCTAGGTATTCTTCTTTAGAATATATTTTTTTTCAATTTTACCAATAGAGGTTATATACACATTATTATCTATGTTAAAAGAAGAAATGTAAACAGATTCACTAGTTCCATTGACATGTTTTTGGGTTCTGAGGAAGTATTCCCAGACTATTTGAATGTAAAACTAATATTGTTTCAGAGTACTAAGGCTACACTTCAACAGAATTGAATATCTGATATTGAAAGTAAAGCTCACTTTGCTAATGTTCAACTTACTTATCACTGAACCACACTTTCGTAGGTTTCCATGGACATGTTCAAACATGGTCCTTGTGCCAAACCAATCTATTTTATGAAAGATATGCAACTTATAATCTATGGAATGAAGTCTCAAAAGCCATTAAAAGCATGGCTTGGTGAAATCAATCTCAGTTTATTTCTTTCATTTGCTGGAGATGCATGGTAAAGCAAATTGAGATCCGAAGATCACACATGAGAGTTTGACAATCGTTATTTAATTTTGTTTCAAGAACCTCTATAAATAGATGTGAGTTTTCCTTCATCCTGCAAGCATCATACATAAAACAAAAGTCACAACTTTCGGGTATAACCTCGGTTTGCCCACAAAATTTTACTTCTATATTAACTTTCGGTGATTAAAACAATTAAAGTTATTGTTGGTAATAAAACAAAAGTCACAACTTTCTAAAGCAATTCAGAATTCAAATGATGTTCTTATGCCAAGCATCTGATAATTTGATTAAAAACATGATTTTGCAAGATTGTGAAGATATCAAGCAAGAGAATTTAGAAGAGCAAATCTTCTATTCAAGGCAAGTCAAAAAGTCAACAAAAAAAGTAATTCTTGAAGATAAGGGTCAAATGTTTAATGAAGAATGACTCAAAACAGATTTGGACATCCAACAATCAAAGAATTTCCTCAAAGCTGTCAAAAACAGATTGCAAGTCAAATTTCCAAGGCAGTTTGTCAAGCTAGTACGTCCACATCAAAATATCAAGGAAAAAAGTCAAATTTTAGTTTCAAGCTCGAATTGGAGGAATTGAAGGAAGACCATAAACTTGAACTAAAAGCAATGTTCCAAACTTCAGAAGTTGCAAGATTTACAGATCATCATTATAATATATATGCAGTTAGGAATTAGTCAGCTGATTGAGTTAACCAAGTGCCGTAAAGACGGATGGTAGAATTTATTCTTAAACTGCAGCAACGGCTAGTATAGACCTTCCTAAGCCTCTCCAACGTTCACAACAATCTCAGACATATAAAAGGGCCTCAATTCAAACTGGAAATAGAAGCTATCAAGACCTTCCTGGTTCTTTTATTAGTGCATTTACTTTTAACCAAATTTTACTTGCTGTTTTGACGATTGATCTTGCCTAGTGTATTCTTTATCTTTTTATTTTTGCTGATGTGTTGTACTAGTCATCCTAACATTTTTGTTCTGAATATATAATGAGCTGAACGCTCTCTCTCTCTCTCTCTCTCTCTGAAAAGACTAAGAAAGCACAATACAGGATAACGCATTAAACATAAGAAAAAGGTATTGGAAATTAATTTGAAGTTATTCTAAATGCTTTGTGTAAGAACAAAGAAGATGAAGATCTAGAGAGAGAAGAACGAGACCTTGAGCTAGCATAGTCATAGAGCTTGCCAGTGGAAGAAAATACTATAGGAGCTATGTCAGCATCACACATAGTAGAAAGCTCCTGAGCCTTCTTGAAAAGCCCTCTACTTCTCTTTGAGAAAGTCGTCTACCTCGCTGTAATGCTTTCTATCTTCTTTGTCTGTATTTTCTGTCTCGTCATCCCTCTAAATCAAAATCAACAAGAAACAAAATATTGTTAATTAATTTGTGTGTTTAATATGAAATAGAAAAACTAAATAAAAATTTATCTCAGAATCACATCAAATCCACATTACAAAGAAATTTTTGTTTGTGGGGAAGAAAAATATTGTTTCTGGGTCATGATAAAAATTAACGAGAAATTAACCTTGAAGTGGGAGAACACCAACCACTCCTCTTTATGAATGGCTCATGGGAGAAATTTTGTTCATGTGAAAGATGCAGAAAGAAAAGCAGACGGAAAAAGAGGTTCCTTAGAGATAGAGGAAAATAATTTTCTCAGAAAAGAAAAAGGAAAGAGATAAGAGAAGGGTTTTTTACCTTAGATAGATTCTATGCAAAGAAGGAAAAAACCAGGTCTTTACCAAGAATCTGAAAGTGAACGAAATTAGACCGTAGATGGAAAGAAAGCCGCAATTAAGTAACGTCAAACCCTACACTAAGGATGAGAGGGAGATACTTCAGAAAATGGCAAGAAAATTTTACTTTCCTTTTTCTACTCTTACCATTTTTACTTTTCTTTCCTTTTGGGTGCTTTGAAATGTTGGAACTCAGCTCGGCACAAAATTACCATCTGGAATCCACAAAGGGGATAACGATAGGAGAGGACATGACTTAGTTCAGAAAACAGTGGGATTTCCTTTTATAGGCAAGCGAGAAAGCTGGGTTCTTGTCTGCAATTTGGGAAGGAGTGGGCATCCAGGCTGTCTTAATTTAGTGCCATATTTGCTTTCAGTACACATAAATAAGCTCATTGGCATCCACAAATTATGACATTCTCTACCCTCGTACTCGTCGAATCTCCCCTACTTTACTCCCGTTACCTGTTTTATTTTTTAAAATATATAAATTATCTCATGCCTTTTGTATATTCTGCTGCTCTAAAATAGAATAATCGTACTGTTTTGTATTGACGTTATATACGAAATATTTAAATTTAAAATTATTTTAATATAATTTCTAATATAGAATTTAAAACATGAAAAAAAATGTATAATTTATATAATTTATTACATCTAAATAAGATTAGAAGAATTGATATTGATTGATGAAAAATTTTGATGTTGTTATCATATATGAATACAAAAAAATTTGATGCATTTCCTAATAAAAATTATAAAAAAAAATATTTGATTTCTTATTTTATGTTAAAAAGGTATATATTTTAGCAAAACTTACTTTTAACAGTAAAATGAACAGTTTTAATAAACCGTTGTGAATATTTGACTATTTTATTTCAAATATTAATATACAGTTAAAAATAAATTTCTATTTTTCTTTTAACTTTAAGGATAAATTATTTATAAAAAAATTATTCAAATAAATATTGAAATTAAAAATTGTAGCTTGAATAATATTATATCGTTTACAGTTTTATTCATTTAATGAGAAAAATGATTACCTCTATTCAATCATATTTCAAAAATAATATAATCACTTTAAAGTAAAAACATTAATGTTTTTAAAATTTTTATTATTTCTATTATCTTTTTAAAAATTATTACATTAAAAAACGAGAAAATTATAATTTTATCCCTTGTGGAGTGACCCAACTTAAGTTTATTTCCATGTGTCGATTTAACCACTGTGTTTATACACAAGTTTTAACAAAAATAGTCACATAAAAATAAAAATAATTAATAATTTCATTGTTAAATGTTTATTTTCTTATGCTGGTCAAAATTCAATTAAATTAACAGAAAAGATATTATTTACTAAGCGGAAAATTTACAAATTACTACACCATTCGTTATAAGAAGTATCATTTTATAGACAAAATAGTGCTCTAAACTCTACGGACGCGGGAGTTAACTATTGCTATTATACGATTTCATTTCAAAATTTCATAATGTAATTTAAATAAATTTTAGGGAAAAATACTAACTCTCCCCTATATTTTATTCTTATTACATGGTTTTTTTTTAAATATACATAAATCTCGCTTAAAATAAAAAAATTATTACAATTAAATTTATTTTAAATATTACGTTAGATATTCTATTATTTTACTGTTTATTTATACTTTTTTATCAAAATATCATCATATAATGTTATTTTTTTATTTTTTTTATTAAAAGATGAAAGTGACATTAAATAGCGATTTTTTTATGCTAAAAATAATATTATTATTTGATTATTTTTAAATATATTTCAATTAATTTCAATAGTTTAATAAACATTAATAGATGTATTTATTTGAAAAAAGAAGAGTATAAACATTAAAAAAAAAAATTAAAATCACTACCCTTTTTAATTTTATACAATGATAATTCAATTAAAAGCGCAAAAAAATTTGGTACTATAAATTAATTTTTAGAATTTTTGAATATTTTAAAAGAAGCAATTCATAAAATATCATACGTTTTCCAAGAAGTATGAAATTTTTCATAAATGTTGATCATATGTTTCTAAGTCTAACTGCAAAGAATAATGTAAAAATTTGATTTGTAGATCCAAAAAATATATACATTAAAAAGTAATTTTAATATTTACATTTTTTTAAACATACGTATCACGACTTAAATTCTTAAAGCCTAACCTAAAAAAATCGCAACACAAAAAAACTAAAAGATTTAAATAATTAAAACTTTAAAACTATTCAAAACACTTTTCAAAATCATTTTAAAAATAATAATAAACAGAATTGAAGCCTATGGCGGAAACTTTGCCATTCACCTGAAACATCATCAGATTTTTATATCTTTTATTAATTAAACCACACAAAAACAAAATCAAAATTTTTTAATATCAAAAAATTATAAATAGATAAAACATAAATAAAAATTTATTTTCAACAAATCATAGCAAAAGAAAATACAATTTACATAAATCAGAATCATTTTAAATATTACAAGTTTAAATATAGATCAACGTATCAATTTCAAATTCATATAAATATTAGTCCTAAAATAAATACATCAATTACGAATGAGAAAAGCGGATCATGTTTGTAGTAATTGAGCAACTTTAGAGCACCAATAATCATACAAATAAACAAATAAAACTAAATCCCAAAACAAATTGAGCTCACCAGATTAACATATCCTTCTACCGTTTCTATTACTTTGCTTTGATTTCTTCACTCTATTTTTTACGATTTAGTGAATAAATAATATAAGTTACAATGAAACAAAATAAACTGTACGTATTAGTTTTTTACAAATATACTCTAATTTACAAATTCATAGGATATCATTAACATAGAACTTCAAATCAATATCCTTGTCAGATCATATTCAAAAAATATATTATACACTTTTATAAACATAATGTCTCATTTATCAAAAACTAGAATATAATAACTAGTTTATAATATTTTCATGAACACCTGGCAAAAAATCGTGTAAAATCATTTCTACTAGAAAAGCAAATTAACACTTAACTTATTATATAGCTTTCTCTTATTGAAAAACACAACCACACATCTTACTTTAGAGACACTATAACCAAAACCTTTATCACTTCAAATGATAAAAAACAATGTTATCACTTCCTTGAAATAAACTTTAGCATTAACATATATAGAAATTATCTTCGATTATTATAACTATATAATAGAATTAATTTACACTAGTTCACTTTCATTTAGCATTAAAATAGAAAGATTTCATATTAAAACCATATGTATTATCAAACACAAAATAAAGGAAAGAAAATCACCAGTTTAATATATTCACAGCTAGACAGTCTATTTGTATAACAGCGAGGCAGTCGCCCAGAAATTCAACATACATTTCTAATATCACCCTTGCTAATTGAAGTTTAAACTTAGAGGACGTTCCATCAATAGAAAATTTTGTATGTTACCCAACACAGAGGATTAACAATACCCCTGCTAGGTGGAGTTCATGGTGCACTAGTGATGAGTAAAATTTATATTCATAAATTAATTATCTTTAATTTAAAATTTTATAATTTTTTGAATAATTTATGTTAGATTTATGTGTGATTGTGTGTTTATTTTGTAGATAAAAAGAAGATGAATAATTGAGAAAAAATTGGAGAAAAAAATTAAGGATTATAAATTTTTGACAACTTTGATATTACTTCACTAATTTAAACATAATTTATTCATACAAATTCCGATTGAGACGATTTAGGTAACTGTAAAAAAGTTAAGAAAAAGATTTAAAACTTTTATTTTATAAGTGTTTTGTGATTCAGTGTTGCGACACTAGCTATTGGCGCTGCGACACCAACCCACGGAGACACCAAACAAAACTCAATTTTAAATTTAAATTGTAGCAATCCAATACACCTAAAAAACTCTTTAAAAATGGATCCTTAACTATAAAAAGTGAGAGATAGGAGCTCAGACTCTCTCTAGACGATGGTTTCAACTCCATCTTCTTCTTCTTCTTTTATGTTCTAATTTATTTTTTAAAGTTATGATGTAGTCTAATTATGAACTTTTATATTTTTTATTAAATTTAATCAATAAATTATTTTTTTGAATTAAATTTCTATACTGTGTATAATACTTCTAATTGTCTGATCACCAATTAGATGATCTGTTAATCATAATGAGACCGAGAGGAGAATTTTGTGTCTAAAACAGTATGCAAAAACCATAGATTGCATGAAAAATATAGATATACTTGTATGGTTTGTACAGTCTTAATTGAAAACAATAGATCTTAATAATTTTTTGTTTGTTATAATTCAATGGAGACATAGTGGGTTAGCATTCAAAAGATATTTCTATTAGATCTTAAAAGAGATTAGTAAATAATTTAGGGTATCTCGACTGACAATTAAAATTATAATTTTTAAATTAAAGAGATAGGTAAATACAAAGGAGATTAATTATGGTGAAATCGGAATCTTTAGAATCCCAATCAATTTTGATTTACTCTTGTTTTTTTAATTTTGTAGTTTTATTTTATTTTATTTTTACATTCTTTATTAATTTAATATTTAATTTATTCAATTGAGATAAATATTAAATTAGTATAATAATTAATAACATCAATCATCGTAAGATCGACACTCTATACTTACTTATAAAAATTTTATTTTTAGTACTTAACAACGATAATATATACTTATACTTGAATAAATTAAATTTATACTTAAACAAATATTTAATTCGTACATATCATGTTAACAGACAATATTTTTTTACAAGACTTTTCTTTATTTTATATTTCCAATTCAATAATATCTTATTAAATTATATAAAATTAGAATTTCTTTAATTTATTTGATCTCTTTATCACAATCACATTCAAATTCATAATAACTTTATAATGCAATTTCAAAAATATTAATTTTCTGACTATATTTAGTGTCACTTTTTAAAAACATATTATTTAGATAAACTTAAAACATTCGTTCCTTCAAAAATAAAATTCAATCATTCAAATTACTTTTTAACAAAATATCACATTTCAAGTAACTCTTTATGAAAGTAATTTGTACCTAAAAAAAATAATCATTTTATGAGTGATAACCCTTCCATGTAAACACTACTACTTAATCATTCAATATTAAAATCAAAATTTCAATTGCAATATACTTTAAAAATTGAATAACAGATATATTTAATACAAAATCATTTCATAAATACTTCACAATTCACAATTCAATACAAATTCAGAAAATTTATAAAAGGAACTTGTCCTGCATTTTAATGCTCTAAGACATCAATCAAGACATATTTATATCACAATTCAATACTAAAAATATATTTAAAAATAATCATATAAAAACTTTAGTCCATCAATTATATTCACAAAACATTGGAAAAATAATTTAGAAACCAATATAGTAACAAAATATGTCAAAGAATCCTAAGTTGGTTATCTCCAAAACACCTTTTTTATTTATTTAAATTTTGATGAAATGAATCTTAAAATTAAGTTTAGAGAGTCTGAAAACATTGAAAATGACTTCAATATTATAAAATTTATCTTTTAAAAACTTGATCAATGTCAATCAATAAAATAAAATATTGTAAATGTTGGAGTTATTGTCTACTCATATAGTGTTTACTTACAAAAAATGTGTTTTTTTATTGTAAAAAATTGTCTTTTAAATTTTTTTTACTTTCTGAATTTATTTATAGTATTAATTTTTAATTTTAAATATTTTAAGTAAAATTTTTAAAATTGATCTTTTTTAAAAAAATTTATTTCAATTTTTAATAATTTTTTGACTAGTTTGGGTGAAACAATTTAGAGAAACTTATAGTGATGTTGCAATTGAAAGTTTAGAAGTGGTACAAATTTCAGAAAGAGAAAAGAGTGTTTGGAACTCTCTCGGACTGGCTCCACATTTTCTTATGTAAAATTGGCTCTAAAATATCCATGATTTTTCTAGAGATGCCACTAGGTCATTTACTATTTTGCCTCTAAGAGTGGTTGGACTTACAAGGTGTGGTTGGATGTTATAGTTTATAACTCTGAACTTTGAAATGTAGGATGGCAAACTATTATATTATATAGAGTAAATTTAGAATGAGAAAATTACAGTTTGTTAAATTTATATAAATTTATATTTGAATAAGTAAGTCTCATTTATTTATTAAATATTAATTTTATTAAATTTTATTTTTTTTCAAATTTATTCTGTAAAAATTTTTAAATCCAAATTATTGAATTAGGATCCTCTAATTTTTTTTAAAAATAATTTTACTAAATAAAGTTAGAGAAATATTAAGACACAATTTATGAAACTTACATTTAAATGGGTGAGTTTTATTTATTTATTAATTTTTATTTTTATTTTTTAAATTTAATTATTTATATAATTCTTCAGGATTTGGCAGCCTAGGAAGAACTGGTTTGGAAATGGGAAAGTATCTAAAAGCTGGTTCAACTATCAATAACCATTTTTTAAAAATACATCTTTTGAGATAGATTGATACATTGGGTGAATCGGTGTGTTTAAGTATATTAATTTTATAGAGTTGTCTTATTGATGAATATTTATGGAAAAAGAATGTGAGTTAGCTCTTTAACTATAATTTGACTTTAGGTCAATCACCCATGGAGGTTATAATATTTATGAGTATTATATAATTTTATCACATATTAATTATAAGTTAAGATTTAATATTTGTAACTGGAATATAGAAATTATTTATTAATAATTTGCATTTTTCTTAAAATTTAGTTATTAACATATTGGGTGTAAAATTTTTACATAAAAAATTAAACTCCTTAATATTCAAAATGTATTGACATTTTTGTTTAATTGGTATTAATTATTAAATAAATTTTATTGTCTCTGATCTATAAACTCTTAATAGGATTTGAAGCCCACGAGGCAAAACCAGCCCACCAACCTTCTCCTTTTTTGGTGGGACAAAAGACTGTGGCTTGCCCATTTGGGTTTTTTTATTTGGTGCCTGAAGTGGTTCTTGTTCTTGTTCCAGGTTTTGGGCCAGCTTTTCTATATTTTATGTTTAAAAAAATTTAGAGGAGATGCAGAGCTGCTGTAAATATAAGAATTAATAATTTTGAGTCCGCTTGATAAAATACAAATTAAATAAATGAAAAAATAATTATAAATAAATATAAAAAATTTCTCAAATTTTAGCTAATTAAATAAATGAAAATATCAATAAACAGATAATTAAATTTTTAGAAATAATTAAAATATATGAACATTGATGCTTTAAGAAAATTATGAAAAATGAATATATAAGAGCATAGACGTTGCAAAACGGTTAAACATTCTTAGCCATGTCAATATAAGCTCGAACAACTAGAAAAGAATGGTATTTAGTGAAAAATAGGATAATAATAAAGATGAATTTTAAGGTGAAATTTAATTTCGTCCTACGTTATTTTAAAAAGTTACAATGCTTTCCTAATAACTAACACCGTTACAAAACAAGGTCCAACTAAATTTGACAAAAAGAATGGATGAAAATCCTTGTCTGCACAATGTGGCCTCTAAATAAACATGCTGTTGAGTTTATTTAAACAAAGACAACCTGCAAGGGATAGAAAACATCAAATCAAGTTAGTCTTAGATGGGATACATATCAGGATCCATACAGATCAATTTTTTTAAGCTTAGACTACAACACACGCGCGACAGATGCAAATGCAGAAATCCTAAGTGACATGATAAAATTTGAAACATATATAATTTTAAATATTATATCATATTTTATATAAATTTTGAATTCAAACACGAATTCATTCTGAAAAGAACAAAAAAAAAATAACAATCTAGAATAAAAATAAGTATAGTCTTCAATTTTTCCTTTGGAAAACTTAAATCACTAATTTTTCTAATATATCCCTATTACCTGAGTTACAATAATAATTCTTCCATCCCACCATGTTCCAACAAGATTTGAATATGAAATTGTTAATTAGTATATTCAATGCTGAATTATTGATACATTGGAACACTTAGAAAGATTTATTCTCAAGACTTAAATTCCGCCCAAGATTGTTGACCATCTCTTTGAATGCTAAATCTATTTGTTATATATGCAATAATTTTATTTCAAAAACCAAGCCATCAAACATAATTCCAAGGCTATCATTATTTATATACCTATATCATGAGAATTGAACAACAAACTCTTGGATTTTCATGCTCATCTAAAAGAAGAAAACTTAGTTATAATTTTATGGTATCCGCTATCAAGTCATTTAATAGAGTCAAGAGTATGTTTGGCCTAACTTTCTTTTGAAAAAAAAAAATTGCATATATTTTTTCCAAATACAATATTGAGATCTTCCCACTCTTCCAATTATAATAAATTTTTTGAATTAGTTAGATGATACAAAAATCAAGTGCGCTGCTCTTTGAAAACGATAGATTTAACATTTAATGCTCATTATAATGAAACATACAAATTAGAGGGCTTCACAATGAATTTTAAGGAAAAAAACTACAATTAAAAGTATACATCAATATGTATAAATGTAATTTTTTCTTTTTTTCTAAAAACAATGCTTCTTAAACATTTTCATCATGTTTGGCCAATATAAAACTGCTTTTAAATCCTAGTACAATATATATTTTTTCTGAAATAGTGAAGTTAAAATTTGAAGCTTCTCCTTTAAAACCGAAGTAAAATTTTTTGTTACGAATAACAATACCATCGCCCAAAATAAAAAAATTACAAAACTACTCGATCTTACCTTTTTTTTTAATATATATATATATATATATATATATATATATATATATATATATATATATATTATTTTATTCTATATTTAACTACATAAAATTTTAAATATATTTAAATTAATAATTAAAATTATTTTTATTCAAATAGTATTGATTACAAAATTATCTCTAAACATGCCTTTATTAGTAATCTGATAATCAAAAGTGTTTTTATATAATATTGACCAAACACTAATAACATTGATAAATGTGCTTTGAGATAATTTAACCAAGCACCATTTGCTCCTTTGTTATAGCACTTTTTTTTAAAACTACTTAAAAGCAACTTAAAAAGATGGGCCAAATAGACACTTAAAGATTATGTGATTTTTAAAGAAATTAATAATGTGATCCTAAGTTATTAAATAATGCCACATGCCATAACTCTATGGGGAAATCTAATAGCAAATACCTACCAATGAAACTTTATCTAAATTTTTTTGCTATAAGAAAACTCATAAATATACTTTTAATTAAACTAACCCCAACTTGAGAGAGGTGTCTGAACTATCGTAGTCTTGAGGAGGATCAGATCCGCTGCCAACATTGGCTGACTCAGATGAAAGACCTTGTTCATGTGCAAGGCTCTTAACCTAAAAACAGAGTTTCCATATTTTGAGATATTCTTCCCACCATCTGAAACACAACAGAAACATTGAATTAATATGCAAAAACTTTAATACCCATCACCTGCTTCAATCGCTGGTTCACTCCCATCAGCTGCAT
This sequence comes from Gleditsia sinensis, assembly GCA_037074535.1. Taxonomy (NCBI): domain Eukaryota; kingdom Viridiplantae; phylum Streptophyta; class Magnoliopsida; order Fabales; family Fabaceae; genus Gleditsia; species Gleditsia sinensis. Next base: position 71,315,312 of record CM073465.1, read on the forward strand.
TTCCTGCGTGGACAGTAAAAAGTAGCATTGTAAGAGCAGTGAGCGAAAAGAGAGAGAGATCATTATGGTAATAAAATATTATTTCTGATAGAATAGATAAGGATTAGGGATTATTACCACCAAAATTCTAATAATCCTCTAAGCCTTTCCTATTTTATTAATCAGATGAATTTTAACAAAATTAATTAAAGAGATTTTTTCAGTGAAATGCAGGTCAAACCTAAAATTCCAACCCTAATCTCATCCCTTAATTCCCTTATAGTTTTATGGGCTAATTTAGCTCTACTACTTAGAATTCCTGTGAACTACTGGATTTGGTGTTGTGTTCCCTAGCATAATTCAAAATGGCAAAATGTTTCAATTTCTCTAAATCCCACTGTCAGAGCGGAGAGTAAGTGCATTTTCTAAAAGAGAAAAATCCTTTGTTCGCTCTTTCTTTCTTTTTGTCACAACCTTCATTCGGCATCTAGTTAAGAGTCTTTCTCAATACTTCATAAATTTAAAATAATCAATTCTAAATGCAAGAACTATCATATAGACTCAAGCTGATCTTAGACCTCTAGGAAAGTTCAAATTATTTATTCCAAAACCCGGCCCACTTTGCCAAAAAACCTAAGACAAAGTTCAGCCATGAGACCTATAAACCAAATGTGCACCCCAAAATCTTCAATTCATCCTTTTTTTATAGGGCAGTATATGGAAAAATTTCAGTAATTTGTAGACACTTTTTCGCATCATATTTGCACTAAATATAATCACTGAAGGAGGGGGGGGAGGAAGCAGCCAAATTTGGTCAATTATATGTTCAATCTTCATGTATTTTAGTTTATTGCATCCTGAAAAACACATAAAAGTACCATCTATTTAATGCAGATCACATCAATTTCTCTATAGCAGCAAGATGATTCTACAAAACAATAATCAAATGTACAAATCTTAGCTCTTAGGTATTTTTAATAGTTGATTGAGAAGGAGAAAAGAAGCAATTGAAAAAGAAAGAAATGGCGAGAAAGAAGGGGAAGAAATGATTAGATAATAATTTTTCTTTCATTTTTTGAATGTTTAAACTTAAACAAGGTAATAAAAGTAATTACTTATAACATATTTTTTAAAATTGATTTTTTTATTAAAATGATTAGTTATAATAATTTAGTTTTTTGATATTGCAATTTTAAATAATAATAAATAATATACTTAATCATTGGTTTCTCTTCAAAAATCCTCTGAATTGGAGAAGTTTAGACATATGAAGAGTAGAGGATTTGAAAAGTTAGTGAATAATCTTTTATTCTCCTACCTTCTTTATAATAAACTTCCAAGCAAGGACAAGGTCTAAGTCAAACCTTCCCTCCTCCTCCCTTGTCCTCCACTATCCTCAGTCCAGGGGATAATGGAGGGAAAGGGAAGGGATTGCCTTGTATAGGAGTTTGTTATAAGGAGAGGAAAAGAAGGAAGCATTTTCAACTAACCTTCCAAAATTCTCTAAACTCCTCCCTCCTTTATAATTTAAAGTTACTCCAATTTGAGGCATTTTGGACAAAAAAACCAACCACATTAAGTATTATATTAGTATTTTTTTGTCTAAAAAATACGTATCAATAAACCAAAATATTATAATTAATCATTTTAACAATAGATAAACTTGTAAAAAAAATAGATTATAATCATTTATTTTTTTTAGTAAATTTTTTAAGTATATTACCTTATTAATTTTAAACATCCAAACAAGGAAAAGAAAAATTATCATCTAACCTTTCCTTCCCCTCCCTTCTCTCCCCTTTCATTTTCTTCGGATTCTGTCTTCCATTTCCCTCCCAACTCTCAAACATACCCTTAGGATTCAATCCCTTAATATATCAAAATACATTGAAACATGCAGTATATATAGAAGGGGGCAAAGTGCAAACCTTTGCTTTGGTAACACGACTCAGACCTGTTTCTAGAAGCTCCTCTAGCTTCTGTAATTCTTTTGTACTCAATCCTTGCAGCTCTTCCCCCTTCAACTGCCTGTTAAAGGTTCATAGAGCCATGGCTCCGTGATACAATATTGTAGGTTCATAGAGAAGACACAAAGTAACAGCGCTGCACAGTATATAGATATATACCTCAGTTCATTAATCTTATTGGTTTCTTCCTTGCGCAGCATGTTGTAGGTGTCACTCTCAGTCTATGTATTCATAAATTTCCAAGAGATTCATATTAATTTCTTTAGAATTTCAAGTTAGGCAAAATCAATGATATATATAATTCTTAGTCTATATATTTTCTGCATTTCTACAAGATGGAATTGAAGCTTCTTTCATTTAAAAATTAGAGTGAATTGCTATTTTGATCCTTAAAATATATATCTTTTCTCAATTTGAACCCTTAAAGTTTTACTTTTTCAATTTAATCTTTCGAAGAATATCTCCTCTTTAAAAAATGTCCTTATGTTGATACCATTGACTGAAATTTAACAGATGTGTTTCACTGGTTAAATAGAAAACTTACCTAAACCACATCTACACTTGAGCTATATAACTATTGGTTAGATTAGACAAGAAAATTCATTAAATATCTGCTAACAAGGTGAATGTGAGGAAGTTTTTGAAGAAATGATAGTCTTTGGAAGACAAAATTGAGAAGGTAAAACTTTAAGAGATCAAATTGAGAATGTGTATATCTTTCAAAGACCAACATAACTATTTACTCTAAAAATTATAAATATGGACATGGTGAATATAGGGAAAGCTATAAAAACATGAACTTTATTCATTTATTGTATAGTGAACTTGCTTCCTCATTGTGGTTCAGTTCTTTAACCACAATGAATTCTTGGATTTTCATTTGAATGCCTAAAAAAAGTTACCTGCAATTCCATAGATGGATAGTCTAATCTGTCAATGTCTGAGTGCAGATCATGCTTTTCAATTACGTGCTTCAAGCTAGAGAAAGCATAAACATGGGAGATTTAAATTAATTCTTTTATTCCTGTTTTGTTTTCCTTCAAAATTTTCACATAATGCTAATAAAACTTAATCTACCAGTATATAATATCATTAGTACTTGAAATTCCACTGTAGAATGACAATAGTACTTTTTTATTTTAAAAGTTCATTTGTGCAAATACCACTGAGCCAATTAATTCATTGGTCAAATGGCAGTAGTATTGTATATACCTGCCTACCCTCTTAATACCGTGCACTTCAGAGAATAAAGTGCAAGCGATTAACAATTGTTGAAAAAAAATCAAAGAAACTAATCATTTTCACACATTCATAGCTAATTATTACACTGCTCCTACTTCATCAAAATCTAAACCATTGATTTTATCATCATCGGGTTACCCACTTATACTTTATTCTATAAAATGTATATTATACTTTAGAAGAGCCAAATTCTCTTAAATTATGCTTTTAATTAAGATTATGTTATATATAAATTCGTCAAATATTTCTAATTCTTATTGTCCCATATGTTCTTTTTCAAATGTCCATAGCAAAGTTGTCAAATCATAAATCAGATAGCTTATTTTTTAATGTAAATCATGAATTGTATCGAATCGTAGAACATATTGAAAAATAATTTAAAATATATAATATAAAATATGTATAGGCAAATAATATAAATAAAATACTCAAAATAGTATATTAACCCCAATAATTTAAAAAAGTAATTAATTATTAAGTCTTTAAAAAGTAAAAATAGGATTTGGGAACTCTTTACTTTTTAAACTTATGAGAAAAATTGCATTTTGTAAGTTTGGTTATGTTTGAACTTTGAACTTTGAAGACTCCTAGTTCTAGTTTCGTAATGTGACATTACTTAGGGAGTTCCTAATTTGGAAGTGTTCCCATTCCCTTTTTTTTTTGGGATACAGCAAACATTTCTATTTTAACTAAAAGTTTAAAACACATTTGAATATTTGAGAATCCTAATAAGATAGAATGAAACAGAACCCTGCGTTTCACAATATTCTGTCTCATTCTATTAAATTATTGTCTAAGAAAAAAAAAGCAGAAAAGAGTCATAATGAAAACAGATCTCTGCAATACCAAGGAAGATAACCTGGCCATGAACATGAATAGTTGCAATATTATTCCAAAGAGGCGAAGTGGACAACTCGGCCATGAGAAAGGTGTCCTTATTAAAAAAAAACATTGTGATATTATCAACAACCAAAGAAGACAACACGACCAGGAACAAGTACAATATTATTAACTAAAGAGGTGAAGAAGACAACTTGGCCATGAACAACTTCCAAAATCACCATAAACGTGAAATTCATGATTCTCAGACCGAATTGTATGATTCTGGCGATTTATGAACACCTCTGATTCACCCAACGATTAGATTCACTCAGAAGGTGAACTATGTCAAATCGCATAATTCGAATCTCAAATCGTGCAATTCTGAGAACTGTGGTCCACAGTGATAGGCATTTTCACATAGCTTTATGAGGTAAAAAGATAAGTAAAAGATGCATCTATTATATGCATTAAGATTACTACGCAGTTAAATGCCAGCCCTTACAGTGCAGCTGGCTCTAATCATAATTATTCTATAGAAATTAATGGAACTAACCAAAGTTTTATACACAAATGCTCTGCTCCAAAATGTTTTAAAACCATTACTGAATAAATTGATTTCATGGACAATTAAGTTCTTAACATATATTGCTTTTGCAAAAGTTTTATATGTCAAGGAAGCTATAACAATAGGTTTGAGCTCTGAGGTTGTTACTGGATGATATAGAGTTAGCTAGCAATATGAAAGTTACACTTTCAACGGCGACTTTGGGTGATTACATTAAAATTCATCACTGAAAGTTGGCACATCAATTAGTAACTTTTTTTGACATTAATTAGATCTTAAAATGATGATATATTCATAAAAAATTAACCGATAAAACCAGAGTTAATATAGGTGAGGTTTTAGTTTGAAATCATATACTGAACTTTGAAGGTACCCTATTTATATAAAATCCATGAATGTCACATTTTATATTTGAGAATTAAATAGTATGTCATTCATATATGCCAAGATATTTGTATGTGGCATATGTGTGTGCACGCAATGCCTATAATTCAAAGTAGGGTTTGTGAAGAAACCCCTACTTTCTCTAGGACGCACAGAAAGAGTGAGTGAGAGAGAGAAGATGCATTGTGAGTTGTGAGTTGTCCAATATATATCAACAATTTCTTCCTTTTGTTCACAAGTGCCACTCTTTTGTGTTACTACAGTCTCCAAATGAACATCCAGAAATAGATTTCTTTGTTATTTTTATTCACTATTTATTTATCCAATTTGATTTAATTACGAAAAGGTTTCATATGATATAAAACATTTATTTATAGTTATTTATATTTGTGTTACTTTACTACAAAATGAAAAGTTGCAATATCAAATTAAAGACTGACAAGTTATATACAGGAATGTTAAGGCAAGGAAAGAACTGTGAAAAGACATCATTGGTTAGCACTTATTTATAATAATAAATAAGAAAGGAAAAAATTTAGATAAAGTTCACATAATAGGTAGAGAAACTTTTTCTAAAAGAGTTAATTATATAATGTTTAATGGTAAAAAAAAATATCACTGTAGAACCTCTTAATTAAATTTTTTATCTAAGTTTTGTAAAAAAATTGTAATATTTTCAAAGCCATTAATGTTTTATTTTGCTAAACAAATTATGATGCAAAACAGTGTTATCAAATCCATAAGGATTGAACAGTGTGTTTTACAGAAACATTAGAACTTTTTGTAACTGTTTTTAAAATCAGTTTTTTTTTAAATTGTTTTTAAAATAAAATAAAATAACTCGTTTAAAAATGGTTGAAAACGATTTTCTGTCAAGTTCTGAAGACAAGTTTTTTTTATAAAAAAAAATTCAAAATATGGGAGAACTATTTATATTTTTTGTTTTTGTTCCCCTGACATGCAAAAAAATAAAACATGTTTTCAAGTTTACCAGTTTAAAAAAAAAACAGAATAAATAAAATCTTAGATTCTCTAGTAAGTTTTTAGTCACCCCCGTGCTTGTCTAGAATGATGAGCCAAAAATCAACTGAAAAGGAAGCCTAAATACAACAGAGAATGAATGAAAACATTAATAATAGAACTTTCTTTATTAGAAGAAAGATGGTGGAAGAGTCGAGAGAGAGAGAGAGAATGAGACCTTGAGCTAGAATATTCAAAGTGTTTGCCAGTAGCAGAGAAGACTATGAGAGCTATCTCAGCATCGCAGAGAGTTGAAAGCTCCTGAGCCTTCTTGAAAAGCCCTTTTCTCCTCTTAGAAAATGCCACCTGCCTCGCTGTTATGTTATCGATCTTCGTGATTTCTATCTTCTGTCTCGTCATTTCCTTAAACAGCAATTAACCAAAAACTAGTGATAAACCAGAGAGAAAGAAATCATAGTTTCAGATGAAGAAAAGAATGCTGCCTTATCCTCTCCCAAAAGACAAATCAAAATCATCAGATCCAATTCACTATTACAGAAAATTGTTTGTAGGTCAGAGGAGAAAGAAAAATTAAGGAGAAATCATGAAGAACAAAGAGGGTTTCATATCATAATAAGCTGATAAATCTTACTGTACAACACCAACCACTAAGCAACAACTCGGTGGAAAACGAAGATGGAAATGGGGGAGAGAAAGAGAGAGAGAGGGAGAAAAATCCTGGAATTGAAAAAGAGAAAAGAGATTTAAGTGTCTAGAAAAGGAAATTTAGAAGAATCTGAACCCAACCCTAGATGGAAAGAAAGTAGTCAAGAAGTTAGAAGAAAGAAGAACTAGAAATGGAACCTTACCCAGTAGCAATGAACCCTAGCACTAATATTCATCCATCTGGAAAGAGAGGAGGCGGGGCAAGTGGAGCGAAGAAAAGAAAGATACAGAGATTAATTGGACACTATTATTGTACCTTTGTTTCTTTCCTTTTGTGGACGGTCTAATAGTTGGCACCACAATCCAAAAATAAGATAAATCCCCTCAACAAAATGCTGAGATAGAGAGAAAAGAGTGAAGGTTTCCATTTTATGGGCAAGCGAAAAAAGGGTTTAAATTTTCTGAAATAATATAAAGTTAAGCCAAAAAAGACTCGTAGACGTGAGACATCCAAGGACAAATGGACAGTGAGGTGGTCTTAATCTGTGGTCGTATTTTCTTATCCGTACAATTAATTGTACCTCCTTTACTGCTTCGGTATCATGACATCTCCTGCCCTCGTACTTTCGAGTTTATCTCTTTCTCACTCTATAAATTAAACCTACTCCCCATAAATTAAAAGTTAATTTTTATTAAACTTAAATCTTATTTTGATGTTAGGTCATTTTTTACGGAGGTTCTTGATCTCATTCTTGAATTTTTAAGTGAAATTCAGTCAACTTTGACATATCATGGCATAAAAAAAATTCTTAACTTAAAAGAATTAAATTATTGTTTGTATAAACAATAATTTTTAAAATAAAAAATTATTATTTTATTATATATTATTATTATTTTTAATTAATATTATTAAAAATAAATTTATATTATTTTAAAATTTTATTTATATATTTATTATTTTAAAATTTATATTAAAAAATTTATTTTATTTAAAATTTTATATTAAAATATTATTATTAAAAATAATATTTAAATTTTTTTATGTGTTTATTATTTTAAAATTAAAATATAAATTAATTATATTTTAAATTAAAATATAAATAAAATATAAAAATATAATATAATTTGTGAGAGAATTTTAAAAAATTTATTATTAAAATATAAAATTACTTAAAATAATATAAAATTACTTAAAATAAAAAATATTGATATGACAACATAAAACTCGTTTAAAAATCTTTTAATGAGTTAACCATTGCTGATACTCTTAAAATAATTACTTCAGTGTCAATTATCTACTGTAAAAAAAATTTGCCGCGCTGAAAATAAGGTATTTAGATATATGACATTGCAGTCCAATCTTATTTTGGTTCAAGTGCATATATAGGTAATTTGTCTCTTATTAAAAATATTATCAAAACCAATTCACGAAAAAAAAATAACAAACAAAAAATATTTTATTTTTAAAAATGTATTCACGTTAAGCTTTATTAATAAATTAGTATTTCTGTTTGTGCGAGTTTCTTAATTGTATTTAATATCAATAGTTTAAATGTTATTAATAAAAAATAAGTTTAATATGTGTAAGCAAATAATTAATTCATATGAAGACAAATTTAAAATACTATTTCATTATCATGTTTAACTATTTATCTGTATTGACATTTTTTTTAAAATTTAAATGATTGCTCGCAATTGAAACATTCATACGCATTCAATAGACATCTTATTAAAAAAATGAGACAGTAGAATCTCACAAGGATTCTCAGCTTTTCGTATGTAGCTCAAAGAGTATTAGATGCTAATATGTATTACACGAATAAAAATAATAAAAATGAGTATAAATAATACTTTGATTTTGTGTAAATTAGATTCAAATATTGGATGACAAAGAGGAATTATTTATGTTTATTAGAATAAAAAATGAAACTATTCTTTTTCAAGTTGAGGAGGTTGGTTTGTTATTAATATGACATTCAAACCTTTTTGTGAAGTCATACACGTTTCAAAATATTTTATATTCAAAATTTTAAAATGTAGCTTTCTAAAAGAATTTCAATTTTTATTATTTATTTTTTAAAATAATTCTTTTATCTATAAATTTTTTATTTGAAAACTAAATTTATTTTATAAATTTTAAAATTTATTTTATAAATTTTAAAATTTATTCATATTTTTTAGATCAAATTGGTATAAATGATCATAAATTTACTAAAAAAATTTCTAAACATTTTATGTTTTCAAAAATTTTTCAAAAATGTTTTGAAAATACTTTCTCCTAAAATATAATGAAATAGATGTTTAAATATTTAACACTTCTCTCAATGGACAATACATTGAAAATGATAAATGGCAAACATTAGAAACCTTTTTCTTATCAAAAGTATTTTTTTTTTAAATTTGAAACTTCACTCTAACTAAAAGTTTAGTCACTCTCATAAATCTGTGTTCATAAAAATTATTAGTTTCAATAATTATACATAGATACATATGCATATAAATTTAACATTGAAAAATTATTCAAAACCAAAATTTTAATTAAAAATAACTAATTTTTTGTGCAGCTCAAGATCAATAAATGAAATAAATAATAAAAATCATTTTAACATAAAAAATAATAGTATAATATGGAGAAAAAAAATCAAGAAACACTGCCTGTACTCTCAAAATTCTTTCCCTACGCTTGTAAGTGATAAGAAGAGAGTATTCTTTTTGCATAGTTTGGATGGATTTGTGTTTTTGAATTCCTTGGTCTCACTACATAATTTGCTTCCATCATTTTTTCTTAAAGATTCTGTTATGAAGAAAATCTACATAATTAAAGAAAAGGACAATGTTAAATTCAGGAAAATTATTTTTTCCCCATTCTATCACTAAACAAACATGAAGGCTGTTGAAAACAAATATACCATGGCGAAAAAAGAGTTGAAGTAAGGGGGGATGCATGATGCTCCATTTCAATTAAGTCTAATGTTGCCTTCATCCAATTTCTCTCCAAACCTCTTTATAAATCTCAAGCTATTAAATACAAAAATTGATATATAAAACGGTAGGTGTGTAATTTTTTTTTATATAAATGAAAGAAAAAATGTAAATAGGAAGTTAGGTATATACTCAACATGCAACTATTCAAATTCAAAGAAGATATTTAAATCTCTATTCACTGTATCTCTTATTGGGACTCAAGCCATTATTTCAGCATAAGAATATGAATTAGCCCAACCCTGCTCTGCTTGAACCATTGCTGCCATTTGTAGTTTAGCCCCATGGACTTACTCGATCAACCTTCTACATGAGAGGAGTTATCTAAATAATTTTGAATCATGAAAGTGTCTCTAAGCATGCTTTGCTTGTAATTAACCTAAGAGCAAATTTCTCTTTGAGTGCCTATGGTGCAACTTAATTTGACTAGGACGTCTTCTTGTTGCTTATACTTTCAGTAAAGGTCATATAGATATATAGAATTATGTGTAAAAGGAAGATTTAGTAAAACTATTTTGCAATTATTCTGAATCCATAATCTCTATTCTTTTCTCTCTCTTAACATGCATAGATTGCTTATATATATATATATATATATATATATATATATATATATATATATATATATATATATATATATATATATATATATATATATATATATATATATATATATATAACAACACACACACACAATACATGAATCAAACCATTCTAAATACATTAACTAAGATATTCTAAGAATTTGGATGAACATTGAACTTATGTTTAAATTATACACAATACATAAATCACACAATTCTATATAGAACTAAGATATTTTAGTAGTTTAAATGAACATTGAACTTATACATGCTGTAACTATATTTATTTTTAATTTATTAATCAAGATTTCAAAAAAAATGAAAGAAAGAAAATTTATAATGCCACCTGTTAGCAAATGGAAGTGTACTCTAATCATGAATTATTTGATGCGTGAATCACACAAATCTAAATAGATGAACTAAGATATTCTAAAAATTGCGATAAATATTGAACTTATATATCAAATTTTGCAATTATATATATATATATATATATATATATTTATTTATTTATTTATTAATTAAAAAATTTAAAAATATCTAGATTGTCACTTATTAGCAAATAATTTAGATGAACTAAAATACATGAATCTCATAAGTCTAGATTCATGAACTAAAATACTTCAGAAATTTCGATGAACATTGAACTTATATTTAAATTATACACATGCAATATACACGAATCACACTATTCTAAATATATGAACTAAGATATTCTAAGAATTTAAATAAATACTAAACTTATTCCTAAATTATACACAATATATGAATCACTCAATTCTAGATCCATGAACTAAAATATTTTAAAATTTTAGATTAATATTGAACTCATACATTAAATGTTGTAGCTATATATTTTAATTTATTAATCAAAATTTCAGAAAGAAATAAATCTATAGTGTAACTTGTTACCAAATGACAGTAAAACTTTAGTAACAACTACTTTATTATATATAATAAATAAATATTTAATTAACTAAAAGTCTATGTACTGCATGATGACATATATAGTTTATGTAGTAAATTTGTAAAAAGAAAAATTATGAAGAAGCATAGCTTTAGCCTAAAACTAAAACAAACGAACCAAGAACACGACAAGGGAAAGAGACACCCCTAAAATCATCCGAGATAAAAATGCTTAGCTTAACTGGAGGATCCTAAAAGACGCAGAGACCATCCTTGACGAGAATGCTCTAATTAGCTAGCTAGGTAGCACATTTGTTGGCCTCACGGTACATGTGTCTTTGTTCCACCTCTCAGTCCCTCTTAAGCCAAATGAAATGTGGTGCACCATATGCAAATTAACCTTCTTGTTCTGAGGTTTGTTTGTAACCATGTGAATAAGAGCAGATAAGTCACTTTCGATTTGCAAATTTCTTATCCTAGGGCTCCAGGATATTTAAGGCCTGTTAAAGAGCCATCAACATTCAGCCTTAAAGGGAATTGCACTTCCCATATAGTAACAAAAGCCTTTGACCCATCTTTTAATGTTGTCCCTTAATTAGATACAAAGTACAATACTCCTTGATATACAAGAGGAGTCTTCAACTAAGCTCTAACTAACTCTAACTTCTGATCCTAGCTGGACCACTAACTTATGATCCAAGCTGAATAACTAACACTACTACCGATAACTAACTAACTAGTAAAAATATTTACAAAGTAAAAATAACTCCAATAGCCCTTTAATCTGGAGCACATATGTTTGTATGCCTAGCTTAGAAATAGAACTATGAAACAAGCTGAATAACTAACTGTAATAACCCTCAACTAATAAAACTTTTGAAGGTTAAGTATAAATCATTTGAAACAAAGACAGTTGAGGACAATGTAAAATTTTAGAGCGTTTTCGACCTTTTCTTCTGACTTTTCGTCATTTATATAAGCATAACTCTCTCATATGAAATCTAAATTAAGTGATTCCAATTTTTAATGAACGATAAGACATATATCTACAACTTTGATGTTGGGAACCTTTGCAAATTCCGTGAATATCATAGTGAGACGAGGCAAAAACCGAAGCGTAGTGTGGTCTAGACCTTTGCTCACTATTTTATGTATAACTCCTTCATATGAACTCCAAATTAGGTGATTCAAGTGGCTACGGAAAGCTAAGAGAAAGGGCTACAACTTTCATGTTGGACATTTTGTCAAATTCGATAAAATAGAGTTCGCCCTGGCGAGAATATGTTCGCCGCGGCGAGAATGATGCGGTATTTTCCCGAGAGCATGAGTTTTCTGGTTTCGAATCTGGCCGCAGCGAAAATAAGTTCGCCGGCGGCGAGATTCGTCAGATAGTTTTTTTTTGCGGACCCCCCCTTTTTTTTCATTTCTCTTTCATCTGAACCCTAACTTTCTCTCTCTAAAATTTTTCTCAAACTTCTCTCTAAGATATCTCATCATCCGGACGTCCGATTTGAGCAAGTAAGGTACCGTTGGACTTGTGGGAAGAAGAGCTACAAATCCCACCTATCAATTTCGTCGAAAAATCGCCGGAAGGTTGCCGAAAAATCGCGTGAATAGTACCTCCAAAGGTAAAACTCCGTTTAATCGCGTTTTAGGCTTCGTTTTACCGAACTTCTTTCCGTAGATAGTCTTAGAATTAGTTTCTATACTAGAATATAGAGTTTTTAGGTTTCGGCGTGAATAGTATTCCGGCGAGTGAATAGTATTTTTCGGCGTGAATAGTGACTTTTAGAGTTTTCTAATTTTCATGTTATGTCTATGTTTTCTAGGTTGTTGAGCCATCACGAGGTGAAATTCTCGTTGTTGGACTTCTAGTAAGGTGAGTGGGTTTTTCATACTATAGCGCATGTTTTAGGAATTTGATTTATAACTCTCTCGTATGATTTTAACTAGTTGGAATGTATGTTAAATTGTTTTACCATTTTGAAAACCAATATGTTCCAACCATGTTAGAAATTATAAATTTCAATCCTAGTTGAACCCTAGGTATGCAGGGCAAGCATCTAGACTATTAATTCTCTATTTGAGCTAAATTGATAGAAATGCGAACTTAGTCATAGAAATGAACTAAGTTAGCCATGAAGTGATTTGATGCATGATAAGTATCTATGTAACGTCTACGGACGATCTATATTTAAAAAGGGAAAGTTTATGATTTTAAAGGTCTCCATGGGAATTCATGGATGAGATATATTTTAGAATAGAATTTTATGCATGAAAAGAGCTAGATGGAGAATTATAGCTTTATTGTAAAGTTATTGAAATGTTTTTCCTTTAAACTCTTTGAATAGCATATTTCAAATATTTTCTATTGGAGGGACCCTTTTAGATCACTGTTAGCTAGCCGTAGGGAGTGCTAGCCCTGGTGCACCATGAACATGTTAAGGTTTTGGCCTAGGATACTGTGACGGGCATATGACTGCCTAAGACACAGGGATTTAGGGTAGACTTATGTCTATGCTTACAGTGATTGCCCTACCCATTGCTATGTGCTTGGGAAATTTAGGGTAGACTTATGTCTATGCCTACAGTGATTGCCTTACCCATTGCTATGTGCTTGGGAAATTTAGGGTAGACTTATGTCTATGCCTACAGTGATTGCCATACCCATTGCTATGTGCTTGGGGAAATTTAGGGTGGACTTATGTCTACGCCTACAGTGATTACCCCTCCCTTGCTATGTGCTTGGGGAAGATGATGATCTGTCAGGAAAGAACTCCAATAAGCTAGTGCATTTTTCTTAAAGATTAAATATTTCTAAAATACCTCATTCATCATTGTTATTGCATAAGTATCTTCATTTATTACTTACCATGCATAATTGTTTTGCTTACAGTTATTGATTTAATCCTGATTTATCATTTGAACTGTTTAGCATTCTTTCAATAAATTACGGTTAAATGTTTAATGTTTTCTATACCTTGATTTCAATTATTTAATTCATTGCGAAACACTCGTGCTTAGTTTGCCCTGTTTCTGTTATAGTATGATTTACCCATTCACTGAGATGTGGTAATCTCACCCCTCTTCTGTTTTCTCCCCACAGATAGTCAAAGAAACACTGATCCAGTTACAGCTCCATAGGAGGCTAAATATAGCATTGGTGAGCCCCAGTTTGGGCAAGATTCCGTTGTATTGGTTGTATAGTTTAAGATTATGTCTAGTGTATCTCCATGAACTTACAGGCAGGATTCTCGCTTCTTGTGTTGTTTGAAAAATGGTTTTAAGTTTTACAACGTTGTATTATGAGGCCATGGGCCAAGTTGAATCAAGGATGTTGGATCCATGAGATATATATATATATATATATATATATATATATATATATATATATACAGTATTTTCTTATATTGGATGTGGCATATGTGGCCAGTTATATTTATTATGTACTCTAGATTGTGTGCTGAATGTTTGTGCATGCTATGTGTTAGGCTTACGGCTAGGGGGAAACCCTTATGCCGTGCCGGTCATGTGTTCCATCATTTGGGGCCGTGACACTAACACTACTACCGATAACTAACTAACTAGTAAAAATATTTACAAAGTAAAAATAACTCCAATAGCCCTTTAATCTGGAGCACATATGTTTCTATGCCTAGCTTAGAAATAGAACTATGAAACAAGGTAGGTGTATGTAGTTTGGTAAGGTAATCAGCAAGCTGGTCAAAGGAAGTGATTGGCAGAAGGTGGATTAAGCCGAACTAAATCTTCTCATGAACAATGTAGTAATCAATCTCAATGTGCTTCATACGCTCCTAAGGATACTTGATTCTTGGCAATATGAACTGCAGATTGACTTCACAATAAATTGTGATTATAAAATTGTGAGAAATCTACAAATCTTAAAGCAAAGAGCAAGTCCATTTAACCTCCTAAGTGATTGTTACCGAGACTCGATACTCAGCTTCAGTAAAAGAGTGAGATACAATATGTTGTTTCTTAGATTTCAAGAAATTAAACTAGTTCCAAAAAAGACACAAGCCAGTAATTGATCTTCCGATTTCAGAACAAGAAGCCTAGTTTGAATCAGAGAAAGCCTTGATGTACAAAGGAGAAGAGGTCAAGAAGAAAATGCCTTGACTAAGATTGCCCTCGAAATAATTCAAAATTCTATGTATAGCTTGTAAATGTAGAGAAGTAGGACAATCTAGGACTTGAGAAGGTTGCTGAATTGCAAAACTAATATCAGGTTTAGTATTACACAATTACAAAAGTTTCCCAACTAGTCTTCTATAAGAGGTAACATATGTAAGGGCTATACGAGGATCCTTTAAAATTCTGTTATTAGCAGCCATAGGAGTAAGGGCAGGTTTATAGTTTAAAAAACTAGTTTTCTCTAAAAGATTCAATGTATACTTGTGTTGATTCATGTTAATGCCAGAACTAGACCATGTAATCTCAAAATGAAGGAAAAACTTAAGGGTGCCAAGGTCTTTGATCTTAAAACAGTCATGCAAAAATTCTTTTACTGTTATAATCATAATTAGACCATTGTTGGCTAAAATGATATCATCAACATAAATAAATAGAACAATAAAAGAATAATCATGCCTTTTAGGGAGTGTTTGGTATATGGAAAAGTTTTTTATTTTTGGGAATTATATTTCCTGAGAAACATGATTGATGAGAATAATGATTCCTGTGAATGTATAAAATGTATTTGGTTGATTTTTAAAATTGCTGAGAATCTTTAAATAATATTTTTTTTAAATCCTCATTTATGTATATAGTTTCTAAAAATACGCTTATTTATTTATTTTAATTTTTTTATTTTTTTTTATTTTTTTAACAAAAAATATAATAAATTATTGTTAATAATTTATTAGTTTTATATTAATTTTAAAATTATTAAAAAAACATATTAACAATTAAATTTATTTTTATAAAAAAATTTACATAAAATATTGGAAGATAAAATTATATTTCATTTTTGATAAAGATTTTCACCTTCATAGAAATCACCAATTCCCACCCTCCTCCATAATAATCTTTTCATGGAAATCTTTGCTTAAAAATCATTCTCAAGAATTAAAGTTTCCTAAGAATCACAATTTTCATTTTGAAACTAAATAAAGGAGTCTTTAATTCCCATATTAAGATTCCTAGGAATTTAAAATTTTTTTTCCTACCAAACATCCCCTTAGTGAAAAGAGAAGAATTAGATGTAGCTTCAGAAAAACCCTATAAAAGCAGTCAATTAATTTAGCATTCCATTGCTGACTTTCTTGCTTAAGCCATATAAAGACTTGAGTAATTTGCAAACTTTAGATGAAGTAGGACTCTAAAATCTAGGTGGCGATGTCATCTGAACTTCCTCATAAAGATCTCTATGCAAAAAAGCATTATTTATGTTTAGCTAGTGTAAATGCCAATTTTTTATGGCAATAAGAGTAAGGAGAATTGTTGCTACTAGGGAAAAAGTATTTAAGTAATCAACCCTATTATGTTGTGTATATCCTTTAACAAACAACCTAGTCTTACACCTTTCAATGCTACCATATGCATGATACTTGATTTTAAAAACCTATTTTCAACTAATAAGTCTTTTATTTGGAGGTAAATCAATAAGTACCTAGGTATTACTCTGTTGTAGGGCTATGATTTCTTTCTAGCATTGATGCTTGATAGCCTCATTATATGTCTTAGGTTCTTTTAGTTGAGCAATTTGAGTGAAAAAAGCCTTATGAGTAGAATTTAATTTATGGTGTGAATCATGGTTAGAAATAGGATGAGGTGTAGTGATGAAAAAGACATAATTAGAACTCAATTGGACCAAATGATAGTGATAATCTTGCAAATAAGTAGGAGTATGATGCTGCCTAGTTGATCTTCTAAGGGATTAAGTGGATGCTAGAAAAATTGATTGAGGAAAGGACTCACTAGTAGGTGGAATATTTGATGAATGAGAAGGTGAAGGTGGAGATGAGGAAGGATTAAGAGGAGATTGAAGTTTTGTCAATGGAACTTGAAAAGAGGCTGAAAGTTTGGTTAATGGAACTTGAAAAGAGTCTGAAAAAGTAAAATCTGAAGAAGAATGAGGAAGAGTGGGAGTGGAATGAAAAGGAAAAGAATTTTTATAAAATAGAAATCCTAGAAACAAAAATTTTGGATAGTTGAAGATTGCAAACCTGAAAGTAGTTAGTTGTGGATAAAAAACAAAAAAAATACTTAACAGCCCTACATTCTAATTTGGTTATGTTATGAGGGAGGGTTGATGCATAGCAAAGACACCTAAAAATCTTTAGATGAGAAAAAGAGGAACACTACATAAAATCTGAAAGTAGGTGTGATTTGAAATGACAAGGGAGGGAATTCTATTAATGAGGCATACAACATAGGAAACATAGTCAGATTAAAAAATTGTTGGGAGATTGGCTTAGAACTTGAGAAATCTAGCTACATTAAGAATGTGTTAATGTTTTCTTTCAACTATGAAATTGTATTACGGTGTATAGACACAAGTGTAAGATGTATGATACCTTAATAGGCATAAAAATTTGGAATGTGAATTCTTTGGCCATTATCAATTCTAACACACTTGATTTTTGTAGAAAATTGAGCTTCTACTAAAAAAAACAGAAGTTTTGTAAAATTTTCCTAATTTCATATTTGAATTTCATAAGAAACAACCAAGTAAATCTACTCTTATCATCCACAATAGTTAAAAAAATACCAATGACCATAAAAGGAGATAACACCAAAAGGGCCCTATATGTCCATATGAATTAAATCAAAACAAGATGTAGAAATTGAAGTACTAATAGGAAAGGAAATTTTTATTTCTTTAGAAAAATGACATATATGATAATGATAAATAAAAGGGAAAATAATAGAATCATCTAACAACTTTAACAATTTCAATCTAGGTGCAGACAAATGACCTAATCTAAAATGTTAGAAATTAATGGCACTAATTTTATTAACATCACAAGCAATAGAAGATGTAATATTTGGAAATTAAGGAAAATTGAGTTAATAAAGATCATTGACATTCTTAACTAATCCAATCATCTAGTTTTAGAGATCCTAGATGAAGCAAAATTTTGATGAAATATGAGGCAACATGAATAGATAGTAGTAAACTTGCTATCTAATATTGAATTAAAAGAAAAATGAGAACATAAAACACATTATGAAGGACAAAGTTAGGGGAAAATATGATAGTGCCAACATTTGTAACAGAAACCCTTTGGCTACTAGGTAATGTCATGCCCTTAATTTTAGAGCACATGAAACACATACTTTATAAATATATATTTTTTATAACATGTATAATACACTCTTTTACAAAAAGGTATTTCCGTGTATATACAATATACATACTAAGTCCATAAACATCAAAGTATAGTAGAAGCATGGATCCTACTTGTGGCGTTCAGAACATACTCTAGAGTACAAGTACAATATAACCAAAAATTTATGAGTCTTGGAAACAAAATAGGCTCACCAGTGATTAGGTTGCCTAGCTGATCACCTATCTGAAGGTAAAAGATCAAACTCTGTACTTTTAAATGAAAAATATAAAAATATCATGTAGTGAGTTTGACAACTCAGTGAGTAGATAATATCTCTTATGACCTCTTAGGTCAACATATGGATGTACTCATATATTAAAATTTATTACATAGAAAATTACAGTTCAGAAATACATCCATTTGGGACCCGCATTTCGAATATTCTTAGTTCAAATCATATGCAATACGGTATGATCATTATTCAAATATTGTTATGCATCAAAATATTTCTCATAAAAATATTAGGAGAATCTCATATCAGAACAACCATATCAGAGTTTAATCCCTTCTGTACTTTGGTGGTGTAGGATTTGCCTATACTTAGTATTTCAGTTAAAATTTGTCCTACTACTATTCAAGAGGACATGTGAAGGGACTCTAATATGGGCAATTTTCCAAGCATACAATAAGGGAAGGCAAATAACATATCATATAGTCGACATCTCGCTCAGATATGAAGTATCCCGCTCTCCCTCACATATCATATACTGTGTGTTGGCCGTCACACAAGGTTAGCACACCCCTACTAGCTGAGGTGTCAAAGTGCACTAGGGCTAACATCGCTTGCTGTTAGCAAACATTATTTCCAAAAGGATTCCTCCATAAAAATTATCATTTACATATATGCCATGTTATTTCAATAAGAGCTTTTAATATATTACAAAATTTTAGTCTCAGTATAGCTCTTCTATCATAAACTTCTCAATCAGAGTTCATCACATATACATGCCCTTTTTTAAGACAATCTTATAGCTTTACAAATCAATGCCACGTGCATTAACTATTCACTTTCTATACTCTTGAGAAATGTATGTAAAATCACATGTTTAATGGCTTTAAAATATCATTATACAAAATCATACTCTTCTTGAACAATATGCTAGTTAGCAAATAAATCAGGTAATTTAATCCATTTCAGAGACATGTGTTAGTATAAATAACTTGTAAACAAAACTAATTATACATTTAAAGTTCAAGAAGAGTATAGGGTAAGTCATAGAAAAAATTATTTACTCGCAAGGTAAGGCTCCAAATTGGATAGTCCTGAAATACACTTTTTCAATTGAAATTTGATCAAATAGACCTTAAAAACGAGTTCAGAAGGTCTAAAAACTTAAGAAATGACTATAGAATCGCAAAATTTAACCTTCGGAAGCTTGGTCAACTGATAGGGGTACTATTTACAATCAGATTTATTATTCACCGCCGAAAATTACTATTCATACCGGTCAGATTTACTGTTCACGACGCACAAAAAATTTTTAGATTTTAAAAAAAATTTTATCCTAAGGTTTATCTAACTCCTGAATCTATTTATGGGGTCAGATTTTCAATTTGATGTCTCTAAATAAGAATTTTATAGTTTATCTTTTTTTAAAATTTTTTACTTTCGATTTGCGGTAATTTTACAACTGATTTAAAAAATTGTTTGGCCAAAATCGTAGTACTCTCCGTTCTGAATCCAGTACTACCCTTAGTTTTGATATCGGAGGCCTGTAAATACTATAGATCTAGAGAGAAAATATAGAGGAGAGAAAAATACTATTCACAAAAGTTCTGATTCTTTTTTACATTGTGTCTCCCCCTCCCCCTTTTTGTTTATTATTTTTTTTAATATTATTATTTAATAATTAAATATTTAAAATTTATTATTATTATTTTAATTATATACATATAAATATTATTTTTCATCCTAAAATATCTCAAAATTTTTTAAAAATTTATATTTTTACAAAATTTTAGTTGAACTCTTAAATCATGATTTTTCTTGATAAAATTTTAATAAAACAAATCATAAAATAAAATATCTTTATGCATAATAAAAAAAAATATTTCTAAAAATAAAACAAAAAATTTATTAGAAGCAAATATAATTATTTTAAAAAAAATAAAAAAGATTTTAATTAAAAGTATATTTGCTTTTAGCAAAACATAATCATTTTAAAAAAATAATAATATATTTATTTATAGCAAAATATTATTATTTAAAAATAAAAATTACAGGATATTACATTCTTCTCCCCTTAAGAAATTCGATCCATGAATTTCAACCATTCATACCACATGTAGGAAATGAAGTCAAGGCATAATTCGGAGCTACCAACCTTATTACTCAAATAATTGGGGATATATTTTCTATATATCATCTTTATTTTTTAGGAAATCTCTTCACTTGTGTGATTTTTTCAAATAACTTTAACTATAGAGATTTCATTTAGCTATAAGTTCTTCACTTGTCAATCAACAATAATCATCGGTTTTGTCTCATAATTAAGCCAAGTTATTGTTCAATTGAATTTCTTAAAATCCGATAACATGAGAAGAATCTGATAGGTACTTCCTTAGCATTGATGCAAAAAAGATTGTACCAACATCACTTAATCCTGATAGAAAAATTAGGCGATATATACTATGCATACTTTGTGCAAGATTTTAAAATAGCCTATATACTAAAATTTAACTTTTTTCTTCTTTCCAAATCTCATTACCTCTTTCATGGACGAGTCTTTTAAGAATATTTGGTCATCAGCTGATAATCTTTTAGTGCTCAACATTCCTGATCCTTATAGACTTTTGCCCCGTATTGAGTTTTTTGTATTTTTTTTAATCAATTTCATTTTATTAACAACATCTTACAATAAGTCTGACTCCATTGAGTCAAGAATTTGGCTTAATTATGAGAAAAAACCGATATCTATTGTTAATCGACAAGTGAAGAACTTATGGTTGAAGAAAATTTTTATAGTTAAGGTTATATGGTATAATCACTCAAGTGAAGAGACCCTTTAGAAAGTAAAGATGATATACAAAAGAAATATCTCCAATAGCTTGAATAGTGAAGTTAATAATTGTAATTTATGCCTTGACTTCATTCGCTACTTGCGACAGGATGGTTTGAGATTCAGGAACCGAATTTCCTAAGGGAGAAGAATTAACAATCCTAAAATTTAATAATTTTCATTTATGTTTGGATTATTAAAAGAAATAAAGAATTAGAAATGTAATTGAAATATTTTAAGGATGAAAATGAAAACTTGTTATTATTTTTTGGGTCAAATTGCAATTCCTAAACGTTTAGGGGTCAAAATGTAAATAATGAAATTTGCAAGGATTTCTTCTAACAATTAGCAAATTGCTAATTGGTCCCTCCATTATTATTTAAAAAAGAAGAGACAAATTTTTTTTGAAGCAAATGAATAGTATCAATAGTAATTTTCTCTCTTTATATTTAGAGTACCTTTGAGCCTCCAATCTCAAAACTAAGGGTACCACTGGATTCAATACAAAGAGTATTACAATATTGGCCGAATAATTTTTCAATTCGGCTGCAGAATTGTCGCAGATCATATGTAAAAAATTTTAGAAAAATGTAAGTTCTGAAACTCCTATTTAGAGTTCTCAAATTGAAAATCTAACACCGTATATAGACTCAGGAGATAGATAATTATAAGACATGAAATTTTTTAGCTATTTGACAACTTTTTGTGTCATGAACAGTAATTTCGACTGTCATGAATAATGATTCCAACCAATGTGAACAGTATTTTTCAACTATGAATAGTGACCATTGATTGACTGACGTTGACCAAACTCTCAGAGTCATTACTTAGATTTTTGAACCCTCCAAACTCATTTTTAATATCTATTTAGTCAAATTTGAATTGAAAAAGTGTATTTTAGGGTTGTCCAACCTAGAGCCTTATCCTATGAGTAGATAATTTTTTCTATGACTTACCCTATACTCTTCTTGAATTTTAAATGTATAATTGGTTCTGTTTACAAGTTATTTATACTTTTATATATCTCTGAAATGAATTAAATTACCTTATTTATTTACTATTTGGCATATAGTTCAAGAAGAGTATAGTTTTGAAAATGAATTTTTGAACTCATTGAATATGTGATTCTAAATGTATTTTTCATCATATGGTAAAAGAAATATATTGTGTACATGGCATTGATATGTAAAGCTATAAGATTGCCTTGGAAAATAGCATGTATATGTGGTAACTTTGATTGAAAATTTTCTGATAGAGAAATTATATTGAGACTAAAAATTTTGAATTATACTGAAACCTCTGTTTTGAACAATATGACATATGTGTAAATATGATTTATGTGAAAGAATTCTATTGGAAACATTGTTTGCTAATAACAGATTATGTTAGCCCTGGTGCACCTTGATACCTCAGCTACCAGAGTTGATACTAACCTTGTATGACAGCCAACACAGGGGATATGATATGGAAAAGAGAGCAAGATGCCTCCTATATAGGCGAGATGCCGACTATATGATGTGTGATTTGTCATGTCCCAATTTAATGAAACGTGAATTGCACAATAAACAAATAACTTTACGCTTCACATTGTCACATATTCGGTAAATATCATACGTTACAAGATTATACATGTCACAGCTACACTTACCAATATTACAACGGAAGCAAAGATCATGCTTGTGGCATTTAGAGCATACTCTAGATTACAATGACATAACATTTATATATTTTGAGCCTTGGAAACAACAAAGGCTCACCTAGATAATATAACACCTAACTGATCACGTATCTGCAGGGCCAACCTTTGTGTCTTTATCTGAAAAATGTAAAAATATCATGTAGTGAGTTTGACAACTCAGTGAGCAAATAATACCTCATATGACCTCTCAGATCAACATATGGATGTACTCATTAGTTAAAAATTATCATATCAAAATTTATAGTTCAGAAGTACATCTATATGGGACCCACACTTTCAAATATTCTCAGTTTAAATCAATTCAAATATCTGTATCCATATCTGATACAATGTGGTGATAAATCATATAGCGATATGCCTTGATACCTCAGCTAGCAGAGGTGGTGTTAGCCTTGTGTGACAGTCAACACAGGGGATATGATATGAAAAAGAGAGCAGGATGCCTCCTATAAAGGTGAGATGCCAACTATATGATATGTGATTTGTCACGTCCCAATTTAATGAAACATGAATTACATAATAAATAGATAACTTGATCCTTATATATTTGAAAACGGCTTCACATTGTCACATATTCGGTAAATATCATATGTTACAAGATTATACATGCCAAAGCTACACTTAACAATATTACAATGGAAATAAAGATCCTGCTTGTGGCGTTCAGAGCATAGTTTAGATTACAATGACATAACATTTATACATTTTGAGCCTTGAAAACAACAAAGACTCACCCAAATAATATAACACCTAACTGATCACGTATCTGCAGGGCCAACCTCTATATCTTTATTTGAAAAATATGGAAATATCGTGTAGTGAGTTTGACAAATCAGTGAGTAAATAATACTTCATATGACCTCTCAGATCAACATATGGATGTACTCATTAGTTAAAAATTATCATATCAAAATTTATAGTTCAGAAGTACATCCATATGGAACCTACACTTTCAAATATTCTCAGTTTAAATCAATTTAAATATCTGTATCTATATAGAATACAATATGTTCATAAATCATATAGTGATATGCATTAAAACATTTCTTATAAAAATATTATGAGGATACCATATCAGAACCACCATATCAGAGTTCAACCCCTTCCGTATCTTGTTGGTGTAGCATTTGTCTATACTCAGCATCTCAGCCAAGGTTTGCCCTACCACCATTCAAGAGGACATGCGAAGGGACTCTAATATGGGCAATTTCCTAAGCGCAAAGAAAGGGAAGGCAAATCACATCTCATATGGTATCTTGCCTAGATAGGAGGCATCTCACTCTCCATCACATATCATATCTCGTGTGTTAGCCTTCACACGAGGCTAGCACTACCCCCTGCTAGCTGGGTTATCAAGATACACCCGCGCTAACATATCCTACTATTAGCAGACAATGTTTCTAATAGGATTCCTCCACAAAGTTATCATATGCACATAGTCTATACGATTCAAAAACAAAACAGAGTTTTTAGAATAATTCAGAATCTCAATTTCAATATAGCTCATCTGTCATAAATTACCCATTCAGCGTTTGTCACATATGCAAGCTCTTTCTCAAGACAATCAAATAGCTTTATAAATCAATCCCATATACCTAAGTATTCATTTCACCATTCAATGAATAATACATGTAAAATCAGCTGCGCTATGGGTTCAGAAAAATTAGTTTCAAAACTATACTTTTCTTAAACTATATTTTAAATTGTAAGCAATTTAGATAATTTTAATGCATTTCAGAAATATATATAAGTATAAATATCTTACAAACATAATCATATACATGCTTAAAGATCAAAAAGAGTATAGGGCAAGCCATAGGAAGTATCATCTACTCACAAAATTAGGGTACCAAGTTGGATAACCCCAAAATCCATGTTTCTGGTCCGAATTTGAATAAATAAACCCCAAAATTGAGTCTGAAAGGTCCAAAAACTTTGAAAATGACTCCGGATTTGTAAAATTTGGCCTCCGGGAGCTTAGTCAACGTATGTTAATGCAAACAGATCCGGTTTCACGTGCTACACGCGCCACCAGGAGAAATTGCGCGTGGGCTTTACTCGTCAAGGAAGAAGTGGCGCGTGCAATGGTGGATGATTCTGAAATTTGAGATCCCAAGATTTTGACACCTTCTGGATCGATCTACGGTGTTATTTTTTGCATTTGAGAACTACAGATAGGAGATTCGGATATTACCTTTTAAGCGATTTCTCCTTCAATTTTTCAGCCAATTTCCGGCTAATTCTCCAGAAATCAATCGGATAGATTTGTAGAACTCTTTATCCTGAGTCCATTGGTGGTGGTGGTGTCGAAATTTAGGTCCGAAAGTGGAGAAATTTTAGAGAGAAGTTTGAAGGTTTCAGGAGAGAAAATTCTGAGGAGAGAGAGAGGAAATTCCAAATTTTTCCTCCTTTGAGTGGCTGAGGCCCTTAAAATATCCCGGAGGACCTTTTTGCAAAAATTTAATTTTAGAGGGAGGTCCTTGCTAATTTTCCTTATTTACATTTTAATTTCGAAACTTTTAAGAAATTACATTTTGACCTCGAAACGTAAATTATCATATTTTTTTTGTAATTCTTTAACCCATGTAGTAAATAAACATAATTTCAATGGTTCTTATCTCTATTTCTAAAATCCTCTATTTTATTCAAAATTTTTCTTAATTAGAATTTTCCTTAAATTTACGGTTATTACATTCTTTCCCCCTTAAAGAAATTTGGTCTCCAAATTTGATCACCATAGTTGCAGATAAATACTAACCTTTACTTAATTAATTTTATTTTGACCAGTGCATCCCGTACTATATCAGGCCCTAGAACTTTTGCTTCACCCATCTCAAACCATCCAATCGGGAAACGGCAATGCCTACCATATAATGCCTCAAAAGGAGCTATTTGTATACCGACTTGATAACTATGGTTATAAGCAAATTCAGCTAAAGGCAGAAATCTTTCCCAACTTTCTTGAAAATCTAAAACACAAGCCCGAAGTATGTCTTTCAATATTTGAATGGTTCACTCATATTGCCCATCTATTTGAGGATAGAATACAGTATTGAGATTCAATTTCGTGCCCAAAGCTTCTTGAAAAGCTCTCCAAAAATGAGTTGTGAATTGTGGTCCTCGATCATAAATAATTGATATTGGCACTCCATAAAGCCTTACTATTTCATTCAAATATAATCTTGCATATTGAGCTACATTGTATATGGTTTTCACTGGTAGGAAATGTGTTAACTTAGTCAACCTATCAATGATCACCTATATTGAATCAAACCCTTTTGGTATTTTCGGTAACTCCGTAACAAAATCCATAGTTATTCTTTCCCATTTCTATTCAGATATCTCTATCGGCTGATGTAGTCATGCAGGCCTTTGATGTTCTGCTTTCATCTACTGGTAGGTTAAACATCGAGACACGTAATCAACTATGTCTTTCTTCATACCTTCTCACTAATAAATTTCTTTTAGATCCTTATGCATTTTAGTTATTCCAAGATGAATCGTATATATGGATCTATGCGCAACCTCTAAAATTTCTTTCTTAAATTCTTCTTTATCAGGTACACATAACCGCTTGTTTAATCTCAGAATTCCTTCAAAGTCTATAATAAATTCAACTTCACCACCATTCTTCACCTCTTTAATTTTTTTTACATAAATATGCATCCTCGTTCTATGCCTTTTTCACCTGCTCGATCAAAGATGATTGAAACTGCATATGAGCTAACAATATTCTAGGCTCCTCTACTTCCATTACTACCCCATCACTTTTCAGCTTATGCATCTCTTTAACCAACGGCCTTCTTACCATTGTGATATGAGCCAAACTACTCATAGATTTCCTACTTAATGCATCAGCCACAACATTAGCATTACTTGGATGATATAGTATTGTGCAATCATAATCTTTAAGTAATTCTATTCATCGTCTTTGTCTCAAATTAAAATCTTTTTGTTGGAAAATATATTTGAAACTTTTATGATCTGTATAAATTTCGCATGTCTAACTATACAAATAATGCTTCTAAATTTTAAGAGCAAAAACTACTGCTACCATCTCCAAATCATGAATCAGATAGTTTTGCTCATGTGGTTTAAGTTGTCTAGATGCATATACAATGACTCGACTATTTTGCATCAACACACATTCTAATCCAATTCTCGATGCATCATAGTATACCGTGTATCCTCTAGTACCTGAAGGAATAGCCAATACTGATGCCGTAGTCAGACATTATTAAGTTTCTAAAAACTTCTTTCACATTCATCTAACCAGTCAAACTTTATTCTATTTCTTGTCAACCTCATCAAAGGAGCTGCTATCTTTGAAAAATCTTTAACGAATCTGCGGTAATAGCCTGCTAAATCAAGAAAACTACGAATCTCTATAGCTATTGTAGAGCGTGGCCATTTCTGCACTGCTTCTATCTTTTTAGGATCAACTTGAATATCATCCTTAGTAACCACATGTCTTAGGAAGGTAACACTACTAAGCCAAAATTCACATTTTGAAAACATGGCATGCAGCTAGATTCTTAAGGTTTGTAATACTATTCTTAAATGCCGCTCATGCTCCTCTGAACTTTTTGAATATACTAGGATATCATCTATGAATAAAAATGACGAATTGATCCAAGAAAGGTTTAAATACTCTATTCATCAAATCCATGAATGTAGCTGGAGCATTTGTTAGATCAAATGGCATTACTAAGAACTCATAGTGTCTATATTGAGTTCTAAAAGAAGTTTTCGAAATATCCTCATTCTTTATCCTCAATTGATGATACTCAAATCTCAAATCAATTTTTGAAAAACACTGGGCACCTTGTAACCGATCAAATAGATCATCTATACGAGGTAATGGATACTTATTACGTACTGTCACCTTATTCAACTATTTGTAATCAATACACAACCGTAACAATCTATCTTTCTTTTTCACAAATAAGACCAGAGCACCCCAAGGAGAAGTACTAGGGCGTATAAATCCCTTGTTTATCAAATCTTGTAACTGAGTTTTTAACTCCTTGAACTTAGTCGGTTCCATTCTATATAGGGGTATAGACACTGGTTGAGTTCTAAGAAGTAAATCAATACTGAACTCAATTTTTTGTTTTGGAGGTAACCTTAGTAACTCATCAAAAAATACATCAGAAAATTTCATAACCATTGGAACTTGCTCTACTTTGGTGTACTTCATATCAATATCTTTGACTACTATTAAATACCCTTGGCATCCTTTTTATAACAACTTGTGAACTGTTAAAGCTGAAATTAAATTACTAGACTCCTTACTACGATCTCCTTGTATTAAGAAAGAAGATTCTTTAAGGACATTAAACTTAATCACCGTAAGGTGACAGTCTAGAATGGCATGACATGATGACAACCAATCCATTCTTAATATAATATCAAAGTTTACCATATCTAGAACTATCAAATCTACGAGAATCTCCTTATCTTCTATCAAAATCTTGCATGATTTATACACATCATTTACTAATAGGAATTTCCCCATTGGAGTAGCAACTATGAAAGAACAATGTAACCTAACAGAATCTCTATCCAGTTTCTTAGCAAAGCATGGTAATATATAAGAATGAGTAGAATCAGGATCGAATAGGACATATGATTTATGGAAACATATTGATAATGTACCTGTCATAACTGCATTTGAGGCCTGAGAATCCTATTGTCTTAAGGCATATCAATCCCGAAACAAGCCTCTTAATCCTATCATTTTCAGTAGGAACCAGATATGGTGCATATATGGAAAATCGGGTAAAAAGGATGTCATATTCAGAAACTGTCATGTTCGGTGTCTGTTTTAATTCTTCAAATTCTCTGACCCTCTTGTCTCTTTCACTTATTGGCAGGAAGCGAATCATAAATGCTTCCTTAAATTCTTCCCACTCCATTGGTGGTAAAATAACTACCCGTCCTTGTACAAGTGTCTCAATCCAAACTTGGGCCACATCAAATAGTTAAAAAAATACCAGTTCAAAAGATCTTCTATTAGAGCACCTCAAAGCTCTTATGACTCATTCCACAGCATCAATAAATATCTGTGGATCCTCCTGAACATCTGACCCAGAAAAAGTCAGAGGTTTCAACTTAAGAAATTGCGGTAATGACACCTCAATCCCTGTAAGCTTGTCCTCTTGCTCAGCAGTCCTTCCTAGTTCATGTGCTTCAAGAGCATTTTCTGGTGGCTGTCCTTCCTTTCTGCCCTAATCCACTATAAATCCAGTTAATGTCTCTAAACTCCTATGTATACCAGTAATCATATAAGCTATTTTATCATATGACTCCTGAGGGGGTTCTACTTTTTTCTCAGGAACTCTATCAGGTACATAGGCCTGTTCATCTTGTCTTGGGATTCTCCTACCCCGTGCATGCCCTCGACCTCTACCATGGTCTCTTTGTACTAAAATTGTAGATTGTGCAGACTTTTCTGTAGAGGGTGCACGATCTACAGTTTTTCTAGTAACCGCTCTAGTTCTTAGAGGCATCTTCGACTATATAGAACAAAACAACCTTTTAAGATACCATAATATTTAATCAAACCTTACTCTAGGAACTTAAGCAAACTTGGAATGGAAAGAAATTTAATATCCTATAAAATCCCTCAGCAGCAACTGAAGTATAAATATGTCTGGCTCATATCTATATTAAAGGTCCTACTAAAGAATCCTTTGCTCAGATAGCCACAGGAAAACCTAATACTCTGATACTAACTTGTCACGCCCCAATTTAATGAAACGTGAATTACACAATAAACAAATAACTTTACCCTTATATATTTGAAAACGGCTTCACATTGTCACATATTCGGTAAATATCATACGTTACAAGATTATACATGCCAAAGCTACACTTAACAATATTACAACGGAAGCAAAGATCCTGCCTGTGGCGTTCAGAGCATACTCTAGATTACAATGACATAACATTTATACATTTCGAGATTTGAAAACAACAAAAGCTCACCCAGATAATATAACACTTAACTGATCACGTATCTGCAGGGCTAACCTCTGTATCTTTATCTGAAAAATATGAAAATATCGTGTAGTGAGTTTGACAACTCAGTGAGCAAATAATACCTCCTTTGACCTCTCAGATCAACATATGGATGTACTCATTAGTTAAAAATTATCATATCAAAATTTATAGTTCAGAAGTACATCCATATGAGACCCACACTTTCAAATATTCTCAGTTCAAATCAATTTAATTATCTGTATCTATATATGATACAATATGATCATAAATCATATAGTGATATGCATTAAAACATTTCTTTAAAAAATATTAGAAGGACCCCATATCAGAACCACCATATCAGAGTTGAACCTCTTCCGTACTTTGTTGGTGTAGCATTTGCCTATACTCAGCATTTCAGTCAAGGTTTGCCCTACCATCATTCACGATGACACACGAAGGGACTCTAATATGGGCAATTCTCCAAACACAAAGTAAGGGAAGGCAAATCACATCTCATATGGCATCTTGCCCAGATATGATGCATCCCGCTCTCCATCACATATTATATCTCGTGTGTTAGCCTTCACATGAGGTTAGTACCCCCTGCTAGCTGGGTTATCAAGGTGCACCAGCGCTAACATCTCCTGCTGTTAGCAGACAATGTTTCTAATAGGATTCCTCCACAAAGTTATAATATGCACATAGTCTATATGATTAAAAAAAAAGAGCTTTTAGAATAATTCAGAATTTCAATTTCAATACAGCTCATCTGTCATAAATTACCCATTCAGGGTTTGTCACATATGCAAGCTCTTTCTCAAGGAAATCATATAGCTTTATAAATCAATGCCATATGAATAAGTATTCATTTCACCATTCAATGAATAATACATGTGAAATCAGCTACACCATGGGTTCAGAAAAATCAGTTCAAAATTATACTTTTCTTGAACTATATTTTAAATTGTAAGCAATTCAGATAATTTTAATGTATTTCAGAAACATATATAAGTATAAATATCTTACAAACATAATCATATACATGCTTAAAGATTAAGAAGAGTATAGGGCAAGCCATAGGAAGAATTACCTACTCACAAAATTAGGGTACCAAGTTGGACAACCCAAAAATCTATGTTTTTGGTTCGAATTTGACAAAATAAACCTCAAAATTAAGTTCAAAAGGTCCAAAAACCTTGAAAATGATTCTAGATTTGCAAAATTTGGCCTCAGGTAGCTCAGTCAACGCAGATCAACGCAAATAGATCTAGTTTCAAGCGCTACACGCGTCACCAGGGGAAGCTGCACATGGGCTTCACTCGCCGAGGAAGAAGCAGCGCGTGCGGTGGTGGATGATCCTGAAATTTGAGATCCAAAGGTTTCGACACCTTCTGGATTAATCTACAATGTTAGCTTTTGCGTTTGAGAACCACGGATAAGAGTTTTAGATATGACATTTTTAAGCGATTTCTCCTTCAATTTTTTGGCCAATCTCTGGCCAATTTTCTAGAAACCAATCGGCTGGATTTGTAGAATTTTTCATCTTGAATCCGTTTGTGGTGGTAGTGTCAAAATTCAAAGTTCGGAAGCAGAGAAATCTTAAAGAGAAATTTGAGAGTTTCGGGAGAGAAAATTCTAAGGAGAGAGAAACAGAGAGGAAATTCTAGATTTTTCCTTCTTTGAGTGGCTGAGGCCCTTAAAATATCCTAGGGGACCTTTCTGCAAAAATTCAATTTTAGAGGAAGGTCTTTGCTAATTTTCCTTATTTACATTTTAACCTCGAAAATTTTTAAAAATTACATTTGGCCCCAAAACATAAATTCTCATATTTCCTTTGTAATTATTTAACCGATGTAGTAAATAAACATATTTTCAACGATTCTTATCTCCATTTTCAAAATTCTCTATTTTATTCAAAAATTTTCTTAATTAGAATTTTCTTTAAATTTACGATTATTACATAAATTGCCTTCCCTTGCTATGTGCTTGGAAAATGTCCATATTAGAGTCCCTTCGCATGTCCTCTTAAATGGTGGTAGGAAAAATTGTAGCTATGATGCTGAGTTTAAATAAATTCTACACCACCAAAGTATAGAAGGGTTTGAACTCTAATATGGTAGTTTTGATATGGAATCTTTCTAATATTTTTATGTGAAATATTTTAATACATAATAACATTTGTTTAATGATCATACAGTATAGTATATAGTTTTGGATATATGAATATCCTTTGATTTGAAAATATTAAAATACGGGTCACATATGGATGTACTTTTGAATTGTATTTTCTATTTGAAAAATTTTAAAATATGAGTACATCTATATGCTGACTTAAGATGCCATAGAAAATATTATCTACTCACTGAAATGTCAAACTTACTATACGATATTTTCATATTTTTTAGATAAGAATAAAGAGTTTGATTATTTCTTTTCAGATAGATGATCAGTTAGACGATATATTTTCTAATAAGTCTATTTTGTTTTTAAGACTCGTAGATTTTGATTTATATTGTACTTGTACTCTAGAGTATACTCTATACGCTACAGACAAAATTTGTACTTCTGCTATTATTTTGATATTTATAGAGTTAGTCTGTATATTGTGTATACATGGAAATATCTATATGAAACTGTTTACAATAATAAAAAAGTGTATTATGCATGTTATGGCAAATATATATTTGTAAAATATGTGTTTCACGTGCCTTTAATTTTGGAGCATGAAAATAACTCTAAACTTCCAAAGGTAGGAAGGCCAACTAATTGAGTTCATCATAGCTGCAGGCCACCATTTAGTCTTTACAGCCAAGAGGCATTTTTTCAAGCCATCTTTCTAGTTAGATTTGAATCGGTGTTAATGTATATTAAAACTAAAGAGTTGCCTTATTGGTGAATTTCTGTCGAAAAAGAATGTTTTGGTAAGTTCTTCAACTATAATTTGACTTTAGGTTAATCATCCTATTTTATATGATTAATGGAAGGGATAATATTTATGATTATTATATAATTTTATCACACACACACACACACACACACACACACACATATATATATATATAGTTTGATCACACTTAACAACTGTTTTTCTTTTTTCTTTTTTCTTTTCAATACACAAACTAAGATGTATATGATCATGTTTATAGAAAAATATCTCATGGATAGAAAAAATTAGTATTGATAAAAAAAGTTGAATAAAAAATTAAAGTCGTTAATATTCAAAATGTGTGGATGTTTTTGTTTAATTGGTATTAATTATTAAATAAATTTTATTGTCTCTGATCTATAAACTTTAAATAGGATAATGAAGCCCACGCCGCAAAACCAGCCCACCAACCTTCTCCTTTCTTGTTTGGGTCAAGAATGTAATCTACTATTTATCAATTAACATCGTGTCTACGTCTTCTTTTGGGTTTTGGGATTGGCTATACAATGTTTTAATAGAATGCTTTCTTAATTCTTTTTCCTCTCGCTATAGAGAGGCCTTTACCCTCTCACTAAGGAGAGGCTTCTTTTCCTCTCTTTAAAAGAAAGGCTTTGGTTTTCTCTTCAAAGCAAGAGCTATTTGTGCTTTGTTTTTTGACTCACTTGTTTGAAACTGTCCACAAGACACCACAGGAGTCATACCCCAGTCAAGTGGGGGATAAAAGTAAAGTTTAAACATGGAGTAGGGACATTGTAGCGGTAATAGAAACCAGGGGATGAATGGCATTGGCGAAGAACAGGGGACTCTGGAGGATTTAGTTAAACTGGAAGCAGATGAGAAACAGTCCCTTAGCATTGAAAATTGCAGCCTGGTGGGAAGAGTAGTAGCAGACAAGCCCCTAAACAAAAGAACGGTTAAATCAATGATATGCAGGGGTTGGGGAGATCCAAAAGGCCTGAGAATAGTGGATATAGGAATGAATACCTTCTTGTTCAACTTCGAGCAGGAAGAAACAGCAAGGAAGGTAATGGACGAAGCACCCTAGAACATCATAGGACACCTCCTCAATGTACACATATGGAGACCAGATACAACTATGCAGGAGATGGAGTATAATCATGCACCCTATTGGGTTCAGGTTCATGGGTAAACCCTTGAAAACCTAAATGTGAGAAATGGTTTCATTATTGGTAATAGGATGGGAGAGGTCATAGAAGTAGAAGATCAAGTTGTTGAAGGACGGATTATGAGGCACTTCCTGAGAATTGGAATTCTTAAGAACATCAAAGAACCCTTTTGCTCCGGTCCATGGGTCCCTAGGAAGAGCTTGTCCAAAATGTGGATAGCACTAAAATACGAGAAACTGCAGGAGTGCTGCTACAGATGTGGTAGATTGGGGCACGGATAGAAAGAATGTAGGAGCGAAATAGAGTTGCATGTCAATGAAGAAAGCAAATCGAAGTATGGTCCTAGGCTGAGTGCACAGCCAGCAAAACCTCTGAGTCTAATAATAAAGGAGAGTCTGTGGCAAAGGGATGACGGTGGAGGTGGGCGGAGCTCAGGCAGGTTAGCAGGGCAAGGTGGAAGTAAAAAAGTCAATGGTCCAAAGCACGAAGCGGAGAATAACAAAATAGGGGAGGTCAACCGGTCAGAGGCGAGTCTACAGGGATCAGAGGACAGGAGAGCCTTGAACCAAGGAAAATGGGTAAAGGCAAAGGAAGTTATCATAGATTTAGAAACTGGAGATACTGGGGAGGAAAAAGCAGAAAAGGCGATATACAGGAGTAGAAAATTTCGAGCAATGGAAGAAAGAATGCATGCAGAGAAGGAACGACAGCACACTAACGCTCAGCATTAGAGGATGAGCTGGCAGCAGGAAAAGGATCTGGAAGCAGTGGGCAACGAGCCAGTGGGCTACACAAACCAAATAGGCCTACACAGGCCCGCAGACCAAGTGCAGACTGGAGATAAAAGCCCACTACAGAAAGATTATAAAGCCCAGAACCCACATGGCGGTCCAGAAGGGACAGTAGCCCAATGGAAAAAAGAAACTAGGCAGGATGTCGTGGCCAGGCTACAGACAGAGATGGAGGAAGATACGAAGGAAGGGGAAGAAACAAGGAATGGGGGGAAGTGGATTACTAGAGGCTATAACTGTGAGAGATAGGAAAACAGTAACATAACCCAATGTAAAACCTATACAATTGGGGGAAGATGGAAAAGAATGGCAAGAAATATGGAAATCCACCAGAACTATATTGTCGAGCTACCTAGTGAAGATGAATTTAAGGGAAAAGAAGGAGACAAAGAGGGAGGTATGAAGGGGAACTGGGCGTTAGTAGCAAACGATCTGGCTCTAGCAGTAGTTAAATGCCTAAGCCTGAAAAGGGAAAGAACTACAGAAGAAGGAGGCACACTAGACCAGGGGAAGTGTACTGAAGGGATGAATGGGGAGGAAGGAATAGAAGAGAACAAAAATGCAAAGAAAATGAAGGGTTGGGAAGAAGACAACAGGGGAGAGGAAGGACACATGAACCAGTGTTTCAAAAAGGCTGAGGAGGCAGGCCACACCATGCCCACCTCTCAAAGTGATGACAATTAGTTGGAACTGTCGAGGGGTGGGGGTTGCCTTGACAGTCCGAGAACTCCGGGACTTATGTCTCAAGAATAAACCCTCACTTTTGTTTCTTATAGAAACAAAAGCTAAAAAAAAGTGGAAAAATCTGAAGAGAAGGCTCGGTTTTGATGACTTGGAAGCTGTGGATCCAATTGGAAGAAAAGGGGGGCTATGTCTGATATGGAAGAATGTATGCAGCGTGGAAGTCCTGGACAAGTGCCACAATTACATACATATAAAGACCAGGATGTAGAATGAAACAGGAGAGATCTACAACACATTTATTTTTGGCAGCCTAGAACCCAGGAAAAGAAGGCAATTGTGGCAAGACATAGCATATCTAAACCCAGGTAATTCTAATGCTTGGCAGTGCATAGGGGATTTTAATGAAATTCTTTGTCAAAGTGAGAAAGAAGGAGTAAGGCCCCACAATAACAAACAAATTAATCTTTTTAGAAAATTTCTGGTTGAAAATGATTTGCTTGACTCCCCTATTAGGGGGTGCAAATACACTTAGTGCAATATGAGGGAAGAGGGGAGGTGAAAGAGAAGATTGATAGGCACCTAGCAAATAGGAAGTGGCTAAACAAGTACAGTAAAGCCAATAGTTCTGCTCTCCCAACTGTGGGCTCAGACCACAGCCTACTCATTCTGACCCTAACTCCCCCAGAAAGAAGAAGAGAAAGAACCTTCAAGTTTGAAGCCTATTGGGCAGAGCATGATGACTTCTTTGAAGAAGTGGAGGGGAGATGGAATAGACAAGAACTTGCACATAACCTAGATGGCTTCGTGACAAAAATAACTGGCATGGCGGCTCACTTTGAAAAATGGAAGAAGAAAAATTTCAAGAGAGCAGATTTTCAGACTACAAAATTTAAAAGAAGGCTGCAATAGTTACAGAATGGTACTCACAGTAGGGAGGCAATGCAAGAAGGAAGGAAAATAAAAGGAAAAATCAACCAACTCTAGAAACAAGAAGAAAGATTCTGGGCACAGAGGACTCGAGTTAGGTGGCTGGAGTGTGGTGATAAAAACACCAAATTTTTCCACCACACCACAATGTAGAGAAGGAGGCAGAATAAGATAGTAAGAGTTCAGGATGAAGAAGGAAGGTGGGTGGAAGGAGAGAGCAATATTTAGGAGGCTTTCCAAAAACTCTATATGAACCTATTCAAATCCACTATCCAAGGAGAAGCTTACAACCTAGAAAATGTAATTCCAAGGTATGTCACAAGAGAGATGAATGAAGACTTGAGTAGGGCTGTTACTAAAGAGGAAGTAGAAAGAGCTATTTTCAACCTTGGAGCCATGAAAGCCCCTGGACCAAATGAAATGAATGTGATATTTTATCAAAAGGCATGGGATGTGGTGAGAGGTGATGTGTTCAAGGCTGTCAAGTTTTTTTTTAGAGTGGTCACCTTCCTAGAAATATCAATAAAACACACATAACCCTTATACCCAAGATCCAACAACCTGAGAAAGTGGGGCAATGCCGTCCTATAAGTTTCACCAACTTCAGCTACAAAATTATATCAAAGGTGATGGTTAACATAATGAAACCTATCATGAATGGGCTGATTTATTAGAATCAAGGTGCATTTGTAAATAGAAGACTAATCCAAGACAACATTCTGTTAGCCTAGGAAGCTTTCCATGTGCTAAAGCACAACAGAAACAAAATGAAGCACTACATGACTTTAAAGTTAGACATGAATAAAGCCTATGACAGGATGGAATGGAGCTTTCTGAAAAGAGTTTTGTAAACAATGGGCTTTGAGGAGAGGTGGATTAGACTACTCATGAGCAGCATCACATCGGTTAGCTATAGGATCAAAGTTTATGGGAACCTAGGTCCTTTATTCTACCCACAAAGAGGTTTAAGACAAGGTGACCCCCCTCTCCTCCTACCTTTTTATAATGGCATCAGAAGTCTTATCTAGGAGAATTTCTGTAGCAGTGGAAACTGAGAATTTTAATGGGATCAAGCTAGCTAAAAATTCGATAAAATTGTCTCACCTTTTCTTTGCGGATGACTCTATAATTTTTGGAGCTGCAAGTGAGTAACAGGCAAGTTTTTTAAAAGGAATTATGGAAGACTACACAATACAATCAGGCCAACTGATCAATTTTGACAAATCTGGAATTATCTTCAGTAAGGGTACACCTAATGACCTTAGAGAGAGAATTAAGATGGTACTCAACATGCCAGCATGGGATAATCCAGGTATATATCTAGGGATGCTAGCAGTGTGGGGTAGATCTAAAAACCAAGCTCTCAAATGGATCATGGACAAAGTGAAAGACAAGCTTTCGAGTTGGAAGATGAATTACCTATCTGAAGGGGATAAGGAAGTCCTTATTAAAGCAGCCATTCAGGCTATCCCTACTTACGACATGTCTACCATTCTGTTTTCAAAAAAAATTTGTGCCAACCTCTGCTCTGAGGTTTCAAAATTCTAGTGGAAAGGAAGAGGTAAAGATAGGGGAATCCATTGGATAAGTTAGGAAAACATGACCAAGGGGAAAAAGGAGGGGGGAATGGGATTCAGAGACTTCAGGAGCATGAATATTGCTTTGTTGGCAAAGCAAGCTTGGAGGATGCTAGAGGAGTCGGACACACTATGGTCCAAGATTCTCAAACAGAAGTACTTTCCTAATTCTAAGCTTCAAAAAGCAAAAAGAAGGGCTGGCTAAGCCTATAGGAAGGAAAGGAATTCTTGTTTAAGAATGGGAGATGGCAAGTGGGTGACGGGGAGAATATCAATATTTGGGAGGATAAGTGGCTTAGAAGTGGTGAGCTAATGGAGAATAGTTCAAACAGCCGCCTTGAGAGAGTGACATCCCTGATCGATCAGGAATCCAAAATTCGAAGGTTGAATGTCACGACCCTAATTTTAGGGCACGTGAAATCCATATACCATACACATATATTTTTCATAAATGTACATAATGCCATTCTTTATCATATAAACCAATACATATAAGTTCCCATACACATATACAATATACAGTTTACGTCTATAAACACCAGAGTAACAGTAGAAGCAAAGATCCTGCCTCTGACGTTCAGAGCAACTCTAGAGTACAAATATTTTGCAATTATAAAACATTGAGAGCCTAGAAACAATGTAGGCTCACCACTGGACTACAACCTCTAGTTGATCACTTGGTTGCTGGACCAAACTCTGTGTCTTTATCTGAAAAATAGATCCACATCGTGTAGTGAGTTTTACAACTCAGTGAGCAGATAACACCCCCTATAACCTCTTAGGTCAACATATGGATGTACTTTTCATTTCAAAGTTTCTCATATTGAAAAGTTACATTCAGGAGTACATTCATATGGGACCCGCATTTCAAAACATCTCAGTTCAAATCACATACAAATATCTGTAACCACATATGATACAAATTGATCTTAAATCGAATTTGTTATGCAATAAAAATCAATTCTTTTATATAATACTCAAGTATGTCACAACTTTCAATAAACTCAATAGATAAATATGGAATGTGAGTTCATCACCCTTCTGCCTCCTCACATTACCATAGTCACAATCACAATAGGTAATCAGGGAATGTGAGTTCATCACCCTACTGCCTCCTCACATTACCACTGAGTACAACTTCAATAGATCAACAGGGAATGTGAGTTCATCACCCTTCTGCCTCCTCACATTACCACTGTCATCATCACAATAGGTAATTAGGGAATGTGAGTTCATCACCCTACTGCCTCCTCACATTACCACTAATACCACCTTCACAATATCGTCTCAAGCCATATAATATCGTCGTTTCTCATCAATACACATATATATTTATATGAATATATAAACATGTAAAAAAAAACTGCATATCCATCATATGCAATGAATTATTATCAAACAATTCGCCATACAATCATATTCGGCAATTTACCACTTTACATATCATTCAAAACAAAGCTTTCAGTCTCAGTACAAAATCTTTTATTATAAATTTTCCAATTAGAGAAATCATATAATCATGCCCATATTCGAGGCAAATATAACACTGTAAAATTAATGCCACATGCATATCATATTTTCTTTGCCATGTAATGCGAAATGCATTTAGAACTATCGTATTCAAAGCATTTCAAAATCTATTTCAAAACTCATACTCTTCTTGAACTAGATATCATTTCTCAATCATTTCAAATATTTCAAACCATTTCAGAAACATATGAACATATAAATAACATGTAATCATACTCATTTATCAATGAAAAGTTCAAGAAGAGTAAAAGTAAGCTATAGGAAGAATTATCTACTCACAGGTAAGGGCTCCAGATTGGACAGCCCTAAAATCCTCGTTTCTAGTCTGAATTTGACCAAATAAGCTTCAAAAACATGTCCGAAGGGTCCAAAAGCCTTAAATGAGCTCGGGGGTACTGTTCACCGCCAGAAACACTATTCATCGTCACTATTCATCGCCAGAATTACTATTCATCCGCCACTATTCACGCCAGAAATTACTATTCACCGCCACATAAAAAGATAAAATTTGAAATTACTATTTACTCACTGTGCATGCACTATTCCTTTCCGTTTTTTTTTCTTTTCTTCTTTCTGAAATTTTGCCCCGGCTTCGTTTTATGATTCTGCAACTTTAGTTTTTTTTTTAAATATAATAATATTTATTAAATAATTAATAATAGGATTTTCTTTTATAAAAATTCATATAAATTCCGTTTTTCATCTTAAAATATCCCAAAAATTTCTAAAAATTTCCATTCTCGTAAATCTTTAGTTAAACTCTTAAATCATAATTATTTTTGATAAAAATTATATTAAAACAAATTTCAAAACAAATATCTTAATTCATATTAAAAGAAAAAATATTTCTAAAAATACCATAAAAATTCAATAGAGGCCGGTATAATTATTTTAAGCAACACAATACTTCTTTTACTTAAAAGTCCACTTACTTTTAACAAATTATAATTATTTCTACATAAATAAAAATATTTTTGCTAATAGCGCCAAAATATAAATTCTCATATTTCTTTTGTAATTCTTTAATCCATGTAATAAATATACATATTTTCACTGGTTCTTATCTCTATTGTCAAAATTCTCTTTTTTATTCTACATTCCCTTTAATTGGAATTTTTCGTTAAATTTTACGGTTATTACATTGAATTACTCAAAGAAACTCTACCCTATCACCAGCTCAAGGGTGCCCTTGCTATACCTATCCCAAACCCCACTCACCCTGATAAGTTTATCTGGTCGAATGTACTTGAATGCCAGTATAGGGTGAAAAGTGGCTATGACTTAGCCAAAGAGGGAGGACACAGACCAATCAGAGATAGGGCCTCTACTTCCACAATAACCAATCCAAATTTATGGGGGAAGGTCTGGGATTCCCCAATTCCCCCCAAAGTTAGGATGTTTATCTGGATAACACTGCACAATGCCCTCCCCAGCCTGGATAATCTACACAAGAGGAGAATAGCTCTTGACCCGTTATGCCCCATCTGTAATGAGGTCCCAGAAACAGTTGAGAACATTATGTTAGAGTGCAACTGGACTAGACCTGGGTGGTTTGGAGCAGATGTCCAAACACATGCAAGCCTTGAAGAAGGGTATAAAATAGGTGACTAGCTGGAGGCTAAGGCAGACATGTATAGAATGGCTTAGGGTATAGAAGAGAAGAAAGAGTTAGCCAAATGTTTCATCTTGATGTAGTTCCTATGGAAGAAAATGGACAACTTTGTGTTTGACCAGACTAAGGTTGATCCTAGGAGACCCATACAGAAAAAATTTTCCCTACTAGCAAAACTAGCTAGACCAAACCCCCATACCAGAAATAGAATAGCAGAAGGAGAAATCAGGTCGATCCTGCCCGGGAAAGGGTGGATAAAGATAAACATTGATGCAGCCTTACCAAAGCATAATTCGGAGTGTTATCTGGCTGCGGTAGTGAGAGATGACAGGGGTTTACTCTTTACAGGCCACGCAATGCAGAGCCTCGCACACTTAGCTTTAGAGGCAGTGCAGAGCCATGGAGGAAGCTTTACTCTTGATCCGTAACCTACAACTAAACAAAGTCATAGTAGAGACGGATTGCAAACAATTGGAGGAAGTATGTAACCATAAAAAGCAGATATGATGTGTGAACAGAATTCAAAGCAAGATAGAAGAAATCACCTCTGATGGCAGGCAAATTAGGGTGGAATGGACGCAGTGTGAAGGGAATGAGGCAGCCCACATGGTCACTCAACTCCTCACGAGGGGTAGTCTTCAGAGAAGATGGATCATCAACCCCCCGAGAAGCCTCAAAGCTATGTTGAGGAAGGAAGTCGAAGTAGGAGTGGAAGTTTCCCAAAGAAGGTCTGGAAACTGAGGGGTAGGGTAGTAGATTCTTTTGGGTCGTTACTCAAAATGTGATGCTTTGATTTTTCATCCATTAGACAGTTTAGATTCTGAGAGCCAAACTTGTGTCAATTTCTTGCAACCGGGTCTCCTATGTCTCTTTGATATTGGGCTTTTGCCCATCCAGTTTGTATTTGAGGCCTTAGCCTTTGTCCAAAAAAACAAATGTTTTATGATTTTATATATATATATATATATATATATATATATATATATATATATATATATATGTTATATTAAGAGGAGATGCAGAATTGCTGTGGTTTTTTAATACCAAAAAATTATTTTTTTCATCTGACACATGCAAGGAAATTTATTTAGTTTATTACTTAAAAAATTAATTAAATATAAGAACTAATAATTTTTGTGCTCACCTGAAAAAATAAATTATAAATAATTTTATATATAAGTCAAATTTTTTATTACATTTTTTCAACTTTAAAAGTAGAAAATTACTTTTGTTTGCACTATCAAGCACTTAACGCTTGTTATCTATTTTTTTTTATAAACAAAACTAATAGAAATATCACTTTTTTCACGATATTTCACTATTAAACTTATATAGATGATATGACATACATAGATGGTAGAACTAAAAGTTTATATATTTTGAAATGAATAATATGATATCTCTATAAATTTTATTAATAAAATATAATCAAAATATGTTAAATACTGATTAATAAAAATTGAAGAAATAATTTTTTTACTTTTAAATTTGAAGAAATTGTTTAAAAATAATTCAAAATTGAAAGGGAATAAATACTATTTTTTCAAAAATAAACCCAAATATATACCATTTCCTTCATTTTTTTGGGAGCGAAATCCATCTTCATTTTTTTTATGTTGGTTTGATACAAAACATGAGCCAATCAAGGCTGAACAGAACACATATTGTGGAACCACTCCTTACATCTTCTAGTAGTAGAGGACCGAGACCATTTGGAGGTCTTTCAAATTGGTGTAAACCAGCATCAGCATTGATGAAGTGGACCTTTTTCGCTAACCAATCCACCAGTTTGTTACCTTCCCTGAAAAGGGTCATAGGAATCTAAAGAAAAACAATAAATTTAAGATTGTTTTATAACAATTTCAGCGGTATTAGGAGGGTATATTGATATCAATTGGGTAACTAGTATAAGTGACAGTAAATCAATTTTATATTAAATTTTTATTCTTACAAGAGGATCAATTTTTTGGTCTTTTAAGAAAAAAACTTATATAATCCATTTCACAATAGAATCATATTTTGTTACCTTAATTGCAGTATGTAAAAATGGAGAATAACTGAAAAATTTATTATTGAAAATAAAATTTTGGCAACAGCCAATGCTAACCATTTTTTTAAAGTATGATAGTCAAGCAAGTATGTCTAGAATATTTAATAAAATTTATAATGATAAATTTAAACATATAATTTTAAGACATGATTATATTAAAAAATTAATTTGTGATGAAATAATTACAGTTTAATAAGTAAAAATAAGTAATAACTTAACAAATACTTTCACAAAAGTGTTCACAAGAAATTTGGTGGTCACAAAATTTAAAGAAATAGAATTAAAATACCTTAACTAGATTCACCAGTAATGAAAAATTAACTTTTAGTTAGACCAAATTTATTTTAAAGGTTCAATTAGTTAAAAAAAAAGTTGCTAATAAGTTGCTTGTTTAAAGAAATTAATTATTTTTTAAATTTTAATTACAAATTTCATTTAATTCAAAATTTTAAAATTATTTTGAAATACCTTTTTTTAAAAAAAGTCATAATTCTATTAAAAATTTGTGTAAGAACATATTTTTAGTATAAATAACAAATTGAAAAAATATCTAAAAAAAATGTATTAATCTTTTTTCTCTATTATTTTCTTTGAAATTTTAAATAATTTTTTAAAATAAATTACAGAAATTACTATTTGTCAATCTCTGAATATTTAGACATAATTTATCATATACCTTCTAACAAATATAATAGAGATAAATATTACGTTAAAGACAACATGATTATTCAATTTTTTTAACACAATTTTATATTCAATCTTTTTATTACTTATAACAACAAATTCCTTAAATCACCCCGTAGGTAGCAACGTTATCAATAAAAGTAGAACCGTCAACATTGAATTTAAC
The DNA here is from genome assembly GCA_037074535.1 of Gleditsia sinensis. Lineage (NCBI taxonomy): Eukaryota > Viridiplantae > Streptophyta > Magnoliopsida > Fabales > Fabaceae > Gleditsia > Gleditsia sinensis. The sequence goes on from CM073465.1 coordinate 71,359,483, forward strand.
TTGGTTGCAATTGGGAAGAGTCCAACTGATATCTCTTATGGCCCTATTACTCACCTGAAGCATGGAAATGATTAATTTCCACTTCTCACATTCCGAAGCTCTACTGATATAAGAAAAATATAGATCATTCAAGGCATGGGGTGTTGGTTGGAACACTATCTCACACCACAAACAACCAAAGACCTTAATGTGATTAAAGGAAGGGATGGTACCATTCAGAAGCTGAAAGGGAGTTTTATTATATATAACAGGAGAGAGAGTTTGGTTTAAAAGAAATGCAGCATGTGACACACAATCTGACTAAAATGCAATAAGTACATTGAACTAAAATTTAAGAGATGAGATACATTCAAGATATGTTTATGTTTTTATTTAACTACAGAATTTTGTTGAGGAGTATAAGGGTAAGTAATTTGGTAGATAATTCTCCTAGAGGTGTAAAAATAAGGAATATTAAACTCTTGACCATTAACACTTCGAATACACTTAATTTTAGCAAAAAAGTGTGTATCATTAAGAAAGAATTTTTTTTTGCTAAATATGTCTTGCCTCATATTTAGTTTTCATGAGACAGCCAAGTATACTGACTCATATAATCCACAATTGTTAAAAAATATTTATGACCATAAAAAGAAATAGTGGTTGAAGGACTCCAAATATCCACATGTATCAAATCAAAACAATGATTGGAAGTAGAATTACTAATGGGAAATGACAACCTTTTTTGTTTTGCAAAATGACAAATATTACAATGATCAAAGTTAGGTACAAAAATTGAACTATAAATCAACTCAAGTATTTTCAATCTTTGGGCAGAAAGATTGTCCATCCTATAGTGCCAAACATTGGAAGAACTGGAAACATTACATACAATAGAATTGGAAGCATTAGTAAGAGAACAATGGGAGAGAAGCTGATAAAGATCTTGTACCTTCTTAACTAATCTAATCATCTTCCAATTGCGAAGATCCTAGATGAAACATCAATCCTTTTGAATTATGACACAACAAAAATTAAAAGAGGTGAGTTTATTGACAGAAAGAAAATTGAAAGAAAATTGTGGAACATAAAGAATATGATCTAAAGTAAACGTGGGAGTAAGAATGACTGAACTTATATGAGTGATAGAGACTTTTTGCTTGTTTGGTAATGTGACAAATGTGTTAGAGATTGGGGTATAAGTGGTAAAAACATAAAGAGAACATGCTATATGATTAGTGGCTCTTGTGTCTAGGATCCAATTCGTGCAATGAGGTATGCTAGAATCAATACAGAAAAGAGATATTCTACATGAGCTTTCAGTCATTGGAACAAAATTAGAGTTAAGAAGGTTCACATGTGCATTGAAAGTATTCAATTGTCCTTTCTGTAAAAGACTAACAAGATGATTGTATTGAGTCTGAATAATTGGCAATTTATCATCAACTTCACCATTTCCTAAGGTGTCATTCAAAGAACCAGAATATGAAGTATTAATTGAAGCATTAAGATTAGGCGTTGCTTTAAATCCATTCATATTATTATGATTAGCATCACCAAACTGTTCTAAAGTATTGACTTGATTAGCCTGTATATAGGTACTTCTATTTTTGCCTTTGAATTCGATAGGATATCCAAGATTCTTGTAACAAACATCAACTGTGTGTCCCTGCATATTGCAAAAAGTACATAAAGACCTTGAACCTCCATGGTAACATCCCCGATTTTTTTTTATGTTACTAATTGAAATTTATTTCTTTCAGAGGAGAACGGATTTTGGATCTCATGGGAGGATTAAATTATTTTTTACTTAAGTCAAATAAGATAGTATGAATGGTTAAAATGACATTTAATTTATGTAATTAATGGGGATGGTATTAGTGTAATTATGGATGATGGCAAGGGCATTTTGGAGATAAAGAGGTGGTAGGTAGGGGGTAAGTAGGGAAAAAATAAAATAAAATAAAATAATAGGAAGATAAGAAGGAGAAGGGGAGGGAGTGACGGAGGGAAAGAGAAGAAAAAGAAAAGGAGAAAAAAAAAGGGGAAGAAGAGAAAAGGGGAAAAAGAAGAAGAAAAAGAGGAAGAAGAAGAAGAGAAAGAGGAAGAGGAAAGATAAATCAAGGAATCAAGCACCGAGTTTAAAAGAATTTGAGGTAGGTTTAACATTTATTAATGAATTTTGTATAAGATTATATATACATTTTTAGATTTGTTTAGATGTGATTTTGGATAACATGTGGTCTAGATATTTATATGAAATTCTATTTTGGATGTTTGGACATGCATATGAGTGCATGGGATTATATAAAAGAAAATCAAAGGAGAAGATAAATTAAGTTGAATTTCGGAATAATTGGGGAAGTTTCGGTTTTTGGAATTCTGGAAAAATTAAGTAAGGCTTTTAAAGAAATGGTCAACATATGAATTGTAGATATATGTCTTACAGATCTATAGGCTTTAGAATTATTTAATTTGGAGTTTATATGAAGGAGATATGGCTGATTAATTGAGCAGAGGTTGGAATTCAGTAAAAATAAGTGTTTTTATTTTAATTTTCTGGGAATACACCGTAGAGAATTTGAAGAAACTATAAATATAAACGCTGTAGATAATTGTCTTAGCTTCCTATAGGATTTGAAATCATCTCAATCAGAGTTTGTATAAGGGAGATATGATGGAATAAGTGAAGAAATGTCACAGAACACGGTCAGGCCGTTTTCTGGGTTGCTTCAACACAGGTAAGCCGCGTTCGGGGCTGTTTTTAAGCATGTTTGAAGTATTTTTCAAGCATGGCCATGTTTTGAACATGGCCAGGCCGTGTTGGGTCCTGGATTATCATATTTTTCACTGTTTTATGTCTAAAAATAATCTTGTTTGTTGTAATATTTTTAAGAAACATATATTCAAGAAAAATAATTTTAAAATGATGATTTTGGTATCAAAAATTACTCTTTCTCTTTATTTAATTTAAAATGAATCATATTGAATATTGGTATGTGATGAATGATTATTAATCATTTGGTATAAAAATGATGCATCATATTAGAAAAGTGATTAAATGGCAAGTGTAAAACTCATGACGAATTGCTTGATAATTATATATGTATTTGATGAATATGAATTTATATATACATGATATGTATGGATGAATATCGACGGGTTGTATGGCTTGAGATGGTACCGAGTAGGGGACGCCCTATTAGCCTGAGTGAGTCAAGGGAGGGCCGCTCCAACCGGGTGTCACTGGTAATGTGAGGGGGCAGGAGGGTGATGTACTCACATTCCCTGTTCACTTATTGTGACTATAGTCGATCGATCACTATGCATATAACAAATGAGTAAATTAAAAGTCGTGATAGGGCTGTGCATTATAAAAAAAAATAGACTTTCAGTGCATGTGTAGTATGATAATTATGCATAAACAAAAATTATGATTTTATCTCAAAATTTTGATATTTCTCTGTAATTTATACAGCTGAACATAACTCCTATTTTTTCATTATATTTTATTTATGTTAAGTTTACTGGGAACCTTTGTTCTTACTATTATTGTGGTGTTATGTTCAGATAAAAAGAAATAAGATGCAACACAAAATGGCGTTACTGATGGAGATCTAAATGTCAGCACCACATCCTCACCCTTTGTATTTTAAAGGTGAAGTGATGTATAAAGACTCTTATTTATATACTGAAATGTTGTATTGTATAAATATAACATGTGTGAGGTTTGTAATATATATGTAAACATGTATATTGTGCTTTGAAATGTTGTATTGTATAATTATAACATGTATGAGGTTTGTATATGTGTATATATATATATATATATATATATATATATATATATATATATATATATATATATATATTGTGTTTATACATATGGCGTATTTAACATGCGTATCGTGAAAAAAAAAATCAAACGTTACAAAGTTGGTATCAAAGCGGTCAATCTTAGGTGACCATGGGGTGGGTGGTCACCTAGATTGACTTAAAGGAGTCTTAAATAGTTATGTGGAAACGTTGTGTAAGGTAGCAGATAAATACAGTAGGAAAGTACTAGTATTTCCTATTTATAATCTTGTGTAATGTGATAATTACTGTAAAATTTTGAACTGTTGTTGAGCTTGATCACCTCAATAGTGACTAATATTTTGCTTTACTAATATAGTGAGTTATGACACCACCAAGAAGGAATCTGCCAAACAGTGCAGATGTTACCTTAAATAACATAGCCACAACTATTCAAGCTCAAGCAGCTGCTACGAATCAGAGTCTGCAACATCTTCAGAATATTAATAATGATGACGAGGTTAGGGGAAATGAAAGAAACCGAAATGGAAATAGAACTGGAAATGGTAATGGATGGTCTGAATTTATGGGAACGAGACCTCCGTCTTTTGTGGGTGCATATGACCTAATAGTTACTGATAGATGGCTGACGAAGCTAGAGAAGATTTTTGAAGTTCTAAATTGTTCTAATGAGCATAAGGTCAATTTTGAAACATATATACTGAAGGAAGAAGCTAAATACTGGTGGAGAGGAGCCAAAGAGTTACTGGTACATCAAGACAGGGAAATTACATGGCACTTATTCTGAGAGACTTTTCTGAAGAAATATTTTTCCAGTAATGTGAGAGCTAAGAAAGAGATTGAGTTTTTTCAACTTAAACAGGGAAATGGGACCATTGAGCACTATATTACCAAGTTTGAAGAACTGTCTAAGTTCTCAAGTACTCTGAAGAATAATCCGGATGAAACTTGGAAAGAGTGAAGTTTGAATCATGATTGAACCCGGAGCTTAGAAATGTTGTGGTGGCATTAGAGATTCGGAAATATGCCCCGTTGGTAAATAAATGTCGGATGCTGGCAACAAGTCTAAAAGCAGTCGAGGATGAAAAGAAGAGGCGGACTCAGTGGAAGCGGAAGAGAGAGTTCCCGGTTATGGATAGAAATACCAGAGAGAAGAAGAATATCATGAGAGGTAAACAACCAGCAACTGTGGAACCCAGACTTTTTCTGAAAAATCCGACAATGGGTTAGTGTGGAAAATGCGGGAAATTCCATGGGAATAAACCATGTTATTTTGATTCAGTCACTTGCTACCAATGTGGACAGAAATGGCACATGGCACGATATTGTCCACTGGAAAATGGGAAATGTATTGCACGAATTCAACAAACGACAGGAAGAGTTTTCATCTTGAGCGGTGCTGAAGCAAAGACAGCTCCTGATGTGATGCAAGGTACGTGCTGTATCAACAATTTGTCTCTGAATGTATTGTTTCATTCTGGCTCGAGCCATTCTTTCATAGCAATAAAATGTGTGGGAAAATTACAACACTCTATTGCGGAGTTACCATATGAGTTAGCGGTAGTGACACCTACAGGAGGAAAAATAATTACCTCCTCAGTGTGTTTGAATTGTCCCATTGTATTGAATGACAGATCCTTTGTAGTGGATCTGATCTGTCTACCTTTGGACAGTATAGATGTCATCTTGGGTATGGATTGGTTAAGTCAGAACCGAGTCCTACTGGATTGCTTCAATAAGACTTTTGAGTTTATCTTGGACCCACTGGAGGACCAAAAGTATAGCATTATTAGTGCTCACCGACTCTATAAGGAGATGAGGGATGCAGATTTGAAATGTATTTTCTTGTATACCATCAACCCGAGTATGAAATGGGAACTACTTGAGATTCCAGTAGTCCGTGAATTTTCAAAGGTTTTTCCCTCTGAAATTTCTGAACCTCCACCGAAGAGAGAAGTGAAATTTTCCATCGATCTAGCAGTAGAGGCGAGGCCTATTTCTATCACTCCCTATAGAATGTCTCCTGTGGAACTACAAGAGCTGAAGAAGCAGATCGAAGAGCTGTTAGAAAAGAATTTTATCAGACCTAGGGTATCACTTTGGGGAGTGCCTATATTGTTTGTAAAGAAGAAAGATGGCAGTTTGAGATTGTGTATTGATTACAGGCAATTGAATAAGATGACTATTAAGAATAAGTATCAGTTGCCTAAAATAGATGATCTATTAGATCAATTAAAGGGAACTACTATTTTTCCTAAGATAGACTTGAGGTCAGGATATCATCATATCGGAGTTAAAGAAAAAGACATTCCAAAAACAGCTTTCAGAACTCAGTATGAACACTACGAATTTTTATTCATGCCTTTTGGGGGTCACAAATGCACCTACAGTCTTTATGGACTATATAAATCGCATTTTTAGACCCTACTTAGATCAATTCGTAGTAGTGTTCATAGATGATATTTTAATCTACTCTAAGAGTGAGGAAGAACACAACCAGCATTTTCGCTAAGTTGGAAAAATGTGAATTTTGGCTAGAAGAAGTGAAGTTTTTGGGTCACGTAATTTTCAAAGATGTTGTGTCGGTGGATCCTAGTAAAACTGAAACAATGCTGAAATGGGAGAGACCAAAAATTGTAACTGAAATTAGAAGTTTCTTGGGTTTAGCAGGGTATTATAGAAGGTTTATACATGGATTCTCTCAAATAGCTTTGCCTTTGACTCGATTGACCAGAAAAGGAAGTCTCTTTAATTGGACTGAACAATGTGAGAATAGTTTCCAAGAGCTTAAAGTCAAATTGACTTCTCCACCTGTTCTAGTTGTTCCTAACCCTTCTGAATGCTTTGTAGTCTATACAGATGCTTCCAAGAAAGGTTTAGGTAGTGTTTTGATGCAAGAAAGTAGGGTAGTTGCTTATGCGTCTCAACAATTGAGACCGCATAAGGAGAACTATCCTACTCATGATTTAGAGTTGGCTGCAATAGTTTTTGCCCTGAAGATGTGGAGACACTACTTGTATGGAGCTGTATTTGAAATATACAATGATCACAAGAGTTTAAAGTATTTTTTTAACCAAAAAGAATTGAATATGAGGCAAAGAAGGTGGATTGAATTCATTAATAATTACAAATTTGAATTAAAGTATCACCCAGAGAAAGCAAATATAGTAGCTGATGCGTTGAGCCGAAAGTCGTTGCATTTAAGTCAAATACTGATAAAAGAAATGAAGCTAATTGAGGAATTTAAAAATTTGAAATTATCAGTTATGATTGTCCCTGGTAGTTTGATTGTCAGTGAATTAAGAATTGAAAGTGACTTGAAGACTCAGATTAAAGAAGCGCAGACACATGATCAATTTTCACAAGATCGAAGAGATCAACTTGACTTTGTAATGTCAGAGGATAGAATTATTATGTACCGGGGCAGAACATGTATACCACAATGAGAGAATTTGAAGGCTAAAATTCTAGAAGAAACTCATCAAAGTAAGTATACAATCCATCCAGGATCTACAAAAATGTATCGAGATTTGAAAAGATTATACTAGTGGCCAAGAATGAGGAGAGACATTGCTGAATATGTGTCTAAGTGTCTGATTTTTCAAAAGGTGAAGATAGAACATCAAAAACCTTATGGGATGTTACAACCTTTAGAAATCCCTGAGTGGAAGTGGGATAGTATATCTATGGATTTTATTGTTGGATTATCTAAGACTCAAACAGGTCATGATGCGATATGGGTAATAGTTGATAGACTGACGAAATCTGCGCACTTTTTACCCATTAATAAAAACTACTCATTGAATAAGTTGGCCTAATTGTATATGAAGGAAATTGTACGGTTGCATGGAATTTCTAATAGTATCATTTCAAATCGAGATTCTCAATTTACTTCCAGATTTTGGAGAGCACTACAAGAAATTTTTGGTACTCGTTTGTGTTTTAGTACTGCATATCATCCTCAAACAGACGGTCAAACGGAGAGAACTATACATACTTTAGAGGATATGCTAAGAGCGTGCGTGCTAGCGCAAGGAAAAAGATGGGATGGATATCTATCATTGGCTGAGTTTGCGTATAATAACAGTTATCATTCTAGTATTGGAATGGCACCATATGAAGCTTTGTATGGTAGAATATGTAAATCGCCATTATGTTGGAATGAAGTGGGGGAGAAAAGGTTATAGGGGCCCGAGTTAGTGCAACATACTTCTGAGCAAATACAGATAATTCGAGATAAAATGCAAACAGCTCAGAGTCGACAAAAGAGCTATTTCGATAGGAGAAGGAGACTGATACAATTCCAAGAAGGTGAGCATGTGTTCTTGAAAATTTCTCCTAGTATCAGAATTAGCCGAGCAATGAAAATTAAGAAATTAAGTTCAAAATATTTAGGACCTTATCAAATTCTAAAAAGGATAGGGTTATTGGCATATCAGATTGCACTTCCTTCGTATTTATCAAATCTGCATGATGTGTTCCATGTTTCTCAACTTCAAAAGTATCTATCAGATCCGTCGCACATAATTCAAGAAGAAAGAATAGTTGTAGACGACAATCTAACCTACCGACCGAGGCCGATAGTAATTTTGGATAAAGAAATGAAACAGTTGAGAAATAAAACCATTCCATTGGTGAAGGTAGGTTAGGAGAGTTTAACAATGGAAGAAGCCACATGGGAAAGGGAAGATGACATGAGACAGAAGCATCCACAACAGTTTGAAAATAGGTCAACCTTGAATTTTAAGGACAAAATTCTTTTTAGGGGGGAGAACTATAACATCCCCGATTTGTTTTTCTTATATTACTAATAGAAATTTATTTCTTTCAAAGAGTAGAACGGATTTTAGATCTCATGGGAGGATTAAATTATTTTTTACTTAAGTCAAATAAGATAGTAGGAATGGTTAAAATGACATTTAATTTATGTAATTAATAGGGATGGCATTAGTGTAATTATGGATGATGACAAGGGCATTTTGGAGATAAAGAGGTGGTAGGTAGGGGGTAAGTAGGGAAAAAATAAAATAAAATAATAGGAAGATAAGAAGGAGAAGGGGAGGGAGTGACGGAGGGAAAGAGAAGAAAAAGAAAAGGAGAAAAAGAAAAGAGAAGAAAAAGAAAAGGAGAAAAAGAAAGGGGAAGAAGAGAAAAGGGGAAGAAGAAGAAGAGAAAGAGGAAGAAGGAGACAGAAGAGGAAAGAGAAATCAAGGAATCAAGCATCGAGTTTAAAGGAATTTGAGGTAGGTTTAACATTTATTAATGAATTTTGTATAAGATTATATATACATTTTTAGATTTGTTTAGATGTGATTTTGGATAGGAAAGAGAAATCAAGGAATTAAGCACCGAGTTTAAAGGAATTTGAGGTAGGTTTAACATTTATTAATGAATTTTGTATAAGATTATATATACATTTTTAGATTTGTTTAGATGTGATTTTGGATAACATGCGGTCTAAATATTTATATGAAATTCTATTTTGGATGTTTGGACATGCATATGAGTGCATGGGATTATATAAAAGAAAATCAAAGGAGAAGATAAATTAAGTTAAATTTTGAAATAATTGGGGAAGTTTCGATTTTTGGAATTCTGGGAAAATTTGGTAAGGATTTTAAAGAAATGGTCAACATATGAATTGTAGATATATGTCGCACGGATCTATAGGCTTTAGAATTACTTAATTTGGAGTTCATATGAGGGGGGTATGGCTGATTAATTGAGCAGAGGTCGAAATTCAGGATAGTAAAAATAAGTGTTTTTATTTTAATTTTCTGGGAATACGCCGTAGAGAATTTGAAGAAAATATAAACATATAAGTTGTAGATAATTGTCTTAAATTCCTATAGGATTTGAAATCACCTCAATCGGAGTTCGTATGAGGGAGATATTATGGAATAAGTGAAAAAATGTCACAGAACACGACCAGACCGTGTTCTAGGTTGCTTCAACACGGGTAGGCCGTGTTCGGGGCTATTTTTAAGCATATTTGAAATATTTTTCAAGCATGGTCGTGTCTTGAACATGGCCAGGCCGTGTTGGGTGCTGGATTATCATACTTTTCATTATTTTATGTCTTAAAATAATCTTGTTTGTTGTAATATTTTTAAGAAACATATATTCAAGAAAAATAATTTTAAAATGATGATTTTGGTATCAAAAATTACTCTTTCTCTTTATTTAATTTAAAATGAATTATATTGAATATTGGTATGTGATGAATTATTATTAATCATTTGGTATAAAAATGATGCATCATATTAGAAAAGTGATTAAATGGTAAACGTAAAACTCATGACGAGTTGTTTGATAATTATATATTGTATTTGATGAATATGAATTTATATATACATTATATGTATGGATGAATATCGACGGGTTGTATGGCTTGAGATGGTACCGAGTAAGGGACGCCCTATTAGCCTGAGTAAGTCAAGGGAGGGCCGCTCCAACCGGGTGTCATTGGTAATGTGAGGAGGCAGGAGGGTGATGTACTCACATTTTCTGTTCACTTATTGTGACTATAGTTGATCGATCACTATGCATATAGCAAATGAGTAAATTAAAAGTCGTGATAGGGCTTTGGATTATAAAAAAAATATACTTTCAGTGCATATGTAGTATAATAATTATGCATAAACAAAAATTATGATTTTATATAAAAATTTTGATATTTCTCTGTAGCTTATACAGCTGAACATAACTTCTATTTTTTCATCATATTTTATTTATGTTAAGTCTATTGGGAACTTTTATTCTCACTATTATTGTGGTGTTATGTTCAAATAAAAAGAAATGAGATGCAACACAAAATGACGTTACTGATGGAGATCTAAATGTCAGCACCACCTCCTCACCCTTTGTATTTTAAAGTTGAAGTGCTGTATAAAGACTCTTATTTATGTACTGAAATATTGTATTGTATAAATATAACATGTGTGAGGTTTGTAATATCTATGTAAATATGTATATTGTGCTTTGAAATGTTGTATTGTATAATTATAACATGTATAAGGTTTGTAATAAATATGTGTGTATATATATATATATATATATATATATATATATATATATATATATATATATATATATATTGTGTTTATACATATGGCATATTTAACATGCGTATCGTGAAAAAAAAAACAGGACGTTACATCCATTACCATAATTTCTTCTTTGATTGTATTGTTGAGATCCAGAATTATAAAATCTCTTGTTATGAGAATTGAAACTTGATCCCTGGCTTAAAAATATTGATGTGTCTTCGACTCTATCTAAATTACCCATAAACTGCCTTTCGTGTTGCATAACCAAAGAAAATAACTTGTTTATGTTAGGAAGTGGATCCATGAGGAGGATTTGTGATCTTGCAGTTGAGAAATTACCATTTAATCCCTTTATGAATTTGATTGAATAGTCATTTTGCTACTATATCTTTACTACTTTAAGTGCATCACAATTACTTTGTGGAGAACATGCACAAACCGAAACACTCCTAAGTTTTAAATACTCATCACATAGAATTTTGAGTTGTGTTAAATACTCTGTAACACTCAACAAATTTTGCTTGAAAGTGTAAATTTCTTCTTGCAATTTTGAAATCTTGATAGAATCACCTTGCGAAAATCTATCATACAGATCCTTCTATACTTCCACTGCATTATCTATCCATAGTATACATTTTGCTATTGACAGAGAAAGTGAACGCACTAACTAAGAATACTCCATAGTGTTGCAACTTTCCCAAGCTCCATACAATGGATCGATTTTTTCTAGAATTGCAATACTGCCATCCATAATGAGTTTATTCTTCGACAGTGAAACTATTATCATAGATCGGTGCCATGAATGATAGTTTGAACCTGATAACGGTGGCAAAATTAAAACTAGTGATGGATTCTCACTTGGATGTAGATAAAAAGGATTAGAAGAATTTTCTTCAGGCTTGACAATAGCAACTTGTCCATGCTTGTTAAGAGTAAGCTAATTGTTTAACATATCGGAGTCTAATTGTTTATCGTATCGGAGTATGACATCTTTGTAGGCTAATCTCTGAAGTGTTTGGCTAATGAGAAAACAATGAGAAAATTTTTAAAGATAATCGGAGCTCTGATACCATATTGAAAATGGTAAATGAGCAAATTGATTTATTCCGATTAACTCTACAATTAACTCTGCAAGAGTTCAGTACATTGCCTTTTATACAAATAAAAAAGAAAACAAAGAAAGAAAAAAAGCTACTATCTAACCCATTTGAAACTAACGTGTTTAGGTGGCAAGTTTTTTAGACTTATTAGTCCAATTGTACAATAATAAGTGGAAACCCATAAGCACCAAGCTGTCATACCGAACAGAGTGGCCCATGTGATATTTCCATTTTTGTCTAGCTTGAGCTCAATAGAGAGGGTTTGGGAGATCCATTCTAGATTGTTCCAATTGAAGAAATCATCCCAAAACCTTGGTTGCACTGACCTCATCCATTAATTCTTAGCATTCAGCAGTCCTGCGGTAAATGAATAAACGGCTTTTGCCCTTCGATATACTTATTAATATATTATCCCAATAAAATTACCAAAAACACCTCACATATACCACCTTAGTTAGGTGCCTCTCCTTTTTTTAAAATAAAAAAACTTCAATTCGTCATAAAAGTATGGGTTGAATTTTTTACGATTTTAAATCCGCTGGTCAACAGGCTATCCAAAGTTGGAAAAATCTCGAAAATGACACTTTCAATAACATACAAACACACGATAAAAGACCAACAAAGCTTGAACATACAATACAAATTTAAAAAAACACATAAAAATAGGAATACCGTATAGCGCCAAGTTTTATAGTGTTTGAAAAAGGTTTGTTGACCATGGTGAATATTTTCCCATCTCAGTTGATCGTGAATTCTTGGGCAATAATTGGTGGATTTCAACCACTATGCTTTCGACCTTGCAAGCATTATTTTACTTTCTATTTAAATAACTTGTCTAGATCTAATTAGATGTACCACGCATCTTGTCAAAGCCAACTCATATAAACATATTTTCTCGTAAAATCTCATAATTAATCATAAATAATTTTATTCAATACAATATAAATCATAAAAAAAATTAATGTTTATAAAAATTTAAAGTAAAAAGATTTAATGTAACTTTTTTTTATAAAAGATGAACCAATTTTTTCAAATAATCCCTTTCACACAAGATATTACAAAAATTAATCGAGTGAAAATTACAATTGAACATAAAGTTGTTTAAAAAATTATACTTTCTTCAATTAAATTTGACTAAAATGAAAGAAAATCATTGCCTGTTCAATAAGACCTCTAAACAAATATAGTCTTGTTTTTATTTAATCAAAGACAACCTGCAAGGGATAGAACACATAAACTCAAGTTAGTCTTTAGCAAAGTCCATCTCATCTTCGTGTTTCTGGTCACAACTAATAATTGCTTCTTTTATAATTTAATCGACACTAGACAGATACAATTATTGTAGATAATTTAAAATTTCATATCATATTTTATATAAACGTCAAATTTAAACACGAATTCATTTTTCTAACAAAAAAAAAAACTATAGAAGCCTTATAGAATAATAATTTTTTTCTTCAATTTTGTACTTTTCAGCTGTCACCATAGTGACATAAGTAAAAAAATAATAAAAAACAAAAAAAGTAAGAATATAAAATATAAATCTAGAATCAAAATTGGTATCGTCTTCAAAATTTTTTTTCATACATCACTAACATGAAATTGCTAATTAACATATTTTATGTGAATTATTGAGATATTGAAGCTCTTAAAAAGATAAATTCATTGACCAACATAAGACCCAATTCTGCCTCTTTAAATGCTAAATCTATTTATTATATATGCAACAATTTTTGTTTCTAAAACCAAACCATCCAATATAATCCCAATGCTATCGTTATTTATATAATTATATCACGAGAATTGAACAAAAAATTCTTGTATTTTCATATTTATCAAAAAGGAAAAAGTTAGATAACACTTTTAAGGTATTTGTTATAAGATTTTTTTAATAGAAAATCCTGTTTAGCCTAACTTCTAATATTAAGAAAAAGGTTAACTTTTTTTTTTCAAAAAATGCTTCTTTTAGGTTTTATCCTATTCGACAATATACATTTATGCTGTAATTGAAGCTTCTACTTTGAAGTAGAAGTAAAAAATTAATTTTATTTGAATAAAAATACCCTCACCTAAAATTGAAAATTACAAAACCATCTAATTTTATCTTTTTTAATATGCTTATCTAAATACATAAAATTTTACTAATTAAACCCTTTTTAAGTTAAAATATTTTATTCTAAAAATGTATTATTTTTATTATATATTTTAATATAATTTTCTTAAGTTATTTTGAGTATAGAAATTCTACATACATACATATATATATATAGTGATTTTATTTTATTTACATAAAAGTTTTAAAAAAATTAATACTTTTTCTACTCAGATAATATTGATTACAAAATTATCTCTAAACATTTTCTTTTTAGTAATTTGACACAAAAAAAAGATTGGCCAAATACTAATTACATTGATAAAAATACTTGGGAAATAATTTGGCCAAACATTATTTGTTTTTAGTTACAGCTCTTTTCCAAAAATCAAATTAAAAATAAAAATAAATTAAAAGCCAAACATAAACACAATATGCTTTTTAAAGAAACTAATAATGTGATCCTAAGTTATAAAAAGATGTCACATGTCATAACTCTCTTGGGGAACTAAAGAAACTCTACCTAAATATTTTTCTATAAGAAAATTCATAAATATACTTTTAATTAAACTAACCCCAATTTGAGAGAGGTGTCTAAACTATCATAGTCTTGAGGAGGATCAGACGTGCTGCCAATATAGGCTGAATCAGACGAAAGATCTTGTTCATGTGCAAGGGTCTTAACCTAAAAACACAAATTTCCATCTTTTGAGATATTCTTCTCATTTCCCACCATCGGAAACAACAGAAACATTGAATTAATATGCAAAAAATATAATACCCACCACCTGCTTCAATCGCTGGTTCACTTCCATCAGCTGGATTTCCTGCGTGGACAGTAAAATGTAGCATTGTAAGAGCAGTGAGAGAAAAAAGAGAGATCATTATGGTAATAAATATTATTTCTGATTGAATAGATAAGGATTAGGGATTATTACCACCAAAATTCTAATAATCCTCTAAAACCCTTCCTATTTTATTAATCAGATGAATTTTAACAAAATTAATTAAAGAGATTTTTTTCAGTGACATGCGGGTCAAACCTAAATCCCTACCCTAATCTCACCCCAAAATTACCTTACAGTTTTTCGGACTAATTTAGGTCTCCAACTTAGAATTACTATGAGCTGCTCGATTTGGTGTTGTGCTACCTAGCATAATTCAAAATAGCAAAATGTTTCAGTTTCCCTAAATCCTACTGTTAGAGCGTAGAGGAAGTGCATGTTCTAAAAGAGAAAAATCCTTTGTTCGCTCATTCTTTCAGTCACAACCTTCATTCAGCATCTAGTTAGAGTCTTTCTTAATACTTCATAAATTTATAATCAATTCTAAATGCATGAACTGTCACATAGACTCATGCTGATCTTAGAACTCTGGGAAACTTCAAATCATTTATTCCAAAATCCGGCCCAATTAGCCAAACAACCTAAGACAAAGTTTGCCATGACACCTATAAACCAGATGTGCCCCCCAAAGTCTTCAATTTATAGTTATTTTATAAGGACGTACATGGAAAAACGAGCAATTTGTTGATACTTTTGGCATCATATTGCACTAAATATAATCTTCAAGTATTTTAGTTTATTGTGATATATGAATAGTGTAATCATTAGTGATTCATATAACTAAATGCTAAGGGACACCCAGTGCGGGATCCGACTCCTAGGGTACACCCTGCACTTTAGAGAGTGAAGGGCATGTAGATAACCACTGATGAAAAAAAAATTAAAAAAAAATGATTTAGATAGATCGATATATAGACAGTTATTGGGTTATACCTACTTTATTAAAATCTAAACCGTAAATTTTCCCATTAAGGATTCACGTTATATATCACAAAAACAAAAACAAAAAAAATCACCGCTCAACCCTATATATATTTATGATAGTTTTTCTTCTCAAGCTTCATCAAGTGATAGCAAAGAAAATGGGACTATAACAGTAAGTTTGGCATGTGTTAGACCTTTCTTTTGAGCGCACTGATCTCTTTTATGATTACTGCATCCTGAAAAACACATAAAAGTACTATCTGTTTAAAGCATATCACATCAATTTCTCTGTAGCAGCAAGATGATTCTACTAAACAATAATCAATAAATCTTGGCCCGTAGATATGTTTCATAGTTGGTAGATAACGACAAGAGAAGGAATTGAAAAAGAAAGAAAGGGGGACAAAAGAGGAAAATAAATTATCAAATAATAGTTTTTCTTTCCTTTGTTTGAATGTTTAGACTTAAATAAGATAAAAAATTAAATTATAAAAATAATTACTTATAATATATTCTTAAAAATGAAATTTTTTATTAAAATGATTAGTTATAATAAGTTATTTTTTGATATTACAATGTTAAAAGATAATGAATAACAGAATTCTTAATGATCGATTTCTCCTTGAAAATCCTCTAAGTTGGAGAAACTTATGAAGAGTGGAGGATTTGAAAAGTTAGTGAATAATCTTTTATTCTCCTCCCTTCTTTATAGCAAACTTCCAAACAAGGAGAAGGCCTAAATCAAACGTTCCCTTCTCCTCCCCTTGTCCTCCACTCTCCTTAGTGCAGGGGATAGTGAAGGGGAAAGAAGGGGAAACCCTTGTATAGGAGTTGGTAACAAGGGAAGAAAAATTATCATTTAACTCTTCCGGCTCCTACCTTCTCTTCCCTTTAATTTTCTTTGGATTCCTTCTTATCCTTTTTGCTCCCAACTACCAAATATACCCTTAAAGTACGGTTGGTTAGCGAATTGCAAACAAGATTCTCAGGAATGAAACATTTTTAAAAACATTCCTGAGAATATAACATTCCCAAAAATAAAATATGGGAAAATATTGTCATATATTCTCATGTTTTATTCCCATAGGTGAGGGAATGTTCTTTACAAAGTTAAAAGACTTTTTACCCTCTTACCTTCTTAACCTAAACCTGAACTCCTAAACTCCAAACTCCAAACTCCAAACCCCAAAACCTACCCTCTTAGCCTAAACCCAAAATCTCCAAAACCCAAAAGTTCGAACCCCAACTCCACAAAACCCAAACCAAAACTCAAAAATCCAAAACCCTATACCCCAAACCCAAAACCATAACCACACACCCTAAACCCCAAACCCTAAAACCTAACAGCCTAAACCCTAGCATGTATTTGTTTAAAATATTTTATTTAACATGTATTCTATCTTTTTTTATATGTTAAAAATTATCAAACATGTGAACCAAACATGATAATGTTATATTACTAGGAATTTGGTTCCAAGAATCACATTTCCTGGAATGTGCTTATTTCTAATAATATTTGATTCTGCAAACTAAACACTTCCTTAGGATTCAATCCCTTAATATAGCAAAATACAAGGAAGCATGCAGTATAGAAGGAGGCAAAGTGCAAACCTTCGCTTTAGTAACACAGCTCAGACCTGTTTCTAGAAGTTCCTCTAGCTTCTGTAATTCTTTTGTATTCAATCCTTGCAGCTCTTCCCCCTTCAACTGCCTGTTAAAGGTTCTTAGAGCCATGCCTCAGTGATATATACAATATTGTAAGTTCATTCATAGAGAAGACACAAAGTAACAGCGCTGCACAGTATATAGATATATACCTCAGTTCATGAGTCTTACTGGCTTCTTCCTTGCACAGCATGTTGTAGGCGTCACTCGCAGTCTATACATAAATTTCCAAGAGATTCATATTCGTTTCTTTGGAATTTCCAGTTAGGCAAATTCAATGATACATATAATTCTCAGTTTATATATTTTCTGCATTTCTATGAGATAGAATTGAAACTTCTTTCATTTAAAATTTAGAGGGAATTGCTATTTTGATTCTTAAAAGATACATCCTTTCTCAATTTGATCTCTTAAAGTTTTACTTTTTCAATTTAATTCTTCAAAGAATATCCTCTCTTTAAAAACGTCTTTATGTTAACTCCGTCGACTGAAATTTAATAGATTTGCTTGACTGATTTAATAGAAAACTTACCTAAATCACATTTACACTTAAGCTATATAAACTCTTGGTTAGATCAAGAAAAGAAATTTCATTAAATATTTGCTAATAATATCTTATGAAGACCAAAACAACTATTTACTTTAAAAATTATAAGTATGGACATGGTAAATATAAAGAAAGCTATAAAAACATGAATTTTCTTCACTTACTGTATGAACTTGCTTCCTCATTGTGGTTCAGTTCTTTAACCACAATGAATTCATGTATTTTCATTTGAATGCCCTAAAAGAAAAGTTACCTGCAATTCAATAGATGGACGGTCTAATCTGTCAATGTCTGAGTGCAGATCACGTTTTTCAATTACCTGCTTCATGCTAGAGATCAAGCAAAAACATGGGAGATTTAAATTAATTCTTCTATTCCTATTCTGTTTTCCTACAAAATTTGCAAAAAATGCTAAGGAAACTTAACTACTATTATAATATCATTAGTACTTGAAGTTCCACTATAGAATGACAGCAGTATTGTATATACATTCCTATGGTTTTAATACTGCGCTCTTTAGGCGGTTAACAGTTGATACAAAAAAAATCATAGAAACTGATTTTCACACATTCATAGGTAATTATCAGGTTGCTCCTACTTCATTAAAATATAAACCATTGATTTACTCATCAGTGGTTACCCATTTTATTCCATAAAATGCAAAGTAAACTTTAGAGGAGCCAAATTTTCTTAAATTATGCTTTTAATTATAAATTCATTAAATATTTCTAACTCCTATTTTCCCATATGTTCTCTTTCAAATGTCCACAGTGATAGGCATTTTCACAGAATTTTATGAGATAAAAAAAAGTTAAAGATATATCAATCATATAAATTAAAGTTACTATGCAGTTAAATGCAAGCCCTTACTGTGCAGCTGGCTCTCATCATAATTCTTCGATAGAAATGGAAACTAACCAAAGTTTTATACACAAATTCTCTGCTCCAAAATGTTTTAAATTTCATGGACAATGTTTTATAGCAATAGATTTGAGCTCCCTGTGATTGTTACCTGGATGATATAGAGCTAGCTAGTAATCTTAAAACTTCTAATTTAGCACATCAATTACTAACCTTTTTGACATTAATTAGATCTTAAAATGATGACAAATTCAAAAACAATTAACCGATAAAACTAGAGTTAATATAGGTGAGGTGTTAGTTTGACTTCAATAATATATTCAACCACACTATCCTATATAAATAATGGGAAACGGGAAGGTATTTTGCTTCACAAACCCTACCTACTTTCTCGAGGACACACAGAAAAAATAATCAGCAATCTCTTCCTTTTGTTCACAAGTGCCACTCTTTTGGAATACTACAGTCTCCCAATGGACATCCAGAAATAAATTTCTCTGTTATTTATCCAATTTGATTTAATTACTCTCATGACTCTTTTGAAAACTTTGAGCATGTTTCTCGTATGCTAGTTAAAACATTTAATTATAGTGCATTATATTTGTATTACTCTACTACTACTACAAAATGAGAAGTTGATAAACATTTATTTAAATACTGATAAGATATATACAGGAATGTTAGGCCTGGAATAAAAACTGTAGCAAGACCTCATTGGTTAGCAGATAGCCATTAATGTTGTTTTTTTTTCTTTGCTAAACAAATTATAATGCAAAAAGTAAGATATAAATTTACTGGCAATATATATATATATATATATATATATATATATATATATATATATATATATATATATATATATATATATATATATATAAGGATTGAAAAATGTGTTTTACAAAAACATTGAGATTCTCTAGAACGTTTTTAATCATCCTCGTTTGTCTAGAATGATGAGCTAAAAGCCTAAATACTTGATTACTGATATATAAGAGAATGAATGAAAATTGAAAACATTCATTACAGAACTTTCTTTATCACAAGAAAGATGGGGGAAAATAAGAGTCAAGAGACAGAGAGAGAGGGAGAGAATGAGACCTTGAGCTAGAATATTCAAAGTGTTTGCCAGTAGAAGAAAAGACTATGAGAGCTATCTCAGCATCACAGAGAGTTGAAAGCTCCTTAGCCTTCTTGAAAACCCCTTTTCTCCTCTTAGAAAATGCCACCTGCCTCGCTGTTATGTTATCGATCTTCTTGATTTCTATCTTCTGTCTCGTCATTTCCCTAAACAATAATTAACCAAAAATTAGGGATAAACCAGAGAGAGTAATCATAGTTTCAGATGAAGAAAAGAATGCTGCCTTATCCTCTCCCAAAAGACAAATCAAAATCATCAGATCCAATTCACTATTACAGAAAATTGTTTGTGGGTCAAATAAAAGTAAAATTAAGAACAAACCTTGATGAAGAACAAATTAAGATGGATTTAAAATCGGAATAGGCTGATGAATCTTACTGTAGACACCAAGTATTAGGCAAAAAAAGAAAAAAAGAAAATGGTTTTAGTTATCTAGAAAAGGAAATATAGAAGGGTCTCAACAAAGAATCTGAAATCAACCCTAGAAGGAAAGAGAGCAGTTAAGCAGTTTGAAGAGAGAAGAAACTAGATATGGAACCTTTCCCAAAGGAGAGATGAACCCACCATTAAAAGAAAGATAAGGAATAGTGAGGCTGACTCATGACCGATAAGAGAAAGAGATACAGTGACTGGCCAATTTTGGTTTGAAGTAAATTTTGAGTTTCTCTTTTTAGAGTGTCGGTCTTCTTCTTTTTTTCCGTTTGTTTTCCTTTTGTGGACTGTGAGATGGTTAAAAAAAAAAAAAAAACCTCCCAAAGATTATCTGTGGTCGTGTTTGCTTCTCCGTACAATTAACCATACCTCCGTAATGCTTCGGTATATGAAAACTTGTAACCCGTACTCCTCGAGTTTGTCAAAAAATTGAAGTGACGTCACTTGATAAATGAATTCAATATCAATTACTTTCTTAAAAAAAAAATTGTCTTTAAAAAAGTTTTCACATTTAATCGATTTGTTTACCTAATTTAACTAAAAGTCTATATAAATTTTTGTGTAAGTACATGTGGTTAATGAGTGAAGTAAATTTGTAAAATATTTATTATTGAGTTAATATGATGATGTTTTTTAATTTAATTTAGAGGATTAAGTAAAAAAAAACTAAATATATAGGCCAAAATAGAATGTTAAGTATAATTTCTAAGACAATGTTTCTATTAGTTTACGTAATAATTCTTTTGGTTTTATAATTTTTTTTATCCGCTGAAAATCAAATTTTCCTCACGGTTAGAAATTAAAAGTTCACCCTTTTGCAAAATCAATTTTTTAAAAAAAATATAAGACCTAAGTCAAAACATAATTAATAAATGGTAAAATTGAAATCAGAGAAGGCAACCAAGAGGAATGGTATTTTAGATTTCTTTGTAGTGTTTTTTAACAACTCTCTTAAGTTAGTTAATACAGTTACTTATCAATTATAAAATTTTAAAAAACGCGAATAAATTTTTTAGAATTTAATAATATTTTATTATTTTTGAACTTATCTGGAAGCTCTCCTTTCTCATTCTACCTGAAGGCCGGCAGGGTAACTTATATGCCTACTGACCCCATTAAAAGTTTAGGCACTTTTTTAATATTTTATATCTCCATTAAGTGTTGTAATGAAAAATTAGGCTTTCTTAAAGAAAAATTATATGAAAATATTAATTTAAGAATAAAAAATTTCAATCTCTTAACCGGTTGGATTTTTCTTAATAACCCATAGCTTGTAAGTAATTAATATAATTTTAAAGAATAATAAATCTATGAATTTTAAAATTATTCCAAATAAAAAAAAACTTGACAAAATTCATTCTATCTTAGTTTCAAGAAGGCTTATTTATTACAATTTTTAATAAAAATTTTATTGTAATTATTTCATCTTGTTTATACTATTCCAGATTTCCTGTAAACGTAAATATCCAATTGCAATGTCATATGCCTTACTCTCCAAAAAAGAAACTGATTCATTTATAATTTATTTCTATATTCATAGATTTATTAATACTAAATTTAAATTTATAGAACGAAATCCAGATTAACACCCACTATGGAAAATGATTACGGAGGGCAGTTTCCCTTCAATACAAGAGGTCTCTTAATTTCCTCTCATTTTAGGCCATGCAAGAACGATCATTTGGGCAGTGATCTCTCTGTAACCCTCCAGAACCAATTTGATAAACCCATCGCTGCTTTTAATAGTGCAATTTAGTGGTTCATTCCAGACATGTCCTTGTGACCGGTCCATCGAGCTCCATGCTTGTGTTGACTTGGGCCTGAACCCTTCTAAGCATTGCCAAACTGGTGATTCATTGATTGTATAACTCCCATTGGCTCCACAGAGGTTTTTGTTACCATATATAGTAATCTTGAGATCAGAAAATTGAAATCAGGAACTGGTTTTGGCTTTACATCTTGTAAGCCACTAAGATATAGGCCATTCCATGGTCCAATTCTAATGAAACACCCATATGGCTATTGTAATTCTACTCTCCAATATTTTAACAGAAGAGCTGTCAAAATGGCAATTGTAGACAAAGGAAAGGGAGATAATTAAATTTGTTTTGAATGGCGTATAGTTTATTTATTTTTTGCATGTTAACTGAGATTAATTCTTTTGTTGAACAATTTTAAATATGTATCTCCTCACATTGACTTAGTGCCTTTAGTAAATTTTAAAAAATATTTTTATATAATAATTTAATAAAAAAATTTACTAATAAAAAATTATCTTGTCAATTTTTATTTCATTTTAAGAAAAATTTTGAGAAAGAAAATCGTCCATAAATTTAATATCTGAAAAAAAAATTAAATTCTAACAACTATTATTTTTCTCAGAATTTTGATATAGTGAGATTTTTTGACAAGACAACATGGTGGAAATCTGTAGGTAGAAAAAATATGCTAACATCTTAACTTTATATAAAAATTATTTTAAAACTACAAAATATCAAATTTTTTATGGGATTGTGTATCCTTGAATACTGATGTATAACATTATCCCTTATCCATATCATTGTATATGTCTTTTTTATTTTATTTTTATGTTTTAGTATATCAACCTAAAAAATAACAAATAATTATAAAAAGATTATTGTGCGTAGTAGTTGTGGAAATATATATATATATATATAATAAGTGGTTATTCAAAAGATAATTAGTAACTTTAAAATTAGATAATAAATAAAAAAAAATAGTTACTTGAATTGCAACTTTCTATTATTTTATATTTTATCAATTTAAAAATAATATTATATATATGATAAATTTGAAAACAATTTATTTTTAATTTTAAGAAATAAAAATAGATTAACATTTACTTAAGCCACTTGTAACATATAAGTCTCAAATATTTTAAAAAATATTAAAAAAAGATATCTAATAAGATACGTACATTTAAGGATTGAGAAAAGATTAATGGTTTATTTAATATAATTTAAATATAATTATCTCCAGGTATGAATACTATGAAGCCACAGATGACGTACTCCTTCAGTATTAAGTTGCAGACCGGCATCAAGTTTTTTTCCCGTTTTTGTTACTATATTATTATAAATGGGAGTATTATTATCATCGTGAGCTAAAAGCCTAATTACTTGATTACTGATATAGCAGAGATTGAATGAAACTTGAAAACATTCATTACAGAACTTTCTTTGTTAGAAGAAAGATGGTGGAAAATAAAAGAGTCAAGAGACAGAGAGAGCGATGGAATTAGACCTCGAGCTAGAATATTCAACGTGTTTGCCAGTAGCAGAAAAGACAACGATAGCTATCTCGGCATCACGGAGAGTTGAAAGCTCCTTTGCCTTCTTGAATAATCCCTTTTCTCCTCTTAGAAAATCCCACCTGCCTCGCTGTTATGTTATCGATTTTCTTGATTTCTATCTTCCGTCTCGTCATTGTCCTAAACAATAATTAACCAAAACTTTCTCCCCGTTTAATTGGGTGAAATGATCAGAAATAGAGAATAAAATTTTAAATTTTATGATTTAGTTACATGTAACAGAATATTTTATGAAATACTATATTTTAACAAGTCAATTTTTTAAAATAAATAAATAAAATTTAATATTTTTTCAAAAATAAAAAAAAAATATTTTTTTTCTTTATTTTTAACACACAAAAAATAATGAGCTTTTATTTCTCTTTATATTTTCACTTTCTTTTTATTTTCCATTCTTTTTAAAATTTATTTCCTTCGTCTAAACACAAACTTAGGATAAACCAAAAAGAAGGAAATCACATAGTTTCATATGAAGAAAATAATGTTGCCTTATCATCAAAATCATCAGATCCAATTCTTTATTACAGAAAAATGTTTTTGGGTCAAAGGAAAGAGAAATTAAGGAAAATCTTGATGAAGAACAAATTAAGACGGATAAAAATCAGAATAGGCTGATAAATCTTAAGAAAAGAGAGGGGGGGGGAGTGAAGAAAATTCTGGGAAAAGAAAAAGATGAAAGGGCTTTATTTGTCTGGAAAAGGAAATATAGAAGGGTCTTAACCAAGAATCTGAAATCAATGTAAAGAGAACTAAATTAATTTTGCTTCTCCGAAGCATTAAAGAGGCATTGTTAATTGTACGGAGAAGCAGATATAGAAGGAAAGAAAGCGGTTAAGCAGTTTGAAGAGAGTAGAACTACAAATGGAACCTTAGGGCAAGTGGGGGTTGAGGGGAAGAAAGATAAAATGATTGGCCACAATTTTAGTATGCAAGTAAAGGTTGAGTTTCTCTTGGAGTTTCGGAAGTCGGAACTTTTTTTTTTCTCTCCTTTTGCGGACTGTGAGATGATTAAAAAAAAAAAAAAAAAATCCAATGTGTAATAACTCTAAAATAAAGAATTTTTTTTTAAATAAATAAAAAATCTTAAAGTAAAGAAAAATTATAAATGTAAACAAGGATTATAATAAATTGATATAAGTATCATTGAAAATATATTTATTTATCAAATTATTTGAAGAATTATAAAAGTTATAGAGGATTTAACTTTTGGGATTAAAATATAATTTTTAAAAATTTAAAATTTAAAAATTAAAATATAAATAATAAAATTTACAATTTCCTCTATCAATTATAAAATTACTATTTAGTTTCTCCATTATTTAAAAAAAAATTCTCATAACCAATGAGATATGAATAGTATTTTTTTTCTCTTACTTTCCTTTTTAAGATTTAGAGTACCTTTAAATTTTTGATTTTAAAACTAAGAATACCATTGGATTTAAAACAGAGAATACTACGATTTTGATCGAATAATTTTTCAAATTGACTTCAAAATTAAAAGTAAAAAATCTTACAAAAACGTAAGTTTTGAAATTTTTATTTAGAAATTTCAAATTAAAAATCTGACACCGTAGATAAATTCAGGAGATAGATAAACTATAAGATATAAAATTTCTCAATAATTTAACAATTTTTGGTGTCATGAACAGTAACTCCAACTAGTATGAATAGTAATTTCAGCTGATGTGAATAATATTTTCAGCCATGAATAATGACAAATGGTTGACAGATGTTGACCAAGTTTTCGAAGCCATTTCTTAAGATGTTGGTCATTTCAAACTTGTTTTTGAGATCTATTTGGTCAAATTTGAATTGGAAACGTGTATTTTGGGGTTGTCCAACCTTTAGTTTTACCCTATAAGTAGATAATTCTTTCTATAACTTATCATATGCTTTTCTTAAATTTTAAATATATAATTAATTATATTTACAATTTATTTATACTTTTATATGTTTCTAAAATTGATTAAATTACCTGATTTATTTACTATCTGGCATAGTTCAAGAAAAGTATTATTTTGAAAAAAAAAAATTGAACTCATTGAATATGTCATTTTAAATGTATTTTTCATCATATGATAAAGAAAATATATTGTCCATGTGACATTGATATGTAAAACTATAAAATTTTCTTGAAAAAGAATATGTATATGTAATAACTTTGATTGGAAAATTTTTGATAGAGGAATTATACTAAAACTAAAAATTCTGAATTATACTTAAATTTCTGTTTTGAATAATATGACATATATGCAAATAATAATTTTTGTAGAAGAATCCTATTAAAAACACTGTATGGTAACAACAGGTGATGTTACCTTGCTGCACCTTGATACCTTAGTTAACAAGAGTGGTATTAACTTCGTGTGACGGATACCACACGGGATATAATATGGTGGTTCTAAAATGTGATCTTTTTAATGTTTTTATAAGAAATATTTTGATGCATATAAATATTTGATTATTGATTATTGATTATTGATTATTGATTATTGATTATACCGTATTACATATAGTTTTAGAAATCCAAATGTAGTTTGAATTGAAAATATTTGAAATGTGAGTCCTATATGGATGTACTTCTGAATTATATTTTTTTTATGAGACAAATTTTAAAATATGAGTGCATTCATATGTTGACTTAAGAAGTCATAGAAAGTATTATTTGTTCACTGAATTGTCAAACTCACTATACAATATTTATATATTTTTTTATAAATAAAAATATAGAGTTTGATTTTATAGATATGTGATAAACTAAATGTCACACTCTTTAAGCGAGTCTATGTTACTTTCAAGATTTTACATTATTTAAATTATTTTATATTTATATTTTAAAATATACTCTGAATATCACAGATAAATTTTTTATTTTTGCTGTAATATATATATATAAGACTTTAATTTGTATATTTAGTTATATTAAAAAATTTATGAACCTATATTATTATTATTATTAATATATAATATTTTTAAAATATATATATAATAAAATAAAATTAAAATTATTTATTATCCATAACAATCGAATTCTTTTAAATTAAAATCTTAACACAATAAAATGGAAAGAAAGAAGAGTTGACGATTACTGGATTAGCTTAGGAAAGAGAGATTTCCTTTTATGGGCAAGCGAAACATGGGTTTCTTTGTGTGGAAAATTTTCTGAAATAATATAAAGATAAGCCAAGCAAGACGGGTAGACCAGACGTACGAGGACGAATGGACAGTGAGGTGGTCTTAATCTGTGGTCGTATTTGCTTGTCCGTACAATTAACAGTGCCTCTTTAACAGTGACATCTTGTACCGTCGTACTCCTCGAGTTTATCGCTTCCTCACTCTATAAACTAATTTTGCTTCAAGTACGAAGGTTTTTGTTTTTGTTTTTGTTTTTTTTGGGTATGGAATGCATGGGTAATTTGCCTCTACCAATTTAGTTAAAAAAAAAAAAATAGACGATGACATATATATTGTATGCCGGTCCCCAAAAAAAAAAACAAAGACATATATAATTTATGTAAGTTTTTGTGTTTAACGACCGAAGTAAATTTGTAAAATATTTATGGATGGGTTAACCTGATGGTTTTTTTTTAAAAATAAGATAACTTAATTAAGAGAACTAAATAAAAATATAAAATTTTGAATAATTAAATTGAAAAATAATATATAGACCAAAATATTATTCTTTCACGTAATAATTTGTTTGGTTTTATAATTTTTCTTATACATTGAAACTTAAATTATAAAATTATAAAACTTGAACCCCAATGTAGGCGAGAGGGAAAACCCTACTGTTTTGCTAGAAAGGGAAGGAGAGGATAGCGCTGAAGTTTAACAAAAAATAGTTTCTTATAAAGATTCTTTATTGTTCTTTAATGGAGATAGTAGGACAAGACAAGTCAGGTCAGAGAGGTTGAGGAGAATGATGATTTGAGTTATGATTTTGAAGAAGATGATGATGAGATGGAGGATGAAATGGAGAGGAGGATTTGGCTTGTTTGATTCTTTGAGTTTTTAAGGAGGAAATATTAGATTGGTGTAATAATTGTAAATTTTTTAAAAAATTTAATTAAAAAAAATTAAAATAAAATAAAGGATCTTAAAAATAGAAATAAATGTAATAACTGTAAATTTAAGAAAAATTTTAATAAAATTTTTTTTTAAAATAAAATAGAGAATTTTAGAAATAGAGATGAGAACCATTGAAAATATATTTATTTATTACATGGATTAAAGAATTATAAAGAAAATATGAGAATTTACGTTTCGGTGTCAAAATGTAATTTTTTAAAAGTTTTGAGGTCAAAATATAAATAAGAAAAATTAGCAAAGACCTCCCTTTAAAATTAAATTTTTACAGAAATGTCCCTCGAGATATTTTAAGAGTCTCAGCCACTCAAATAAGGAAAAATCTAGAATTTACTCTCTCTCTCCTCAGAATTTTTTCTCTCGAAACTCTCAAACTTCTTTCTAAGATTTCTTCATTTTCGAATCTCGAATTTCGACACCACCACCTCCAACAGACTCAGGACGAAGAGTTTTACAAATCTATTCAATTGATTTGTAGAGAATTGGCCGAAGATTGACCGAAAATTGAAGAAAAAATCGTCTAAAAAAGTAATATCCGAAACTCTTATCTATGGTTCTCAAACGTAAAAACTAACATCGTAGATCGATTCGGAAGGTGTCAAAACTTTAGGATTTTAAATTTCACGACCATCCACCACCGTACGCGCCCCCACACGTCGAAACTCTCCCAACGAGTGACGCCCACGCGCAGCTCTCCTAGTGGCGCGTGCAGTGCATGATCTAGCATCTATTTCCGTTAACTGAGCTCCTAGAGGCCAAATTTCACAAATCTGGAGTTATTTTCAAGGTTTTGAACTTTCCGGACTCAATTTTAGGGTTTATTTTGCCAAATGCGGATCAGAAACGTAGATTTTTGGGTTGTCTAATTTAGTACTCTAATTTTGTGAGTAAATGATTCTTCCTATGGCTTGCTCTATACTCTTCTTGATCTTTGAATATGTATATCATTATGTTTATGAGATATTTATACTTTTATATGTTTCAGAAATACATTAAAATTATCTGAAATTTTCTACAATTTGAATTATAGTTCAAGAAGAGTATAGTTTTGAAACTAGTTTTTTGAAACCATGGTATAGTTGATTTCTCATATATTTTTCGTTGAACGGTGAAATAAATACTATGCATATGGAATTGATTTATAAAGTTATATGATTGCCTTGAGAAAGAGCTTGCATATGTGACAAACCCTGAATGGGTAATTTATGACAGATGAGCTGTCTTGAAATTGAGATTCTAAATTCTTCTGAAAGCTCTGTTTTGAATATTATAGAATAAGTGCATATGATAACTTTGTAGAGGAATTTTATTAGAAACACTGTCTGTTAACAGTAGGTGATGTTAGCCCTAGTGCACCTTGATAACCCAGTTAGCAGGGGGTGGTGTTAGCCTCGTGTGAGGGCCAACACATGGGATATGATATGTGATGGAGAGCGGGATGTCTCCTATTTAGGCAAGATGCCATATGAGATGTGATTTGCCTTCCTTTGATTTGTACTTGGGGAATAGCTCCTATTAGAGTCCCTTCGCGTGTCCTCTTGAATGGTGGTAGGACAAAACTTGGCTGAAATACTAAGTATAGACAAATCCTATACCAGCAAAGTACGGAAGGGGTTGAACTCTAATATGGTGGTTCTGATATGGGGTCCTCTTAACATTTGTATAAGAAATATTTTTAATGCATATCACTGTTTGATTAATGATCATATTGTATCATATATGGATACAGATATTTGAACTGATTTGAACTGAGAATATTTGAAAATGCAAGTCCTATATGGATGTACTTCTGAATTGTAAATTTTGATATAATAAATTTTAACTAATGAATACATCCATATGTTGGTCTGAGAGGTCATAGGAGGTATTATCTGCTCACTGAGTTATCAAACTCACTACACGAAATTTTCACAATTTTCAGATAAAGATACAGAGGTTGGCTCTATAGTTACGTAATTAGCTAGGTGTTATATTATCTGGGCGAGCCTTCATTGTTTTCAAGGCTCGAAATGTTTAAATGTTATGTCTTTGTAATCTAGAGTATGCTCTGAATGCCATAGACAGGATCTTTGCTTCCGTTGTAATATTGTTTAATGTAGCATTGGCATGTATAATTATCTATACTAGAAACTTGTAACGTTTGATATTTTCCAAATTTGTGACAATGTGAAGCCATATTCAAATATATATATATATATATATATATATATATATATATATATGGAAAAAGTTATCTGTTTATTGTGTAATTCACGTTTCATTAATTTGGGCGTGACAAGTTGGTATCAGAACATTAAGTTTACCTGTGGCTATCATAGTAAAGGATTCTTTAGTAGGACTTTTAGTATGGATATGAGTCACACATATTTATACTTCAGGTGTTGCTGAGGGATTCTATAGGATATTAACTTCCTTTCCATTCCAAGTTTGCTTAAGTTCTTAGTGTAAAGTTTAATTAAATATTATGGTATCCTAAAGAGGTGTTTTATTCTACATAGTCGATGATACTGCCAAGAACTAGAGCGGTTATTAGAGAAGCTATAGATCGTGCACCATCTACTAAAGAGTCTGTACAATCTACAATTCTAGTACAAAGAGGCCGTAGTAGAGGCTGACCTAGAGGAAGAGGTAGAGGTCGAGGGTATGCACGGGGTATGAGAACCCCAAGACAAGATGAACCGTTCCATGTATCTAATGGAGTTCCTAAAGAAAGAGTAGAATCCCCTCAGAAGCCACATGATAGAACAACTGATATAATTGCTCGTATACATAGGAGTTTAGAGACATTTGCTGGATTTATAGTGGAGAAGGGCAGAAGGAAAGGCCAGCCACCAGAAAATGCTTCTGAAGCACATGAATTAGGAACTGTTGAGCAAGAGGATAAATTTACAGGGATTGATGTGTTATTATCGTAATTCCTTAAGTTGAAACTTTCGAATTTTTCTGTGTCAGATGTTCAGGAAGACCCACAAATATTTATTGATATTGTGGAACAAGTCCTAAGAGCTTTGGGGTGCTCTAGTAGAAGATCTGTTGAACTGATGTCTTTTCAACTATCTGATATGGCTCAAGTTTGGTTTGAAACACTTGTACAAGGACGGATAGTTATTTTACCACCAATAGAGTGGGAAGAATTTCAGAAACCATTTATGAATCGCTTCCTGCCAATGAGTGAAAGAGACAAGAGGGCCAGAGAATTTGAAGAATTAAGACAGACACTGAACATGACAGTTTGGTTTGAGACACTTTACAAAGACGGACAGTTATTTTACCACCAATGGAGTGGGAAGAATTTAAAAAATCATTTATGAATCGCTTCCTGCCAATGAGTGAAAGAGACAAGGCCAGAGAATTTGAAGAATTAAGACAGACACCGAACATGACAGTTTCTGAATATGACATTGATTTTACACGGTTGTCCAGATATGCGTCATATCTGGTTCTTACTAAAAAGGATAGGATTATGAGATTTGTTTCGGGTTTGATATGCCCATTGGTTAAATCGGTGGTCCTCAGATGAATCATTTTTCAACTTATTCAGCAGTTATGGACTGTGCTAAAATGATGGAAATACGAGAGTAATCAGATATAGAAAGTCTAAAGAGAAGAAAAAGATAGCGAGATAGTAATGTACAGACAAGTTACAATCCTAATGTCAGAGGATCAAGATTTCAAAATCCACAGCGCTTCACTTAAATAGGAAGCAACAGCTCTAACTAGACATAATTGAATATCAACAAGTAGAGAAGGAATCAAAGAGATATGAGACCTGTGAGTCAACAAAATTCAAGATCAATTCCACCATGTCCTATTTCTGGCAGGCATCGTATTGGACAGTGTCGTAGAGAAACTAATGCATGTTTTAAGTGTGGACAAATGGGTCATTTGATGAGGAATGACATACAACTATGAAGTTTTAGTCAAGTATCGGTACAACCAGTTTCACCCCCTGCATTTGTGCCAGCACGACCAAATAGAACAGCTTCAGTTCAAGCAAGTAGTGGTGGTTCTGATAGAGGATCAGGAAGTCGAGGTCGAGAACAAACTCGAGTTTTTTTCTTGACACGACAGGATGCTCAGGCCTCAAATGCAGTTATAACAGGTACATTATCAGTATGCTCCCATAAAGCATATGTTTTGTTCGATCTTGGTTCTACTCATTCTTATATATCGCCATGCTATGCTAAGAAATTGGATAGAGATCCTGCTAGTTTACATTATTCTTTCATGGTTGCTACTCCAATGGGAGAATTCCTATTAGTAAATGATGTGTATAAATCATACAAGATTTCAATAGAAGATAGGGAGACTCTTGAAGTTTTGATAGTTCTAGATATGGTAGATTTTGATGTTATACTAGGAATGGATTGGTTGTCATCATGTCATGCCATTCTAGACTGTCACCTTAAGGTGATTAAATTTAACGTTCTTGGAGAATCTTCTTTCTTAATACAAGGATATCGTAGTAAGGAGTCTGGTAATTTAATTTTAGTTTTAACAGCTCACAAGCTGTTACAAAAAGGACGCTAAGGGTATTTCGCAGTAGTCAAGGATGTTGATATGAAGTACACAAAAGTAGAGTAAATTCCAATGGTTAGGGAATTTCCTGATGTGTTTCTTGATGAGTTGTCAAGGTTACCTCCAGAATGGAAAATTGAGTTCAGTATTGATTTACTTCCTGAAACTCAACCAGTGTCTTTACCCCCATATAGAATGGCACCGACTGAGCTCAAGGAGTTGAAAACCCAATTATAAGATTTGTTAGACAAGGAATTTAGACGCCCTAGTACTTCTCCTTGGGGTGCTCCGGTCCTATTTGTGAAAAAGAAAGATGGATCGTTACGGTTGTGTATTGATTATAGACAGTTGAATAAGATGACAGTACGTAATAAGAAGGAGGATGTTCCATTACCTTATATTGATTATAGACAGTTGAATAAGATGACAGTACATAATAAGTATCCATTACCTTATATAGATGATCTATTTGATCAGTTACAAAGTGCCCAGTGTTTTTCAAAAATTGATTTGAGATCTATTTATCATCAATTGAGGATAAAGAAGGAGGATGTTCCAAAAACTATGTTTAGAACTCGATATGGACACTATGAGTTCTTAGTAATGCCATTTGGTCTAAAAAATGCTCCAGCTGCATTCATGGATTTGATGAATAGAGTATTTAAAACTTTCTTGGATCAATTCATCATTGTATTCATAGATGATATCCTGGTATATTCAAAAAGTTTAGAGGAGTATGAGTGGCATTTAAGAATAGCATTACAAACTTTAAGAGAACACCAGCTGTATGCCAAGTTTTCAAAATATGAATTTTGACTTAGTAGTGTTACTTTCCTAGGGCATGTGGTTACTAAAGATGATATTCAAGTTGATCTTAAAAAGGTAAAAGCAGTGCAAAAATGGCCACGCCCTACGATGGTTACAGAGATTCGTAGTTTTCTTGGTTTAATAGGCTATTACCGCCGATTTATTAAAGACTTTTTAAAGATAGCTACTCCTTTGACAAGGTTGACCGAAAAGGGAATAAAGTTTCTAAAAACACAAAGAATGTTTGACTACAGCGCCAATATTGGCTATCCCTTTAGGTACTGGAGGATACACAGTATACTGTGATACATCGAGAATTGGATTAGAATGTGTGTTGATGCAAAATGGTCGAGTCATTGCATATGCATCTAGACAGCTTAAACCACATGAGCAAAGCTATCCGACTCTTGATTTGGAAATGGTAGCAGTAGTTTTTGCCCTTAAAATTTGGAGGCATTATCTGTATGGTGAGACATGCGAAATTTATACAAATCATAAAAGTCTCAAATATATTTTCCAACAAAAAGATCTTAATTTGAGACAAAGATGACGGATGCAATTACTTAAAGATTACAATTGCACAATACTATACCATCCATGTAAGGCCAATGTTGTGGCTGATACATTCAGTAGAAAGTCTATGAGTAATTTAGCTTATATCACAATGGTAAAAAGGCCGTTGGTTAAAAAGATGCATAAGCTGGAAAGTGATGGGGTAGTAATGGAAGTAAATGAGTCTAGAATATTGTTAGCTCATATGCAGTTTCAATCATTTTTGATCGAGCAGGTGAAAAAGGCATAGAAAGAGGATGCCTATTTATGCAAGAAAACTGAAGAGGTAAAGAATAGTGGTGAAGTAGAATTTACTGTAGATTTTGAGAGAATTTTGAGATTGGGTAAGCAGTTATATGTACTTGATAAAGAAGAACTTAAGAAAGAAATTTTAGAAAAGGCCCATAGATCCATGCATACGATTCATCTTGGAATAACTAAAATGCATAAGGATCTAAAAGAAATTTATTGATGGGAAGGTATGAAGAAAGACATAGTGGATTACGTGTCTTGATGTCTAACCTGTCAGCAGGTGAAAGTAGAACATCAAAGGTCTGTAGGACTACATCAGCAGATAGAGATACCAGACTGGAAATGGAAAAAAAATAACTATGGATTTTATTACGGGGTTACCGAGAACACCAAAAGGGTTTGATTTAATATGGGTGATTATTGATAGGTTGACTAACTCAGCACATTTTCTACCAGTGAAAACCACATACAATGTGGCTCAGTATGCAAGATTATATTTGAATGAAATAGTAAGGCTTCATGGAGTGCCAATATCAATTATTTCTCACCGAGGACCACAATTCACAGCTCATTTTTGGAGAGATTTCCAAAAAGCTTTAGAAGCGAAGTTGAATCTCAGTACTGTATTCTATCCTCAAACAGATGGGCAATCTGAGCGAACCATTAAAATATTGGAAGACATGCTTCGGGCTTGTGTTTTAGATTTTCAAGGTAGTTGGGAAAGATTTCTGCCTTTAGCTGAATTTGCTTATAACAATAGTTATCAAGTTAGTATACAAATAGCTCCTTTTGAGGCATTATATGGTAGGCATTACTGTTCCCCGATCGGGTGGTTTGAGATGGGCGAAGCAAAAGTTTTAGGGCCTGATATGGTACAGGATGCATTGGATAAGGTAAAACTAATTAAGGAAAGGTTATTAGCAGCTCAAAGTAGATAGAAGGCCTATGTTGATAATAGACGTCGACCATTGGAATTTGCCATAGGTGAACATATTCTTCTGAAAATATCTCCTATGAAAGGAGTAGTGAGATTTGGGAAGAAAGGAAAGTTAAACCCTCAGTATATAGAACCATTTGAAATTCTTGATAGAATCAGTCCAGTAGCTTATCGTTTGACTTTACCTCTTGAATTGAGTAATGTCAATCCAGTTTTTCATGTGTCTATGATACGAAAATATTTACTGGATCCTACACATGTTATAAAGTATCCACAGATTCAGTTACATGAAGATTTAACTTATGAGGAACAACCAATAGAGATAGTGGACAGACAAGTAAAGAAGTTGCAATCAAAGGAAATACCTACAGTAAAAGTGATAAGGAAAAATCACTCTTCTGAAGAAACTACTTGGGAAAGAGAGTATCATATATGCACCAGATATCTGCAATTGTTTGAACAATGAGGTTAGTATTTATCTACAACTTTGGTGATGAAATTCGGGGACCGAATTTCTTTAAAGGGGAAGAATATAATAATTGTAGATTTAAGGAAAATTCTAATGAAGAAAAATTTTGAAATGAAATAGAGGATTTTGGAAATGGAGATGAGAACCGTTGAAAATATGTTTATTTACTACATGGGTTAAAGAATTACAAAGGAAATATGAGCATTTATGTTTCAAGGCCAAAATACCATTTCTTAAAAGTTTCGGCATCAATATGTAAATTAGGAAAATTAGCAAGGACCTCCCTCTAAAATTAAATTTTTACAAAAAGGTCTCCCGGGATATTTTAAGAGCCTCAGCCACTCAAAGGAGGAAAAATCTAGAATTTCCTCTCTCTCTCCTCAGAATTTTCTCTCTTGAAACTCTCAAACTTCTCTGTAAGATTTCTTGGCTTTTGGACCTGAGATTTCGACACCACCACCGCCAACGGACTCAAGACGAAGAGTTCTATAAATTCATCCGATTGGTTTATGGAGAATTGGCTAGAAAATTGAAGGAAAAATCACTTAAAAAGGTAATATCTGAAACTTCAATATGTGGTTCTCAAACGCAAAAACTAACATCGTAGATCGATCAAGAAAGTGTCAAAACGTTAGGATTTCAAATTTCAGGACCATCCACCACCGCACGCGCCCCCACGCACCGAAACTCTCCCGACGAGTGATGCTCACGCGCAGCTCCCCTAGCAGCACGTGCAACGCATGATCCAGCACTTGTTTGCATTGATCGAGCTCCCGAAGGTCAAATTTTGCAAATTTGGAGTCATTTTCAAGGTTTTTGGACCTTTCGAATTTAATTTTAGGGTTTATTTTGCTAAATTCGGACCAAAAATGTGAATTTTGGGGTTGTCCAACTTGGTACCATAATTTTGTGAGTAGACGATTCTTCCTATAGATTGCCCTATACTCTTCTTGATCTTTGAGCATGTATATGATTATGTTTATGAGATATTTATACTTTCATATGTTTTTGAAATACATTGGAATTATATGAAATTGTCTACAATTTGAATTATAGTTCTAGAAGAGTATAATTTTGAAATTAGTTTTTCTAAAACGATAATATTGTTGATTTCTCATACATTTTTCATTGAACGATGAAATGAATACTTATGCATATGGCATTGATTTATAAAGTTATATGATTTCCTTAAGAAAGCTCTTGCATGTGTGACAAACCCTGAATGGGTAATTTATGACAGATGAGTTGTCTTGAAATTGAGATTCTGAATTATTCTGAAAACTCTGTTTTGAATATTATAGAATAAGTGCATATGACAACTTTGTGGAGAAATCCTATTAAAAACACTGTATGCTAATAGCAAGTGATGTTAGCCTTGATGCACCTTGATAACCCAGTTAGCAGAAGGTGGTGTTAGCCTCGTGTCAGGGCCAACACACGGGATATGATATGTGATGGAGAGTGGGATGCCTCCTATTTGGACAAGATGCCATATGAGATATGATTTGCCTTTCTTTACTTTGTGCTTAGGGAATAACTCATATTAGAGTCCCTTCGCATGTCCTCTTGAATGGTGTTAGGACAAACCTTGGTTAAGATGTTAAGTATAGGCAAATCCTACGCCAGCAAAGTATGGAAAGGGTTGAACTCTAATATGGGGTCCTTCTAACATTTGTATAAGAAATATTTTTAATGTATATCACTGTTTGATTAATGATCATATTGTATCATATATGGATACAAATATTTGAACTAATTTGAACTGAGAATATTTAAAAATACGGGTCCCATGTGGATATACTTCTGAACTTTAAATTTTGATATGATAAATTAACTAATGAGTATATCCATATGTTGATCTGAGAGGTCATATGAGGTATTATCTGTTCACTGAGTTGTCAAACTCACTAAACGATATTTCTACATTTTATAGATAAAGATACCAAGATTGGTCCTGCTGCTATGTGATCAGCTAGGTGTCATATTCTCTGGGTGAGCCTATGTTGCTTCCAAAACTCAAAATGTTTAAATAATTTGTCATTGTAATCTAGAGTTTATTCTAAATGCTACAGGTAAGATCCTTTTTTATGTTGTAATATTGTTAAGTGTAGCATTGGCATGTATAATTATATATACTAGAAACTTGTAACGTTTGATATTTTCTGAATTTGTGACAATGTGAAGCCATATTCAAATATATATATATGGGCAAAGTTATCTATTTATTGTGTAATTCACGTTTTATTAATTTGGGCGTGGCAATAAGAACCGTTGAAAATATGTTTATTTACTACATGGGTTAAAAAATTATAAAGAAAATATGAGAATTTACGTTTTGGGGTCAAAATACAATTTCTTAAAAGTTTTGAGGTCAAAATATAAATAAGAAAAATTTGCAAAGATCTCCCTCTAAAATTGAATTTTTGTAGAAAGGTCCCCCAGAATATTTTAAGGGCTCAAGAAGCTGATCATTTTCATATTTTTCTCTCTCTCCTCTAAATTTTCTCTCCTGAAATGCTCAACGAACTCAGGATGAAGAGTTTTACAAATCCATCCGATTGGTTTCTGAAAATTTATCCGGAGGTTGGTGAAAAAATTGAAGGAAGTAATATTCGAAACTCTTATCTTTGGTTCTTAAACGCAAAAACTAAGACCGTAGATCGATCTAGAAGGTGCCGAAATCTTAAGATCTCAAATTTTAGGACCATCCACCACCGCATACGCCCCCATGCGCTGCAACTCTCCCAGCAAGTGACGCCCACGCACATCTCCCTTAGTGGCGCGTGCAACGTGTGACAGTCAGCCCTGTTTGCGTTGACCGAGCTCCCAGAGGCCAAATTTCGTAAATTCGGAGTCATTTTCAAAGTTTTTAGACCTTTCAGACTAAATTGTGGAGTCTATTTTGCCAAATTCAGACCGAAAACGTGAATTTTGCAATTGTCCAGCTTGGTACCCTAATTTTGTGAATAGATGATTCTTCCTATGGCTTGTCCTATACTCTTCTTGATCTTTAAGTATGTATTTAATTATGTTTATTAGATATTTACACTTTTATATGTTTCTGTAATGCATTAAAATTATTTGAATTGCTTACAATTTGAAATATAGTTTAAGAAGAGTATAGTTTTGAAACTGAATTTCTGAACCTAATGGTATATCTGATTTCACATGTATTTTTCATTGAATGGTGAAATGAATACTTATGCACATGGCATTGATTTATAAAGCTTTTGATTGCCTTGAGAAAGGGTTTGTATATGTGATAAACTCTAAATGGGTAATTTTCAACATATGAGCTGTATTGAAATTGTGATTCTGAATTATTCTGAAAGCTCTGTTTTGAATAATATAGAATATGTGCATATGATAATTTTGTAGAGGAATCTCATTAGAAACATTGTCTACTAACAGTAGGTGATGTTAGCCTTGGTGTACCTTGATATCTTAGCTAACAGCGGTGGTGCTAGTCTCGTATGAGAGCCAACACACGGGATATGATATGTGATGGAGAACGGGATGCCTCCTATCTAGGTGAGATGCCTGATATATAATATGTGATTTACCTTCCCTTATTTTGTGTTTGGAGAATTTCCCATATTAGAGTCCCTTCGCATGTCCTTTTGAATGGTGGTAGGGCAAACCTTGGCTGAGATGTTAAGTATAAGCAAATCCTACACCAACAAAGGACGGAAGGGGTTGAACTCTAATATGGTGGTTCTGAAATGGGATCCTCCTAAAATTTTTATAAGAAATGTTTTAAATGC
The DNA here is from genome assembly GCA_037074535.1 of Gleditsia sinensis. Lineage (NCBI taxonomy): Eukaryota > Viridiplantae > Streptophyta > Magnoliopsida > Fabales > Fabaceae > Gleditsia > Gleditsia sinensis. The sequence continues at coordinate 71,398,647 of CM073465.1, forward strand.
ATATCACTGTTTGATTAATGATCATATTGTATCATATATGGATATAGATATTTGAATTGAGAATATTTAAAAATGCGGGTCCTATGTGGATATACTTCTGAACTTTAAATTTTGATATGATAAATTTTAACTAATGAGTACATTTATATATTAATCTGAGAGGTCATAGGAGGTATTATCTGTTCACTGAGTTGTCAAACTCACTACATAATATTTCTACATTTTATAGATAAAGATACCAAGATTGATCATGCTATTACGTGATCAGCTAGGTGTCATATTCTCTAGGTGAGCCTATGTTACTTCCAAAGCTCGAAATGTTTAAATAATTTGTCATTGTAATCTAGAATTTGCTCTGAACGCTACAGGCAGGATCCCTGTTTATGTTGTAATATTGTTGAATGTAGTTTTGGTACGTATAATTAACTATACTGAAAGTTTGTAAATATATGATTTTTTTGAATATGTGTTATAAAGTCGTATGTAAATAATAATAGTAAAGTTATCTTTAGTTGTGTTATTCACGTTTCATTAAATTAAGACATGACAATTGGTAGAAACCATAAAGGTCATCGCTGATGATTAAATTAACGAGGAAAAGAGTTGGTTTTAGGTTTCTTCAATCTAAATTAAACCAACTTTGGAGGGATTTGTGCTGTCAGATATTGGTAATGACTATTATTTAGTCCGCTTTGGTACAAGGAAAGATTACGAGTTTGCACTTAGGTCTTGGATTGGTTCATAACTTCATCTAGTGGTGCAATGTAGGCGGCTTGATTTTGACCCCTTTGAAGATCAGTTTAAAAGGGGGGCAGTCTAGTAGACTTCCAATTGAATATTATAACCGTTATTTTCTTTGGAGGTTGGATAATAGAGTGGGAAAAACTTTGAAGGTGAATGAAGACACTTTATAGCATGGCTAGTACAATTGCTGAAATTGTTTGGTTAAAATTTTTATCTCAAGAACTATATGTGCAGCTGCCTAATTTGCCTGTGATAACTTAAGTACAGCATTAATGATTATAAATCCAGTGTTGCATGTCAGAACAAAAGACAATGAACTTGACTTATATTTTGTCAGGAACAAAATTGTAGTAAAAAGAGATCAAGGTAGAGCATGTGGCGTCATCTGATTAAGTGACATATTGCTTAATTAAACTTTTGTCCCTCACACTTCCAGTTTTTGAGAAATAAGCTCACTGTCAAATCCTTAGATGAAATTCTACACAAGGAATATTAATAAATTTGAGCAATAAATATTAATAAATTTGCCAATAAAATGAGCAACGAAAGTGATAAAACCATAAGAGATCTAAAGCTTATTATTATAAACTCTATTGTAGATCGAGAATATAATATACTCTTAGATATTCTATTAAACAAGCTAATTAATTGATAGATGGATATCCAAAGATACGAAATCCAACATTTGTGGACAGAAAGATGTTAATCCACAATATCAATTAATTACTCAATGTTATCCAAATCAGCTCATATAATTACCCCTTATGGATAGGTAAACTATATGAAATAATTTAGATAGCAAGATCACGATCTCCAAAAATTTTAACATTGAACTTGTTAATTTGATGAATGGATCACTGTAACAATAACCATCCACTTTCATTAATAAACACTAAAAAAAAAAGAATAACATTGCCCATAATTAATTCTTCACTCCATTAAAATTTTCGTAAATATATATTAAAAAATTATCACAATATTACCAAAAAATTCACAAATATAACATTTTATATAATATACTTAATGCTTACAGAAAAGGCTAGTCAAATAACAAAATTAGGGAGAGTGGCCCACATACAATGAGCAAACCAGTAGAAGTTTAACTCATAGGGAAGATATCAGAAAGATGTAGCAACGTCAAAGAGTTTGCATTGAAAGAAGGGCGTTAGAGTTAGTTAGAAGTTAATAAATCAGTTATAGTCAGTTAGAGAAGTTAGAAGAGGTTAAGATATAGTTGAACAAAATAGCTTTAGAGGTGCAAGCTATAAATACATTGTAAATCATTGTCCGTAGATTAAGCAATAATATATTTTGATTTTCTTCATTTCCCTCTTTCTCTCATAGTCCTAATCTCCTTAGAATTGTATCAGAATGGCCGTGTTGAATTCCATCGCAGTGCCCAACTGATCAGTGAGATTAAATAGCTGCTAAATTGCAATTAGCTGGTGCGAATGATCCATTCTTTCCGTAAAGGCAATAAAGTGGTTGACTCTGGCAAATCATGGTCATCTTCCTCAATTGGGTTTCCATGAATTTACTAACCCACTTCATTGTTGTGGCCAATTTCTTTTTGATGATTTGTGGGTTCTCTTTCCCCACTGGTGTCCTAGTTAGTTTCCTTTGGACTTAACCCTCACTTGTACCCAAAAAAATCTCAGATCTAACTAGAGCACACCCATTGGATTTTAATGCTTGCATATATGATGGTATAACATAATAAATTTTTGCATAACTTTTAACTATTGAGTTAAATATTATAAATTTTAAAATTATAGAAAATTATTTCACTGATGAAAATGTTTATATGTGGGCCACTCACCCTAATTTTGTTATTTGACTAGCCTTCTGTAAGCATTAAGTATATTATACAAAATGTTATATTTGTGATTTTTGGTAATATTGTGATAATTTTTTAATATATATTTACAAAAAATTTAATGGAGTGAAGAATAATTATGGGCAATGTTTTTCTTTTGTTTAGTGTTTATTATTGAAAGTGGATGGTTATTGTTACAGTGATCCATTCATCAAATTAACAAGTTCAATGTTAAAATTTTTGGAGATCATGATCTTGCTATCTAAATTATTTCATATAGTTTACCTATCCAAAAGGGTTAATTATATGAGCTGATTTGGATAACATTGAGTAATTAATTGATATTGTGGATTAACATCTTTCTGTCCGCAAATGTTGGATTTCGTATCTTTGGATATCCATCTATCAATTAATTAGCTTGTTCAAGAGAATATCTAAGAGTATATTATATTCTCTATCTACAATAGAGTTTATAAAAATAAGCTTTAGATCTCTTATGGTTTTATCACTTTTGTTGCTCATTTTATTGGCAAATTTATTAATATTTATTGCTCACAGATGATAATTTCGACTTCATTTTATTTTTGCTAAATAGTCAAACAACATTACTGATGCTTATGCATATAATAATTGAATAAGTTGTGTATCGGGCGACAGGTTTATAAAGGCTGGATAGCATATGAGAAAGATGTTAGAATTTTCTTTTCAAAGATTATATTCTAAGATACTCTTTATGAAATTTTCAAGTAACATCCAAATTGTTTTATTCATATTACTCTATTTTGTTATTTACTTAATAACTTGTGTTATCATTTGAGAACTAAATTTCTCTTAATGTTTTCCATTGAAATACAGTTTAGCGAATAAAATAGAAAAATTTCTTGGAATTGTGAATTTTAATAATGGCTATATGGGAGAAATATGTTATAACAAAAACATGTGGCACAAAGTGCCTGTACTGCGTGATACCAATTATGGATTAGTAATGGCCACATGGGAGGAACATATTATAATATAAGCATGTGCCACAAAGTGCTTGTAACTTGTAATACTAATTATGAACTAATTTTATAGTTGTCTAGCATCCTTACACTTTAGGAATCACTGACATGATTTTGAAAGTTTTGGATTTGGTGGAAAAGTTTATATCGGCTATCCAAAGTTACATAGCGTAAAACTCGTGTACTGCAATTCCAAAATTTTGTGAATTTTGAGTGAATACTATTGAACATTTTATTCTTCTTATTGTTGATTATTATGCATTATGTGATCACTTTGATGATGAATTTATGTGTACATGAAATAAATTTATTGTGATATGTTCTGGTAAGAGGTGGTAATGGGAGATTAAATGAAATACTTTGGGCAATTAATATTTTGACCTATTTGAAAATTTTATTGGTAGAAGTAAATTATTGTCACCACAGTGGCTCATTTACTAAACTAAGAGTTTTTTGTAATAATGTTGGAATATTTCTGTTATCTAAATTAACTTGTACATTACCTAGCCACAGTGGATAATTGTATAGGTTGTTGGCTATATATAGGTGACATAGAACGATTAGAGTGATATGCAAATTGAGTCTTTCGGATTATAGGTGTTAGATTTATTCTGCGATAGATTTATTTATCATCTTATTTTTCTTATAGGAATACTGCGATATATATGTCATATGTTTCATCCACATGAGAGTTTATCGTGGTATAGCATAGTTTCCAGTTTTAGTGATTGTTTTCATTGGTAATTGCCCAATGCTAATGATAATTTTTGATTCTTTGTAATGTAAAATTATTTATTACAATCCTGACTGAGAATGTTTTAACGAGATGAAAAAGAAATAGGAAAAGAATAGGTTTACGCTTAAAGAATGCATGTAAGGATATATTTGCATTAACTATTCATGAAGATAGAGATACATTATATACGAATTACATATTATATATATGTTATTTTTTTATTTGATTAACAATGTAAAATAATTGTCCCAATAGAAAATTCTATATTTATGATATATGTTTCTGCAATATATCACTAATTAAATTATAGAATCATTTAAATTGATAATAGAAACATTATCGTTATTTTTCCACAATTGTTTATCAAAAAATAAAGTTCTACTTTCTGTGTTGTTTAGTTTATATGGGAGGCATATATATATGCCTCATTTGCTTATTGATGAATAGTAACATTTTATATTTGAGCTATTATAAGAATATGATTTTTTTGAGAAATTCATTTTATCATATTCTTATACATGAATGATTCTATATGGATTGACATGCTTTTTTTTGTACCAATAGATTGGCATGATAAATTATTTTGTTATGATTGATTATTTCTTGTAAATAATTTTTTATATAAACATGCTCAATTGATATTACCATAGACTTTTATTTTCTCAAACTTAGGTGGGTGTAAGAGTTTTCAAATGTTTTGCTCCTAAAAATTAAATTTTGTAAGAGTGGGTAAAAGTAAATTATTTTATTTGTTTTGAGATTTTGTACGAAATTTCACTTAACCTTTACACATATTAAATTATTGTACACATGACAATTATGTTTGATGTTTCAAAAACCCAATTTTTATAAGCATTTTTTTGGAAAATAATGTTTTTTATTAAATATTTTTTAAAATAGTCTCAATTTTAATACCATCTTTAAGATATATTATTTGACAACATTGAATGTTATATCTATTTTTAATAACTTTAATTAAAAATATTTTATTGTAGGAAGTCTTTCAGACATCTTAGTATCTGTATCCACAGGGGTGTTTATTTAATTTTCTTAACTCCCTGAAAATTTTGTTTGCATGCTTCATGTTTTGCACAAGATTTATGTACTTTAGCACATGGATCAAAAAATAAAAGTTATCTCACCCTAATATCGTGCTAAGGATGTAGTAATGCTATTTGAAACACATTTCAAAATTGTTGTTTCAACTTGCTATGACAGAATGATTTATCTATCAATTATGAAATTTTTATTATGATTTGATCATAATTGATATTTTAATGTAATAACCTTAAAATAAAGAAAAAAATTCTTAATAAATGAAAACCTTGAATTTGGTGTGAATAGTGATTTTGTCTGCTTGAACAGTATTTTTCGATCATAAACAGTGATCAGCGTTGAACAAACTCTCGGAGTCATTTTTTAAATTTTTGAACCTTCCGAACACGTTTTTGAGGTCTATTTAGTCAAATATGGATTGAAAAATTACATTTTAGGGCTGTCCAACCTAGAGGCTTACCCCGTGAGTTGATAAATCTTTCTATGACTTACCATATACTTTTCTTGAACTTTAAATATATAATTAATTATATTTACAAGTTATTTATACTTTTTACATGTCTCTGAAATAGATTAAATTATCTGAATTATTTTCAATCTGGTATATAGTTTAAGAAGAGTATGATTTTGAAAATAGATTTTTGAATTCAATGAATACGTGATTTTAAATGTATTTCTCATCATATGGTAAAGAAAATATATTGAGCACGTCGCATTAATTTATAAAACTATATGATTGCCTTGAAAAAGGGCATATATATGTGATCAACTCTGATTGAAAAATTTATGACAGGTGCAATGTACTGAAACTGAAAGTTTGTATTATATTAAAAACTCTGTATTGGATGATATGGTATATGTGTAAATGATAATTTCTGTGGAGGAATCATATTGAAAACATTGTTTGCTAACAACAGGTGATGTTAGTCCTAGTGTATCTTAATACCTCAGCTAGTAAGGGTAGTGCTAGTCTCGTGTGACGGCCAACACACGGGATATGATATGTGATGGAAAGCAAGATGCCTCCTATCTGAGCGAGATGCCAACTATATGATAGTAAGGGTGGTGCTAGCACCACCTTTAATACCTCAGCTAGTAAGGGTGGTGCTAGTCTCGTGTGACGGCCAACACACGGGATATGATATGTGATGGAAAGCAAGATGCCTCCTATCTGGGCGAGATGCCAACTATATGATATGTGACTTGTCTCCCTTGCTGTGTGTTTGGGAAATACCCATATTAGAGTCCCTTCTTGTGTTCTCTTGAATGATGGTAAGGCAAACCTCAGCGGGATGTTGAGTTTAGGGAAATGTTACACCACCAAAGTACGAAGGACTTGAACTCTAATGTGATAGTTTTGATAAGTGATCCTCCTAATATTTTTATGAGAAATATTTTGATGCATAACAATATTTGAATAATAATCATATCGTATTGCATATGATTTTGGATATCTGAATATAATTTGAATTGAAAATATTTGAAATGTGGGTCCCATGTGGATGTACTTTAGAACTGTATTTTCTATGTAACAAATTTTAATATATAAGTACATCCATATGTTGACCTAAGAGGTCATAGGAGGTATTATCTGTTCACTGAGTTGTCAAACTCACTACATAATATTTATATGTTTTTCATATAAGAATACAGAGTTTGATCCTGTAGCTACGTGATCAGCTAGGTATTATACTCTGGTGGTGAGCCTATGTTGTTTCCAGGACTCACAGTGTTTAAATGATTATGTATTTGTATTCTAGAGTATATTCTAAACGCCACAGGCAGGATCCCTGCTTCTGCTGTACTTTGATGTTTATAAATTTAGTTTATAGATTGTGTATACATGAGAATACCTATATGTAAAAGAGTGTATTATACATGTTATTAAAAATATATGTTCGTAAAGTATGTGTTTCACGTGCTCTAAAATTAGGGGCGTGACACCTTGGGTATCCCTTAATTCCCCAAAATGCATACATAACATATCTTTATACCATCATTCATCATATCATAAAAGTCAAGACACTAGTGAAATTGATAAATTCAAGTTCATAAATATAAAGAGTGTTTTAAGGAAAAGTTAACTACCTTCTAGCATAATCACATCATTTCCAAGGCTGCCAATATTACAACCAGCTATTTAAACTAAAACATATAAGAGCTTTTGGTTAATACATGCATATGAGCACCTAAAATCATAAGTCTCTAGTTTAAGAGCTTCTGCTCACCAAAATAAAACTATGTTTCTATTCAGATTTGGAGTTATTATTAAATATGACAAATGTCCTCTAAAAATTCTAAAAATTTTCATGGAGGTTCCTTTATATGTCTATTTTTTTTCGTGGATCTCTCATCTCTTAACTATTCCATTCACCCCAAAGAGTACCACCATAACCCAGAATAGTGCAGATTGGTTTTGGTTCTATTTCTATTCTGTTTTCAATTCCTTCGGATCGGTAAAACTTCTTAAAACTTCATGATATTTTTTATGGAGTATCTTAGGTATGTTATATAATCACCTTTAAAATTTCAAGTAAAAAATAATTTATTTGACCCCTCAAATAACACACTTTTTATGATTGTCCCCAGTTTTAATCTGTTCTGACTCACTTCCTATCCCATATAATTTTTATATTTTATTATATTCTTTAAACTATTCAAAATTCTCTAATATTTGGTGGGGTCATTAATTAGGATCCCTATAACATGTTATAAAATTATCATGTGAAAACTCAATACCTAACCCCTTCAATGTTTAGTACTTTCATCAATAGCCTAAGCTGTCAAGCAGATTTTTCTAAGCAGTATTTTGATTACAAATGGCATATTTGTAATTTATCAAAAATCATGAAAATTTCTAGAATTTATTATCAATATTTCAATGCTTTTCTCACCAAATATTAGAGAATTTAAAGGCTATTTACCTAATCAAACAGTCTAAGAACACAGGGCCTAGAAATTTTAGTTGTAGGGACAATAACTTTCTAGTGCTGAATGTGTGGTGCTTCAGCATGTTTGTTACTTAGATGGAAAAGATTGTTCACTACCACTAGAGTTTCATGTTTTCAAGTTTAACCTCTTCCATTTCATGCTCAAGAATCACCTATGTAGAATCCAAAATGAGCTCAACTCACTACAAACTAACTTTCCTCAAGAAGGGAAACTCACTTTGTGCAAAAATATTCCAATGGCTCTCAAATTTCAGTTTGCTTTTCCTTAGTTTCCCTTGCAAACTCAGCTATGTTTTTGGACAAAATATAAGGTGAACAAGGCTTTAAATTCCAACATTCATTCCCTCTCAATTGTTTTTGGTTTCTCTCTCTCTCTGTCTCCCTCCCCTTGGTTCTCAATTTTTTTGGTTACTCTCTCTCCCCTTGGTTCTCAAGTTTTTTTTTGGTTGCTCTCCCCCTTTGACTCTAAATTTTTTGGCTGTCTTCTCTCTCTCTTGGGTGCTGATTACATGAGGTGTGGGTGGTTTCAATTTGCTTCACCATTACCCAAAATCACGCCTAGACATCATGATGCTGGCTGCTGGTTTTCACCACTTAAGAGGAAATGAATGCTGTGTTTTGTAGGGATTCCCTTGTAGTTTTTGTAGGGAGGGCATGAGATTGCAGGGGCATGGAGTGGGGCAGCAACTTTTGTATTACTTTTTTCTGATTGTGGGCAGAAGCATGGCTGAAGTGGGCTACAAGGTGGCAAGTTTTCTTGGCTAGAATGTGGCTGCAAGGTGGCAAATTTTCTTGATTGGAATGTGGCTATAAGGTGGCAGTTTCTTGGCTAAAATGTGGCATGCTTTGGTAGGTGCAAGGTGGTTGTAAAGTAGCTGCAATTTTGTGGAAAATATAGCATGCTATGTGGCTACAACTTTGTGGGCAATGTGGCATGCTTTGATAGGTGAAAGGTGGCTACAATTTTGTAGGCAATGTGGCTACAACTTTGTAGGCAATGTGGAATGCTTTGGTAGGTACAAGGGAGCTGCAATTTTGTGGACAATGTGGCATGCTATGTGGCTGTAACTTTGTGGGCAATGTGGCATACTTTGGTAGGTGCAAGGTGGCTGCAATTTTGTGGATAATGTGGCATGCTATGTGACTGCAACTTTGTGGGCAATGTGGCATGCTTTAGTAGGTGCAAGGTGGCCGCAATTTTATGGTCAATATGGCATGCTTTGGTATGTGTAAGGTGGCAGCAATTTTGTAGTTAATGTTGCATACTATGTGGTTGCAACTTTGTTGGTAATGTGGCATGTTTTGGTAGGTGCAAGGTGGCTGCAATTTTGTGGGCAATCTATGTGGCTGTAACTTTATGGGTAATGTGGAATGCTTTGGTAGGTGCAAGGTGACTGTAATTTTGTGGTACTACTTAGCAGCTCCTTAGTTGTTTTATATTGCCTTAATTTACTACTAATCTTAGATTAATAATGTCTTAAAAATATATTTGTATCTTCTTTTCATCCTTTATACTCCTAAGAATTTTATTTATATGATTCATGATTAACTATATGTCATCTATTTTATAAATACTTTATTGTTACATAACTAAGCATTTTAATTCTTTGTCATATGTATTTTTTACTTATTTTTAGATTTATCTAACATTATTAGAGACTTAAGATGTTACATCTTTCGATATTTCTGAGGTACTATTGATATAGAATTACTATATGTAAACAGAACTAGACCACAAATCATTGGTTATATAGATGTTGAATATTTATCTTATACGCACAAGATCCGATCTCAAATAAACTATTTATTTACATGTGGTGATACAGCTATATCATGGTGTTCTATAAAATAAACACTTTTTGCTACTTCTTCAAATCATGCAAAAATTATAGCAGTTCATGAAGCGAATCGTGAATGTATTTGGTTGAGATTTATGACTCAACAAATCTGAGAGACATAAGGACTATCTTCTAGAAAAGGGACTCCAACTATATTATATGAAAATAATGTTGTATGTATAGTTTAGTTGAAGGAAGGTTATATTAAAAGAGATCAAACAAAATATATCTCACTAAAGTTATTTTTCACTCATGAACTTCAAAATAATGGTAATATTGATGTACAACAAATTTGTTCAAGTGAAAATTTAGTAGATTTGTTCACCAAGGCCTTACCTACTCGAACATTTGAAAGATTAGTGTATAAAATTGGAATGTGTTGACTCAAAGATCTTCAATGATATTGTGAATGGTGGGAGTATACAAGGAATGATGTACTTTTTTCTTTCATTAGGATTTGTTTTCATTGTGTTTTTCAATAGTAAGGTTTTAATGAGACATATTTCTTATAAAATGGACATCCAAAGAAGAGTGTTATGAATTAATCCATTATTTTGGATGTCCATTTAATTTTTCAGCTCTTGAAACAATAAATGTTATAAATCCATCCATTATTATGAACATCCATTTATTTGTCTAACTCCTAAAGCCATTGAATCTGCTTTAAGACCCTTGAATATCATTTATTCTTCTTGACTTTTAGGTTATTTATTTTCATGATTGTATTCCTATAAATAGAGGATTCTATGAAGCAATTAGATAAGAAAGTTCTTTCTTCTTTATATGTTATTCATCTCTAGTGTCTTTAAATTATACTTCCTCATTGCATAAAATTTCATTTACAATACATATTATTTATAGTTATATGTTTTGATTTTTAAGAATAAACTAATGCTACATATTGCCATTTGGCAGATCTTTTCATTACTCTCACAGTTAATACATGTACTTATAAATTATAAAATTTTAAAAAATATGATTAAATTTTTATAATTAAATAATATTTTGAACTGATCTAAAAGCTCTCCTTTCTCATTCTAACTAAAGATAAGGAGGGTAACTTACAAGTAGTGGTGTAAACGGGTTGAATTCGGTTGAGTCAAAATCTAAACTCTACCAAAAATTGGTCGAGTTGCATAATTTCACCCAAACCCGCTTATGGAGTCGGGTGAATCGAGCAAATCATGTTCAGTTAATTGGAGAAAGGGAACAATCAAGCTACCCGAAGCCATTGGGTTGGGCGGGTTAAGCGGGTTAGGCACAATTAATCATAGCTCAAAGCAATCACGCCCAAAAGAAATTGCAAATACTCGATTAATCGTTGCTCCAAGTCTCAAACAATCAATTTAGCAACTAAGGCACATTTAGTTGCAATAAATTCTACGAATAGGGTTAAGACTTTGAACGAAATTTAAGGACAAATATAAGAAACTTACCTATGTTGGTTACCTAAGATGGGGCTTTGCTACTGTAGATGTGGAGGCTTCAAGCGTGGACCATGATCTGTTATTGAGGATACATGCTAGGGCAAGACCGATGTGAGTGTGAGAGAAGAGAAGCAGATAACTGAGGTGTGAGGTGCCCGTGACCGTGCGTGTGACTCGGGTGACTAGTGAGGAAAAGAGGCAAGAAGGCACCAACCAAAACAACGTTCTCTAGCCTGCATATGGGTACTTAGTTGGGTTGAATTACACAGATTTTTTTACGCCAAACTTGAATTGACCATGTTAACCGAATTTTTTCATGCACCCAACCCATTATAACTTGTGGACCTAAAACACTCCACCTGATGAGCTATTTTTTAGTTTGGTTAAATCGGTTTAACTCGAGTTACACGAGTTATGCATCTCCCTATTTATGAGTCTACTCTGACCCCCTCCTTTACCCACGTTATACAACCTATCTGTAGATAGTTCACCGTGTTTAAGGATTTTTTTCTTATCTCTTTTTCTTTAATTTTTATCATCTCCACTGAATGTTGTTATGAAAAGTTAGGCTTTATTTAAAAATAAAATTAGATAAAAATATTAATTTGAGAAAGACAAAGTTCAATCTCTTAATTGGCAAATTTTTTTTATGAATTTTAAAATTAATTTTAATTAAAAACTTGAAAAAATTCATTCGTATTATATTCTTTTATAAATTTTTTGTTATAATTATATTATCGTGTTTAAATGTATGATTCTATTATTACTTTAAATTATATAAAAAAATTAAATATTAGTATATTACTTCGTTAGGTAAATGGTGAGTTGAGATATTTAAATTTGGCTGGAAAAGCAGAGAGATCAGCTCCTTTGAACAAACAAATTGTTCGGAATGGCATGGAGTTAACTTATTTAATTTTTTTATCAATCATGATTAAATATCTTTTTCAATAATTTCAAGATGCATCTCTTCACATTAGCTTATTGCCTTTAGTATTACCACTATTTCCTTTCTACGTGTTGAGTCATGAGCAATTGTTGAGGAGAGTTCAGAGCCTAACATTGAGAGCGACTATGGCGCCTTGTAGTGGGGATGAGAGCTCTTCCCATAGATGCCGAATTCCTTCAGTATTACATCTATTGAAAGATTACAGCCCAATCTTTACCCGAAGGGGTGAACTCACGGAACATTTTGTTAGACACAGCGGGTATTACCAGTAAGAATAAATGCAGAATAATCAACAAAAATAACACCATAAAATTTAACGTGGTTCACCTTTGATTTTTATGCTATGTCCACGGGACTAAATCTGAATAAATATTTCACTATAAAAATAGCAGGTACAAGGAGAGTCTTTCTCAGAATAAATCTAAAGGCTACAACTGAGATCTAACCAAAATAGTGGCTCACAAAGTGTTTTCCACAATACCCAAAGAGTATTTCCTCACTATTTAGGAACTATTTCTTAAATATTACACCAAACTCTCCTATATTTTTCTCTCCTTAGAGAACTTCTTTGGTTCCTCTTCAAGCTGTTCTTTGCTGCCTTGGTGTGTCTTCTCCGTTTCCTCTCCTACCTATTTATAGGCAAAAGGTGCGATGAAGGAATTGGTGGGTAAAGGCGGCTACAACTTTGGCTTACAACATTCGGGTGATTTCTGCAAGCTCCTTCAGTCGAAATTGTTGACAATTGTAGAATTCGGTTGTTGAATTACGTTTCCTTCTTTCTTCTTCGTACAAATTTGTCAAGGTGTGGGTCCCCCTACGTTAGAGGGACCCACCACTAACAAATTTTCCCTTCTCGACTACATAGAAGGCTCCACCATTCCTGCAACTAATCGGCAGAACTCAAACTTCTCCCTTAGCAGAATCTTTGTTAGTATGTCTGATCCATTTTCATCAGTATGGATCTTCTCAAGCTATAGTAGTTTCTTCTCCAATACATCCCTGATCTAATGATATCTCACATTAATATGCTTGGATCTTGAATGAAAAGAGGAATTCTTCCCAAGGTGAATAGCACTCTGGCTATCACAAAATAGTTGATATCTGTCTTGCTGAAAATCAAGGTTATTTAAGAACTTCTTTATCTACAACAGCTCCTTGCACGCTTCTGTTGCTGCAATAAAATCTGCTTCAATAGTTGAAAGAGAAACACACTTTTGTAACTTCGATTGCCATGACACAGCTCCCCCTGCAAATATAATCAGATAACTCAAAGTATACTTTCTTGAGTCTAAATCACCAGCCATATCTGCATCTGTGTAGGCGACTAACACAGGCTTGGTATCTCCAAAACATAAACATATTTTGGAAGCACCATGAAGATACCTGAAAATCCATTTCATTACAGCCTAGTGTTTCTTACCGGGATTAGAAAGGAACTGGCTCACTACTCCAACTGAGTGAGCAATATCTGGCTGTGTACATACCATGGCATACATCAGACTTCTAAGTACTGAAGCATATTGAACCTTATCCATTTCTTCCTTCTCCTCATCTGTAGAGGGACTTTGTTTAGAACTTAGTCTAAAGTGATTAGCAAAATGACAACTAACCGCTTTAGCCTTGTCCATATTAAACCTCTGAAGTACTTTCTCAATGTACTTCTCTTATGACAACCACACTTTCTTGACGCTTTTATCTCTGGTAATCTTCATGCCAAGAATCTGCTTTGATGGCCCCAAGTCCTTCATGGCAAAAGACTTGCTCAATTATGTTTTCAAACAATTGATTCTGGAAATATTCTGGCCAACTATCAGCATATCATCCACATACAACAAAAGGATAATAAAATCATCATCAGAGAAATTCTGCACAAAGACACAATGGTCTGAAGTAGTCTTTTTGTAACCTTACTCCTTCATAACAAACTCAAACTTCTTATACCATTGCCTTGGTGCCTATTTCAAGTTATAAAGACTTTTCTTCAATCTGAAAACATAATCCTCTTTTCCTTTCTACATGAAACCCTCTGGCTGCTCCATGTATAACTCTTCCTCCAATCACCATGAAGGAATGCAGTTTTCACATACATCTGTTTAACCTCCAAGTCAAGGCTCGCTGTTAAGTCCAGCACTGTACGGATGGATGTCATTTTCACAACTGATGAAAAAATCTCGTCAAAATCAATGTCTTTTCTTTGGTTGAATCCTTTAACAACTAGTCTAGCTTTGAATCTCGGATGGAGACTGTGTTCATCATGCTTGATTCTGAACACCCATTTATTTTTCAAAACTCTTTTGCCTTCGGAAATTTCACTAGCTCAAACGTTTTGTTTTCATGCAAGGATTTCATTTCATCTTGCATGGCTTCTTTCCACTTCTGCTTGTGTTCATCTTCCATAGATTCTTCAAAACTATAAGGTTCTCCCCGGTCAGTGAGTGTTACATACTCATCATTAGGATATCTAATAGAAGGTTGTCTTATTCTACTACTTTTCCTCAATCGATCTGGGGAAGTCACAGGTGTTGGTAGTTGATGGCGAACATCATCATTATTTTCTTCTGATTCAACCTCTATGGGAGCATCATCAGACTGATCGTCATCTCCAACTTGCCTCGGCACCACTGTTGGAGGAACTAATCTCAAGTTTGTTGAGTCACCATTGGAATCAGGAACATCCTTCTCTATTTTGTCTATGTGTTCAATGGTCTAATCTTCAACAAACACAGCATCACGACTTTTAAAGAGCTTTTTCTGGACCGAATCATAGAATTTATAGCCAAATTGATCTTGACTATAGCCAATAAATATACACTATCGTGTTTTGGCATCGAGCTTGGCTCTCTCATCCTTAAGGATATGCACGAAGAATTTGCAGCCAAATACTCGCAAATAGTTATAGGAAATATCCTTTCCTGACCACACTTTCTCTGGTGTATCATACTGTAGAGGAACATATGGTGATAAATTTAGCACATGTATAGCTATAAGCAAGGCTTGACCCCAAAAAGTTTTGGGTAACTTTGCATGTGAGAGTAAACATCTAACTCTGTCCATCAAAGTTCTATTCATCCTCTCAGTTAAGCCATTTAACTGCGGTGTTTTTAGAGGTGTCATCTGATGCCGAATACCATACTCTTTACAATAAGTATCAAATAGTCCAGTATATTCTCCACCATTGTCTATCCGGATGCATTTTAACTTCTTCCCAGTCTGTCTCTCAACTAAGGTATGAAACTGTTTGAAGACATCTAACACCTGATATTTTGTATTCAAAGTGTATACCTACGTTTTTCTGGAATGATCATCAATGAAAGTCACAAAGTATTTAGCACCACCAAGTGACTTTGGCATTGGTCCACACAGATCTGAATGTACCAGATCCAACCCATTCTTTTTTTTAAAAGGAGGGGAACTCTTGAAAGTAACTCTGTTCTACTTTCCCGCCAAGCAATCAGTACATTTCTCCAAATGTACTTGATCTATTCCAGAGAGCATTTTCTTCTTGACCAAACGTGTCATATTTTTCTCACTCATGTGGCCAAGTCTCCTGTGTCACAACTCAACTGCATTTTCTTTCTCCACGGCATTCACAACATCGTTAGAGAGCTTTGTATGTATAACATACAACGTTGAGTCTTTTCTACCTTTGGCCACCACCAAAGCATCTTTAGTGAGTTTCCATTGGCCATTCATGAACATATTGTAGAAGTCTGCATTATCAAGTTTGCCGGTAGAAATCAGATTCAGGCGAATATCTAAAATATGCCTGACATCTTTCAACACTAATCTGGTGCTGTTCTCTATCTCTAAGCAGATATCTCCTCTGCCAACAAGTTTTAGTAAGTTGTCATTTCTCATCTTAACAACACCAATATCTCCTTCTGTGTAAGATGAGAAGAATTCTCTATGAGGTGTGGCATGAATGATAGCTCTACTATCAATCATTCAACTGGTCTCATGGGTTGTAAGATTGACAATATCTTCATCATAAACGATATTGAATTCATCTATGGTATTTGTCTTCTCATTATGACTACTGCCATCTTTCTTCACTTCTTTGCCTTTGTTCTTATCATGTTTGAACTTTCGGCAGAATTTTTTGATATGCCATTTCTTCTTGCAATAATGACATTCAATGTTGGCATATTTGTTACCTTTGCTTTTATCTCTAAGTTTTGTATGCCTAGACTGACTTCTCTCTCTAGATTCTGTAACCAGAACATTTGGTTGTGATGAAGAGGTTGAATATTGTGATTTTCTTCTTATCTCTTCATTCAGAATACCACTTTTGACAGATTCCATACTCACGACATCGTTAGGCGCTGAGTTGGTAGTTGAGATCTTCAAAGTCTCCCACGACTCTGGTAAGGAGGCAAGCACCATGAGAGTAAGTATTTCGTTATCAAACTTTATGCCCATCCCCGACAATTGGTCCACGATCCCTTGCATCTCGTTCAAGTGATTTGCTACGAAAGTACCTTCTCGGTATATTACGTGCATCAATTTTGTTGAATAAAACAATTTGTTATTGCTAGTCTTTGAAACATACAGCTCTTCCAGCTTTTGCCATAGCGTTTGTGCATGAGTCTCATTGCAAATGTGATTGTACACATTATCTTCGATGAACTGTCAGATGAATCCACCCACTTGATCATGCTCAAATTTTCAGTCTTCATCAGATTTAGGTTCGGGTTTAGTTGTAATAAACACCGATAGATGGAATTTCATCACAAACAGGAGATCTTTCATCTTGTTTCTCCAGATGTGGTAGTTTGTGCCATTTAGGTTATCATCTTGCTAGTCTTTGCCTCCATTTTGAGCAGTATAAACAGTACTCCGTACGTATGAATAGTACCTATACGTATGAACAGTATCCGTATAGCTTTCTTCACCCAATAGTAATTCCAATAAAATCTTTTCTGATGTGGAAGATCAGTCAATACTGCAACCACAGAGCATACTAAGAATTTTAAAGGAATAACCACCATGGCTCTGATACTACTTGTTGGGCACATCGGGTATTATCAACAAGAATAAATGCAGAATAATCAACAAAAATAACAACAGAAAATTTAACGAGTATTTTCTCACTATGTTGTCACTCGCTATTTAGGAACTATTTCCTAAATATTACACCAAACTCTCCTATATTTTTCTCTCCTCGGAGAACTTCTCTAGTTTCTCTTCAGGCTGTTCTTTGCTGCCTTGGTGTGTTTTCTCCGTTTCCTCTCTTGCCTATTTATAGGTAAAGGGTGATGAAGGAATTGGTGAGTAAAGGTGGCTACAACTTCGGCTTACAACATTCGGGTGCTTTCTGCAATCTCCTTCAGCTGAAATTGTTGACAATTGTAGAATTCGGTTGCTGAATTGTGTTTCCTTCTTTCTTCTTCTTGCAAATTTGTCAAGGTATGGCCCCCCTATGTTGGAGGGACCCACCACTAACACATTTAAGAAGCCTACAATGAAAACATAGTTCAGTCCGTGATACTTCTTCACAATGCTGAAGAGAAAAAATGCTAACGCTGAGAGAGTTGACCGAAGAGCAGGGATATGATCATGGGTGGGAGAGGACTTTGGGAAGAAGAGAATGGGTTATGAGACTAAGCAGTGTATTGGGATGAAGAGGTTTTGGTTTGAGAAGAGCAGAACCGATCATGAAAGTGGTTGCTGCTTGGATCATGCATGAGTACTCTCTCAGCCACTTTCCATTTCCCTCTAATTTCCTAGTGCGTTTATATGTTTAGATTTATTTCCTCATAATAGCATATATGTTTAAATTCCAAGTTTAAAATTTTTTTAATTGCATATTATTTTCATTCGTAAGAAGAGATGAAATAGTTACCAAATCACTCATTCTTGTTAAATAAACATAGTACTAATTATTTTTTATAAATTACACATTCTTTCATTATTGAATTTTATCAAGTGGTGCATATATAAATCCTGAGGTGCTAGGGGCATTCAAATTGAAACTTCATGTAATAACTGTAAAATTTAACAAAAATTTCAATTAAAGAAAATTTGGAATAAAATAGAGAATTTCGAAAATGGAGATAAGAACCGTAGAAAATATGTATATTTACTACATGGGTTAACCGAAAATTTCAATTAAAGAAAATTTGGAATAAAACAGAAAATTTTGAAAATGAGGATAAAAACCGTAGAAAATATGTATATTTACTACATTGGTTAAAGAAGTACAAAGAAAATATGAGAATTAACGTTTTGAGGCGTAATTTACTTAAAATAATTATATTGGCATCTAATGAATTTTTGTTGTATTTTTAGAAATATTCTTTCTTTTAATATGAATAAAGATATTTATTTTGAGATTTGTTTTATTACGATTTTTATCAAGAAAAATCATGATTTAAAAGTTTAACTAAAAATTTATGAGAATGTAAATTTTTAGAAATTTTTGGGATATTTTAGGATGAAAAACAGAATTTATATGAATTTATATAAAAGAAAATCCTATTATTCAATTATTAAATTATTATTATTATTATTAAAAAAAGATAAAAAAAAAAAAGGAAAGGAGAAGGCAACGAACGAAGAGGACGACCGAATTTTGAAAATTGCAAATTTGATGAATAGTGAGTGAATAGTAATCTTTAACTTTGTCTCTAAATCTGGAGTGCCTATTGGCTTCCGATCTCAAAACTGAAGGTGTTACTGAGTTTAGGATGAAGAATACTACGATTTTGACCGATCAATTTTTCAAATTAACCGTTGAATTGTCGTAGATCTAAAGTAGAAAATCTCAGAAAAAGGTAAATTCTGAAACTTTTACTTAAAGACCTCCAATTGAAATTCCGACACTGTAGATAGATTTAGAAGCTAGATAAACCTTAGGATATGTATATTTTCGACCATCTAATAGCCTTTTTGTTCATTGTGAATAGTGTTTTTCCCGTGGTAAATAGTGACCAAGTTTCTGAAGTTGTTTTCTTAAATTTTTGGACCCTTCGAATACGTTTTGAAGGTAAATTTGATCAAATAGAGATTGAAAAAGTACATTTTAAGGCTATCCAATCTAAAGCCCTTACCCTGTGAGTAGATGATTCTTCTTATGGCTTGTTTTTACTCTTCTTAAACTTTACATTGATAAATGAGCATATTAACAAGTTATTTATACTTTTATATGTTCCTAAAATGGTTATCTAAAACGATTGAAATATGATATCTGGTTAAAGAAGAGTGACTTTTGAAATGAATTTTGAAAAACATTGAACATGTGATTTTTAAATGTATTTCTCATTATATGACAAAGGATATATGTTATGCATATGATATTGATTTATACAGTGGTAAGTTTGCCTCGAATATAGGCATGTATACATGATTCTCCTGAATGGGAAGTTTTGACAGATGAATATACAAAGACTGAAAGTCTGTATTATATTGAGAATTTTATACTGGATTATATGGCATATGTGCATGTGATATTTTCTATGGAGGAATCCTATTGGAAACACAGTCTGCTAACAGCAGGTGATGTTAGCTCTGGTGCGCACCTTGATTACCTCAACTAGCAAAAGTGTGGTGCTAGCCTCGTGTAAGGGCCAACACACGGGAGATGATATGTGATGGAGAGTGAAATGTTTCCTATATGGGCGAGATGCCAGTTATATGAGTTATGATTTGCCTTCCCTTATTGTGTGTTTGGAAAATACCCATATAGAGTCCCTTCGCGTGTCATCTTGAATGGTAGTAGGGCAAATCTCAGCGGGATGTTAAGTTTAGACAAATCCTATACCACCAAAGTACGGAAGGGGTTAAACTCTGATATGATAGTTCTGATATAGGATCTCCAGATATTTTCATATGAATTATATTGATGCATACCATGATTTTATCAACGTACTTACAACATTACTTATGAATATGAATGTAATAACCCTCAACTAATAAAACCTTTGAAGGTTAAGTATAAATCATTTGAAACAAAGAAAGTTGAGAACAATGTAAAATTTTAGAGTGTTTTCGACCTTTTCTTCTGACCTTTCGTCACTCATATAAGCATAACTCTCCCATATGAAATCTAAATTAAATGATTCCAATTTCTAATGAAAGATAAGAAATATATCTACAACTTTGATGTTGGGAAATTTTTCAAATTCCGTGAATATGATAGTTATAAGAGGCAAAAACCGAAGCGTAGTGTGGTTCGGACCTTTGCTCACTATTTTATGTATAACTCCTTCATATGAACTCCAAATTAGGTGATTCAAGTGGCTACGGAAAGCTAAGAGCGAGGGCTACAAGACATTTTGTCAAATTCGGTGAAATGGAGTTCGCCGCGGTGAGAATAAGTTCGCCGCGGCGAGAATATGTTCGCCGCGGCGAGAATGATGTGGCATTTTCCCGAGAGCATGAGTTTTCTGGTTTCGAATCTGGCCGCGGCGAAAATATGTTCTCCGCGGCGAAAATCGCGGCTCGCCGCGGCGAGAATGAGTTCGCCGGCGGCGAGATTCGTCTGATAGCTTTTTTTTGCGGACCCCCCCTTTTTCTTCATTTCTCTTTCATCTGAACCCTAACTCTCTCTCTCTAAAATTTTTCTCAATCTTCTCTCTAAGATATCTCATCATCCGGACGTCCGATTTGAGCAAGTAAGGTGCCGTTGGACTCGTGGGAAGAAGAGCTACAAATTCCACCGATCAATTTTGCCGAAAAGTCGCCGGAAGGTCGCCGAAAAATTGCGCGAATAGTACCTCCAAAGGTAAAACTCCGTTTAATCGCGTTTTGGGCTTCGTTTTACCGAATTGCTTTTCATAGATAGTCTTAGAATTAGTTTCTATACTAGAATATAGGATTTTTAGGTTTCGACGTGAATAGTGTTTCCGGCGTGAATAGTGACTTTTAGAGTTTTCTAATTTTCATGTTATGTCTATATTTTCTAGGTTGTTGAGCCATCACGAGGTGAAATTCTCGTTGTTGGACTCCTAGTAAGGTGAGTGGATTTTTCATACTATAGCGCATGTTTTAGGAATTTGATTTATAACTCTCTCGTATGATTTTAACTAGTTGGAATGTATGTTAAATTGTTTTACCGCTTTGAAAACCAATATGTTCCAACCATGTTAGAAATTGTAAATTTCAATCCTAGTTGAACCCTAGGTATGCAGGGCAAGCATCGAGACTATTAATTCTCCATTTGAGTTAGATTTATAGAAATGCGAACTTAGTCATAGAAATACACTAAGTTAGCCATGAAGTGATTTGATGCATGATAAGTATCTATGTAACGTCTACGGACGATCTATGTTTAAAAAGAAAAAGTTTATGATTTTAAAGGTCTCCATGGGAATTCATGGATAAGATATATTTTAGAATAGAATTTTATGCATGAAAAGAGCTAGATGGAGAATTATAGCTTTATCGTAAAGTTATTGAAATGTTTTACTTTAAACTCTCTGAATAGCATATTTCAAATGTTTTCTATTGGAGGGACCCTTTTAGATCACTGTTAGCTAGCCGCAGGTAGTGCTAGCTCTGGTGCACCATGATCATGTTAAGGCTTCGGCCTAGGATATTGTGACGGGCATATGACTGCCTAAGACACAAAATTTAGGGTGGACTTATGTCTACGCCTACAGTGATTGCCATACCCATTGCTATGTGCTTGGGGAATATGATAGATCTGTTAGGAAATACCTCCAATAAACTAGTGCATTTTTCTTAAAGATTAAATATTTCTAAAATACCTCATTCATCATTGTTATTGTATAAGTATCTTCATTTATTACTTACCATGCATAATTGATTTGCTTATAGTTATTGATTTAATCCTGTTTTATCATTTGAACTGTTTAGCATTCTTTCAATAAATTACGGTTAAATGTTTAATGTTTTCTATACCTTGATTTCAATTATTTAATTCATTGCGAAACACTCGTGCTTAGTTTGCCATGTTTCTGTTATAGTATGATTTATCCATTCACTGAGATGTGGTAATCTCACCCCTCTTCTGTTTTCTCCCCACAGATAATCAAAGAAACACTAATCCAGCTACAGCTCCATAGGAGGCTAAATATAGCATTGGTGAGCCCCAGTTTGGGCAAAATTCCGTTGTATTGGTTGTATAGTTTAAGTTTATGTCTAGTGTATCTCCGTGAACTTACAGGTAGGATCCTCGCTTCTTGTGTTGTTTGAAAAATGGTTTTAAGTTTTACAATAATATTTGTACTATGAGGCCATGGGCCAAGTTGAATCAAGGATTGGATTCATGAAATATATATATATACAGTATTTTCTTATATTGGATGTGGCGTATGTGGCCAGTTATATTTATTATGTACTCTGGATTGTGTGCTGGATGTTTGTGCATGCTATGTGTTAGGCTTGCGGCTAGGGGGAAACTCTTATGTCGTGCCGGTCATGTGTTCCATCATTTGGGGCCGTGACAATGAATTTGAACAGAGATGATTTTGAAATGCGAGTCACATATGGATGAAATTCTAAATTGTGATTTTCAATGTGATAAGTTTAAAAATAAAGAGTACATCCATATGTTGACCTAAGAGGTCATAGGAAGTATTATCTGCTCACTGAGTTGTAAAACTCACTACACGTGGTTTATATGTTTTACAGATAAAGACTCAGAGTTTGGTCCTACAGCATCTTGATCGACTAAGTGTCGAACTTCCGTGGTGAGCCTAAATTGTTTCTGAACTCTCAGTATTTAAATTGTAATATAAATGTACTCTAGTCTCTAGAGTTGCACTGAATGCCATAGACAAAATCTTTGTTTCTGCTATAAAACTAATAAATGTAGACCTGGCATGTATAATTAGTTATGTTGAAATTTGTAAACGTACGATATTATCTTGTTATGTCATAATATGACGTTGATTGCAAATAAATAAAGATAAAGTTATCGAACAATATTGTTATTCGTGTTCTTAAAATTAGGGGCAGGACACTTCAATTTTGTAGAAGGACTGCAAAGCTTTAACAAGGGATTCATTCTGTTTTCTTTTGTTACTGTTTCAATTTGATATTTTTTTGTCCCTCTCAGATGCAGTTTTTATCTCACTCTCTACTTTTTGATATACTAAAATTAATTTTTTTATATTAAAAAAAAGAACAAAACAAAAGGATATCCATGTACATATCCAGAGTGGGAGTTAAGCTCAAAAGAACTAAAGAAGTATAGAAGAACATTGAATCTGAATCGGAAAATATTTCATCAATCCTTTTTATATAACCAGTTTCAACAAATAAGAGGGTCCGTACCTACAAATATTTGTGAGTGAAGAAGACATTGTTGGTCTTATAACACTAGAGGGCCAGGAACTTTATGTAGGGGAAGAGATGTTTTAGCACGATGACTACTCCAACTTGTAATTCTACAAAGTTCTAAATAGAAAATGTATAGAATCATTGCTTCTTTGTGATGTTAAATTTAGATGTAAGCATGTAACTCCATTGATATACTTGAATGAGAAAGGTATATATCTTTATGACTTTTCTCCGTACGCAATTTTTTATTTTTTATTTATTTTTCTGTTCATCTGATGCAATGTCCATTATAGTGGGCCATATAACTATTATTACGTAGTGTTTCAGATAATTGATGAAGGATTATGACGGAAATCCCCTTTCGATTTAGATCAAACAAAAGTGACATAGTGGTTCAATTTTTTATTTATTTCTTTTTCCACATGCCATCTTCTGCAGAATTTTCCACCTGCTTTGCTCAAACCAACATTGCCCCCACTGCTTTCATTAACAAATTTGCCTAATACTATACCGACTCTGCCACAACCCTCTCATCCTAAGCCCACTGTGCCACCATTTCCAGCCCCTCTTCCTAGTTCATGAAGTAAATTTGTATCAGTCTGAAGTTGTTGTGCACTTACATATGATTGATGCATTTGTATTAGTATGAAATTATCTGCTCTTCCCAGTTCATTTTTTCTCTCTTTTTATACTTTGTAGCAATAGTAAAAAACTCGCATAGACAAAAAAAAATAACAGTATTTTAAATTTCACATCAAACAAAAGAAAATAAATACAATGAGAGGCTGAAAGCCTCGTACAACTCAACCCTCACATACACAAAGCAAATCTAAAGCTATATGTATTTCCTATATATATTATATGCCGCTGATTACATCAAGCCAGAGGCTAAAGTAGCATAGGATGAACATGTGAAATTATTTTAAGGGCTAGGTGATGAAGGTGGTGGGGAGGGGAAAGGAATGGAAGGAATAGTGGTTGGGATTGTGGGGATTGAGGGAATGTTGGGCAATGGGGGAAGGGTGGCCTTTGGGAGTGTTGGATTAATGGTGGGCATGCTAGGAAGAGGAGGCAGAGCATTGGGTTTAGGCAATGATGGGACACCAGGCAAAGGGGGAATATTGGCTTGAGGCAGTGTTGGATTAATGGTGGGCATGCTAGGAAGAGGAGGCAGAGCATTGGGTTTAGGCAAAGAGGGGATACCAGGCAAAGGTGGAATATTGGCCTGAGGCAATGTTGGAATTGACGGCAAAGGTGGAACTGTTTTAGGCAAAGTGGGAATAGTACCTGGAAAGTTTGGTGAAACAGATGGGTTGGTTTGCAGAAGATGGCGAGCTGCTAGGCTTAAACTCATCATGCTTGAGATGGTAAGAGCAAGAAGGAAAGCCGTGATGACGGATTTGGCAGAAGCCATGGCTGAATGAAATTGCAATTAAGAGTGAAGAAGAATTAGAAGAGGATGTGAAAAAGGGACTTTGCTTTCAGTTTTTATGAGAAGCTAAGGAAGAGTTTGGTCTTATATAGATAGAGGTAGCTAAAGCGTGTATGGGATTTAGAGAACCAAAAGGACCCTTTTGAGATCTCGTGTTAGTTCACCTAAATTCCTGTATTTGAAAACTCAATCTTATGTGGTCAGAGTAATAAAGTGGTTGGTTGTTATAACTATAACTTTTAGGCCAACTATTATGTTTTTAAATGCTATAAGAGGAAAGATGAAAAAAAAATTTGTTTCTCCTTTTTTGTTTATAAAAAAATAGTTGCAGGTGATGGAAATTTGCTCATTTCAATACTAAAACATGCAACAAGTTTTATCGAAAATTTACAATATAACTTATAAATTAGAAGATTATATATAGTAAAAATTGAACCAAAATTTTATTAGCTAATCCAATCTCACTTGTCCACTCAACTAATATATAAATTCTGGATCATTTGGCTCCCTTGGAAGAATTGGGTTTGAAAATAGGGTAAAATACCTAATGGTTGGTTTAACTAAATGAGGTCCACGATATCAATTTTTATAGCCAATAGGCATTTCACACTGATATCATGTGCTCATTTGACTATTACGAAGGCATTATTAATTATTTGGATGAGTGGACACGGGATGCCATGTATGTAAAAAATTTTGTTAATAATTAAATAGGTCACTTGATATTACTTTTAGTTTTTAAAATTGAAAAGAATTTGAGTCAAAATTTAAATATATTTTCAATTTTGTTTACCCTGAATATAATTGTTTGATCTATCTTTAAAGGTATTTTGTTCAAAAAAATTATATATTCAATCTTTTTTTATTTTATTTGGATCTGAGCTCAATTTATCGTAGACAACGACGGTGGAGTGACCTGTAATGAATGACAGCAATAGTGATGAATCTATAACAATAGTTAATTAAAAAAATTTTAAATAATTTCTTTGCTCATATGGGAACAAAAAGTTTTAATTAAAGTAAAATTTATTAAATCTTTCCAAATCAAGGGAGAGAGGAGGGGTGTGGGATGGGTGAAGTTTCAATTATTCTTTTATTTCTATCACATTTCTTTTATTTTATATAATGAAGTATAAACAAGAGTAAAATTGAAAACTTTAATCTTCAAATTAAACTCAATCCATCTTCTTAATAAAGGTAAACTTTAAACAACAAAAAATCACTAACTATCTATTTTTTCATTAGACTTCTTGAACAATGAGAGAACTCTTTGGGTTTTTACTCTACCTTACTCCATTCCCTTCAAAACTATCAAACAAATCCTAAAACAATAATATGAGGCATAGAACGGCGTACATGTCTTGGGAGAGAATAAATGTTCCTTTAACCCATTTGCTCCATAAGATTTAGAGAGATGGCAATTTAGTGAGTAAGCATAGATTCAAGGCATATAGAATGCTTCATGCATCTTTAGATTCTCAAAGTTTTCACAGAAATTGTATGAAAATGTACTGTCAAGTTTACGATTAGATCAATTAAAACGGCATAACAAAAGGTTATAGAAAATATTATCAAAGAGTAGCTGATAGATTTGTAGTTTGATAGTCACAAGTTTGAATTCGAACCCATCATTTGTCTTTTAATGGTGGGGTCATCTGTAATTTAAATTTTTCGTTTAAAAAAAATGTCATAAAGGGCAGAAGATAAACAAAAGATTCAATATTAACATGAGTTGATATAGATGGCAGATATTTGAGTCCCCTACTTTATCAATTTTTAGTTGAGAGGATATCTTTAGTGAGAACCCAAAAAAATAAAAATAAAAGGCAAACAAAAGGTTCAGTGAGAAAGAATCAAGAAGATCATACAGCCCAACGGGAGCAAACTCAGCTCAAAGGGGTTTCCAATGAAGATTGAAGTTATTATCAATGGATTGGTTTAAAATAAACTCATGCCGCCATTCAAAATATGTGCCAGAATGTACCCCAAAAAGAAAAATGTTCCAGGCGATGAGGCCCACGTAGCTAAACCAGCCCATCAACTTTACTCATATAGTTTTACTTGTTAGTGTTTTTTGTTTCTTTTGGATTCTTGATTGCTAACAGGCCCCGTTTACTTTTTAGTACTTAGTAGTCGTTGCTTTTATAATGTTGAATTGCTGATGTTATCCAACGAAGAAAATTTAATTAATTTTTTAAAGTCCTTTTTTTCTAATTTTTTTAAAATTATTTATTTATTATTATATAAAAAATTTTAATATTACATTTATTGTAGCTCGTCATTTTAATAAAAATATTGTATAATTAATTATTTTTCTTTCATTTAATTTTTATTTCATTTTCTTGATTAATTTTAAACATTCAAACAGCACAAACTAAATCGAGGCTAAACAATTTATGCAGTGTAACTCTAAGAAGTTGACAATATAGTAGAATTTGAACGTGTAATTAGCTTTAGGCCGGTCAGAAATTTTTTTTTTTAAAAAAAACGTGTAATATTATACCTAATTATAAATTATATACTTGGTTTGTATGACTAGCTCATCCCTTGGATCTTTTTTTTTTCAATTATGATAAGCTATTAGATATCGATATTTTTAAAAATAGAATTTTATTCGTACAAAAGAACAAAAAGTCTTATTGTGTCAAATAAATGTTTAAAGTATTCTTATATTAATTATAAAATAGCATTTTAAATTATACTTAATTTTTATATTTTATTGTGTTGTAGTGTCTCATCATAGTGTCTTGTTTTTATATTTAATACATGTAATTTTTAATATGATCATTGACTAATCAAATTGTAATACGAGACCATTTTCAAGTAGAAATAATAAACAAGTTGTGCAGATAAAACAAATGATCATTCATCATTTATTAAGAGCACCAAGTAGCTAATCTCCAAAAATCAGTGCTTATGGAGCCTGGGCAGAGGGTATTCTCAGGGTATTAAGGGCATGTTTAGCAGTGAAGTCCCTGGAAATGGTGGGAAGAAGTTGGTGTTACGTGGGATAGTGGTAGTGATAGGGTTAAGATCAATACTCTCCTCCTCATATGACCATATTGTTCTGGTGGTTAATCATAAGGAAATATCTATATATATCAGCTAATGCAAAACAATTTACATACATGGAAATATACTGATAATAAAAATCCTGAGTTTTCTTTTTTTCTTTTTCTTTTTTCTCTCTCACTCTCTCTCTAACCTTTTTAATCTTGATTCTCTTTATGGTCTCAGAGCCGATCAAGACCTACCGTGGAGATCTTTCAGTTTCTAGTTCATTACAAAACACTACTAATTTCAAATCAGAATTATTATTTTTTTCTCATCCATTATCGATAAATTTGATGAAAAAAACTATCTCCTTTGAAAATAGCAGATAGTGGCATCCATTAGAGGTCATCAACTGCAAAAGTTTATTGATTCCAAAACAACTATTCCAACTAAATTTGAATCTAAAAGTGATGCTGCAACCGGCATTTATATGATCGACGAAATTGTATAAATAAAGATTAGGCAGTGAAAATACAGAGGAAAGCCAAATATTTAATGCCTTGAACAATGAAAAACAGAACCTGACTTTAAAAAAAATTACGCTTAAAGACTTGACAAAATGCCAGCTTTGAGAAGTTGACATGACAAAATGGAGAAAGACAGGATATATAGAGTTGCGCTTAGGTGTGAATATTTGATGATTTTAACAGCAAAGGTGTTGCTTTTGAAAAATTAAACGTCACATTGGCACACATCAGGCAGCATTGTAAATAAAAAATTTTGTGTTTCAAAGCAGCTAATTATACATTGTATTTATTAAATAATTAAATATATATATATATATATATATATATATATATATATATTATAAAATCAATTTATTCTATTCGGTTTAGTTGAAATTTTTTTAAATAGAAAATTAAATTAAATCGATTAATTTTTTTTAATAAAAAATCAATTTTATTGATTTTTTTCAATTTTATCTCAATTTGGTTTGGGTCAATCAATTTAGTTTATTCTAAATCAATTTTGTATACCTCTAAAACTGAGGTGTGAGGTGGCAATGATCATGTGTGTGACTCGGGTGAATAGTGAGGAAAAGAGGCAAGACGGCACCTGTTAGAGAAAATAGTTAGTTTGAAAAGAGTATGTGTGTGTGTGAAATTTTAAAGTCCCACATTGAATTATTATAAAGGATTTTAAGCCTTTATAAGTTAATTATCACATCAATTCAGAAAACGAATTTATCCTCCTCCATTGTCTTCTCTGAAATTTCAAAATTGTTCTTCAGGAGAGATTCTAGAAGTTGCTGTCTCTCAATCTCTGGGTGCTTGAAATTACTCCTATGGGTGATTTACTATATATCCTGCAGCAAACGTAGTGGGGACAAATATCACCTTAAAGACAGTGTATTTACACACGTTTTTGGGCATAGTTTCATCTTCAAACCATAATATTTTCTAACAATCTTAAAGTGATATCTTTCTCGAAGATGGAGACTACCCAGGAATTTGCATTCAAGGTTATGAATCAAGATTTCATCAAACTTGATCAGTTTGATGGAACAAATTTCAATCGGTGGAAAGACAAGATGATGTTTCTCCTCACTGCCATGAAGATTTCATATCTGCTTGATCCTAGTTTAAAGCCAATTGCTGATCCAAAAGACGCTGACTCTGAACAACTGAAGGAAGAACGCAAAAAGCGAGCTGAGGATGAAGTGCTGTGTCGTGGCCATATTCTGAATACATTGTCAAATCGTTTATATGATCTGTACTCATCCTACACATCTCCAAAAGACATTTGGGATGCTCTTGAACCCAAGTATAATACAGAAAAGCAAGGAACATATAAGTTTCTCATCATGCAGTATTTTGATTACAAATTATATGATTCTGCTCATATTCTTGATCAAGTGCATGATTTGCAAATTTTAGTTTCTAAACTCAAAGATATTAAAATTGACATTCCTGAATCTGTGCAAGTGGGGGCTATTATTGCAAAATTACCTTTAACTTGGCATGACTATAGAAAGAAATTATTGCATACCACTGAAAGTTTCACTTTAGACCAGATTCTGAAGCATCTGCGGATTGAACAAGAAACACAGAATTTGCAACGTAGGTATTCAGAATCTGTGTCAAAAGTCAATTTTGTGGATGCAGGAAATAAAAATCAGAACTATTCTGGAAATAACAAGAGGAAGAATCATGAGCCTACTTCTATCAATTCTGGAAAACAGTACAAGACAGCAAAGTCTTGTTTTTACTGTGGAAAGAAGGGGCATCTCAAGAGGGATTGCAGATACAGGAAGAAACAAAGGACTGAAAATACTAATATTGCAAACATGGTTGACTCAGAGACTAATGAAATTGTTGCTATGGTTTTAGAGTTGCGAATTAGTATGATTTCAGAATTGAACATGGCTGCTTCTACTAAGTCTTTTGACTGGTGGTATGATTCTAGAGCAACGATTCATGTTTGTCATGACAAGAATCATTTCAAGAATTATGAAATTGCTGAACAAGAGCATGAAGTTTTTATGGGCAATGGAGCCACAGCAAAAGTGCTTGGAAGAAGTAGTGTGGAATTGCAATTTACTTCAGGAAAGAAGTTATTGCTACAGAATGTTCTTCATGTTCCCGACATTAGGAAGAATCTTGTATCTGCAAATTTGTTATGTAGTAAAGGTTTAAAAGTTGTGTTAGAGTATGATAAACTTGTAATCTCTAAAAATGGAGTGTTTGTGGGCAAGGGTTACTCTTATGATGGAATGTTCAAGTTAAGTATTAATAAGAATAATTCAGTTTCTGTTTATATTGCTGAGCAATCTTTTTCTTTATGGCATGGTAGATTACGACATGTTAATAATAAAAGTTTAAATTATATGTCAAAGCATGATTTAGTTTTATGCCAAAATGACACTAATAGTAAATGTGAGATTTGTGTACAAGCTAAGATGACAAGAAAATCTTTTCCTTCTGCAAGGCATTCTGAAATTTTAGAGTTAGTACATTCTGATATTTGTGAATTGAATGGTATATTGACTAGAGGAGGAAATAGATATTTTATTACTTTTATTGATGATTATTCAAGATATACACATGTGTACTTGATGAAATCTAAAGATCAGGCTTTTGATATGTTCTCGTATTATAAGTCAATAGTAGAAAACCAAAAGGAAAAGAAAATAAAAATATTAAGGAGTGATAGAGGTGGAGAATATTTCTCTAATGAATTTATCGAATTTTGTGAGAATAGTGGAATAATACATCAAACAAGTGCTCCTTACATACCTCAACAAAATGGCCTGGCAGAAAGAAAAAATAGGACATTAGTAGAAATGACAAATGTCATGATTTTGAGTGCTAAATTACCAACCAATCTGTGGGGGGAAGCATTGTTGACTGCTAATCATATACTAAATAGGATACCTTCAAGGAAAATAAAATCCTCTCCGTATGAATTATGGAAAGGAAGAAAACCAAATTTAACTTACTTGAGAGTTTGGGGTTGTATTGCATTTTATAGAATCCCGGATCCAAAAAGAACCAAATTAGGACATAGAGCCTTAAAGAGTATTTTTGTAGGATATGCAAAAAATTCCAAAGCATATAGACTACTAGATATTGACTCTAATATTATCATAGAATCAAGAGATGTAGAATTTTTTGAAAACAAATTTATTAATGATTCTGTGGAGACAAATGATGAACAAGTACCTAGTGGAAGGAACAATGATACTACATCTTTTAAAAATGTTAGGATAGAACCTCAAGTTGAGATTGAACTTAGAAGGAGTCAAAGATCTAGAAAAGAAAAACATTTAGACCCTGATTTTATTTTTTCTCAAACCATTGTATTTTTAGTTGAAGGCAGTAGAGACACTGTTACGAGTCAAATACCAATTATGTTAAATATTGAACAAGATCCAAAAACTTATACTGAGGCAATGACATCTAGAGATGCTAGCTTTTGGAAGGAAGCTGTTAATGATGAAATGGAATCCTTATTGTCACAATACTTGGATTTTGGTGGATTTACCTTTAGGTTCAAGACCTATAGGTTGTAAGTGCGTATTTAGACGAAAGATTAATACTGATGGTTCAATACAAGCGTTTAAAGTAAGACTGGTAGCTAAAGGTTTTAGACAAAAGGAAGGAATATATTATTTGGACACATATGCACCCGTTACTAGATTAACCTCCATTAGAGTGTTATTGGCTTTAGCTTCAATCAACAATCTGTTTGTGCATCAAATGGATGTCAAAACAACATTCTTAAATGGTGAATTAGAAGAAAAAATTTACATGGAACAACCTGAAGGCTTCATACTTCCTGGAAATGAAATGAAAGTTTGCAAATTGGTTAGGTCGTTGTATGGCTTGAAACAAGTACCAAAACAATGGCATGAAAGGTTTGATTCAGTTATCTTGTCTCATGGTTTTAGGCATAACAATGCTGATAAATGTGTTTACTCTAAATTCACAAATGATTATGGAATTATTATTTGCTTATATGTGGATGACATGCTTATTTTTGGGACAAGTATGATTGCTGTAAATGAAACTAAGAAGTATCTATCTTCAAACTTTAAAATGAAAGATCTGGAAGAAGTGGATACGATCTTAGGAATAAAAGTTAAAAAAACATAGTAGGGGTTTTGTCTTGAATCAATCTCATTATATTGAGAAGGTTTTAAACAAGTTCAAACACTTGAATATCAAGGAGGCAAGTACACCCCATGATCGTTCACAAAATCTAAAAGAAAACACTAATAGGTCAGTTGCTCAAGTTAAATATGCTAGTGCCATTGGTAGTTTAATATATACTATGCATTGTACAAGCCAGATATATCTTTTGAAGTTTGCAAACTTTCAAGATTCACATGTAATCCAAGTCTTGAACATTGGAAAGGGATTGCAAGAGTGATAGGATATCTGAAGAAAACAATAAATTTAGGATTATTTTATAATAATTATCCAGCAGTATTAGAAGGTTATACAGATTCAAGTTGGGTCACTAATGCAAGTGACAATAAATCAACTTCAGGTTAGGTTTTTACTCTTGCAAGAGGAGCGGTTTCTTGGGCTTCTAAGAAACAAACTTGTATAACTCATTCTACAATGGAATCAGAGTTTGTTGCCTTAGCTGCAGCTTGTAGAGAGGGAGAGTGGCTGAGAAATTTGTTATTGGAAATAAAGCTGTGGCCACAGCCGATGCCAGCCATCTCTTTACACTGTGATAGTAAAGCAACTATGTCTAGAGCATTTAATAAAGTTTATAACGGTAAATCTAGACATATAAGTTTAAGGCATGATTATGTCAGAAGTTTGATTTGTGACGGAATAGTCACAATTCAATATATAAAAACGAACAATAACTTAGCAGATTCTTTCACGAAAGGGCTCACCAGCGATTTGGTGATCAAAACATCTGAAAGAATGGGTTTAAAACCCCTTAAATAGAGTCACCAGTAATGGGAACCCAACCTTTGACTGGACCAAATCTAATTTAAAGGTTCAATGGATAAAAACAAGTTACTGATAAGTGGCTGGGAGCACTAGAGAAGATTTAACCACTCCATGTTTAGTGCTTATATATATATTAAAGATTTTAGAGTGAGTAAAACTCTTAATGAATTCAGAAAAGTCTAGATTAAGGCTTAAAAAAAATCCACCTATGTGAACATAAAGAGTGGTGCCGCTCCTAGCAAGATTTTGGAGTTGATTCTTAGACATGTTCATGAAAAGCCTAGGATAAAGCATATGGCCTTATAGGTAATTGACCGACGTTAACCGAATTTTTTCATGCACCCAATCTATTATAACCCATGGACCCAAAATGCTCCACTCAATGAGCTATTTTTTAGTCAGGTTAAATCAGTTTAACTCAGGTTACGTGGTTTATGTATATCCCTACTTATAGGCCTACTCTGACGCCATCATATACCTATGTTATACAACCCATCTATAAATAGTTCAGTGTGTTTAGAGATTTTCTTTTCTTTTCTCTTTTTCTTTAATTTTTTTTTATCTCCACTGAATGTTGTTATGAAAAATTAGGCTTTCTTAAAAAAGAAAATTAAATAAAAATATAAATTTGAGAATGATAAAGTTCAATCTCTTAACTGGCAGAATATTTTTTAATAAACCATTGCTTGTAAGTAATTAATATAATTTTAAGAATAATAAATCTATGAATTCTAAAATTAATTTTAATTAAAAACTTGAAAAAATTCCTATTCTATTTTATTATAACTTTTTTGTTATAATTATATCATCGTGTTTAAATTTATGGTTCTATTATTACTTTAAATTATATAATAAAAAAATTAAATATTAATATATTACTTCGTTACTTGGGTAAATGTTGAGTTGAGATATTTAAATTTGGCTGGAAAAACTGAGAGACCTGCTCCTTTAAACAAAACAAAAAATTGTTCTGACCGGCATGTATTTATTTAATTTATTTTTTTGTCAATCAAGATTAAAACCCTTTTTCAATAATTTCAAGATGCATCTCTTCACATTAGCTTTTTGCCTTTAGTATTACCACTATTTCCTTTCTACGTGCAGAGTTCAGAGCAATTGCTGAGGAGAGTTCAGAGCCTGACATTGAGAGCGACTATGGCGCCTTGCAGTGGGGATGAGAGGTCTTCCCACAGATGCCGAACTCCTTCAGTATTACCTCTTCACATTGATTGTGTATGTCTAACAAACTTCAAAATAGAAAATGTATAGAATCATTGCTTCTTTGTGATGTTAAATTTAGATGTAAGCATGTAACATCATTGTTATACTTGAATGAGAAAAGTATATATCTTTATGACTTTCCTCCGTGTGCAATGTCCATTATAGTGGGCCATATAACTATTATTACATAGTGTTTCAGATAATTGATGAAGCAATATAACTGAAATCCCCTTTCGATTTAGATCAAATAAAAGTGAATTAGTGGTTCAATTTTTTTATTTATTTCTTTTTTTACATGCCATCTTCTGCAGAATTTTCCACCTACTTTGCTCAAACCAACATTGCCCCCTCTGCTTTCATTAACAAATTTGCCTCCTTTGCCTAATACTATACCGACTCTGCCACAACCCTCTCATCCTAAGCCCACTGTGCCACCATTTCCAGCATCTCTTCCTAGTTCATGCAGTAAATTTGTATCAGTCTAAAGTTGTTGTGCTCTGGTCTACAAGCACTTACATGATTGACGCAATTGTATTTGTAAGAAATTATCTGTTCTTCCCAGTTCATTTTCTTTTTCTTTTATACTTTGTAGCAGTAGTAAAAAACTTGCATAGACAAAAAAAATAACAGCATTTTAAATTTCACATAAAACAAAAGAAAATAAATACAATGACAGGCGAATAGCCTCGTACAATTCAACCCTCACATACACAAAGTAAATCTAAAGTATATGTATTTCTTATATATTATATGCCGCTGACAACATCAAGCCAGAGGCTAAAGTAGCATAGGATGAAGATGTGAAATTATTTTAAGGGCTAGGGGATGAAGGTGGTGGGGAGGGGAAAGGAATGGAAGGAATAGTGGGGATTGGGGGAATGTTGGGCAATGGGGGAAGGGTGGCCTTTGGGAGTGTTGGATTAATGGTGGGCATGCTAGGAAGAGGAGGCAGAGCATTGGGTTTAGGCAAAGATGGGACACCAGGCAAAGGGGGAATACTGGCTTGAGGCAGTGTTGGATTAATGGTGGGCATGCTAGGAAGAGGAGGCAGAGCATTGGGTTTAGGCAAAGATGGGATACCAGGCAAAGGGGGAATATTGGCCTGAGGCAATGTTGGAATTGACGGCAAAGGTGGAACTGTTTTAGGCAAAGTGGGAATAGTACCTGGAAAGTTTGGTGAAACAGATGGGTTGGTTTGCAGAAGATGGCGAGCTGCTAGGCTTAAACTCATCATGCTTGAGATGGTAAGAGCAAGAAGGAAAGCTGTGATGACGGATTTGGCAGAAGCCATGGCTGAATGAAATTGCAATTAAGAGTGAAGAAGAATTAGAAGAGGATGTGAAAAAGGGACTTTGCTTTCAGTTTTTATGAGAAGCTAAGGAAGAGTTTGGTCTTATATAGATAGAGCTAGCTAAAGCATGTATGGGATTTAGAGAACCAAAAAGACCCTTTTGAGATCTCGTGTTAGTTCACCTAAATTCCTGTATTTGAAAACTCAATCTTATGTGGTCAGAGTAATAAAGTGGTTGGTTGTTATAACTGTAACTTTCAATCGTAGGCCAACTATTATGTTTTTAAATGCTATAAGAGGAAAGATGAAAAACAAAATTGTTTCTCTTTTTTTGTTTATAAAAAAAAAAGTTGCAGGTGATCAAAATTTGCTCATTGCAATACTAAAACATGCAACAAATTTTATCAAAAATTTACAATATAACTTATAAATCAAAAGATTATATATAGTAAAAATTGAACCAAAATTTTATTAGTTAATCCAATCTCATTTGTCCACTCAAGTAATATATATATTCTGGATCATTTGGCTCCCTTGGAAGAATTGGGTTTGAAAATAGGGTAAAATACCTAATGGTTGGTTTAACTAATTGAGGTCCATGATATCAATTTTTATAGCCAATAGGCATTTCACACTGCTATCATGTGCTCATTTAACTATTATGAAGGCATTATTAATTATTTGGATCTAATTGAGTGGAAAGAGGAAGCCATCTATGTAAAAAAATTTGTTAATAACTAGATAGGTCACTTTTAACTTTTAAAATGGAAAAGAATTTGAGTCAAAGTTCAAGTGCATTTTTAATTTTGTTTACTCTGAATATAATTATTTAGTCGATCTTTAAAGATATTTTATTTTAAAAAATTTATATATTTGATTTTTTTTTTCATTTGAATCTAAACTTCGTTTATTGTAAACAACGATGATAATGAACTTATAACAACAGTGAGTTGAAAATATTTTAAATAATTTCTTTACTTATATGGGAACAAAAAAATTTAATTAAAGTGAAATTTATTAAATCTTTCCAAATCAAAGGGGAGAGGAGGAGTTTGGGATGGATGAAGTTTCAAATATTCTTTTATCCCTATCACATTTCTTTTATTTTATACAATACAAGAGCAATATTGAAAACTTTAATCTTCAAATTAAACTCACTTCATCTCCTTAATGAAGGTAACTTTTAAACAACGAGAAATCACTGACCATTTATTTTTTCATTAGACTTCTTGAACAATGTGATGACTCTTTGGGTTTTTACTCTACCTTGCTCCGTTCTCTTCAAAACTATCAAACAAATCCTAAAACAATAATATGATGCATATAGTGAGGTACATGTCTTGGGAGAGAATAAATGTTCCTTTAACCCATTTGCTCCATAGGATTTAGAGAGATGGCAATTTAGTGAGTAAGCACAGATTCGAGGCATATAGCATGCTTCATGCATCTTTAGATTCTCAAAGTTTTCAATAGAATTGTATGAAAATAGATGATTTTGTACTGTTAAAATCAAGATTATATCAATTAAAATGACATAATAAAATGTTATAAAAACACCTTCAAAGAGTAGAATAAATAGTAAGCTAATAGATTTGTAGTTTGACAGTCACAAGTGCGAATTCGGACTCATTATTTATCTCTTAATGGTGGGGTCATCTGTAGTTTAAATTTTTTGTTTATAAAAAAAATGTCATAAAGAACAGAAGATAAATAAAAGATTCAGTTAATATAAATAAAATATTATCTTACGCTTAAATTCAGGCTATGTGTATAAAAACAGAGTCATATGTGTATAAAAACAGAGTCATTTGAAAGAGGAATGCCTACTTCATCAATCTTATACCATATTCTTAGTGAGAACCCAAAAAAATAAAAATAAAAGGCAAACCAAAGGTTCCATGAGAAAGAATCAACAAGATCATACACCCCAACGGAAGCAAACCCAGCTCCAAGGGGTTTCCAATGAAGATTGAAGTTTTTTTCAATGGATTGGTTTAAAATAAACTCATGCCGCCATTCAAAATGTGTGCCAGGAATGTACCCAAAAAAAAATATGTCAGGCCCATGAGCCCACGTAGCTAAACCAGCCCATCAACTTTACTCATACAGTTTTACTTGTTAGTGTTTTTTGTTTCTTTTGGATTCTTGATTGCCAACAGGCCCCGTTTACTTTTTAGTACTTAGTAGTTGTTGCTTTTATTATGTTGAATTGCTGATGTTATCCAATGAAGAAAATTTAATTAATCTTTTAAAGTAGTTTTTTTTCTCTAATTTCTTTAAAACTATTTATTTATTATTATATAAAAAATTTTAATATTAAATTTATTGTAACTCATCATTTTAATAAAAATATGTTACAAAAATATTGTATAATTATTTTTTTTTCATTTAATTTTTTTTTCATTTTCTTGATTAATTTTAAACATTCAAACAACACAAACTAAATCGAGGCTAAAAAATTTATGCAGTGTAACCCTAAAAAATTGACAATATAGTAGAATTTGAACATGTAATTGGCCTTAGGCCGGTCCAAAAATAAAAAAGAAAAAGGAAAAGAACGTGCAATAGTATACCTAATTATAAATTATATACTTGGTTTGTATGATTAGCTCATTCCGTGGGTCTTTTTTTTCAATAATGATAAGCTATTAGATATTGATATTTTTAAAAATGGAATTTTATTCGTACAAAAGAACAAAAAGTCTTATTGTGTCAAATAAATGTTTAAATTATTCTTATATTAATTATAAAATAACATTTTAAATTATACTTAATTTTTATATTTTATTGTGTTGTAGTGTCTCATCATAGTTTCTTGTTTTTATATTTAATATATGTAATTTTTAATATGATCATTGACTAATCAAATTGTAATACGAGACCATTTTCAAGTAGAACTAATAAACAAATAAGTTGTGCAGATAAAACAAATGATCATTCATAATTTATTAAGGGCACCAAAGTAGCTAATCTTAAAAAATCAATGCTTATGGAGCTTGTGCAAAGGATATTCTTAGGGTATTAAGGGCATGTTTAGCAGTGAAGTCCCTAGCAATAGTGGGAAGAAGTTGGTGCCACATGGGATAGTGGGTAGTGATAGGGTTAAAATCAATACTCTCCTTCTCACATGACCATGGTATTTAGTCATTAGGAAATATCTATATATATCAGCTAATGCAAAATAGTTTACATACAAGGAAATATACAGATACTAGAAATATTAAGTCTTCTTTCTTTCTTTTTTTCTCTCTCTCTCAAACTTTTCTAATCTTGATTCTCTTTATGGCATCAGAGCCGACCAAGGCCTGCCATGGAGATCTTTTCAATTTCTAATTCATTACAAAACACTACCAATTCCAAACCAAAATTGATTTCTTTTTTTCATCTATTGTCGATAAAACTTGATGAGAAAAACTATTTTCTTTAGAAATAGCAAATAATGGCACCCATTAGAGGTCATCAACTACAAAAGTTTATTGATCCCAAAACAACTATTCCAACTAAATTTGAATCTAAAAGTGATGCTACAGCTAGCATTTGTAGTAAGAATTTATTAATTGGGATGCTCAGGACCAATTAATATTGTCTTTGGTTTCTTTCATCAATGTTTGAGTCTATGCTCACCAAGATTGTGGGGTGTGAAATAGCTAGACAAACTTGGACTCAAATTGAAGCGTTCTTTAATGTCCAGACCCGAGCAAAAGAGAATTAGTTCAAAATGCAATTACGCAACACCAAGAAAGGGGCTATGTGTGTAAGTGAATATTTGTTGAAAATTAAGAATGTAATTCATTCATTAATCAATATAGGTTGCTAGATGACATAATTTGATCACATAGATGTAATATTAAAAGGCTTACCTAAAGAGTATTTGCTATTCGTCACTTCGGTAACTTCAAGAATCGATCCATATATGGTACATGATATAGAATCCTTATTGTTAGCTCATGAGATCAGATATAAACAATTTATAAAGACTGAAACCTTATATGTTAACGTTGCACATTCAAACTTTTCAAATGGATTTGTCCTAAGAAATCAACATTCTGGAAGATATAGTAACTTTAGAGGAAGAGGACAGAGATATGAAAATGGCTATGGAAGAAAAGGCAGAGGAAGAATCTTTCAAAACTTCGTTGATGGTAGAAATTCATCAATCTGCCAAGTGTGTGGTAAACAAGGTCATCAAGGGCTAATTTGTTACCATCGATATTATCCTAACTTCCAAGCTACTTCTGCAGTACCTAGACTGTAACAACTCTAAAATTTAATAATTTTTATTTATGTATAGATTAATAAAAGAAATAAAGGAGTAGAAATGTAATTGAAATATTTTAAAGATGAAAATGAAAACTTATTAGGGAAAATATACTATTAATTAAAACAATTTTTGTTTTGTTTAAAATAATTATGTTTGGCTCTAAATAAATTTTTATTTTATTTTTATAAATATTATTTATTTTAATATCCATGATTATATTTTATATTTTGATTTGTTTTATTAAAATTTTTATAAAAAAAGTCATGATTTAATATAGCAACTAAAATTTTGTAAGAATATAATCTTTGAGAAATTTTTGGAATGCTTTAAGATAAAAAATAATATTTATATGTATATAATCAAAGAATAAATTTTAAATATTTAATTATTAAATAATAATAAGTAAAATAAAAAAAAAGAGGGAAATAAAACGTGAAAGAGAGAACACGGATGGCAGGGGGATGCAAAAACATTTCTATTCACTTTCTCTCTCTAAACTCTACCTTCTCTTTAGGATCCCAATTTATACATACAATTGAGACACCGGAAGTTCCGTTGGACTCGCAGCGATAAGAGTTTTAAAACCCACCGATCAATTTTTTTGAAAGTTCGCCGAAAGCTCATTGGAAAATCATGAACAGTAATCGAATAGGTAATGTTTCTAAAATGCTGAATTTTTTTATGGTTTTTCGAGCTTCCAAGTTAGGGGTTTTGTTAATGATATAGAGTATTGATTGTATAATTAATTTTATGGTCAAACAACATGATTTAGTGTTCTAATTTTGTAAATTATTCTTCAATAAACAATAACAGTGAACAGTATTTTTATTTGCGTGAACAGTGCCTGAACAGTGTTTTGCCATCGTAAATAGTATTTTTGGGTGAGTGAACAATACTCATGATATAAATTTGTTCTTAGGTGATCGAGCGCTTTAGAATTGTTTCTGAGGATCGTTTTGCTTGATTCGATTCTTAAAGTTATCATAGGCTTTGCCCTAAATTCGAGCTCAAAACTTTGTGAGTAAATAACACTTACTATGACATACTTTTAAATTATTCTTTTAATATATCCATAGCACTACCTTGTGAAAGATTGAATCCATTTGGAAACCCATAATTTAAATGGTATTTCATAAGAAATACTTATGAGACATTATTTTTAACGTGAAACTCATTTTTATTATGAACATGTATTTCAAATCACGGCTCCTAGTATAAATCTTAGGAAATGGAGGATAAGTATCATATATATTTTATTTCTCTATTAATATTAATTGATACTGATAGAGAATACTTAAAAATTGTGTTGGATCATGGTGATGTTTTATATTTTATATGGATAGATAAACAATTGTATAAGGCATATGTATAGGCCTGTGGACATAAATGTATAACTTGGGATGGAATTATTATAGCTATTGTTGATCAGTAGAGATATGATTTTCTAAAAATTTCATGATTTTTCATTTACCTTTTGCATTTCTTGTTACTTTTTTATTGTACATATACAAAGAAATATAAATCAAAAATACTGTAAACTAGCAGCTGTGAGTGCTAGTCTTTGTGCACTTTGAGTTCTGTATAACGGACTTTTATTTGATGGATTGTGCAGGCAATGACCTGATGGATTACGTATTTTTTCTCGATAAAGTACAAGCTTTTGACCTGATTAATGGTGAATATTTCCTTTGTTGCATGCTTGAGGAATTGTGATGGTTTTAATAGAGAATCGATCATTCAATTTATGAAAAGCTCTAAACTCATTTTAAGTATTTATTTTCTCTATTGTTGGTATGCATTCTTTGTTTCTTATAAGAGACTCTTAATTTTATTTAATGCATAATCTTTTAGTTAAGTTTTAGTGATTGTTTTATAAATTTGATTTGTATTTATTTATAGAATAGCGTAATATTGATATTTATGCCTCTTAGTACTAGAACTTTTTTGTAATTGATCTTTCAAACATATGATACATATGATATTCATCTTTTTCTTATATTAAATTTTTATTTGTAAAAGAAAAACTTGTGCCCTATTTGTCATGTTTCCGTTATGGTAAGAATTATCTGTTTACTGAGTTGTCAAACTCACTACACCATATTTCTACATTTTTTTTCCAAATAAAAATATAGAGTTTAGTCTTTCTACTACAGATAGCTGATAGTTAAACGATACATTTTATGAATGAACCTATTTTATTTTTAGAGCTCTCAACTTTTAGCTTATGTTGTATTTTGTATTCTAGAGTTGCTCTATATATCACAGGCAGAATTTCAGCTTCTATTTGCATAACATTTATATATATTTTGAAATAATTGAAATTATACAGTATAAATAATAAAACTCTTAAATGAATGTGATCATTAGTTTGGTTACAATTTATACTATTTGTGATAAATTTATTTATATGTATTATACTAGAGACTTATGGGATGAAATTATTCTCAAAACTCATATGGATTACATACTCTTAACTTGGAGTCATGACATAGACAAAATTCTAACATGAATCACATGACTGCTATGATGGCAACTCCATAAACAGTTTTGGATGTGGCTTTATATTCTGATTTAGGTGCATCAAATCATGCTACTTTTGATTAAAGTAACTTGGGTCAAAAAGTGCAATTTACGGGAAATGAAAAGCTGTATATAGGCAATGGTAAAGGCTTATCAATTTCCCATGTTGGCCACTCCTTCTTAATTTCACCTTTTATACCAAACACATATCTCTCTCTTTCTAACATTCTTTATGTACTTTTAATAACCAAAAATCTGTTTAGTGTGTTTAAATTATGCAAAGATAATAATGTGCTCATTTGAGGTGCAAGATATCAATTTTTATAGCCAATAGGTGTTTTACACTGCTATCATGTGCTCATTTAACCATTATGGAGGCATTATTAATTTTTTGGATCTAATTGAGTATACACGTAATGCCATGTATGTAATTTTTTTTGCTAATAACTAGATAGGTCACTTGATATTACTTTTAGTTTTTAAAATTGAAATGAATTTGAGTTAAAATTCAAGTACATTTTCAATTTTTTTTACTCTAAATATAATTGTTTGGGTCTATCTTTAAAGCCATTTTGTTTTTAAAAAAAATTACATATTCGACCTTTTTTTTCTTTTCATTTTGACCAATTAATGGCGATGGAGTGACCTACAATGAGTGACGACAATAGTGATGAACCAGTAGCAGTGAGTTAAAAATATTTTAAATGATCTCTTTACCTATGTCCGAACAAAAAGTTTTAATTGAAGTAAAATTTATTAAACCTTTCCAAATCAAAGGGGAGAGGAGTGGTTTGGCATGGGTGGAGTTTCAATTATTCTTTTACCACTATCACATTTCTTTTATTTTATAAAAAGAAGTATAAACAAGAGTAATATTGAAAACTTTAATCTTCAAATTAAATTCACTTCATCTTATTAATGATGGTAACTTTTAACAACAAAAAACCACTGACTATCTATTTTTTCATTAGTCTTCTTGAACGATGTGACATCCCTTTGGATTTTTACTCTACCTTACTCTCTATTCCCATTAAAACTATCAAACAAAACCTAAAACAATAATATTTTTTTTTATAAAATATTTGTTAGTCCAATAATATAAGTTAGATATTAGTTAATTTGTTTTAGTTCATTAACTAGATGTCTATTAATAAATAATCAATTTGGTAGATTTAAATTTGTTTAACTCAGTACAGATATAATAAACAACGTGCATTGCCAATTGACTAACTATCCATTATGAGAGTAATTTTCAGTCTCTATATTAAAATAAGTTATGGTTGAGTCTCCTCTCCAATTTACATTGGAAGTTGTCTTTCCCATTATACATACGAACTCTAAATGCAAACACTTAAACATATCACATATCTTTTAACAATATTTTATAGTTATATGTTTAATTTGATGTTTTAGAACGAACTGATGCTACATATAGCCATTTGGCAGCCTTTTTCATTACTCTCTCAATTAATACAAGTACTTATAAATTATAAATATTTTAAAAATACGATTAAATTTTTATAATTTAATAATATTTTGAACTTATCTAAAAGTTCTCCTTTCTCGTTCTAACTAAAGATCAGGAGGGAAACTTATGAGTAGGGGTGTAAACAGATTGGATTTGGTAGAGTTGAGTCAAAATCTCAACTCCACCGAACACTAGTCGGGTTGCATAATTTCACCCGAACCTGTTTGCGGAGTCAGGTGAACCGAGCAAATCATGTTCAGTCAGTTGGAAAAAGGGCACAATCAAGCTACCCGAAGTCATCGGGTTGGGCAGATTGAGCAAGTTAGGCACAACCAATCGTAGCTCAAAGCAATCACACCTAAGAGGAATTGCAAATACTCGATCAATCGTAGCTCAAAGTCTCAAACAATCAATTCAGCAATTAAGGCACATTTAGTTACAATAGATTCTGCAATTAGGGTTAAGACTGAACGAAATTTAAGGACGAAGATGAGAAACTTACTTATGTTGGCTACCTAAGATGAGGTTTTTCTATTGTAGATGTGGAGGCTTCAAGCA
Organism: Gleditsia sinensis; assembly: GCA_037074535.1. Taxonomy (NCBI): domain Eukaryota; kingdom Viridiplantae; phylum Streptophyta; class Magnoliopsida; order Fabales; family Fabaceae; genus Gleditsia; species Gleditsia sinensis. The sequence goes on from CM073465.1 coordinate 71,443,628, forward strand.
TGGACCATGAGCTGCTACTGAGGCTAGATTGTGCATGCTAGGGTGAGATTAATGTGAGTGTGAGAAAAGAGAAGCAGAGAACTGAGTTGTGAGGTGGTCGTGATCATGTGTGTGACTCGGGTGACTAGTGAGGAAAAGAGACAAGAGGGCACCAACCAAAACAACATCATTCTCCAGCATGCATGTGTATTCTGTTAGGTTGAGTTACACGAATTTCTTTACGCCAAACTTGAACTGACCAACGTTAACCGAATTTTTTCATACACCCAATCTATTATAATCCATGGACCCGAAATGCTCCACTCAATGAGCTCTTTTTCAGTCAGGTTAAATCGATTTAACTCAGGTTACATGGGTTGTGTATATCCCTACTTATGAGCCTACTATCCTATACCCATGTCATACAACCCATCTATAGATTGTTTACTGTGTTTAGGGATTTTTTTTGTCTCTTTTTCTTTAATTTTTTTATCTCCACTAACTGTTGTTAAAAAAAAATAGATAAAAATATTAATTTGAGATAGACAAAGTTCAATCTCTTAAATGGCAGAATTTTTTAATAAACCGTTGCTTGTAAGTAATTAATGTAATTTTAAGAATAATAAATCTATGAATTGTAAAATTAATTTTAATTAAAAACTTTAAAAAATTCATTCCTATTCTATTTTATTATAAAATTTTTGTTATGGTTCTATTATTACATTAAATTATATATAAAAAAATTAAATATTAGTACATTACTTCGTTACTTAGGTAAATGATAAGTTGAGACATTTAAATTTGGCTGGAAAAGGATGGGAGACCAGCTCCTTTAAACAAAAAAATTGTTCTGACCGACAGGTAGTTAATTTATTTATTTTTTTGTCAATCAAGATTAAATCTCTTTTTCAATAATTTCAAGATGCATCTCTTCACATTAGCTTATTGCCTTTAGTATTACCACTATTTCCTTTCAACTTGCAGAGTGATGAGCAATTGCTGAGGATCGTTCAGAGCCTGACATTGAGAATGACTATGGCGCTGGGATGAGAGTACTTCCCACAGATGCCAAACTCCTTCAGTATTACCTCTACCAAAAGATTAGAGGCCAATCTTTACCTGAAGGGGTTAACTCATGGAACATTTGGGAAGCCTACAGTGAAAACATAGATCAATCCGTGGAAGATGAAGACTTGTACTTCTTCACAATGCTGAAGAGAAAAAGTGCTAACGCTAAGAGAGTTGAGCGAAGAGAAAGGATAGGATCATGGGTGGGAGAGGACTTGGGAAGAAGAGAATGGATAATGAGACTAAGCAGTGTAATGGGATGAAGAAGAGGTTTTGGTTTGAGAAGAGCGGAACCGATCATGACGGTGGTTGGATCTTGCATGAGTACTCTCTCAGTCACTCTCTATTTCCTCCTAATTTCCAAAGTGCGTATATATGTTTAGATTTATTTCCTCCTAATAGCATATATGTTTAAATTCCAAGTTTAAATTTTTGTTAATTGCATATTATTTTCATTCCTAAGAAGAGATGAAATAGTTACCAAATCACTCCTTCTTGTTAAATAAACATAGTACTAATTATTTTTTATAAATTAAACATTCTTTCATTATTGAATTGTATTTAATGACTAATGATTACTTTGGATGGTTTATCCATTCCAAAGTGACCAAAATGGCTTTTATCAAGTGGTGCATAGCATATATAAATCCTGAGGTGCTAGGGGCATTCAAATTGAAACTTCAATTTTGTAGAAAGACTGCAAAGCTTTAACCAGGGATTCATTCTGTTTTCTTTTTTTACTGTTTCAATTTGATATTTTTGTTTTTTTCCCTCTCAGATGCAATTTTTATCTCACTCTGTACTTTTTTTATACTAAAATTAGTTTTTTTATATTAAAAAAAAAAGAACAAAACAAAAGAATATCCATGTACATATCCTGAGTGGGAGTTAAGCTCAAAAGAACTAAAGAAGTATAGAAGAACATTGAATCTGAATCGGAAAATATTTCATCAATCTTTTTTATATAACTAGTTTCAACAAATAAGGAAGAGGGTCCGTACCTACAAATACTTGTGAGTGAAGAAGACATTGTTGGTCTTATAACACTAGAGGGCGAGGAACTTTATGTAGGGGAAGAGATGTTTTAGCACGATGACTACTCCAACTTGTAATTCTGCAAAGTTCTAAGTAGAAAATGTATGGAATCATTGCTTCTTTGTGATGTTAAATTTAGATGTAAGCATGTAACTCCATTGTTATACTTGTATGAGAAAAGTATAAATCTTTACGACTTTCCTCCGTATGCTTTGTTTGTCCTTTTTTTTTTTTTTTTGCATTTCATCTGATGCAATGTCCATTATATAGTGGGCCATATAATTATTATTACGGATATAGATCCTTTGCTGCGCACGTCTAAAACGCGGCTTTATGCCGCGTTTTGGCTTTTTTATATTTTTATTAATTTATTTTAATAATAATATATTTATTTTAATTTAATTTAATTACTTAAATTATTTTTAAATTTATTTTAATAAAATCATTTTTAAAAAAATCTTACTTAAAAAATTATTTTTCTTTAAAAATATTTTTATCTTGATTTTATAAATAAAAATTTAATAAATTTGTTTAACTAATTAAAATAAGAATTTATTTAAATTATATTTTTATTTAAATTATATAAATTTTTAATTATAATATATATGAACATATATTTAACACAGCTATTTATTGCATTTTATTTTATTTTTCTATTTTTTTTTAAATTTATTTTAATAACAATAAATTTATTTTAATTTAATTAAATCACAAAAAATAAATTAAATTATATTTTTAGTAATTAAAATTATTATTTTAAAAAATTATATTTTTATATTAACTATGTAATTATAACAGATAAAAAATATTTTAAATATTTATTTTAAAATATATAAAAAATTCATCATTATTTTAAGTAAAATGTTTAAAAAATTAAAATTTAAAACAATTAAATTAAAATACATATTTTTAAAATATCAAAATAAAATTTGACTCTTTTACTTTTAAATTTTAAAAAATTTTGATGATATAATTTAATTAAAACAAATATATTATTATTAAAAAAAATTTTAAAAAAATTTTAAAATCAAAACGCGACAAAAAAAAGCCGCGTTTTGAACGCGCAGCATCCTCTGCTGCGCCTTTCCATATCCTATTATTACATAGTGTTTCAGATAATTGATGAAGCAATATAACTGAAATCCCCTTTCGATTTAGATCAAACAAAAGTGAATTAGTGGTTCAATTTTTTTATTTATTTCTTTTTTTTACATGCCATCTTCTGCAGAATTTTCCACCGACTTTGCCACAACCCTCTCATCCTAAGCCCACTGTGCCACCATTTCCAGCACCTCTTCCTCGTTCATGAAGTAAATTTGTATCAGTCTGAAGTTGTTGTGCACTTACATATGATTGATGCATTTGTATTAGTATGAAATTATCTGCTATTCCCAGTTCATTTTTTTTCTCTTTTTATACTTTGTAGCAATAGTAAAAAGCTCGCATAGACAAAAAAAACAGTATTTTAAATTTCACATCAAACAAAAGAAAATAAATACAATGAGAGGCTGAAAGCCTCGTACAACTCAACCCTCACATACACAAAGCAAATCTAAAGCTATATATATTTTCTATATATATTATATGCCGCTGACAACATCAAGCCAGAGGCTAAAGTAGCATAGGACGAACATGTGAAATTATTTTAAGGGCTAGGGGATGAAGGTGGTGGGGAGGGGAAAGGAATGGAAGGAATAGTGGGGATTGGGGGAATGTTGGGCAATGGGGGAAGGGTGGCCTTTGGGAGTGTTGGATTAATGGTGGGCATGCTAGGAAGAGGAGGCAGAGCATTGGGTTTAGGCAAAGGGGGAATATTGACTTGAGGCAGTGTTGGATTAATGGTGGGCATGCTAGGAAGAGGAGGCAAAGCATTGGGTTTAGGCAAAGATGGGATACCAGGCAAAGGTGGAATATTGGCCTGAGGCAATGTTGGAATTGACGGCAAAGGTAGAACTGTTTTAGGCAAAGTGGGAATAGTACCTGGAAAGTTTGGTGAAACAGATGGGTTGGTTTGCAGAAGATGGCGAGCTGCTAGGCTTAAACTCATCATGCTTGAGATGGTAAGAGCAAGAAGGAAAGCTGTGTTGACGGATTTGGCAGAAGCCATGGCTGAATGGAATTGCAATTAAGAGTGAAAGAATTAGAAGAGGATGTGAAAAAGGGACTTTGCTTTCAGTTTTTATGAGAAGCTAAGGAAGAGTTTGGTCTTATATAGATAGAACCAGCTAAAGCGTGTATGCGATTTAGAGAACCAAAAAGACACTTTTGAGATCTTGTGTTAGTTCACCTTAATTCCTATATTTGAAAACTCAATCTTATGTGGTCAGAGTCATAAAGTGGTTGGTTGTTGTTATAACTCCTTAACTTTCAATCGTAGGCCAACTATTATGTTTTTAAATGCTGTAAGAGGAAAGATAAAAAAACAAATTTGTTTCTCTTTTTTTGTTTATAAAAAAAAAAGTTGTAGGTAATGTAAAGTTACTCCTTTCAAAACTAAAACATGCGACAAGCTTTATTAAAAATTTATAATAATACTTATACATTATCAATTAAAAAAGAATGCGTATAAAAATTGAACCAAAATTTTATTAGCTAATCCAATCTACTTGTCCACTTAACTAATATATATATTCTAGATCATTCGGCTCCCTTGGAAGAATTGGATTTGAAAATAGGGTAAAATACCTAATGGTTGGTTTAACTAATTGAGGTCCCGAATATCAATTTTTATAGCCAATAGGCGTTTCACACCGCTATCATGTGCTCATTTGACCATTATTGAAGACATTATTAATTATTTGGATCTAATTGAGGGCACACGAGATGCCATGCATTAATAAAATTGAAATGATTTCAGTCAAAATTTAGGTACGTTTTCAATTTTTTTATCTTGAATATAATTGTTTGGGTCTATCTTTAAAGCCATTTTATTTATAAAAAAATTACATATTCGACTTTTTTTTTCATTTGGACACGAACTCACTCTACAGTTGACAACGACGGTGAAGTGACTTACAAAGTGACGAAAATAGTGATGAACTAGTAGTAGTGAATTGAAAAAATTTTAAATGATTTATTTATTTATATGAGAACAAAAAGTTTTAATTGAAGTAAAATTTATTAAACCTTCCCTTTCCAAATCAAGGGGGAGAGGAGGGGTTTGGGATGGGTGGGGTTTCAATTATTCTTTTATCCTTATCACATTTTTTTTATTTTATAAAAAAAATATAAATAAAAGTAATATTGAAAACTTTAATTTTCCAATTAAACTCACTTCTCTTCTTATTGATAGTAACTTTTAAACAACGAGATATCACTGATCATCTATTTTTTTATTAGACTTCTTGAACAATGTGAGAACTCTTTGAGTTTTTACTCTATCTTATTCCATTCCCATCAAAACTATCAAACAAATCCTAAAATAATATGAGGCATATAGCAACGTACATGTCTTGGGAGAGCATAAATTTTCCTTTAAGCCATTTGCTCCCTAGGATTTAGAGAGATGGCAATTAAGTGAGTAAGCACAGATTCAAGGCATATAGCATGCTTCATGCATCTTTAGATTCTTAAAGTTTTTGATGGAATTGTATGAATATAGATGATTTTGTAATGTTAAGGTCAAGATCATATCAATTAAAATAACACAACAAAATGTTAGCGAACATCATCAGAGTAGAACAAATGGTAAGTAGATAGATTTGTAATTTAATAGTCACGAGTTCGAATTCAAACTTATTATTTGTCTTTTAATGATGGATGGAGTTATCTGTACTTTAAATTTTTTCTTTATAAAAAAAGGTTATGGAGGACAAAAGATAAACAAAAGGTTCAATACTAATACGAGTTGGCATAGATGACAAATATTTGAATTCTTTAAGTACGCTATCTTGCATTCAAATACAGGCCATGTGTGTAGAGTAGATTCCTTTAGAAGAAAAATGCCTACTTCGTCAATCTCATACCTTCAAGAGATTAGTCTATTGATTTCTAGTTGAGAGGATATGTGAGAACCCAAAAAATAAAAAATAAAAGACAAACAAAAGGTTCAATGAAAAAGAATCAACAAGATCATTCAGCCCAAATGAAGCAAACTCAGGAAGATTGAAGTTATTTTCAATGGATTGGTTTAAAATAAACTCATGCCGCCATTCAAAATATGTGCCAAGTCGGAGGCCCATGTAGCTAAACCAGCCCATTAGCTTTCCCCTTCTATATAGTTTAATTATTACTTTTTTTTTCGGATTCTTGCTTCTCAAGAGGCCCAGTTTACTTTTTAGTACTTAGTAGTTGTTGCTTTTATAATGTTGAATTGCTGATGTTCCATGTCAAAAAAAAAAAACAAAAACAAAAAAGAAGTTCCTGATGTTATCCAACGAAGAAAATTTAATTAATCTTTTAAAGTCTTACTTCTTTTTTTCTCTAATTTTTTTAAAATTATTTATTTATTATTATATAAAAAAATTAATATTAAATTTATTGAAACTAGTCATTTTAATAAAAATATATTATAATTAATTATTTTCTTTCATTTAATGTTTTATTTCATTTTCTTTGTTAATTTTAAACATTCAAACAACACAAACTAAATTGAGGCTAAAGGATTTATGCACTGTAACCCTAAGAAGTTGACAATATATATAGTAGAATTTGAACTTGTAATTGGCCTTAGCCAGTCCGAAAATTTAAAAAAGAACGTGTATCAATACTTTTAAAAATAAAATCTTATTCATACAAAAAAAAAATAGTCTTATTGTGTCAAATAAATGTTTAAAGTACTCTTGTATTAATTACAAAATAATATTTTAAATTATATTTAAAATTTATATTTTATTGCGTCGCAGTGTCATATCATAATGTCTTTGCTTTTATATTTAATATTTATAGTTTTTCGTGTGACTATTAACTAATCGAATTGTAATATGAGACTATTTTCAATTATAATAAATAAGAATAATTTATTTTTTTCAAGTGCAAATAAAACAAATGATCATTCATCATGGTAAACTGAAAACGTCGAAATACAATCTCAGTTATTATATTTTACATGCAGTATGCAAAATCCCCACTCATTCGAAGGTAAAAAAGTACTGAAATTATTCATCTACATTTGGCAGTATAATAATAAATAAAACAACAATAACACAATCTAGATCTTCAGTTTATCGCTATAAAACAGCACCAAAGCAGTTAATCTCACAAAATCAGTGCTTATGGAGCTTGTGCAGAGAATATTCTCAGGGTATTAAGGGTATGTTTGGCAGTGAAGTTGGTGCCAAGTGGGATAGCGGAAATGGTGGGTAGCCTACAAAGAGGAGGAAGAGAAGGCAGAGGCGGATAGGAAGAAATGGGGGAAAGGGAATTGAAGGAAATTGTGGCAAAGTTGGGAAGCTAGGAAAACCTGGTATAGTAGGTGGTGTTGTTTGTAGAAGATGGCGAGTTGCTTGGCTCAGACTCATGCTTGAGAAGCACAGAGCAGTGAAGAAGGCTGCAATGATAGAAGAGGCCATAGCTGAAGGAATTGCAAGAATGAAGCAGCAGGATTGATGAAGGAGGATTTCGTAGTGTTAGTTTTATGTTTGGGAAGCCAAGGATAGTTCATTGCCTTGTATACATGGAATAATTCTTAGGCGCAGACATAAAAGACTAGTAAATATTTTAGTATGGATATCATTAAAAATTATGTTTAATATATTAATATATCTCTTTATAATTAACTTGGTCTACTTATATTTTGTATATTAAATTTACCTAAATTTTTTTTTTCAGATGATACAAGTATAGTCACATATTTTAAATATAAAACTAATATTATTTGACATATTAAAAATGTCTCTTCCCACAAGTATTTTTTATATTTTCAAATTTCAGATATTATAAAGATTTCTTAATCACTGAATTTAACTTTGCTTACTATTTGAGTTACAAATTTATGAGTATATAAATTTTTTCCATATATAAGTGATGTAAAGGATTAAATCAATTATAAATTAATATATAAATATATCAAATATTTTCTTAGTAAAATTTATTTTTAATATATTTACGTATTTATTTATAATTAATTTAGTTTATTTATGTTTGATAAATTATATGTACCTCAAATTTTCATCAAAATTATGTTATTTGGACTTTGGAGCAGCAAAAGGCGCCTTTTGAGATGCTTTGTTAATTCACCTTCTTGTATTTGCTAGAAAAATACTTAAAATTGTTAAGGTGGTTAGTTAGTAACTCTTTTATGACCTCTCTGAATCATCAATTATTAAATTATGAACGTGTTAATTGAGGATCATTGAAATTTTTTTACTAAATAATTAACTTGAAGCCAATTATTCATATTTTTACATTAATTAATAAAAATTCTTTTAAGAAATGCAAACAATATACACACTTCCTACAATATTTTATAAAATTTAAATAAATATAATATAAACTGTTATTAAAAAATTTAATTAATTAAATGAAAGAATTTTTTTTAGCTTTGAAAACTATTATCGGACCAATTAAGCTATTTCTTGTGACTTGGGAGCCGCCTGAGGCTAGCTCAGGTGGTGGGCGACTGGGGGATTTAAGGAAGGGTGTGTGTGTTCGAGTCTCGTGAATGCATTAAAATAAGTATTATGGATAGATGGCTCGTAGGATAACTTTTATGATAATGTAAATGGAAGATTAAATATAAAAAATGGTTCCTTGAAAAATACACTATTCAAGGTTTTTGTTTATGAAAATATCACTTTCAACAAGTTAATTAGTTCCTAAAAATTACATAATCATTGCAAATTGATTTTATTTTTTTCCCTCACATTTTTCATTAAAAAATTTTGAAATATTATAAAACCAGCTGACAAATATTTAATATTCACATAAGAGTCCATTTAAAAAAAATGCGCTATTTAAATAATGTATAACACAAAATCATCATATTAGAGAATTAGGGATTTCGAAATACTCAAGCCAAAATGAAAATTGTGTTATATACTCTTAAAATGATGCATTGTTTTTTTTTTTTTTCTAGATTCATTACCACATAAGAATGGGTTGTTAATTTGTTATATAACATTATAAGGTCTCAAGTCAACTTTTTCAGACAAAATATGAAAATTAATAACAAAACCAATTTATAATAATTTTATATTTTTCAAGGATTAACCCATTTAAAATAATATTGTATGATTAAATTTTCAAATAATGTATTTTTCAAGGACTATTTTATATATTTATTATAAACCAAACATAGAAAAGTAAAACATAATCTCATATTACATACAGTAATGGAAAAACCAATAAGAAGGTTCCAACAATAAATAAACAATAATAACATCATCCCCAATATCTTTACAAGAAATTCTCACATACACAATAAAAGCTAGGACGATCCACATACTAATTTCTCTTATATATGACTAAACGGCAAAATACAAAAAGCAGCTAACAGAAAACCAGAAGCCAACTCCAGATATTATGGCTGATAATGATCCAAGTCTAGCATAGCAGATTCAGGGCGTGGAGGTGGTGGTGCAGAGAGGAAAAGGATGCAGGGAAAAGAGGTTGGGATGGTGGGGATGGAGGGAATGTTTGGCAAAGAACCCAGAATGATTATATAATGATAAAGGCGAATGTTTGATGTGCGGCCAAATAATGTCACAAGCTCAAACTAAGGTCAGGCTGAAAAAAGTGACTGGATTGGACGTTGGACGTTGATTAATTGTATTCGTATAAATTAATCTAAACACTTCTCAACCTCAATAAAACAAAATTAGAAAACAAGAAAATGTTAAGGTGCATACAATATATAAGCTTGTATTGATTAGTAAATTTGAAAGGCTTTATTCTATTTATTATACTGTTAAAAATGATATATAGGTAAGATGTTGAACTACCAAATACCAATACTAAGACTAGTCTACCAAACTATCCTCCATACCTATCCACGTGCCACTAGACTCATTGCTTCATCTATAAAAGCCCACACATAACATCTCAAAACCATAATCATAATCGCACCAAAAACAATTTGCAAAGATAATATATTAAAGTCCCATTGATCCAGAACTTGTCATCTGCTTGCTCCAATTCCACATGGCTTCCAACAATTTTCCATCATTCATTTTACCACTTATGCTTCTAACCTTCTCATCAATGAGCAGTCTTCTATAATCAACTTTACCTCAGCCAAAAGCTCCTGATGAGCTTCCTAAACCTGAATTATCCCCACTTCCTCAGCTTCCAAACATCCCTAAGCCTCAGCTTCCATCACTACCTAAGCCAGAGTTGCCACCACTTCAAAAGCCAGAATTACCTATTATGCCAAAGCCTGAAGTGCCTTAAGTTCCAGAAGTTCCTAAGGTAGAGTTTCCTAAAGTCCCTGAAGTGTCATTGCCTCGAGTGCCTAAGGTTGAGCTGCCACCATAGCAAAAACCTGAGGCTCCTAAAGTCCTTGAAATGCCTAAGCCTGAGGTGTCTAAAGTATCTAAATTAGCTAAACCAGAGTTGCCCTAACTGCCCAAGGTTGAGTTGCCACCATTGCCTAAGCCTAAGTTGCCTACAGTTCCAAAGCCAGAAGTGCCTATGCCAGAGTTGCCTCATGTGCCTAAAGTTGAGCTGCCACCATTGCAAAAGCCAGAGGTGCCTAAAGTACCAGAAATGACTAAGCTAGATTTACCCCAAATGCCTAAAGTTGAGTTGCTAACATTGCCTAAACTTGAGTTACTTGTAGTTCCAAAGCCAGAAGTTCCTAAAGTTCCTGAAATACCAAAGCCCCACCCTACCACTAATCCTTAAACTAGTATCTATCATGCTCTTCATTATATTGTCTCAACTCATAAGGAGTAGCTATATAGTAGCTTATATAGTTTAATGGGTGCATAATTTATCATTCATTGTTACCTGAGATGGTTAACTCTGCCTATATTCGTATAGCCGGTCTCAAGCCCGGATAAAAGAGGAGGGTTGTGTTAGGCGTGCGACAGCCAACGTAAAACTTTGTCATAACCGCATGAACATGGATAAACGACAGAGATGAAAATGTTGCGCTGGATGTGTGGACACACCAGAAGAGATATGATTAGAAATGAGTGCATTAGAGAGAAAGTTAGGATAGCACCTACTGTGGAGAAGATGGTTGAATCTCGCTTAAGGTGGTTTGGCCATGTGTGGAGAAAATCTACAGAAGCCCTAGTGAGAAGAGTAGATCGGATGGAGAATAGTCCAATAATTAGAGGTAATGGGAGGTCAAAGAAAACAATAAGTGAAACTATTAAAAATGATTTAATAGTTAATAACTTATCTATTGATCTCATCCATGATAGGCCACTATGGCGCTGTTTGATCCATGTAGCCGACCCCACCTAGTGAGAAAAGGCTTAATTGTTGTTGTTGTTGTTATTTGTTACCTGAGATGGCTCTATTATAGAAAGGCTATAAAGCCAGAACAAGGGATTCTATTTTCGTTTGTTACTATTTCAACCTATAGGATTTTTACACTTAAACTACTTTTTTTTTCTATATTATACATTGGCTATGTTCCTATGAGGCACAGACACAGACATGGACATGGGACACGACAAGGACACGGTATATATAAATTTCAAAAAAATGCAGGACATGACACGTTGAAAAAATGTGAATTAAAAAAAACAAATATATATATATATATATATATATATATATATAGACACACACACACACACACACACATACACAATAACATATAATGAGTTATAATTCATAATACAACTTGATATCCAAAAATTGTTATAAATTTACAACACGGTCAACATTCATTTTTCTTCAATAACCTCTTGATCACTGCCATTATTTGCATCCCATTTATTAGTGAAAAAAAAACTCTTTCAAATTCTGGTTCATCCAATGATAGATTTACAACTGATAAAATTCCAATGGATTCAAACACATTATCAAAACAATCTTCTCCAATATCCCACATCTTGGTATCACTTTGCATTTATTGTGGGTTTACCCTTGACAAAGCTGAAGATTGTTATAAACAAACACTAAATCTTGGATATGTTTTGGTGTCAATTTGTTCCTTCTAAACGAGTGAATGAATAAATATGTACTCCAATTTCTCTCACAACAAGAGGAGGAAGATGGTTGTCCAACAAATATAAAAGCAAAGCTTTGAAAAAGTAGAGTAGAGTGATTATGAATTGCCCACAAAAAATGTGGCTCCATATCCACTTTTTGATCAATAGAGTTCAATTCAACAAAATTTTCTAAACAAGTAGAGAATTTCACATATTCCACATAAACCTTTTTCAAACTATTAAGATCTTAAAAAATTCTCTTCAAATACTTCATTCTCTCTCTTATTATTTCTTCATCATTGTGTAGAAGGACTCTATTAGAAGCTTCATTCAACCAAGATTGACTAAAATACCTATAAAAAAATTGAAACAATATATTATTATCATTAACATAATGAAGTTAAAAAACACAACTTAACAAAAAATAAGAATAAGAATAAAAATACCTAGGGGTCAAAGAATGTGCTAGAAAAAGAAAATGTGTGTTTCTTTTAGTCCACCTTTACACCAACATATTATACATCACATTAAAGAATGATGACTCCTCATAATCTAACTTGCCTTCATGGCAAAATATTGCTTTCTTCACTTGCTTAATTATACTATCTCACCCTTCATATATTTTGTTAAGACCAGGCTTATCAGTGTTAGTCATTCTCAACATTTCATAAATTAGAGAGGTGAAAGCATGAATAAAATCAATTTTCTCCCACCACACATCATTAAAAAATTTATCCTTTATAAATTGAGTTTTTCTCGCATCATCCTTCCTATAAAGATTTCATTTATCACTAACCAACATTGATTGTAAGCCATCATTTACAAGTTTAAATTTCTTCAACATAATAATTATTGAAGCAAATCTAGTATCTGCAATGGCAAACCACTTCAAAAGAACAAATTCATTAAAGATAGCAAATCTCATATTATGATTCACAATAAAATTCTTTATCATTATAGTATCATTGGCTATTTCCCTTATCCAACCAAGTTCATTAAAAACAACTTTATTATCCTCCTTATTTTTTATATAGTAAATGCTCTTCAAGGCTAAATTTAATATATGAACCACACAAAGAGTTCAAAAAATATGAGGATACTCAACAGCTACTAGACCCCTGCAGCTTTACAAATTGGAGAACCATCAAAAATAACATTGAGGAAATGTAAATTAAAAAAAACAAAAATTATATATATATACACACACACACACACAATAACATATAATGAATTATAATTCATTATACAACTTAATATCAAAAAATTGTCATAAATTTACAACACAATTAACATTCATTCTTCTTCAATAACCTCTTAATTATTGCCATTATTTGCATCCCCTTCACTAGTGAAAAAAAATCTTTTCAATTCTAGTTCATCTAATGATAAATTTACAACAGATAAAACTCCAACGGCTACAAACACATCATCAAAACAATCTCCTCTAATATCCCACATCTTGGTATCACCTTGCATATATTGTGGGTTTCTCCTTGACAAAAGCCAAAAATTGTTATGAACAAACACAAAATTTTGGATATGTTTTGGTGTCAATTTGTTCCTTCTAAATGAGTGAATAAATGAGAATATCATTCAATTTCTCTCAAAAAAAGAAAAGGAATATGGTAGTCCAACAAACTTAAAAGCAAGGCTTTGAGAAGTAGAGTAGAGTGACAATAAATTGCCCACAAAAAATGTGGCTCCAATTCCACTTTTTGATCAATAGAGTCCAATTCACCAAATCTTCTAAACAAGTAGATAATTTCATATATTCCACATAAACCTTTTTCAAACCATTGGGTTCTTGAAAAATTCTCTTCAAGCACTTCATTCTCTCTCTTATTATCTCTCCATATTTATGCAAAGAGACTCTATTAGAAGCTTCATTCAACTAAGATTGACTTTAATACCTATAAAGAAAATTGAAACAATATATTATTATCATTAATATAATGAAGTTAAAAAATACAACTTAGCAAAAAATAAGAATAAAAATACCTAGGGATCAAAGAATGTGCTAGGAAAAGAAAATGTGTCTTTCTTTTAGTCCACCTTTACACCAACATATTATACATCACATTAAAGAAGGACGACTCCTCATAATCTAACTTGCATTCATGGCAAAATATTGCCTTCTTCACTTGCTCAATTATACTATCACACCCTTCATATATTTTATGAAAACTAAGTTTATCAGTGTCTGTCATTCTCAACATATCATAAATTGGAGAGGTAAAAGTAAGAATAAAATCAATTTTATCCCACTACACATCATTAAAAATTTTATCCTTCATAAATTGAGTTTTTCTCACATCATCATCCCTATAAAGATTTCATTTATCACTAACCAACATTAATTGCAAGCCATCCTTTACAAGTTTAAATTTCTTCAACATAATAATTATTGAAGCAAATCTAGTATCTACAATGGCAAACCACTTCAAAAGAACAAACTCATTAAAGATAGCAAATCTTATATTATGATTCACGATAAAAAAATTTATCATTATAGTATCATCGGCTATTTCCCTTATCCAACCAAGTTCATTAAAAGTAACTTTATTACCCTCCTTATTTTTTATATTGTAAATGCTCTTCAAGAATAAATTTAATACATAGACCACACAAGGAGTCCAAAAATTATGAGGATACTAAACATCTAGTAGACCCCTGCAACTTTATATATTGGAGCATTATCAGTAATAACATTGAGGAAACGTGAATTAAAAAAAATTATATATATATATACACACACACACACACAATAACATAGAATGAGTTATAATTCATTATACAACTTAATATCAAAAAATTCTCATTAATTTACAACACAATCAACATTCATTCTTCTTCAATAACCTCTTGATCACTGCCATTATTTGCATCCCCTTCACTAGTGAAAAAAAATCTTTTCAATTATGGTTCATCCAATGATAAATTTTCAATCGATAAAATTTCAACAGCTTCTAACACATCATCAAAACAATCTCCTCTAATATCCCACATTTTGATATCACCTTGCATATATGTGGGTTTCTCCTTGATAAAAGTTGAAGACTGTTATGAACAAACACTAAATTTTAGACATCTTTTGGTGTCAGTTTGTTCCTTCTAAATAAGTGAATGAATGAGTATGTGCTCCAATTTCTCTCACAACAAGAGCAGGAAGATGGTTGTCCAAAAAAAATTAAAAGCAAGGCTTTGAAGAAGTAGAGATGAGTGACCATAAATTGCCCACAAAAATGTGGCTCAATATCCCCTATTTGATCAATAGAATCCGATTTAACAAAATCTTCTAAACAAGTGAGGAATTTCACATATTCGACATAAACATTTTTTAAGTCATTGGGATCTTGAAAAAATATCTTCAAGCACTTCATACTCTCTCTTGTTATCTCTCCATCTTTGTGTAGAGGAACTCTACTCGAAGCTTAATTCAACCAAAATTGACTATAATACCTATAAATAAAATTGGAACAATATATTATTATCATTAACATAATGGAATTAAAAGACACAATTTAGCAAAAAATAAGAATAAGAATACCTAAGGGTCAAAGAATATGCTAAGCAATGAAAATGTGTGTTGTTTTTAGTCCACCTTTACACCAACATATTATACACCACATTAGAGAAGGTTGACTCCTCATAATCTAACTTATCTTCATGGCAAAATATTGTCATCTTCACTTACTCAATCATACTATCTCACCCTTCATATATTTTGTGAAGACTAGACTTATCAGTATCTGCTATTCTTAACATATCATAAATTGGAGAGGTGAAAGTAAGAATAAAATCAATTTTATCCCACCACACATCATTAAAAAATTTATCATTTATAAATTGAGTTTTTCCCACATCATCCTCCCTATAAAAATTTCATTTATCATTAATCACCATTGATTGCAAGCCATGTTTTACAAGTTTAAATCTCTTCAACATAATAATTATTGAAGCAAATCTAGTATCTGCAATGACAAACCATTTCAAAAGAACAAACTCATCAAAGATAGCAAATCTCATATTATGATTCACAATAAAAAATTTTATCATTATAGCATCATCGGCTATTTCTTTTATCCAACCATGTTCATTAAAAATAACTTTATTACCCTCCTTATTTTTTACATTGCAAGTGCTCTTCATGGCTAAATTTAATGTATAGACTACACAAGGAGTCCAAAAGATATGGGAATACTGAACCTCTAAACCCCAGCAGCTTTACAAATTGGAGTACTATCGGTGACAACATTGAGGAAACGTGAATTAAAAAAAATTATACACACACACACACACATAAACACACATAGACAATAACATATAATGAGTTATAATTCATATTACAACTTGATATAAAAAAATTGTCATAAATTTACAACACAATCAACATTCATTCTTCTTCAATAACCTCTTGATCACTGCCATTATTTGCATCCCCTTCATTAGTAAAAAAAGATCTTTTCAATTCTGGTTCATCTAATGATAGATTTACAATCGATAAAACTCCAATGGTTTCTAACACATTATCAAAATAATCTCTTCCAATATCCCATATATTGGTATCACCTTGCATATATTGTGGGTTTTTCCTTGACAAAATCCAAAGATTGTTATGAAAAAACACTAAATCTTAGACATGTTTTGATATCAATTTGTTCCTTCTAAATGAGTGAATGAATGAGTATGTACTCCAATTTCTCTCACAACAACAGGAGGAAGATGGTGATCCAACAAAATTAAAAGCAAGGCTTTGAAGAAGTAAAGTGGAGTGAACAAGAATTGGCCCCAAAAAATTTAGTTTCATATCCCCTCTTTGATCAATAGAGTCCAATTTAGCAAAATCTTCTAAACAAGTGGAGATTTTAACAAATTCCACATAAACCTTTTTCAAGTCATTAGGATCTTGAAAAATTTTCTTGAAGCACTTCATTCTCTCTCTTATTATCTCTCCATCTTCGTGTGGAGGGATTCTATTAGAAACTTCATTCAATCAAGATTGACTATAATACCTATAAAGAGAATTAAAAAAATATATTATTATCATTAGCATAATATCGTTAAAAAACATAACTTAGCAAAAAAATAAGAATAAGAATACCTAGGGGGTCAAAGAATGTGCTAGGCAATGAAAATGTGTGTTCCTTTTAGTCCACCTTTACACCAACATATCTTACACCACATTAAAAAATGTTGACTCCTCATAATCTAACTTGCCTTCATCACTTACTCAATCATACTATCCCAACCTTCATACATTGTTTGAAGACTAGGTTTATCAGTGTCTGTTATTCTCAACATATCATAAATTGGAGAGGTGAAAGACTGAAAGTAAGAATAAAATCAATTTTGTCCCACCACACATCTTTAAAAAATTTATCTTTCATAAATTGATCTTTTCCCACATCATCCTCTCCATAAAGATTTCATTTATCGCTGATCACCATTGATTGCAAGCCATGCTTTACAAGCTTAAATCTCTTTAACATAATAATTATTGAAACAAATCTAGTATTTGTAATGGAAAATAACTTCAAAAGAATAAAATCATTAGAGATAGAAAATCTCATATTATGATTCACAAAAAAAATTCTTTATCTTTATAGCATGATCGGCTATTTCCCTTATCCAACCAAGCTCATTCACAACAACTTTAATACCATCCTTAGTTTTTACATTAAAAATGCTCTTCAAGACAAAATTTAATGTATGGACCACAAAAAGAGTCCAAAAGATATGTGGATACTCAATCTTTACTATACTACATCGGCTTTACAAATTTAATCATTATCAGTGATAACATTGAGGACATAAAAAAAATAGAAATTATATATATATATATATATATATATATATATATATATACATGCGTGCGTGCACGCGCAATAACATATAGTGAGTTATAATTCATTATACAACTTAATTTTCAAAAATTGTCATAAATTTACAACACAATCAACATTCATACTTTTTCAATAACCTCTTGATCACTGTCATTATTTGCATCACGTTCATTAGTGAAAAAAAATCTTTTAAATTCTGGTTCATCCAATGATAGATTTACAACCAATAAAACTTCAATGGCTTCTATCACATCATCAAAACAATCTCCTCTAATATCCCACATCTTGGTATCACCTTGCACATATTGTGAGTTTCTCCTTGACAAAAGCCGAAGATTGTTATGAACAAACACTAAATCTTGGACATATTTTGGTGTCAATCTGTTCCTTCTAAATGAGTGAATGAATGAATGAATGAATGAGTATGTGCTCCAATTTCTCTTACAACAAGAAGAGGAAGATGGTTTTCCAACAAACTTAAAAGCAAAGCTTTGAAGAAGTAAGAGTGGAGTGACCATGAATTGTCCACAAAAAATGTGGCTCCATATCCCCTCTTTGATCAATAGAGTCTGATTCAACAAATCTTCTAAACAAGTGAAGAACTTTACATATTCCATATAAACATTTTTCAAGTTATTGGGATCTTGAAAAAATCTCTTCAATCACTTCATGCTCTCTCTTGTTATCTCTCCATCTTTGTGTGATGGTACTCTATTAAAAGATTCATTCAACCAAGATTGACTATAATACTTATAAAGAGAATTGAAACAATATATTATTATCATTAACATAATGAAGTTAAAAAATACAACTTAGCAAAAAATAAGAATAAGAATACTTAGGGGTCAAAAAATATGCTAGGCAATGAAAATGAGTGTTGCTTTTAGTCCCCCATTACACCAATATATCATACACCACATTAAAGAAAGTCGACTCCTCATAAGTTAACTTGTCTTCATGGCAAAATATTACCTTCTTCATTTTCTCAATCATATTATCCCACCCTTCATATATTTTGTGAAGACTAAATTTATCAGTGTCTATCATTCTCAATATATCATAAATTAGAGATGTGAAAGTTAGAATAAAATCAATTTTGTCTCACCACACATCTTTAAAAATTTTATTCTTCACAAATTGAGCTTTTCCCACATCATTCTCCCTATAAAGATTTCATTTATCATTAATCGTCATTGATTGCAAACTATGCTTTACAAGTTTAAATCTCTTCTATATAATAATTATTGAAGCAAATCTAGTATCCGCAATGACAAACAACTTCTAAAGAAAAAACTCATTGAAGATAACAAATCTCATATTACGATTCATGATAAAAAAAAATTATCATTATAGCATCATCAGCTATTTCCCTTATCCAATCAAACTCATTAAAAGTAACTTTATTACCCTCATTATTTTTTACATTGCAAATGCTCTTCAAGGCTAAATTTAATGTATGGACCACACAATGAGTCCAAAAGATATAAGAATACTCAACCTCTATTAGACTCCTACAGCTTTACAAACTGGAGTATTATCAATGATAACATAAACCATATTCTCTACTCTCACTTATCTAATTACACTAAAAATGGCATTTGCTATGAACTCTTTGTCTTTGTACTCACCTTCACAATTAATGGTTTTTATGAATATAGGGCCACTTTCTGTCACAGCAATAAAATCAATAAGAGGCCGTCTATGTAGATCTGACCATCCATTACAAAAAATGGTGACTCTCTTTTCCTTCCATGTTGTTTTTATAGGTTGTAACATCGTCTCAATATATGCATTTTCTTGTTGTAACAAAGAATTCCGCAATAAATTGTAGACTTGAGATATGAAGCCGGCCAAATTATAATTGCAAGCATAATTAAAAGAACTCAAATAATAATAATTTCTAGTAAGATAGAATGGTAGGTCCCCTGAATAGAACATTTTGGCAATATAAGCTCTTAATTCATCTTTTTCATGGTTACGATATGCCTTCTCAAGAGGGCTTTCCTCTTCACCCTTTCTTTTTTTGGTTCCACCTTTCAAACTCCCAACTCTAAATTAATGGAATGAAGAACTAGTGCTACTTGATGAGCCAATCTTTGATGCATCACTAGATGGTGACAATAGAACTTTCTTTAACATTGATGTAAGCTATCTTTCACAAGCATCATCTTTTAATTTTTTTCATATCAACAAGATCTTTATTAGAAACTTTATTGCATGCCTCTATACCAAACCCTTTTAACTTTACTAAATGAGCTCTAACTATAGAATAAGTTTCTTTATAATCATTTTCATAATAGTTGCATGTGAAAAGAACATTTTCTCGACCCCTTATTTCTTTTTTCCCTTTTATAACAAACCTCCACAAAAGTTTGTAATCATCTCTTTGTACACTATCTTCGCCACTATTTACATTTCTAAAACCAAAACTTTGAGACATCTTAAATAAAATAAAATAAAAAGAAAATTAAGAATCATATCACATACTCTGGACTCCCTATTTACTATGTCTAATGTCTTTTGTGTTTGCCATTTCTTAGCCCATCACAAGAACCTATTCCCAAAATATACATAGTTAATCACAAAAATAGAAGCAATTGGCATCTAGATCAGACAAAAATAGAAACAATTAATCACAGAACCCACAAGACATAAGTAAATGCATAAATCAATTCATCAGTCATCACAAATTTTAATCATAGAAACAAGTAGACCGAGAGAGCTGAGGCACAAGTAATCCTCAGTTCATCACAATTAATCACTCATAGAACGTTGAAAAAAGAAAGCAACAAGTGAATGGACTATCATTATTTCATAAAGCAACTATGAATAGAATATGAAGCATGATATAGAGCATTCAGAGGCACAGTACAAAGCATTGAACAACAGAGAAAACAGGCACGGTACAAAGCATAAAGCAACTAATCCATTTCTATTTTTGATCCTAATACATTTCCTATTTCTCCTAATACATTTTCTTCTTCTATCGGCTATCACAAATCCAAGTGAATGGAACAACAGAGAAGATATGTAGAAATTGAAAAACACGAACTTGGACCATTTGTTGGAGCAAAACCAGACAAAAGGCAAAACAAGTGTCACTACACGTTGTGAAAATATTTTCCAGATAAGGAGACAGAGGTCTTAGGAGGTATTATCTGCTCACTGAGTTGTAAAACTCACTACACGTTGTGAAAATATTTTTCAGATAAGGAGACAGAGTCTAGTCCTCCGAATAGGTGATCAGCTAGACTGTTTACCCTCTGGGTGAGCCTACATTGCTTTCAAGGCTCACATTAATGTACTGTATTGTATTTATATTCTAGAGTGTGCTCTGAACGTCACAGGTAGAATCTTTGCTTCTACTGTTACTCTGGTGTTTATAGGCTTAAACTGTATATTGTATATGTGTATGAGAACCTATATGTATTGGTTTATATGATAAAGAATGGCATTATGTACATTTATGAAAAATATATGTGTATGGTATATGGATTTCACGTGCCCTAAAATTAGGGTCGTGACAAGTTGGTATCAGAGTATTAGGTTTCCCTGTGGCTATCAGAGCAAATGATTCTTTAGTAGGACCTTTAGTTTCGATATGAGCCGGACATATTTATACTTCAGGTGCTGCTGAGGGATTCTATAGGATCTTATCTTCCGTTCTATTATGAGTCTGTTACAGTTCATAGTATAAGGTTGATCAAATGTGATAGTATCTTAAAAAGTGTTTTATTCTGTATAATAAATGATGCCGCCAAGAACTAGAGCGGTTGTTAGAGAAGAAGCTGTAGATCGTGCACCCTCTACTGAAGAGTCTGCACAATCTACGATTCCAATACAAAGAGGTCGTGGTAGAGGCCGATCTAGAGAAAGAGGTAGAGGTAGAGGTAGAGGACGTGCATGGGGTATAAGAACCCCAAGACAAGACGAACAAGTGCCTGTGCTTGACAATGTTTCTGAGGAAAGAGTAGAACCTCCTCATGAGTCACATGATAGGACAGCTGATATGATAATGGGTATACATAGGAGTTTAGAGACGTTGGCTGGATTTATAGTAGATCAAGGCAGAAAAGATGGCCAGCCACCAGAAAATGCTCCTGAAGTACAATAATTAGGAAGAAGAGCTCAGCAAGAGGACAAGGCTACAGGGATTGAGGCGTCATTATCGCAATTCCTTAAGCTAAAACCCCCAAATTTCTCTGGGTCAGATGTCCTGGAAGACCCACAGATATTCATTGATGTTGTAGAACGAGTTCTCAGAGTTTTAGGGTGTGCCTCTAGAAGATCTGTTGAATTAGTGGCCTTTCAATTATCAGATGTGGCCCAAGTTTGGTTTGAAACTCTGGTACTAGGAAGATCTGATACTTTACCCCCAATGGAGTGGGATGAATTTAAGGAAGCATTTATGAATCGCTTCCTGCCAATGAGTGAAAGAGACAAGAGGGCCAGAGAATTTGAAGAATTAAGACAAACACCGAATATGACAGTTTCTGAATATGACATCTGTTTTACCTGGTTGTTCAGATATGCACCATATCTGGTCCCTACTGAAAAGGATAGAATTAAGAGGTTTGTTTTGCGATTGATACGCCCATTGTTTAAGTCAGTGGGTCCTCAGATAGATCATTTTTCAACCTATGCAGCAGCTGTGAACTGTGCTAGAATGATGTAAACACGAGAGCAAGCAGACATAGAAGGTCTTAAGAGAAGGAAAAGAGATTGAGATAGTAATGCTCAGACTAGATATAATCCTACTGTCAGTGGGTCAAAATTTCAAAATCCACAACGTTTTACTCAAACAGGAGCTAGTAGTTCTAACCAGCCATCAGTTAACATTAATAAGCAGAGAATGTTCCAAAGAGATATGAGACCCCCAAGTCAACAAGGCTCAAGATCAATTCCACCATGTCCAAATTGTGGCAGGCCCCATACTGGACAGTATCGCAAAGAAACTGGTGCATGTTATAAGTGTGGACAAGTAGGTTATCTGATGAAAAATTGCCCACAACTGCGAAGTTTTAGTCAAGTATCAGTACAACCAGCTTCACCTCCTGCATTTGCACCAGCACAACTTAGTAGAACAGCCTCAGTCCAAGCAAGTAGTGGTGGTACTGGTAAAGGATCAGGAAATCGAGGGCGGGAACCAGCTCGAGTTTTTGCCTTGACACGACAGGATGCTCAGGCTACAAATGCAGTTATGACAGGTACATTATCAGTGTGTTCTCATAAAGCATATGTCATGTTCGATCCTGGTTCTACACATTCTTATATATCACTATGTTTTGCTAAGAAATTGGGTAGAGACCTCACTAGTTTGCATTGTTCTTTTATGGTTGCTACTCCAATGGGAGAATTCTTGCTGGTAAATGATGTGTATAGATCATGTGAAATTTCGATAGAGGATAAAGAAACTCTTGTAGATTTGATAGTTCTAGATATGGTAGACTTTGATGTGACTCTAGGAATGGATTGGTTGCCATCATGTCATGCCATTCTAAACTGTCATCATAAGGTGATTAAGTTTAATATCCTTGGAGAACCTTCTTTCTCAATACAAGGAAACCGTAATGAGATGCCTAGTAATTTAATATCTGCATTGACAGCTCATAAACTGTTAAAAAAGGGATGCCAAGGGTATTTAGCAGTAGTCAAAGATGTTGATATGAAGTATACAAGTATAGAGCAGGTTCCATAAGTTAAAGAATTTCCTGATGTGTTTCCTGAAGAGTTGCCAGGATTACCACCAGACTGAAAGATTGAGTTTAGTATTGACCTTCTCCCTGGAACACAACCAATATCCATACCTCCTTATAGGATGGCATCTGCAGAACTTAAGAAATTAAAGGAACAATTACAAGATTTACTAGATAAAGGTTTTATTCGACCTAATACATCTTCCTAGGGTGCTCCTGTTCTTTTTGTGAAGAAAAATGATGGATCTTTACGTTTATGTATTGACTATAGGCAGTTGAACAAAGTAACTATACAAAATAAATACCCTCTACCCAGAATAGATGATCTGTTTGATCAGTTATAAGGTGCTCAATGTTTTTCAAAAATTGATCTAAGATCTGTGTATCATCAATTGAAAATCAAGAAGGAGGATATTTTGAAAACTGCTTTTAGGATTCAGTATGGGCACTACAAGTTCTTAGTAATGCCATTTGGCTTAACGAATGCTCCAGCTGCATTTATGGATTTAATGAATAGGGTATTTAAACATTTCCTGCACCAGTTTATTATTGTATTTATCGATGCTATTCTGGTGTATTCAAAGAGTTCAGAGGAGCATGAGCAACATTTAAGAATAGCATTGCAAACCCTAAGAGAACACCAATTGTATGCCAAGTTTTCAAAATGTGAATTTTGACTTAGTAGTGTTGCCTTCTTAGGGCATGTGGTTACTAAAGATGGTATTCAAGTTGATCCTAAAAAGATAGAAGCAGTGCAGAAATGGTCACGTCCTACAATAGTTATAGAGATTCGTAGTTTTCTTGGTTTAGCAGGCTATTACCGAAAATTCGTTAAAGATTTTTCAAAGATAGCTGCTCCTTTGACAAGGTTGACAAGAAAGGGAATAAAGTTTGACTGGTCATATGAATGTGAAAGAAGTTTTCAAAAACTTAAAGAATGTTTGACTATAGCTCCAGTATTGACTATTCCTTCAGGTACCGGAGGATACACTGTATACTTTGATGCATCGAGAATTGGATTAGGATGTGTGTTGATGCAAAATGGTCGAGTCATTGCATATGCATCTAGACAGCTTAAACCACATGAGCAAAACTATCTGACTCATGATTTGGAAATGGCAGCAGTAGTTTTTGCTCTTAAAATATGGAGGCATTATTTGTATGGTGAGACATGTGAAATTTATACATATCATAAGAGTCTCAAATATATTTTCCAACAAAAAGATCTTAACTTGAGACAAAGACGATGGATGGAATTACTTAAAGATTATGATTGCACAATATTATACCATCCAGGTAAAGCCAATGTAGTGGCTGATGCATTCAGTAGGAAGTCTATGAGTAGCTTAGCTCATATCACAGTGGTAAGAAGGCTGTTAGTTAAAGAGATACATAAGCTGGAAAGTGATGGAGTAGTGATGGAAGTAAGAGAGCCTAGAGTATTATTAGCTCATATACAATTTCAATCATCTTTGATCGAGTAGGTGAAGAAGGCACAGAGAGATGATGCCTATTTGTGCAAGAAAATTGAAGAGGTAAAAAATGGTGGTGAAGTTGATTTTACTGTAGACTCTGAAGGGATTCTGAGATTTGGCAAGCGGATATGTGTACCTGATAAAGAAGAACTTAAGAAAGAAATTGTAGAGGAGGTCCATAGATCCATGTATACAATTCATCCTGGAATAACTAAAATGTATCAGGATCTAAAAGAACTTTATTGGTGGGAATGTATGAAGAAAGACATAGTGGATTACGTGTCTCGATGTTTAACCTGTTAACAGGTAAAAGCGTAACATCAAGGGCTTGCAGGATTACATCAGCAGATAGAGATACCTGAATGGAAATGGAAAAGAATAACTATGGATTTTGTTACGGGGTTACCAAGAACACCAAAAGGGTTTAATTCAATATGGGTGATTATTGATCGGTTGACTACGTCAGCACATTTCCTACCAGTAAAAACCACATACAATGTAGCTCAGTATGCAAGATTATATTTGAATGAAATAGTGAGGCTTCATGGAGTGCCAATATCAATAATTTCTGATCGAGGATCACAATTCACAGCTCGTTTCTGGAGAGCTTTCCAAGAAGCTTTGGGCACGAAGTTGAATCTCAGTACTGCCTTTCATCCTCAAACAGATGGGCAATCTGAGAGAACCATTCAAATATTGGAAGACATGCTTCGGGTTTGTGCATTAGAATTTCAGGGTAGTTGGGAAAACTTTTTACCTTTAGCTGAATTTGTTTATAACAATAACTATCAAGCCAGTATACAAATGGCTCCTTTTGAAGCATTATATGGCAGGCGTTGCCGTTCTCCGATTGGATGGTTTGAGATGGGCGAAGCAAAGGTTTTAGGGCCTGATATAGTACATGATGCACTGATCAAAGTAAAATTGATTAAGGAAAGGTTGTTAGCAGCTCAGAGTAGACAGAAAACTTATGTTTATAATAGACGTCGCCCATTGGAATTTGTCGTAGGTGAACATGTTTTTCTGAAATTATCTCCTATGAAGGGAGTAGTGAGATTTGTGAAGAAAGGGAAATTAAGTCCACGCTATATAGGACCATTTGAAATTATTGATAGGATCGGTCCGGTAGCTTATCGTTTGACTTTACCTCCTGAATTAGGTAATGTCCATCCAGTTTTTCATGTGTCTATGCTACGAAAATATTTACCGGATCCTACACATGTTATGCAATGTCCACAAATTCAGTTACATGAAGATTTAACCTATGAAGAAAAACCAGTAGCAATAGTGGATAAACAAATTAAGAAGTTGCGGTCAAAAGAAATACCTACCGTGAAAGTGATATGGAAAAATCACTCTTCTGAGGAAGCTACTTGGGAAAAAGAAGATGAAATACACGCCAGATATCCGCATTTGTTTGAACAATGAGGTTAGTATTTATCTGCAACTATGGTGATGAAATTCAGGGACCGAATTTCTTTAAGGGGGGAAGAATGTAATAATCGTAAAATTAAACGAAAATTCCAATTAAAGGAAATTTAGAATAAAAGAGAGAATTTTGACAATAGAAATAAGAACCGGTGAAAATATGTATATTTATTACATGGATTAAAGAATTACAAAAGAAATATGATAATTTATGTTTTGGCGCGCTATAAGCAAATATATTTTTATTTATGTAGATATGATTATGATTTGTTGAAAGTAAGTGGATTTTAAGTAAAAGAAGTATTGTGTTGCTTAAAATAATTATACCGGCCTCTATTGAATTTTTATGATATTTTTAGAAATATATTTTATTTTAATATGAATAAAGATATTTGTTTTGAAATTTGTTTTATTATGATTTTTATCAAGAAAAATCATGATTTAAAAGTTTAACTAAAGATTTATGAGAATAGAAATTTTTAGAAACTTTTGGGATATTTTATGATGAAAAACGGAATTTATATGAATTTTTATAAAGAAAAATCCTATTATTAATTATTTAATAATTATTATTATATTAAAAAAAAAAGCAGAATTTATAAAATGAAACCGGGGGCAGAGGGTGGCGAGTATCAGAGAAAAGAGAGAATTTTGCATAGTGAATGAATAGTAATTTCAAACTTTATCTTTCGATCTGAGGTACCGATTGGCTTCTGATCTCAAAACTGAAGGTGTTACTGAATTCAGAACGAAGAGTACTTCAGTTTTGACCGATCAGTTTTTCAAATCAACCGTTGAATCGCCGTAGATCTAAAGTAGAAAATCTCGATAAAAGGTAAGTTTTGAAAAACCTTACTTAGAGACTTCTAATTAGAAATCTGACTCCGTAGATGGATTCAGAAACTAGATAAACGTTAGGATATGAATTCGTTTTGTTGATTTGGTAAAATTTTTGTGACGATAAATAGTATTTTTCGGCGTAAATAGTGTTTCCGGCGGTGAATAGTGACTAAACTCCCGAAATCATTTTTCAAATTTTTAGACCTTCCGGACTCGATTTTGGAGTTTTTTTTACCGAATTCAGACCAGAAACGAGGATTTTAGAGCTGTCCAATCTGAAGCCCTTACCTGTGAGTAGATATTTCTTTCTATAGCTTATTACATGCTCTTCTTGAATTTAAAATGAATTATTGATTATGACTACAAGTGATTTATACTTTTATATGTATCTGAAATGGATTAAAGTATCTGGAAATGATTTCTATCGAAAATGTAGTTCAAAAAGAGTATGGTTCTGAAAATGAGATTTTTGAACTCATTGAATACGAAATTTTAAATGCATTTCTTACCGCATGGTAAATGAAATATATTGTCTACGACGCATTAGTTTATAAAGTTATATGATTGCCTTAGAAAGAGGGCATATATATATGATAAACCCTGAATGGGTAATTTTTAATAGATGAATTTTGAAATGCATTGAACATGTGATTTTTACATGTATTTTTCATTATATGGCAAATAAAATGTGTTATGCACATGATATTGATCTTTACAGTGATATGTTTGCCTCGGATATGGGCATATATATATGTGATTCCCTGATTGGGAAGTTTTGACAGAGGAATATACTGAGACTGAAAGTCTGTATTATATTGAGAAATTTATACTGAATTCTATGGTATATGTGCATATAGTATTTGTGGAGGAATAAATGTAATAACCATAAAATTTAACGAAAATTTCAATTAAAGGAAATTTAGAATAAAAGAGAGAATTTTGACAATAGAGACATAGCCGTAAATTTAATAAAGTTCAAAGTAAAGAGAATTTTTAAAAAAAATGGCGATAAGAACAGGTAGAAATAATTTTTTTTTTTACATGGAATAAAGAATTACAAAAGGAATATGAGAATTTATGTTTTGGCGCGTATTTTTTATTTTAAAATTATAGTATTTTGCTATAAGCAAATATATTCTTATTTATGTAGAAATGATTATGATTTGTTAAAAGTAAGTGGACTTTTAAGTAAAAGAAGTATTGTGTTGCTTAAAATAATTATACCGGCCTCTAATGAATTTTTATGGTATTTTTAGAAATATTCTTTCTTTTAATATGAATAAAGATATTCATTTTGAGATTTATTTTATAACGATTTTTATTAAGAAAAATTATGATTTAAGAGCTTAACTAAAGATTTATGAGAATAGAAATTTTTAGAAATTTTTGGGATATTTTATGATAAAAAACGGAATTTATATAAAAGAAAATCTAATTATTAATTATTTAATAATTATTAAAAAAAATCTCAGAAACCATAAAACGAAACCGGGTTCGACGATTTCAGAAGAAAAAAAAAGAAAGAAAGAAAAAAAATCGATAGTTGCATAGTGAGTGAATAGTAATTTCCAATCTTTTCTCTCGATCTAGAGTAACGATTGGCTTTTGATCTCAAAACTGAAAGTGTTATTAGATTCAGGACAAAGAGTATTTCAGTTTTGACCGATCAGTTTTTCAAATCAACCGTTGAATCGCCGTAGATCTAAAGTAGAAAATCTCGATAAAAGGTAAGTTTTGAAAAACCTTACTTAGAGACTTCTAATTAGAAATCTGACTCCGTAGATGGATTCAGAAACTAGATAAACGTTAGGATATGAATTCGTTTTGTTGATTTGGTAAAATTTTTGTGACGATAAATAGTATTTTTCGGCGTAAATAGTGTTTCCGGCAGTGAATAGTGACTAAACTCCCGAAATCATTTTTCAAATTTTTAGACCTTCCGGACTCGATTTTGGAGTTTTTTTTACCGAATTCAGACCAGAAACGAGGATTTTAGGGCTGTCCAATCTGAAGCCCTTACTTGTGAGTAGATATTTCTTTCTATAGCTTATTACATGCTCTTCTTGAATTTAAAATGAATTATTGATTATGACTACAAGTGATTTATACTTTTATATGTATCTGAAATGGATTAAAGTATCTGGAAATTATTTCTATCGAAAATGTAGTTCAAAAAGAGTATGGTTCTGAAAATGAGATTTTTGAACTCATTGAATACGTAATTTTAAATGCATTTCTTACCGCATGGTAAATGAAATATATTGTCTACGACGCATTAGTTTATAAAGTTATATGATTGCCTTGGAAAGAGGGCATATATATATATATGATAAACCCTGAATGGGTAATTTTTAATAGATGAATTTTGAAATGCATTGAACATGTGATTTTTACATGTATTTTTCATTATATGGCAAATAAAATGTGTTATGCACATGATATTGATCTTTACAGTGATATGTTTGCCTCGGATATGGGCATATATATATGTGATTCCCTGATTGGGAAGTTTTGACAGAGGAATATACTGAGACTGAAAGTCTGTATTATATTGAGAAATTTATACTGAATTCTATGGTATATGTGCATATAGTATTTGTGGAGGAATAAATGTAATAACCATAAAATTTAACGAAAATTTCAATTAAAGGAAATTTAGAATAAAAGAGAGAATTTTGACAATAGAGACATAGCCGTAAATTTAATAAAGTTCAAAGTAAAGAGAATTTTAAAAAAAAAATGGCGATAAGAACAGGTAGAAATAATTTTTTTTTTTACATGGAATAAAGAATTACAAAAGGAATATGAGAATTTATGTTTTGGCGCGTATTTTTTATTTTAAAATTATAGTATTTTGCTATAAGCAAATATATTCTTATTTATGTAGAAATGATTATGATTTGTTAAAAGTAAGTGGACTTTTAAGTAAAAGAAGTATTGTGTTGCTTAAAATAATTATACCGGCCTCTAATGAATTTTTATGGTATTTTTAGAAATATTCTTTCTTTTAATATGAATAAAGATATTCATTTTGAGATTTATTTTATAACGATTTTTATTAAGAAAAATTATGATTTAAGAGCTTAACTAAAGATTTATGAGAATAGAAATTTTTAGAAATTTTTGGGATATTTTATGATAAAAAACGGAATTTATATGAATTTATATAAAAGAAAATCTAATTATTAATTATTTAATAATTATTAAAAAAAATCTCATAAACCATAAAACGAAACCGGGTTCGACGATTTCAGAAGAAAAAAAAAGAAAGAAAGAAAAAAAATCGATAGTTGCATAGTGAGTGAATAGTAATTTCCAATCTTTTCTCTCGATCTAGAGTAACGATTGGCTTTTGATCTCAAAACTGAAAGTGTTATTAGATTCAGGACAAAGAGTATTTCAGTTTTGACCGATCAATTTTTGAAATCAACCGTTGAATTGCCGTAGATCTGAAGTAGAAAATCTCAATAAAAGGTAAGTTCTGAAAAACCTTACTTAGAAATTTTTAATTAGAAATCTGACTTCGTAGATGGATTCAGAAACTAGATAAACATTAGGATATGAAATTGTTTCGTTGATTTGATAACTTTTTATATGGCGGTGAATAGTGATTTTCGACATGAATAGTGGCTGCGAATAGTGATTTTCGATGATGAATAGTGACGGTGAATAGTATTTTACGGCGGTGAACAGTTTTGGACCTTCCGGACTCGATTTTGGGGTTTGTTTTACCGAATTCAGACCAGAAACGAGGATTTTAGGGCTGTCCAATCTGGAGCCCTTACCTGTGAGTAGATAATTCTTCCTTTGACTTATTTTTACTCTTCTTGAACTTTACATGGATAAATGGGTATGATTACATGTTATTTATATTTTCATATGATTTTGAAATAGATTTTGAAATGCATTTCTCATTATATGACAATGGAAATATGTTATGCATATGTTGTTGATTTATACAGTGATATTTTTGCCTCGAATATGGGCATGTGTATATGATTCCCCTGATTGGGAAGTTTTGATAGAGGAAATATACTAAGACTGAAAGTCTGTTTTATATTGAGAATTTTATACTGGATTATATGGCATACGTGCATATGGTATTTTTCTGTGGAGGAATCCTATTGGAAACACTGTCTGCTAACAGCAGGTAATGTTAGCCCTGGTGCACACCTTGATTGCCTCAGCTAGCAGGGGAGGTGGTACTAGCCTCGTTTGAGGGCCAACACACGGGAGATTATATGTGAAGGAGAGCGGAATGCCTCCTACATATGGGCGAGATGCCAATTATATGAGATGTTATTTGCCTTTCCTTGCTGTGTGCTTGGAAAAAGACCCACATAGAGTCCCTTCGCGTGTCCTCTTGAATGGTAGTAGGGCAAACCTCAATAAGAGGCTGAGTTTAGGCAAATCCTATACCATCAAAGTACGGAAGGGAATTAGACTCTGATGTGGTGGTTCTGATATGGGATCCTCTGAATATCTTATGAGACATGTTTTGATGCATAACATATTATGATTAATGATTTTATAGTATTGAATACGAATATGTACTTGACATGAGCATTGTTTATACAGTACCGCTTATGGTTTGAAAGACCTGATTATGATTTTTGAATAGAGAATTTTTGAAAATGCGAGTCCCATGTGGATGTACTTCTGAAATGTAATTTATGAATACTTAATTTTTATTAGACGAGTACATCCATATGTTGACCTGAGAGGTCTTAAGAGGTATTATCTGCTCATTATGTTGTAAAACTCACTACACGTTGTGAAAATATTTTTCAGATAAGGAAACAGAATCTAGTCCTGCGGATAGGTGATCAGCTAGACTGTTTACCCTCTGGGTGAACCTACATTGCTTTCAAGGCTCACATTAATGTACTGTATTGTATTTGTATTCTAGAGTGTGCTCTGAACGTCATAGGCAGGATCTTTGCTTCTACTGTTACTCTGGTGTTTATAGGCTTAAACTGTATATTGTATATGTGTATGGGAACCTATATGTATCGGTTTATATGATAAAGAATGGCATTATGTACATTTATGGAAAATATATGTGTATGGTATATGGATTTCACGTGCCCTAAAATTAGGGTTGTGATAGCATGCCTTCAATTTTTACCTTATCTGAAAGCATTTAAAAGATTGGGGTGAGTCTTGCGACTCAGCAAGTAAATAACACAATTATAACATGTAGAAAAATTTATATTATATATTAGGTTATGATTCAGCTTATGAATATTTTGAAGTATTCTTGTTAGTTTTGTTTATTTATTTTCATTAGAAATAAGTTATGAATAGTATCTTTATTTTAAAACTTATTCAATATTATTGAAGATTATTAATTCATTCATTTACCTTAGTTTAATCCATTCTCATACTTTTTCTTGTCTAGTTTTATCATCATATACATACAGGTCTCTAAAGGACTTCTTGACTTTTCTCAGTCACTTTCCTTTGTCGTTCTTCCTTTAAGTAAACATTTAAACATCTCTACGTACAAACATTTGCACACACTGTAACAAATGGTCCAGATCCACTTTATCATTCTTCTTAAAATTATGCCACTATATTATTATGCTCCTACGTCATATAAAAATATTCTATCTTATTTGTGTACATATAGATATGTATTTACTACTCAAACTATATATATACTCCAAGTATAATTAAAGTAAAATAATTATATTAAGTTATTATATATTAATAAGACTTATTCTTTTATTAATATCTTTCAGTTTTATTCTTAAATTATTATTATTATTAGCGTATTTTATTTAGTTTTGAGGATCCCAATCTAAAACTATTTCAACATACCCAAGCACACAGCCTGGTAAGGGAAAATCGTCATTTTACCCAAACACACAGCAAGGGTGGGTAAATCACCACATACATGTCTTATCCCGAGCACATAGCAATGGGACGAGTAACATCATCATATTCTCGTCATTCATATCATAAAGTTGAGAGGAGCTCTCCTTAACTCTCTAACCCTTTCATATGATGATTGTCCTAATCACACAGCAATAGAACGGGTAAATCACCTCATTCTCATCATACGTAACTAGGCCAAATACCACTGGCTATTGGAGGAGACATACTCAACTCCATACTTATTTACAATTCAATCCGCATGTGCCCGTTCACACAAAGGGCTAGCAACTCCCTTACTAGCTAGGGTTACAAGGTGCACCAAGGCTAGCCATCTCTGCTACTAGTTGACAGTGTTTCCGAAAAGGAATCCAATGTAATTATTATTAATCTTATTTAATTATTTCTTTGTTTTCAATTTTTAAGATAAAGTGTTGTTTTAATCAATATCTGATAATAATCCATTGTGATCATATCATCATACTCATTATATTCTCAATGGATACTTTACCATCACTGAGTATCAAATTTAATAATCATCACACTTAGTCTATCACTTTCATTCATTCCTTTTCTTTTAACTCATTTATATTTTTAAAGTGTACGTATATATATATATATATATATATATATATATATATATATATATATATTCCATGTGTTTACTTGAATAAAGAAATTTCAATTTGATAGTCATACCTCATTTCATTGTATATAACCTTATAATCTTGTATCATTATTTATTATTTCAATATCCATTAGAGTTGCCATCATTAAATATTATTTGAAATGCCATTATACATAAATATTCACATATTTATGTGTTTATAATATAAGCATCATATGTTACGGGATATCATAATATTAAATTTTTTCCAGTTAGAACATTGTACACCCTTGAGATAAAAATATACCCAATACATTATACATATAAAACTTATCCTAATAAATTCTCAAACCATTATGGATCATCTTCACTAATTTTTGAACTACCCTCAAATTCGCATATTTATATCCACAAGTTGATATAAATAAGAACCATAGACATAAAAGAATATATACACATCCATATAGGGTATCCAACTTTTGTTATTCCAGACTTCTATCAAATCATCTTTGATTCTCACATGTCAACATCCTCTCATTAATCTCAAGTCTTTCTTACTTTCATTTCTAAAAGCATATCATTCTAATTCCTATCAATTTCATTTAACTAGTCCGTTCATTCTAAGACTTTCCTCAACAATTATTCACACATAACTTTTCAATCTCGACATAATTCATATCCTAAATACTAGACTCAATTTAGCATGGTAATCCTACTTCCCATATTTTATTCCTCAAGAATTTCAACACCACTAATTCACTTTATTACATTCCTCAAATCACCTCAAAACCATCAAACGTCTATTTCTTTCACCTAAAAATTTATTATACAGTTCAGTGTCCAAACTCATTATTTTAAATTATGAATAGTTTAATACCCAACTTTCTCCAAAATTTCCTCTATTAATCACTTCCAACAAATTGGAATCGCTAACCTAATTTTGTCTTATCTATCCTCAAGTAAACCTAATATGCTCAAATCTTCCTCTTATGACATTTTTTCATCACTAGTCAATCCTCAAGCAATCCTAACAAATCTTACTTTCACCATTCCTAACATGTCTACTACATACCTATCTCAATTCCCTTCTCACACATTCATATATTTTAATGACATACTATCCAAATATCAAACATCACTCAAGTCACAATCTCGACATACGAAAATTGTCATAAATTTATATTACATAATCATATTATACAATTTATAAATTTAGAGATAAATTATAGTTCTTTTCTCCATGCCATAATTTATGTTATTTACTCACCAATTTGAAGCTTCAATTGGACTAATTTCTTCTCGCCTTTTTTCAAATAAAATTGATCACCAACAACTCCAAATTATACTCCTCAACTTAGCTATTTTGGAAACCAAAAATTCATTGTGTAGATACTGTTCACGCACTGTTCACGCAGGTAAACCATTGTTCATAGGGGTCTGTTCATCCGAGAAAAATTTGCATGATTTAGGCACCAAATCATGTTATCCAACCAGAAAAACTTGCATACAAGGAGTATTCTACCTCTTAAACATAATTCTAGGGCCAAAATTACCAGAAAACACCAAGAAATTTCAAAATCATCAAATTTACCTCGTAGTTACTGTTCACCGTTTCCAGAAATTTTTCGGCGAGTTTCCAGCGAAATTGATCGGTGAATTTTGAAGCTCTCATCACCACAAGACCAACGGTACTTCTAGTATCTCAATTGAATGTTTAGGTTGGGAGATATCTTAGAGAGAAGTTTGGTTTTTAGAGAGAGAAAGAACAAAAAATATTTTTTCCTACTGCTACCTTCTGCACCCCTCCCGCTACTTCTGCCTTCTTTGTTTTTTTATTTTTTTTAATTATTATTATTATTACTATTATTTAATAATTAAATAATAGAATTTCTTTTTATATAAATACATATAAATACAATTTTTCATCTTAAAATATCTCAAAAATTTCTAAAAATTTACATTCTTATAAAACTTTAGTTGAACTCTTAAATCATGACTTTTCTTAATAAAAATTTTAATAAAACAAATCACAAAATAAATATCTTTATACATAATAAAAGAAATAATATTTCTAAAAATAAAACAAAAATTTATTAGAAGCCAATATAATTATTTTAAGTAAAACAAAATCATTTTAATTAGAATATATTTACTTTTAGCAAAATATAATCATTTAAAAATAATAATTGTTTATAAAATAAAATAATTATTTAAAAAAAATACAGGATATTACAACAAGCAAGCATTAATGGAACAACAAAGAAGAGATAGATACCTGAGAGTTGCACTTACACGGGAATGGAGCAAAATCACGACTCGCAAGAAAATGGAACAAAACTAACGATGGGAGAGCTGCACAATGAAGGAGACAAGGCCAGCGATGGATGCGAATAGAAGAGAACGAGGCACAATGAGCAGGCAAAGTTTCAAACAACAACCGAGGCAAAGAGCCAAAGACAAACATGAGGAAGGAGACCGGGTATTGGGTATTAGGGCTTAATTGAGAAGGTTAGATGCTTGGTGGGCTTTTGGTCCGTGAAAACTGAAGGGCTGGGCTTTTTTGTGCCAAAGACGTGTCGGACATGTTAAAAAATGTGCTCAATACGTGGCCCAATTTTTTTTAAAATCTAAACACGAGACACGTGTTCGGGATTTATCTGTGTTTGTTGAGTGTTCGACACTCCACTACACCCCTAAACAAAGTGTTTATGCTTCATAGTTATGTTCTTTCTTGGATGAAAAAAAATATTGAAAGAATTACTAAAAAATAGAACAAGAGAAAAGGATGTTTATGTGCATCTTTTGAGCTAGAAATAAACTAAAAAAAAGTACAAAAGAATACTGAATTAGAGACTATTCTATCAATCCTTTGTATAGAATCAATTTCAAGGAATAAGAAAGAAGATCCCTACCTACAAATACTTCGTGAAGAAGATATTGTGGGTCCTATAACACTAAAGGGCCAAAATCTGTTTGATGACTACTCCAACTTGGAGTCATTCTTGAACATCTAGTTAAGCACATTATCTAACAGAAACAAAGAAAACTCTTAATTATGAAGGTGTAAATCTTTCCTAACTTTTGTACTTTGCGATTTCTAAAACTGCAATTCAATTCTTTGATTTCTTTCCATATTGATTTTGTATGTCCAACAAGCTTGAAAGAAGAAAATGTATGGAATCATTCTTTATGATGTTAATTTTAGATGTAACTATGTAACTCCATTGTTATACCTGAATGAAAAAAATATATATACCTTATGACTTTCTTCCCTTTATGCTTTGTTTGTTTGTTTTCTTTGCTGTTAATAGACTGTATAATTATTATTACAAAGTGCTTCAGATAATTGATGAAGCAATATAACTGAATTCCCCATTACTTTTAGATTAAACAAAAGTGAATTAGTGGTTCAATTTATTTATTTACTTCTTTCAATTTAACTGGATTTCAGCTTGCCATATACCGTAGAATTTTCCACCTTCTTTGCTCAAACAACATTGCCCCCTTTGGCTTCATTCCCAAATTTACCTCCTTTGTCTACTACTATCCTAACTCTGCCACAACTCTCTTGTGCCAACCCCACTTTACCGCCCCTAGTTGTGTATGTGTTTAGTTTGAGGCAGGCATGAACGTGTCTGTATTCTGTCACATGTTGTGTGTGCATAGAGATTTAAAAATTTTAGGACTTAATTCACTTAGAATACACTAGTAGGTTAAATAGATTAATTGGCTCACTTAATTCACCAATTTTAAAAATTTAAAAATAAAAATAAATTTTTAGAAAAATGAAGATATAATATTTCAATTAATGATAAATGGACTAATTTTTTTATTATAGAAAATATACCTTTCACAATTAAATTTAGAACTTAATATTATAATATAATTTTATTATTTAAATTTGAAAACCTATATTGGTCTTTCTTGTTATACTTATTCAACCCACAAAATTAATAATAGATATAATTTATATTAAAAAAATGAAAACAATTTACCTTTAGAATAAAATAAGAAATTAAATTTATGATTCCACCGTTATTTAAATTATATGAAAAAAATTATACATTAATATATCATTTCTCAAGGACACTAAGTAAGTGGATAAAGTTGTAACATCTCAATTTAGTCCATGGACAAATTGGGACTCCTAAAGAGCTATCTTTTAAAAATAAAAACAAAAACAAAAAAAATTCACCTATAAATCAATCCAATTCAACTCGCATAATTGGCGAATCAAGTGACTTGTATTAGTTTTGACTTAATTCAAAACGAGTAACAAATCTTACAACTTAATTCACATAAAAAAAAAAAGTGAATTAAGTGAATGAGCCCAATCGATTAAATTCACTTTAACAATTCAATTTGTGTGTATTTTTGAAGTTTGATGTGTCAATGTATTTGTGTCTGTGTTGCATTTTATATTTTTTGAAGATAGATGTGTCAATGTGTTGTGTCTGTATTTTGATGTGTTTTTTTATTGTACTTTATACCAATTGAGAGAAATTCTAGAAAGACATATAAAGGTCATTAGTCTACAAGGATTATAAATAAATAAAAAATAAATAAATCAAACCAATCATAAATCTCAAGTAAACATGCGAAGCAATTTTTAAAGGAGCTTAATTACATGTCATTTGAGTGATATTTGGTACATGGATATGTTAATTTTCCCATGTTCATAGAAATTTACACATTTGAATATGAGATGAATAAAAAAATTTAATTTTTCTATATTATTTAAATTATATATAACACATGACTTTCAAAACTTTCATATTTATTATACTCAAACATCCTAAATAGATTTTCAAACATTTGAAAAACTAAAATGCCTTTGTACCAAATTTAATTTATCAATCTTATGTAAGTGGAATCAATTTTAAATCTCTAGAAAAATGTAACTCACGAAGCCTATTTTTTGGCCACCATTTCACAACCATAGACCATAAAGACTACTGAAAACAGCTGAAATTGGCCTTTATGTCAAATTTTTCTGCAATTATCACTACGAACTGGTTTTAAAGGAAAACTCTTGGGTACTCAAAATGTACAGGTGCTGTGAATAATTAGAACTGTTATTAATTATTAGATACATTTAGATATTTTTGAGCTTACAAAAAAAATTGGAAAAAATAAAAATTTTTAATATTCGAAACGAAATTAACTCTATATTAACTCATAAATCTAATCACAAAAAATGATACCCACATTTGACCCCAAAAAAATGTTAAAAACAATGATTGTCGGTGGCGTTAGAAAAAGTCAAGTGCAAGTATGTTACCAACTGTGCACTTTTCTCTCTCTTGTAAAATAACATTGTCTTTCGGAAGAAAAGGGTTCCTGATTCTGTTTAAAGTAGAGTTTTCTCTAAGGAGAATTTTTTTTTTTCATCTTTTCTCTATACCAGAACTGAAGAATGTGCACAATATAGGAAGGTAAAGCTTTGTTTAACAACACAAAAAATAAAGATTAGAATCGGATTTTTATATATGAAAGGTATCCAATAGCTTCAACTAACGTATCACCTCTCCTTTGGTATCATTATCAATAAGGTGATGCGGTGGTTATACCTGCAGAGAATATAGTGCAACCTTTGCTTATTCTAATTAAAAAAAGTCAAAATTGGTCAAAACAAGGTAGAGTTGGCTCAATTAACAAAATGGATCTGATAAGGTCTGCGTAATCATCCAAAAGAACGATATAGAGATGGAGGTGAATCTGTGAAATGTGATCAAACAATGTCATAAGTCCAAATTAAGGTTAGATTATAAAAAATTACCGAATTGAAGGTAAATTAATTGTGTGCATGTAAGTTAGTCTAAATGCTACTCAACCTCAATATAAATAAAAAGAAAAACCAGAAAACAAGAAAATGTTGAAGTTTAGAGAATATCTAAGCTTATATTCATTAGTAATTTTGAAAAGCTTTTACTAATCGTATATTATATTGTTAAAAATGATATATGGGTATAAGATGTTGAACTACCAATACTTAAACTAGTCTACTGACCTATCCTCCATACGTATTCACGTGGCACTAGACTCGTTGCCTCCTCTATAAAAGCCCAGACATAACATCTCAAAACCATAATCATAATCACACCAAAAAACAAACTGCAAAGAGAAGAAATTGAGTTCCGTTGATATAGAATCTCTTATCATCTGCCTGCTCCAATTCCACATGGCTTCCTGCAATTTTTCATTATTCATTTTACCACTTCTGCTTCTAACCTTTTCATTTATGAGCAGTTTCACAATGGTTGCAGGGGCACGCAGTCTTCTACAATCAACTTTGCCTCAGCCAAAAACTCCTGAGGAGCTTCCTAAACCTGAATTGTCCCCACTTCCTCAGCTTCCAAACTTGCCTAAGCCTCAACTTCCATCACTGCCTAAGCCAGAGTTGCCACCACTTCCAAAGCCAGAGTTACCTACTGTGCCAAGGCCAGAAGTGCCTAAGCCAGAGTTGCCTCAAGTCCCTGAAGTACCCAAGCCAAAGTTGCCTCAAGTGCCTAAGGTTGAGCTGCCACCATTGCAAAAGCCTGAGGCTCCTAAAGTCCCTGAAATGCCTAAGCCTGAGGTGCCTAAAGTACCTGAAATTCCTAAGCCTGAGGTGCCTAAAGTACCTGAATTGGCTAAGCCAGAGTTGCCCCAAGTACCCAAGGTTGAGTTGCCACCATTGCCTAAGCCTGAGTTGCCTGCAGTTCCAAAGCCAAAAGTGCCTGAAGTCCCTGAAGTGCCTAAAGTTGAGCTACCACCACTGCAAAAACCTGAGGT
Source organism: Gleditsia sinensis (assembly GCA_037074535.1). Classification (NCBI taxonomy): domain Eukaryota; kingdom Viridiplantae; phylum Streptophyta; class Magnoliopsida; order Fabales; family Fabaceae; genus Gleditsia; species Gleditsia sinensis. Next base: position 71,484,296 of record CM073465.1, read on the forward strand.
GCCGAAAGTACCTGAAATGGCTGAACCAAAGTTAACCCAAATGCCTAAAGTTGAGTTGCCACCATTGTCAAAGCCTCAGTTGCCTATAATTCCTGAAGTTTCCAAGCCCTACCCAACCACTAATCCTTAAACTAGTATCTGTCATGTTCTTCATTACATTATCTAAGGTCATAAGCAGCTATATAGTAGTTTATACAGTTTGATGGGTGTATAATTTATATTTAGTTGTTATCTGAGAGTGGCTCTATTGGAGTTTGTTTGTACTTTATATGTTGTTCAATTACAAAGTTATGTTCATTTTGTTGTTGTTGTTTGAGTCAGTTTTACTCAAGCACATTGATTATGATCTACCATGTACTAGTTTTGTATCAGCAACTTCAAGAAGAAAGATTTACAAGACAATCTTGAATTTTTTAGGATTGTGATTAGGAATGCAGAAATTTCACCTAATGTAGAAACATGAATTAAACTAAAATATGCCTATGTTTTTTCAAAACCATCTCTTCAGATAATAACGATTGCATTACAACTGTACCCCATTATACCCCACGAATGCTCCATTGTTGTTTTGTTGTGGCAGAAAAAAAATGCTTTTGTTGTAAGTGAAATGAGTAACGACTACTTGGGAAGGAAATCCAGTACTGCTCAAAGAATAATGGACAAGTTTGCAAGTGCCTTCATCTAAATTCCAACTAAGAATTTCATCAACAAATCTAGCTTTTTATGAGTTTATGACAGTTGTGTAAAGTTCGCCTATTTAAAGCTAAATCTAGAAAAATTCAAAGGACTTCTCCCAATTTTTTATAATTAAAATGCTGAGGAATTTACCAAAATAAAATGCTGAGGCTTTTTGCTACTATAACAGCAAGAAGAGCTGCAATGCTTAGCCTGGGGTGAGGGTGTTTGGTGGAAAAAGGAATTTGAGAGAAGAAAGGCACAGGCATATAATGATCATACATACAATGATAAGATATAGAAATTTCTCTTCCCCTTTACCTTATGGAAGTATGCAAGTTTCTTCTTTTACTTCAGTGTAAGGTGTTCTAACTTGTAACAGTGTAAAACTAGATTTGATGTAAGCATTAGTAAAAGTCATCAATTTGTTTTGACCTATGAAGTGCAATCACTTACAAGTTACAAAAAAAATGAAAAGAAACTGTGTTTGTCTTTAATATATATTTAATGTTCGTACCAAACATAACACAACTTTTTCAATTTAACATGAAATATTCAAATTTTATTATGTCACAATATTTGCTTCAATATCAATATACATACTTCTTAAATTTTGTGTAATTCTATCATTGCAAAAAATGTTAAAAAATTTTAAGTGCATGTACATTGCCCACCTACAATATTCTTTCTTCTCTTTAAATTGAATTAAAAATAACTGCTTTTCACGAAAGTTATTAATTAAATTCTATTGACAATGTGCATTGTTTTGAAGTTTTGTTTTGTTCAATGCACACTAAATTTAATTTAATTTTGAAGTATGGAAAAACGTTATGATTTTCATTAATATATACATATTGATGATAACTTAAAATTTTGAATAATCTTTTTATTTAAATAATAAAAAAAAATTACACTACAATATGATAAGAAAAATTGAAGTGCATAAACTTTATATATATATATATATATATATATATATATATATATATATATATATGAAAGACAATACCACTTATTATAATCATACTTTTTTAAGGTGATACAGTATAGATAGGAAGTTGAACTAACCATACTTGAACTATTCTTCCAACGCAACCTGCTTACCTATCTATATATCAATATTAAATACTCATCTATAAAAACACACATAAATCATTTCAATAGATTAAAGAAACCATTTCCAAAGAGCTGAAAATTGTTCACCCATGTATGCAACAATCAGATGGGAAAGACATTGTATAGCGACTTATTTTAAAGTAGCCACGAAATGTTAAAAAATAAAATGAAATAAAAAACTCAACTTTCATTTTCCCCATCTGCATTTCACCAAACAGAGCACCCTCCGAAAATTTTATTTTCTCCCTTTCTCTTACCTTTTCCGAAACCCCATTTCCCCCCTTCTCCCTCCCCCCACCCACTCTGCATTTGACGGAGGGCCATTCATCGAAGCGACGGCCATTCACTGGATTTTCAAGTGAGGTGTGTGTTAGACTTTAGAAATTCATTCTTTAACTTTTACCTAATAGCCTAAACATTATGTAAAATGACTCCTTCTGCGTCACTCTTTTCATTTTGTTCTGCATACAAGATCTCAAAATTATCTGCCATGGTTATTCCTATGAAAAGGGGGGAGGGGGGGGGGGTTGGAGATGAGCGGAGGAGAAGTACGCATTAGGATTTATAAGGCTTAGGTTAATCAAAGGGAACAGTAGGCTCTCTGATTGGATGTGGATTTAAGACAAGACACTCGTGGCTACAGGTTAATGGGGGCAATGGCACTTGTTAGTATATATGGGCACAGGCTGGGGTATAAAATTTTTGAAACAGTTTGTCTCAATTCAACTGAGGGTTGTCTTCAACTGCTTTAGTGTCAACCACACAATTGGTACTACGGTCAGTATGTATGAGCTAGACCAACACACAAGGGTATTTTGCTGATTGGTCAAAACTTTTACATAAACGTGAGATTAATTCTGGTCTGGTTTCATAAAGGTTGACCCATAGAACACTTGTAATTATTGATTACAAGATTTGTTATATTGAATGATTGAATTTAGAGATGGTATTTGCAGGATATAATTTTTTATCTATCAATAATATTTAAATATTATAATATATAATAAAAATAATTTTAAAAATATTATTTTTATTATATATTATAATCGAAACATCATTAATCAATTATAGTGAATCAAAATTATTTTTGTTGAATTTATGATTTGGCGGATATTCCACAACTTAACATAAATTAGGTGATTGCCGCTGTCACATGGTGTGGACAACCAAAGGTATTTTATCTTCCTATTTAAGGTGATAATAATTGTTTTCAAGTATATATTTATAATTATAATTATGTATATATTATTAAAAATTATTTAATTGGTAATATTTTTCTCTGTTTAAAATATACCGATACCCTACTTAAAACTTTGGATGAACTTAAACATTTCTTACGCATCAAAATGATTAGTGCATAATTTTTGGACAAAATTTAGCTATAAGTATTTATTATAATATTTTATAATAAAAACATAATACATAAATTATTTTATACTTCAGCATTATATAATTAATTTCTAAAAAAATTTCTCAACATCTAATATTTATATTACGAACTTGATAATAAACAGTAAGAAAGTTTATCTAAATTTTGTTAATAATTTTTTTTATCATAAACTGCAATTAAAATTATTTTCTTTTTGACCTTCATTCGTAGGTCCATTCCTGATAAATGATATTCCTCATCCCCAAATGGAGCGAAGGCTTCGATTTCTCAATGGCTTCCTTTTCTTCCCCACTCGTTCCTCTTCCCCTATTTGCGTCTAACTCACACTTTCCCACCACCGATACCGACCCTCCTGTTACCCATTCCTTCCCAGCCATCACAATTCCAAACCAGAAACCCAAAACCCCCACAATTCGCTCCCGCCTAAGCAAACTATGCCAAGAGGGCCAACCTCACCTTGCTCGCCAATTGTTCGACACACTTCCCCGCCCCACGACTGTCCTCTGGAATACTATCATCATTGGGTTCATCTGCAATAACATGCCTTATGAAGCCTTACTGTTCTATAGTCAAATGAAGTCTACCCCAGGTACGCAATATGATTCTTATACTTTCTCTTCCACTCTCAAGGCCTGTGCTGAAACCCGCAACCTTAGAGTCGGTAAAGCCGTGCATTGCCATTTTCTCCGGTGCCAATCAAACCCCAGTAGGATTGTCTATAATTCGCTCTTGAATATGTACTCTACGTGCTTGAGTCCCCCGAACGATATGGGCACTAGCGTGGATTTTAGTTGCTCTAAAAATGATTATGTCCTCAAAGTGTTCTACTTTATGCGTAAACGAAATGTTATTGCTTGGAATACCATGATTTCGTGGTATGTGAAGACAGTGAGGCACAGAGAAGCAGTTAAGCTGTTCAGGACAATGATGAAAATAAGAATAACGCCTAGTGCTGTCAGTTTTGTAAATGTATTCCCCGCTGTATCGAGCATGGGGAGTTATAAGATTGCTAATGTATTTTATGGGTTTCTTCTGAAATTTGGTTGTGAATATGTAGAGGATGTTTTTGTTGTGAGCTCAGCAATATATATGTATGCTGAGCTTGGCTACCTTAACTATGCTAGGATGATTTTTGACAAATGTTCAGAGAGAAATACAGAGATTTGGAACACTATGATTGGTGTGTACGTTCAAAATAATTGTCCTATTGAAGGGATCAGTATTTTTCTTCAAGCTATGGAGTCAGAAGAGGCTGATTACGATGATGTGACTTTTCTGTCTGCTATAACTGCTGTTTCACAGTTGCAGGAAATAAAAATGGCAATGCAGCTACATGCATTTGTTCTAAAAAGTGTGACAATTTTGCCAATTATTATTCTCAATGCAGTAATTGTTATGTACTCAAGGTGTAATTCAATTGATACATCATTTAAGGTTTTCCATAAGATGCTTGAAAGGGATGTTGTTTCATGGAATACCATGATTTCTGCTTTGGTGCAGAATGGTTTGGATGAGGAAGCACTATTGCTTGTCTGTGAGATGCAGAACCAAGGGTTTGTGATTGATTCTGTGACTGTGACTGCTCTTTTTTCAGCAGCATCTAATCTTAGGAGCAAAGATATTGGAAAGCAGACTCATGCATATATAATTCGGCATGGGATACAGTTTGAGGGAATGGAGAGTTATCTAATAGATATGTATGCAAAAACTGGCTTGGTTCAGACTTCAGAATGGATATTTGGGCAAAGCTCTCCAAGTGATAGAGATCATGCCACATGGAATTCTATGATTTCTGCTTACACCCAAAATGGGCTTAATGAAAAAGCCTTTCTCATTCTTAGAGAGATGGTTGGGCTGAATGTAATACCTAATGCTGTGACCTTAGCCTCAATCCTCCCAGCTTGTAGTTCGATGGGAACCATAGCATTTGCTAAGCAACTTCATGGATTCTCCCTTCGTCACTGCTTGGACCAAAATCTTTATGTGGGAACTGCTTTAGTTGACACATATTCCAAATCGGGGGCTATCAGTTATGCTGAAAATGTGTTTATCAGTACACCTGAGAAGAATTTAGTAACATATACCACAATGATGTTGGGTTATGGTCAGCATGGGATGGGTAAGAAAGCTGTTGCTTTGTTTCATTCTATGCAGAGATCCGGCAATAAGCCTGACGCAGTTACTTTTGTTGCTATCTTGTCTGCTTGTGGCTATGCTGGTTTGGCTGATGAAGGTATCAAAATATTTGAGTCCATGGAGAAAGTACATAAAATTAAGCCCTCTGTTGAACATTATTGTTGTGTTACAGACATGCTAGGGAGGGTAGGGAGGGTGGTTGAGGCTTATGAGTTTGTCAACGGATTAGGTGAAGATTGCAATGTACTGGAAATCTGGGGATCACTTCTTGGGGCTTGTAGAAATTATGGATACTTTGAATTGGGAAAATTTATTGCCAAGAAGTTGCTTAATATGGAGACACAAAAAGGGATGGCAGGCTACCATGTTTTGGTTTCAAATATGTATGCAAAGGAAGGAGAGTGGGAAAATGTTGATAGAGTTAGAATTCAGATGAAGGAAAAAGGTTTGCAAAAGGAAACAGGATGTAGTTGGGTTGAGATTGCTGGATTTGTGAACTGCTTTGTATCTAGAGATGAGAAGCACCCCCAAAGGGATGAGATATATAGTACCCTTGACAGGTTAACTATGGAGATGAAACATGCAGGTTATAAGCCATGTTACAGTCCAAATTTATATGGAATCTTGGAATATAACGAATGAGGTGAATTATTTAGGAAGATTGTTGCCAAAATGAGTATTTGATTCATTTGTGGTTGGGTAAGTGTAAAAAAAGGTGAGTTGTATCTCTTAGGCTTGTTATTAGTCGCAGGCTTGAAACATGGACATTGACATAGACCTGGAACAAGACAGACATGGACACTAGGATATGACAAATTTTGAAGTGTCCTTGGTGCAATCTAAGTGACACGTTGTATCCAAGACAAATTTTTAACTAGTGTAAAACACGGACATAGAATGTGTCCATGTTTTATAAAGCTGGGACTGCTGGTTCGATAAACTTAATCAAGCTGTTCATTCAACCAAAGCAGACAGCTATTGATTTCGATGGCTTCCAATTCATGCATATTGAATAGTATGACTGCACAGTTGACTAGTGGAAACTGGGCCTGGAAAGTTTATTTTTTGATCTAGATTGTCACTAATAGTTGCCTGTATGTGTCCATGGAAATTAAACATGTAGGATATAAGCCTTTGCTGTCCAATTTTTTATGGAATCTTGTAATATAATGAATGAGGTGAATTATGTAGAACAGATTTTATCAAAATGAGTAATTGATTCATTTTTGGCTAGGTAAGTGTAAAAAAGCTGAGTGGCTTTATTATTATGTTATTTTTTTTTGGTGCTTTATTTATTGTTAAATTATATAGTCTTTTCTGTTGTTTGAGTCAGTTTTACTGCAGCATATTGATTGTGATCCATCATCTATGAAGCACGGACACGGGACACGACACGGACACAAGACACGGGAATTTCAAAAAATTCAAGACACGACACGTCGAGGACACGTGAATTATTAAAAAATAAAATAAATATTATATATCTATATATATATATACACACACACACACACACATAGTAACAATAACAGAAGTAATTAGCATTTAGACAAAAAGAGAACCCATTCTCAATTCATCAATTGATCATAAAAATAAAAGTACTTGGCATCTGTCTTCTAAACAAAATCAGAATGCATAACCAATCTAGACAAAACAAAATACATATATATACACACACACACACACACATAGTAACAATAACAGAAGTAATTAGCATTTAGACAAAAAGAGAACCCATTCTCAATTCATCAATTGATCATAAAAATAAAAGTACTTGGCATCTGTCTTCTAGACAAAATCAGAATGCATAACCAATCTAGACAAAACAAAATACATAACAAAAAATACACGGGACAGAACAAAACCCACAGAAGTACAGAACCCATTCTCAAGTCAAAATTCATCAATTGATCATAAACAGAAGTAATTTGCAACTGCCATCTAGACAAAAACAAAATACCTGATCACCAGACCAAGAATCCACCCACAAAACAAAACCGAGTAGCACCAGAACAGAAGTACTGGGCATCCAGAAAAAAACAAAATGTATGACCAGTTCTTGGAGCAACACCAGAAGAGAATGATGAGAGAGTTGGAGCTGCACGATGAGCCACCAGTGAGCAGCACCAGAAGAGAACGATACTGACCGGTGTAGCGACAGCAAAAAAGAAAGTAGCCAGCAACAGCAAAAACCGGGTAGCAGCAAGAACTATCTGCACGATGGGAGAGTTGGAGCTGCGCACGGGGACAGAAAACACCGGTGAGGCACCAATGACCAACACCACCAGAAAAGCACAAGAACCAAGGAACGAAAACGAAGGCCCGAGAACGAGAAATCAACAACGAGAGGAAGAGACACACCAGAGAAATTTTCGAAGAGAGTAGAGGCAAAGAGGGAAAAGTGACCGGTTGTATTGGGCATTAGGGCTCAGGAGAAGCTGGGCTTGTTGGTTCGTGGAAAACACTAAGGTTGGGTTGTTTTTGGTGCAAAAACGTGTCGGACACCTCTATGGACGTGTCTGATACGTGGCAAAAAAATTTTTTTAAGTTCTGGACATGGAGACACTTGTCCGACATGTGTCCGAGGCGTGTCCATGTCCGACAAGTGTCCGACACTCCGCCACGCCCCTAAACGGAGTGTCTGTACTTCATAGTCCATCATGTATTCGTGTATCAATTTTTAATATTTACAGACCAACCTTGAATACCTGAGGATTGTGATTATGAATGCTGAAATGTCACCTAATGTAGCAAAATGACGTAAACTTAAATATGCTTATAAATGTATGCAAAAAAATAAAAGTAATTTTCTCATTTTTTTTATAATAATAATAAGCAGTAAAGAATGCTGTGAGGAAAGCCTTAAAAAGCAATTAAGGTAGAAAAGATTTGAGTCAACTTTATAATTCTTTCTACATCAACTTTTCTACAAATCTTTGTATATAGATAATGTAAAAGGCATATCTCATCACAAATGGGTGCAGTGTTAGTTTTCTCTTGATTCTCCCTTGTACCAAAAATAATCATAATAATAATTTAGAAGGCTTTATGATTGTAGACAGAATTTGAGGTTTTTTTTTCTAGGCCCAAGTAAAAGCTGAGCATTAAATCGAAGAGAAAGTGAGGGAAATAAGAAATTGAGTTACTGTAGACATTTCTCTTCGTGCTTACCTTATCGAAGCATGCAAGTTTCTCTTTTTTTTCCCCTTTTTTTTTAAGTATTAATCGTTCCTCTTCTGACCAAAGTCCTTGGTAGACACAAGTGTTGTTGCAAATAGCATTCTAATACCAAAGTATTAATGTGTGAGCAAAGACATGTAGGTCTAAATATTCTTGCTTCAGAAAATAAGGCTATCTATAGACTCGCTTGATACGCTGAAATAAATTTCAGTGGAATAAAAAAAAGAATAAAAAAAGAATAAAAAAAAGAATAGAATGTTATTATTTTATTTGGTATGCGATGAAAAGAATTAAGATAATGTGATATTTTATTGTTTGATTAATAAAAATTAAAAGAATAGAAAGATAAGATAAACAAAATGATTAAATTAATTTTAATATAAAATAATTAAATTAATTTTTTAAAATAAAATAAATAATTTTTTTAAAAAAAAAATTTATAAATTAATTTTTATAAAATATAATCAAATTAATTTTTTTAATAATTAAATTAAATTATTTTAATATAAAAAATTTAAAGTTAACATTATTTTATAATAGAATTATAAATTCTATCTATTATTAGAAGGAGTCTATTTTTTATTAAATCAAACAATAAAATTTTATTTTTTATTCAAATTTTATTCTATTCTAATGTACCAAATGAGCCATATAAGAAAAGGTTGAGTATTTTGCTAAAATCAATCAGTTGGACGGCAATTAATGACTGATTTTACAATTCATGTGTAGTGTGTACAAGGAAGATCGTGAAATGTCATTCACGTAACTGTCATGGTGAATCTTAAGGTATGATTTCATGAGATCGAGCCCGCATTATATTGGATGAAGGTATTGGGCCTCGACCTAATCTGCTTGATGAGTCCAATACAAAAAGTTGGCCCAATAATATCAAGGCAAGCCTAATTATTATATCATCAAGTATAATAATCCACAAACTAATTTATTATCACCTAATAAGAGTCTATAAAATTGATTCGAACAAAATTGGTCGAAATAATTAAAATCGATTATAATTAATTAATTTAATTTAATTTTCGATCAAAAAAAATTTTAAGCGAAACAATTTAATATATATATATATATAAGATTACTTATCTCATGCTTTCTGCTTATAGCCACCCGGCAGTTACATTTGTAGTCTAAAATAGATGTAATCAACTTTCAATTTATTACTCTTGAGCCACTTAACATGTTAAATTAAAATTAAAACTGTAGTACTATTCAAGAAACTGACATATTTTCAATTTTTTTTATTCTAAATTGTCAAATAGTACAGTACAATCTCTTCAGACTATAATATACTGGCTTCTAGCTTCGAGTGGTGCCTTTTTTATTTTTCCATGAATTGCTTCATCTCTAATCCATCTCTACTTTGCATTTTTTTAACTGCAATCAGTCAAATCCATCTCTAAAAGGTAATTTTATTTATTTTTAAAAGAAAAACAAATATGCAAAAATGTTAAGAGTGAAAACCAGATATTCAAAGCTTCAATACCCTCCCAAATTTTAAGATACGAAACTAGATAAGTATGTTTTAAAGTATCAGGTGAAGCATTAACAAAGATTCTAGCCAGTTAATGTTAAAAACCATCCTAGCAATCATCACCAATGTTGGCTGACTAATTTTCATCTCCCTCCTAATTGACCTCTTGAAATTCGGCCAACTGTTGCGATTCATCACCAGTAGTGATATCTATATGAGTAACTAGACGGTTCATTATACACTCATGTTTTTTCAAAAGTGCCATCTAGGTTTGTCTCACTTGGTCTTGTTCCTAAATTGTTTGTCGTAGAGCAGCATTTTTGAAAGCCTAAGATCCGTATAAAGAGACTCGTCCACACTTCGCTGAAAATAACCCCCTGAGCTTGCCCTTGTTGCATCCATCACCATTGTCTAAAAAGGGCGGCCCAGTGCACGACGCTTTCACTTGGTGGGGTCTGAGAAGGAAAAGATGTACGCAGCCTTACCCCCACAAATAGAGAGGCTGTTTTCAGGATTTGAACCCGTGACCTCTAGGTCACAAGGCAACAACCTTACCGTTGCGCCAAGACTCACCCTCTTCCATCACCATTGTCTCATACGGATTATTTTGTTTCCCATAATCCCCATGCCAAACTTGGACAGTAGGTGGTGGATATACCATTGGGGGAAACTCTGGCAACTCTTCCTTGTGACAGGTCCAACGATAATAGTAAATCCTTTCTAATCAAGATGCAGCTTCTCAACACCTGAAACTTGAATGTTCACGCATTTCCACTTTGCACAAGGACACCTTAACTTTCCCGCATTCAAAAAGAGTGGCAATGGGCAAGCATGGGCAACAAACTCGTCAACACCATTCAAAAAGCCATTTGTAAGTCAAATCCGACCAGGATCGTGCCTATTGCACATCCACCACCAATTTTCGGACATGTCCATATTATAAATTTACACCTTAGTCAAGTGTCACAATGATTTTAGTAAACTTAAAGAATATTGAAATTAATTATGTTTACTAATGGTCTGTCGGAAATGAGACATGTCCAATTATGTATCAAACTAGAACACAAAGAAGCACTGATTCATATAAATAGCTAATTTAATTCTGTTGGTTTAGATAGAAGTAGCTACTTTGTATACACTAAAAACTCATTTATAGCATCACACTCGTTTCTAGTAAACACTTGAGAGTTGAGACAGTTTAGTGTCTTAATGACAATTAGTAATATTCTGCAATATTACATTCAAAAAATATCAATTTAAAAAAACAACACGTTAGGTCTTCAGAAAGCAAGTCCCTTGTTCAGAGCATAGGAATCTAGTAAACAAAAGCCACCATATTCTATTTTTTTGCTTGCAAATGAGCAAATTCAAGTTTCCATAAATACAAAACTGAAAATAAATTTATAAACAAAACTGTAAATGATTAGCAGTGCTTCAGTGAATGATTGAAGGTGCAATTTTATTGTCTAAGAACTGTAAATGATTGAGGGTGCAATTCACAGTCATAATATACAAAACTGTAATGGTTGCTTTGGCCATGTTAAAAAGTTGGGTTGAAGGTTTTGTGGTGGACTGCATGAAATGAACTAAATTTTAAGATTCTTGACTATAAAACTAAATTTTAACAAAGAAGAGTTGAATACAAGTGGTGGGGAGCACATTTATGGCATTAAGACATAATCAAAACTGGAAACATCAAATCCAATTTAACATTTTTTTTAAATACCATGAAATGAACTCATCCATATTAAATATCACGTCCAAAAGGAAACCCGACAGAAACGAAAATTAACAAAAGAAAAAAAGAAGCCGTAAAGACACCTAAGCAAGGCTCATAGTTCTCATAGACGTGTATTTGACCAATCTCATGAAATCTTACATACGAAGGAAAAAAATATAACCAGAAAAATAAGACATAGGACTAGTCGAGGATGCTTACCTCTAACTTTTTCTGCTGTTAGTGAATTGAACGTTGACCGAAAACTGTCTAGCTCGAACTAGCAACTCAAGTTCGCCAATGCCACAACGAATGCAAACAAAATTATGCAAGTAATGAGGTTACATTAAAATTTTCACCTAAAACGAGCCATCATCAGTTAGATTATTATACATAAAAAAAAAAAAAAAAAGACTCTTGTCGACGTGAAACAACTGAAGTGAAAGTAATCTTGCAACAAGAAAACAAATTTAAAATCTAATTCATGCGTCTACCAATGATTCCAAATACAGTAAATAACTTGGTTTAACATTATATATCAAACGAACAAGTTAGACTGATGCAAACCAAAATCACCCGATCTTTGGCCATTTAACTGGACTGCTATTTCATCAGGATCGTGATGTCCGTGCCTATTTTAAAAACAGTGGTAATTCCAAAGAAAAAAAATGAAAACATAAACCATTCTCCTATTTTAATTTTTAACGTTTATAATATCACTTACTTTTTAAATCAGCTTGTCTTTATCTCTTTCTCAGTTTTCCCTTAGTCCCACCACTTTTTGGGTATAAATAGCCAAGAACCCAACCATTTTTCTCAACCATCCTCTACTCAAAACTGTATCAACTCTGCCCTTTCCATCCATTAACTCTCCCAAAACTCTCTCAAGCTCCTCTGTTTCTCTCCCCTCTTTTCGTTCTCTTTACTTATTAACATTCCAAAAACAGAGCAACACCAGAAGCTGCAAAAAAAAGCCAAAAAAATGGTGATTTTGTCCAGACCAACAACAGAGCAGTACTCCTATATTATAACTCCAAACCAACCACATTCTTATAGGGAATCCCGCTCAAAACCTGATGCAAAGAGCCTCATTGTAAAAGCATGCGAGGAGTTTGGGTTCTTTAAGGTCATCAACCACAGAGCCCCCATGGAAGCCCTCTCGAAGTTGAAGACTGAAGCTATCAAGTTTCTTGATTCCTAACTACAATCATCTGATAATCTATACGATCTAAACATATTTTTAAACTCAAATTAACATAAATAAATCAATAAAAATGCAGAATAAAATAGAATTTCACCAACTTCTCGCCGTTGTTTTTCTTCGAGTTTTTTTAAAGATTTTCTCTTCTCTATATAGATAGTGTATAATTCAAGTTTTGCCAAGAGAGAAGTTTAGGGACCAAAACTCTATTTATAGCAATTTTTCAATGTCTCTTACCATCAAAGAACCATTTAATGCCATTGATAGTGGGATAGCCACTCAAGAATGCACAATGCATTCTTGACTATGCCATTGATAGTGGGATAGTCACTCAAGAATATTTTGTGCATTCTTAACCTTTCAATATGGCTATAGTGGAATTGTACATTATTTAAAATATGGACCACATAATCACATAATTACAATTAGTTTTATTATCATGTAATCATTGTAATTATTATGTTTACAATCTCCCACTTGGTCTGAATATTCAAAAAAAAAAAAAAATCAAATATACAAATCATGGCAGTGTTGAGCTCAGAAAATAAGAAGAAATCTGGGGAATGCAACTCTACTTTATTATTTGCATCAGATGACTTTAAATAGCCATAATAAAAACAGAAAGAAAAACAACCTACAACTAGCACGTCTCCTAAACTGTAGTACGTGATTTACGTGATTGCATGAAACATGCAACGTTCAAATACTAACAACTAGTCCCTACAAACTAGGAATTATATAACAGCAGCAACAACAGTAAGCTAAAAATAAGTAACCGAACAACAACTAAATCCTAAACCAACATATCCTCCCCTAAACTAATTGCTATGAGCATTTAGTTTATTCTTGGCACTTCACAAACACCCAGCAACTCTCGCAGCTTCACAAATTCTTCTAGCTTGAGTGGTTTTGTCATGATGTCAGCCACTTGATTTTTGGAGTCGCAATGAATCAACTTTACCTTCCCATCTCTAGTTAAGTCTCGAAGGAAATGAAACCTAACGTCAATATGCTTACTGCGCCCATGAAGCACTGGATTTTTTGACAACTTTATAGTGGAGCTGTTATCACACTTGATAATAACACTGTTACTTTGTGAGAGTCCCAACTTCTCCAACACTCTTTGCATCCAAATACCTTGCGTAGCACAAGAAGTAGCTGCAACATACTCTGCCTCAGTGGTTGACAGAGTAACAATAGGTTGCTTCTTCGACATCCAAGATACGGCACCTCCACTCAAAGAGAAAACATATCCCGACGTGCTCTTCCTATCACTCAAATCTCCGGCATAGTCACTATCCGTATAAGCTTGCAACATCTCATCTCCTCTTCTCTTGTAAAAGATTCCCAGCTCCACAGTTCCTCCTACATACCTTAACACCCTTTTTACAATCTGAAAATGAAGTTCTGTGGGTTGTGCCATGAACCTGCTAGCCATACACACAACAAACATCAAGTCTGGTCGTGTTACAGTTAGATACATCAGACTCCCCACCATTTGCTTATACACGGTAGCATTCACTCTAACTCCATTTTCGTCTTTTCCAATCTTCACACCAGGAACTATCGGATTATGAACTGAATTGCATCCATCCATGCCAAACCTTTCAAGTAATTCCTTTGCAAACTTCTTTTGGCTAATATAGATACCTTCTGTGCATTGTAACACTTCCACACCAAGAAAATACCTCATCTTGCCGAGATCACTCATCTCAAACTCTTGCATCATGGACTCTTTAAACTTGACAAACATTTTCTCACAATTTCCAGTAAAAATTAAGTCGTCTACATATAAACTCACAATTAAACACATACCTTCTGCACCCATTTTGATGAATAGTGTATGCTCAAACTCACATTTCTGGAACCCTTCCTTCACGAAGTAATTCTCAATCTTGCTATACCAGGCTCTAGGGGCTTGTTTGAGCCCATAGAGTGCTTTCTTGAGTTTGTAAACCTTGCTTTCTTCTCCCTCTACTTCAAACCCCTGTGGTTGCTCGACAAAAATAGCCTCTGTGAGCTCTCCGTACAAGAAAGCACTTTTGACGTCCAGCTGATATATGCTCCAATTCTTTTGTGCTGCTAATGCAATGATCATTCTTATAGTATCCCATCTAGCCACTGGTGCGTACACTTCTGTGTAATCGATGCCAAGTTGTTGAGCATATCCCTTTGCCACCAATCGAGCTTTACATTTATCCACTTTACCCTTCTCATTGTACTTTGTTTTAAACACCCATTTTACTCCTATAGTTTTCACACCCAAATGCCTATCAACTAGCTCCCAAGTATTATTTCTTTCGATAGCTTCAATCTCTTTCTTCATTGCTATTCCCCACTTAGACTGACTCACAGCTTCATCAAAGCTCACCGGATCTTCATTGGCAGTAAACACAGCTAAGTTGTGCAGCTCCCCTTCTCCATCACTTAATCCCAAACCTGCTCCACTTACATAATCACCCATCCAAACAGGCTGCCTCCTTTCTCTTTCTTCTTGTATTGCTTGTGGACTTGCTTGAGAAGAGCTGCTTGAAGAGGAATTATCAGTAGCTTCTCCAGTCGACACGTCATTTTGTTCCCTAATTTCCTCATCACTATTGTTGCCGAGATCATTCAAGTTCTCATCATTATCTCCCCAATCCAATACATCAAGTTTTACCTCCTCTACACTCCTCCCCCAATTCCAGCTTTCATTTTCTTCAAACACGACATCTCTACTCACAATAATCTTCTTTGTTGAGGGATTGTACAGCCTATAACCCTTAGTTTCTTCACTCACACCAAGAAGAACACATTTACAGCTCTTGTCATCTAACTTTGTTCTCTTGGCATCTGGAATATGGACGTGAGCAATGCAGCCAAAGACCCTGAAATACTCAACATTTGGTTTGACTCCGCTCCATGCTTCTTCAGGAGTTATATCTTGAAGAGCTTGTGTTGGACTTCGATTAAGAACATGAGTGACCCAATTTACAGCTTCTGGCCAAAAGTTCTTAGGAATTTTCTTCTCAGACAAGATGCTACGCACCAAATTCATGACCGTCCGATTCCTTCTCTCAGCCACCCCATTTTGCTGAGGAGTGTAGGCGGCAGTGAGCTGACGTTTAATGCCATTGGATTGACAAAATTCATTGAACTCATTGGATGTGAATCCTCCGCCTCTGTCACTCCTCAAGCAACAAATAGGAGAACCAACTTCCTTTTCAACTAAACTTTTGTACCGTTTGAACATGGTGAAAGCTTGTGACTTCTCAGTTAGAAAGTAAATCCACATCCTTCTACTGAAATCATCAATAAAACTCAAAACATACCTTTTTTCACTGTTTGAAGTAGGAGTAATAGGTCCGCAGATGTCTGTATGCACTAATTGTAATTTTTGTGAGGCTCTCCACTGGCTGCTCTTCGAAATTGAATCCCGACTTTGCTTTCCCACCAAACAATCATGACAAACCCTTGCAGAGGCTTTTATTTGAGGTAACCCATTTACCATATTTTTATATTGCAGCGTTTTGAGTCCCTTGTAATTTAGGTGACCATAACGGCAGTGCCATAAGTGTGTTAGATCATCTGAAGAAGCTTGCATGCATGTGGAGAAGTTTGTGAGCACAGTATTAGCCAAAAGTACAAACATGCGATTTTCAGTCATTGGAGTCTGCAGAATGAGTCCCCTTTTTGAATGATAAATTTTACAGACCCCATGTTGTATCAAGATGGTTAAACCTTTCTCTTGCAATTGACCTATACTAAGCAGGTTATTTCTTAGTTCAGGGACAAAGTAAACATTACTAATTACGTGAGTGAAGCCATCTACCTCTAACTTGATGCTCCCTTTGCCCATCACCAACATCCTTGCATTGTTGCCGAGTTTCACAGAGTGCCTGAATTCTTCATCAATATCAGTGAACCATTTTCTATTGCCGCACATATGATTGCTACATCCACTATCTAGAAACCACAAATCTTCACGTTTGGCGTCATTCATCTCCACATGAGCCATCAATAAGAGTTCATTTTCCTCGTCAAGCTCTGCATAATTTACTCTCTTTTCCCAACTAGGGCATTCATATTGAAAGTGCCCTAATTTGTGGCACTTAAAGCATTCAACTACAGCCTTGTTGAAACTTTGTCGACCTCGCCCTCTTCCTCTGCCTCTGAAAACCTCACGTCCTCTGCCTCTTCCTCCAATTCTATCTTCCTCCCTGTTTGCTCCAAATTTCTCAACACTTGTGACTTTCAAAGCTTGTTCATCACTGTTACTTTTTCGAAACTTCTGCTCATGGACAAGCAGAGAGCTTTGCAACTCATCTACAGAAAGGTGGTCGATATCTTTCGACTCTTCTATTGAGCAAACAATATAATTAAACTTATCTGTGAGTGTACGTAGAATTTTCTCGACAATTTTCACGTCCTGCATGTCTTCTCCGTAATTTCTCATGTCATTGGCCACCACCATCACTCTTGAAAAGTAATCCGTGACTGATTCACCATTCTTCATTTCTAGGATCTCAAATTCTCTACGAAGAGTTTGGAGTTGAGCTCGCTACACCCTCCTATTCCCTTGATATTTGCGCTTCATTGAGTCCCACAATTGCTTGGACGTGTCCTTCTGAATGATAGTTTTCAAAATCGATTTATCGATGGACTGGAAGAGATAATTCTTAACTTTGAGATCCTTCAACTTCAGTTCTTCTAGTGTTTTCCTTTGCGCAACTGTCATGGTTTCTCCTTCAACAGGCTCTATGTAGCCGGTCTCAACAAGGCTCCAATACTCTTTCAATCGCAAGAGATTCTCCATTAGCATGCTCCAGTGATCATAGTCTCCATCAAACTTGGGAATACTCGGTAGAGCAAAGTTGCTATTGCTTCCTTCTCCTGCCATCTCACACTCACCTCTCAGTATTTCACTAAAATTCTCACCTTTTCTTTCTTGCAGTGTGTCACTCACACTTTACTCTCAACCTGGCTCTGATACCAGATTTGTTGAGCTCAGAAAATAAGAAGAAATCTGGGGAATGCAACTCTACTTTATTATTTGCATCAGATGACTTTAAATAGCCATAATAAAAACAGAAAGAAAAACAACCTACAACTAGCACGTCTCCTAAACTATAGTACGTGATTTACGTGATTGCATGAAACATGCAACGTTCAAATACTAACAACTAGTCCCTACAAACTAGGAATTATATAACAGCAGCAACAACAGTAAGCTAAAAATAAGTAACCGAACAACAACTAAATCCTAAACCAACAGGCAGTAGGTCCTCTATATGCGAGTATTACTTTCCATATATTACAATGTATTTAGTTTCAAGTGTTATACTTAATGTGGCAACAAAAACTTAATGAATAAACATTATGTTTATTCTTGGTCCAAAAACAAAATTATGTTTTCTCAAATGAAAAGTGCACATCAATATGAGAAAACATTACATTATACAAGAATTTCATTAATTAATTGTATGTATACAATCACAAAGTGGAACCAAGTCCCATTTTCTCTACATGATCCTTGAATTTTAGTGGTGGCATGCCCTTAGTCAAAGGATCAGCAATCATTAATTCAGTGCTAATGTGATCAATGACTACTTTTTTTTCTTTTACACGTTCTCTAATGGCTAAATACTTAATATCGATGTGTTTACTTCGACTTCCACTTTTATTATTCTTAGCCATAAAGACAACGGCTGAATTATCGCAGAAAATTCTCAATGGCCTAAATATTGAATCCATAACTCTAAATCTCGAAATAAAATTCTTAAGCCATACACCATGAGAAGTGGCCTCAAAACAAGAGACGAACTCAGCTTCCATAGTAGAAGTAGCAGTTAAGGTCTGCTTAACACTTTTCCAAGAAATAGCTCCACCGGCTAACATGAAAATATATCCGGATGTTGACTTGCGAGAATCAATACAGCCAGCAAAGTCTGAATTTGAATAGCCGATCACATCCAAATTGTTCGTCTGTCTATACATAAGCATGTAGTCTTTGGTCCCTTGTAGGTACCTCATGACTTTCTTTACAGCTCTCCAGTGATCCATTCCTGGGTTACTCTGATATCACCCGAGCATTCCCACAGCAAATGCAATGTCAGGTCTGGTACAAACCTGAACATACATAATACATAAGGCTTTCGACGGCAGAAGCATATGGAATGTTCTTCATAGATTCCCTCTCAAGATTATTCTTCGGGCATTGATTCAAATTGAACCTATCACCCTTCACAATGGGAGCAACACTTGGTGAACAATCCTGCATCTGAAATCTCTCTAAAACTTTATTGATATAGGTTTCTTGCGACAGACCTAAAACACCTCGAGGTCTATCCCTATGGATCTTAATGCCAATGACATAAGATGTCTCACCAATATCTTTCATGTCAAAAATTTTAGAGAGAAATTGTTTCACCTCATGCAGCAAACCCTTATCGTTGGTTGCAAGCAAAATATCATCCACGTATAAAACAAGAAAACATATTTTACTCCCACTGACCTTCTAGTATATACATTGATCCATGGGATTTTCAACAAATCCAAATAAAGAAATTACTCCATGGAATTTAAAATACCATTGACGGGAGGCTTGTTTTAAACTGTATATGAATTTCTTAAGCTTACAAACCAAGTGCTCACCATCACTAGAGGAGAAACCTTCAGGTTGTTTCATATAAACCTCCTCCTTTAGATTACCATTAAAAAATGCCGTTTTCACGTCCATTTGTTGCAACTCAAAGTCAAAATGAGCAACTAATGCTAAAATAATGTGAAAAGAATCTTTCTTAGATACAGAAGAAAAGGTCTCTGTGTAATCGATTCTTTCTTTTTGAGTAAATCCCTTAACAACGAGTCTTGCCTTGTATCTCTCAATGTTGCCTAATGAATCTTTTTTGGTCTTAAAGACCCACTTACAGCCAATGGCCTTCGCCCCATTAGGCAACTCTACAAGTTTCCAGACTTCATTACTCTTCATAGAATTTATCTCATCTTTCATGGCATCATACCATAAATTTGACTCTTTATAACTCATGGCTTGTGAAAATGTTTCAGGATCATTTTTAGCTCATATGTTATAGTCAAACTCTTGTAGATACACTATAAAATCACTAGGAATAGCTGATCTTTTCTTTCTAGTAGATCTTCTTAATGTTGTAGCATCACCTTCTTGAAGAGTTTGTGGTTCAACTTGTTCAAGAATTACTTGTAAATCCTGAACATTTTGATCTAATTGATCAGCTTGTGGAAACTCAATGACTGGTTGTTCAGCACCTATTTGTACTTGAGGGGTGCTATGAACAATAACCAATCTGTCACTTGATGTGGAAGATTGAGACTGTATATGATCATGTGCAGAAATTGAATTCCTGAACTGATCACTCCCACTGATCAAGTCATTCTCAAGAAATTTAGCATTTTTTGATTCCACTATCTTAGTTGTGTGAGATGGACAATAAAACTTGTAACCTTTGGACCTTTCGGCATATCCAATGAAATATCCACTAATGGTTCTCAGGTCCAATTTCTTCTCTTGTGGGTTATATATCCTCATTTCATATCCTCATTTCAGACGGACATCCCCAAACGCGCATATGTCGCAAACTTGGTTTTCAACATTTCCATAATTCAAAAGGTGTCTTTTGGACAACCTTAGTTGGAACTCGGTTTAATATATACACAGCCGTCTTTAGTGCTTCAGTCCACAAGGATTTAGGAAGATTGGAGTTGCTAAGCATACTCCGCACCATGTCCAATAATGTTCGGTTTCTTCTTTCCGTAATACCATTCTGGTCTGGAGAACTAGGAATAGTATATTAGACAACAATCCCATGCTCTTGAAAAAACTTAGCAAAGGGACCATGTATTTGTCCATTCTCCGTATATCTACCATAATATTCTCCACCTCTATCTGATCTCGCTATCTTTATTTGCTTTCCACATTGGTTCTCAACTTCAGCCTTAAAGACTTTGAAGGCATCCAATGCTTCATTTTTATTATGAAGCAAATAGATATACATATATCGTGAGTAATTATCTATAAAGGTGATGAAATATTTCTGACCATGCGCATCCATATTTGGACAGCATATATCAGTATAAATTATTTCTAATATGTTCGAACTCCTATTAGCACTTTTTTTAAACATGTTGGTCTGCTTTCCCTTAATGTAGTCCACACAAGTCTCAAAGTCAGTAAAATCTAGAATACTAAGTATCTCATCTTTTACTAACCTCTTAATTCTCTCTATGGAGATGTGTCCTAATCTCCGGTGCCATAACATAGAGGAATTCTCGTTAATATTATACAGTTTAATACCAGTTTGAACTTGCATTGAACAATAAGTAGCATCGCTTTGTAAATTAAGATAAAAAAGACCATAAGACAAAATACCATTCCCAACATGAAAATTATATTGGAAAAGTGCAACAGGAAGGTTAGAACCCGCGTCCTTAGGATGCATGGCATATGTTTTAGCCACTCAGCTGTTGCGCATTTTCAGTATGTAGATGCTATTTATATTATTTATTGCAATCTGGAAAAATGTATTTGAAAAACTGCATCAGAAGGGCTAGAACCCGCGCCCTTTGATTTGATGCTGCATGTTCTGACCACCGAACCAGTGGAACACTTCAGCTTAAATGTGCTTCTTTTATTATATAAAGACTTCTGTTAAAATGTTATGAAAGAATGTAAACAAAATAATTACAATTATTTACATGATAATAAAAATAATTGTAATTATGTGATTAAGTGGTCCATATTCAAATAATGCACAATCCACTTTGGCCATATTGGATGGCCAAGAATGCATATTCCACTATGGCCATATTGGAAGGTCAAGAATGCACAAAGCATTCTTGAGTGGCTATCTCACTATCAATGGCATTAAATGACTCTTTGATGACAAGAGACATTGAAGAATTGCTATAAATAGAGTTTTGGTCCTTAAGCTTCTCCCTTGACAAAACTTGAATTATACATCATCTATAGAGAAGGAGAGAAGGTTTAGAAGCATCAAAACCTTTAGAAAAACTTGAAAAAAAGCAATGGCGGGAGGTTAGTGCAATCCTATTTTATTCTGCATTTTGATTGATTTATTCATGTTAATTTGAGTTTAGAAACATGTTTAGATCATATGAATTATCTTACATTTGGTATCAGAGCATGAAATAACCTCTGCTTTGCTTTTCATATATGGTGTAATTGTTCATGAATTTTTCAAGAAAAAATTTTGAAGTTTGGTGTAATTGTTCATGAATTTTTCTAGAAAAATTTTGACTTTTTTTATGCAAAATAAGATCATGAATCATTAGGATATTGTTTTTTGATCATTTCAGTATATTATAAGTAATTTTTGGTGGTCTATATTGAGGGAAAAATTCAGGTTTTTAACCGAGTCTTCGTGACCCGTTTAAAGAAGAAGATGATGAACAGTAATTCAGGAAAAAAAAAAACTCGCTGGACGCAGCCAGTTCTTGAACCTGCGTCTCCTTCAGAAATGATATGCACATTTTGCCACTACGCTGTAGCGTTTCTTCACTTCTATTTGTGCTGATTTTATTATATAAACTTTACATAAAATATGCACATAAAAAATCTAGAGTTGGCATTCCCCAGACTTGAACCCGCGCCCCTGAAGCCTTCAGGAGTGTGTTTTGACCCCGCAGCCTTTAGATGAAGTGAAATAGCATTCTGCCACTTGGCCGTGGGTGTTTGTTAATATTAATTTGGCAGGAAAATATTGTTAAGGGTTTTGAATAATCAAAATAATATTTTTCTCAATTTTTTGATTACCATGATAATAATTCTTTGAATTATTTTATGTGTATGTATATATGTTATTCTGTTATTTTATATACATGCAATTTAGATTAAATACTCTTATGATGCATGAATTAATTTTATGTTTTATTTTCATGCTATTAAGAATGAGTATTTTTGTGTGCATAATATTTAGTTTAATTATGCAATTATGTTTTATTTATGAAATATTTTTTTTATATACACTAATATGTCATTAAGTATTGATATTATTAAAATGTATGTAATTTAGGAATATTTTCATAAAACTTGATAATATGTCTAGTGATCCTTATAATCTTAATTAATTAGGGATTAGTCACAGTATCTTTAATTAATTAAAATTATATATATTAAGTTTTGTTTAGGATCACATAAGGAATTAGATATAGTATTGTGATTAATTATATTTAATATAATAAATTTTATTCCACAAGAATTTTTATTATATTTATATAATTAATTAAGATAAAATGTCAGATTATTTTCATAATTTACCCACAAGAATTATGAATTGGTATATAATCTGATAAATTTTCTCATAAAGATATTTGGATAGAAAATCAAATTATTTTCATAATGTATCCATAAGATATGAAATTAAATACATAATTTGATAATTCTATCATAAAATACATATGAATCTAATTGAATTAAAAATTTAGCCTACAGACAATTTTTATGTCACTAGATTCATATATATACATGTTTACATTGATAACACATGAAATATAGATTAATAAACCTCAAAATTTTGACATAAGCTTTTAGATTTTATACAGTTTCTCAATTTGCTAGTTTATCTGATATCCGCTGTGATATTCCCAAACTTAGAGGAGATAACTATAAGTATAGAAGTAGAGAATACTCCTCCATTTAAGGTGGATGGACATAGATTATGCTATTAGGAAAGACGAACCACCAGTAATTACTGATCAAAACACGCCGGCTGAAATTGCGCTATATGAGCGATGGGAGCGATACAATAGGCTCAGCGTAATGTTCATTAAGACTAAAATCACCGCCGGTATACGTGGTTCTGTTGATCAGCATGAAAAGGTCCAAGATTTACTGAAAGCCATTGACGAACAATTCGTCACTTTTGAAAAGGCCTTAGCAAGCACCCTAATCATGAAATTCTCTTCTATTCGACTCACCAATATAAGAGGTGTGCGCGAGCACATAATGCAAATGCGTGACATTTCAGCTCAACTTAAGAAACTCGAGGTAGATATGTCGGAGTCCTTTCTGGTGCACTACATTCTGAACAATCTTCCGCAAGAGTACGGGCCTTTCAAGATTTCTTATAACACACATAAAGACAAATGGTCAATTAATGAATTAATGACCATGTGTGTTCAAGAAGAAGAAAGGCTAGTGATGGAGAAAGGTGAGAGTGCATTACTGACAACAAATCGTGAGAAGAACAAAACTAATAAGTCTCAAGCTAATCAGAAGGGGAAAGGTAAAATACCACCTCAAACTGATATTAAAAAGGAAGCAAAGTGTTTTTTCTGTAAAAAGAAGGGACACGTGAAAAAGGAATGCATCAAATTTCAAAAATGGCTTGAGAAGAAAGGTAAATCAATCTCATTTGTTTGTTATGAATCTAATATGGCTAATGTTAATATTAACACCTGGTGGATTGACTCTTGATCAACAATCCATATTGCAAACTCTTTGCAGGATATACAAAACCTAAGGAAACCAGTGAGAAGTGAGCAGAGCATCTTATCAGGCAACAAGATAGGCTCACATGTGGAAGCAATTGGAACTTGCAATTTAACTTTAAGTAGTGGCTATGTATTAAACTTAGAAAGGACCTTTTATGTACCAAGTTTCTCACGAAACTTAATTTCTGTTTCTAGACTTGTGCCATTTGAATATTCCTTTAACTTTAAAGACACATCATTCAGTTTACTATATAATTCTAATTGTGTTGGAAATGGTATTTTGTCTGATGGTCTTTATCGTCTTAATTTACAAAGCGATGCTACTTATTGTTCAATGCAAGTTCAAACTAGTCTCAAACGGTGTAATATTAACGAGGATTCCTCTATGTTATGGCACCGGAGATTAGGACACATTTTCATAAAGAGAATTAAAAGATTAGTAAAAGATGGAGTACTTAGTACTCTAGATTTTACTGACTTTGAGAGTTATGTGGACTGCATTAAGAGAAAGTAGACCAACATGTCTAAGAAAGATGCTAATAGGAGTTCGAACATATTAGAGATCATTCATACTGATATATGCTGTCCAGACATGGATACGCATGATCAGAAATATTTCATCACCTTTATAGATAATTACTCACGATATATGTATATCTATTTGCTTCATAAACAAAATGAAGTATTGGATGCCTTCAAAGTCTTTAAGGCTGAAGTTGAGAACCAATGTGGAAAACAAATAAAGATAGTGAGATCAGATAGAGGTGGAGAATATTATGTAGATACACGGAGAATGGACAAGCACATGGTCCATTTGCTAAGTTTCTTCAAGAGCATGGGATTGTTGCCCAATATACTATGCCTGGTTCTCCAGACCAGAATGGTATTGCGAAAAGAAGAAACCGAACATTATTGGACATGGTACAGAGTATACTTAGCAACTCCAATCTTCCTAAATCCTTGTGGACTGAAACACTAAACACGGCTGTATATATATTAAACCAAATTCCAACTAAGGTTGTCCAAAAGACACCTTTTGAATTATGGAAAAGTTGGAAACCGAGTTTGTAACATATGCGCGTTTGGAGATGTCCATCTGAAGTGAGGATATATAACCCACAAGAGAAGAAACTGCACCCGAGGACCATTAGTGGATATTTCATTGGATATGCCGAAAGATCCAAAGGTTACAAGTTCTATTGTCCATCTCACACAACTAGGATTGTATAATTCAAGTTTTGCCAAGGGAAAAGCTTAGGTCCTCTATATGCCATGCATCTTTAGGTTTTGCATACCCTGCAAAGAGTTTGCAATATGGATTGTTGATCCAGAGTCAATCCACCAGGTGTTAATATTAACATTAGCCATTTTAGATTCATAACAAACAAATGAAATTGATTTACCTTTCTTCTCAAGCCATTTTTGGAATTTGATGCATTCCTTTTTCATGCGTCCCTTCTTTTTACAGAAAAAACATTTCGCTTCCTTTTTAATATCAGCTTGAGGTGGTATTTTACCTTTCCCCTTCTGATTAGCTTGAGACTTATTAGATTTGTTCTTCCCACAATTTGTTGTCAGTAATGCACTATCACCCTTCTCCATCACTAGTCTTTCTTCTTCTTGAACACACATGGTCATTAATTCATTAATTGACCATTTGTCTTTATGTGTGTTATAAGAAATCTTGAAAGGCTCGTACTTTTGTGGAAGAGTGTTCAGAATGTAGTGCACTAGGAAGGACTCCGACATATCAACCTCGAGTTTCTTAAGTTGAGCTGAAATGTCACGCATTTGCATTATGTGCTCGCGCACACCTCTTATACTGTTGAGTCGAATAGAAGAGAATTTCATGATCAGAGTGCTTGTTAAGACCTTTTCAGAAGTGATGAATTGTTCGTCAATGGCTTTCAGCAAATCTCGGACCTTCTCATACTGATCAACAGAACCACGTATATCAGCGGTGATTTTAGTCTTAATGAACATCACGCTGAGCCGATTAGATCACTCACATCGCTCATATAGCATAATTTCAGCCGGCGTGCTTTGATCAGTAATTACAAGTGGTTCGTCTTTCCTAATAGGATAATCTATGTCCATCCACCCTAAATGGAGGAGTATTCTCTCCTTTCATACCTTATAGTTATCTCCTCTAAGTTCGGGAATATCACACCGAATATCAGAAAAACTAGCAGATTGAGAAACTGTATAAAATCCAAAAGTTTATGTCAAAATTTTGAGGTTTATTAATCTATATTTTATGTGTTACCAATGTAAACATGTATATATATGAATCTAGTGACATAAAAATTGCCTGAGCTAAATTTTTAATTCAATTAAATTCATATGTACTTTATGATAGAATTATCAAATTATGTACTTAATTTCATATCTTATGGATACATTTTGGAAATAATTTGATTTTCTATTCTAATATCTTTACGATAAAACTATCAGATTATATACCAATTCATAATTCCTGTGGGTAAATTATGAAAATAATCTGACATTTTATTCTAATTAATTATATAAATATAATAAAAATTTCTGTGGGATAAAATTTATTATATTAAATATAATTAATCACAATACTATATCTAATTCCTTATGTGATCCTAAATAAAACTTAATATATAATTTTAATTAATTAAAGATGATGTGGCTAATCCTTAATTAATTAAGATTATAAGAATCACTAGACATATTATTAAGTTTTATGAGAATAATCCTAAATTACATATATTCTAATAATATCAATACTTAATGACATATTAGAGTATATAAAAAAAATATCTCATAAATAAAACATAATTGCATAATTAAACTAAATATTATGCACACACAAAAAAATATTCATTCTTAATAGCATGAAAAATAAAACATAAAAATTATTCATGCATCATAAGAGTATTTAAACCAAATTGCATGTATATAAAAGATAGAATAACATATATACACACAAATAAAATAATTCAAAGAATTATTAATCATGGTAATCAAAAAATTGAGAAAAATATTATTTTGATTATTCAAAACCCTTAACAATATTTTCCTACCAAATTAATATTAACAAACACTCACGACCCAGTGGCAGAATGCTATTTTACTTCATCTAAAGGTTGCAGGTTCAATTCCTGCAGATGCAATTTTTTCATGTGCATTTTTACTTAAGTTGTTAAATATAATAATAAGCATAACTTATACCAAAGAAGCATTATAGCCCAGCGGTCAAAACACGCTGCTGAAGTTTTCAGAGGCGCAGGTTCAAGTCTGGGGAAGGCCACCTCTAGATTTTTTTATGTGGAATTTTTCTGTAATGTGTTAAATATAAAATTAGCACAATCTAAACTAAAGAAGCATTACAGCCCATCGGTCAAAACACGCTCTTGAAGGCTTCAGGGGCACGAGTTCAAGTCTGGGGAAGGCTAACTCTAGATTTTTTTTATGTGCATATTTTATGTAAGGTTTATATAATAAAATCAGCACAAATAAAAGTGAAGAAACGCTACAACGTAGTGGCAAAATGTACATATCATTCCTGAAGGAGACGCAGGTTCAAGACCTGACTGCGTCTAACGAGTTTTTTTTTTTAGAATTACTGTTCATCTTCTTCTTCCTTAGACGAGTCACAAAGACCAGGTTAAAAATCCGAATTTTTCTTTTAATTTTGACCACAAAAATAATGTAGAATATACCCAAATGATCATAAAACTAAATTTTAATGATTTATGATTTTATTTTGCATCAAAAACGTCAAAATTTTTCTAGAAAAATTCATGAACAATTACACCATATAAGCAAAGCAAAGCAGAGGTTATTTCATGCTCTGATACCAAATGTAAGATAATCCATATGATCTAAACATGTTTCTAAATTCAAATTAACATGAATAAATCAATCAAAATGCGGAATAAAATAAGATTGCACCAACCTCCCGCCATTGCTTTTCTTCAAGTTTTTTAAAGATTTTGATGCTTCTAAGCCTTCTCTCATTCTCTATAGATGGTGTATAATTCAAGTTTTGCCAAGGGAGAAACTTAGAAATCAAAACCCTATTTATAGCAATTCTTCAATGTCTCTTGCCATCAAAGAGCCATTTAATGCCATTGATAGTGGGATAGCCACTCAAGAATGCACAATACATTCTTGACCATGCCATTGATAGTGGGATAGTCACTCAAGAATGCATTGTGCATTCTTGACCTTCCAATATGGCCATAGTGGAATATGCATTCTTGGCCATCCAATATGACCAAAGTGGATTGTGCATTATTTGAAATATGGACCACATAATCACATAATTACAATTATTTTTATTATCATGTAATCATTGTAATTATTATGTTTACATCATCATGACCTAATGTTGTTCCTATAAGATAAAAAATAATAAAATAGTATAATCACGAACAATAATAAGAAGAGCTAAACAAACTAAAAGCTAAACTTCAAGTGATTGCAAAAGAACAAGGAGTATCAAGCATAAGTAGTATAAGAAAGGATGCCATTGTCAGTCTATGGGAAGAAGAAACTCGGAGGCATGTCTCTCATTCGTACAATTTAGTACATTCTCTAAAGACTGGCATTCTAAGAATGGATACATATATGAATATGAGATATATACGAATACAAGATAAGACACAATATAGATACCACAACACAATGAAAAATATTTAGTATTTACATGCAGTTTGAAGGGTTGTATCATATCGATACAAGTATCTTCATAGTTTGCATTAAGGTGCCAGACCTTAATTGCATTTTGGAGGGCAATATTGAGCCCATTATTGTAGCTTATATTAATATCAGAGTCATGTCATAAGGTTTGGATGTTCACTCAAAACACACACACACACATACATACATACATACATATATGAGAGAGAGAAAGAGGAAAGGAAGAGCAGAAATTGCTCAAGTTACTGTATTTTTCTCAATGATGCAATTACACAGATTTATGTCAATTCCTTGATGTTATGAAAATAAGAAACTCGGACGTACCAATTCATCACTCTTTAATTGACAGAATTTTTACTGACTCGAATGTCATATCATTATATATTAAAGTTTATGTTTTTCTCTGAATCACTCAAACATTATTAGCCTTCCAAAGCTTTTTGAATTATAATGCAACAAACAATTTATTTATTTGACATGGAATTAGTCATTTGGTTGATAAAAGTTGCTGGTTAAGTGCCTATACCCAAAAGCAAAAGTCGAATCTCAATGAAAGAAACAAAGTAATTCAAAAAATAAAAGTCATACTGCTGAAACAGCTGTTGCATGGCATTACAACTGCACACAAACTGTCTATAGAGTTTAAACGATATGTATAAGCTCTGACATGAGAGAATCTATGTGAATGATGTAGAAGCCAACATTTCCTAGTTGAAACATCACTGGAAGGACGGTTTCTGAATCCTGATAATATGGCTATGAATTACATTTCTAAGTTCCATTTTTTTTCCAATTAAATTTTCCCAAACTCGATGCTAAATCCACCATAGATATAGATAGCATAGATTCTCAACGAGACTCACCCAATCCAAGAGTCAAATTCGCCCTAAAAAGAAAAGGGCTAAGCGAAATGAAATCTTATAATAGAACTAGAACTCGAACAATAGAATGACTGGCGAGAATTTATAATCAATCCGACGGTTTACTTGCAAGAAAAAAACTAAAATAATCATAAACGCTTACAGAGAAACAAGAAGTTTGAGAATTGAGAAGACAAAGTAATGTAGAAAGAGCTAACGAAAATTGCAACAAGTAAGCGTAGAGAGGGTACGATGAGATGAGAGCAAACCCGAAAATGGAGAAACGACAAGTTAGAGGTGCGAGCTGGAGAAGCCTCCGATGCAGCCAACTTCCGTCGACCACTTGTTGTATCAAATAACATAGGTTCGGTGGCGGAGGAATGGTGCCGGATGAGTGAGGGTGGCTAGTGGTAGGTGTTGGGATTTGCCAGGTAGGGTGGAGAAAGAGGGGGAAAAAGGGAGGGAACAAGGGATTTCGGAAAATTGCTGGCGGGAAAGGGGAACCGGATATTTAGGCAAGGGAATTTGAGAGGAATAAAATTCCGCCCCTAATATTAGACGCATGGTATTAAATTTTGTTTTCAGTTATTATTTTGATAATTTTAAAATTAAAAATATTTTAAAATATTTTAAAATTTTAAAAAATGTTTTAAATAATTTTAAATAATATTTTTTTTAATTTTAAAATATTTTAATATAATATTAATTATATAAATATATAAAATTATATTAAAATTAATTCGAATTAATATCTATAATTAAATAGTAAGTAAATATATTACTACAGTAAAGATTCTGACTCAAATTCTAATAGTATTCAACAACAATCTCTCTCTTATATCTATCTCTCCATCTTTTTTTAATTTTTTTTAGTATCTATATTTAAGTCTTTCTCTCAATTAAAATTCTGTCTCTATTTTCAGGTATCTTCCTCTTTCTTTGTCTTTCAATCTTTTTTTTCATTATTTTTGTAGTTTCTTCTTTAAAATGAAGATAATGAAAGAAAATAATGTCATGAGAACAAAGAAGGAGAGTAAAAAATTAATAAAAATATTGTAAATTGTGGGAGAAAATAACTTGGTGTTGGATTTGATATGATACTACTTTCATCTATTTTTAGATTGTCAATTTTTTTATTTTACAAATTAGTTTAGTATTTTTTTATCAAAACAGATCGAAATAAGAGTATTTCTGTCGAAATAACTCGAAACAAAAGTATTTCTATCGAAACAACTCGAAATAAGAGTATTTTTACCAAAATTTCTATTGAAACAAGAGTATTTTTACCAAAATATTTTAAAACATAATAATTTCAATTGAAATAGCATAATTTCTTAACAAACACTTCGTTTCGTTTTGATAACTTCGTTTCGTGTCGGTGACTCAGAAAATAGAAACATTTCGGTCATTTCGATGGAAAAAAAAAATTGGTTCCTTGACGCATAGTTTTTATATGAAATAATTAGAGACCGGATAAATCCGCCTACCATTTTAGTGAATAAATGAAACGGTTTAAGAAAAAAATTTTAACAAAAATTTGAAAAATAGAGAAAATATTGTTGTAATAACTGTAAAATTTAATGAAATTTTCAATTAAAGAAAATTTAGAATAAAAGAAAGAATTTTAAAAATAGAGATAAGAACCAGTGAAAATAAGTTTTACATGGATTTACAAAAGAAAATATGAGCATTTAAGTTTTGGCGCGTAATCTCTATTTTTTAAATGATAGTATTTTGCTATAAGTAAATATATTTTTATTTGCTTAAAAATGATTATGTTTTGCTACAAGTAAGTATACTTTTAAGTAAAATAATTATTGTGTTACTTCAAATAATTATACTGGTTTCTAATAAATTTTGTCATATTTTTTAGAAATGTTCTTTCTTTTATTATGTATAAAGATATTTATTTTGTAATTTGTTTTATTGAGATTTTTATCAAGAAAAATCATGATTTAAGAGTTCAACTAAAGATTATTGAGAATGTAAATTTTTAGAAATTTTGAAATATTTTTGGATGAAAAATAGAATTTATATGAATTTATATAAAAAAATCCTATTATTTAATTATTAAATTATTATTATTATTAAAAAAACAAATGTTAAAAGGAACGAAAGGAGGAAACCGGGGAAGAGCAACGAACGGAAAACGGAGAGAGATATGCATAGTGTGGAATAGTAACTTTCAACTTTATCTTTAAATCTGGAGTGCTTACTAGCCTCTGATCTCAAAATTGAAAGTGTTACTGGATTCAGGACGAAGAATACTATAGTTTTGACCAATCAGTTTTTTAAATTCACCGTTAAATCGCCGTAGATTTGAAGTAGAAAATTTCCGTAAAAGGTAAATCCTGAAACTCTTACTTAAACCTTCAATTGAAAATCTGACATCGTAGATGAATTCAGAAGTTAGATAAATATTAGGATATATATTTCTTTCGGTCATTTGGTAACTTTTTATGTGGCGATGAATAGTGATTTTCGACATGAATAGTGGTATTAAATAGTGATTCTGGCGGTGAATAGTGTCCAAACTCTCGGAGTCGTTTTCAAGGTTTTTAGATTCTCCGAACACGTTTTTGAAGTTTATTTGATCAAAATCAGACTAGAAAAGTGTATTTTAAGGCTGTCCAATCTAGAGCCCTACCTTGTGAGTAGATAACTCTTTCTATAATTTGCCCTATACTCTTTTTAAACTTTAATTGTATAATTGATTATGTTTACAAGTGATTTATGCT
Source organism: Gleditsia sinensis (assembly GCA_037074535.1). Lineage (NCBI taxonomy): Eukaryota > Viridiplantae > Streptophyta > Magnoliopsida > Fabales > Fabaceae > Gleditsia > Gleditsia sinensis. The sequence goes on from CM073465.1 coordinate 71,516,935, forward strand.
TTTATATGTATCTGAAATGGATTAAGGTATCTGGAATTGATTACTATCGAAAATATAGTTCAAGAAGAGTATAGTTTTGAAAATGAGATTGTTGAACTCATTGAATATGTGATTTTAAATGAAATATATTGTATACGACGCAATGTTTTATAACGTTATTTGATTGCCTTGGAGAAAGGGCATATGTATATATATGGGATAAACCCTGAATGAGAAATTTATAATAGATGAATTTTGAAATACATTGAACATGCGATTTTTACATATATTTTTCATTATATGGCAAATGAAAAATGTTATGCACATGATATTGATTTATATAGTAATATGTTTGTCTCGAATTTGGACATGTATATGTGATTCCCTGATTGTGAAGTTTTGACAGAGGAATATACTGAGATTGAAAACTCTGTTTTGAATGATATGTAAAGTTATAAAGTTGTCGAATATGAATGGCGTGTTGTGTTGATAATTATGCATTGCATTTGATGGATGTGCATTTTTATACATTTATATATATATATGTATTGATGAATATCGACGGGTTGAATGATATGTAAAGTTATAAAGTTGCCGAATATGAGTGTGTGTGTGTGTGTGTGTGTGTGTGTGTGTGTGTGTCTATATATATATATATATATATATATATATATATATGTATTGATGAATATCGACGGGTTGTATGGCTTGAGACAGTATCGTAAAAGAGGTATTAGTGGTAATGTGAGGAGGCAGAATGGTGATGAACTTACATTCCCTGTTGACTTATTGAAGTTGTAGTCAGTGGTAATGTGAGGAGACAAAAGGGTGATGAACTCACATTTCCTGATTACCTATTGTGACTGTGATTATGGTAATGTGAGGAGGCAGAAGGGTGATAAACTCACATTCCATATTTATCTATTGAGTATATTGAAAGTTGTGACATACTTGAGCATTATATAAAATAATGGATTTGTAATGCATATTACGTTTGATTTAAGATCATATTGTATTATATATGGTTACAGATATTCGAATGTGATTTAAACTGGGAAAATTTAAAAATGCGGGTCTCATATGGATGTATCTCTGAATTATGATTTTCAATGTGATAAGTTTAAAAAAAATAAAGAGTACATTCATATGTTGACCTAAGAGGTCATAGGAGGTATTGTCTGCTCACTGAGTTGTAAAACTTACTACACGTGATTGACATATTTTTCAGATAAAGACCCAGAGTTTGGTTCTGTAGCTTCTTGATCGACTAGGTGTCGTACTTCTGTGGTAAGCTTAAATTGTTTTTTGACTCTCAGTGTTTACAAATGTAATATAAATGTACTCTAGAGTTGCTCTGAACGCCACAGGCAGGATCCTTACTTCTGCTGTATATTGATGTATATGTACTTAATTTGTATATGGTATCTGTATGGGAAAACCTATATATATCTGTTTCCTTGATAAATGATTGGGATATTGATAAAGGGATATTTTGAGGACTTAAAGGTTATATTTTATCCCCTAATTCATAGTAAACTTGTGGTTATTCCCCTGCTTTTGGTTATGTTTTGCTTTGGATACTGCTTGGTTGTTTTTATGCTTGTAGGTGAGTAAAAGAGGCCAAGAAGCAAGGGAAAAAATTCATGAAAAATGCCAAAAGGATATGGAACCATGATGAGAAGGAAGCAAGGAGGAAGCTTACCAAAATTCAACCAAAAAGAAGCATGGCAGCCCCCAGCATTTGACCTTTTAGCACTGTTTTAAGAATATCTCCGTCTTATGACCTCTAATCAAAGTGATTCAAGTTTATGTGCAAAGCTAACATAATGATATACAACTTTCATGTTGAACACTTGGTCAAATTCGGGATATTTCATGGCGTTACAGGGCTCTCAAGTCAAAATCACAGTGTAGTAGGACAAATTCTGACCTTTGGTTACTAATTTGGTCATAACTCCCTCAATATAGATCCGATTAAGGTGATTCTGGTGGCTATGGAAAGAAGAGACATAGAGCAACAACTTTTATGTTTGGAATTTGGGCAAATTCGAACGATTTGGGGCGACACGGCCCTAGCACGTCCAGGCCGTGCTTGGGGCGGATGCTGCAGCATTTCCCCAAATTCCAGCCAGAAGCACGGCCAGGCCGTGTCCTGGACCACGGCCGTGCTGTAGGACTGTAAGCTCCGTATTTTTTAGGGTTTTGGCCGCCCAAAGTGATATATATTGAGGGGAAACCGTAGCCAAAGGGGGGAGAACTCATTTCAGACCTTCTCCACCTAGTTTTAGGGTTAGGAAACACCTTAGGAGTAGATTTAGAGTAGGATTAGAGTTTGAATTCATGTTCTAGGGTAGATTTCTCATTGATTCAGCATTGTATTTCATCTCTACATTCAGCAATCCAGGTTTTATCTTTCAATCTTTGCTTCTATTTCTATTTCCATTCATTCTCTTGAATTGTATTGAACTATCATGGTTTATTTTATGATTATGAATTTGCTTTCTGAACTTATGGTGCTTGAGTAGATTTTGATCTAGGGTTTTGGTGAACCCACTTATGGTGTGATGATACTATGTTGAATTGAATTTCTGGAACCTTAATTGCATCATCCATGGTTGATTAGGATTGGCTATTATGCATTGGTTATATGAGTTGATGAATGTTTGGCCAACAATTTATCACGTCTTAGGATATTAGTTGATGGACTGAAAGGTGAAAACTAATACCGGAACCTAATGGTTAATTAGGGATTTCTTAATTACGAAAGTAGTTTGAGATTCTCTAGGAATGAATCAATTAATGGGCACGAGAAAACCGATTAATTGTATTCCATGGTTGGCATAGAACTTAATGAACTTAGGTTGAACTAAGAACCACGAAAGTAGGCAATTTGATTAACCTAGGTACGATTAGCATCGCTTGAAAGAGGTTGCTAGTTAATTAAGGCTATACCATCCCCAATAACCTAGATAATTGCAATTAGAGGTATAAATTGGACGTTGAGTATCATAAGTGTGGTGAACCGTAACCCTAAGCTTTGTTTGATTGTTTATCTTTACTTGTTTCATTGTGACACACTCTCTATCGTTTTACATCGATCTAGATAGTTCGTTTTGCATAATTCTGGTAATTGGCATTGCTCTCTGTGGATACGACCCGTACTCGCCGGACTAGCTCCAGCTACACCGTGCGTTTGCGGTTATTTGGTAAAACTTACAGCACATCAGATATTCATGCGTATGAAAAGTATATGTTCATAATATACGTGTTTCATGTGCCCTAGAGTACATTTTAACAACTTTCATACTTAATGAATATTCGCATATTTTACTTGTGAGGGACTATAGATATTGAGAAAATCAAATGAGTTCGTGTTCGAGTTCAATCATATTTTAACAAATTTTTTAAGCTCACATTTGAGTATGGATAATTTAATTTCCAACCATCATGCGCAAGATATTAAATTTTGTTTTGAGAAATTGTTTCAGTGATTTAAGAAATATAAATATTTTGAAATATTTTAAAAATTTCGTGAAAATATAAATTTTTTTAATAAACGTTTCAAATAATTTCTAACAATATTTTTTTAATTTTAACATAATATTAATGATATAGATATATAAAATTATATTAAAATTAATTAAAATTAATATTTATAATTAAATAATAATTAAACACGTTACTATAGTGAAAACTTCAATTCAAATATCAACAATATTCAACAACAACTTCTCTCTTACATCTATGTCTCCATCTTCTTAATTTTTTCATGCTTTTATCTTTAAGTCTTTCTTTGTCGACTATAATTCTGCCTCTATTTTTAAGTATCTTTTTCAGGTATTTTTATCTCTCTTTGTCTCTCAATCTTTCTTTTTATAATTTTTGTAATTCTCTCTTTAAAATGAAGACAATTAAAGAAAGTAATGTCATGAGAATAGGAGGAGAGTAAGAAGATGACAAAAATATTGTGATTTTTGGGAGAAAATAACTTGGTATTGAATATAATGTGATATTACTTTTATTTATTTTCAGAATATCAATTTTTTCATTTTTTTAAAAATTAATTTGATACTTTTCCATTGAAATAACTCGAAAAAAGAGTATTTTCATCAAAACAACTAAAAAACAATTTGAAATAAGAGTATTTTCATCGAAACAATTTGAAATAAAAATATTTCTATTGAAATATTCTGTAACATAGTAATTTCAATCGAAATGGCATAATTTATTAACAAACACTTTACTTCGTTTCGATAATTTTAAAAATGAAAACAAAAATATTTTAGTTATTTTGATTAAAAAAAAAGAAAAATTAATTCCCAGTGAATATATACAATTGAAAACTTAATTAGTGACAATTTTAATTTCTTTCAATTTCTAACAATTCTTCTTTTTACTTATTTTATTTGTATTGATTTGAAGTCAAACCAATCATTGACATAACAAAGAGGCAACTAATTTAACTATTGAGTCATTAATTAACTCGATTAATTTAATATAATAAATAAATATAAATGATAAAGTATATAAAAAATAAATAATTTAAATAATAAAAATTCCATCATAAAAATAAAAAAATTATGAAATTTTAACTCATTAATAAGAGTAATAAATAAAATAATTAATACAAATAATTACAATCATTTCTTCATGTTTCCAAATTAATACTTCAAATCTCAAAGTTCAAATTATATCCACCATTAAATAAAATATCAAACCAATAGTGATCAAAATAAACAATAATTGATTAGTTATAATTAAACTAAATCGTCATTTACACAAAAATTATCAAAAAATAACTTCAAAAAACAGTCACCGAATGATAAATTTAGGACGAAGGAGTCAAATTTAAATCACTTGCAATTAGCAGCCTGATTAGAAAACTAATTCAAGTCAAGGTTCGAATTGTCAATTAGACTATATGAGTAAGTGCAGGTTCAAAAATTATATTTAAATCTATTTTAAAAAAATAAAAATAAAATAGAAAAGATAAAGTTGAGTGCAAATATTGTGGTGAGTAGTTATCAAATAAAAATAATGATTGAAAAACACATCTATAGCTATATTTGGCAAAAATAGCTGATAAGTTAGCTAAAAATTGAAAAGTTAACTAAAAGTTGAAAAATTAATTTTTAACTAAAAGCTGTTAACTAAAAGTTGAAAACTATTAAACTAATTTATTGAATTAGAAGTGTTTGGTAAAATTAACTATTGAATTAGTTAATAAATGTAAAATGACATAAAAATATATACTTATATAAAATTTATTATTTTTTGTTAGTAATTACATTTTATTATATAATCTCAAAAAATATAAAATAAATATATCATTTAAAGTCTCATAATAAATTAGCAATATTATTGCAAATCTCTTTCATCTCAGTAGATGCCTCTAAATTTTCATTTTTTGTGTCACTATCAACAATATCTAGAAATTCATCACGGGGTATGTAATTTGAATGTTGCTCAAATAAAATAAAAATAATGTCATCTTGTGAATAGGATAGTGTTGGAATTTGAATAAAATAATAAAGATAAAAAAGAATAAAATTATAAAGGCTATATTTGGCAAAAATAGTTGAAAGCTTAAAAACTAATTTTTAGCTGAAAGCTGTTAACTGAAAAATGAAAGCTGTTAAACTAATTTATTGAATTAGAAGTGTTTGGTAAAATTAACTATTGAATTAGCTGATAAATGTAAAATGACATAAAATGATATACTTATATAAAATTTATCATTTTTTATTAGTAATTACATTTTATTATATAATTTCAAAAAATACAAAATAAATATATTATCTAAAATCCCACAATAAATTAGCAATATTATTGCGAATCTCTTTCATTTTAGTAGATGCCTCCAAATTTTCATTCTTTATGTCACTATCAACAATATCTAAAAATTCATCATGGGGTATGTAATTTGAATGTTGCTCGAATATAGTAAAAATAATGTCATCTTGTGAATATGATAGTGTTGAAATTTGAATAAAATAATAAGGATAAAAAATGAAAAAAATTATAAAAGTTATCAGTTAAAAGCTATACGCTACTTAAAGTAACGTATGATAAAAAGCTATAAGTTACTCAAATAAGCTTATTTATCAAACACCTTTAATTTGGTCAAACAAACTTATAAAATAAGTTATAAGCTAACTTATTTGACTTTCTAACTTATTTGACTTACCAAATATACTAAAAAACTATCAGTTAAAAATTATACGCTACTTCAAGTAGCGTATAATAAAAAGTTATAAACTACTTAAATAAATTTGTTTATCAAATATCTCTAATTTGATCAAACAAACTTATAAATTAGTCAAATAATTTATAAACTAACTTATTTGACTTGCCAAACATACTCTATATATAAATAATTTGTGATGTTTTGAACAATTATTTAATAATGATATTTTTTAGAATTATTTTTTAACAATTTAGAATTACTTAAATGTATTATTTTGAATTATATAAAGATTTATTGAGATATTTTTTTATTTTAATATTTTATGAATAAATTTCAAATAATCAAGTATTGGCACGACAAAATTTGCCTATTTTTAATTTTTTTTTCAAATAAATGTTTCCAAGTTCAAAATCTTAGATATTTAATAAGGATAGTTAGATGTGACATTTGTAACCCATTTATGCATTTGTCCATAATAAATATGTTTATTCATTTTTTTTCTTAGATTGAGTCTAAATATTACAGTAATCTATCCAAAGCCATCCTTGATGTTAAGGGTAAATTGATTACCCCTTGGATTATTATTATTAATTATTAAAAATATTTCTTATATATTATATTACTTATATTTATATTTAAGAATATTAAAAAGTTTTAAAATATTCTATCTGAAAAGTTGCATGCCTACCAGCAACTCCTCTTAAGGTTATATTTGACAAAAATAATTGATAAATTAACTGAAAGCTGAAAAGTTAACTAAAAATTAAAAAAATAATTTTTAACTGAAAAATGTTAAGTTAATTTATTGAATTAGAAGTATTTGGTAAAATTAACTATTAAATTAACAGATAAATATAAAATGACATAAAATAATATATTTATATAAAATTTATTATTATTTTTGTTAATAATTATATTTCATTATATAATCTTAAAAAATATAAAATAAATATATCATTTAAAGTCTCACAATAAATTAACAATATTATTGTAAATCTCTTTTATCACAATAGATGTCTTTAAATTTTTATTTCTTATATCACTATTAATAATATCTGAAAGTTCATTATATAGTATGTAATTTAGATGTTACTTGAGTATAGTAAAAATAATGTTATCTTGTAAATATGATAGTGTTAGATTTTGAATAAAAAATTATAAAAATTATCAGTTAAAAATTATACGCTATTTAAAATAACGTATGATAAAAAATTATAAATTACTCAAATAAATTTGTTTATCAAATATTTTTAATTTAATTAAACTAACTTATAAATTAATTAAATAAATTATAAATTAACTTATTTAATTTATCAAATTTATATAACTGGTACGATCCTCTGCGCTCTATCTTATGCGATCTGACATCGTTTTCCCACTGTCGCCAATCACGCATGGTTGTCTTTGAAGTTTTTTGAATTTCAATTTTTTTGTTTATTTCATTTTATTCAAATTCAAACTAAAAATTCTTAATTTTAAAGACAATATTAATACTGCATAGACTGTTGTTAAGAGTTTTTTTCTTTTTAGACTACTATTGTCTATTAAAGAATAATAACTTAGCACAACTTAAATTAATACTCTTATCTGAATTTTCACACACGTGCTATTGGCTTTTTTTTTTAAAAAAAAAAATTCATTGTTCGTATTGAAAAATATTTCTAAATAATTTTAAAGCTCAGTCCACGTAGTTATCTAAGCTAAAGCATGTACCATATTTTAGGGTGCGTTTTTAAGAAAAAAAAATATTTTTATTTCTTACAATTTATTTTTATCTACAAATTTTTATTGTCTAAAAAACACACGATTTGTAAAACTAATAATTTTTAATAACTTTATTAACTGTATATGATAAATAATTTAAAATATCAAATTTTGTTATTGTATTGCATAATCTTGATGCTGATTTACAACATTTCCCTTATATCTAGGACGCATCACTCAAAAATTTAATAAAAAAAAATACAGAATAGATATACACAAGTTTAGAAGAGAATAATGGAATTATTTTTTAAATAATATAGAATAAATACACTTAAATTTAATGGATTTATTATATAATAATTTAAATAAATATATCATTCAAAAGATTAAAATTAGCTAATAAATAAATTTAAAATAATAGCTGATTTATAAAAAGAAGTAGTAGATAGCTACTTGAATTCTAACTCTCCATTTTTTATTTTATAAATTTGAAAATAATATTATATATAGATTAATTTCAAATTAATCTATTCTTAATTTAAAAAAATAAAAAAAATAGATTAATATGTAATTAATGTTCGTTAAGCCGTAACTTATAAGTACCAAGTATTAAAAAAAATATAAAAAAAAAAGAGATTTAAAATAGATATACATAACCCTGAGAAAACATTAATAGATTTATTTAATATAAGTTAAATATAATTTAAATGATTATCTCCAACACTTCTATATATGGAGGGATGAAGCACAACACCACCGTTCCTTTTCTACGAACAGAGCGATAAGCAATTGCTGAGGACAGAATTCGGAGCTTGAGGTTGAGAACTGACTATGGCGCCACCAAAACTTGCAGTGGGGATGAGATTCCTTCCCACAGATGACATACTCCTTCGTTATTACCTCTACAGAAAGGTTACAGGCCAATCTTTACCTGAAGGGGTGATTCTTGAATGTGATCTTTATGGGGATATAAACCCATGGGACATTTGGGAAGCCTATAATGAAAACATAGTTAAGTCGGCGCAAGGTGAAGACTTGTACTTCTTTACAATGCTGAAGAGGAAAAATCCCGACGCAAAGAGAGTTGAGCGAAAAGTGGGAATAGGATCATGGGTGGGAGAGGACGTTGGGAAGAAGATAATGGATTATGCAACTAACCAGTGTATTGGGATGAAGAAGAGGCTTCGGTTTGAGAAGAGCAGAACCGATCATGACGGTGGTTGGATCATGCACGAGTACTCTCTCAATCACTCTCTATTTCCTCCTTATTTCCGAGTGAGTATTCTGAAATCTACCCTTTGAACACGCTGTAAATTTCGGGTTTTAAAATCTTTCAATTGCATATTATTTACATTCCAAGTTGCTCATTCCCTTTTTATAAATTAATATTTTTTTTATTACTGAGTTATACTTAATCACTAGTAATAACTTTGGATGATTTATCCAATTCAAAATGACCTAATGGCTTTGCATGTGTTGTAATTCTGTTTTCTTTTATTACTGATTTAATTTATTGTTTTTTTGTTCGAAGATGAAATTTTTATCTCAACATTTAGTTTTTACGCTAACACTAGCTTTTTATATTGTAGAATGATTATGTTCTTTGTCGGATGAGGAAGAATACAGAGAGGATTATAAAAAAAAAAACAAAAGAAAAGGGTCGGAGCGGAAGTATTCTGAGTTACAGTTAAACGCAAAAAAACTGCAAAAGAATACTGAATTGGAGACTATTCCATCCTTTTTTGATGAAAAGGAGTTTGAGTCAGAAAAGAAAGAAGATAAGTGAAGAAGACATTATTGGTTCAATGTCACTAGAGAATCAAGGGCTTTCTATTGGAGAAGAGACATTTCAATTCGATGACGACCATTTAAACTCTTGGTTTGAACCATTCTTAAAAAATTAATTGTTAATTATGATGTTATATATACTTTGTAACTATTATACTTTATTATTATTTATTCTGCAATTCAATTCAATAGTTGAAGTTTGTATTTTGAGATGTAACTAGTACTCCGATGTTATATTTGAATGAGAAAAGTATATATTTTATGACGTTCATTTATTTTTTATTTTTTGCTGCTCTTGTGAAGAAATGCCCATATATTATTATTATTATAGAGTGCTTCAAATAATTATTATTATTATAGAGTGCTTCAAATAATTATTATTATTATAGAGTGCTTCAAATAATTATTATTATTATAGAGTGCTTCAAATAATTATTATTACAAAATTGAATTAGCTGTCAAATTTTTATTTATCTATTTTTTTTTCAGTTTAACGGGATTTCTTAACTCTTTTTTCCGCCAAACATGTTAGCTGTGTTTCAGCTTGCCATATTCTGCAAAATTTCCACCTGCTTTGCTCAAACCAACATTACCCCCTCTGCTTTCATTCCCAAATTTGCCTCCTTTGCTTAATGCTATCCCTACTCTGCCACAATCTTCTCATCCCAAGGCCACTGTGCCACCACTTCCAGCACCTCTTCCTAGTTCATGAAGTTAATTTGTATCACTCTCTAAACTTGCTGTGCTCTGGTCTACAAGCACTTATATATGATAGATGCATTTGTATTTGTATGAAATTATCTGCTCTTTCCACTTCATTTTTCTTTTCTTTTATACTTCGTACCAAGAGTAAGAAACTCGTATAATAAAAAATAACAGTGTTTTAAATTTCACATCAAACAGAAGAAAATAAATACAATGACAGGCTGATAGCCCCATAAAACTCAACTCTCACATACACAATCTAAAGCTATATATATTATATGCTGCTGACTACATCAAGCCAGAGGATAGAGATAAAGTAGCATAGGACGAACAATCGAACACTATTTTAAGGGCTAGGGGCTGATGGTGGTGGGAAGGGGAATGGGATGGAGGGAATAAAGGTTGGGATTGTGGGGATTGAGGGAATGTTGGGCAGTGGGGGAAGGGTGGCTTTTGGGAGTTTCGGGTTAACAGTAGGCATGCTTGGAAGAGGAGGAAGAGTATTGGGGTAGGCAAAGATGGGATAGTAGGCAAAAGGGGAACACTGGCTTGAGGCAATGTTGGAATTGAAGGCAAAGGTGGAAGTGTTTTAGGCAAAGTGGGGATAATGCCTGGAAAGTTTGGTGAAACAGATGGGTTCGTTTGCAGAAGATGGCGAGCTGCTAGGCTGAAGCTCATCATGCTTGAGAAGGTGAGAGCAAGAAGGCAAGCTGTAATGATGGATTTGCCAGAAACCATGGCTGAATAAACTGCAAGTGTGAAGAAGACTGTGAAAGGAGGGAATTTGCTTTGAGTTTTTGTGAGACGCCAAGGGAGAGTTTGGTCTTATATAGACAATGGTTTCAACTTTGGAGAAACAAATTAAAAAGACCCTTCTGAGATCTTTTGTTAGCTCACCTTCCTGCATTTGAAAAAATGCATCTTTATGTGGTTAAATTGATCTAAGGTTGTTGGTGGTGGTTATAACTCTAAACTTCAAACGTAGGATAACCAACTATTATATTTTAAGTGTAATAAGGGGGGAAAGGAAAAGAAAAATTGTTTATTTTTTTATTTAAATTTTTGTATATTTCTTCTGGATTTGATAGCCTTGTAAGAATTGGGTTTGGAAACGGAAAAATATCCTACGAGTGCAACCTAATTGAGTTCATCATAGTTGCAGGAAGTCACCCTTTAGTCTTTACAGCCAATAGCTATTTTTTCAATCCATCTTTTTAGTTAAATATGAATCGGTGTCTGTATATTAAAACTAGAGAGTTTCGTTATTGTTGAATTTTTGTGGAAAAAGAATGTTTTGGAAAGCTCTTCAACTATAGATTGGCTTTAGGTCAATCACCTATTTTATTTTATTAACGGAGGAGGGTATAATTTTTATGATTATTATATAAATATATCATATAATCATATTTAAGATTTAATATTTGTAAATGGAATATAGAATTTATCTATTAGTAATTTGGATTTTCTTATATTTAGTTATTAAAGTCTTCGGTGTAAAACTTTTGGACACGTAGGTTATCTTATTTTATAAACTTGATCCTTTCATAAATATTCTAGTCCCACCACGAAGTTTTGTCGGACCTGGGGCTAAAATATGAAAATATAATATTTTAATTAATGATAAATTAATTAATTTTTTCTAGAAAATATTTTTTTACAATTAAATTTAGAATTTAATATGGTAATACAATTTTATAATTTAAATTTGAAAACATTTGTTAATCTTTTTTATTATACTTATACAACCACAAAATTAATAATGGATATAATTTTAAAAAAATAGAAACAATGGTCCTTTAAAATAAAATGATAAATTAAATTTATGATTCCAGCGTCGTTTGTATCAATTTTGAGTCCATTTAAAACATGTTAGAAATCTTACAATTTAATTCACTTAAAAAAGTGAGTTAAATGAACCAATTCAACTAAATGAGTTGGTTTTGACAACTTGATTTAAAACAAGTTATAAATCTTGCAGTCTACCCTTGTACCAAACACTTTTTTAATAACTAATTTGATTTTCTTATGTAATTGGAATTAATTGTAAATCTCTAACTCATGAGGAAATTTATTTTTTGGCCACCATTTCACAACTAAAGACCACAGAAAACAGCTGAAATTGGCTTTTATGTCAAACTTTTATGCAATTATCACTATGAATTGGGTTTAAGGGGAAAGTCTTGGGTACTCAAAATGTACTACAAGTATCACTATAAAATTTTAAATTTATACCTCTCTATATTCATATTTATAATTTTATACTTTTATTTAAATTAAAAAAAAATTAAATATACAATATATTACTCATATTTACGTAAAAAATAATAATTAAAGAGTTAATTTTTAAAAAGTATGTTACTTTTCTATAAATATGTCTTTTTATTTTTTATTGTATTAATTGTATATTTGATGTGTTGAATTATATTATTTGATAAACTAATCTTTATAAAATGTATTGCATCTACTTTCTCTTAACATAATACTTAATTTTTGTATATTTTATCTATTTTTATCTTTTATTGCTAATTTTAATGTTTCTACCGTCTATGTTAACAAGAGCTATCTCAATGTTACAACAAAAATATCAATAAATTTATAATTTAAGTGATAAACAAATATGAAGAATTTCAATAATATCAATAATTTGAGTTTATAAAAAAATATTTATAAAAAAATTAATTTTACTATTTCAATTCAAATAAAATTAATTCTATATTAAAAAAAATATAAAAATACCTTATTACCAAAAATGATACCCACATTTGATAGAAAAAGAAGCATAATTTAAAATAATTATGGACGGTGGCGTTAGAAAAAGTCAAGGCAAGTACGTCCTTCGATCTTCAAAGTTTCATGTACGTTAATAACTAGCCCTTTCTCTCTCTTTAGATTGTAAAATAAATTATTGGTTTTCACAAGGAAAAAGGGTTCCTAATTCTGTCTAAAATAGAGTTTTCTCTAATAGGAGAATGTTGATTCATCTTTTCCTTGTGCCAGAACTGAAGAATGTGTACAATATAGGAATTAGGAAGGTAAAGCTTTGTTTAACAATATGGTGGTTACACCTGCAGAGAATATAGTGCAACCTTTACTTATTCTAATCTTTTTTTTTTTTTGGGACAGGCTTTACTTATTCTAATCAAAGAAGTTAAAATTGGTCTAAAAAGGGCAGAGTTGGCACAATTAACAAAACAGATCAAATAAAGTCTACGCCATCATCCAAAAGAATGAGATAGCAATGGAAGTGAATGTGTGAGGTGAGGTCAAACAATTCTCAATGGGGATAAGATGTTGAGCTACCAATACTTAAACTAGTTAACCGAGTCTACCAACTTATCCTCCATGTCTATCTGCGTGCCACTAAGCACATTGCCTCATCTATAAAAACCCACACATAACATCTCAAAACCATAATCATAATCACACCAAAAACAAACTGCAAAGAGAAGAAATTGAGCTCCGTTGATATATAATCTCTTATCATCTTTTTGCTCCAATTCCTCATGGCTTCCAGCAATTTTCCATCATTCATTTTACCACTTCTGCTTCTAACCCTTTCATCAATGAACAGTCTCACAATGGTTGCAGGGGCACGCAGTCTTCTACAATCAACTTTGCCTCAGCCAAAAGTTCCTGAGGAGCTTCCTAAACCTGAATCATCCCCACTTCCTCAGCATCCAAACTTGCCTAAGCCTCAGCTTCTATCACTGCCTAAACCAGAGTTACCTACTGTGCCAAAGCCTGATGTGCCTCAAGTCCCAGAAGTGCCTACGCCAGAGTTGCGTAAAGTCGCTGAAGTGCCTAAGGTTGACCAGCCACCGTTGCAAAAGCCTGAGATTCCTAGTCCCTGAAATGCCTAAGCTAGAGGTGCCTAAAGTACCTGAAATGCCTAAGCTTGAGGTGTCTTAAATACCTGAATTGGCTGAGCCAGAGTTGCCCCAAGTGCCCAAGGTTGAGTTGCCTGCTGTTCCAAAGCCAAATTTGCCTGACGTGCCCAAGCTTGAGTTGCCTCAAGTGCCTAAAGTTGAGCTGCCACCACTGCAAAAGCCAGAGGTGCCTAAAGTACCCGAAATGACTAAGCCAGAGTTACCTCAAATGCCGAAAGTTGAGTTGCCACCATTGCCTAAGCCTGAGTTGCTGAAGTTCCAAAGCCAGAAGTCCCTAAAGTTCCTGAAATTTCCAAGCCCTACCCAACCACTAATCCTTAAACTAGTATCTATCATGTTCTTCATTATATTGTCCTAGGTCATAAGAAACAGCTATATAGTAACTTATACAGTTTGATGGCTATATAATTTATAATTCCTCATAATTCGTTGTTATCTGAGAGTGGCTCTATTGGAGTTTGGTTTGTACTTTATATGTTGTTCAATTACATGTGTTTTTTTTTTTTTCGAGTCAGTTAGTTTTACTGGAGCACAATGACTATAATGTATCATGTACTAGTTTTCGTATCAGCAAGCTGAAGAAGATAGATCAACGGGACAATCTTGAATTTTTGAGGATTGTGATTACGAATGCAGAAATTTCACCTAATGTAAAAACATTAATTAAACTAAAATATTCCTATGTTTTTTAAGAACCATATCTCCAGATAAAAATGATTGCATAACAACTGTACCCCACAATTGTTTTTTGTTGTGGCCAAAAAAAAAAGAGAAAAAGAAAAAGCTTCATTGTTGTAAGTGAAATGAGTAACGACTATTTGGTAAGGAAAGCCATTACTGCTCAAAGAATAATGGACAAGTTTGCAAGTCCTTCTTCATCTAAATTCCAATTAAGATTTTGATCAACAAATCTAGCTTTTTATGAGTTTCTGACAGATGTTTTAAGTTCGCATATTTAAAGCTAAATCTACAAAAAAAATAAACTACTTTTCTCAATTTTTTATCGTTAAAATGCTGAGGAATTTAGCAAAATAAAATGCTGAGGCTTTTTGCTACTGTGACAGCAAGAATAGCTGTGAATGCTTAACCTGGGGTGAGGGTGTTTGGTGGAAAAAGGAATTTGAGAGAAGAAAGGCATAGGCATATAACGATCATACATACAATGATCAGGTATAGAAATTTCTCTTCTTGTGTACCTTATGGAAGTATGCAAGTTTCTCTTTCTACTTTAGAGTAAGCTATTCTAATTTGTAGCATTGTCAAACTAGATTTGATACAAACTTTAAAAAAAGTCACCAATTTGTTTTAGGTTATAAAGTGTGAACACTTACAAAGAAAAGAACCCATATTTATGTCTACTATATGTTAGATATTTATATTAAGCACAATACAATTTTTAAAATTTAATATGGGTTATTTAAATTTTATCATATCACAATATCTACATCAATATCAATATACATTGTTTTGAAGCTTTATTTTGTTCAATTGCACACTAAATCCAATCTAATCTTGAAGTATGGAAAATCGTCATGATTTTCATTAATATATATTGATTATAATTTAAGATCTTGGATAATACTCCTATTTGAATAAAGAAAAAAAATTACAGGACAATATAGTAAGAAATTTTTTTAAAAAAATTGAAGTGCATAAACTTTAATATTATATATGTATCATCTATGAAAGGCACCACTTATTATGATCATACTTTGTTAAGGTGATATAGTATAGGTAGGAAGTTGAACTAACCATACTTGAACTATCTTTCCAACTCAACCTGCTTACCTATCTGTATACCAATATTCAATACTCATCTACAGGAACACACATAAATTATTTCAGAAGAATACATAAGCCATTTTCAAAGAGCTGAAAATATTGTTAGTCTTTGAACCTCTTTCATCAGCTAACTCCAACCATGGCTTCCAATGGTTGGATCCCATCAATAATTTTACCACTTTGCTTCTAACTTTCTCATCAATGACCAGCTATACAATGGTTGCAGGGGCACGCATTCTTCTAGAGTCAACATTGCCTGACCCAAAAGCTCTAGAGGAGCTTCTTAAACTTGAATTCATCACTGTCCAAGATAAAGGAGCCACCACTTTCAAAGCCAAAGGTACCTCTAATGCCATAGCCAAAGTTACCTATTGTGCCAAAGCCTGAAGTGTCTAAGCCAAAGTTGCCTAAAGTCCCTGAAGTGCCCAAGTCTGAGTTGTCTCAAGTGTCTAAATTTCAATTGCCACCACTGGCAAAGCCTAAGGTGCCTAAAATTCCTAAAATGGCTAAAGCTAGAGTTGCCTCAAGTACCTAAAGTTGAGTTGCCACAGTTGCAGTGTCAAAGAAAGAAGTGCCTAAAGTCCCTACAATTCTCAAGCACTATCCAACCACTAATCCTTAAACTAGTATAATATTCTTCATTGTATTGTCTCAGGTTACAATGGGCAGCTACCTAGTAGTATATACATACAGTTTGTTGGTTGTATAACTTATAATTTGTTGTTGCTATATGAGAGTGGTACAATGCCATTGACATAACTTTCATAGTGAAATTTTATACACGTGTCGTTATCCTTGAAGTATGATTTATTGAGATTGGGTCCACATCATGTGAAGGTATTGGGCCTCAGCCCATCTACTTTATCAACCCAATACAACAACTTGGCCCAATAAGACCAACAAGCCTAATTCCTATATTATCAAATATAATGATTGACTAACTAATTTGTTATTGCCAAAGATACGCAGATTTGCTATCATTTGGCAAAGTCACCAATTTGTTTTGAGAAATTATTATTATAAAATGAGTTAGAAAATGTCAAGTGCAAGACCTACCACGCTCTTCTTCCTCTGTTTAAATTGAGTTAAGAACTTAATTCTATTGAAAATGTCCACTGGTTTGTAGCCTTTTGTTTAACTGTACATTAAATCCACTCTTAAATTTTAAGTGTGAAAAAACAATGATGGCTTCCATTAATTTACAGACCATAACTTAAAATATTGCATGGACTTCCTATCTTAATAGAAAATGATGATGGGAGATATGGTAGCTTAAGTTGGTTAGAACTGGTAAAGAATTTATTACCCTCCTTTACCTACTGAAAGGACCCAACATTTAATTTTAACTTAACTGCACTATTAGTTCTTTTGTTGTTGCAAGTATTTCAATTTGTTCATAGTTTGTTGGTCATTTATTATTGCTATTTGAGAATTACTCTATTGTGTTTTTTTTTCAGTCAAATTTACTGTAGCGTAGTCGCGCACCACTTTTTAATATCTGCAAGTTCAAAGAGAAAAAATCTTGAATTCGTGAAGATTGTGATTATGAATGCTGAAATGTCATCTAATGTTGTAAACTTAAATATGCTTATGATTTTTAAAAATGACTAAGCAATAGTGTACAAAGCAAAAATGTATAATAACAATAATAAGTAAAGGATGTTGTGAGGAAAGCCTTAAAAAGCAACCAAGGTGGAAAAGATTTGAGTCAACTTTGAAGATTATCTTTCTAATCAAATTGTCTACAAAATTTTTTATTTAGATAATGGAATTTTGAGCCTTTTTTTTTTGGGGTCCAAGTAAAAGTTGAGAATTAAATTGAAGACAAGTCTCAGTTAGACAAAAGAAAAACAAAAAACTGAGATAGTGTACAAATTTCTCTTCATGTTAATTTTATTGATCTATGCAAGTTTTTTATTAGGTACAAGTTCGATTAAGATATCCTTACAAATAACACTTTAATATCAAAATCAATATTAATATATAAAGTATATAGGTCAAAAGATTCTTACTTGAGAGAAAAAAAAGCTATCTACAAGAAAAGGTCAAAAGTATGTTGTTAAATTTGATTAGTTGGATGACATCTAATGATTGATTTTACATTTTCTGTGTGTGGTCCATACAACGAAGGTCATGCAATATCATTAGCATAACTTTCATAGTGAAATCTTACACGTCTTTATCTTTGAAGTATGATTTATTGAGATTGAATCCACGTTATATGAGTGTAGTGGGCCTCAGCCCAGCCTGCATGGTCAGCCAAACACGATAAGTTGGCCCAATAAGACCAACAAGCCTAAGGAAGGACTCTACACATAAGGGAGGAATCCTAGCGCTCCTTTCTCTCTCTGCAAAAGAAACAGCGGCCGCGAAGCTTTGTTGGAGGAGGGGATGGAAATCCCCTTACCCCATCCCCTCCCCCCTCCCCTGCCCCCCTTCCATCTCCACACCTCTTCCTCTCTATTTTTCATTCTTTTCACTAAAATTTTTTTAGTTTTTTTTTTGTGAGAAAGATTTTTTTTTTTCTTTAAGAGAGTTTGTTTACTTCCTTCAGAGAAGATTTTTTCTCTTTGTAGAAGAGTTTTTAGAGTTTCAAAGATATATATCTATTTGTTTAGATCTACAGCATCAAAGTTACAACACTAGATTTATGTAGAAGAAATTTGAAGAGAGTTAACCTTCAGAGAAAGTTAGGAAGTGTGTTGCTTCTTTTATGATATGGCTCTTCCTTTCTTTTTTTATATTGTTTTAACTGTGTATCTGATTTGTTAAGATGTATTATTTGGTAGATTAGGATTTGAGGAGTGTGTTGTCTCTTTATTTTTTATTCACAGTACTAGGTGTTATTTTTGTATCTTTAAAAGTCACAGGAATTATTTTTCTTGTTTTTGTCTTCTGTTTTGCTGACTTGAGTGCCTTATCATGATGTATGAATGTAATTTTTTCACTTGTCCAAAAAAAAAAAACAAGCCTAATTCTTATATTATCAAGTACAATAATCCACTAACTAATTTGTTATTGCCAATGATATGCAGATTTGCTAACATTTGACAAAGTCACTTGTCCAAAAAAAAAAAAAAGAAGACAAAGTCACCAATTTGTTTTGAGAAATTATTACTATAAAATGAGTTGGAAAATATCAACTGCAAGACCTATCATGCTCTTCTTCCTCTCATTAGATTGAGTTCAGAACTTAATTCTATTGAAATAGTGCACTGATTTGTAGCCTCTTATTTAACTGTATACTAAATCCACTCTTAAATTTTAAGTACGGAAAAACAATGATGGCTTCATTAATTTATAGATCATAACTTAAAATCTTGCATAGTCTTCCTATCTTAAAAGAAAATGATGACCGGAGATATGGTGGCTTAAGTTCGTTATAACAAGCAAAGAATTTATTTCCCTCCTGTACCTATTGAAAGGACCCAACATCTCATTTTAATTTAAAGTACACTTTTGATTCTTTTATTGTTGCAAATATTTCAATTTAGTCGATCTGATTTAAAACAAACAAAAAATGTTGCCATTTCAATTTTAGAAAATTTTATTTTAAATTCTTAATTTACAGATCCATAATTTTTTTAACAGAAAATCTTAGTTTAAACATTAAACCATCAAAGCAACATCTTTTATTTTTCTTGTTGATTATCTAAATAACACTTCAACGGCTAATACTACAAGAAAAACTATATCTATTCCCTCTAAATTTCGTATCTACTTGCTTTTGAGGCAATATCGGAGACAAAATTCATTTTGTCTTTGTTAAATATTAGAGATAGATTTTTCTATTACATTTCTAATTTGAAAAATAAATTTTCATTTCTAACATATTTGATTTAACAGATTTTTGAATAATTTAATTCGATATGAGAGAAAATGAAAAATAATTTTTTTTTGTTTAATTTGCAAAAAAAAAGAAAAGAAAAAAGAAAACAATTATTATAAATTTTTAATTTTAAAAAAATATACAATAAAATAAAATAAATTTATTTTAAAATTATTTTTTATTAAAATTTTTATTTCCCGTCCCTTTAACTTTTTCACTAAAAAATTTTGAAATTATTTTTTTCTTTCATCATTGCTTTTTTGTTTTTGTTTTATTTTGTAGTTAAATTTCCATTGTCTTAGCATAAAGTATAAAATAACGAGCCGTTTGGTATGTGGAATATAAGGGAGGGAATGGGAATGGACATTCCATTCCATCACTTATGTGCAGTTTGGTATGTGGAAGAGAGAAAATGGAATGAAAATGCTTGTCACAAGAGGGAGACCGCATTACCACTCAAAAGGAAAGGAATCAGGTAAAAGGAATGGAATTCAAGTTTTTTTTAATTAAATAAATAATAAAAATATTTTTAAAAAAATTAATTAATTAAAAAATATTTACAAAAAAAACTTTAAAAAATTTAACTTATTTTTTGTAAAATAATAAATAAATATTTTTTTTTAAAATAAATATATTCTAAAAATAAATTAATTAATTAAAAAAATATTATTTATTATTGATAAAAAAATAAAAAAAAATATTTAAATTATTTTTTAAAATATTAATATTTTTAATAAATTTTTATATTATTAATATTTTTTTATTTATATTATTTTTAAATAAATTTTTAAATAAATTTTACAGTATTCCATTCTATTCTATTATATGTACCAAACATAATTTTTTTTTACAGTATTTCATTCTATTCCATCCTATTCCATTCTATTCTCTATTCTCATTTCCATTCCTTTCTTTACCACCAACCAAACGACACCTAAGATAATTTATTAAACAGTTAAAAACGATAAAATGATGAAAAAAAGAACAAGCCAAAAGGGTTTTGAAAAAACAATTGGTTTGTTTGGGTTAGGATGCCCTTTCCAAATAAACAAGTGACCAAATAAAAAGCAAATAATAGCACATAGCAAATTAATTACTTGAAATTCCAAAATATAGTCCAAAAAAATATTCACAAATTGTTTGTACATACATAGATTAACATATACTAACAAGTCAAGCATGGAGCACAATACAAAATATTTACAAAAAGCTCAGAGTCTTCAAATAAGTTCAATCACATGCATCAATTGGAAGGTAAATTTGAGGAACCAAAGACCATTTCCATAATCACTGCTTTGCGTGCTGCAACTGGACATTGAGAAATTGTTCTCAACTTGTTAATATCTTTCATGAGAATGCAATATATCTTGGACAACAAAGTTGTGTCACACCCACATTCTTGAACTAAATTCCAAGTTTCTTCCCCTGAAATTGGAGGCAGCTTGTACTGGAGGCACTCTCTCATTATAGCATTTCCTTCTCTTAGCGCCTCTGCTATCTCATACATTGCCCCATTCATTTCTCTAAATTCATTGTCTTTCTCTCTTTTTTTCTTCTTATTGTTGCCACTAGTTGCTCCATGGAAAGTGTAATTGATTTTTCTCTTAAGAGACATCCGAATGAAATAGCAATATACAATAGCACAGATAAGAGCTATAGCTCTTCGGCGCATATTAAATCATATATGTTCAATTTCCATCTGATAGATAAACATAAAATATATTGCATTAATATCCTAGCTAATGCAGTTTATAAATGTTTTTCATTAATCCTATAAGACCAACAAGCATTGAGCAATAATAAAAGTTCACTCAAGTACCATTAAAACAGATAAAAAGGTTCTAACAAAGAAGTGGCTAATTTAAGGTAGAAGAAAAAAAAAATCTTAATCTTCTAACCTTTAATGCTAACAATTTAGAGCCAGATTATGAGGAAGATCATGAATATATACATGATATATGGATATATCCCAACACAAAAAGAAACTATAATAGATATTTTAATCTTATCCTTGTGCTTATCTAATAACTATTTATATCATATTTATTGGCCTGCATCTCAATAATTCTATTTGATGTTGACATTTCCATATTATCTCTCTGTAATATGCACGAAAATGATAAAACGTGTGAAAGATGGTAGATTAAATGTTAAGAAGCTGGACATATAATAAAACTATACATGTGTCCCTGTCATAAGAATTTTGAAATGACCTTCAGTTTGTTTTTAAGGTAAGTAAATTAGGTAGGAATCCAACTAAATGCTACTTAATTATGATCTTATCCATCATGACACTACCTATATGAACCAAGTAGTTATAAAATTTCTGCCAACTGTAATCACTGTTTTCTTTTGCTTTGTTTTTTTGTTCTAACTACAGTTATTATTTTGCTTCATTGTGTAGGTATCCCGATGGTTTCCAACTTATTATCATTTGGAGTTTACACAATTACCATTCAGTGTCTTAATGGGAATACTTTGCCCAAAAAATTGCAACGCTTCTGTCTTGAACAGAATCCATGATACTCCATTCCCAACCCTTTTTTGCACTCTTTATTCTGATGTTCTTTTTCCCCAATACTATCAACTGTTTAGATTTTTTTTTCTTAATAATCAAAGTTGATTTCTTTATTGGAGATATTTCATCTAGCTTGCAATTCCTAAATTATCTAGAAATTAGAAACACGATCATAATGACAAGATAAAACAGAATTTTCATTCCTCCAGCAATTACAATAAACAAAGAAGATTTTATTGTAATTTCGCCATAACCTTATGTACAGATATGCTTAATATATACAGAAACTAAGTGCAAAAGAGAGCACAAAGCGTGAAGGGCATTGTGTTCCAAGAAACTGCAACATCTCTGTTAGCATTCATGAGGCAAAACCTGGTAGGCTTTTTCTGGAAATTTTAGGTAGATTCTAAAAACCAAGGCACATTTGCTGAAAGATACCAGAGTAACTGAAATGAACATAGCCATTGACCTTCTCTTATATAGATACTTGCAGCAATGACTAAAATTGACATTCTAGTATGTTTGTAATTTGAGAAACCTTAGATAATTTCGGCCCTTCCCTGGTATTGCTAGTATATTCATACTTAAGCTAGAGCTAATAGTAATTTAAGTTTTATTTCAAGTTAGATTACAGCTTGATTAGTTACTTAAGGCTTTCAAATGTCCAAGAGTCAAAGCTTTCCTTCACTATTTGTCTCATGTGATTTAGCATGAGAAATTTATCATTGACCAGCTACTACACAGAAGTGCTATTTTATCCATAAGCAATCAGCATTCAGCAACCAACAGACCCACACGAGCACGATTAACACAGAACAGAACAGCGAGAGAGACAAGAGCCCATACCTTTGATTCTCTGAACACACAACAAACAGTGAGAGGGATTAGAGCCACTTCACTCCAACAGCGGCAACCTGTGGTGGATGGAGGTGGTGATAGGTGGACTTGCAGAAGGAGCCCAGTAAAAGGAAAAGTTGCAAAATGGAATCAAAAGAGAGGGAGGAGCGCACGGAGGGGTTGATAAGATTAAAGGCTAATTTGGATATTAAGAAAATTAGTTAAGGACACTTTTGTATTTTTACTTAAAATTTTTCTCCCCTCCAAATATTTCCATTTTCAGAGGAAAAGGAAATGAGGGGGGAAGGGGGAGGGGGATTTTACACCTCCATTTTCCCTTCCCTCCCTTCCAAACTATTGAAACAAACAAGGTCATTTTAGAAAAATCCCTTTCCTCGTCTCCCCTCCCCTCTATTCCTCCCCAATCAAACACTACCTAAAAAAAATTTCTTCTCTAAACAATTGGAGATGAAACAAAGATGAAAATAATTCATCTCTAGAAATTTCCTCTCTGATTAGAGATGAAACATACAATCAGCTAATTAGATATGAATTGTTTCATCTCTAATCCATCTCTAAATGACACTTCAACAGCTAACACTACAAGAAAAACTGTATCTAATCTCTCCAAATTCCCCATCTAATTGCTTTTGAGACAGAATCAGAGACAAAATTCATTCTATCTCTGATTTAACCCTTGTTAAATATTAGAGACAATTTTTCTATTACATTTCTAATTTCAACAATAAATTTTTATCTCTAAAAAAATTTCCATCTCTAAAAAATTGGAGATAAAACAAAGATAAAAATAATTCGTCTCTGATTAGAGATGGAACATACAATCTCTAATTAGATATGAATTATTTCATCTCTAATCGATCTATAATTTGCATTTGTTTTTTTAACTGCAATCAGAGACGAATTTGCCATCTCAAATCCATATTTTTAGAAGAAAAACAAATATGCAAAAATGTGACGAGTGAAAACCAGATATTCTTCAATACCCTCTCAAATTTTAAGATAAGAAACTAGATAAATAATGTTTTAAGGCATCAAGTGAAGCAGTAACAAAGATTCTAGCAAGTGAAACCGTCCTAGCAATCATCACCAATGTTCGATGACTAATTTTCATCTCCCTCCTAATTGGCCTCTTCAAATTCAGCCAACTGTTGCAATTCATCACAAATTGTGATATCCATATGACCAGCTAGACAGTTCATTATACGCTCATGTTTTTTCAAAAGTGCCATCTAGGTTTGTCTCACTTGGTCTTGTTCCTAAATTGTCTATTGTAAAGGAGCACTTTTGAAAGCCTAAGCATCTGTATTAAGAGACTCGTCCACCCTCAGATGAAAATAACCCCCTGAACTTGACCTTGCTGTATCCATCACCATTGTCTCATACGGATTATTTTGTTTCCCATAATCCCCATGCCAAACTTGGACATTAGGCGGTGGATATATCACTGGGGGCAACTCTGGCAACTCTTTCTTGTGACAGGTCCAACAATAGTAGTTAGTTCTAAATCCTTTCTAATCAAGGTGTAGCTTCACAACACCTGAAACTTGAATGTTCATGCATTTCCACTTTGCCCAAGGACACCTTAACTTTCCCTTACTCAAATAGAGTGGCAATTGGCAAGCATGGGCAACAAACTCGTCAATACCATTCAAAAAGTCATTTGTAAGTCAAACCCAGCCAGGATCATGCCTATTGTACATCCACCACCTATTTTTGGACATGTCTGTGTTATAAATTTACAGCTTAGTCAAGTGCCACAATGATTTCAGTAAAGAACTTAAAGAATATTGACAATAATTATGTTTAATAATGGTAGCAGATCTGTCCTAAATGAGCCATGTCCAATGATGTATCAAACTAGAACACAAAGAAGCATCGATTCATATAAATAGCTTCTTTAATTCTGTTGCTTTAGATAGAAGTAGCTAATTTGTAGACCCTACAAACTCATTTATAGCATCACACTCATTTCTAGCAAACACTTGAGAGTTGAGATAGTTTAATGTCTTAATAAAAAGTAGTAATATTCTGCAATATTACATTAAAAAAATATCAATTTAAAAAACCAGCACGTTTGGTCTTCACAAAGCAAGTCCTTTGTTCAGGGCACAGGGGTCTAGTAAACAAAAGCCACCATATTTTATTTTTTTGCTTGCAAATTAGCAAATTCATGTTTTCATATATACAAAACTGAAAACAAATTAATAAACAAAACTGTAAATGATTAGCAATGCTTCAGTGAATGATTGAAGGTGCAATTTACAGTCATAATATACAAAATTGTAAATATCTTGATTAAGGAACATGGCCTGGCATTAGACAGGTACTTTAATTAATGTTTGCCTTGGCCATGTTAAAAATTTGGGTTGAAGGTTTTGTTAAGAACAAATATATGGTCCTCAAAGGCATAAGATTCTTGACTATAAAACTAAATTTTAACAAAGGAGTTAAATATAAGTGATTGGGAGCACAACAAGGGTGGTTTTCCTTTATGGCATTAAGACATAATCAAAACTGGAAACAACAAATCTGATAGAGACTTGGGTAGTATAGGATGTTTAAGTCCCACATCAAGTAGTATGGGATGATTTATAGGATATTTAAGTAACTTGGTTCTCTCCTCTTCAAAGCTAGGGGTGAGTTCCCAAGTTGTTTGGGTGCCCATACTTGCAGAAGTGCTAACCGAAAAGGTGCAGTCGTCGAGACGTCGGATCTCAGAGCTAGTACTATGATAGAAATTTGAATAGTATAGAATGCTTGATAGGATATTTAAGTGGCTTGATTCCCATCCCCCCCACCCTAATGGCTAGCTTTTAAGGTGGATTCCCAAGTTGCTTGGGTGCCTATCAAAATCCAATTCAACATTTTTTTAAATCTCATGAAATGAACTCGTCCGCCCAAAAGGAGACCCGACAGAAAAGAAAATTAACCAAAAAAAAAAAACCACACCTAAACAAGGGTTGTAGTACTCACAATCATATATTTGACCAATATCATGAAATCTTAGATACGAAGGAAAAAAACATAACAAGAAAAATAAGATATAGGACTAGTCAAAGTTGCTTACCTTTTTCTGCTGTTAGTGAATTGAAGGGGACCGATAACTGTCTAGCTTGAACTAGCAACTCAAATTCACCAATGCCACAAAGAATGCAAGAAATGAGGTTACTTGAAAATTTTCACCTGAACAGGACCACCATCAGTTAGATTATTAAATATAAAAATAAAGATAAAAGTAAAGAAAAAAGACTCTTTTCGACGTGGAACAACTGAAGTGAAAGTAATCTTGCAACAAGAAAAATAATTTAAAAACTAATTTATGCGTCTAGCAATGATTCCAAATACAGTAAATAACTTGGTTTATCATTATATATTAAACAAACAAGTTACATTGATGCAAACCACAATCACCCTATCTTTGGCCATTTAACTGGACTGCTATTTCATCAGAATCATGATGTGCGTGGCTATTTTAAAAAACAGTGGTTATTCCAAAGGAAAAAAAAAGAAAACATAAATCATTCTCCTATTGTAATTTTTAACATTTATAATATTACTTACATTTTAAATCAGTTTGTTTATATCTCTTTCTCTCTCTTCCCTCGGCCCCACCATTTTTAGGTATAAATAGCCAAGAACCCAACCATTTTTCTCAGGCATCCTCTGCTCAAAACCTTATCAACTCTGCTCTTTCCATCCATTAACTCTCCCAAGACTCTCTCAAACTCCTCTGTTTCTCTCCCCTCTTTTCATTCACTTCAGTTATTAACATTCCAAAAATAGTGCAACATCAGAAGCTGCCAAAAAGACGGTGGTTTTGTCCAAACCAACAGAGAGTACTCCTACATAATAACACCAAACCAACCACATTCTTATCGGGAATCCCTCTCAAAACCCGATGCAAAGAGCCTCATCATAAAAGCGACAGGAGTTTGGGTTCTTTAAGGTCATCAATCATAGAGCCCCGATGGAAGCCTTCTCCAAGTTGAAGACTGAAGCTATCAAGTTTCTTGATGATTGATGGACCTCCCATTGTGAAGAAATACACTAGGAAAGGAAATTGAGGTTGTAACTACCCTTGACATGGGGCTGGTAATTTATAAGGAGAGCGCATGATCCTAGTGGGGGTGTGGAAGATTTTCTAGAAAGTAGTGTTGAGACCCTGACCTTTGGAAATTCGAGATTACTGAGTGATACGTTATCTTCTTTCTTTCTTTTTGTTATTTCTGGTGTGCTGTGTGATTGCTAGAAACTAAGCATAATTGAAGGTTCTAACAGATTTGGTATCAGAGAGGTAGACCAGGGGAATGGTGAATATGAGAATAGAGAGAAGAATGGATAGAGTGGAACGAGACATGGTGTCGGTCAAGAAGGATATTAATCATTTAAAGGAATGGGTAAAGGAGATTAAGGAGGCAGTGGGGCGCATAGATAGAATAGTAAGGGAAGAGGGAGGCAGCAATCAGTCATCACATTCAGGAGTCAATCATAGGCTAGGAACTGTGGGTGGCAACAACTTTGGTGGTGAAAGAGAACTCAACAAATATCGTAAGCTGGAATTATTGGTTTTCAAGTGCAAGGAACTGATTGGATGGCTATTTCGAGTGAAGCGATATTTCTCCATTAATGAAATTCCAGAGGGAGAGAGGATGGAGGCAATAGCAATTTTCCTAGAAGGTAGAGCATCGAATTGGCTTCAATGGTGGGAATCCAAACACTCGGTTCAAAACTAAAACAAATTCAAGAAAGAACTGATTCGGCAGTTTCAACATTCACAGTAGGGCAACAAATATGAAGTCCTGATGGCGCTACGTCAAGAACACACCATGAACAAATACAGGGAGCACTTTGAACTCTTATCGACTACGTTGAATGAGGCTCTTGATGAAATGTTGATAGGAGCTTTTCAAAATGAGCTCAAAGAGGATATTCGAGCTAAGTTGAGGATGACTAAGGCTCAATCGCTGATAAAGGTGCTAGATATGGCCCAGAAGATTGAAGAAAGGAATACTGTGTTGGAAAAGCGTAGGGAGGATAAGTCTTGGAAGGCCTTCAAGCTAATGCAAAGTCCAAAGTGGATGGGAAGTATGGGTCGTCCCAATTCCAACAAGTTGACCAGCATAGCCGAACCTACCAAGAATGTTTTCGTTAATAGCTCTGTTCACAACCCAAAATTTTTCACGATGGATGAAAAATGAAGCCCTACAATTTCAGGCACCAGTAATAGGGGACGGTTTCACAGAATGACAGAAGAAGAATTCAACTAGAAAAAGGAACAGGGTCTATTACAAGTGTGACAAGAAATTTGACTCAATCATCAGTGTAAGAATAAACAACTCAATGTCCTAATCTTATCCATAGTCATAGATGAAGGAGGAGAGAAGGACCTGGAGGAACCAAAACTGGAGGAAACAGAGGACAGAGCTCTTGTAGAATTGAAGGAATAGTCTATGAATTCTGTAGTAGGGATAAGAGGGGGAAAAACTATAAAACTCATGGGAGAAGTGTGTGAAGAGAAGGTGACAATCATGGTGGACAGTGGGGCATCCTACAATTTTGTATCATCTAACTTGGTAGAGAAACTTTCACTACTAGTGGACACAACTAATCACTATGAAGTTACAATGGGAGATGGTTATCTAGTGCGTGGTGAAGGTGTATGTAGAAATGTGGAAGTAGAGATGCACGGTATTTGACTGCAGCAAGATTTTTATCTATTTGATTTAAGAGGAGCTGATATGATCTTGAGAGTAGAATGGTTGGAATCCTTGAGAGAGGTGAGAGTAAACTGAAAGCTAATGGCTATGAGATACGAATTGGGTAATGAATTCGTCTGCTTAAAAGGTAATCCAGCACCTAACCAAGGCATTAGTCTCACTTAAAACAATGATGCATTCCATAAACAAGGGGGGAGAAGGTTTTTTAATAGAATTTGGAGAGATCGCTCTCCAGGAAGCCACTGGACAGCAATTAGATGCAAGAATTCAACAATTACTAATAGACTTTGCAACAGTATGTGAGCCTTATGAAGGATTGCCACCTCCCATACCCTGAGACCATGCCATAATGATAAGGGAAGGAGAGAAACCCCCAAATATACATCCCTACAAATACCCTCATTCTCAAAAGGCTGAGATTGAACGCCTAGTCAAAGAGATGTTAGCAGTTGGAATCATACGCCCAAGTAGTAGCCCATACTCAAGCCCCCCGTACTATTTAATAAGGAAGAAGGAAAACAGGTGAAGGTTCTATGTGGATTATAGAGCATTGAATAAAATTACCATTCTTGACAAATTTTCAATTCCCACTATTGATGAACTATTAGATGAGCTAGGTACTGCCAAGATCTTCTCCAAACTAGATTTGAAGTCGAGATATCACTAAATAGGCATTAGACTCAAGGATGAGGCCAAGACAACCTTTCACACTCACGAAGGGCACTACGAATCTATGGTATTGCCCTTTGGGTTGACCAACACTGTCTTCACTTTTCAATTCTTGATGAATGACAACTTTAAGGAGCATTTTAAAAAAATTGTGCTAGTATTTTTTAATGACATCCTCATTTATAGCCTTGAGATTGCCACTCATGCTCTGCATTTGAGGGAAACATTGAAAATTCTTTAGAAAAACAAGCTAGTCATCAACGTCAAGAAATGTGCTTTTGGGAAGTACAAGATACAATATTTGGGTCATATAATCTAAACTGGGGGAGTGCAAGCTATCCCAGCAAAATTGAGAGCATGAAAAATTGGCCTATTCCAAAAGATATAAAAGCCTTAGGAGAATTTTTGGGTCTCACAAGTTACTACTATAAGTTTGTTAAGGATTATGGCAAGATTGTAGCACCATTGACAGAACTTCTAAAGAAGAAAGCATTCCAATGGAGTGAATCAGCCCAGATAGCATTTGAAGCACTAAAAGAGGCTATGTCTATAGTTTTTGTCCTAGCTATGCCCGATTTCAAAAAGCTCTTCGAGATTGAGACCAATGCATCAGGAATTGGAGTCTGAGCAGTGTTAATGTAGGACAAGAGGCCTATTGCATATTACAGTCAAGTTCTATCAAATCGAGCTTGGCAAAGTTCAGTGTATAAGAGGGTGCTTATGGCCATAGTATTTGTAGTAAAAAATGGAGACACTATTTGATAGGCCATAAATTCATAATTTGAACGGATCAAAAAGCACTTAAATTTCTACTAGAGTAGATTATAATTGAACCTAACCAACAAAAATGGATAACCAAGCTTATGGGACACCAATTCACGATACAATACAAATCAGGGGCTGAATGACCGATGCTCTGTCAAGAAGAGGGGACGCCTTTGAACACAAGCCATTCTCGTTATGGCAGTATAACGAATTGGAGGATTGGGACAAGGTGGTTCAAGAGGATGTCAGGCTAACTGAGATCCAACAACAAATAATTACAAGGCAACAACCCCCAATAGCATACAATATTCGAAATGGGTGCTTAACTTTTCGTGATAGATTGGTACTCCCCAAGAAATCTGCTCGAATATAGAAACTAATCAAGGAGTTTCATTCCTCCCCTCTTGATGGCCACTCTGGTTACCTATGCACCCATAAAAGACTGACTGAAAATGTGTATTGGGAAGGGATGAAGTGAGACATCCAAGAGTTTATGGCTTACTATGAGGTTTTCCAGAAGAATAAATACCAAGGCATGAGCTCAATTGGATTGATCCAACCCTTGCTAATTCCTAAACAAGTATGCACATCTCATACTTCTCTCGCATCCTTTTACAGCCAAAGAAGTGGATAAGGAATTTATAAAGGAGGTAATCCCATTACATGGCTTCCCAAAGTCAATTGTGTCAGACCGATATTGAGTTTTTACCGGTCAATTTTGGAGAGAATTGTTTAAACAAGCTGGAACCACTCTAGGTTATAGTTCGGGATACCACCTAAAGACTAATGGACAAACAAAGGTGGTTAACCGAACTCTTGAGAAATATCTTTGTTGTTTCGTGGGTGACAAACCAAAACAGTGGAGCAAGTAGGTAACATGGGCTGGCTGCATATTGGTATAACACTACATTCCATGGGTCAGCAGGAATGGCTCCTTTCAAAGCACTCTAGTAGAGATCCACCCACTATATTTCGTATGTAGGATTGTTTCTCACCAGTAGAGAAAGTAAATGAACAGATTAGGGCCCGAAATTAAGTCTTACAAGAACTAAAGTCTCACTTAGAAGCAGCACAAGGCAGAATGCAGACACAAGCCAACCATCACAGGAGGCAGGTTCAATTTGACATGGGAGATTGGGTATATCTAAAGCTAAGACCATATAAATGGCAAACCCTAGCTAGAAGAACCAATGAAAAACTCAGCCCAAGGTTTTACGGTCCTTATTAGATCACAACTAAATATGGAGAAGTGGCCTACCGATTAGAATTACCTCCTACATCCCAAATACACCCATTGTTTCATGTCTCTCAACTCAAAGAAGAGTGTCCAGCCACCTATTACTGTACAAGAGATACCCCCTTTCCTTATCAAAGAGCTGAAGTTACAAGTACAATTAGAAACAATGTTGAATACCTGCAAACTCACTAATGGAGAAACAGAGGTACTCTTCAAGTGGGAAGGCTTACCCAAATTTGAGAGCACATGGGAGAAATATGACACCATTAATCTGAAATTTCCTCAATTCCATTTTGAGGACAACGTGAAACTTGTTGGAGAGGGCAATGATGGACCTCCCATTGTGAAGAAATACACTAGGAAAGGAAAAACCGTTATGAATGGGACAGGCCCAAGTAGCCAAGGGCTTAGCAGGGTTAGCAAAGGAAATTGAGGGTGTAACTACCTTTTACGTAGGGCTAGCAGTTTATAAGGAGATCATATCATCCTAGTGGGGTGTGGAAGATTTTCTGGAAAGTAGGGAGAGACCCTGGCCTCTCGAAAGTCACAGTTACTGAGTGATACATTGTCTTCTTTTTTCTGTTATTGCTGGTGTACTGTGTGAAACTGAGCATAATCAAAGGATCTAACAATGACTACCTACAATCATCATGACCTAATGTTGTTCCTATAGGATAAAAAATAATGAAATAGTATAATCATGAACAATAACAAGATGAAAGCAATAGACAAACTGAAAGCTAAACTTCAAGTGAATGCAAAAGAACAAACAGTCAGGTATTAGTAATATAAGAAATGATGCCATTGTCAGTCTATGGGAAGAAGAAACTTGAAGGTATATTCCTCATTCATACAATTTAGTACACGCTGTAAAGACCAAGCACGAATACAGATACATATACAAGATAAAACACAATATAGATACGCCAACACGACCAAAAAAAATTAGTATTTACATGTAGTTTGAAGGGTTATATCATATCGATACAAGTTCCTAAAACATATCAGGTACTACATAGTTATCATTAAGGTGCCAGACCTTAATTGTGTTTTGGAGGGGAATATTGGACCCTTTATTGCAGCTTATATTAATATCAGAGTCATTTCATAAGATTTGAATGTTCACTCAATACATACAAACATACTATATCTATATATATATCTATGAGAGAGAAAGGAAAGGAAAAGCAGATATTGCTCAAGTTACTGTATTTTTCTCAATAATGCAATTATACAGATTTATTTCGATTCCTTGGTGTTATGAAAATAAGAAACTTGGAAGTACCAATTCATCACTCTTTACCTAGATTTTACTGACTCGATCTCTAAATCACTCAAACATTATTAGCCTTACCAAAGCTTTTTGAATTATAATGCAACAAACAGTTTATTTATTTGACATGGAATTAGTCATTTGGTTGATAAAGTTGCTGGTTAAGTGGCTATACCCCAAATGCAAAAGTCGAATCTCAATGGAAGAAACAAGGTGATTCGAAAAAAAAGTCATACTGCTGACAGAGCTGTTGCATGACACTACAACTGCACACAAACTGTATATAGAGTTTACATGGGATTTATATGCTCTGACATGAGAGAATCTATGCGAAGGACGTAGAAGCCAGTATTTCCTAGTTGAAACATCACCGGAAGGACGCTTTCTGAATCCTGATAATATGATTCTGAATTACATTTGAAAGTTCCATTTTTCCAATTTAATTTTCCCAAACTCGATGCTTAATCTATAATAGATATATATAGCATATATTCTCAACGAAATGCTCCGAATCCAAGAGTTAAATTCGCCCGAGAAAGAAAAAGGCTGAGCGAAATGAAAGCGTATAATAGAACTAGAACTAGAACAATAGAATGAGTTGCGAAAATTTATAATTAATCCGGCAGTTTACTTGGAAGGAAAAAAAAAACCAAAAAAACCATAAACACTTACAGAGAAACAGAGAATTGAGAAAACAAAGGAATGTAGAAAAAGCTAACGAAAATTGCAAGAAGTAAGACATAGAGAGCGTAGGTTGAGATGGGAGCAAACCCGACAATGGAGAAGCGACGAGTGAGAGTTGCGAGCCGGAGAAGCCTCCAATGCAGCCAAATTCCGTCGACTATTTGTCGCATCAAAGAACACAGGTACGGTGGCGTAAGAGTGAGGGTGGCTGGAGGTGAGTGTTGGGTTTGGCCTGGTGGAGGGAAAGGTGAAAGGGAAAAGTGGTGTTTAGGCAAGAGAACTAGAGACGAAAAGAATTCAGCCTCTAAAACTAGAGATACGAAGAAAATTCGAGTGTTGGTCAAAACGTTTTTTGTTTATATATATATATATATATATATATATATATATATATATATATATATATATATATATATATATATATATATATTAAAATAAATTTAATTTGTATTTGTATTTTTATTATTTTTTAATTATATAATTTTATTTTTATTATTATTATTTTTAATTACATAAATAATAAAATATTATATATATAATTCAAAATAATTATAGATATTACAATTATAATATATTACAGTATTAAAAATTTTAAAAATATTTTTAGAATTTTTAAAAATTTATGAAATGTTTTTTAAAAATAAAAATAAAAAATAGTTAAAAAAACGCGTTTTCTATTTTTCAATAAAAATTAAAATTAAAAATAGATAAAATAATCAAATTTGGGATAGAATTAGAGATATTTTTTAGATGTAATAATTAGATATTGAAAAAATTCGTCTGAGTTTTGGTGAATAATTGAAACAGCTTTATGATCAGCCCACAAATCTCTTTAATCCGGAGTCATACATAAACAAGCATATATTAATGAAGTATTTTATAAATAAATTTAGAGATAAAAAATGTATTAATAAAATTAATTAATCTAAAGAAAAATTGACAAATCTCATTTATTTATTAAATATTTTGAGGATACCAATGAAAGCATACCTCGTCTATATATGAACAATACTTTATTTATATAAAAACCCTCATATATTCATTTCAAAATCAATAAATTATGATAATTATGCTAATTAACTACACAAAAATTGATGTTATATTTCATTTTCAAACTCAAGTGAGATGAGCCAATAGAGGTAATCAATCACTCAGTTTTTTTGTGATAACCAATCAATAGACTCCACTTTTAGATTTAAATGAAATAAGTTGATGGAGTTGACTAAATTTATTATGATCGACCAGTTAATTAGCTTTAAAATTAAAATAATTTAATTAATGTTAATCAATGATCAATGTTCAAACTCTTAATTTTAGATTTGGCAACTTCCTCTCTTTTTTATTCGAGCCCGTTTGGTACCTTAGAATAGAAATGAATTTGAGATGAAAAATAAAATTTCACTGTTTGATATGATGGAATGGAGCATTTTATGGAATGCTCCATTCCATCGTATGATAAAAAATGGACTCTTTTCAATAATAGATAGAATTCATGATTCTATCATAAAAAATACTAACTTCAAATTTTTTGTATTAAAATAATTTAATTTAATTATTAAAAAAATTAATTTGATTATATTTTGTAAAAATTAATTTGTAAGAATTTTTTTAAAGAAAATTTATTTTTGTAAAATTTTTTTATTTAAAAAAATTAATTTAATTATTTTATATTAAAATTAATTTAATTATTTTATTTATCTTATCTTTTTATTCTTTCAATTTTTATTAATCAAATAATAAAATATTACATTACCTAATTTTTTTCATTGCATACTAAATAAAGTAATGACATTCTATTCTTTTTTTTTTTTTTTTACTGAAATTTATTTCAAAGTACCGGGACACAAATAATTTTTGTTGGAGACAATTTTGCTCCAACTATTGAGATCCCATACGTGAGGGGTACGTTATGACAGTTTGCTCCATCCACCAAGTTTAAACTCAAAATCTTATTTAAAGAACACCA
Organism: Gleditsia sinensis; assembly: GCA_037074535.1. Lineage (NCBI taxonomy): Eukaryota > Viridiplantae > Streptophyta > Magnoliopsida > Fabales > Fabaceae > Gleditsia > Gleditsia sinensis. Next base: position 71,552,483 of record CM073465.1, read on the forward strand.
AGTACCTATCACTCATATCAATCATAGTAACTCTCTTTTGAACAACTTTTTTTTTTTGAACTTATCTATAAATAGAATATTCATTTCTTTAAATAATTCTTCGTGTTTATACACTTTATTTTTACTCTTATTGTTGAGTTACATATTAGCTTGAGCATTAAAGTGTATTTTGAAACTAAAATTTCATTGAATACATACCCTTTCTTGTAAATCCCAGTTAGAACTCACCTGAATCACAAGCTAGAGCTTGGAATTGGAATACTGATTAACATAAACAATTAAACATTTAAATAGATGAAATATTGTTCTTTATTTGGCATGCTATTTTTGCTATCGTTCTATATTTGAATTGGATCATTATATATTTTAGTTTGCTTCTATTTAATCCTTTCAAGTGCGAATTTAAATAATTTAGGATAAACAGAATAATAAAATAGAAATAAGAAAAAAGAGATCAGTATCCAGTTAAAAAAAAAAAAGACAAAACGTTTTTTTAAATTTCAAACTAAGCATAGCTTGCCTTTTTCGAAAAACGAAAGAAATTAACCTGTGTGAATATATATAATTGAAAACTTAATTGGATAGTTTGGATAGTTTAGTAACCACCCAGTCCTATGCCCAAAAGAAATTTATGTTGGTGTCAATGTTAATTTCTTATATTTCTGACAATTCATCTTCCACTTCTTTCATTTGTATTGATGTTAACAAAATCAATTGTTGAAAATTAAGTTTTATTTGATTTTTTTTTTGTATTTTTTTTTAAAATGTTTTAAAAATTATATTTAAATTTTCTTTTATAAAATAAAAAAAATTGTTTGATAAATTATTTTGAAAATATATTTTTTATTTTTAAGTGTTCTGATAATAAAAATAAAAAATAAAAACAACTCTCATTTATTTTTTTTATTTTAAAAATAATTTATTTTATAACTTACTTCTAAAACAGAAACAAAAAAATAAGTTTTAAATGATTATTTTTGTTCTAAAAATAGTTACCAAACAGACTTAATTCTTAAAAATAAGATTAGATAGTCAAAAGATTAAGTCACTTATTAACTACTAAGTCACTAATTAATTTGGTTAATCTGACATAGTAAATAAATAAAATTTATGAAATATATTAAAAATAAATAATTTAAACAATAGAATATCTCATCGTAATGATAATAAAAATAACAAACTTATAAAATTTTAACTCAAAAAGGTAAACAAATAAAATAATTAATATAAATAATTACAATCATTTATCCGTCTTTCAAAGTTCGCACTTCAAACTACATCCACCTTTAAATAAAAATATCCAACCATAACAAGCAGCAAACAACTTTCTATTGAATAATTGAATAGTTATAATTAAACCAAATTATCATTTGCACAAAAATTGTTGAGAAAATAACTTTAAAATCCACTTAGTCAATAACAACTCTTGGTCGAATGGATCAAATTTGGATTACTTGTAACTAATAATCTGATTACCAAATCACACTAGACTGAGGCTTGGATCATCGGTTAGACTGCTTAGGCTGGTTTGGGTCCAAAAGCACTCTTTAGAACTACTTCGAACAAATTAAAATAAATAAAAAAGATAAAATGTTACGCAAATATTGTGGCAAGGAGTTAACAAATAAAAACAATGATTGAAAAACACATTTATATAAGCATTTTAATCAGTTTATGATGTTATGAATATTATTTAATAATGATAATTTTAATTATTATTCTTTAACAATTTAGAATTGCTTAAATGTATTATTTTGAATTATATAAATTGTTATTGAGATATTTTTTTTATTTTGATATTTTATAAATAAATTTCAAATAAGCTAGTCCCGGCATGAGAAAATTTTCCTATTTTTATTTTTTTTTCAAATAAATAATTTCAAGTTCAGAAATTTGATTATTTAACAAGTATGGTTAAATATGGCATTTAGTATACGTTTAAATATGAGTTCAACGGTGATGTGCCCACTAAATTTTTATGGATTCGAGCCTGAAAAACCCAGCAAGGGGTAAATTGTTTACCCCTCACAATGGATTATTATACTAAATTATTAAAATATTTCTTATATATTATATTATTTATATTTATATTTAAGAGTATATTAAAAATCTTGAAATATTCTATTTGAAAAATTACATGTCTAGTGGCATGTTACAGGTTCAGAGTCTTGCGCAGCACAATGTGCCCGTTCGACGTCTCAGGGTTTACCTACACCTATAGGGCTAGTCTTTAATGCTCATAGATGCCAATTGGTTTTGTCCTACCATGAGCTCATCAAGGAAATAACAAGAGCTTTGACCAATTTTTTTAAATGTCCACGAGTCACTTTCATAGTCAGATCCATGACGAACAACAAACTCTCTGACTTTAACCAAATAGGCATGCTTGACTTGGCCAAATGTGGGTATAACATACCATAAACTCCAAATAGCACCTACTAGTATTCGCATAATCACACCACTTTCAAGGTGTGACATTCTTCTCTATCTAATCTTAGCAATGTCCTTGTACTAGAGAAGGAGATAGACTCGCCCACGGATCATCACACTATGTTACCACTACATACCTTACTTACCCGCCTCAATTAGACCCACTTGGCGGATAAAGCCTCATTGGTGGATACCTTGCTTACCCCTTGTAGACTCACACACTGGGTGGAGCATCCTTGGTGTGTGCACACTCACTCAGCTACACACCTACTCATCCTCCTTATTAGGATCCCACCATATGCGTCATTGGGTGCATGGGAAGCAAACAATAGGAGCATGACATGCTCTAATACCACTTGTCATGAGCCAGTCTTACGCAACACAATGCGCTCATGCGACGCTTCAAGGTCTGCCCACACCCCTTAAGACAACTTTTTAACATTCATTTGTGTCAATTGGTTTGCCCCACCATGGGCTCATAAGGGGAACAACAATAACCATGACCACTTTGTTTACATGCCTGCAAGTCTCCTTCATAATCAAGTCTATGATAGCAATAAACTCCTAGACTTTAACCGGATAGGCATGTCTAACTTGGCCAAAGGTGGGTACAAAGCCACATTCTATTACCATCCTAACACTTCATATGACACTTTAACACTATTCGCATAGTCACACTACTTTTACGACGTGACAGATAGCTCCTCTTAACTAATATGATCTTGTTCGCACTACCTTGTGTTATCTGACATCTTTTTGTCCCTATAACCAATCACACCTAGTTGTCTTGAAGTTTTTGAATTTTTATTTTTATTTATTTATTTTATTTTGATTCAAATGACTCTAATTTAGACCATTATAGTTTTTTTTTCTAGGACTACTATTGTTTATTAAAAAATAAAAATTTAACACAACTTAAATTAATCTTTTTATCCAAATTTTCTATTTGAGCTAAAGCATGTACCATATTTTAGAGTGCCTTTTATTAAAAAAAAATCATATTTTTTATTTTCATTTCTTAAAATTTAATTTTATCTATAAATTCTTATTATTTAAAAAATATACGTTTTGTAAAACTATTAATTTTTTAAGAAAATTATTAACTTTATATAATAATTAATTTAAAATATCAAATTTTGTTATTGCATTGCATAATCTTGATACTGATTTACAATATTATCCCTTATAACTAGGACATATCATCAAAAAAGTTCATAAAAAATATAGAATAGATATACTCAGGTTTAGAAGATTAGAATAATGGAATTATTTTAAAAAAAATATAGAATAGATACACTTAAGTATGAGAAAACATTAGTGGATTTATTATATAATAATTTAAATAAATATATTATTCAAAAGATTAAAATTAGATAATAAATAAACTAAAAATGATAGTTTATTTATAAAAAGAAGTAGTAGATAGCTACTTGAATTGTAACTTTTCAATTTTTTTTATTTTATAAATTTAAAAATAATATATACGATTAATTTCAAATTAATCTATTTTAAATTTTAAAAAATAAAAAATAGATTAGCATATAATTAAGGGAAAAATACACTTTACCCCCCTAATGCATTGATACAATTGCATTATACCCCATTTTCTTTCAATTGAAGCAATGTCTCCCCTATTATTTGTATTTGTGTCAATTTATCCCCCACCGTTAATTCTTTTCGTTAAATCTAACATTTTAGGGCATGAAATGTTGAAATTATCCTTGACTTTTTTTTATTTTTTATTTTTTATTTTTTTCAAAAATACTAGTTTATTTTAATAAACTCAATTTCTTTTTTCTTTTCTTTTTTTAAAAATATTTTGAACGTCAGAAACGCATTATTTTCTTTGAGGAATGCATCTTCTTCCCGCAAAATCTTTCTCATGCACACATCGTTTAGAATAGGAGCATCGGCCACCTGAGGAAGAAGGAAATGTGACCACCGTACGAGCTGAAATGACCACCAACCCAGCCATCGCAACCTTCAACACCCACTGTGACAACCATCAAATCTTCTGTGACCACAAAGAAAGAAATCCAGAACCGTGATGAGTGCCACAATAATCTTGTGAATCCATGATACACATATAGATTAAACTGAGAATGCTAAATGGAAACACATGAACAAAGTTGGGTGCGTATATGACCAAAATTAACAGCAGCAATATATCTTGCTCATCCTTCTAATGAAATTCGCTTTATTTGTCATTCCTATCTCCATTTGCAATTAAAAGGACACTGGATACGTATTTAGCTTCCGATGGTGGGTTATTTCAAATACCCAAAATCAATCTCATATATGCATAACTGGTACAGGGTGTAACATGTTAAACAAATACAGCATTATAATCGCAGTGCGCGTGGTTCCTCTGTTTGCTTTGCTTAACAGGGTATTGACCTCTGTCTGGATATGGCAAAAGAAGATCGTCTTCTTGGTAATAAAATTGAACTAGTCAAATGTGTTATTCCTTATTCATTATGTATGCACAATTTAATTCTACTAAAAAGCAATGGTCTTAGAATTGTTTCTTCAACCTAACTAATCCTGCATTGTGAACCTTCAACTTCAAATGTATGTTTAACAATCACAGCGTCACCCAAATGATACTATGCTAAAAAGAAGGGTTTGATGGTCGTCGCGGTGGCTGTTGAAGGTTGCAGTGGTTGGGTCGGTGGTTGTTGCAACCAGTGTACTAAATGTCGTGCCGTTTCGGTGGAAATGGCCAAAATTTTTCGGTTTCGGTGTCCACCGAAACGAAACAGGAGATTGGAAACGAAATTTTACTCAGGCTTTTTTTCATCATCTATTATCAGCACCATAAGTGTTACTGTATTGGGTCAAAATCAATTTATATGGGTCTGGTAGGATAAATTAGATGAAAATAATAAATGTCTCAATGATAAAAGACTTGTCTTTCTACTTTTTATGTTTATTATTTATATTAAAAAAATATATTTGTTACCAAAGTTAACCCACGCATGCGTATTGGAATAAACATCTCATCTTGGCTCCTTCTACATATTATTTAAAAAATATTATTTTAATTAAGAACATTTATAATTTTTCAACAAAAATATTAATATATTTTTAATATAATTATTATTTTATATTTTTTATTAAAGTATTTTTATTTTTAAAGATACAGATTTAAAAATATAAAATATAAAATATAAAATATTTTTAACCTCCTAATTAAGTTTATATTATTTTTTAGCCATATAATTATTATAAAATATAAATTACAAGAAAATTTTAATAATTTGTTCTCAACTTATTCATTTAAAATTTTATTGACTATATTTATAATAAACTCTAGATAATTACATTTTTTTCATCTATGTGAAATGTGAAATATTGTCAAATTTTATGAATATTAATTATATAAATATTATTTTAATGACAATATTATTATTTAACACTATATTATTTTATTTTATATATTTATACTATTAATATTATATTAAAATCATTTAAAATTAAAAAAAATTGTTTAAAATTATTTGAAACATTTCTTAAATTTTTTTTATTTTTTCAAAATTTTCACAAAATTTCAAAATGTTCTATTTGTTAAAAAATTATATTATTTTGATTAAAATTACTATGTTGTGAAATTTTTCGGTAGAAATACTCTTATTTCGAGTTGTTTCGAGGGAAATACTCTTATTTCGAGTTGTTTCGACGAAAATACTCTTATTTCGAGTTGTTTCGAAGAAAATATTCTTATTTTTAGTTGTTTCGATAAAAATACTCTTATTTCGAGTTGTTTCGATAAAAATACTCTTATTTTGAATTATTTCGATAGAAATACTTTTATTTTAAGGTTTTTCGAAAGAAATACTCTTGTTTCGAGTTGTTTTAATATAAAAGTACTAAACCAATTTGAAAAATAAAAGAATTGATAATTTGAAAGTAGATGAAAGTAACATCACATCATATACAACACCAAATTATTTTTTTTCACAAATCACAATATATTTATCAACTTCCTACTCTCTCTCTTTATTCTCATGATATTGCTTTCTTTTATTATCTTCATTTTAAAGAATAAACTATAAAAATGATGAAAAGATAGATTAAGAGACAAAGAGAGAGGAAGGTAACTAAGAGAGATACTAGAATATAAAAACATAATCATAGTCGAGAGAGAGAGAGATTTAAAAATAGAAATCACAAAAGAGTTAAGAAAATGAAAAGATAGATGCAATAGAGATATTATTGAATGATGTTGAGATTTGAGTCGGAGTTTTCACTGTAGTAGTATGTTTATTTACTATTTAACTATAAATATTAATTTAAATTAATTATAACATAATTTTATATTTCTATATTATTAATATTATGTTAAAATTTTTTGAAATTAAAAAAAAATATTATTTAAAATTATTTGAAACATTTCTTAAAAATTCTTTCGTTTCCACGAAATTTTCGAAACGTTTCAAAATGTTTCCATTTTTGGAATTACCGAAACTGTACCTCGAAACGAAATTTAGTACCTTGGTTGCAACTCGTACGGTGGTCGCGTTTCCTGCTTTCTTAGGTGGCCGATGCTCTTATTCCGAACGATGTGTGTGTGAGAAGGATTTTGGGGGAAGAAGATGCATTCCTCAAAGAAAATAATGCGTCTCTGACATTCTAAATAATTTTTTAGAAAAAAAAATTGATTTTATTAAAATAAATTAGTATTTTTAAAAATAAAAAAAATATTTTTTTTTAAAAAGTCAAAGATAGTTTAGACATTTTATGCCCTAAAATATTAGATTTAACAAAAAGAATCAACGGTGGGGGTAAATTGACACAAATACAAATAATACGGGAAACATTGTTTCAATTAAAAGAAAAGGGGGCATAATGCAATTGCATCAATACATTAAGGGGACAAAGTGCATTTTTTCCATAATTAATGTCCGTTAAACTGTAGTTTATAAGTAACAAATATTTAAAAAAAAATATTAGATATAAAGCTCAAGAATTGAAAAAAGATTGATGGATCTATTTAATATAATTTAAATAATTATGACCAACACTTGTATGCACAGCAGCACTATTTCCTTTTCTACATAAGTGTGACGTATTATTAAAAAAATATAGAATATATAGATGTACATACGTGTGAAAAAACATTAATAGATTTATTTAATATAATTCAAATTTAATAAAAGTATAAAATAGATATACATAAGTATGAGAAAAGATTAATGAAATTATTTTAAAAATATAAAATAGATATACATAAGTGTGAAAACAAATGAATGGATTTATTTAATATAATTTAAATGATTATCTCCAACACTTCGCTGCTGTGCCTTGGTCATAGTAGAGGATGCAGCGCATCCAAAACATAGCTTCTAGCTGCGTTTTAGATTTTTTTTTTCTCTTTTCTTAAATTTATTTTAATAATAAAGCGCAGCAAAGGATGCGGCGCAACAAAAGCAGCTTTTAGCTGCGTTTTAGATTTTTTTTTTAAATTTATTTTAATAATAATAATAAAATTATTTTAATTTGATAAAATAATAAATAAAAAAATTCAAAATTTAAAAGTAAAAAATGATATTTTAATTTTGATATTTAAAAAATATATTTTTAATTTAATTTTAAAATTTAAAACTTTTAAACATATTAATTAAAAAATTATTTTTTCTTTAAAAATATTTTTATGTTAATTTTATTAATAAAAATATAATAAATTTATTTAACTAGTCATAACGCTTTTAGTTATAAAATATATGAAAATGTGTTAAACATTTCTAATTAAATACAACTTTTTATTGCATTTTGTATTTTGTATTTTAATTTAATTAAGTTATAAGATCCTCCAAAATTTAAAAATAAAATAATTAATTATTATTTTGATATTTAAAAAATATTTTCTAACTTGATTTTTATAAAATTTTTTATATATTACTTAAAAAAAATTAATTTTTCTTTATGATTATTCTTGCGTTAACTTCATTAAAGACTAGTAATAATTGTGTTTAACTAATAAAAAAAATTTAATTAAAGTATTTCTTCAACTATTATTTATAATAAATAAAAATGTGTTAAATATTTATTAATAGAGTAAATTCAAAAATATTTTTTTAAAATAAGTTAATTTTTAAAAAATTAAATTGATAAATTAAAAATGTATAAAAAAGTTATTATTATTAAAATAAATTAAAAGAAAAAAAAAACAAAACTCAGCAAAAATGCTGCGTTTCGGCTGTGTAGATCCATATCCCAACACTTCCTCTCTCTCTCTCTACATACATACATATATATATATATATATATATATATATATATATATATATATATATATATATATATATATATATATATATATATATATATATATATATATATATATGCACCAGTGTTTACTTTTTACTCACAGAGTACAGAATTATATGCAAGTGCTGAAGAGAGAGTTCAGTGTTTGAGATTGAGAGCGATTATGGCGCCACCAAAATTTGCAGTGGGGATGAGATTGCTTCCCACTGTTAATTTGGAATCAGTTTGCAATGCACACTTATAATTATGGGAGAGTGAATTCCTTTATTCGAATATCAAAAAGTGCCTTTTATAGGCTTTACAGTAACTAACTAGGAGACAACTAAGGATCCATGAATAACTATCCCATAAATATGACTAACAATAATATACTGGATAACAACTGCATGCACGTATAACATGCATGTTTCTGAGACTTGGTCAACTTGATAAAACAAATAATAAAATACTGATACAGCAATAAAATATTTCCACATTCCTAATGGTTTCCAACAGCCACGATCTCACGGTTACTAAAAACTAGGATTCTTCATGGCTTATCATCCTCCCTTAAACTGACAAGGATCAATTTAGATTTGATTCTGAGTGTAATAACCCTCAACTAATAAAACCTTTGAAGGTTAAGTACAAATCATTTGAAATAAAGAAAGTTGAGAACAATGTAAAATTTTATAGCGTTTCTGACCTTTTCTTCTGACCTTTCGTCACTCATATAAGCATAACTCTCTCATATGAAATCTAAATTAAGTGATTCCAATTTTTAATGAAAGATAAGACATATATCTACAACTTTGATGTTGGGAACTTTTGCAAATTCCGTGAATATGATAGTGAGAAGAGGCAAAAATCGAAGCGTAGTGTGGTCTGGACCTTTGCTCACTATTTTATACATAACTCCTTCATATGAACTCCAAATTAGGTGATTCAAGTAGCTACGAAAAGATAAGAGAAAGGGCTACAATTTTCATGTTGGACATTTTGTCAAATTCAGCGAAATGAAGTTCGCCGCGGCGAGAATGCTGCAGCATTTTCCCGAGAGCATGAGTTTTCTGGTTTCGAATCTGGCCGCGGCGAAAATATGTTCGCCGCGGCGAGAATGAGTTCGCTGGTGGCGAAATTCGTCAGATAGTTTTTTTTTTGCGGACCTCCCCTTTTTCCTTCATTTCTCTTTCATCTGAACCTTAACTCTCTCTCTCTAAAATTTTTCTCCAACTTCTCTCTAAGATATCTCATCATCCGGACGTTCGATTTGAGCAAGTAAGATACCGTTGGAATCGTGGGAAGAAGAGCTACAAATCCCACCGATCATATTCGCCAGAAAATTGCGTGAATAGTACCTCCAAAGGTAAAACTCCGTTTAATCTCATTTTAGGCTTCGTTTTACCGAACTTCTTTCCATAGATAGTCTTAGAATTAGTTTATATACTAGAATATAGGATTTTTAGGTTTCGGCGTGAATAGTGTTTTCGGTGAGTGAATAGTGTTTTTCGGCATGAATAGTGACGTTTAGAGTTTTTCAATTCTCATGTTATGTCTATATTTTCTAGGTTGTTGAACCATCACGAGGTGAAATTCTCGTTGTTGGACTCCTAGTAAGGTGAGTGGGTTTTTCATACTATAGCGCATTTTTTTTACGAATTCAGTTTATAACTCTTTTATATGATTTTAACTAGTTGGAATGATGCTAAATTGTTTTACCGTTTTGAAAATCAATATGTTCCAACCATGTTAGAAATTGTAAATTTCAATCTTAGTTGAACCCTAGGTATGCAGGGCAAGCATCTAGACTAATAATTCTCCATTTGAGCTAGATTTATAGAAATGCGAACTTAGTCATAGAAATGAACTAAGTTAGCCATGAAATGATTTGATGCATGATAAGCATCTATGTAACGTCTACGGACGATCTATGTTTAAAAAGGGAAAGTTTATGATTTTAAAGGTCTCCATGGGAATTCATGGATGAGATATATTTTAGAACATAATTTTATGCATGAAAAGAGCTAGATGGAGAATTATAGCTTTATTGTAAAGTTATTGAAATGTTTTACTTTAAACTCTTTTAATAGCATATTTCAAATATTTTCTGTTTGAGGGACCCTTTTAGATCACTGTTAGCTAGCCGCAGGTAGTGCTAGCCTTGGTGCACCATGATCATGTTAAGGCTTCGGCCTAAGATACTGTGACGGGCATATGACTGCCTAAGACACAGGGATTTAGGGTAGACTTATGTCTATACCTACAGTGATTGCCATACCCATTGCTATGTGTTTGAAAAATTTAAGGTAGACTTATGTCTATGCCTACAGTGATTGCCATACCCATTGCTATGTGTTTGGAAAATTTAAGGTAGACTTATGTCTATGCCTACAGTGATTGCCATACCCATTGCTATATGCTTGGAAAAATTTAGGGTGGACTTATGTCTACGCCTACAGTGATTACCCCTCCCTTACTATGTGCTTGGGGAAGATGATGATCTGTCAGGAAAGAACTCCAATAAACTAGTGCATTTTTCTTAAAGACTAAATATTTCTAAAATATCTCATTCATCATTGTTATTGCATAAATAACTTCATTTATTACTTACCATGCATAATTAATTTGCTTTGCGATTATTGATTTAAATCTTATTTTATCTTTTGAATATACATTTGAACTGTTTAACTTTTCTTTCAATAAATTATGGTTAAATGCTTAAATGTTTCGATTATTATCTTTGTATTTGGATTTCAATTATTAAACCCATTGCAAAACACTCGTGCTTGGTTTGCCCTATTTCTGTTATAGTATGATTTATCCATTCACTGAGATGTGGTAATCTCACCCCTCTTCTGTTTCCTCCCCACAGATAGTCAAAGAAACTTTGATCCAGCTACAGCTCCGTAGGAGGCTGAATATAGCATTGGTGAGCCCCAGTTTAGGCAAGGCTCCGTTGTACTGTTTGTCTAGCTAGTTTAATGTCTAATGTATCTCCATGAACTTACAGACAGGATCCTCGCTTCTTGTGTTGTTTGAAAAAATGGTTTTAAGTTTTACAACGATGTTTGTATTATGAGGCCATGGGCCAAGTTGAATCAAGGATGTTGGATTCATGAGATATATATATATATATATATATATATATATATATATATATATATACAGTATTTTCTTATATTGGATGTGGCATATGTGGCCAGTTATATTTATTATGTACTCTGGATTGTGTGCTGAATGTTTGTGCATGCTATGTGTTAGGCTTACGGCTAAGGAGAAACCCTCATGCCGTGCTGGTCATGTGTTCCATCATTTGGGGCCGTGACACTGAGCACATCCTTATCATACTTCGCAACTTTGAGAAGGCATTGATCTTCAGCGGTTTAGTCATAATATCTGCAGTCTGCTCCTGTGATGGTCGAAAAACAAGTTTCACTACTCCTTCATTGGTGAGATCCCTGTGAAAGTGGAATTGCACGTCTATGTGCTTGCTATGGCCGTGCATTACTGGGTTTCTAGACAGCTTGATTGTTGAGCTATTGTCACAATAAATAATGGTGGGACGTTGTTGATTCTGACCCAGTTGCAATAAGATCCTTCAAACCCCATATGGCTTGACATGCACATGCAGCTGCTGAGATGAATTCAACTTTTGTAGTTGATAATGTAACCACATGTTGTTTTTTCGAAGACCAAGATATAACTCCCCCACTTAGAATAAATATGTACCCAGATGTACTTCTTCGGTCATCTAAATCCCCAGCATAGTCACTATCTGAAAAAGCATGAAGTTCTTGATTTCCTCCCTTGTTATAAAAAATGTCGAGATCAAGAGTTCCTTTTAAGTAACGAAGTACCTTCTTTGCAGCTTATAAATGGAGGTCAGTGGGGTTTTCCATGAATCTACTAATTAAACTTACCACAAACATAATATCGGGGTGAGTAGCAGTCAAGTATATAAGACTACCAACAATTTGTTTGTACAAGGTACTATTTACTTGTGTTCCACCAGGATCTTTTGTGAGTTTCAAACCTGGAACAATTGGAGTTTTTATTGGATTACACTGCTGCATTTCAAAACGCTCCAAGATATCCTGAGCATACTTCTTCTGGCTCACAAATATACCATTAGAAAGTTGGATTACCTCAAAACCAAGAAAGTACCTGATCCTACCAAGATCGGTCATGTCAAATTCTACCATCATGGATTGTTTGAATGTAGCAAACATACTCTAATTATTGCCCGTATATACAAGATCATCAACATAGATACAAATAATTAAGATGTTACCTCTGTTTCCTATCTTGACAAATAGAGTATGCTCATGTAGGTACTTCTTGAAACCTTGTTTGAGTAAATAAGATTCAATCCGACTGTACCATGCTCGGGGAGCCTGCTTAAGACTGTACAGTGCTTTCTTTAATTTATACACCTTGTGCTTGCTTCCTTCTTGTATATATCCAGGAGGTTGTTCGACGTATACATCTTCCATCAATTCCCCATGAAGAAACGCTGACTTAATATCCAACTGGTATAGCACCCATCCTCTTTGTGCTGCAATGGCAAGAACTATCCGAATAGTGTCCAATCTTGCAACTGGAGCAAACACCTTGGCATAGTCCACTCCATACTGCTGTGAATACCCCTTTGCGACTAAACATGCTTTAAACTTGTCTATCTTTCCATTTTCTTTATATTTTGTCTTAAAAATCCACTTCACTCCAATTTTCTTAGCATTTTCAGGAAGGTCCGTTAATTCCCACGTATCATTCTTTTGTATTGCCTTAATTTCAGTGTCCATGGCTTGCCTCCAGTTAGCACTTTGTACAGCTTCAATGTAGTCAAGTGGATCACTATTTGTAAACATGGCCAAATAAGCCAAATACTCTTCTTCTGAGAGCCCTTCGCCGCTGACATAATGCTTCATCCATGACGGAGATTTTTTTGGTCTTCCTTAAGATGTATGAGCTTCTGGTAGTTCATTGTGTAAATTGTTGGTCTCAATTACCTCAATTGAATTTTCAACAATTTCTTCATGATTTCCCACTAGATTTCCTTCTGCAACCGGTTCATTTTCTTCCCATACAAGTTCATTGCAGGGAGCTGGTTCTTGTGTATCTGCTTCCCAGTTCCACTTGCTGTCCTCATCGAAGTTAACATCACGGCTTACAATGATTTTCTGAGATAGTGGATCATAAAGCCGATAAGCTTTAGACTCCTCATTGACTCCTAACAGAATGCATCGTTGGCTCTTGTCTTCAAGTTTAGTTCTGGTGTTGTCAGGTACATGTGCATAGGCCACACAGTTGAATACTCAAAAATAAGTCACTGTTGGTTTTCGCCCAGACCATACTTCCTCAAGAGTGAGATTTCGTACAAATAAGGTTAGACTCCGATTAAACACATGCACCGTCCAATATACAGCTTCCGGCCAGAATGATTTAGGAACCTCTTTTTTTGCCATCATACATCGAACTAGATTCATTATAGTTCAATTTTTCCACTTCGCTACTCCATTTTGTTATGGACTGTAGGCGGCTGTGAGCTGTTGCTGAATGTTGTGATACTTACAAAATTTGATGAACTCTATTGAAGTAAATTTGCGACCCCGATCTGTTTGCAAGCATTGTATATGTTCCTCTGTTTGTGTCTCCACCAAACTCTTGAATTCTTTAAACATGGCAAAGGCCTCCGATTTCTCCATAAGAAAGTAAGCCCAGGTTTTGCGGCTCATATCATATATGAAAGTAAGCAAATAACGTTTCTTACCATTTGAGATTGGATTAATGGGGCCACAGATATCCGCATGAATTAGTTGCAATATTTTTTAGGCTCTCCAGGTGCTTTCCTTAGGAAATGGCATTCTTGGTTGCTTGTCAATTAAACAGCTCTCACAAAATGACCATACCGAGTGTGCCACAACTGAGCTGGATCTTTTACAGTAGTCTTGAGGCAGGTTTCTTCCTTTGAATAAGGTTGCACAGTCAGAGCGAACATTCTATTAGAGAACATGGGAGACTCAATGATTAGTCCTCTAGTAGAATGAAAAATTTTACATGTACTCTGCTCAATAACTATAGTGAGCCCTTTCTCCTGTAGTTGTCCAATGCTAAGTAGATTGTTCTTCAATGCTGGTACGTAAAAAACTCCTGTAATGACTTGCACAAAGTTATTTACTCGAAACTTTACATCTTCGTGCCCCTTAACATCCAAGCTTGAATTGTTTCCAAGTTTAACTGATTCTCGAAAATTCTCATCGAGAGAAAGGAAAAGTTCCTTCTTGCCACTCATATAATTGTTGCATCAAGAATCTAAGAACCATATTTCACCAACGTGATCTTCCTGCATATCACCTTGTACCATAAGTAGCATTTCCTCGCTTACTTCAGCATAGTTCGCTTTATTGGCAGGATCCTTTTTGGGGCACTCATATTGGAAATGCCCAAAATCATGACAATAATAACACTCGACTTGTGACTTGTCAAAATTTGTTCTGCTTTTACCTCGTCCACGACCTTTATTTCCACCTCGACCACGACCTCTTCCTCCTGAATTGTCATTGCTGATGGCCTTTCTTGCCTCGGAGTTATCTTCACTGGTGACTTTAAGTGCTTGCTCCTCCATGGTTAAGCGACCATTCATTCTTTGCTCATGAACTAGTGAGCTACTTTGTAGCTCATAAATGGACAAAGTATCTAAGTCATTTGATTCTTCTATTGAGCACACCACATAATCAAACCGTAGAGTCATCGAGCGTAGGATCTTTTCATTTACATCTACATCTGTCATTGTTTCACCATGCATTCTTTTCTTGTTTGCAATTGTAAGAGTACGAGCAAAGTAATCCGTCACAGTTTCACCATTCTTCATGTGAAGAATTTCCCATTCCTTACGTAATGCCTGAAGCTATGCACGCTTTATGCGAGCCGTTTCTTGATGTTTTTGCTTCAAGGAATCCCAAATATCCTTCGCAGTATCCTTTTTCAAGATTGTTTCCAATATAGACCGATCAATAGCTTAAAAAAGATAATTTTTAACCTTTAAATCTCTTAACTTTTGATCCTCAATGGTTTTCTTTTGGATCTCCGTGAGCTCTGCTCCTTTTGCTGCTACAGTTACAACTTCTTCAATCAAATTCCAGTACTCCTTCGATCTCAAGAAATTCTCCATCAGCATGGCCCAATGGTCATAATGATCTGTGAGTCTTGGAATTGCAGGTTGCACAAAGTTGTTGTCTGTTGCCATCTGTGAAGGCTGCTGCTCCTCACTGGTTTACTATTTTTCGAATCACTCTACTACTCTTACTAAGGGCTCTGATACCAAATGTTAATTTGGAATCAGTTTGCAATGCACACTTATAAGTCTGGGAGAGTGAATTTCTTTATTCGAATATCAGAAAGTGCCTTTTATAGGCTTTACAGTAACTAACTAGGAGACAACTAAGGACCCATGAATAACTATCCTATAAATATGACTAACAATAATATACTAGATAACAACTGCATGCACGTATAACATGCATGTTTCTGAGACTTGGTCAACTTGATAAAACAAATAATAAAATACTGACACAACAATAAAATACTTTCACATTCCTAATGGTTTCCAACAGCCACGATCTCACGGTTACTAAAAACCAGGATTCTTCATGGCTTATCACCCACAGATGACGTACTCCTTTGGTATTACCTCTACAAAAAGGTTACATCCAAACTTTACCTGAAGGCGTGATTCTTGAATATGATCTTTATGGGAATATAAATCCATGGGACATTTGGGAAGCCTATAGTGAAAACATATATCGTTAAGTCGATGAAAGGTGAAAAATCCTAAAGCTAAGAGAGTTGAACAAAGAGTGGGGATAGGATCATGGGTGGGAGAGGACGTTGGGAAGAAGAAAATAGATGATGCGACTAACCAGTGTATTGGGATGAAAAAGAGGCTTCGGTTTGAGAAGAGCGGAACCGATCATGACGATGGTTGGATCATGTATGAATGCTCTCTCAATCAGTCTCTATTTCCTCCTCCTAATTTTCAAGTGAGTACATATGTTTAGATTTATTCTTAACTTTATTTCAGTTAATAACACTGTTTAAATTCTGAGTTTTAAATTTTTTAACTGTATATTATTTTCATTCCTAAGCAGAGATGAAATCTTAATAATATCATAACCAACATTTGATAGTTACCAAATTGATCATTCTTTTTAAATAAATATAGGATTAATTATTATTATTTGTTAGAATTAGTATTTGGTCTATTACCGATATATAATTTATTCATTGGCGATGAACAAATCATGACATGTAGTATAAATAATTTTTAAAAATTATATTTATTACATGTAATGATTTAAATATTACTGGTGAATAAAAAATTATCCATCAGTAATAGATTAAATAATTTTTTTTATTAAATTGTATTCAACCACTAACAATGATTTTTGTTAGTTTATCCAATCCAAAGTGACCAAATGGCTTTTATCAAGGGATGCGTATATAAATTGTAATGTGCAATTGTTATTCAAATTGAAACTTTAATTTTGCAGAAAGGTTCTAATAAGGAATTCTGTTACAAGTTCTGCATTAGCTAAATGTTAAGTGGGGGGAGTAGTATTTAAGGGCTTCGTTACCAAGTTTCCCATTGGCTAAATGTTCGTGTAGAGAGTGTTATTTAAATCTTGAAACTCTCCTACATCAAACAGTTAACTTTTGGAGTGTGATTCTTTCTTTATAGTTTAACTACTATCTAAAAATAGCATTTAAGTTTTGAAATTCTTTGGGGATTAAATACTGTAACAATTTTTTTTTGTTATTGTTTCAATTTGATATTTTTGTTTTTTTATCTCAATATATAGTTTTTTATACTAAAACTAATTTTTTTAATTCCAAAATGAATATGTTCTTTGTCGGATAAGAAAGAATACGAGAGAATTATTAAAAAACAGAACAAGGGAGATATCCATGTGCATATCCTGAATGGAAGTTAAACCCAGAAAATGTACAAAAGAATATTGAATAAGAGAAAAATGATATTGAATCAGAGAATTTTTCATTAGTCTTTTATATTGAACCAGTTTCAACGAATAAGGAAGAAGATCCTTACCTACAAATACTTTTTGGTGAAGAAGACATTGCTGGTCCTATAACACTAGAGGGCCAAGAACTTTATGTTGGGGGAAGAGGCGTTCAGCTTGATAACTATTTCAATTTGGAGGCTGAAGACAGAAATTGAGAAAATTTTCGATTATGAAGTTGTAAATCCTATCTAACTGTTGTACTTTGTAATTTCTGATACTGCAATTCAATTCCATTGCTTCAAAATAGAAAATGTATAGAATCATTGCTTCTTTCTGATGTTAAATTTTGATGTAAGTATGTAACTCCATTGTTATACTTGAATGAGAAAAGTACATATCTTTATGACTTCTGTATGTTTTTTTTTTTGGCGGCTGTTCATCTGATGCAATGTTCATTTTCTTGGGCCATATAATTATTATTACAAAGTGCTTCATAGAATTGATGACGCAATATAATTGAAGTTTGTATCAGTCTACTGTGATACCCTCAATTATTCGCACCTTCTTTCCCTCACATTCCCTCAATTCCTACTGTGATACCCTCCAACCCCATCTACATGAGATTGCCTTGCTCTTCCAGTTCATGAAGTTTGTATCAGTCTAAAGTTGCTGTGCTCTGGTTTACAAGAACTTATCTATGATAGATGCATTTGTATTTGTATGAAATTATTTGAGATTTTCATTGAAGTGTTCATTTTTTTGTAATACTTTGTAGCAAGAGTATCCTATTTGACTAGTTTATGAATTTTGGCGAAATCTTAGTGATCATATACCATTAAATTTAGAAGAGCTTTCAAAGCTTTATTCACGGGCCTTAGATTTAGTGTTTTAGGACTGTAATTCGCGTATTGTTACCTCTAACACTCTTGGTGCTGATAGTACCCTATTTTTTAGAGTGAAGACTTCCATTTTAGAAAAGAGATGTAATCATGGGCAGACACTTTAAGAGGAAATTATGCAGAAACTTGTATCCACATGGTGAGAGACTGCCTAGAGAGCAGGGAGCTTTGGTTGAGGTTGGCAAAACCAGAACATAGGGAGATTTTTTTCCGAGCTGAATTTGACTGATTGAGTACATTTGAATCTTGGGCATAAAAATTATCTTTGGGGAAACGTTGATCGGAGCATTGCTTTTAAACGTGAATGACCTGTATTTTGTGATTATGTTCAAGTCAAGAGAAGTGGCCTTGAGCTGCAAATCTGGGGATCTTTTGAAACCACGTAATAGCAGAAACTCGCGGGGGGAGAGGTTTTTCCCTGCTGATAAAATGCAATGTTAACGGTTCGGTTTGGGAAAAGGGGTGGGGTGTTAAGATAATAAAACAACTAGATGGTGACGAATAATCCATATATCACCGTATAAAACATCATGTCAAATTATCAAGATATAGAAAACAGAAAGCGTACCTGAATCCATCGCTATCCGCAGTATGGGTATTGGCCTTTTAAGGTAGCAGATACGAACCACCTTTCTTCTCTGGAATGGGAGCAGAAGAAAAATCGTACGTGAAAATAATTTCACCGTATCTGTACCTTAGGGACCATCACCCTTTTTATACCTGTATATATGACATCAGTCTTCAGCCCACCACAAAAGACTTTAAGTCACATCGGACTTCTACACATAAGGTGGCCCATACCCAAGACTTTTGATATTTTGGAAGCCCATTAATTTAATTAATCACTTTATTTAGGCTCTTTATTAAATAGCAGTCCATGTACAATTAATTAATATACGTAAGCCCATAAAATATTCTAACATGGGGTGCTTCGTGATGCTGCAGGAGGATTCATGTGGGGTTTTGAAATGAATCTGGGAAGTTGCTCCATTACTGAGGCAGAGTTATAAGGGATTTATGTAGCCGAGACTTAACTGGAGAAAGGCTATAGGAAACTTATCCATGAGTCAGATTCTCAGATGGCGGTTAATCGACCGTTGAATGGCTATCTCAGATTTCCCCCTTGGTGAGTATAGTGCATTTCCTACGTGAAGGTGATAGAGTAGCTGATGCTCTGACCAATGGACACGTGCTTCCTTTGGGATTTCATGAATTCTCTAGCCCACTATAGTGCTGGGGTCAAGTTTTATTTAATTATTCCTCTGGGGCTGTCTTTCTTCGAATTTATATTTTTTTATAGTATTTTATGTGATAAAAATGGAGAGAAAAAAAATATAAATTGATAAAATTAATATTTAATCAGTAAATAAATTTTATTATTTTATAATAAGTCTGACATATTATATCTTTTTTTATTTAACTTTATTTTTAAAAATTCTTTCATAACATAATTTGAATCATTGTGTTATGTTTAACTGCTTGTGGGCTTAGCCCTTTGAATGTACCCAAAAAAAAAAAAAAAAACCAAAACAGATGAAATCTTTTAGTGTGCCAGCGATTACAAAGAGTATTGTCATAGGAGGGCCATTAATGGGAGATTGAGTTGTTCAAAATTTCAAATACGTAAGAACCAAAAATCATTTAACTAGTAGACTATAGCCGTTTCATAATTTTGATATGAAGTTTGCGTTATAATATTGTATTAATTTCTTAATCTACCATGAAAAACAAAGAACCTGTTATAAATTCAATTGTAATATATGCTTAAATTCTAAATTAAAAATAATGAGATTCTATTTTTAGATTTAAATGTCATTTGGGTTTAATAACTTCACAATTTGGAAAAAAAAAGTCAAAAAGAAACTTAGTATATATTGATAGAGAGGGAGAAGAGAGTAGATAATAGAAACTTTTTATATGATGATCCTATGATATTTATAGTTAAAGAAGTGTTATTTCAGTCCATACTTTTAAATAATTGTGCCTTTGTCTTTAAATTATAAAGGATTTGTTATTAAAGATTAGTAACTACGATGATGAGTGAGCATAAGTCAGATTTCACTGAGTTAAATTATAATTTGGGTCTAATAACTTTACAATTTTTTTTAAAAAAGCAAAAAATAAATTTATTATATATTGATAGAGAGGGAGGGGAGAGTCCGGAATAAAACTTTTTTACATTACGATCCTATGATATTTATAGTTAAAAATGTGGGATTTCAGTCAATATTTTTAAATAATTATGTATTTGAAGGATTTGTTATTAAAGACCAATAACTACTACTAGGGGTGAACATAAATCAGATTCGATCAAGTTGAATTATAAATTCAACCTAATCAAAAAATTTAAATTAAAAAACTAATAACTATGACGTGCAATTTAGGACAAAAGTTTGAACAAATTATTGGATTGTATACATTTCTAACTATGACGTGCAATTTAGGACAAAAGTATAGTATAATAGTTATAATTAAATCTTTTTGCCCTATGAAGGAGGATAGGATATAAAGGTAAGATTAAATTTGTGTGTGCACACATTGAAGATTATGAAAAAGGTATCGAAGGGAGTAATCTTTGCTCCTCGATCAAGTCTTACCAGTGTAGGGCACCTGTAAACAATCAAGGCCAAATACACAAGGAATTAAGTAAGATGTCCACAAACACACTTTAATGTTTAAGTCAGTATAAGAGGTGGAAGATATCTGGAAAGTGTGTATAAAAGTTCTAGTCTGCACTTGAGAGACGTGTTTGCCTTATATGAAAAGGGTCATGGGGGGAATTCGGGGATCTTGGAGAGTGGCAAAGTCAATGCGGAGTTCATGGCGTGCTGATTCTATGATGATCAGCACAAGACTCTCTCATATGATAGAGGATATAGGCTTTGGATAATGCTGGATTATATATAAATATAAGTATTTAAAATACTACAACAAAACCGCGGCATTACGGCGGTTTTTTAGTAGGTTTAACGACGGTTCCGACCGTCGTTAAACCCATTAACGACGGTTTGTAAACCGTCGTGGAACTCTAGGTCTAACGACGGTTTTATCAACCGTGGGAATAACCGTCGCTATGTCTGGTTTAACGACGGTTTTTATAACCGTCGTTAAACCAGACATAGCGACGGTTCTAAACCGCCGTTAATAACTATTTTTAATTAATAAAATTAAATATAACGACGGTTTTTGACAAAAATCGTTGTTATATAACGACGGTTTTTACCAAAAAATCGTCGTTATTTCCTTTTTTTTTTAAATTATAACGACGGTTTTGAGCTAAAACCGTCGTTATTTCTATTTATTTTTTAATTTTTTATTATTAAAATTAATTAAAATTTTTATAACAATTTTATTTATAATTTAAAATATAATATTTTATATTATTCATAAAACTACTAATGCTGTTTTGATTATTAAATTTTTATGTAAAATAAAAATTAATTTATATTTTTAATATTTTCTAAATTAATTTTTATATATTTTATTATATAATAATTAAACGTTTGAATTATTAACTAAATACTAAATATGCATAAATTATTGAATTATAATGAATTTTCATATACAAAAAAATTTATATACAGAAAATTAATAGTAACAAAAGTGACGAAATTACATATACAAATATAATAACTAAATCAAGTTTCTGGACCCTACGGATGTTGATCACGCTGATGTCCACTACCACGATCGCTGGGGTCCTGAAAAATCAATTTTGTTTGTTAAAATTTTGAATGTTATTAAAATAAATAAAATTATACCAACAATTTTTATGTATTAAAATGTTACCCTGGGTGCAGGACTATGAAGTCCTGAAATTTCAGGTGGCAGCTGATCCTGAAATTTTTGTAGCAGGAACGTCATAGCAGCCTCCATCTGTGCTTGGCGTGCTGCGAGCTCAGCATCTCGTCGCTGGAGGTCAGCGTCTCGCTCCTGCATAGCTGTCTTCAGGCGCTCCACCTCACTCTGTAAGTTGTGGTATGACGGCCCAGACTGTGAGCTCGACCCAGATGAACTACGGCCGAAGACTTGAGTTGGGCAAACACCCAACCCAAATCCTCGAACGCGGCCGGAGTGCTCCTTTGTGCCAAGAGCTCTCGCAAGTGAATCGGCCGTCGAGAGCTCTTGGGACGAGCTGTCCTCCTGCTGGATCGAAGCAATTTTCTCCTAACATTCAATAACGGGAAATTAATAATATTAAACATTATTAAAAATTAAATAATTATCCACTTAAGGTTGATAAGATTTTATTACTCACCGCAACAGCCCGAGCTTCGTCGTTGATGTACGATCCGTCAGCTCTTTTATGAGCTGCCGTCCATACATCACCACGAGTCATTGGACCCTGAAGCTCAATCTCCTGAATATTAAAATGATTAATCAATCAATTTATGATTATAGTCTTATAAACATTTTAAAAAACAAAATATTTATATCAGATTTAAACTTACCATCTCCGCCTTTTTGCGTGCAAGGCTCTTCGATCCAGTAGTGTGTAGCATTGTCAGCTGTCTTCTATTCCGTTTATTCTTCGCAGCCACATCCTAATTAATCACATAGGAAAAATAATTAGTGACAATATTTAAAAGTTAAATTTTAAAAATATATATATTAACAACTTACCCTAGATTTCGCGTCTAGGCGATAGTCTACGAAAGTAGCCCACTGATCAGGTGGGATGCCTGTCGGGACTTCACTCCGCAACTGATCTCTGGTCTTCGTACCATCGTACGCCAGGCGAAATATATTGTATCGTGCTGCTCTCCATTTCGCTCCTAGCGACTGCATGATCAGTTTCTTGTGTTGATCCGTCACAATAAAATGTGTCTGCAAACGAAATGAAAAAAATAGTTACACATAAATAATATATAAATTACGAATATCTATAATTAATTGCAAAAGATATATGTTTTCATACCTTAATATTATTTACGAAGACATTCGTCTTCGACTGCTGAGGAATGCTCCTCCAATCCCTGTAAGAGATCGGGAATAACCGAAAGTTATCCCCGATGGTGCTGAGGAAGACACCGAGCAAACCGCCACTGTCTCCGATAGGCTAGTGGTTGTCGTTGAACTGGACAACCACCTTTGACTGCTCAGGCAGGGCCCATACGTCGTGGACAGTCAACTGTCTGGACGTCGTGTGCCCGGTCCCGTCTATCAAAATAATTAGTGACAATTATATATTTATATTACTAAGACAAAATTATTAAGCGCATAAAGTGTACATGATTACAATACTCACCGACTACATCAACTGTCCAACTCCTCCTGCGTCTGCGCTCCTGCTCACCGGGCTGATGCTCCGCCTCTACACCGCCAAAGATCGTCTCAAAATCGAACGAATAATCGTCATCCGGTGCCTGAGCGTCGGGTGAGGGGAGTGTGCAGGGGACGGCCTGCGAATCCAGTGGCTGGGAGTCGCTAAGAGGGACTGATGATGCGGCAGCCTCCGACTCCATAATGGGCTCTCCGCCCTCACTGATCGCCCCACGGGGCGTGGGAGTCTGAGAACTGGACGCCCCTGCCATGTCTGATCTAGCCTTCTTCATCGTCACTGCTACTGGCAAAATGAATGTAATAAAACAATTATAAAATAAATTTTGCCTAATAAAAGTGATGGAAATAAATAAAATAGTATAGTAATTATAAGTAGTCTAAAATATATATAAATAGGCGGCAACAACAAAACTAATACCGTAACAAGCATAAATTAACTTCTTCTTCTGGAAACAATCTTTCTAAATTTTGCGTGTGTAACGGATCGCTCTCATATATAAGATTTTCATCTTCATCGCCCATCTCGTATAAGTCACAGGGTTTTAAATGCATCACTATACTCCAGTTCTTGTCCAACTCATCTTGTACATAGTATACTTGATGAGCCTCAGATGCCTGGATGTATGGTTCGTCATCATCATTTTCACCAGTGTGAATCAACCGAGAAAAATCAACCGATGTCACCCCGAAGTCATCAATTGCAATTCCTCTCGTTGTAGTTGTGTTGGCCCACATACACTTAAATAATACGACTGTAAAATGGCCATGGTAGTTTAACTCGACAATGTCCAACAGTTTTCCATAATACGGGACGCCACCAAATTGCATATTCGTATCACTAGTACTTGCATAACTCCTCGTCCCGAAAGTACCGTAAACTCCACTATTTTGAGATGTCATCCCTTGGTCTCGCTCTAAAGTTCGAAATTTGAATCCATTGACATTGTAAGCACTGTATCGACGTGCTCTATCTAGTGGACCAAGTGCGAGATATTTTAAATCAGCACACTGCGATCCATCAGCATCATTTGCGATCTGGAAAACGAATACAGGATGAGTTGTACTCATATTTGACATATGAATTAAATGTGACCATGTTGAAATACTTACACGACGCGAAAACCAAGAGACAAATTCTCTGTGGACTTTTTTGTCTATCTCGGTAGATGATCTCGTCCGACTTCTTAAACTATGCCGTACATAGTCTCTAAATTCCCTGTTGAGAAAACATTGTCTAAACACTTAATGCTACACAGGAAGAAAAATTGTATAATCATGTAGCTAAGTGTGAGTTAACTTACTGTAAGTAAGAATCAACTTCTTTGCAGTTTGTTAAGACATGCCGATGAGCCTGCAATTTTTCCCGGGGAGAAATGGTGAAATAATCAAATCCACCAACTGGTCTTCCTATTGGTGGGAACAAACTCCTGTCAGAAGTCCCAACATCGGGTCGATCATCCACACGAGGAGGACGATTGAAGACAGTGTCAACACCATCTATGTATCTGGAACAGAATAACAAAACTTCTCCTGCAATATACGACTCTGCTATTGAGCCTTCTGGCCTTGCTCTATTCCGCACGAAAGATTTAAGTTTACCCAAGTATCTAGAGAACATAGATTAAATGAATAAAATTGGATTAACAATAATGCAAGAAATTGGACAGACTGTGTTTTTAATGTTTTACCTTTCGACGGGATACATCCAACGATATTGGACTGGTCCTCCTAACTTCGCTTCCATGACCAAATGTACAGTCAAGTGCACCATGACTGTAAAAAAAGACGGTGGAAATAACATTTCAAGATGGCACAGCGTCATAATGATTCGATTTTGAAGTTGATCAAGTTCATTAACATTCAAAAATCTGGAGCACAGTTGCCGGAAGAATGAACAAAACTCGATCAGAACTGCAGATGCCGGCTTCGGCAGTGTCTTTCTTATGGCTAATGGTAACACTTGTTCCATAAGGATATGACAGTCGTGACTTTTTAGTCCTCCGATCTTACGTTGTCTTACATCAATACATCTGGAGATATTACTGCAATAACCGTCAGGCACAGATACATTCTTAAGTGTTTTCAGAAATACTTCCTTGCCTGCATTTGTCAACGTGAACAAAGCAGGTGGATATTTACCGCCATCATCAGGCCACAGCTCAGGCCTCACACCAAACTCCTTTAAGTCTTTCCGCGCGTTTACGTGATCCTTTGAACGGCCGGGATCATTAAGTAAAATGTAAATGATGTTATCGCAGACATTTTTCTCAATATGCATTACGTCAAGATTATGACGCAACATATTATTTATCCAATACGGAAGTTTGAAAAATATACTTTTCTTACGCCATTGTTGAGTTCCAGCATCAACCGAACCCTGACTTCGGGAACGCCGTTGTTGAGTCCCAACATCAGTTTCCACATTTTTTCCAAAGACAACTTCAATATCATTGACTTGTCGGAAAATGTCTACACCACTCAGTTGCGGAGGAGGGTTTCTTCTTTCCTCTTTTCCGTCAAACCTATTGCGGGCCAGCCTGAATTTGTGACCCGGAGATAAGAAGCGGCGATGTCCCGTAAAACACCACTTCCGACTGTGAGGGAGACGGACTGGAGTAGAGTCAAAGTTACAGTACGGACAGGCTAATCCAGTATGAGTATTCCAGCCTGATAAACATCCAAGGCCAGGAAAATCACTGATTGTCCACAAAAGAGCTGCATGCATATTGAACATTTCTTTACCAAATGCATCGTACGTCTTAACACCTTCAACCCACAACTCCTTCAGCTCTTCAATTAGTGGCTGTAAAAACACATCTATATCATTCCCCGGTGCTTTTTTTCCTGGAATTATCATTGACAACATGAATGAACTCTGTTTCATAGACATCC
This sequence comes from Gleditsia sinensis, assembly GCA_037074535.1. Classification (NCBI taxonomy): domain Eukaryota; kingdom Viridiplantae; phylum Streptophyta; class Magnoliopsida; order Fabales; family Fabaceae; genus Gleditsia; species Gleditsia sinensis. Next base: position 71,579,256 of record CM073465.1, read on the forward strand.
AAGGAGGAAGATTGTACGGAATCAGCAGAACTGGCCATATACTGTAACTTGTAGATAGGTTTCCAAATGGATTGAAACCATCTGTTGCAAGGCCCAAACGAATATTTCTCGGATCTGATGCAAATTGAGGATTCAGAAGATCAAATCTCTTCCATGCCTCAGAATCCTTTGGATGCCTCATGATGCCGTCAGAAATTTTGGCTTCAGAATGCCATCTCATAAATTCAGCAGTTTTAGAAGACATGAACAACCTCTGCAATCTTGGCTTAACTGGAAAGTATCTAAGAATTTTATTAGGCACCTTTTTTCGCTTCTCCCCCTTTTGTTTCGGTTTCCACCTTGGTGCTGAGCACTTACAACAAGTTTCTCTACTTTCATGCTCACCCCAGTATAACATACAATCATTCTGACATGCGTGAATTTTTTTGTAGTTCAACCCCAACTTATTAATGATTTTTTTAGCCTCGTAAAATGAAGGCGGAATCTTGGCATCTGGGAATACATCGACAAGCAACTCAAGTACCATCGACATTGCTTTGTCGCTTAGGCCGCACAAACACTTGATGTGATACAACTTCACCAAGAAAGACAGTTTTGAATACTTTTCACACCCTTCATAGAGCGGTTGTTCACCATCTTTCAGTAACTCATAAAAATATTTGACACTATCATCCATCCTTTCTGCTGACTGCGGATCTGGCATATCCACAGAAGCGATGCTCTCATTTTCGGGGTGAATCCCGAATGCATCACGGACTATGTTCTGGACATGGTCATCTCGAACTATGGGTTCTGAGACCTTAATTGGCATTATAGCATGTCCTACAGCAGGTTCTTCTGTAATCATTTCTCCGTGCAAACTCTAAAAAGTGTATCCCTCTGGAAATGGTTTGACGATCAAATGTTGGCGCACGACCTCGATGAGTTTCCATTTTTTGAATCTACACTTTGGGCATGGGCATATTATTCTACCTTCAACCCCAGAGTTAGCATTTGCGAATTCCAAAAATCCGTCTAAACCATTTAGGTACTCTATTGAATGTCGAGGTTTATTGATCCAAGATTTATCCATTTCTGAAATATTTATGAATTTAGATATCAATTAACTTAAATAACTCTTAATCTGAACTAAAAGAAAACATGACTATTTTACATGAGAAGGGATTTGCAATTGATTGTGCATAAAACACAACACATTTTGAAGAGGTGTAAAATGTTTTACATGTAAAACATTTTTGACAAATTTTATGATAATAGACATTTAATGAAGCACTAAATAAAAAATCTTCGTTATTGTCATTAATTAAAAGGATGAGTTTCATGATCAAATCTCTACGAATCTGAATTTTTTGGAAAAGACAGCTACTAGCAGGAAAAAAATTGAATTATGATTTTACATCTGCCGTTACAATTTTTATTATAGTATTTACATGGTAAAATTTCTAACGAACTCTTAAAGGGAATTGAAATTTCCAATTCCCTATCTGAAAAAGTAAAATCAGTGGCCCACACAAGGGCCATATATTGAAGAATAATTCTACTCAATTACATTTAAGATATTGTTTGTTCCTTAATAGATAATCTAGTGTAATTAATTAAAATAATGAGTTTCATGATCGAATTTCTACGAATGTAAATTTTTTGCAAAGGAAAAACCACTAGCAGCAAAAAATTAAAATATTATTTTACAGCTGCCGCAAAAATTTCAATTATAGTATTTACATGGTAAACATTCTAACTAATTCAGATAAGAAATTGAAATTTCAATTCCCTATTTAAAAAATTAAAATCTGTGGCCCATATAAGGGCCATATATTCAAGAATAATTCTACTCAATTACATATAAAATCTTGTTAGTTCTTTAATAGAGAATCTAGTGTAACAACAAAGTGCATTCAAAATTATTACACTACTAGCATACATATTAAAATTATGTTATTATAAATTTATTTCCATTTTTTAAAAATTATGTGTTTTTTTAAATGAGTTTTATTTTTTTAAAACTAATTCATAATACTAATTTTGTCTATTTATTAACATTTATTATTTTATCTCATCACCTGAATAAATATTTTAATATTTTATTAACAACTGTAATATAATTTGACTATTATTAATTTATAAATATTAATTAAATACGTTTATCAATATAATAACTACTTTCAATTTATGTTATTATTAATTCATTAAAAATTATTACACTACTAGCATACATATTAAAATTATGTTATTGTAAATTTGTTTTCATGTTTTAAAAATTATGTGTATTTTTAAATGAGTTTTATTTTTTTAAAACTAATTCCTAATACTAATTTTGTCTATTTATTAATATTTATTATTTTATCTCATCACCTAAATAAATATTTTACTATTTTATTAACAACTGTAATATAATTTGACTATTTTTAATTGATGTATATTATTTAAATACGTTTATCAATATAATAACTACTTTCAATTTATTTACATTAATTTTAATAATATTTGAAAAACAGTAAATAACTTGTATTTAAAACAAAATTCACTATCATTTTATACTAAATTAATAATATTATATATATTTCTTAAATTTTTATTAAAATATACGTATATTATAATATTAAACATCATAAATATCACAAAAATAACACAAAATTTAAAATTGATTCATACAATAATGTACATCACAATGACAAATATATTTATAACAAAAGTAGTAAGTAAATAAAATATCTAATATTATCTCAATCTAACATATAATAATTTGAAATAAATTCATTCAAAATCTAATTAATTAAATTACATACATTCAAAATGATTCTAAATAAATAACGCACAAAAATCAAAATTAAAGTGTCGTCCCAACGTCACAATATCTTCACAAAATAAAATAAAAAAAATATAAGAAAATATTTTGAACATACAATATAAAAAGAAATTAATCAAATACAATTAAAAAATTAAATGACATACCTTGAGAGTAAATAAAACACGCCGGAGAGAACACTACAGTCAAAAAACTTCACCAGCACAACAAATAAATTCAGAGACTATACTATAGAAAAATAATCTATCAAGAAACTGTTGTAAGAAAAATAAAGGAGACCATCCAATTTATAGAAGAACGCGCGGTTTAACGACGGTTATTAACCGTCGTTAAACCGACCAAAAACCGTCGCTAAATGGGTTTAGCGACGGTTTCCAAAAAAAACCGTCGTAACGTGTAACTTTAACGACGGTTTTTACTAAAACCGTCGTTAAACTACACGAACATCGAGTAACAGTCTGAATTCCGAACGTTATAACTTCACGACGGTTTTAATGAAACCGTCGTGATTTAACGACGGTTATAGTAACAACCGTCGTAAAATAACGACGGTTTTATGTTTAACCGTCGTTAAATCACGACGGTTTTACAATAACCGTCGTAATGTTCGCCAAATATTTCCCTTCGCCCCAGATGACCACGGTTCGATCTTACCCGTCCGTATTTCACGACGGTTTTTTGGAAAACCGTCGTTAGGTGTCGAACTTTAACGACGGTTCATAAACCGTCGTTAAACTTGGCTTTAGAGACGATTTTTTATGACCGTCGTTAAACACCCGTCGCCATTCCCCGGTTTTCTTGTAGTGAAAGTTTATAAATCATACAAATTTATGAATTCAAAATTTGTCACATTTTGTGACTTGATGTATTTTGGTGCATTTTTTAACTTTACTTTTAACCCGTTTTGACATTTTCCAGTAGAGTATTTTGGTCCCAAAAAAAAAAGGGATGCGAAGTAGGCGTTAAATATAACAATATTACGATAAATCAATATGATGGGTTCAATTTTTAAGTTTTCTAAGAGTACATAGAAAATTGCACCATTAAAATTATTTAAAAAAAATTAATTTTAAGTATTAAGAAAGAAGAGTAGTTAATTTTAAATAAAATTTGAAGATGATTAGATGCAATATAAAATCTATATATAAAAAGTATCAATTTTTTATTTAATTTTAAATATGATTTGAATTCGAATTTTTAATTTTGAAAACTAATTTAATATAATTGAGTTAATTGATTTATTAATTAAATACCCTAGACCCTAAATAACAAAATCACCCAGTTTGCCAACAATATTTCCAGACACAACAGTTTAGGTTGGGGGTTCGCAGTTGCAATTGGATGAGTTAGGTTACCAGACACACCGGTTTACCAACAAGAAATAAAAAAATCTCCGTCCTCTCAACTAGGCTATATTCAAATAAAAGTTTGATGCCCTACTTTTGAATCTCCACTCACAAATACTCCAACAAGAAGAAATCTCTCAAATGGGTCTCATTCTCTATAAAAGACCACAACCAGTCTCTGGAAAATGCATAAAACCTCAAAGCAAAATCAAAGTTAATTGAAACTTGCATTTGAAATAGCCATGGCCTCTTGCAGCAGCTGCTTCATCTTGGCTTTCTTCCTTGCTCTTTCCTTTTCAGTCATGGACAATGGCCTTGTTGCAGCTCGCCATCTTCTGCAGAAAACTCCTGCTTCACCCACGATGCCTACAATCCCAACTTTGCCTCAGGGTAAGGTTCCTCCTCTCCCCACTATACCTTCTCTGCCTCAGCCTCCTCTTCCTCCTCTTCCTACCATCCCCACCACTGTTCCTACTATCCCACAGCTCACTCTGCCACCACTTCCTGCAACTTCTCTCCCAAACATGCCCTCCATCCCCACCATCCCAATCACTTTTCCTTCTATCCCTTTCCTCTCTCCACCACCTTCAACCACCACTACCACCACCACGCCCTAAATCTGCTATGCTAGACTTGGATCGTCATCGGCAATAATATCTGGAGTTGGCTTCCGCTTTTCTATTAGCTGCTTTTATGTTTTACTGTTGTTTAGCCATATATTACAAGAGAAATTCTTATGTGGATCGTCCCGGCTTTTATTGTGTATTTGAGAATTTCTTGTAGAGATATTGAGGATGATGTTATTATTGTTTATTTATCGTTGGGAACCTTTTATGGGTTTTTCCTTTGTCGCATGTAATATGAGATTATGTTTTATATATGTTTTACTTTTCTAAGTTTGATTTATGCTTGAAAAATACACTATTTGAAGTTCTAGTTGTTAAAAAATATTATTTTAAATAGTTAGTCTCTCAAAAATATAAAATTATTGCAAATTAATTATGTTATTGACTCTCTCATATTTTTTGTTCAAAATATGATAAATAATAATCGACGATTCAGAGAGGTCATAAAAGAGTTACCCAACCATGCACCTTAACCATTTCAAGTATTTTTCTAGCAAATAAGGTGAATTAACAAAGCATCTCAAAAGGCCCCTTTTGGTGCTCCAAAGTCCAAATCACATAATTTGTGAGTATCTAAGATTATATACAAAATATATGAATAATCATACCAATTACAATACAATTTAATATCAATTTTTTTTCTAAAATAATTGATATAAGAATAAATAAATAATTTGTAAAAAAATTAGAAAAAACTAAAAATAAAAAAGAAGGACTTTAAACAATTAATTAAAATTTCTTCGTTGGATAACGGCAATTCAACATTATAAAAGCAATAACTACAAACTAGTAAAGTGGGCCTCCTGGCCCTCTGTCAATCAAAAACCCGAAAAAACAAATTACACTAACAAGTAAACTATATGGAAGCATGACCAAAAACAAAAATAAAAACACGCTAAACTACACGCTAAAATTACACACAGATTTTGAATGGGTCAAAAAAAAGGTTTGACTTGCCAGTACCAAAAAAAAAAAAAAGGTTTGACTTCTACTGTTTCATGCTTCGAGTGCCTTAGCTCTCCTTTTCTTTCTGCAAAGCATAGCACGGCGCAGGTGGGCATTTCTGACATCGGAGTTCTCTTGGTATTTTGTTTTAATAGGAACTTATTTCTTCTTGTAACAAAGATTTTTTCTTCCATTAAAGAACTATATTCTTTTCTTTGAGAAATTTTTTTTATTAAAAGAGATTCAATACTAATTTAATTTTTGAAAAATCTATAATATACTTTCTAAATTTACAATATTTTCAATTTACAAGAATATGAAGTCTTAATCTTTTAAAGAAAATTGAGAAGAATGTTGCCTTTATTTGAATGATTTTTTTTTCCTTTGAGTTTCCTATTAAGTTGTATTTTGTAAAAAATTATTATAATTTTTATATACTTAGTTAATAATAATTAAGAGATATATTATTTCTTGATTTGCGATTTTTGTTTAATTTTTAAAACTATAAGTTTGATCTATAATTATTTTTTAATTGTATCTAATTAAGAATTCTATAAGGTTCAAATATTTAATACTTATTTAATGAATAAAATAATTTTTTATTTATAAAAAGGGCACGTATTACCCTTTTCCTTTAAAGAGATATTAAAAGAATGTAATTTTTGTTTATCTTTTGTCCTCTTTGACCCTTTTTTTTAGAAAAAAGAAAAATGTAAGTTATAGATAATTTTATTGTTAAGAAGCAAATGATAGAGTTCAAATTTAAATATTAATAATTAAATTACAAATTTGTCCACTTACTATTTGATTCATTTCTTAATGAATTCGTCGTGGCTGTTGATTTATTTGGACTGTTATTAGTCTCAACTATTATAAAAAAAAATATCCATCGACAGAGTAATATTGTCTTTCATGATAGGAAACACGATTTCATATAATTTCATTGAAAATTTTGAGAGTTTAAAAAAGAGTGAAGCATAATATATGTATACTCATTAAATAGCCATATCTGTAAATCCTACCGAACAAATGGGTTAAAGGAACATTTATGCTCTCCCAAGACATGTCCATCGTTATATTCCTCATATTAATGTTTTAAGATTTGTTTGATAGTTTTGAAGAGAATGGAATAGGTAGAGTTAGAAGCTAAAGAGTTGCCTCATCGTTTTGAAAGTCTAATAAAAAATAAACGGTCAATTATTTCTCGTTGTTTGAAAGTTGCCATAACTAAGAGTGTGAAGTGAGTTTAATTTGAAGATTGAAAGATTCAATATTACCTGTTTATAATTTTTTTAATAAAATAAAAGAAATGTGATAGGGATAAAAGAATGATTGAAACAAGAGAAGCAACCCAACCCATCCTTAACCCTTCCACCCTTAATTTGGAAGGTTTGCTTTTCATCTTTCCTCTTATGACATTTAAAAACATAATGGTTGGCCTGTTTGAAAGTTTGAGAATTTTCAAATACAGGGATTAAGGTGAACTAACACTGGATCTCAAAAGGGTTTTTTTGGTTCTCCAAATCCCATCATGCTTTAGCTAGCTCTATCTATTTTTTTTATTGTACTATTTTATATTGATGATCGACGAAGTTATCATTGTTTTTTTTTCATTATTCGAGAAGCTATTTATGCTTGGAATTTTCTATTATTGCAGGTATATATCTTTATCATTTCATTTACGTTAACATAAAAGTCGTCTTATAAACCATGTTTAATATACTAAATCACAAGAAATAGCTGAACTAGTCATACAATATATTGTTTTCAAGACTAAACAATTCTTTCAATTAATTGAAAATTTAATAACAATTTATCTTATATTTATTCAACTTTGTAAAATAATGTAGCGTGTGTATTTTGCGAATAATTGGCTTCAAGTTAATTATTTTGTAAAGAACCTCCTTAATATTATCCATTCAGACGCTATATATATTTTCAATATTTGGTAGATAATAATTCATGATTGAGAGAAGTCATAAAAGAGTTAATTACCAACAATTTGAACAATTTTATGTATTTTTCTATCAAACACAAGAAGGTGAGTAAAAAATACATGAAATAAATTAATCTTAAATTAAAATGTAAGCATATAAAAAATAATTTCAATAGAATACTATGCTTGAGTAATTTATATATTTATTTATAAATAGCTTTAATTCAAATTTTTTTTATATATAAAAGACACGTAAGTAGACTCAATTTAAAAATTTTAGATAAGTTAAATCAATTATAAAGAAATGCATAACATATTTAAGTGTCTTTATATTGTTGGGGAGTAAATATATATATTTTTTATCATCGAAAGATATACACATTATAAATTTGGTTCTTTAAAATTTTAGGGTCTATTTGTTTTCTGTTTTTAAAAATTATTTTTTATTTTCAGTTATTTTCAAAATAAAAAAAACTCGTTTGATAACTGTTTTATATTATTGTTTCAAAAATAAGTTTTAAAAATAAGTTGTTTTTAAAATAGAAAAAAAATTGTTTTTATTTTTTTATTTTTGTTTTCAGAATACGAAAAAATAAAAAAATAACATGTTTTTAAAACAGTTTATTAAACGAATTTTTTTTATTTTTATTTTACAGAACAATTTTTAAACATAATTTTTAAAAATAGCTTTTAAAAACAAAAAATAAAAATAGAATCAAACAAGCCCTTAATTTCTAGTGTTTTAAAAAGTTTATTGTCTTAAAAAAATCCACACATTCCCCCTATTAACAAATATTTAATAACATTTGTTGGCTAACTAAACCAAAATCTTACACATTAGCAAAGTAAATCTATCGAATTTCTATTAATGAAGTAACATAAAGGCACTCTTAAAGACAATATAGTCTTCGAAGGAATAAACTAAAAAGTAGAACTTTTAAGTACCGAGAAAAGGTATATCCATGAGAGACTAAAATAACAATTCACCCAAATCTCTCCCTATATATAAAACCACGAACTATCCTTGGCTTCCCACACAAAATCATCCTCGGCTCAGCCTATATTACCTTTTTTACTTCACTCTTGCAATTTCTTCAGCCACGGCGTCTCAATTTATGATGATTTTCTTCACGGCTCTGTGCTTCTTCTCAAGCATGAGTGAGTCTTGCAGCTCGTCATCTTTTACAAACAACTCCACCTGCTGCTACACCAACTTCTCCACGTTTTCCTTCACTTCCCCTTCCCTCATTACCTGCTATCCCATCTCTGCCTCTGCCCAATCTCCGTCCTCTTCCTAGCTTACCCAACATTCCTACTGTCCCACATGGCAGCTTCGTCCCACCATTTGGGAACTCACTGCCAAACATGCCCTCAATCCCATGAGAATACTCTGCTCTGCAAGCACTGATTAATTGTTGGTTCTGGCTTTCTGAGATTAGCTTCTTTGATGCTATTTTACGGCAATAAAGTGAAGATCTATAATATGTCATTACTGTTTTGTTCGTGTGAGTGGGGGATTTTCAAACTGCATAAGTGCATGTAAATTGATATTGTAGTTCCATCTATTTCAGTTTACCATTTAATAAATTATTAATGATGTTTTGTTTTTCATATGAACAACTTCTTAGATTTTGCTCAAGAGTCTTTCTGAAAGCACTTTTCTAATTATAAGTGTCAGAGGTCTAGATTCCATTTCTCATTACTCCTTTTCCCTGCAATATCTCCACAAACAAAAAAAGAAAAGAAAAAAATTCCTAGAATTTTAGTTCTTTAATTGAAAAAAACGTGAAATCCATATACTATACACATATATATTTTTCATAAATGTACATAATGCCATTCTTAATCATATAAATTAATACATATAAGTTCCCATACACATATACAATATACAGTTTACGTCTATAAACACTAGAGTAACAGTAGAAGCAAGGATCCTGCCTGTGACGTTCAGAGCAACTCTAGAGTACAAATATTTTACAAATATAAAACATTGAGAGCTTAGAAACAATGTAGGCTCACCACTGAAGTACGACCTCTAGTCGATCACGTGGCTGTTGGACCAAACTCTATGTCTTTATCTGAAAAATAGATCCACATCGTGTAGTGAGTTTTACAACTTAGTGAGCAGATAATACCTCCTATGACCTCTTGAGTCAACATATGGATGTACTCATATAATAAAATTTATGTTATCACAAATTACATTTCAGAATTACATCTACATGGGACCCGCATTTTCAAATATTCTCTATTCAAAAATCATAATCAGGTCTTTCAAACCATAAGCGGTATTGTATACACAATGCTCATGTCAAGTTCAAAATCATATTCAATACTGTAAAATCATTAATCAAATTATGCTATGCATCAAAACATTTCTTGTAAAATATTCGGAGGATCCCATATCAGAACCACCATACCAGAGTTTGACCCCTTTCGTATTTTGGTGGTATAAGATTTGCCTAAACTCAGTATCCCGCTGAGGTTTGTCCTACTACCATTCAAGAGGACATGCGAAGGGACTCTGTATGGGTCTTTCCCAAGCACACAGCAAGGGAAGGTAAAATAACATCTCATATAACTGGCATCTTGCCCATATATAGGAGGCATTCCGCTCTCCTTCACATATAATCTCCCGTGTGTTGGCCCTCACACGAGGCTAGCACCACCTCTCCTGCTAGGTGCGCACCAAGGCTAACATCACCTGCTGTTAGCAGACAGTGTTTCCAATAGGATTCCTCCACAGAAAATACCATATGCACATGTGCCATATAATCCAGTATAAATTCTCAATATAGTACAGATTTTCAGTCTCAAAATACTCATATGTCAAAACTTCCCATTCAGGGGAAACATGTATACATGCCCATATCCAAGGCAAACATATCACTGTAAAATCAATGTCACATGTATAACATACTTTCTTTGACATGTAATGCGAAATACATGTAAAAATCACATGTTCAATGTATTTCAAAATTCATCTGTTATAAATTACCCATTCAGGGTTTATCACATATATATGCCCTTTCTATAGGCAATCATATATCTCTATAAATCAATGTCGCGTGTATAAATATTCACTTTATCATTTAATGAGAAATACATGTGAAATCATATACACTATGAGTTCATAAATTTATTTTCAAAACTATACTCTTCTTGAACTGTATTTCAAAATGTAAGCATATCAAATCGTTTTAATGCATTTCAGAAACATATCACAGTGTGTATATCTCATAAACATAATCATATACATATTCAAGTATCAAGAAGAGTATAGGCAAGTCATAGGAAGAACCATCTACTCACAAGTAAGGGCTCCAGATTGGACAGCCCTAAAATCTTCGTTTCTAGTCTGAATTTGACCAAATAAATTTCAAAAACATGTCCGGAGGGTCCAAAAACCTTAAATGAGCTCGGTTAATGTTCACCGCCGGGAAATACTATTTACCGTCACTATTTATCGCCGGAATCACTATTCATCCGCCACTATTCATGTCAGAAATTACTATTCACCGCCACATAAAAAGTTACCAAATGACCGAAAAAATTACATATTCTAATGTTTATCAAGCTTCTGAACCCATCTACGGTGTCAGATTTCTAATTTGAGGTCTCTAAGTAAGGTTTTTCAGAACTTACCTTTTACCGAGATTTTCTACTTCTGATTTACGACGATTCAACGATTGATTTGAAAAAGTGATCGGTCAAAACTGAAGTACTCTTCGTCCTGAATCCAATAACTTTTTCAGTTTTGAGATTGGAAGCCCATAAGCACTCCAAATCGAAAGATGAAATTGGATATTACTATTCATACACTATTTATTACTATGCATTTTCTTCGATTTTTTTTCCTTTCTCAACTCCTCTCCCGGCCTTCCGTTTAAACATTCTATTGTCTTCTCTTTTTTTTTAATATAATAATAATTATTAAATAATTAATAATAAGATTTTCTTTTATAAAAATTCATATAAATTCTGTTTTTCATCATAAAATATTCCAAAAATCTCTAAAACTTTCCTTTCTCATAAACATTTAGTTAAATTCTTAAATCATGATTTTTCTTGATAAAAATCATAATAAAACAAATTTCAAAACAAATATCTTTATTCATATTAAAAGAAAGAATATTTCTAAAAATACCATAAAAATTCAATAGAGGCCGGTATAATTATTTTAAGCAACACAATACTTCTTTTACTTAAAAGTCCACTTACTTTTAACAAATTATAATTATTTTTACATAAATAAAAATATTTTTGCTAATAGCGCGCCAAAATATAAATTCTCATATTTCTTTTGTAATTTTTTAATCCATGTAATAAATATACATATTTTCACCGGTTCTTATCTCTATTGTCAAAATTCTCTTTTTTATTCTACATTTCCTTTAATTGAAATTTTTCGTTAAATTTTACGGTTATTACAAATGGCATCTCATAATTTATTGATTTTTGTAATTGATCACTTAATTTATCTCTCTCATTGTATTTTTTTTTACATTTTAAATTAGAGTTAACTATAATAATAATTATGTAAAATTATCAAAATATCAATTTATTTACTTGATAACTTATTTTATACTCCTCTTTACATGAAGATATTTTAATAATTTTATAAAATTATCATTAAAGTTAAAATTTAATTTAGACAATATAAACACAGTGTAATAAAATAGATAAATTAAAAATTAATTGTAAAAATTAATAAATTAAAGTGAAAATTACAATAAGATAAATCTATCAAAAGGAATAGTTTAATAACAATATGTGATTAAATAAATTGTTATATAGTTAAACTTTGATATTGTCAACTTTATCCTAAAATCCAGCTGTAGGACTTCAATATATGTATTCAGGAAAAGTGTGATATAATAATAGTAATTTATTTATTTATTGATTTTTGAAAATTTTATTCTAAAAAAAAATAAAAGAGAAAGGACTTTGAAGAAAACTCAAAAAAAAAAAAACTCTTTTCTTCCATCCAAACATATAGCAATTTTTTTTTCAGTCAAAAGCAAAAGACATAAAACAAGGAGAAGCCTGGCCAAAACTAGGAAGAATCCACACAAACAAGGTTAACTAGTAAACTACATGAAATGAGAAGATTGATGGGCAAAAATTACCTTGACGAAACCCTACGAGTGGCTACGACGCAAAGCTCGATTAAACAAAAACTGTCTATACGAGGAGAGTTGCCATTGGTGGCATCCTATGAAGCACGGATATGGACACGGACAGGGACACGTGACACGTGAATTTTTTAAAAATATAGGACACGACACGTTGAAAACACGTGAATTAAAAAACAAAAATTATATATATATATATATATATATATATATATATATATATATATATATATATATATATATATATATATATATATATATATATATATATATATATATATATATATATATATATATATATAGTACCATAAAATAATAATATTTAGAACTCACTTCACAATTTCATTCGAAAAAAATTATTATAAATTTATAATACAATTAACATTCATTCTTCTTCAATATATTCTTCATCACCGCTATTGTTTTCATTTTCTTTATATGTGAAAAGAACTTTCTAATTCTAAATTATACAAAGATAAATTTGTAACCGATAAAATTCCAACATTAACAACAAAAAATAACAAAGAATACAAAAATTATGTGCACATACAACAATAATAAAGAATAAAAGCAAGAGAGCAACTTCGGAAAGAATTATATGTGTATTATTATAATTCAACTCCAGAAAGAATTATATGTGCATTATTATAATTCAACTCTCCCACTATAGACAAAAGTTATCTCAGTTATTTGGCACTGTAATTATGTAAGACATTAAGAGACAATACAAAAATTAGAAGAATTTGATTTCCTTTTCCTCCGTAGAAAAGCTTGAAGCCCAAAAGCAAACTTTCGAATAGATATATATACTTGCATAAAAATAAACTTTGAGGATTTGTTGAAAAAGAATATGTACATAGCTACGCACACAAACAAATTCAATAAGATAAAATAGAAGAATTTACTCTATGGTCAACAAAAACAAACAATAGAGATATGATGACCTAGATACAAACTACGATGGATGATAGTGACCCAACTTCAATGAAAGACATATTGCGATGACCTAGATACAAGTTATGATTGTTGGTGTTGGGTTCGAATTTCAAATGAAAATATAAAGATGATGGAGAGTTTGTGCCTAAAATATTGAAAATAAGTGTTGGACACGTTCAAAAAAGTGTCCGACACGAAATTTTTTTAATATTTTTTTTAAAATGTTGGACATGGGACACGTGTTCTAAGAGTGTCCAAGGAGTGTCGGTGTCCATAGAGTGTCCGACACGTCGACACGTCTTAAAACGAAGTGTCTGTGCTTCATAGGTGGCATCTCTCTTCTCTCTGAGTTTTTGGTGTTATTTTTTATTTTATAATATATTTTTCTCTTCTATTTTGATGCGATTTTTTTTTCTTTGCGAGAATTTTCTTCTTTAGTAATTAGCATTTCAAAATTTTTCATCTTTTATATTTAAATTTACAACTTATTTACTTATATTTTAATAATAAAAAATTAAAAAAGCTAACTATAAAAAAAGGTTAGGAGATATATTACCATTCTATTAATTTTTTTTATATTCTATTGTATTAGTTGTATTTATATCTTGTTGAATTATAATTTTGGATATAATATTTTTAAATTAGTGTTTGAAAGATGTGTTATCTCTATTTTCTTTAGTATTAGTATATAATTTTTTATTTATTTAAAATACAAAATTATATATTTTTACTTGTTTTCTTTTGATATTTTTAATCTTTGTACTTGAGTAGATCTTTTTAATTGTGATTTCATGAATAATGTCAAATAAAACAAAATAAAAAGAGTTGATGGGCTGGTTTTGTCGCATGGGCTTCATTATCCTCTAAGAGTACATAGATGACAATATTTGACCAACAAAAAAAAAGGAATAAGAGACAATCAAATTTATTTAATAATTCTGACAAACAAAATTTAATAATTAATAATAATACCAATTAGAAAAAATATTAATGCATCTTGAAAGTAGATGGCCATTTCTTTATTATTTAGTCCGGAAATTTATCACATTAGGTTTGCTATTTTTTAATTAACAGAACAAGAATAAATATATGCTATTTTCTTTTTCTTTCATGAGATATATAAGTTAAGGATAAAATTTTATGTGTGAATTATATTAAGTTTAGTATCTTTTGCTGTCACTATTAATTTTCTCTATCTATGAGACAGTTTTGTATAATTTTAAAGTTTAATTGATTCGATTGGTTTAATTGATGATTTAATAAATTAGTTATTAAATCGATTCAAATCTAATAATTAGATTATTTTTATAATTAAATTGAATTAATTTCACAGTTGAATCGGTGAATTGATGACTCAAGGCAATTGACACTACTAGGAAATTTCTATTTAGAGACGGAATTTTTCCGTCTCTAAATAGGAAAAATTCCGTCTCTAACTGAGTTAGAGACGGAATCAGAGACGGAAATAAATCCGTCTCTAAAAAGCGGGTCGCTAAAATTTAGAGACGGAATTTAAATTCCGTCTCTAATTAGAGACGGAATATTTCCGTCTCTAGACGGAATATTCCGTCTCTAATTTTTGTACATATTCCGTCTCTGCAGAGACGGAAAATTCCGTCTCTGAATTCAGAGACGGAAAATTCCGTCTCTGGTCTCGGAGACGGAAAATTCCGTCTCTGATCTCGGAGACGGAATATTCCGTCTCTGGTCTCGGAGACGGAAATTTCCGTCTCTGAGACCAGATTCGTCTTATTTTAGAGACGGAATATTCCGTCTCTAAATCCGTCTCTAAAAGCAAAAAAATTAAAAAAAAAATTTTAAAAATCTGAAACCAAACCAACAGTACAGCCAGAAAAACCAACCATTTCAGATAGAAATTACATAATGTCAAATCTGTTATCATCCATAAACATATCAACAAAAGTTTTAATAATCCCATGACATTACATAAAAATATCACCAATCAAACATACATAACACAAAGTCATAATAACACAAACTATCATGATCCATCAGCAGCATTATTATTTTGGTCATTGTTATTATTCTCTTCTCTAGGTGGAGACGTGGAGGGCATTCTGATACTACCATCTATCATGAGGCGTCGAAACATCCGATCCCATTCCTCCATCTTCTGCTTTAACATAAAATTTTCATCTTCACTCTGTTTGAGCCGTGCAGATAAAGCCTCAATTTTTGCATTCATAACAGAAGAGGAACTTGCTGAGACTTCATCAGAAGCGGAAGACCTAGAAGAAGAAGTTGCTGCCAATACATTATGTGCTTGAGATCCCAGTCCATATATCCGTCCTTTATTGTTCATGCCGCCAACCACATCCAAATAAACAACATTGTCTGAATGTTGAGTGGAGTGTTGGCTAGAACCCTCATCGGTCTGAGATGTGGATCTCTCAGCTATTTTTGTTCTATACATTTCCTGAAAAAATAAAATGATAAAACAAAATGAATATTTGTAAAGAAATGAAAATAGAAGAGTAGTGATTACATACAGCAATTCTTCCTTGCTGGTCGTTGAACCACTGCGATGGCTTTCCTTTAGGCCGGTGAAGCCGCTCATACAACTCAAAACATGTCGGTTCTTTATTCATTTGCACCTTCTAAAATAATAAAAAGTTAAATAATATTGAAGTAAAAACTTAAATCACTATATATTTGAGAGAAATTACTCACCATTCGTTTGGCATGCTCTCGTGCAGATATAGACCCTCCACTATGTACATTAAGTCCTTCTTTGGAGAGTCTATTTTGTTTATTTTTTCTGGCTTTATCTTGCCAGTCTTCACTATCCCATTCAGCCCTTAATTATTGTAGCTTCTCCGGTGGAATCCAAACACCCTTGTCCTCACCGCTACGCACTTTAAACAATGCATTTTTCAAGGCTGTTGATCCCCTACTGGCGAATGACCTTTTAATATTTTGCTCATCATTGTCCAACCACTTAAAATTTGCCTAAACAAAGAAAGTAAACAAATTAACATAACATTCACACAGTTTTTAAAAAGATATCAATAAATATGATAGAAAATGTTACATATTACCTTGAACTCCTCGAACCACATTTGAATGGTATTGTTGTCAACTTTTCCCCAACTGGACCAAGCACCTTCAAATTTTTTCTTGAAAATTGTTGTGATGACACCTCTTGTTAAGATGTCAGGATAAAACCTGAAAGTATAGATATCAATTTAAATAAATATACTGACAAAAAAAACACACACACACACACATATTACTTATGTGTTCCCAGATGCAGATCTAATCCAAATTCGACCATCTATGTCTCTTGTTCCCCACTGAATATTCTGTGTGAAAGGAACTGGCTCAACATTTGGACATGCGGATTGATTAGGAGATGGGGCACATATAGTATGTGTAGGTGGGGTAGGGGCAACTGTACTAGAAAGATGAGGAGACGAGGCACTGTAATGAGATGCTTGTGAATGGGAAGATGGAGTAGAAGTATGACAAGTCTGGGAAAATGGAGATAAAGTAGGTGTATGTCCAGTGTGGATCTGGTCAAGCTGAGCTATGTCAGCACCAGGTGATGTGTCTGACTGTGTATATGGCTGAGAGAGAACCCGTCCCCGCCCTCTACCTCTACCCCTTCTACCTGTCATCTATAGACAAAAAGATAATCATAATCATCTATTTCAATAAAATTTAATGACAATTTAATAATAAAAAATAAAAATAATTACAAAAGACAATGATAACAAAACTCTATAACCATACTACCATAGATTTATAATCTACTTCAAAAATACATAATATATGTTCTACATAATACACTTAATAAAATGAAACCTAACAATACCTAAACCTCTTCATCATTATCATTTTCTTCCTCTTCTTCTTCATCTTCTTCTTCATCTTCCCATTCTCTTTCTTCCTCAGTATCTTCTTCATCCACATCTTCTATTTCAATATCTATATCTGCATCTACTTCATGTAGGTTCAAAGAAGAACCATATACTTCATCCACAGGGCCTTCAATATCAACAAGACTCTGCTCGAGATTGTCATTTGCAACTATTACAGGCGATTGCATTGATGACTCTTCTTGGTATGGAGCATCACTTTCAGGCAGTACTGTTTCTATTGCAGTTTGTATTGTGGTTCGTGCCTTAGTTTTAATCACTACTAACCAATCACGTTGCCCTTCAGGATATTGTGTATAATATACTTGCATTGCTTGTTGTGCAAATATAAAAGGGTCATAATTTTGATATCTCCTGGATGTTCTAACCTCAACAATCCCATAGTTATCTACCTTTGTTCCATGATTTAAGGTGGGATCAAACCAATCACATTTGAATAGAACTAACACCTTTATAGGCCATCCTGTATAGTGTACTTCAATAATGTCTGTTAAAACCCCATAATAATTATTTTCTGTTGTTTCATCCGTACCACCTGGACAACATACACCAAAATTTGTTGTACCCATACCTTGGCCATGATCTTTTGTATTAAATTTATAACCATTTACATAATATGATGGCCATTTGTTGGCTTTTCTTTGAGGACCCCATGCCAAACTCTTTAGACAGGCATCTTCAACATTATTATTTAACACCTAGTCATCAAATATTTAAGTCAGTCTCACATAAGAAGCAAAATGTTAGAAAATAAGAAATTAAGGAGAATTCGTGAAACATACGTATTCTTTAAACCAAATAGGAAACATTGTGGAGATTTGTCTGTCCACTTCCGAGTCAGTCATCCCACACTCTTCTAACATATTAGTATATGTGCTACATTCAGAAAACATGTTAGAACAATTTATAGTGATATATATATTTTATATAACACTTAAATGAGCATTTGATACACTTACGTTAAAAATGGCTCCACTTCAGGACAATTTAGAAGAACATATAAATGTGCGGTTTGCAAGTCTCTTTCTTCTAACATGAAGGATATGCATCTTCCGGTTGGACGACCAGGATAATTAAAGATAGAATGCGGTGGTCTATTTGAACAACCTTGACCTCCATCATCATTTCGTGGTACTTGAGTCCTTCTACATGGAACATCAGGTGGATAATAGTATGATGCAAATGTAGAGGTCTCTTCTACCAAATAAGCTTCACAAATTGATCCTTCAACTGCAGCTGTGTTCTTCACCTTGTTTTTTAGTGTGCGAATAAACCTAATACACTTAATTGTCACATTTAGTACTATGAATACGATTCCATAATTAAAAAAAATAACAAAAAGGAGACGTAACTCTACCTTTCAAATGGATACATCCATCGATATTGCACTGGACCTCCAACCCTTGCTTCGTATGGCAAATGAATTGGAAGGTGTTCCATTGAGTCAAAAAAACTTGGAGGAAAAATTTGTTCTAATTTACAAAGAATGACTGGAATGTTTTGCTCCATCACATGTAAAGTATCCTCTCGCAACAATGGGGAAGTCAATTCTCGAAAAAACTGACTAAATTCTGTGAGTGTGTTCCAAATAGGCTTTGGCAATACTTTGAATGCAATTGGGAGCAAGCGTTGCATAAACACATGACAATCATGACTTTTCATACCAAACAACTTTGCTTCTCTCATGTCAACACACCTTGATAATGTAGAGGCATATCCGTCTGGCAGTTTCAATTTTTTTACCCATTCACACACAGCTAATCTTTGTTGCTTAGTTAATGTGTATTTTGCTTTGGGTTTAATTAACTTGCCATCTCTTCCATCCTGCAACTCTAATTCATTCCGTCTACAAATTTCTGCCAAGTCGAGCCTTGCATTAAAATTGTCTTTTGTCTTACCTTTAGTATCCATCACTGTGTATAAAATATTCAAAAAGACATTTCTCTCAATATGCATAACATCTAGATTGTGTGGAAGAAGATGTGTTTTCCAATATGGTAACTCCCAAAATATAGATTGCTTCGTCCAGTTGTGAATAACTCCATACCCTGGGATATTATCATATGTCTCTTTAGTTATGCTAGGCATATGTCTAACCCTTTCCAACACTTCTTCACATGTTAACCGAGGCGGAGGTGAAGATGTTTCAGTATGTCTCTTCCGAAAAGCATTCTTATTCCTTCTGTAACTATGATCAAGTGGCAAGAATTGTCGATGACAATCAAAGAAACACGTCTTCCGACTATGTCGAAGGGTAAATGCCTTTGAACACTCCATACATATTGGACAAGCAAGTTTTCCCATTGTCATCCAACCTGAAAGCATCCCATATGCAGGAAAGTCATTAATGGTCCACAACAAACAAGCTTTCATGTTAAAGTTCTGTTTTAGTGCGACATCATAAGTCATGACACCAGTATTCCATAAAAATTTGAGGTCATCTATAAGTGGTTGCAAATACACATCAATTCTATTCTTTGGATTGGAAGGACCAGGGATTATAATGGTCAAGAACAAGAACTCTCTTCTCATACACATCCAAGGGGGAAGATTGTAAGGGGTAACAATAACTGGCCAACATGAATAAGTCCGACCTGTTTTATCAAATGGAGCAAATCCATCAGCACACAAACCTAACCTCACATTTCGAGGGTCCATTGCAAATTCAGGATATTTTTCATCGAATTTTTTCCAGGCTTCACCATCAGATGGATGAGACAAAGTGCCTGTTGCCCTCACAGTTTCCCGATGCCATCTCATTTGACTTGCAGTTTGCATTGACGAATAAAGTCTTTGCAGCCTTGGAATAAGTGGAAAATACCACATTTTTTTCACTGGAAGCTCTCTTACTTTGCCATTTCTGATGACCCTTTTGTAACGCTCTTCACCACAAAATTTACAATGACGAAGCTCCAAATCAAGAGGACTATAATAAATCATGCATCCGTTTCGACAACAGTGAATTTTTATACAACCTAATCCTAATTGCTCCACTGATTTCTTTGCACAGTAGAGGTTTTTAGGCATACGATTTTCATTTGGCAATGCATTTCCCATAAATTGTACCCACCGATTGAAACAATTCTCAGAAATGTTGAAGTCTGACTTGATACCCAAAGCTTCCACTGCAGCTGACAATTCAGAATAATTTTGACAACCGTCATACAAAGGAGCATGCGCAGCTTGTAACATATTAAAAAAATTTCTGGCTTCCGGGTTAGGATCTTCATCCCTCTGTTCGCAATGAGCAAAACCTTGTTGCTCTATATAATTACCAATAGATGGTCCTGCAGCATCCATTACCATCTGTTCCTGATCATTAAAGCATGCCTGAAAGTCACTACTTCCATAATATGAGTTTCTTGAAATCATTGGTGGAAAGAGAGGTCTTGGTTCATCATGGTTGGTCCAATAATAATAATTACTCATAAATCCCTTCATACAAAGATGGGTTTTCACTTCATCAACTGAACAATACTTCTGACACTTGCATTTTTTACAAGGACACCTCAACATTCCTACACTTTTAAAATGATCTTGACTACAAGCAAACTCTATAAACTCAACAACTCCTGCCATAAACTCATCTGTAACTGATCTCTTATCAGGACCCACCCTATTATCCATCCACTTACGATGTTCAGGAACTTCCATCCTATTTTTAGGCATACAGAAACAGACTAATTCAATATAGCACAAATTATAATAACATATTGAACCAATACCAACATCAAAGGCATAATGTGAATAGAAATCATTTTTTTGGTTAACAACCCTCCATTTCTTAATTCTTTATCCTCATACAAGCATACATCATTTAAATATTGGCCAGAACAGCAATATTCTAGCCATTTTAGCTTTTTTATGAGACGTAGGTAAATGCTTTTATTATGCTGTCTTGTCTTCACATTTGATAATTGCCTGTGTGATTTTAATTCTACTAGGTCTTACATTCTGTGCTATATGAACCTTATAAGTCATGTGGCTTGTATTTTAAATCTCTCTGCTGCTGTGGACAAATTGTCTAGGGTGCTGGAAAATCTGTTGTCTTCAATAGTTTGATTGGACATCCCGTTTTGGTAAGTCAAATTGCCCACATGTGTTTTTATGATTTTCTTTTCTGTATGCTGACGCATCTCTTTCTGTTGTTTGTTCCATTACTAAATGGGTCATAACATAACCAAACTATTGGCAGCTGACTGGTGAAAATGGTGCTACTAGGGCTCCCATAAGCATTGAATTAAATAGAGATAGCTCTTTAAGCAGCAAGTCAATCATCTTGCAAATTGAAAATAAATCTCAACAGGTTTCTGCAAGTAAGATCTTTAACTAAACTTCTTTTGTTTATATTTTCATTGAACAATTTGGCTGATATGTCCCTGGATATAACATTTATCTGTAAGAAGTTCTACAAGCATTGGTCCTAAGAAGTTCTACAATTTGGCTGATTGTTTTCATTGAACCATTTGCAAGATTTGTTGACAAATTTTTTGGGTGGAAGGATGCCTCCAATTCAAACTGATTCTAGCAACATTGGTGGTTCTAATTCACCTAGAGATACTGTAAGCATTTTATCTTGTGTTTTTAATTGTTGTTGATAACAAGGTTTATCTACATAATTGATAAAAGAGAATTATATATTTCAGAATTATATATTTTTCAGTTTGAGGAAGGCTAAGATAAAAAGCCTTCTATTTTTTGGTTATGTTTTTTGGACAATATGTTGAAGACAAATTGTAAAGGCTTTTCACCTTTCGGTTATCTTTTTGCAAGTATTGGTATGACCTTGAAGAACCTCTAGTCATAGATTTATCTAAGTAAAAGGAAGAGACATGGATATATATCACATGGCATTGTCTTGGTGTTTTTGTTTTTCATATTTCTAATTAATTAATATTTACCACAAGACTTGGACTTACTGATGCACCTTGGAAATTCAATTCAAAAGATAGTAAAACATACACGCAGGAACAGCAAACTAAGAGAAGCGATTTACAGTTTCTCTTATTGCTAAGACCCAATCGGGCTAACCACTTTACAAGAAAAATATTCGATGCCCACTCCAACACCCCCATGCATGCTATTTATTTTCTGATCCTCCATAATTCCCCCTAACTAATCCCCCGCTTCTTCTAACTACTATCCACGTATACATCTTACGTGGACTCCCTAACGGTAAAACCGTTATCTATATATCCACGTCACCTAAATGAAACGCTGCGTATTGTATATGCATTTATCAAATGTATCAGAACTCCCCCCATCACTTTGTTCCTTGTCCTCAAGGAACCCGTAATTATCATAAACTAAAATCAGGAAATTGTTACTGGAATTGATGGAAGTTCATCCAAGTAGCATCCTCCTCCTGTGTGTGACTCCATTGAACCAAAACTTCTGTCATTGCCCTGCCCCTCTTCTGTACCAATCTTCGATCAAGAATCTTTAATGGAATAAGTGGCATGTTGCCCTGTTCATCCAGAGGAGGTAAAACTGATGAAAGAGGTCGATTGCCATGGTCCCGTTTGAGCAGAGACACATGGAAGACATTGTGAATCTGAGTTCCCTCTGGAAGTTGTAATCTGTAAGCTACCGGACCCACCTTCTCCAAAATTTCAAACGGACCATAATATAAAGCTGCTAACTTGTGAAATTTTCGATGAGAAACAGAACTTTGTCTATATGGTTGGAGCTTGAGGTATACGTGATCTCCAACCTGAAATACTCTCTCCGTTCTATGTTTATCAGCCTGCATCTTCATCCTCAACTGAGCCTTCTTCAAATTAGTTTGTAATAATGCAGAAATGGTTTCTCGCGATCTTTCCATCACGTCTACTGCTTCTACCAATGAGCTGCCCGCAGTGTAAGGATTACAAAGTTTAGGATTATATCCATACAATGCCTCGAATGGGGTCATTCCAATGGCAGACTGGAAAGATGTATTGTACCAAAATTCTGCCAGAGAAATGTAACTCACCCATTTATATGGTTTCTCTCCTATTATACATCGAAGATAACACTCTAAAATTCTATTGATGACTTCCGTTTGGCCGTCCGTCTGTGGGTGATAGGCTGTAGACTTAGAATGGCATACTCCCTGGACCCTGAATAGTTCCTTCCAGAAGTGACTAAGGAAAACAGGGTCCCTATCCGTAATGACCGTGGTTGGCCATCCATGAAGCTTGATGACATGATCCAGGAGAAGCTTAACTACGCGAACAGCTGTGACAGGTGGTATCATAGGAATAAAATGAGCATACTTGGTAAGTTTATCCACAACCACCAGGATGACTGAATGACTTAGAGAGAGAGGGAGGCCGATTATGAAATCCATGGAAATGGTTTGCCAAGCCAACGTTGGAATGGGTAGGGCTTGCAAAAGCCCCGGAGAAGCCACGTTCTCATATTTATTTTGCTGGCATATGTGACATTCTTTTACGAATTCCAGGACTTGTCTTTGTAGACCCTTCCAGTAAAATAACTCCTTAATTCTCCTGTAGGTGTTCTCACTACCTGAATGTCCTGCCCATGGAGAGTTATGATAATTCTTCAAGATTTCTGCTCGTAGTTGCGAATCATTGCCTACTACCACCTTATTTTTTCTTTTCAATAGCTGACCATCCCAAGTGTATTTGGGATCAATGCCTGGGGTCTTCAGTAATGTTGTAATTTTTTTCTGAATTCTCTCATCTCTGTCATAGGACAATTTAACCTTATTCAAAATGTCAGAACCTACCTTCGAGATTGCCATCAATAAGGTTGTACTACCCCTTCGTGAAAGTGCATCTGCACCCCGGTTCTCCTTTCCTTTCTTATATTGCACTTCAAAATCTAATCCCATCAGCTTTTCCAATCCCCAATTCTGCATCTCTGTATGCATCTGTTGTTCTAACAAATGCCGCAAAGCCTTCTGATCTGATTTCACTATGAAATGATGACCCACGATATAAGCTGACCATTTCTTCACTGCAAAAACTAAAGCAAATAATTCCCTTTCATATGCTGATTTTGCTTGATATCTAGGCCCCATAGCTTTACTGATATACGCAATAGGTCTATCACTTTGTATGAGTATAGCTCCAATTCCATCCCTTGAAGCATCTGTCTCTATGGTAAACGTTGCATTAAAGTTCGGCATTGCCAACACTGGTGCTTCGGTCAACCTTTGCTTGAGTTGTTCGAAAGCCTCCTGAGCCGACTGCTCCTACTGGTAGGTCTGCTTCTTGAGCATGTTGGTAAGGGGACGGGCGATGAGGCCATAATTCCTTATGAATCTCCGATAGTATCCCGAAAGCCCCAAAAATCCCCTGAGTTCACGTATGTTATTGGGTTTTGGCCACTCCTTCACTGCTTGGACCTTCTCAGTATCTACTGCTACTCCCTGATGAGATATAATATGACCGAGATATTCTACTTGAGTGATGCCAAAGGAACATTTACTCTTCTTTGCAAACAACGTGTGTTTCCTAAGTAATTCAAGGACTTGTTGTAAATGTCGTATATGCTGATCCCACCCTTGACTATACACAAGAATGTCGTCAAAAAACACCAGCACAAATCTTCGAAGAAATGGCCGGAAGATGTGATTCATTAAAGCTTGAAATGTTGCCGGGGCATTGGTGAGCCCAAACGGCATGACCCTCCACTCATACAAGCCACTATGTGTCCGAAAAGCTGTCTTTGGTATATCAGGGGGATGCATTCTTATCTGGTGGTACCCAGCCCGAAGGTCTAGTTTACTGAAGTAGGCCGACCCATGCAGCTCATCCAACAGTTCTTCGATTAAGGGGATAGGAAACTTATCTTTAATCGTGATTGAGTTGAGCTTCCTGTAATCAACGCAGAACCGCCATGATTGATCCTTCTTCTTGACCAATACAATGGGTGAGGCATAGGGACTGTTGCTGGTTTGTATAACCCCCGAGTCTATCATTTCTTTCACCATATGTTCAATGACATCTTTCTGGATCTGTGGGTAACGGTAGGCCTTTTGATTGATGGGATTGCTTCCTTCCATCAATGTGATTCTATGGTCATGGAGTCGGTGAGGGGGCAGACTCTTAGGTTCCTGAAAAATGTCTTCGTAGTCCTTCAATAGTGCTTGCATGGCTTGTTGCTCTGCTTGTTTCTCATCTGGCAGATTTCCCTGGGAACCTGCTATCGTCATGAGAGTGGCTCCTGCTTTGCATGTCATTCTAACTATGTATATTTCTGGAGTGACAGTTAGTTTAAAAGTTCTGGATTCTACTTGCTGCATTCTGATCTCCGGTCTCATTCCTTCTAAGCATATGGATTGACCCTGATGCATAAAAGACATAATAAGCTTCGCGCAATCCCATTGTATCACCCCGAGGGATCTTAACCATTTCATGCCTAATATAGCACCATATGTGGATGATGGCAGCACTAGAAAATCTGCTTTAAATTGGTATCCTCCTGCTTCCCATGGAAGGTTCTCACACTTTGCAGTCACCATGATGTATTCTTCATTGGCTACCATAACCTTGTACCCCCTAATCTGCTGTGTTTTCAATCCTAGCTGTTTTATCCATTTGGAGCTCAGGAAATTGTGAGTACTTCCTGTGTCAACCAAGAAGGGTAACTGCTGTCTCTTGATACTTCCATTCAGCTGCATGGTGTCACTCCCCGTGTGGCCCCTCAATGCATGTAATGAAATTTGAATATCCTCTTCCTCTGCTGATCCAGGTTCCTGCCTGTGTTCCTCCTCAGTTATCTCAGGTTCTTCCGTCTCTTCCTCATGATCTAACCATATTGCGTTCAGCCGCCCCCATACCTTGCAAACATTCTTGTGGTTCCAATCATACTTGTCCCCACAGAATTTGCAGAGTCCTTTAGCTAATCTTTTAGACGTTTCTACTAGATCGAGCTCCTTGAACCCCTTCCCATTCTGTCTGGAAACTTGTTGTGCAGGGTTCTTGTGAGTGGTGTTTGAGGCTTGCATTGAATGCTGCGAGTGAGGGTTGGTCTTAAATTGTCCTGAAGAGTTCGGGAAGGATTTATTGGCCATGCTGCGATAAGAAGTTCCACTATTTGTTACTGATGAGTTTCCCCAACCTTCATTACTACTTCCTCCCCTGGCTCCTTTCTGCCACCCTTGAGAACCATTATCTATGTGTTGGTTGAATCTTCCAGATGTTGCATGATATGACTGTTTGCTTAATTCTATCAGTACCTCTTCCTGGATTCTTGCCATTCCCATGGCTTCTGTGACCGTGGAAGGCTTTTGGAGTCTGATAACCTTTTCTAGAGGTGACTTTAGGCCTCCTAAAAAACAACTTAAGGCAGTTGATTCATCCATTGAGATTCTTGCAATCAATCCATCGAACACCTCCATGTATTCTTCTAACTTGCCAGTTTGTTTCAAATTAACTAGCTCCGATACTGGATCATCAAAACAACTCTCATCAAACCGTGTGCCTACTGCTTTCATGAATTCTTTCCAATCCATGGTGTTGGTACCCTTGGAGCGCCAGAAGTGTTTTTGCCATGCGAAAGCTTTTCCTTCCATCGCCATTAACAGCAATTTTAGCCGTTGATCTACTGGAACCTCTTCTAAGGTAAAGAATTGCTCACACTTATCCCTCCATACTCTGTATCCCGTGCCATCAAAGGTTGGAATATTTACCTTTGGTCCTCCTTGCCATGAATTCGAGCTAATCTCTCCTCTGTCCTCTTTTTGTCCTACTTCTTCCACTGTTGTCTCCCGCTGGTTCATGATCTTATCCATGGACTGAAGAATCTTGTGAAGATGATCTTTCATTTCTTGAAGATCTTTTTGCTTAAGCTCCCGGAGCTTGTTTTCCACCGAATCTACTTTTCCATCGATGGTGCCTATCCAAGATGTTTTCCTTTTATTTGATTTATTTTTCAGGTTGAAGAAGACTAAAATGAAAAGCCTTCCATTTTTTGGTTATGTTTTTTTTGGATAATATGTTGAAGACAAATTGTAAAAGCTTTTCACCTTTCGTTTATCTTTTTGCAAGTATTGGTATGAACTTGAAGAATCTCTAGTTGAGAAGTAACCTTTTGTAATGAACACATAACTCGTTATCATGAATTATTTAGTAGAGATGACATTTGTTAATGAGATATTTTGAATTTTGATGAATATGATTCACAATTTTATTTTATTTTTAAATATACTCTCAAAAATGATAGTTATCAGCTCATTTTCAACAACCATCAATTGTCAAAATATGTTGTAAAAGATTGTTGAAAATAAATATACTTATTTATTTTCAACGGCCATTAATTGTCAAAATAGATGGGTAGAAGGAAGGCATTTTCAACGGTCATTAACTGTTAAAAAATCTATTACACTATTTTCGACGGCCACTAATTGTTGAGAAAAAATTTTAAAATGAAAGAGGTAGCCTAACCTATTATGACACAATTGAAAAGCATAAGTCTTGGAGAATAAAATTAATAAAATCCTAATTGATAATCAAATTTGATTTAAAAAAATATTGCTTCGAAGCCTAACTGATATTAAAAACCTTGTTTTGCATGAAGCTTTAAAAATAGCTCATTACAGGGTTTGATAACTCTGAATGAAAACTAATAAAAGCCCTTGTCTCACTCCTTCTCCCTATTAGAGTCATATTACTAAGTTTAGTCACATAACTATCCTTATCAACAATAAATGACTTCTTTTTTAATGTTAACCATGACCTATTAGCCTAACATACTGCAATGTGCAAGTAAACAATTAGTTGAGCCACTGAGTTTGTCACCTTTATGCAATGAGAAAGGAGAATATATTTTAGCATTTTGGCAAAAGAACATGGATGAATGAATGGTTGATGGAAAATATGGTTTGAAATTGTAGTAAATAATCCTGAATTTAAGTGCCATGTTCTGCATCATTTTGCCACACAACAATGGCATCGATTCAGGTTTTGGGGCATCTAAGAAAAATTACTGCTAACAGCTAATATAAAATTTCTCAAGACTAGAAAGATGACTTGGTTGAGGCATACCTTGTGTAGATAAAACTTTATATCCCCTACACTAACAATGATATCTTATGTCAACTCACTTGCCACATACCTGCAAATGAAATGCGCACTTTCAAGAACTCTCTACAAATAGTGTATATAAAAACAAAAATTTACACATAGAAGAGGATAGGAATCAAGTTTGCTAGCCAGGTTAAAGAGCAAGTACTTGAGAATATTATACACTTTACAAAAAAAAAAAGCAAAAACAGTGGCAACACAATTATGAGCAATCCACTATAAAATATATGATCTAGTATCTAATATGATTATATGACTATTTGGAGTTGTTGACCAATGCTGCCATTTTGTTGTCAAGCTTGTTATAAATATTGGGTTTGTCACATGCAACCACAGTACACCAAGAAAAAAATCATATTCAAATATTTTTATTTTGGCTAAATGATAAATGTATTTATACTTTTGGACAGAAAAAAAAGTGCAAGGGCACTTACAGTTTAAAACTATAACTTAAAAAAAGGATGTCAAGATTTAGAAACAATTGTAATGCACATTCATCAAGTGAACATGACAAGCTATCATACTCAATTATAAGTCATGAGAAGTTACAAACAAAGGAATTAACAATCAAGATAGTTATACAATGATAGAATTTACTAACTATCAAGTAATATAGTAGGTAGAGAAAGCAGCAAAATTTAATCCTACAAAGTTAAATTTGGGTGAACATTCTCAAACACAAAACTCATTCTTCCAAAAGTAGTTTTCTAGTCGATCATTGGTCTTAAAAATTTAGGGTATGGTTGATTTCCTATTTTTCACTTTTTATTTTCATCGAAAACTAAAAATAGCTATGAAAATGTTTTTGTTTACCATTGTCTACTTTTATTTTTAAAAAATGTTTTCAAAATTTTTAATATTGTGGCACACTGTAGTTGCAACACTTCTGTAATTATTATGAACTCATTACAATATGTATTAATAGTTTTTTATTGTTTATATAATTAGAAAATAGTGAAAAATGAAAATAAAGTAAAAACAGAAAACAAATACGTTTTAAAAAATATGAAAAATAGAAAATGAAAATCAGTTTCAAGAAATAAAAATTAAAAATAAAAATTAGAAACATTTGAAGTAAACCTAAAAGTAATACAAGCATTTGAAGTAATGTAGAATTAAGGCACATGTATCACTTTCCACACTTAAAAGTAATACAAGTTAGCAAGCAATCAGTATAACTGATCAAGGTCAGTAGATTCAAGTAAACCTAAGTTTTTAAGTGATGCAAGTCAAATGATCTGACCAAATTTTGCAGCCAATTTTTCTAAGTGTCCGCAAGTACAAAATTGCTAATCTCAGTAAAATTTATATCACTAAAGTGTGTAAGAAATTCGCAAATAATATAACCTCTATGCCATTGTTCAAGCCATCAATGCCTAGCAGCTAGACAATAAACGCCCTCTCAAATTTTTCAGCTTCATCATCACAGGCAGCTTGTTTAATTAGAACTTATCTTTATCTCAGCAGTCACATAATAAAATTACATTACAAAGGATACAAGAGAAGCACCCACAACAACTGATCAAATAAAATATACACATGCATATTGTCGCAGATTATGTAATATCATGTGCTTAGTATTAATTTCACATAATTGCTTCAGCTCAAAGTATCAAGAATTTCACATAACTAAAGAGAAGCCAAATTGAAATTATAACTTAAAGGTCCATGTGACAAGATGTTTTACGTTCACTAATATGTAAACCTTAGTGGAGCAATTAAGAGTCAATTAAGACTTGACCAATATCTCAGACAACCAGGAATTTATAAACTAGAATCATGAAGTGAAGACTTTGAAGGAATGCATAAACACAAAAGGTGTTAGAGGAGCATAAGGTCATAATTAAAACACCAATATTTAAAATTTATAAAATAAATTAATTTAAGCATGTATTTGCATATGCTATATCAGTTTTAATTTTTACTACTAAAATATTATAAAATGAAAAATCTTAAAATTCGAGCTTAAAACCTAGTTTTCATCATAATAGATGAATGTACAACTCATATCAACATTGTGAAACACAGCTAATTAGTAATTTTATGAGAGCTGCTTAATCAGCTGCATGCCTGGTGGTGAGTTGCTATCTACCAGACTTGTAACCTGCTGCAAGACATTATCAAGAATCAAGAAAATCCAGTATGATGGCCTGCCACATCAGGCTAAACCCAATAGCATTATTGAATTTACAAACTGAATATCAATACAAATTTAAAATATATTCAGACTCTATATCTATTTTTGTTATTATGAATTATCATACAAACAAAAGTTGGTTAACTTAATTAAGCACTAATGAGGAATTAAAATCAGATTTTATGAATACGAAAAATCTTTTAGTAAACTAGTTCTCTTGTTCAATAAATCCTACAACGAAGATAATAAACAACTTTGGGTATGACAAAAATGAAATAATTTGCTTACATTTATGATAAAGTTAATGAAGGGATTTGAAGCTGAGTTTTGGGCTGAATAAACCTGATGGAGTATAGCAAAAGCAATCAAGTGCTCAGTGGAATTGAGTATCTTCTTGTCCTGCCCATAAAAGACTCCAACCAGTCAACATTTAATACCTCAGCACCTAAATAGTTGACAAATTCAGGAGAAATAAATACAAAAGAATAATATAGAAGTGAAAGAAATAAAACAAAGAAGATCAGTATCTTTAGTTAAAATATAGTAGCACCAATATAACTAAGGAACAATAAAATTTTAATCAGCCATTGAGAGAATGAAAAGAACTAGACATGGTATATATTCCCTGTGTCACAAAGATTCCTCTTCTCTACAAAAGAGTAATTGTGTTCAACACACTAAAATAACACTTAATTTCTTTCCACCGAACAATGGAAATGCTCACAAATAATGTCCACATGAGCTCTCTCCACAAAATATTGATTATTGCCTAACAGCTCCTGTTCTTATTACAAGCACAATTAAACCTTTTGATCAATTGCTTCATCACATCAATAAATCTGGGGAAAATGCTCAATGAAACAAAAGATAGAAAAATTGAGACCTAAAAAAGAAGTTTGTGAGAAAATTATGTTTTAGTTGACTCATGGCATGATCGTCAACATATATTGTTCATCTGATCCACTTTAATGAAACTAAACTCCTCAAACAACTTGGAACTGCCTCCAAGCTCCAACAGTTGCATGCCATTTTCTGTTTTCTAAAGCATGTGGATCAACAACCAATGAAATATAATCTAAGACAAAATAAAGGGAAGACAAAATCCTATAAGCATTATTAGGTTGGTTGATGGTCAATTGTTCCCTTACAAAAAATAATCCAGATTAACAATTTTTTTCCTGCCTAATCTGTTATTAGAATGAAGGCAAAGCAGATGTCCCAAACTTGCAAGGAACACTTAAAATGTACATTGGCCCAAGTGTTATCATGCAGTTTGCCATGGTAGCAAAACAGATCCACCTATAATAAACATGGAGTATAAGACAAAAGCAAAGAAACAGAACAATGGGACAAAGGAAGAGATAAACTCATAAACCAGAACCCAACACTGATACATTTAGAATCCATAATTGAAACAATCTGAATAAGTAATATTATACATGTCAAGAACAAAAATGGGTCATAAGCCGAAAGAGGCTCAAAGGTTAATATGAAGAGGCTCAAAGGTTCCTCTCTTTTGATCTTTTCTCGCAGTGACCCACAACCCTTAACCCACACAGCTTCACTGAGAGTGGACCCATTATTCTGGAAGCATTTTCGGACATTGAGGGCACCTTCTTCCCCGATGAACAGCTTCTGATTCATACCGAGAGAAAGTAGAATCGAATTGACAGAAAAACACCCATAGTCGTCTCTCCCTCTATCTCTCTTGGCTCCCTTTTACTCTTATTTCTACCCCTCTATAACCCTGGTTCGAACCCTTCTTCAATTGACAAGACTAAGACGAAAGAGAAGGGTATCTTACCAGTAGCAAAGGCAAGACGAAGACGAACGGTGGCCGGCGGCAAATGCAATCTCGCGGTCTCGCAGCAAAGGCAAGACGAACACAAACGGAGCTGTCTCACAGTGGAGCTGTCTCGCGGGAAGAAGCCAACAAGCTCTCGCAGGAGGAAGATCCCCTGTCACCGGAAGCCGCAGACCGAGCTTGAACCAATCTGAAGTGGAGAGCAGGGCGACTTGGGGCTAGGGCACAATGATTTGCAGATTTGGCTTGGAAGGAAAAGTTAATGCGGCCAGAAAAAAATAAAATGGGGGGAACTTTTTTAGATGTTTTTAAGGTGGGGGGAAAGGATAAAAATATGCAGAATTTTTTATGCTTACGTTAAAAAATATACCCATTTAGTATTTTTTGTCCTCTGATAATATATTGAAATTAAAAAAATGAAAGAAAAAAATAATGCATTCATGTTTTCTTTATGTCAATGTTAATTTTAAAATAAATTATGTTCTCTTTATAAATTTAAAAAAAATTCACATTTTTTTATTTATTTTTAAATTTATATTGATAATCTTTTAAGGTATTGTTTTAAAATGACACTATTTTTTCTTATTTGAAATTTTTTAAAATATTAATTTGTTCTTTTAATTATATGTATTTCATTAAATTAAATTAATTATAATTTCTTTTCAAAATACATAAAGCATAAATTTTATTAATAATTTTATTATTAAAAATTGTTTAATTTAAATTGAACAAAATGTATAAGTGTATCTTTTTAAAATTATTTTTTAGTTAATAAATGTCAAATGACTAATTAAAATATATTTTAATGTATTAATATTTTAAAAAAATTAATATCATTCAAAATATCGATAATAATAAAATAATATATAATACTACCTAAAAATTATGAACATTTCAAAATTAAAATTATTTTGTGGCCATAAGAATCAAAACCTTATTCTCGAAGTCCATACACATTTCCATAAACCCACCGTCGTCATATATATATATATATATATATATATATATATATATATATATATATATATATTCAAAATTAAGCATACATATATTTTAAAAAAAGAGATGCCTTTACTTTTCATTAATGTTTACTTACATTTTAAAACTATAAAATCATTTTACTCATAATATTAATACAAAAAAATTTATTCATCAATTCTGAAAAACATAAAATTTAAAGTCAATCTGAAAACTGTATAGTAACTTTGAGATATTTTTATTAATTCAAAGTCTTAGTAATATAGGTTTAAATAGAAATAATGTAAGATAAAATACTAATCAACATTAAATGCGAAAATAGAAAAGAAATCTCTAAAAATATGTAATAAATAGATAAACAACCTAAAACTCACTTTTTTCAATGATTTTTTGAGCCTAAAACAGTTTCCATTGGGTAAATCCTAATGGGTCTCATAATTCTACCTCAGCTGAAAGTTATGTCTGTTTTATTAAATATGTTAATTTGTGATCATTTTCTTATTTTTTTAACCTTATTGTGTTCGATCTGCTCTATGAATTCACCAGCGTACATATATTTATTGGGAAGACATGTCTTTAATTTTCATAAATGCTTATTTCTTTTTGAAATTATTAAATTATTTTTCATAATATTAATAAAATATATCTATTTATCAATTCTGAAAACTGTTAAATGAAAGTAATTATGAAAAATTCC
Source organism: Gleditsia sinensis (assembly GCA_037074535.1). NCBI lineage: Eukaryota > Viridiplantae > Streptophyta > Magnoliopsida > Fabales > Fabaceae > Gleditsia > Gleditsia sinensis. The sequence continues at coordinate 71,613,540 of CM073465.1, forward strand.
TACAATAAAATATATCTACTCATCATTTATCTCTTTTAAGTGTGGCCTCATGTAAATCAACCAAAGTAGAAACTCCGCATTTTAAGTGATTTGATTTTTTAAGTTTTATTTTGACATTATATGAATAAATTTTGTATTAACAATCTCAACGTGAAAAAAAATTCCTATTTAAAATTGTTTAAATAAATAAGTTTCACTTTGAGTATTTTAAAATCTTAAATTTATTATATTTGTAAATATAAATTTAAAGATAGATTACTATTTGATATATTTGGTTTAAGATTTTGTCATTTGGTTCACATACTAAGTTCTTTTCACTTATTTATTTTAAATTTTATTTTTAATAAATTTTTTAAATTTATTTTTATAAAATAAAATTTTTAAATGACCTTTTATATATTTAAAAGAAAATTTCAGATTTTTAACAAATCTTTATATTTCTTAAGTTTATTTTCTTTTTAATTTTTAAACACAATATAATTTTTTAAATAATTTGTTCAAAATATTATAATTTAAAAATATATTACAATAAATTCAAAAAGAAAATAATCCAAAATTTCAAAAAAATTTGTTTATTTATAAATTTATTTTCTATTTAAAAATAATACTAAAAGAAATTTTGGCGTGAGTTTTTTTTGTGGATAAAAATTTCTTCTCCTATGGTAATTACAGATAAAATAATATGTCTATAATTTCTTAATAGTAATCTATGACATAATATATATATATATATATATATATATATATATATATATACACATATATACATACATACATACATACATATATATATAATTGTGACCAAAATTATGTTTCATATAAAAATAAGCTTACAAATATTTATTAAAAAGACGTTTCTTTATTCTTTATAAATGTTTATATATACACATATGTATGTGTGTATATATATATACATATATATACATATATATATACATATATATATATATATATGTGTGTGTGTGTGTGTGTGTGTGTGTGTGTGTGTGTGTGTGTGTGTGTGTGTCTATATAAATATATATGTATCTACATTTATATATTTGTGTGTATATACATATACATATATAGATATACATGTATGTGTATATATATATATAATTGTGACCAAAATTATGTTTCATTCAAAAATAAATTTACAAATATTTATTAAGAAGATATTTCTTTATTTTTCTTAAATGTTTATAAATACACATATATATGTATATATATATATATATATATGTATACATATATATATATATATATATCTATATATATATATATGTATATATATATATATATATATATATATTTATAGATATATATATGTATACATATATATATATATGTATACATATATATATATATGTATACATATATATATCTATAAATATATATATATATATATATATATATATATATATATATATATATATATATATATGTACATACATACATATATATCTATATACATATGTATATATATACATATATATACATATGTATATATATATATATATATGTACATACATACATATATATCTATATACATATGTATATAGATATATATATATATCTATATACATATGTATATATATACATATATATATACATATGTATATAGATATATACATATGTATATATGTATATATGTATATATATACATATATATATACATATATATGTATATACGAACATAATATATACTACATAATCATTGTAACTAAAATTATATTATATTCAAAATTAAGCGTACATATATTTATTAGGAAGACATGTTTTAAACATTCATTTTTCATGAATGTTTATTTCTTTTTAAAATTATTAAATCATTTCTCATAATATTAATAAAATATATCAACTCATCAATTCTAAAAAATGTAAAATAAAATATGTTAATAAAATATATATATTCATGATTTATATATTTTATCCTCTTTATATTTTATTTTACTTGTTATTTTTTAATTTTTCAATATAAAATCATTTTTATATACAAAATAATCTGTATATCGTGGGAATAAAAATAATAGTCAATTATATCAAACAAACACAATAAATTAATAGAAGAGAATCTTAATTTTCATTCTATCAACTTATTTCTATAAATTAAACGAAACTTAAATTTTTTCATAAATTATCTAAATTATAACTAATTTTACTAATAATTTAAAAATTATTTCAAAAATTTGATATAAAATAAAATGAGAGATAAAAAATTTATATACACAAATATATTAGAGACGGAATTAGAGACGGAATATTCCGTCTCTATCCCTCTCTGGAGTCAGAGACGGAATTTTCCGTCTCTGATACAGAGACGGAATATTATCCGTCTCTAAATCGGTCTCTAAATGAGTTTAGAGACGGAATTAGAGACGGAATATTCCGTCTCTGTACAACTCGGGAGTCAGAGACGGAATATTCCGTCTCTAAAAAAGAGACGGAACATATTCCGTCTCTAATTCCGTCTCTAAACTCATTTAGAGACCGATTTAGAGACGGATTTTTAGAGACGGAAATATTCCGTCTCTAAATTCCGTCTCTAAATAACAAATATTTCCTTCCGTCTCCAACTTCCCAAATCCGTCTCTATTTCCGTCTCTGTTAGAGACGGAATAAGTTCCGTCTCTAATTTCCGTCTCTAAATCTCATTTTTCTAGTAGTGTGAACTAGATCAAACCTAAATTTATTTTTTACAAAATTTATTTTTTATCATTAGTTTTTATAAATTTAATAATATTTTTTTATAAGCCTATATTTATTCATTATTCATGAAAATAAAGTATGTTATATCTATTAATATCAATTTTTTAAAATATATTGTATTTAATTTAATTTAAAAAATATATTAATTTTTAATTATAAATAATCAATTTAATTAATTTAATTAGTGGTCAATGATCGAATCAATAAGCTAATGACTCGAACTCCTCATTAATTCAATATCTGATCCAATTTCATTAATTTTGCATTTTTTTCGGTAATAATAATTTTGCATTTTTGTATATACATGATTATGTACCACTTAGTTTGTGAAAAAGATAAAAGAAAAAGCAATCAGTAGTTAGGTTTGACAAAACTTCGTGGTGGGACTAAAATATACATGAAAAGATCGATTTTAGAAAGTAAGATAACCTATGTATCCAAAAATTTAACTGAAAAATAGCTATTGCCTGTAAAGACTAAAGGGTGACTTCCTGCAGCTATTATGAGCTCAATTAGTTGGCCATCCTATGTTTGGATGTTTAGAGTTATAACCACCAACAAAAGATCTCAAAAGGTTCTTTTTGTTTCTCCGAAGTGCAAACCATCGTCTATATAAGACCGAACTCTCCCTTATCTTTTCATACGAACAAAGCAAATTCCCTCCTTTCACATTCTTCTTCACTCTTAATTGCAATTTCATTCAGCCATGGCTTCTGGAAAATCTATCATCACAGCTTTCCTTCTTGCTCTCACCTTCTCAAGCATAATGAGCTTGAACCTAGCAGCTCGCCATCTTCTGCAAACAAGCCCATTTGTTTCACCAAACCTTTCAGGCATTATTCTCACTCTGCCTAAAACACTTCCACCTTTGCCTCAAGCCAATGTTCCCCTTTTGCCTACCATCCCATCTTTGCCTAACCCCAATACTCTTCCTCCCCTTCCAAGCATGCCCACCATTAACCCAACACTCCCGAAGGCCACCCTTCCTCCATTGCCCAACATCCCATTCCCCTCCCCACCACCTTCATCCTCTGGCCCTTAGAGTAATGTTCGCTTGTTCGTCCTATGCTACTTTATCTCTAGTCTCTAGCTTGATGTGGTCAGCAGCATAGAATATTTATATATAAGAAATACATATAGCTTTAGATTGCCTTTGTGTATTGTATGAAGTTATCAGTCTATCATTGTATTTATGTTTCTTTATTTGATGTGAAATTTAAAACAGAATATTATTTTTTTTATACGAGTTTCTTACTTCATATATAGAAGAAAAAAAATGAAATGGGAAGAGCAGATAATTTCATACAAATACAAATGCATCTATCATATATAAGTGCTTGTAGACCACAGCACAGCAACTTCAGACAAATACAAATTAAGTTCATGAACTAGGAAGAGGTGCTGGAAGTGGTGGCACAGTGGTCTAAGGATGAGAGAGTTGTGGCAGAGTTGGAATAGTATTAGGCAAAGGAGGCAAATTTGGGAATGAAAGTTGAGGGGGCAATGTTGGTTTTAACAAAGCAGGTGGAAATTTTTGCAGAAGATGGCAAGCTAAAATCCAGTGAAATTAGAAAAAGAAATAAATAAAAAAATTGAACCACTAATACACTCTGTAATAATAATTATATGTCCCAATACAACATCATAAAGAAGCAACGATTCTATACATTTTCTATTTTGAAGCAAAAGAATTGAAATGCAGTATCAGAAATTACTAAGTACAATTAGAAAGGATTTACAACTTCATAATTATAACTTTTCTCACTTTCTGTGAGATAATGTCCTCAGCTAGATGTTCAAAAATGACTCCAAGTTGGTGTAGTCATCAAGCTGAGACATCTCTTTCCCTACATAAAGTTCTTCGCTCTCTAGTAGTATTGGACCAGTAATATCTTTTTCACCCATAAGTATTTGTAGATAGGAATCTTCTTCCTTATTCGTTGAAACTAGTTCTCTATGAAGCATTGATAGAATATTCTCTGATTCTATATTGGAATATTCTCATCTGACAAAGAACACACAGTAGTTCTGTAATATAAAAACAATTATTTTTAGTATAAAAAACTATAGATTGAGATAAAAATTGCGTCTTTGACCCAAAAAAAAAAAATTAAAATAGTAATGAAAGAAAACAGAATCCGCTGTTAAGGATTTACAATCTTTCTACAAAGTTAAAGTCTCAATTTGAATACCACTGGCACATTACGATTTATATCCGCATCACTTGATAAAAGCCATTTGGTCACTTTGGATTGGATAAGCAAAGTCATCATTGGTTGTTAAACACAATTCAATAATAAAATAATTAATGGTTAATTTATAGAAAAATAATTAGCATTATATTTTTTAAAAAAAAATGAGTAATTTGGTTAATATTCAACCGACTCTAGTTTTTTATTATTATTGTTATTGGTAACTATTGAAGTTGTTTATGATATTATTAAGATTTCATCGCTGCCTAGGAATGAAAATAATACGCATTTAAAAAATTTAAAGCTGGGAATATACAGCATGTTCAATGGGTATATTTCAGAATAACAGTTTTATCAACTAAAATAAAGTTAAGAATAAATATAAACATATATACTCACTTGGTAATTAAAGAATTTTAAAATTTGAAATTTACAACCTATTCAAAAAGTAAATTTCAGAATAAAGAAGTACAAATCTTCACATTTTACCGACTTAACTATGTTTTAGCTTTCCAAACGTCCCATGCATTTATATTCCCATAAAGATCACATTCAAGAATTACCCTTTCGGGTATGTGGAAATAACACTGAGGTGGCGTTTGATTAATAAAATATTTTATTTGTAAAAAAGTTATATTTTTGATAAAAAAAATTTTAAAAAATGAGATAGATAAAAAAATTTAAAAAATATATTTGGTTATCACTTTATTTTGTTGAGAATGTTTTGTTGTATTATTGTCAAATTTTTATTTTTATGTTTGATTCATTTAAAATATTTTTAAGAATATAACTATTTTTTCAAAAATATCCTTAAAGAAAAATTTTTGAAATAAAAATAATGGTAAAAAAAAATAAAGAAATAAGATTTTTTTTACTTAAAAAAAAGGAAATAAGATTTCTTATTTGGAGTTTAGAGGTCAAAACTTAAAATTTAAGATTTAGAATTTAAGATTTAGAGTTTAGAGTTTAGGGTTTAAGATTTAAGATTAGGGATTAGGGGTTAAGGTTTAGGGATTAGAGTGTTAGGATTTAAAGTTTAAGAGCGAAGTTTTAAGTTTAAGGGTTTAAGATTTAGAGTTTTGAGATTTAGGATATAAAATTTTGGAGTTTCAAGTTTAGAGTAGTGGTTAGAGTTTTAGGACTTAAAGATTAGGGTTTAAGTGATAGGATTTAGGGTTCAGAATTTATGATTTAGGACTTAGAGTTTAAGAGTTAAAGTTTAGGATTTTCAAGTTCGAATTTAAGATTTCAAAGTTAAGTTTAGGATTTAAGGTTCAGGAGTTAGAGTTTAAAATTTAGAGGTTAGATTTAAAATTTAGAGTTTAGAACTTTGAGATCAAATCTATGATTTAGAGTTTATAGGTTAAAATTTAGAGTATAAAATTTAGAGGTTAGGTTTAATATTTAAGATTTCAGATTTATGGATTTAAAATTTAAAGTTTTGAAATTAAATTTAGAATTTAAAATTTAAAAATTAGTTTTAAATGTAATTTGATCATTTTACATAAATTTTTTTTTATTCTCATGAAATTTTTTTATTCTACTCTCATATGTAAAAATAAAAAGGTAAAAATATTTTTAATTTTTTTTTGAAAATATTTTATTTTTAAGAATAAATTTTTTTTTTTGATAACAAGAGAAAAAAAGTTTTTTACCTCACTTTCTTAAAAATTTTAAAAACTTTCTGTTACCAGATACTACGAGTACGTCAAAGGAATCTTATTCCTACTGTAGGTTTAGGGTCGCCATAGTTATTCTCAACCTTGAGCTCTGAAGTATATCAATCTCACGATGTATGTTGAAAGTGTAAGTGATTGGGGTGGGTTCCTCCAACATAGAGGACCCACCGCCATTGACTTACAAAAGCCAAATTTGCAAGAAGCAAATTCAAGAAGCCGAAATATTTGACCCACTCCACAATTCTATGAAGGTCTACACATTTGGCGAATGAACGAGTGAATGTGGCAGAAGGTAGGAGAGAAATATAAAAGCTGCACGCTGCATGAGGAAAGGAAAAGTAGCCGCATTTTCCTTCACCTTTTGCCTATAAATAGGCAGAGAGGAAACGGAAGATACACCAACACCAAAATGTAGAGTAGTCAGGCAGCAAGAGTAGCCTGAAGAGAAGCCAGAGATGTTCTCTGAGGAGAGAAAAATAGGAGAGAGTTTGGTGTAATATTTAGCAGATAGTTCCTAAATAGTGAGTGACAAAATAGTGAGAAAATACTCTTGGGATATTGTGGGAAACACTTTGTGTGCCACTATTTTGGTTAGATCTCGGTTGTAGCCTTCAGATTTATTCTAGGGAAGACTCTCCTTGTACCTGCTATTTTTATAATAGAAGATTTATTCGAATTTGGTCTCGTGGACGTAGCATAATTAAAGGTGAACCACGTTAATTTTTTGGTGTTATTTTTGTTGATTATTCCGCATTTATTTCTTGCTGGTATACCTACTGTGCCCAACAAGTGGTATCAGAGGCGTGGTAGTTATTCCTTTAAAATTCTTAGTATGCTCTGTGGTTGTAGTATTGACTGATTTTCCACATCAGAAAAGATTTTATTGAAATTACTATTGGCAGAAGGAAGTTTGTACGGGCACTGTTCATACGTACGGAGTACTGTTCATACGTACGGTACTGTTCATACTGCCTAAAATAGAGGCAAAGACTAGCAAAATGATTAACATAAATGCCATAGATGAATTTAATGTCATTTATGATGATGACATTGTCAATCTTACAACCCATGAGACCAGTTGGGTGATTGACAGTGGAGCTACAATTCATTTCACACCTCGTAGAGAATTCTTCTCATCTTACACAGAAGAAGATTTTGGTATTGTTAAAATGGGAAATGACAACTTACTAAAAGTTGTTGGCAGAGGAAATATCTGCTTGGAGACAGAGTACGGCACCAGATTAGTGCTGAAAGATGTCAGACATATTCCAAATATTCGCCTGAATCTGACTTCTACCGACAAACTTGATTATGCAGGCTTCTGCAACATGTTCATGAATGGCCAATGGAAACTCACTAAAGGTGCTTTGGTGATGGCTAGAGGTAGAAAAGACTCAATGTTGTATGTTATACATACAAAACTCTTCAATGATGCCGTGAATGCCGTGGAGAAAGAAAATACAGTTGAGTTGTGGCACAAGAGACTTGGCCACATGAGTGAGAAAAATATGACATGATTGGCCAAGAAGAAAATGCTCTCTGGAATGGATCAAGTACATTTGGAGAAATGTGCTGATTACTTGGCAGGAAAGTAGAACAGAGTTGCTTTCAAGAGTTCCCCTCCTTCCAGAATGAAGAATGTGTTGGATCTGGTACATTCAGATTTGTGTGGACCAATGCCAAAGTCACTTGGTGGTGCTCAATACTTTGTGACTTTCATTGATGATCATTCTAGAAAAACGTGGACATACATTTTGAAGACAAAAGATCAGATGTTAGATGTCTTCAAACAATTTCATATCTCAGTTGAGAGACAGACTGGGAGGAAGTTAAAATGCATCCGGACAGACAACGATGGAAAGTATACTGGACCATTTGATACTTATTGTAAAGAGCATGGTATTCGGCATCAGATGATGTCTCCAAAAACACCGTAGTTAAATGGCTTAGCTGAGAGAATGAATAGAACTTTGATGGAGAGAGTCAGATGTTTATTCTCACATGCAAAGTTACCCAAAATTTTTTGGGGTGAAGCCTTACTTACAACTGTACATGTGTTGAATTTATCACCATGTGTTCCTCTACAGTATGACACACCAGAGAAAGTGTGGTCAGGAAAGGATGTTTCCTATGATTATCTGCGGGTGTTTGGTTGCAAAGCTTTTGTGCATATCCTTAAGGATGAGAGAGTCAAACTCGATGCCAAGACACGACAGTGTGTATTTATTGGCTATGGTCAAGATCAATTTGGCTATAGATTCTATGACCCGATCCAAAAAAAGCTCATTAGAAGCCGTGATGCTGTGCTTGTTGAAGATCAGATTATTGAAGACGTAGACAAAATGGAGAAGGATGTTCCTGATTCCAATGAAAACTCAACAAACTTGAGATTAGTTCCTCCAACAGTGGTGCCAAGGCAAGTTGGAGATGACGATCAGCCTGATGATGCTCCCATAAAGGCTGAATCAGAAGATGATGTTGATGTTTACCATCAACTACCAACACCTGTGACTTCCCCAGATCGATTGAGGAGAAGTAGTAGAATAAGACAACCTTCTACTAGATATCCTAATGATGAGTATGTAACACTCACTGACGGGGGAGAACCTGATAGCTTTGAAGAAGCTATGGAAGATGAGCACAAACAGAAGTGGAGAGAACCCATGCACGATGAAATGAAGTCCTTGCATAAGAACAAAACGTTTGAGCTGGTGAAGTTGCCGAAAAGCAAGAGAGCTTTGAAAAATAAATGGGTATTTAGGATCAAGCATGATGAACACAGTCTCCATCCGAGATTCAAAACTAGACTGGTTGTTAAAGTATTCAACCAAAGAAAAGACGTTGATTTTGACGAGATTTTTTCACCAGTTGTGAAAATGACATTCATCCGTACAGTGCTAAGCTTAGCAGTGAGCCTTGATTTGGAGGTTGAACAAATGGATGTGAAAACTGCCTTCCTTCATAGTGATTTGGAGGAAGAGATATACATGGAGCAGCCAAAGGGTTTCAAGCAGAAAGAAAAAGAGGATTATGTTTGTAGACTGAAGAAAAGTCTTTATGGCTTGAAACAGGCACCAAGACAATGGTATAAGAAGTTTGAGTTTGTTATGGGGGAGCAAGGTTACAAGAAGACTACTTCAGACCATTGTGTCTTTGTGCAGAATTTCTCTGATGATGATTTTATTATCCTTTTGCTCTATGTGGATGATATGCTAATAGTTGGCCGGAATATTTCCATAATCAATTGTTTGAAAACACAATTGAGCAAGTCTTTTTCTATGAAGGACTTGGGGCCAGCAAAGCAGATTCTTGGCATGAAGATTACCAGAGATAGATGCGTCAAAAAAGTGTGGTTGTCACAAGAGAAGTACATTGAGAAAGTACTTCAGAGGTTTAGTATGGATAAAGCTAAAGCGGTTAGTTGTCCTCTTACTAATCACTTTAAACTAAGTTCTAAACAAAGTCTCTCTACAGATGAGGAGAAGAAAGAAATGGACAAGGTTCCATATGCTTCAGCAGTTGGAAGTTTGATGTATGCCATGGTATGTACACGGCCAGATATTGCTCACTCGGTTGGAGTAGTGAGCCGATTCCTTTCTAATCCTGGTAAGGAACATTGGGCTACAGTGAAGTGGATTTTCAGATATCTTCGTGGTACTTCCAAAATATGTTTATGTTTTGGAGATACCAAGCCTATGTTAGTCGCCTACACAGATGTAGATATGGCTGGCGATGTAGACTCAAGAAAGTCTACTTCGAGTTATCTGATTACATTTGTAGGGGGAGCTGTGTCATGGCAATCGAAGTTGTAAAAGTGTGTTGCTCTGTCGACTACCGAAGCAGAGTTTATTGCAGCAACAGAAGCGTGCAAGGAGCTGCTATGGATGAAGAAGTTCTTAAATGAATTTAATTTTCAGCAAGACAGATATCAATTGTTTTGTGATAGCCAGAGTGCTATTCACCTTGGGAAGAATTCCTCCTTTCATTCAAGATCCAAACATATTGATGTGAGATATCATTGGATCAGGGATGTATTGGAGAAGAAGCTACTATAGTTTGAAAAGATCCATACTGATGAAAATGGATCAGACATACTGACAAAGATTCTACCAAGAGAGAAGTTTGAGTTCTGTTGATTGGCTGCAGGAATGGTGGAGCCCTCTATGTAGTCGGGAGGGGGAGATTTGTAAGTGATTAAGGTGGGTCCCTCCAACATAGAGGGCCCACCACCATTGACTTACGAAAGCCAAATTTACAAGAAGCAAATTCAGGAAGCAAATTCAGGAAGCCGAAATATTTGACCCACTACATAATTCTATGAAAGTCTACACATTTGGCGAATGAATGAGTGAATGTGGCAGAAGGTAGAAGAGAAATATAGAAGCTGCACGCTGCATGAGGAAAGGAAAAGTAGCCGCATTTTTCTTCACCCTTTGCCTATAAATAGGGAGAGAGAAAATGGAAGATACACCAACACCAAAATGTAGAGTAGCCAAGCAGCAAGAGTAGTCTGAAGAGAAGTCAGAGATATTCTCTGAGGAGAGAAAAATAAGGAAGAGTTTGGTGTAATATTTAGAAAATAGTTCCTAAATAGTGAGTGACGAAATAGTGAAAAAATATTCTTGGGATATTGTGGGAAACCATACAGTAACATGCTTAACATGCATATATTAATATATAGAACAGCTGGAGATAATTATATTTAAATTATATTAAATAAACCATTGATCTTTTCTCAATCCTTGGGATGTACGTATTTTATTCTATATCTTTTTTATATATTTTTTTAATTATTTGGGACTTATATGTTACAAATGGCTTAACATGCTTAATATATTTTTATTTCTTAAAATTAAAAATAAATTAATTTGAAATTAATCATATATATAATATTATTTTTAAATTAATAAAATAAAATAATAAAAAGTTGCAATTCATGTAACTATCCACGACTTCTTTCTATAAATCAATTATTATTTTTAATTTATTTATTATATAATTTTAAAATCACTAATTATCTTTTGAATATATATATATACACACTCACGCCACGCACAATTATTTTTCATTTTTTAGGTTGGTATACCAAAACATAAAAAAAAGGCATATACAATGGTATGGATAAGGGATAACGTTATACATCAGTATTCAAGAATATACAATCACATAACAAATTTGATATTTTATAATTTTAAAATAATTTTTATAGAAAGTTAAGGTGCTAACAAAAATTTTTTACCTACAGATTTCCACCATGTCGTCTTGTTAAAAAATCTCACTAGAATTTTTTTTGGTCCGAAAAAATATTGATAAAATTTCTGAGAAAAATAAAAGTTAGTTGTTAGAATTAAATTTTTTTTTCCACATATTAAATTTATGTACGATTTTCTTTCTCAAAAATTTTCTTATAATGAAATAAAAATTGACCAGATAATTTTTTATTAGTAAATTTTTTATTAAATTATTATATAAAAATATTTGTTGAAAATTACTAAAGGCACTAAGTAGATGTAAGGAAGTACAAATTTAAAATTGTCTGGTAAAAGAATTAATCTGAGTTAATGTGTAAAAAATAAATTAAGTATACGCCATTCAAAACAAATTTAATTGTCTCCTTTTCCTTTGTCTACAGTTGCCATTTTGACAGCTCTCCTGTTAATATTGGAGAGTAGAATTACGATAGCCATATGGTGGCCCATATCTTAGTGGCTTACAAGATGTAAAGCTAAAACCAGTTCCCGATTTAAATTTTCTGTGATCTCAAGGTTACTATGGTAACCAAAACCTCCGTGGAGACAATGGGAATAATACAGTCAACAATTCATCAGTGTGGCAATGCCTAGAAGGGACTGGTCAGAAGGATGTGTCCGGAATGAACCACTAAGCTGCCCTATAAAAGCAAAGATGGGTTTATCAAATTGGTTGGCTTGAAAGTGCCAGAAACTGAGTACATGTGGGTGGATGAGAGATCACTGCTTAAATGATTGTTCTTGCATAGCCTAAAATGAGAGGAAAGTGACCTCTTGTGTTGAAGGGGAACCGCCCTCCGTAATCATTTTCCATAGTGGGTGTTAATCTGGATTTCGTTTAACAAATTTAAATTTAGTGTTAATAAATCTATAAATAATAGAGATATATTATAAACGAATCAGTTTCTTTTTTTAGAGAGCTTAGCATATGACATTGCAATTGAAGGTTTATGTCACGCCCCTAATTTTAAGGCATGTGAAACTCATATACTATGAACAGATATTTTCATAAATATGCATAATTCAATTCTTTATTATATAAACTGATACATATAGGTTCCCATCCATATACAATATACAAATTAATTCCATAAATATTAGAGTAACGGTAGAAGCAAGGATCCTGCCTGTGACATATAAAGCATACTTTAGAATACAAATACAATATAGTACAAATAATGTGAGCTTTGAAGAAGGCAATTGAAAAACAAAAACTGAGAGCGATGATATCAGATTCGAGAAAAATCGAAGAATATGTATAGTGAGTGAATAGTGATTTACAACTTTATCTTTCGATTTGGAGTACTTATGGGCTTCCGATCTCAAAACTGAAAGTGTTATTGAATTCAGGACGAAGAATATTTCAGTTTTGACCAATCAATTTTTCAAATCAACCGTTGAATTGCCGTAGATCTAACGTAGAAAATTTTGGTAAAAGGTAAGTTCTGAAAATCTTACTTAGAGACTTTTAATTAAAAATCTGACTCCGTAGATGGATTCAGAAGTTAGATAAATATTAGGATATGTATTTTTTTTGGTCATTTGGTAACTTTTTGTATGGCGGTAAATAGTGATTTTCGGCGTGAATAGTGGCGGTGAATAGTAATTTTCAGCGATGAATAGTAATTCCGACGGTGAATAGTACCCCCCTATAGCGTTGACTGAGCTCCTAAAGGCTAAATTTAGCAAATCCGGAGTTATTTTCAAGGTTTTTGGACATTCTGAACTTGATTTTGGGGTTTATTTTGTTGAATTCGGACCAGAAACGAGGATTTTAGGGCTGTCCAATCTGGAGCCCTACCTTATGAGTAGATAACTCTTTCTATAACTTGTCATATACTCTTCTTGAACTTTAATTGTATAATTGATTATGTTTACAAGTGATTTATATTTTTATATGTATCTGAAATGGATTAAAGTATCTAGAATTGATTTCTATCGAAAATATAGTTCAAGAAGAGTATGGTTTTGAAAATAAGATTTTTGAACTCATTGAATATGTGATTTTAAATGCATTTCTTATCGTATGGTAAATGAAATATATTGTATACGACGCATTGGTTTATAAAGTTATATGATTGCCTTGGAAAGAGGGCATATATATATGATAAACCCTGAATGGATAATTTTTAACAGATGAATTTTGAAATGCATTGAACATACAATTTTTACATGTATTTTTTATTATATGGCAAATAAAATATGTTATGAATATGATATTGATATTTACAGTGATATGTTTGCCTCAGATATGGGCATATATATATATATATGTGTGTGTGTGTGTGTGTGTGTGTGTGTGTGATTTCCTGATTGACAAGTTTTGACAGAGGAATATATTGAGACTGAAAGTCTGTATTATATTGAGAAGTTTATACTGAATTATATGGTATATGTGCATATGGTATTTGTGGAGGAATTCTATTAGAATCACTGTTTGCTAACAGCAGGGAATGTTAGCCCTGGTGCACCTTGATACCTCAGCTAGCAAGGGTGGTGCTAGCCTCGTGTGACGGCCAACACACGGAAGTTATTATTATCGGGGAGAGCGGGATGCCTCCTATTATTGATATGTGATTTACCCTCCCGTACTGTGTGTTTGGGATTATTTATTGTATTGGTTCTAATATGGAAACCTCCTAAAACATGTAAAATCTTTTATTGCATCATAGTATTTTGTTTTATAATCGTATTGTATTGTATTTGATTTCGAATATTGGGCTATATTGTGAAATAAGGATATTTGAAATACAGGTACCATATTGATTTACTTTTGAATTGTACTATCTATATGATAAATTTTAAAGTATAAGTTCATCCATATGCTGACCTAAGAGGTTATAGAAGGTCTTATCTGATCACTGAGTTGTAAAACTCACTACACATTGTGGAAATATTTTTCAGATAAGGAGACAGAGTCTGGTCCTGCGGATAGGTGATCAGCTAGACTATTTACCCTCTGGGTGAGCCTACATTGCTTTCAAGGCTCATATTATTTGTACTGTATTGTATTTGTATTCTAGAGTATGCTCTATATGCCACAGGTAGGATCCCTGGTTCTGCCGTTACTCTAATGTTTATGGAATTAATTTGTATATTGTATATGGATGGGAACCTATATGTATCATTTTATATGATAAAGAATTGAATTATACATATTTATGGAAATATCTGTTCATAGTATATGGGTTTCACGTGCCTTAAAATTAGGGGCGTGACAAATTGGTATTAGAACATTAGATTTTTCTGTGGCTATCAGAGTAAAAGATTTTTTAGTAGAACTTTTAGTATCGATATAAGCCGGACATATTTATACTTCAGGTGCTGCTAAGGGATTCTATAGGGTTTCAAATTTTTTTCTATTCCAAATTGCTAAAGTTTTACGGCTATTACAGTTTACATTTAAGGGAAATCTGAAATAGTATAAACTCGATGAAATAATTATAATAAAAATTTTATAAAAAAATATAATAGATAAGCCTTATTGAAACTAAGACAGAATGAATTTTGTCAAGTTTTTTATTTAAATTAATTTTACAATTCATAGATTTATTATTATTTAAAATTATATTAATTACTTACAAGCAGTGGGTTGTTAAGAAAAATTAACCGGTTAAGAGATTGAATTTTTTATTTTCTTAAATTAATATTTATATCTGATTTTTTTTTAAAGAAAGCCTAATTTTTCATAAACAACATTTAATGGAGATATAAAAATTAAAGAAAAAAAATAAGAAAAAAGGGCTAAACACAGTGAACTATCCATTAATGAGTTGTATAAGACGGGGTCAGAGTAGGCACTTAAGTAACCCTACCGACTTTCAATTAGAATAAGAAAGGAGAGCTTCTAGATAAGTTTAAAAATAACAAAATATTATTAAATTATAAAAAATTTAGTTGCATTTTTTAAAATTTTATAATTAATAAGTAACTGTATTAATTAACAAAGAGAAATATTAGAAAAACACTACAAAGAGATCTAAAACACCATCCCTCTTGATTGGCTTCTCTGATTTCAATTTTACCATTTATTAATTATATTTCGACTTAGGTTCTATATTTTTTTTAAAAAAATTGATTTTACAAAAACGTGAACTTTTAATTTCAAACTGCGATGAAAATTTGATTTTCAATGGATAAGATAAATTATAAAACCAAATGAATTATTACGTAAACTAATAGAAACATTGTCTTAGAAATTATATTTAACATTCTATTTTGGCCTATATATTTCATTTTTTTTACTTAATCCTCTAAATTAAATTACCTTTTTTGAAAAACATCATCATATAAATTCATTAATAAATATTTTTATAAATTTACTTCACTCATTAAACACAAGAACTTACACAAAAATTTAAATAGATTCTTAATTAAATTGGATAAATTAATTGATTAAATGCAAAAACTTTTTTAAAGAACAAACATCTCGTCTGTTAATTATTTACTATTTTTTTTTCACTAAATTGGTAGACAAATTACCTATACACTTGAAGCAAAATAACATTTGTTTGCAATGTCATATATCTAAATACCTTATTTTCAAGTGTAACAAAATTTTTTGGGAGAAGATAATTGATATTGAAGTCATTTTTGTGTATGTTTAATCTATAGAGTGAGAAAGAGATGAACTCGAGGAGTACGAGGGTAAAAGTTGTCATATACCGAAGCATTTCGGAGGTATGGTTAATTGTACGGAGGAGCAAACATGACCACACTCCCACCATTTTTTTTTTTTTTGTTTCTAATCATCTCACAGTCCACAAAAGGAAATCAAACAGAAAAAATAAAAAAGAAAAAGAAAAAAAAAGGACCCACATTAGAGAAACTCAAAATTTACTACAAACCAAAATTGTGTCCAATCACTCATCTCTCTTTCCCTGACCAGTCACGAGTCATCCCAACTTTTTCTGATCTTTCTTTTAACGGTGGGGTTCATCTCCCTTTTGGGAAAGGTTCCATTTCTAGTGTCTTCTTGCTTCACACTGCTTAACGGCTTTCTTTCCTTCTAGGGTTGATTTCAGATTCTTGGTTAAGACCCCTCTATATTTCCTCCTCTAGATAATTAAAACTCTTTTCTCTTTTTATTGCTTAACACTTGGTGTCTGCAGTAAGATTCATCTGTTTTAAATCCATCTTAATTTGTTCTTCATCAAGGTTTCCCCTTAATTTTTTTTTTCTTTGACCCACGAACAATTTTCTGTAAAATTGGATCTGATGATTTTGATTTGCCTTTTGGGAGAGGATAAGGCAGCATTCTTTTCTTCATCTGAAACTATGATTTCTTTCTCTCTGGTTTATCACTAAGTTTTGGTTAACTGTTGTTTAGGGAAATGACGAGACAGAAGATAGAAATCAAGAAGATCGAGAACATAACAGCGAGGCAGGTGGCTTTTTCTAAGAGGAGAAAAGGGCTTTTCAAGAAGGCTCATGAACTTTCAACTCTCTGTGATGCCGAGATAGCTCTCATAGTCTTTTCTGCTACTGGCAAACACTTTGAATATTCTAGCTCAAGGTCTCATTCTCTCCCTCTCTCTGTCTCTTGACTCTTTTATTTTCCACCATCTTTCTTCTAGTAAAAAAAGTTCTTCATTCATTCTCTGCTATATCAGCAGTCAAGTATTTAGGCTTTCTTTTCAGTTTATTTTTAGCTCATTATTCATTACAAACATGAGGATAATTAGAAACGTGCTAGAGAATCTCATTGTTTCTGTACACTGTTTTCAATCCTTATGAATTTGATAACTCTCTCTTTTCTAAAAAGAATAATAATAATAGTGATAATAATACTCCCATCTATAATAATAAAGTATCAAAAAAAAAAAAACTTTGATCCCAGTCTGCAACTTATTCTGTAGGCGTTATAGCTTGGTTAGTTTGCTTCCCGCGTTTAGCTTAATGTCAAAAAGGTTATTAATTGATGTGCCAACTTTCAGCGATGACTTTTAATGTCATCACTGAAAAGTCACTATTGAAAGTGTTATTTTTTGTATTGCTAACTAGCTCTATATTATCCAGTAACAACCTCAGAGCTCAAACCTATTGTTATAGCTGCCTTGACATATAAAACTTTTGCAAAAGCAATATAGGTTAAGAAATTAATTGCCCATGAAATCAATTTATTCAGTAATGGTTCTAAAACATTTTGGAGCAGAGCATTTGTTATAAAGCTTTTTTTAGTTCCATTTCTATAGAAGAATCATGATTAGAGCCAGCTGCATTGGAAGGGCTTGAAAGAGAACATATGGGACAATAAGAGTTAGAAATATTTGACAAATTTATATATAGCAGAATCTTAACTAAAAGATAATTCGAGAGAATTTGGCTCCACTAAAGTGTACCAAAGTACAAATGGCTAAATGATGATTAGAAAAATCAAAGGTTTAGATTTTGATTAAGTAGGAGCAACTGATAATTGCCTCTGAATGCGTGAAAATCAGTTTTCTTTATTTTTTTTCATCAACTATTAACTACTTACACTTTACTCTCTAAAGTATATATAGTACAACTGTCATTCCATGGTGGAGCTTCAGGTACTAATGATATTATAATGTTAGTTAGGTTTTCTAAGCATTTTCCGTAAATTTTGAAATAAGACAGAAAATGAATAAAATAATTAATTTAAATCTCGTATGTTTATGCTTGATCTCTAGCTTGAAGCAGGTAATTGAAAGGCGTCATCTGCACTTAGACCATCCATCAATTGAATTGCAGGTAACTTCTTTTTTTCTAGGGCATTCAAATGGAAATCCATGAATTTATTGTGGTTGAAGAACTGAACCACAATGAGGAAGCAAGCTCGTTATACAATGAATGAACAAAGTTCATGTTTTTATAGCTTTTCCTATATTCACAATCTCTTCATAATTTTTCAATGAAAGAAGTTTCAATTCTACCTCATAGAAAAGCAGAAGAAATATAAAAATTACTTCAACTTGTAATAGAGAGAATTCTATATATAACTGAATTTGCTTAATTGGAAATTCCAAAGAAACGAATATGAATCTCTTGGAAATTTATGTATAGACTGAGAGCGACATCTACAACATGCTGTGCAGGGAAGAAGCCAATAAGACTCATGAACTGAGGTATATATCTATATACTTTGTGCCTTCTCTATGAATGAAACTACAATTTTGTATCACTGAGGCATGGCTTTATGCATGATCCTTGAACAGGCAGTTGAGGGGGGAAGAGCTGCAAGGGTCGAGTACAAAAGAATTAC
This sequence comes from Gleditsia sinensis, assembly GCA_037074535.1. Classification (NCBI taxonomy): domain Eukaryota; kingdom Viridiplantae; phylum Streptophyta; class Magnoliopsida; order Fabales; family Fabaceae; genus Gleditsia; species Gleditsia sinensis. The sequence goes on from CM073465.1 coordinate 71,632,573, forward strand.
AGAAGCTAGAGGAACTTCTAGAAACAGGTCTGAGGCGTGTTGCCGAAGCAAAGGTTTGTACTTTGCCCCCTTCTATACTTAATGCTTCTTTGTATTTTGATAAATTAAGGGACTGAACCTTAAGGGTATATTTGGGAGTTGGAAGGGAAAGGAAGGGAAGGAAGCCAAAGAAAATGAAAGGGAGAGAAGGGTTAAATGATGATTTTTCTTCTCCTTCTTTGGATGTTTGAAATTAACAAAGTAATAAACAAAAAATTTAAGTAAAATAATAACTGATTATAATCTTTTTTTTATAACATTTTCTCAGTGGTGTTTGGCTTTAAAAAGAAATCTATTTTTTTGCAAGTTTATCTATTGTTAAAATGATTAATTATAATATTTTGGTTTATTGATACGTATCTTTAAGAAATAATTAAGAATATAATACTTAATGTAGTTGATTTTTTCTCCAAAATCCCTCAAATTGGGGTAACTTTAAATAATAAAAGAGGGAGGAGTTTGGAGGATTTTGGAAGGTTAGTTGAAAATCCTTCATTCTCTTCCTCTCCTTGTAACAAACTCCTATACAAGGCGATCCCTTCCCTTAACTCCTTTATTCCCTGAACTGAGGAGAGTGGAGGACAAGGGAAGAGAAGGGAAGGTTTGATTTAGGCCCTCCCCTTGCTAGAAGGTTTATTATAAAGAAGGTAGGAGAATAAAAGATTATTCACTAACTTTTCAAATCCTCTACTCTTCATATGTCTAAGTTTCTCCAATTCAAAGGATTTTCAAAGAGAAACCAATCATTAAGTATATTATTTATTATTTTTTAAAATTGCATTATCAAAAAACTAAATTATTATAACTAATCATTTTAATAAAAAAAAATTTAAAAATATGTTATAAGTGATTATTTTTATTATTTAAATTTTTTATTACTTTATTTAAGTCTTAACATTTAAAAAAATGAAAGAAAAATTATTATTTAGTAATTTCTTTCCCTCCGTTCTCCCCATTTCTTTGTTTTTCAATTCTTCCTCTTCCCTTTCTCTACCAAGTAAGGGCTAAGATTTATACATTTGATTATTGTTTAGTAAAGAGTCATCTTTCCTGCTATACGAGAATTGATGTGATCTATTTCAAACAGATGGTATTTTTATGTGTTTTTCAGGATGCAATAATTGTAAAATAGTACAATTGTGCGTGTGATATATGAAGAATTATTGAACTCACTTTCTTTTCTTGATTGACTTACTTGACGGGTTTTCAACCACCAAGTACAATGGGTATATATATGGGCATACGGATTTGAGTCCTCTAGGGACAAGAGTGCAAATGGTAAACCGTATATGATAAAATTTATGGTTCAAATTTTAATAAAGTAGGAATAAACACTATAAGAAAACCACATTTTGCAGCAGTTTTTATTGGTAATGGCTGCAATTTTAAGTTTTATAGTGGTTAAAACCGCCACCGTTAAGATTTATAATTTTACAATTGATTTGTAAAAACCGCTTCAATTTGGAAGTGGCTTTCAGCAAAACTGTTTGCAAAAAGAGCAGACTGCACTTTAGAGGAGCAAAATCTCACACTTGGTGTCCTTTGTTTCCAGTTACAAGAATAACTTATTATTACACCATTCATTAATTACAATAATCTAACTACATGAAGATTGAACATATAATTGACCAAATTTTGCTGCTTCCCCAATCCCGAATCCCCTCTCCCAGGCGTTTATTTAGCGCAAATATGATACGGAAATGTATCTACAAAGTGCTGAAATTTCTCCATATATTGCTCAATTGCTGTATAGAAAAAAAAAACAAAGAAATGACGATTTTGGGTGCACATGAATTTCGTTTATATGTCTGATGGCCAAACTTTGTCTTCGGTTGTTTGGCGAAGTGGGATGTTGGAATAAATAATTTGAAGTTTCCTAGAGGTCTAAGATCAACATGAGTCTGATAGTTTTGCATTAAGAATTGATTATGATAAATTTATGAAGTATTAAGAAAGACTATGAAAACCTAGTGTACCTACAAATACTCTTTAGGGTAGGGATTTTTAGGTTTGACCTGCCACTGAACAAATATGTTTAACTAATTTTGTAAAAATTCATCTGATTAATAAAATAGGTGTAACAGGAAATGCTTAGAGGATTATAGGATATTGATGGTAACAATTCCTAATCCTTATCTAGTCTATCAGAAATAATATTTTATTACCATAATGATCTCTCTCTTTTTCTCTCACTGCTCTTATGATGTTACTCTACTGTCCACGCAGGCAATCCTGCTGGTGGAAGAAAACCAGCGATTGAAGCAGGTGATGGGTATTCAAATTTTTGCATATTAATTCACTGTTTCTATTTATTCATATGGTGATGAGAAGAATCTCAAGATGGAAATCTGTGTTTTTAGGTTAAGAGCCTTGCACATGAACAAGGTCTTTCATCTGAGTCAGCCAATGTTGGCAGCACATCTGCTCCTCCTCAAGACTATGATAGTTCAGACACCTCTCTCAAATTGGGGTTAGTTTCGTTAAAATTATATTTATGAGTTTTTTTATGGAAAACAATTTAGATAAAGTTTTATAGGTATTTGCTATTAGATTTCCTCAGAGTTATGGCATGTGGCATATTTTTATGATTCAAGATCACATTTTTAAATTCTTAAAAAAGCACATTGCGTTCCTGTTTAGCCTAGTTTCTAATTTCTGTCTTTTTTTTGGTTATTTTTTTAAATGCAGTTTTAAAAAAGTAATGTAACAAAGAAATAAATAGTATTTGATCAACTAATTTCATAAGCGTGTTTTATTGTCAAATTACTAAAATAAGACATGTTTGGAGATAATTTTATAATCAATATTATTTGGATAAAAATAATTTAAAATTTTAATGTAATTAAAATATAAAATAAAATAAAATAAATTCACTATATATAGATATATAATTTCTTTAATCAAAATAAATTTATAAAATTATATTAAAATATATAATCAAAATATTAATTATAAAAAAAGTTATCAATCAAAATAATAAATTTTTATAATAAAATATTTTAACTAAAAAATTAAGGGGCTTAATTTAAAATTTTATACTATTAGGTAAGGGTATTTTAAAAATAATTTTGGATAGCTTTATAATTTTGAATTTTAGTTGGGAGAATGTTTTCTATAGTAAAATTAATTTTATGCATCTGTTTCTACTTATCTTCTTTTTTCATTTCTGCAGAAAAATGGATTTGACAAGCATTTAAAATAAGTTTTGGGTCTTTGTCAAACATGATGAAACTGTAAAAGAAACAGTTTTTTATTTAAAAATAATTTTTTTATAAAAGAAATTAAACCAAATAAGCTTTAAACCTACTTTTAAATTTTTTTTAATAGCAAATACTTTAAAATTGTATCTATGTTTTCACCTTTTAAATATATCGATCCTGATATAGACTTAAGCTATCCATCTACTTATAAAATGGATTTTGCTAAAGACTAACTTGAGTTTATGTTTTCTATCTCTTGCAGGTTGTCTTTGTTTGAGTAAAAGCAAGAATATATTTATTTAGAGGCCACATTGAGCAGACCAGGATTTTCTTCCATTATTATTTTTTTATTCATGACGAATTGAAGTTTAAAAAAAACAAAAACAAAAATAAATGCCACATAACTATGGTGTTATATATGAAGACTATGTATTTGGTAATGTCTTTTGGAATATATTATCTTATATTACATCTTGGTATAAAATCGGTTTTTTTTTTCATATAGCGATAGATTTGTCCCAAAAAAACTGAAAGGGATGGGATATTTTTTGGTTTATTTTTGAAAAAATTAGTATATACTTCCTTTCAATTTTGGATCATTTATAAATATTTCTTTCAACTTTAAAAGATATTACCTCCTTAGTTATCATTTAACACTTTCCATTTATTTTCTATGAAAAAAATTTATGGATATGTCACGTAACTTACTCCAAAATACATGGACTCCTAGTTTTATCATCCATGTACCATTAATGGTGAAATTCTACGTATTAATTTTGTTAAACGAAAATGGATAAAGAGCTAAGTGCCTGATAGTTTAAAAGAGAATGTTTACAAATGATGAGGGAGGACGTCCATTCTTCCCCCTCTACTATTATTATTTTTCCGTGAGTGGACCGTGGAACTAGTCAAAATCATCCACTTCCTGTTAAATAATGTAACGGTCTTAATAATTAGGAAAGCAATCAAAATAATGTAAGACAAAATTGAGTTAAACAAAATATTTGATATAAAATTAAATTCACATTAAAGTTAAAGAATGAAAAGTATTATTTGATAAAATAATACTTTTTAAAATTGTTTTTATTATACATTACAATTTAAATGCTATTGATTTGAAATATAAATAAGGACAAACACGAAGTAATTGTGTTTGAGAATTTAATTTCATTTTGCCAAAAAGCGAATATCAAACGGGAAGGGAAATTGCCCTGGGTGATCATTTTCCAAAATGGGTGTTAATCTGGATTTCATTTTACAAATTTAAATTTACTATTAATAAATCTATAAATAATAGAGATAAATTATAAATGAATTTTATGAGAATGAAAAAGGAGAGCTTTCAGATAAGTTCAAAATATTATTAAATTATAAACATTTTAATCATATTTCTTAAAATTTTATAATTAATAAGTAACTATTAATTGAGAGAGTAATGAATAAACGCTACGAAAGTGGCTATATTTCTCTGTCACCTTAAAGAATTTTTATAAAACGTCTCTTGATTGTAAACCATCGAAACAGAAAACCATAAATAATGTACAGTTATTCTTGAAAGATCCGTGACATATTTCAAGTGTTCATATCTTGACCAAATTTTGCTACGACGGAAAAGATAAATTTTAATATGGATTGAAGGCAGGACTCGGTCTTATGTCACAACTCGTTCATTATGGATAGTTAGCTTATTGATACTGCACTTTGTCCATTACATCTATATTGAGATAAAGTTTAACAAAGTGAAATTTACTAAATTGATAATTTATTAACACGTATTCAATTAATGAACTAAAAAAGAAATTAACAAGTTCATATTATTGGGCTAATGTTTAATTCATTTTATTAAACCAAAACACTATAATCAATTAAACTTAATATTTCTGACGTTCTCCCACTTGGACAACATTGATTGAGTTTTAATCAATTTATAGAAAACAGATTTAGAAAATGACTAGGGTTGAACATTTGTGGCCACTAATTTTTTGCTAATAAAAACACTTCAAACATAATTGATCCAATAAAATAACTAACTCAGAACTATGGACAAGGATATAAAGTTAAATTATATGTCATCCATAATGACATAAGCTAGTTACCATGTTTGCATGGCCACAATGATATAATAGTGTAGATGTACCATGATATACAATATATAATCTATCTATACATATGTGTAAGAGTTCTTATCATATTTCAACATGAAATATGACATCTTTTCAAAAAAAAATTTCAAATCATCTCTTATGAAATAATTCACTTATCCTCTCAAAAGAGATATAACATATTTCTAACAGAGAAACACAACACTTTTACTAGGAAAACCATTTTTACCACAAGATTATTTTATTTGCCACCATAAATTTATTCTTTCTCAAGATTTATGCATATATCTATAAAAACAAACATAAATACAACAATTACCATTTTCTAAAAGGAATATTCATATCTTCGATATCATATTAATATCAAAATCAATCACTTTTAAAGTCATTATCACGATCTATCTATTAGGGTAATCACTATCACATGCAAATTATGAGATAACTATAAACTTTACGTCCACATGCATAGAATATTAAACTATACAATTAAATTCCAACATAATTAGTGTTTACTTCCACATATCAAACACATCAAAGAATAATATCAAATTCAATAAATTCTATAAGTGATTGATCCAAAATATTTAAATCAAAGTGATTATAACTTCAGAGAAATTGAAAATGTTAGACTTTCTTACCACAACTTTGACCATCTGGGAATTAACTGACTTTTGTAGCTTGATATCAATATGCTTTTCCAAAAGAAGAACGCTATAAAAATTATCATAGAGATAGAATCAAGGACATAAATTTTTTTTAACCAAAGATAAGAATTCTTATTTCTTAATAAAATTGGGATTACCCTAAATATACATAGTGAAAGGACATTTTAAAGTCTAAAGAACTCGTCTAACGATGGTTTAAGAGGTTAAGAGCATTCATAGTAGACCAAGTGTTTTAATTTAATTTAGAAATTTCTTCACTCTTAACTCTGGCTTTTTATACAATTTGTAAGGAATTCGAATAGATATTGTTAAAAAAAATTTCAATCCTACCTTTCCATATATACCAGAGTACATAGCATGCAAATTCAATCTTCCTTCTATGCATTACATTGGTTCCTAGCTTTATTACATTGTTCCATCATACGATAAAAGAACGGTTAGCTATTATATTTGTGTTTGCATACAATCCACTAATACACCCTACTTTCTTTGTATGTAGACAATAATGAAAAGATAGTTCAATGTTTCCTTATCTCCACTACATAATGGAGGCCTAGTATCTATCATCATGCCTCGATTTTGCATCTTCATCTTAATTGTAAGGGCATTGTTATTGCATCTCTATATAAACAATTTTATCTTCTCCTCTACCTATAATTTCTATACTTCTTGGTTACATTGGATCACGTCATTAACCAATGAAATGCTGTTGTCTGGGTATAGTATATTCATGGTTGCTTCATATCTTATTTTCATAGAATATATTCCATTTTTGCCACTACACCATATTAGCTCATCTTCTCCTACCTCGGGTTGTTCCTTTATGTACTACTAGGAACGCAGGTCTTAGCGACAAAGACTTAACGACAGTCAATAAAATTGTCGCTAAATCTAGGTATAACGATGGTTTTTTAATTGTCGTTATAGCATATATATTAACGACGGTTAAATGTTAACCGTCATCATTTTTTGGGGTGTTCATCGATTCGGTTCGGTCAGTTTTAGAGGCTGAACCAAACCCTGAACTGATGACATTTTTTTTTAAAAAAAAAGTGGACCTAATCGGTTCGGTTTTGGTTTGTCTAACCGAACCTGCAAATAATCAGTTCGATTTATCGATTTTTTAATTTTTTTTTTCTGCTGCTTGCTGCTTGTGCATCAACTGGTCACTAGCCTTCCTTCAGCATGATTACCACCTAATTTTGCCATTCGCGATGGTAGCCATGTGCAGCACTTCTGCTCACATGGTCTAGTACTTTACGAAATTAACACCTTCTTGCGTAGTCTTTGAAAGTGAAGTTCTTAGCTGTGACTTGAATTCAACGTTGTCGAGCTCCCTTGCTAGCTTCCAATGAACACATCTGTGAATAAATTAAAATAATACCAAGATTTACAGATTTATGTCATAGTCTGCGAAGTATAACTCTTGCAGCTTTCGAATTTTCAGAATAGGACTCGAACCAATCAAACCTGCATTGGTATCATCTCTGTAATGACAAGAAGCTGTCAGCAGCTCCATTGCTGCCATCTGGTTGGGTCTCCATTTCCTACTGCATTATGGTATGCGATTCTAACTCGCTCTTTCCTCATCTTTAAATGTTGATAGTTTGGATGATCAGCTTTGTGATTGCGAAGTGAGTGGTGGTAAGCAACATAGAGGCCACGAGAGACGACGTAGAATGCAAAGTTTAGAGATATTCTGTTGAGACGTAGTATGTCAGAGTCCATGGGTGCCGAGGACTGGGCCTAAGATGATGGGCGGGGGAGAGCAAAGTAGTGGCCTGCCCGGAGCCTAGGACGGGCTGAGAGAACGTGATTCTGTGAGCGGAAGAGCGATCCTGGCGAGAAAAAGTTAATACTTCAGAGAGTTACGATGAGAATAGTTACTGCAGTAGACTTGCGAATGCGAAAGGGAGAACGTTAGAAAAGACGGGGTAAGTTGTATATAAGCATAGCGGTCGGTCAGTTGAGAATTTTTTCAACCAAAAACCGAACCAAACTGTTCAATTTTTTTGAAAAAAAACCTATCTAAATTTCCTAAATTTGGTTTTGTTCAATTTTTTGATGGTTCAGTTTGGTTCGGTAGGTTTTGTTCGATTTTGTACACCCTTAGTCATTTTAGTGTTTAATGGGAATAAGTGGGGTATAACAATGGTTCTCCAAAAATCATCATTATTTTACGGCGGTTTCCGTTGAACCGTTATCAATTAACAACAGTTTATGAAAATTGTCATGAAACTGGATCAAGTCCCCATGAACGGTCCATTTAATTTCATGATATAACAATGGTTCATGTTCAACCGTCGTCAACCGTCGTCAATTGACGATGGTTTAATGTAAACCATCGTTATATCATAACGGTAAATGGACCGTACATGGGGACTTGGTCCCGTTTAACGACGGTTTGTGTAAACCGTCGTTATACCACGCACAATTTTTATGACGTTTTGCTTATTAACCATCATTAAATCTAGTTATAATGACGGTTTCTTTAAAAACCGTCGTTAAAGTCGGTTTAGCCAACGATTTTCTTAACCGTCGTTAAGTCACTCTTTTTCCTATAAATCTGTTCCCCCCTTCCATTTTCATTGTACAATTCAAAAAACTATTTCTCTTTGCGAAGAACGTTTGCTCACTTATTAGTATTTGCAGCTTGAAATTACTTATTCTTACTTAAGGTATGTAGTACAATAATTTTATTATTGTGAAATATTCCTTTTTATATGATGCAAGTTTGAATGAATTTACTGAAATAATTATTTTTTTTTGTTTTTGTGAAGATCCTCCAGTCATTTACGGATATTTGCGATTCACGGTTTTTTTTATCTCGCTGAAAGTATGTATTTTAATTATTTTGATGCTGTGAAAAAGTTTTTTTGTGTGTATACATTGTATGTTTGAATTAGTTAATGACTTCAAATTAAAATATTTTATTAAAAAATGTATGTTTTGTTTTTAGTAAATTGTTTCATTATGTTATGTAAGTTAAATATATGTTTTTTATGTAGTAAAATTAGGAGTAAGAATGATTTAATATTCATAATGTTTATAATATTATTATGGGGTGACTATATATTGGTTATGGACAGTTATTTAGAGTGGATCTCATACATTTGAATTTATTATTTAGGAATAATAGCGTAATTATTAAATTAAATATATTATATTCATAATGATAAGATTGAATGGATTAAATTAATTAAGGAATAAAAAATAAAGTTAAGTTACATAAATAGTTAAGTTTTGTAGTTGTTATAAAAAATTAAAATAGAAACATAATAACATACATTTACTATAAAATAATAGTATTAAAAATAATTTAGATATAACAAAAATAGTTATTATATTAATAAATTTAATTAAATACTATACCTAAATACTATGAAAAAATTTAATATATTTTTTACATGTATATAACAAACGAGTGAGAAATTTTGTAGAGTAGATTAAAATTTTTAATGATAGCTTGTCGTATTAAATTAAATTTTTTGCAATCGAACGGATTAAATTAATTAAGGAGTAAAAAATAATGTTAAGTTACATAAATAGTTAATTTTTGTAATTGTTATAAAAAGTTAAAATAGAAGCATAATAACATATATTTACTAGAAAATAATAGTATTAAAAATAATTTAGATATAAGAAAAATAGTTATTATATTAATAAATGTAATTAAATACTATACATAAATTAAATATTATATATAAATGCTATGAGAAAATTTAATATATTTTTTACATGTATATGACAAATGAGTAAGAAATTTCGTAGAATAAATTAAAATTGTTAATGATAGCTTGTCGAGTTAAATTAAAATTTTTGAAATTGAATTATTTTGACTTAGTTTAAATTAAATATAATTAGTTAAGCTTAATTATGAAAATTCGATAGGAGTGTTAACTTGTTAAAAAAATTTAGGATGTTAATTTAATTAAGAATGGAAAGTAAGTTTGTTAGTAAATCATAAGTATACAAATCAAAAATTAAAAATTTTCAATTTATGAACATATTAAATAGAATAAAAATTCATGAAATTTTTTTTTGTTTATTGGTTAATTCTCGGAGAAGGGTTAGAACATGAAATAGTACATTTAGCAACACATTAATTAATGGAGTATTATTTAATTTTTTTTTATTTATAATGGTTTCAAACATGAATAAGTCTTGGATCTATAAATTTCGGCACACCCGAGAGTGTTTGGAAGGTTTAGAAATTTTTTTGAATTTTACAAATACTAACTCGAGCGTCGAAGGTAAAATAATATGCCAATGCCCAAAGTGTAAATTTAAAAAATGACAAGTTATGGAAGTTATACGCCAACACTTGATCGTTAAGCCTTTCCCATAAGGATACGATTTCTGGAGCATACACAGGGAAATGTCAATAGAAGATCTTACTACAAGACATCAAATAATACCATAAGAGGTGGCGGAATGACCCATCATTTGAAATGGCCTTGTGCAAGACATAGTTCGTGATGTATTCGAAATTTATCATGAAAGTATCGATTTTGTAGAGATTCCAATTCCACCGTTAGGAGAAAAGATGGACGAAGGTACAAAAGATTTTTTTGAATTACTAGAGGATGGCCAACAACAACTATACAAAGGGTGCGAGAAATACTCCAAATTGTCATTTTTGGTGAATTTGTATCACATCAAATGTTTGTGCGGTATAAGCGACAAAACTATGTCGATGATACTGGAGTTATTGGTTGATACCTTCCCATATGCAAAAATTTCAACTTCATTTTACAAGACTAAAAATATCATTAATAAGTTGAGGTTGAATTACAAAAAAAATACATGCATGTAAGAATGATTGCATGTTATACTAAGGGAAGATGAAAATAGATATGTTTGTAGTAAGTGCAGCGTACCAAGGTGGAAATCGAAAAAGAAAGGGGAGAAGCGGAAGAAAGTGACTAATAAGATTCTCAAATACTTTCACTCAAGCCACAACTGCAAAGATTGTTCATGTCTTCTAAGAATGTTGAATATATGAGATGGCATTCCATAAATGAAAATTGTGATGACATGATGTTAATTGTAACCACGGAATCAGCAGAAAACTTGTGTATGTACATTAGATGATTTCACTCATATATATACATGTTCTATTCCCATATCGTATCCCTAAATATTTGCACTCTTATCTCTATAAATTACAAATGAATAATAGAAATATATAAACTACCTATAACCTTATCTATATCTTCCTCTTCAACACTCCCCCTCAAGTTGGTGCAAAGATATCCATCATGCCCAACTTGCCAATGACATCGTTGTGACTCTTGGTAGATACTCCTTTTGTAAGAATATTTACTAATTGATATTGAGACTGTACAAACGGGAACCGAATTATGCCACTATCTAAATTCTCTTTAATAAAATGTCTATCTACCTCCACATGCTTTATTCGATCATGTTGCACTGGGTTTTGAGCAATTTCTATTGCAGCCTTATTATCATAATGAAGATACATAGGTTGAGAGTGAGTGATTCCCAGATCTGCTAGAATACTTTTGATCCACAAAAGCTCACAAACTCCATGTGCCATTCCTCTAAATTCTGCCTCTGCACTCGATCTTGCAACCACCTTTTGTTTTTTTACTTCTCCATGATACTACATTTCCTCCCACAAAAGCAAAGTATTCGGAAGTAGATCTTCGTGTAGTCTGATCTCCTGCCCAATCTGAGTCCGTGTAGCCTTCCACTTTTACTGAACTTTTTTTTAGAACAGTAATCCCCTGCCTGGAGCACTTTTCAGATACCTTAGTATTCTAAATACAACGTTCATGTGATCTTCACTAGGAGAGTGCATAAACTGGCTTACTACACTTACAGTATAGGCAATATCCGGTCTTGTATGTGCAAGATAAATCAACCTCCCTACCAATCTCTGATATTGTTCTTTATTCACAGGAGTTTGATCAGGGTATATGCCCAGTTTATGGTTCATTTCAATTGGCGTTTCAGCAGGCTTGCAATCCAGCATTCCTGTCTCGGCTAGTAAGTCTAATACATACTTCCTCTAGGATAAGAAAATTCCTTGCCTTGATCTTGCTACCTCAATGCCAAGGAAGTACTTGAGAGCCCCTAAGTCTTTCATTTCGAACTTCATGGTGAGATACCTCTTGAGGGCATCAATCTCCTATATATCATCTCCTGTCAGGATTATATCATCTACATATATGAGTAACACTACTACTTTGTCCTTATTTCTCCTGATAAACAACGTATGATCAGTGTTGCGTTGTATATAACCAAAGCTTCTCATTGTGGTGGTGAGCTTCCTAAACCAAGCACGTGGTGATTGTTTCAAACCATATAATGCCCTCTTTAATCTACATACATTGTTCCTGTGGGTGGGATGAAGTTCAATCCCTGGAGGTACACTCATGTAGACTTCCTCTGTTAGTTCTCCATGAAGAAAGACATTCTTCACGTCTAGTTGTTGTAACCCCCATCAACGATTGGCAGCCAATGATAATATTATGCGAATGGTGTTGATTTTGGCGACGGGTGCAAACGTTTCGTCACAGTCCATGCCATATTTCTGTGTGTATCCCTTCGCTACAAGCCATGCTTTGTACTTGTTCAGGCTGCCATCCGCATTGAGGTGAGGTGTAAATACCCATCTACATCCAATCAATCTCTTTCCTTCTGGTAGTGGTACTAGGTCCCATGTAAAATTCTTCTGAAGTGCTGTGAGCTCTTCATTCATGGCCTTTTTCCATTCAGCATCTTGCAATGCTTCTTGCACAGTTATGGGTATTCGAATGCTGGAAATTTTATTAGTAATAAGTGCATAGTTCTCTGACAATCTTTGAGTAGACATATAGTTAGATATAGGATATTTATTCTGAGTCTTAAGAGCCGGTTCATATTGTTTTTTTGGTATGCCCTTAGTTGTTCTTTGGGACACTCTGCGTGTTTCCTGATTAATTTCCAAAGTAGGGTCATCGAAGTCATGCATATTCATAGAGTCACAATCATCTATAGGACCATCAATATTAGATGTTACTTGGACATCCCGTGAGCAGGAGGATTTGAATGGTACTGGTATAGGCGGGGGTAGCAGTTCACCTTCTGTGTTTGACACTGCAGTATCATCTGCATGTAGCAGTTCATCTTCTATGTTTGAAACTGCAGTATCATCTGCATGTGGGTTAGCATTCACCATGCTTTCAGTCATAGAGATAGGAAGATCAGATACGAAGTTTTCATGCAAGCTTTCTAGTTCTTCCAGGGCATTAAACCATATTGCCTCTTGCACACTATCTTCATTTAGCATTTATGCAGATGATACTGCAGTATCATCTGCATGTGGGTTAGCATTCACCATACTTTCAGTCACAGAGATAGGAAGATCGGATATGAAGTTTTCATGCAAGCTTTCTAGTTCTTCCAGGGCATTAAACTGTATTGCCTCTTGCACACTATCTTCATTTAGCATTTTCTCCCCCTGAAGAGAGGTGTGAGAGGCAGAATAGTAAGGTTTAGACTCATCAAATGAGATATCCAGGGAGGTGAATAACTTCTTTTCTTGAGGATCATAGCACCGGTAGCCCTTTTGGAATTTTGAGTATCCCACAAAAATACAACGTCTAACACAAGGGTCGAGCTTACTTCTTAGTGCCTTAGGTATATGTACATATGCTGTGCACCCAAAGATTTGAGGTTCCAAATTAGGCAGGGAAGGAGTATTAAGTGAGGTAGTTAGCATCTGAAGAGGAGTTTGAAATTGGAGAACACTTGAAGGAGTGCGGTTGATGAGATATGCAGCGAATTTAACTGCCTTTCCTCAGTAAATCTTGGGTATATTCATGCCAAATAAGGAGGCCCGTATCACCTTTAAGATATGACAATTTTTTCGTTCTGTGAGTCCGTTTTGCTGAGGGGTGTAGGAGCATGAGGTTTGATGCCTTATCCCATGCATACGTAAGAACCCCTGCATGGAAGAGTTGAGACATTCTGTACCATTATCAGTTTGAAGAACAGCTATGTTACGATGGTATTGGGTTTGGATTTGTTTGTAAAAATTTTGAAAAACTTGACATGCATCATTCTTGTTACGAAGCAAGGAGACCCATAACATCCGAGTATTTTCATCAATGAAGGTTACAAAATAGTGTGCATGTGAAAAAGAAGGGACCTTGGCTGGACCCCAAAGATCGCAATGGATTACCATAAAAGGTTCTGAACATTTAATTGAACTTAATGGATAGGGAACGCGATGGTTCTTCGCAAATTCACAAACATCACATTGAAAATCAGAAATATTGGAATGTAGAAATAACTGTGGTTTTAACTTCCTAAGGTAACTAAATGATACATGCCCTAATCTTCGATGCCATAACCAGACGTTAGTTTCAGCTGTGGTGCATCGGTCTTGAGTAGCTAATCCTTGAGGTTCTGTAGTTTCAAAATAGTAGAGCTTGCCCCGCCTAGTACCATAGCCAAGAATCCTCTGAGTGGAGATGTCCTAAAAAACACAAAAATGAGGCCAAAACGTTATAGTGCAGGATAAAGCACTTGTCAGTTGATTCACTGATAGCAAGTTATAATCCAGGGAAGGGACAAGTAACACTGTATCCAGTGATATAGTATTGGTCAGGTGACAGGTTCCTTGACCATGAATAATGGCTTTACTTCCATTCGCTGTTGAGATATGTGGCTGGAATGAAGGCATTACATGTGCAAGATTTATAGCATCCTTGGTCATATGGTCTGTGGCACCTGTGTCCACTATCCATGTCGTATTAGGTAATATACATGATTCTTTACCAATCTGGCTTTGTAGGGCGACACTAACTGTTTGAGTATTAGCTGTTGCACCATGACCATTTGCAAGGTTTTGATCATCAGTGGAAGAGAGCATTGCCTTGCCTCCAATTTGCCTTCGTGGTTTCTTGGTGAAATCCCACCAATCTGGATAGCCAATAAGCTCATAACATCGTTGACTAGAATGTCCAGTTTCACCACAATGAGTGCACATGAATGTTTCAGATTTTCGGTTTCGAGTCTTTGAAGGTCCAAATGCTGAGCCTTGAGAAAGTGGTTTGGCTAGCATTGCAATACTTTCCACTGGCACATGTGCATGATTCATAGTAAGACGTTGTTGTTGTTCACGTCAGACATGTGCATACGAACTTTCAAGATCAAGTTTAGGTTCTTTTCGTAGTATTTCAACACGAATTTGATCAAATTCATCGTCAAGGCCACTGAGAAAGATATGTACCCGGAGTCGACTCATGGCTGTATGTGCTTGCACCACACCAGTGACAGTTTCATATTGAAGCTTCGTTCGGTGATCAATTTCCTGAAAAAGATCAACAAGTTCATTATAATATACGGGTAAAGGTCGTCCATTTAGTTTAATGGTGAAGGACTTCTGATTTAGGTCAAAAAGGATGGTTTCATCAGATCCATTGTAGAAGGTTTTTGCTACAACATCCCATATGTCCTTTGCTGATTGTAGTCGAACAAAGCGATGCATCAAGGTTGGGCTCATGGAATCAATAAGCCAGCACTTTACTCAGTGATTTTCAGTAATCCATGTTGCTAATGCAGGGTCATCCGAGTTAGGTTTCTTTGTTTCACCTGTCAAATAACCCATTTTGTTACGTGCAGATATTCGCATTTCCATAAGCTGAGACCATAAGGAATAATTAGCTTCATCGAGTGTTGGAGTGATGGGAAAAAGGTGCATTGTCAATGATGGGAGGTTGGGTAATACTGGGAGAGACCGAGCTACTTGACATTGCAAAAAAAAAAAACTAGGGTTAAGTAAACTACGAGTATACAAGGATAAGGAATTCAGAGAGATAGTTTTGTGTTACGTTTGATCATGAGGATTATTGCTCTGATACCATGTTAATTGTAACCACGGAATCAGCAAAAAACTTGTGTATATACATTAGATGATTTCACTCATATATATACATGTTCTAATTTTAGGGCACGTGAAACACGTATATCATGAACATATATTTTTTATAAACATGAATATTCCAATCATTTATCAAGGAAACAGATACATATAGGTTTTCCCATGTAAATACCATATACAAATCAAGTACATATACATCAGAGTACAGCAGAAGCAGAGATCCTGCCTGTGGCGTTCAGAGCAACTTTAGAGTACAAATATATTACAAATCTAAAACATTGAGAGCCTAGAAACAATGTAGGCTCACCACTGGAGTACGACTCTTAGTCGATCACGTAGCTGTTGAACCAAATTCTATGTCTTTATCTGAAAAATAGATCCACATCGTGTAGTGAGTTTTACAACTCAGTGAGCAGATAACACTCTCTATAACCTCTTAGGTCAACATATGGATGTACTTTTCATTTCAAAGTTTCTCATATTGATAAGTTACATTCATAAGTACATTCATATGGGACTCGTATTTCAAAATATCTCTGTCCAAATTCATAATCAGGTATTTCAAACCATATGCGGTACTGTATAAACAATATTCAGATCAAGTTCAAAATCATATTCAATATTGTAAAACCATTAACCAAATCATGTTATGCATCAAATATTTCTTATATAATTTATTCGGAGGATCCCATATCAGAACCACCATACCAGAGTTTGACCCATTCCGTACTTTGGTGGTATAGGATTTGCCTAAACTCAGCATCCCGCTGAGATTTGCCCTACTACCATTCAAGAGGACACGCGAAGGGACTTTGTATGGGTCTTTCCCAAGCACACAACAAGGGAAGGCAAATAACATCTCATATAACTGGCATCTCGCCATCATATAACTGGCATCGCGCCATATATAGGAGGCATTCCGCTCTCCTTTACATATAATCTCCCGTGTTTTGGCCCTCACACGAGGCTAGCACCACCTCCCCTGCTAGATGAGGTAATCAAGGTGCGCACCAGGGCTAACATCACCTGCTGTTAGCAAACAGTGTTTCCAATAGGATTTCTCCACAGAAAATACCATATGCACATATGCCAAATAATCCAGTATAAAATTTTCAATATAAAACAGACTTTTCAGTCTCAGTATATTCATATGTCAAAACTTTCCAATCAGGGGAAACATATAATCATGCCCATATCCGAGGCAAACATATCACTGTAAAATCAATGTCACATGCATAACATATTTTCTTTGCCATGTAATGCGAAATACATTTAAAAATCGCATGTTCAATGTGTTTCAAAATTCATTTCAAAAGTCATACTCTTCTTGAACTAAATATCATATGTCAAACATTTCAAACTATTTCAGAAACATATGAAAGTATAAATAACATGTAATCATACTCATTTATCAATGTAAAGTTCAAAAAGAGTCAAAACAAGTCACAGAAAGAATTATCTACTCACAGGTAAGGGCTCCAGATTGGATAGCCCTAAAATCCTCGTTTCTGGTCCGAATTCGGTAAAATAAACCCTAAAATCGAGTCCGGAAGATTCAAAAATCTTGAAAACGACTCTGGATTTGCTAAATTTGTCCTCTAGGAGCTCGGTCAACGCATGTCAACGCTAAGGGTACTGTTCAAGTCGGGAATTTACTATTTACCGCCGGAAAATATTATTCACCACCACTATTCACTACCGGAAATCACTATTCACCGTCACAAAAATTTTACCGAATCAACAAAACAACTTCATATCCTAATGTTTATCTAGCTTCTGAATCCATCTACGGAGTCAGATTTCTAATTTGAAATCTCTAAGTAAGATTTTTAGAACTTACCTTTTACCGAGATTTTCTACTTCAGATCTACGGTGATTCAACGGCTGATTTAAAAAATTGATCGGTTAAAACTGAAGTATTCTTCGTTCTGAATCCAGTAACACCTTCAGTTTTGAGATCGGAAGCCAATAGACACTCCAGATCGAGAGATAAAGTTAGAATTTACTATTCACTCACTATGCATTTTTCTCGATTTTTCTTCCGAATTCTGCCGTTCTCTTCCCCGGGTTTCGTTTATCAATTATTATTTTTTAAATATAATAATTATTATTAAATAATTAATAATGAGATTTTCTTTTATATAAATTCATATAAATTCTATTTTTCATCATAAAATATCCTAAAAAAATTTAAAAATTTCTATTATCATAAATCTTTAGTTAAACTCTTAAATCATGATTTTTTCTTGATAAAAATCGTAATAAAACAAATTTTAAAATAAATATCTTTATTCATATTAAAAGAAAGAATATTTCTAAAAATACCATAAAAATTCATTAGAGGCCGGTATAATTATTTTAAACAACACAATACTTCTTTTAATTAAAAGTCTACTTACTTTTAGCAAAATATAATTATTTTTAAACAAATAAAAATATATTTGCTTATAACAAAATATTATCATTTAAAAATAAAAATTACACGCCAAAACGTAAATTTTCATATTTTCTTTGTACTTCTTTAACCCATGTAGTAAATATACATATTTTCTATGGTTCTTATTCTCATTTTCGAAATTCTCTCTTTTATTCCAAATTTTCTTTAATTGAAATTTTCGTTAAATTCTACAGTTATTACAGACGAATTTTTCTCAAGTAGAGGGAAATGATGCAGATCAGATTTTTAATCAATTCTTAGAGCGGGCCGAGCACAATAAAACTTAAAAAAAATAAGAAAGTCCCAAAATCCTTAAAAACATGAGTTTCGGGCTATTTTAATTTTTTTCTTTATTTTTAAGAATTTATTTTATATTTTCAAATTCAAAGTTGATTAAGATTATGATTGGATTTATTTCCTATCTAAAATAGATTAGGATTATAATAACGATTATGTTAGATTTGGGTTAGAATATGATTAACTTTTTTTTTGGATTAGGATTCTATTTAAAAAAAATTCTATTTAAACTTATGTTATTGAAACTTTGTATTCATTTAGATATTTTCAGAAATAATACATAGTTTGAGTTTTTTAATTTTTTTTTAATTCTATGCTTTCTTGCTACGTCAACTTTTGGCCTCGTTAAGTCTTTCTTTAACATGTTGGTCTTTATTTTCTTCTCCAGCACTCTGACTATTCTTATGCACTTGTGACACGTTGACCCCGCTAGCCTCTTTATCTCCAGCCTTAATTCCCGTTGACTTCTTTGGCTTCTCCCTTAGGGCAATAACGGAATTAGCTAACTCTGAATTCTCGGACTTACTCCAGGGGCATTACTCATTTTATGACCTGAAGTGTCATATATTGAAAACAAATCATATGCAAACCTTCGTATTTAATACGTCCAATTTTTTTATTTTGCAAAGCAAGAACTTAGATAATAGTTTCTTACGTAAATCAATCTCCACACAAATTCTCTAATATTTCCCCTTAATAATATTAACCACTCTATCTTTAATAGATAAAGCATTTTCGTCCACTTCAAAGTTCTTCCTACTCTATTAACTAACCTCCAAAGAAAATAACAGTTGAAATATTCAATTGGAAAGCCAGGCCCCCTGATCCAGACTCCCATCCTCTTAAACTGATCTTTAAAGGAGTCAAAATCAAGTATCCAACACTACACCACTAGATAATGCTCTGAAATAATCTAAGGCCTAAGCGAAAACTCATAATCTTTCCTTGTAGCAAAATAAACTAAATAATAGTCATTACCAATATCTGACAACACAAATCCCTCTAAAGGATGCCAAAGTTGGTTTAATTTAGATTGAAGAAACCTAAAACCAACTCTTTTCTCCATTAATTTAATAATCAACGATGACCTTTATTGTAATAACTGTAAAATTTAACGAAAATTCTAATTAAAGGAAATTTAGAATAAAAGAGAGAATTTTGACAATAGAAATAAGAACCGTAGAAAATATGTATATTTATTACATGGATTAAAGAATTACAAAAGAAATATGAGAATTTATGTTTTGGCGCGCTATAAGCAAATATATTTTTATTTATGTAGAAATGATTATGATTTGTTAAAAGTAAGTGGACTTTTAAGTAAAAGAAGTATTGTGTTGTTTAAAATAATTATACCGGCATCCATTGAATTTTTATGGTATTTTAAGAAATATTTTTTCTTTTAATATGAATAAATATATTTGTTTTGAAATTTGTTTTATTATGGTGTTTATCAAGAAAAATCGTGATTTAAGAGTTTAACTAAAGATTTACGAGAATGGAAATTTTTAACAATTTTTGGGATATTTTAAGATGAAAAACGGAATTTATATGAATTTTTATAAAAGAAAATCTAATTATTAATTATTTAATAATTATAAAAAAAAAAATTTTTTTTTTCAGAAACCATAAAATGAGAAATCAGGGGGACGAATTTGAAGAACAAGAAAACGGAAAAAATGAATAGTGCTGCATAGTGAGTAAATAGTGACTTCAAATCTTTTCTCTCGATTTGGAGTACCAATTGGCTTCCGGTATCAAAACTGAAAGTGTTATTGGATTCAGGACGAAAAGTACTTCAGTTTTGACCGATCAGTTTTTCAAATCAACCGTTGAATCGCCGTAGATCTGAAGTAAAAAATCTCAGTAAAAGGTAAATTTTGAAAAATTTTACTTAAAAACTTCTAATTAGAAATCTGACTCCGTAGATGGATTCAGAAACTAGATAAATATTAAGATACGAAATTGTTTTGTTGATTCGGTAAAATTTTTGTGACGGTGAATAGTATTTTTTGGCGATTAATAGTGGCGATGAATAGTGTTTTTCGACAGTGAACAATACCCAAGCTCATTTAAGGTTTTTAGACCTTCCGGACTCGATTTTGGGGTTTGTTTTACCGAATTCGGACCAGAAACGAGGATTTTAGGGCTGTCCAATCTGGAACCCTTACCTGTGAGTGGGTTTTTCATACTATAGTGCATGTTTTACGAATTTGGTTTATAACTCTCTCTCGTATGATTTTAACTAGATGGAATGTATGCTAAATTGTTTTACCGCTTTGAAAACCAATATGTTCCAACCATGTTGGAAATTATAAATTTAAATCCTAGTTGAACTCTAGGTATGCAGGGCAAGCATTTAGGCTGATAATTCTCCATTTGAGTTAGATTTATAGAAATACGAACTTAGTCATAGAAATGAACTAAGTTATCCATGAAATGATTTGATGCATGATGAGCATCTATGTGACGTCTACGGACGATCTATGTTTAAAAGGGAAAGTTTATGATTATAAAGGTCTCCATGGGAATTCATGGATGAGATATATTTTAGAACGGAATTTTATGCATGAAAAGAGCTAGATGGAGAATTATAGCTTTATTGTAATGTTATTGAAATGTTTTACTTTAAACTCTTTGAATAGCATATTTCATATGTTTTCGATTGGAGGGACCCTTTTAGATCACTGTTAGCTAGCCGTAGGGAGTGTTAACCCTGGTGCACCATGGTCATGTGAAAACTTCGGCCTAGGATACTGTGACGGGCATATGACTGCCTAAGACACATGGATTTAGGGTGGACTTATGTCTACGCCTACAGTGATTACCATATCTTTGCTGTGTGCTTGGGGGATTTAGGGTGGACTTATGTCTACGCCTACAGTGATTACCCTACCCTTGCTGTGTGCTTGGGGGAGATGATAGATCTGTTAGGAAAGACCTCCAATAAACTAGTGCATTTTTTTTAAAGATTAAATATTTCTAAACAATCTCATTCATCATTGTTATTGCATAAATAACTTCATTTATTACTTACCATGCATAATTGATTTGCTCTACTGTTACTGATTTAATCTTGTTTTATCTTTTGAACATATATTTGAACTGTTTAGCTTTTCTTTCAATAAATTATGGTTAAATGCTTAATGTTTCTATTATTATCTTTACACTTTGATTTCATTTATTAAACTCATTGCGAAATATTCGTGCTTGGTTTGCCCTGTTTCTGTTATAGTGTGATTTATCCATTCACTGAGATGTGGTGATCTCACCCCTCTTCTGTTTCCTCCCCACAGATAGTCAAAGAGACTTTGATCCAGCTACAGCTTCGTAGGAGGCTGAAGATAGCGTTGGTGAGCCCCAGTTTGGGTAAGACTCTTTTATACTGTTTGTTTAGTTTAGTTTATGTCTAGTGTACCTCCATGAACATACAGGCAGGATCCTCACTTCTTGCGTATTTTGATGTGTTGTTTGAAAAAATAGTTTTATGTTTTACAACGATGTTTGTATTATGAGGCCATGGGTCAAGTTGAATCACAGATGTTGGATTCATGAGATATATATATATATATATATATATATATATATATATATATATATATATATATATATATAGACACACACACACACACACACACAATATTTTCTTATATTGGATGTGGCATATGTGGCCAGTTATATTTATTATGTACTCTGGATTGTATGCTGGATGTTTGTGCAAGCTATGTGTTAGGATTGCGGCTAAGGGGAAACCCTTATGCCGTGCCGGTCATGTGTTCCATCTTTTGGGTCCGTGACAGAGTGGTATCAGAGCTTTAGGTTTTCCTGTGTTCATAGAGTAACGAACCTTGAGTATGGGTATGAATCCGGACATGCTTATACTCACTGTGCTGCTAAAGGGTTTCGATAGGATATTGTCCTTTTGTTCAAGTAAGTCAGTTTATAGTATGCTATGTTGGCATGGTTAAGTGACGGTTGGGCTATCTCTGTTTTATAGCGAGATTCTAGTTATATGAGATGTTATATGCCTTCCCTTGCTGTGTGCTTGGGAAAAGACCCATACAGAGTCTCTTCGCGTGTCCTCTTGGATGGTAGTAGGGCAAACCTCAGCGGAATGCTGAGTTTAGGCAAATCATATACCACCAAGGTATGGAAGGGGTCAAACTCTGGTATGATGGTTTCTGAATGTGACATCCGTTATACTCGGTTGTCTAGATATGGTAGATTGTGATGTGATATTGAGAATGAATTTGTTGGCATTATGTCATGTCATTTTGAAATGTCACTAGAAGGTGATTAAATTCAATATTCTTGGAGAATTTTCTCTCTTGATACAAAAAAATTTTAGTGAGATACCCAGTAACCTAATATCTGCTTTAACAGTCTATAAGTGATTACAAAAAGGTGCCAAGGATAGTTGGCAGTGGTGAGAGATGCTGATATAAAGTATACCACTGTAAATCAAGTTCCAGTGATTAGAGAATTTTATGATATAATTCCTGAAGAATTGCCAGGATTACCCCAAAATAATAAATAGAATTTGGTATTGATTTATTTCCTGGCCAGCGTCTATATTTCCATATAAAATGGCACCCACTGAACTTAAAGAACTGAAAAAGAAATAGTTACAAGACATGTTAGACAAGGGATTTAAAAGCCCTAGTACTTTTATTTGGAGTGCTCCAGTATATGTATCACTATGATTATACATAGATTATAGATAGTTGAATAAAGTGACAATGTGGAATAAATACTCATTACCTCGTATAGATGATCTATTTGATCAGTTAGAAAGTGCTCAACATTTTTTTAAAAAAAATTTAACTTGATTTGATATTTAGATATCATCAATTAAGGATAAGAGAATAGGATATTAAAAAAAAAATTTCTTTCAAGATTCGGCATGGACACTATGAGTTTATAGTTATGTCATTTGAATTGACAAATGCCCCAGCTACATTCATAGAGTTAATGAATAAGTAATTAAGCCATCCCTAAATCAAGTTGTTATTATATTTATTGATAATATAATAGAATATTTCAAGAGTTCAGAGGATCATAAGCAATATTTAAAGATAGTATTACAAACTCCAAGGGAGTATCAGCTATATGCTAAGTTCTCAAAATATGAATTTTGACTTATTAATAGTACTTTCTTAAGTTATGTGGCTAGCAAGATGGTATCCAAGATAACCCTAAGAAAGTAAAAGTGGGTCCACATCTTGCTACAGTTACAGATGAAGATCCAAGTCCAATTTGCGCTTTCTGCTATTGTCTGCCGTCCATTCTATTTGAGCAATAGTTAGATCAGGTACATGAACATATGCTTGTAAGGCATCAATCAACTCCTCAGCATTTGAAGCCGAGATGAGAATTCGTTGTGCTGAGTGTGGGATAAACTTCTGTTCCACAGTTTGATCTAGAAAAGACAACAAACCATCAAAGAAGTGATTAACATTTAACAAACCTATCGGTTTGTGATGCATATTCAGTTGTGCCCAAGAGACTATTTGGAAAATCTCCTCTAAAGTACCAAAACCACCTGGTAAGGCAATGAAGGCGTCAGCATTACTCATTATCTAGCCATGCGTTCATGCATGGAAGCTACTCTATATTCTTCTCCAATTGTTTTCCCTATGTTGCTGGATGCAGCTAGAGCTGTAGGAATAATACCTAGAATTTGGCATCCTCCTACATGTGCAGCTGTAGCCACACACCCCATTAACCCACAGTTACCTCCACCTTAGACTAGATGAATTTTTTTTCTGGCCAGCACCATATCCAGGTTTTGTGCTGCTTTCACATATTCCCCATCTTTTTCAGGACTGGAACCACAAAAGACACAGATATTTCGAAACTGACGGAATGCTGTTCCCTCCATAATTGTTCTTACCTTAACTTTGAGTATAGACAAAGATACTAATGTAAGTATTTATTGAACTCAGAGATATTTATACTAGCTATGCGAATAGGCCGGATATTATTAGAACAGCTATGTGAGTGATTGGTGGATATCAGCTAAATTAAAGGTAAAAAAAAACGGCAAGCATGTATATGTACAGTAGTTATGACTGTGACCCATATTAAGCACATAAAGAGCATAAGATAAGATATCACCAGAAATTTGTCTTTTTCTTGTTGTCTTTGATGAAGCATTGATGTTTTGATTTTTGTAGAAAAGTTGTAGGTAATAGCCGTCATTGTAAAAAAAAGAAGAAAAAGAAAAAGAGTGAAAATGCAAACCAATTAATTGTTGAAGAGGAACAATCAAATGGTTTATTTTGTTTTCTCAATGTTTTTACCAGTCGACTATTGGTTTATAAGTCGATTAGCTATTTTGAGAAATTTTAATTTGGACTGGTTATTTACAATTGATTGATTATATATATTTTGAAGCAACCAACTGCATCCTACCAGTTAACTATGTGCTCTTGTTATTCACAGACTTTATAGGCTCAGAAATATATTTTTTCCATATGATATGCTTCCGTCGAATAATAATATCTTTGAATTAAATTTTGGCACATATATTCAAAATTTGCGGCCACTGATTGCGGCCACCGATTTTCGTCGAAATAGCAGCTAAATTTTGTTTACAGATTTTCAAGAAATACGGCCACCGATTTTAATTTCCTGTCAATATTTTTGTCCAAATTTCTGACTTCCTGTTTTGGCACCATGCTCTATTACGTGTTTCGTATTTTCTGCTACATTGTCCTACATTAATATTTGACATTAAATGCAAGATTCTTTTTCCTTACTATAAGGAGGGTTAATTTCTAATCTATGGAACTCAATTATTATGGTGTTCAACTTATTAGTAGATTAAAGTAATAGGAATTTTGAAAAGAATAGATGGATGATGATCTAATGGTGCTTTGACGAATGTAATCAAAGGAATTAACGGTGTTGAAGTTTCTGAGGAGTAAAGTTTGGAAAGTAAGATTTAAGTTAATATCGAAATTTTTAATTTGGAAACATGGAGGATATTTTGAAAATCATCTCCGAAAATAATGTAAGTAATCAATATATTTGTGTTAAAGGTTTAAATCGAATTTAGTATTTAATATGTGAATTATGTTGAGATTGGAAATTCACGTATGAATAATTGTTGAGAAAAGAGATTTCAGAAGAAGTCATAGATTGTAAATATGGATAAACCGAGGTAATAAGGATATACTGAGATATAAAAAAAATGGTACTAGTATAATGGTAAAAAGAAGATACAAGTGAAATTTTTCATTGGTGGGTATGTTGACAAATACGAATTGAATATATTATCTCAAGAGAGTTAGTCAGGAAGTCTAAAGATCTTTATTAGATTATAGTATGACTGATACTAAATTTAAATGATGTGTTTATATATTAGAAGTTATGCTTTAAGTATCTTTATATTATTGTGGTGAAAGTTGGGAGAAATTAGTTGTCTTTAGTTGAACTTGCTCATAGCAGTAATTATCATGCCAATATACAATGGCATCATTTGAAGTTTTACATGAACATCATAGGTTTCTTAATATGTGAGTGAATTGAGAAAAGTTAAACTTTGGAAATCTAATTTGGAATAACATGCAATAGATAAAATATGACTTATCTAAATTGATGATGCTAACTTGGAGAGCATGCTTCAAGCATATGTTTTTGAGATTGGTAGGAGATTCTTTAGCAGAATCAGTCTATAATAAAATGATATTAGAAGATTTAAGCTTTATGTAAGAGGTGTTACAAATGTTCTGTTAAATGACTCAGTGGAGTTATATTTATTATAAGATGTCATTGATAAAGTGAAAATTGATTAGAAAAAAAATACAAGTAACTCAATATTAGTCAAAAGTCTATAAGGACTATAAATGTTGGAATACTAGGAATTATCAGTTGGTGACCACATATTCTTTAATGACTCACCAATGGAAGAGGTAATGAGGTTTTGAAAGAAATGGAAGTTACCCTCTCGGTATATAGAATTATTTGAATTCTTGATAGGATCAGTTCAGTGGCTTATTGTTTGACTTTACCTCTTAAATTGGGTAATGTCCATCCAGTTTTTTTTTCATATGTCTATGCTAAGGAAATATTTACCGTATTCTACACATGTTATACAGTGTCCATAGATTCAGTTATAGAAAGATTTAACCCATGAGGAATAACCAGTAGCAATAGTGGTCAGACAAATAAAGAAGTTACGGTCAAAAGAAATACCTACAGTAAAAGTGATATAGAAAAATCATTCTTCTGAGAAAACTACTTGGGAAAGAGAGGAGGATATACGCGCTAGATATTTGCATTTATTTGAACAATGAGATTAGTATTTATCTGCAACTATGGTGATGAAATTCGGGGACCGAATTTCTTTAAGGGGGAAAGAATGTAATAACCGTAAAATTTAACAAAAATTCCAATTAAAGGAAATTTAGAATAAAAGAGAGAATTTTGACAATAGAGATAAGAACCGTAGAAAATATGTATATTTATTACATGGATTAAAGAATTACAAAAGAAATATGAGAATTTATGTTTTGGCGCACTATAAGCAAATATATTTTTATTTATGTAGAAATGATTATGATTTGTTAAAAGTAAGTGGACTTTTAAGTAAAAGAAGTATTGTGTTGCTTAAAATAATTATACCAGCCTCCATTGAATTTTTATGGTATTTTTAGAAATATTCTTTCTTTTAATATGAATAAAGATATTTGTTTTGAAATTTTTTTTATTATGATGTTTATCAAGAAAAATCGTGATTTAAGAATTTAACTAAAGATTTGCGAAAATGGAAATTTTTAGGAATTTTTGGGATATTTTAAGATAAAAAACGGAATTTATATGAATTTTTATAAAAGGAAATCTAATTATTAATTATTTAATAATTATAAAAAAAAATATAATTTTTTTTTTCAGAAACCATAAAATGAGAAACCGGGGGCGACGAATTCGAAGAAGAAGAAAACGAAAAAAATGCATAGTGCTGCATAGTGAGTGAATAGTGACTTCAAATCTTTTCTCTCGATTTGAAGTATCAATTGGCTTTCGGTATCAAAACTGAAAGTGTTATTGGATTCAGGACGAAGAGTACTTCAGTTTTGACCTATCAGTTTTTCAAATCAATCGTTGAATCGCCGTAGATTTGAAGTAGAAAATTTCGGTAAAAAGGTAAATTCTGAAAAACCTTACTTAGAAACTTCTAATTAGAAATCTGACTCCGTAGATGGATTCAGAAACTAGATAAATATTAGGATATGAAATTGTTTTGTTGATTCGGTAAAATTTTTGTGACGGTGAATAGTTTTTTCTAACAGTGAATAGTGGCAGTGAATAGTATTTTTCGGCAATGAATAATACCCAAGCTCATATAAGGTTTTTGGACCTTCCAGACTCGATTTTGGGGTTTGTTTTACCGAATTCAGACCAGAAACGGGGATTTTAGGGCTGTCCAATCTGGAGCCCTTACCTGTGAGTGGGTTTTTCATACTATAACGCATGTTTTACGAATTCAGTTTATAACTCTTTCTCGTATGATTTTAACTAGTTTGAATGTATGTTAAATTGTTTTACCGCTTTGAAAATCAATATGTTCCAACCATGTTAAAAGTTATAAATTTAAATCCTAGTTGAACTCTAGGTATGCAGGGCAAGCATCTAGGCTGATAATTCTCCATTTGAGCTAGATTTATAGAAATGCGAATTTAGTCATAAAAATGAACTAAGTTAGCCATGAAATGATTTGATGCATGATGAGCATCTATGTGACGTCTACGAACGATCTATGTTTAAAAGGGAAAGTTTATGATTATAAAGGTCTCCATGGGAATTCATGGATGCGATATATTTTAGAACGGAATTTTATGCATGAAAAGAGTTAGATGGAGAATTATAGCTTTATTGTAATGTTATTGAAATGTTTTACTTTAAACTCTTTGAATAGCATATTTCACATGTTTTCTATTGGAGGGACCCTTTTAGATCACTGTTAGCTAGCCGCAGGGAGTGCTAGCCCTGGTGCACCATGGTCATGCGAAGGCTTCGGCCTAGGATACTGTGACGGGCATATGACTGCCTAAGACACATGGATTTAGGGTGGACTTATGTCTACGCCTACAGTGATTACCATACCCTTGTTGTGTGCTTGGGGGATTTAGGGTGGACTTATGTCTATGCCTACAGTGATTACCCTACCCTTGCTGTGTGCTTGGGGGAGATGATAGATCTGTTAGGAAAGACCTCCAATAAATTAGTGCATTTTTTTTAAAGATTAAATATTTCTAAACAATCTCATTCATCATTGTTATTGCATAAATAACTTCATTTATTACTTACCATGCATAATTGATTTGCTCTACTGTTACTGATTTAATCTTGTTTTATCTTTTGAACATACATTTGAACTGTTTAGCTTTTATTTCAATAAATTATGGTTAAATGCTTAATGTTTCTATTATTATCTTTACACTTTGATTTCATTTATTAAATTCATTGCGAAACATTCGTACTTGGTTTGCCCTGTTTCTGTTATAGTGTGATTTATCAATTCACTGAGATGTGGTGATCTCACTCCTCTTCTGTTTTCTCCCCACAGATAGTCAAAGAGACTTTGATCCAGCTACAGCTTCGTAGGAGGCTGAAAATAGCGTTGGTGAGCCCCAGTTTGGGCAAGACTCTTTTGTACTGTTTGTTTAGTTTAGTTTATGTCTAGTGTACCTCTATGAACATACAGGCAGGATCCTCGCTTCTTGCGTATTTTGATGTGTTGTTTGGAAAAATAGTTTTATGTTTTACAACAATATTTGTATTATGAGGTCATGGGGCAAGTTGAATCACAGATGTTAGATTCATGAGATATATATATATATATATATACACACACAATATTTTCTTATATTGGATGTGGCATATGTGGATAGTTATATTTATTATGTACTCTGGATTGTATGTTGGATGTTTGTGCATGCTATGTGTTAGGCTTGCGGTTAGGGAGAAAATTTTATGCCGTGCCGGTCATGTGTTCCATCATTTGGGGCCGTGACATTTATGGTTTATACCAATCCAATCTTTCCTCTTTAGAAACTTGAAGAAATGAACAAGCTGGCCGGGTCCTCATCTCCATTTTCATCCTCCATCTCATCATCATCAAATCATCATTCTCCTCAACCCCCCCATCTTTCCATTTCCATTATAGGATAATAACGAATATTTATAAGAAATTGTCTTTTGCTTACTCTAGCACTACCCTCACCTTCCATTCCTAGCAAAATAGTAAGGTTTTCTCTCTGTCTCTCTCTCTCTTGCATTAGAGAACTCTCCTTCTCCTTCTTTCCATGTCTCCTCTACGACCTGCACCTTCTCTACTTCACCAGGGGGCTTCTTTAATGCATTCTCATCATCTCATGGTTACCTCCACCAAGCCTTGACTTTATTATTACTTTGTGCCAAAAGTTCTACTTCTTCCCTAGAAAGCTCGCGAGAGCTTTCTTTGAAGCAGCCATTTTTTAATTAGATAGATATGATATACCATCATATAAACAAGCATGAAAATCGAAAGTCATGGATGTCGTTTGGCATGAAAAATTGTAAATAGGCATCCCCACTGGTTTCCTCACTCAAATGTCAAATTACCAAAATGCTCTCCACATATTGGAATCTATGTGACAGAGTGTTGGGGTGGGGGTGTTCAACCCTTTCTTTCGTCCTTGCTCAATGTCCTCCATGACATCGCAGCATTTTATTTTACATAATTCAAGCTTTTAAACTTAATTTCTCACAATTTATACAAGTATGTCACTGCGTTTAAGATTTATGATCTGTGCTTATGGAAAAACAAAAACCCTAAAGTATTTTCATTGAACCTTCATAAAAAACATAGATTCCAATAAAAAAGTTAGGTCTTAAATCTTAAGAATTTTTTCATGATTTTATAAAAAAATAAAAATGTTGATTTATAGATCCAATATAGAAAGCTCTAATTCCATGTGTAAGATTTTTTTTATATAAATTGTATTGAATCTATAAGAATAAAATAAACAACTATAAATAATATATATATATATATATATATATATATATATATATATATATATATATATATATATATATATATATATATATATATATATATATATATATATATATATATATATACCTTTGGCATGTGTTGTTGAATAATTTGTAAAGTATTCAAGTGTTATGCTTAGATTAAATCTTTTTTTTTAATCTTCTCTTACTAAATGTTTTGATGGGAGAGACAAGTTTAAATGTAGATTGAAAAGAGGGCTTAGACTTAAGTTATTTTAATGCATAGACTAACAATTATTTATTAATTATAAATAATCAGTTTATTCATCTTTATTTTATCCATTTTCATATGTACTAATTAAAGTTATAAAGTAAAATATATTCAATTAATTACTTATTAATAGGTATCCACTTTCACCATCCCAACGTTATGTCTGGTCAGTTTGCAAGAGGACAACTTGATCTCAAAGAGATCTAAAACACCATCCTCTTGATTAACTTCTCTGATTTCCTTTTTATCATTTATTAATTATATTTCGAATTTTCGACTCTGTTTCTATTTTTTTTTTAAAAATTGATTTTACATAAAAATATGAGCTTTTACTTTCTAACTGTGAAACAAATTTGATTTTCAGTGGATAAGAAAAATTATAAAACCAAATATATTATTCCGTGAAGTAATAGAAATATTGTCTTCGATTCAGTTATTCACAACATTCTACTTTGGTCTATACATTATTTTTCAATTTATTCATTCAATTTTTTATATTTAATTCTCTTAATTAAGTTATCTTATTTTAAAAAAATCATTATATTAACTCATTAATAAATATTTTACAAATTTATTTTACTTGTTAAATACAAGAACTTACATAAATTATATATTTCATCATTTATTTTTCTTCACTAACTTGGTAAGGGCAAATTACCTATGTATTTGACGCGAATAATTGGTAGTGAGGCAGGGATAAACTCGAAGAGTACCAGGGTACATGATGTCGTAATACCGAAGCATTACAGGTGGCATTTTTAATTGTAAGGAAAGAAAACACGACCTCACATTGAGACCCCCTCGCTGCCCATTTTGTCCTCGAATGTGCGGTCTACTAGTCCCCCTTACCCTTGAGACTTTATGCTGACAAGGAAACCATCTTTCGTTGGGTGCTTCTTTGTTTTTTTTTTTTAATCACCAACAGTCCACAAAAGGAAAGAAAACAAGAAGGGGGTCCGACTTCCGACACTCTAAAAGGGGAAACTAAATTTACTGACAAACAAAAGTTGTGGCCAATTACTTTCTTTCCTTTATCAGTAATGACTACTGTTTAACTTCTTGGGTTGATTTCAGATTCTTGTTTAAGGCCCTTCTATTTCCTTTTCTAGATAATTAAACCCCTTTCATCTTTTTCTTTTCCTACAATTTTCTCTACTCTCCCCCCTTTCTTTCTCCTTTTTGCTTAATACTTGGTGTCTACAGTAAGATTCATCAGCCTATTCTGATTTAGATCCATCTTAATTTGTTCTTCATCAAGGTTTCTCCTTAATTTCTCTCCTTTGACCCGCAAACAATTTTCTGTAATAGTGAATTGGATCTGATAATTTTGATGATAAGGCAGCATTCTTTTCTTCATCTGAAACTATAATTTCTTTCTCTCTGGTTTATCCTAAGTTTTGGTTAATTATTGTTTAGGGAAATGACGAGACAGAAGATAGAAATCAAGAAGATCGATAACATAACAGCGAGGCAGGTGGCATTTTCTAAGAGGAGAAAAGGGCTTTTCAAGAAGGCTAAGGAGCTTTCAACTCTCTGTGATGCTGAGATAGCTCTCATAGTGTTTTCTGCTACTGGCAAACACTTTGAATATTCTAGCTCAAGGTCTTATTCTCTCCCTCTCTATCTGTCTCTTGACTCTTTTATTTTCCACCATCTTTCTTCTAATAAAGAAAGTTCTCTAATTAAGGTTTTCAATTCTCATTCATTCTCTGCTATATCAGTAATAAAGTATTTAGGCCTTTAGCTCATCATTCTAGACAAACATGAGGATGACTAGAAACGTGCTCGAGAATCTCAATATTTTTTGTAAAACACTGTTTTCAATCCTTATGGATTTGATAACTCTTTCTTTTCTTAAAACAAAAAGAAAAGAATAATAATAATGATAATAATACTCCCATTTATAATAATAAAGTAACAAAAGAGGGGGAAACAAAAAACTTGATGCCAGTCTGCAACTTATTTTGTAGACGTTACAGCTTGGCTAGTTTGCTTCCCGTATTTAGCTTATAGTTTTGCTGAAACATCAATTTCCTAGATTTTGATTTGGATATATATGTGCGTGCGCGCACTAGTAAATGTATATCTTACTTTGTGTCATAATTTGTTTAACAACCAAATAAAACCTTAATGGATTTGAAAATATTATAGTTTCTTATTTATTATCATAAACAACAGTTAACCAATGAGGTCTTGTCACAGTTCTTATTCCATGCCTAACATTCCTGCATATATCTTGTCAGTATTTAAATAAATGTTTATCAGTTTTTCATTTTGTAGTAGAGTAATACAAATATAGGCCACTATAAATAAATGTTTTTACAAGCATAAGAGTAACATGCACAAAGTTTGCAAAAGAGTCATGAGAGTATTTAAATCAAACTGGATAAATAAATGCATAGTGAGTAAAAATAACAGAGAAATTTATTTCTGGATGTTCATTTGGAGACTGTAGTAACCCAAAAGAGTGGCACTTGTGAATAAATGGAAGAGATTGCTGATTATTACTTTTTTCCGGGAATGTAAATATATATTGGACAACTCCCAAATAGGGGCTCGACCAACTCGAATTAATTCGATTGAAACTGATAAAATATAGTTATTTTGAGTGGATTGAATCGGATTGATAGGTTTAATCGGATGAGATTTTTTAAAAAAAATCGGGTTCATTGGTTCAGGTAACTCGATTTGACTAACTAGCTTAAATTTTAATTTTCAGAGGTAAAACAACGTGGTGATTGTAGCTTAATGGTGAAAACTCCACATTGTGGCCTTGGCATCCCGATCTTGAGTCCTAGCAGCCATTGCTTCTCCCTTCATTTTTTTTATTACAAAAGAAATTTAAAACTAAAATGACGTCGTTTTTCTTTGGCTATATAATTATACTCAGCTTGAAATCCTCAGCCTCTTGAGTGTCAAACCTTCCTCACCTCCAGAAACCCTCGGCTTCTCAACCATCAATCACATTCACTCTTCTACTCAGAGAAATCCATGGTCTCTTCTCGATCCCTCTTTGCCTCTAGTCATCACAAACCCTTGTCTCTCCTCTTGTCTCATCTCTATCTCCATCTCCTATTTTTGTCTCATCTCTCCTATATTATCAGTTTCAAAGACTTTCAATGATGTTGTTTTCAGCGTTTGTCACTGTAAAATAAAGTCACTTTGCTCACTCTTGTTACTGTGAGTTTTCATATGGTGTATTAGTTACTCTAGCTTGTTTTATGAAATTTATATCATCTGATTTGGAGTTTGATCATAGCTTATTGTTAATACTTCATTGTTCAATTTCATTGGTCAATTTATAAATAGGCATTATTTCAGTTAACCCCATTTTCCCTTTTCCCTTTCTTTTTTATACAATGCATTAGGATTTTGTTTCAATCAATTTTGGGTGACCCACCTAAACCTGCTCGAAACATATAGAACCCGACCAAACCAGTGTAAGTATGGTCATCCAAGATCATGGTTGGGTTCAGATGAATTTTTGCAACTTGACCACTGTTCGGTTAGGTTGCGTTTATGCCACAACCCGACCAAATCTCTACTCACAAAGCATACTCTCTTTCTTTATCTTTCTCTTTCTTTGTGTGTCCTAGAAAAAGTAGGGCTTGTGAAGCAAAATACTTCCCCGTTTCCAATTATTTATATAGGATAGTGTGGTTGAATATATTATTGGAGTCGAACTAAAATCTCACCTATATTAACTTTGGTTTCATCAGTTATTTGCTTTTGAATTTATCATCATTTTAAGATTTAATTAATGTAAAAAAGGTTACTAATTGATGTGCCAAATTAGAAGTTTTTAGGTTACTAGCTAGCTCTATATCATCCAGGTAATAACCTCAGAGAGCTCATACCTATAGTTATAAATCATTGTCCATGAAATTTAAAACATTTTGGAGCAGAGCATTTGTGTACAGGACTTTGGTTAGTTTCCATTTCTATAGAAGAATTACGATTAGAGCCAGCTGCACTATAAGGTAACTTCACAGTAACTTTAATTTATATGATTGATATATCTTTTACTTATTTTTTATTATCTCTCGAAGTTCTGTGAAAATGCCTATCACTGTGGGCATTTGAAAGAGAACATATGGGACAATAAGAGTTAGAAATATCTGATGAATTTATAATTAAACGCATAATTTAAGAGAATTGGGCTTCTGAAAAGTTTGCCTTGCATTTTATGGAATAAAGTCTAAGTGGGTAACCAATGATGAGAAAATTAATGATTTAGATTTTGATAATTACCTTTGAATGTGTGAAAATTAGTTTCTTTGATTTTTTTCATCAACTGTTAACTTCTTGCACTTTACTCTCTAAAGTGCATGATATTAACATGGTAGGTACGTATATGCAATACTGCTATCATTCTATACTGGAACTTCAAGTACTAATGATACTATAATGGTAGTTAAGTTTCTTTAGCATTTTGTTCAAATTTTGTAGCAAAACAGAACAGGAATAAAAGAATTTAATTTGAATCTACTATATTTTTGCTTTCTCTAGCATGAAGCAGGTAATTGAAAGACGTTATCTGCACTCAGACATTGACAGATTAGACCATCCATCTATTGAATTGCAGGTAACTTTTTTTTAGGGCATTCAAATGAAAGTAGATGAATTCATTATGTTTATAGAACTGAACCACAATGAGGAAGCAAGTTCGTTATACAATAAATGAATAAAGTTCATGCTTTTATAGCTTTCCCTATATCCACCATGTCCATACTTATAACTTTTAGAGTAAATAATTGTTTTGGTCTTTGAAAGATATACACATTCTCAATTTGATCCCTTAAAGTTTTACTTTCTCAATTTAATCTTCTAAAGACTATCTTTTCTTCAAAAACTTCCTCACATTCACCTTATTAGTAGATATTTAATGAATTTTCTTGTTTGAATTAACCGGGAATTTATATAGCTAAGTCTAGATGTGGGTTTGGTAAGTTTTCTATTTAATCAGTGAAGTAAATTTGTTAAATTTTGTAATTACGCTTTTGAAGAGGGGATATTTTTTTATTAAATTGAAAAAGTGAAACTTTAAAGGATCAAATTAAGAAAAGATGTATATTTTATGGATCAAAATAGCAATTCACTCTAATTTTTAAATGAAAGAAGTTTCAATTCTTTCTCGTAGAAATGCAGAAAATATATAGAATGAGAATTGTACATATCGTTGACTTTGCCTAACTGGAAATTCCAAAGAAACGAATATGAATCTCTTGGAAATTTATGAATATGTAGACTGAGATTGACACCTACAACATGCTGCGCAAGGAAGAAGCCAATAAGACTCACGAACTGAGGTAGGTATATATATACTGTGCAGCGCTGTTATTTTGTGTCTTCTAAATGAATGAACCTACAATATTGTATCACTGAGGCATGGCTCTATGAACCTTTAACAGGCAGTTGAAGGGGGAAAAGCTGCAAGGATTGAGTACAAAAGAATTACAGAAGCTAGAGGACCTTCTAGAAACAAGTCTGAGCTGTGTTACAAAAGCAAAGGTTTGCACTTTTCCCCCTTCTATACTGCATTCTTCTTTATATTTTGATATATGAAGGAATTGCATCCTAAGAAAGTGTTTGGTTTGCGGAATCAAAGATTATTGGGAATCGCAGAATCAAAGATTGTTGAGAATAAGCACATTCTTGAGAATGTGATTCTTGGAATCACATTTTCGGAAATATAACATTTTGTATTTGGTTTATAACAAATATTCTTGGGAATATTTTACTACATTCCTCAGAATCTAACTTTCTCATGCATGGTTCACATGTTTGACAATTTTTCAAAATTACCTCTATTAAATTTTAACATATAAGAAGGATAAAATACATGTGTAATTAAATTAAAATATTAAAAAATAGAAAAGATAAAATACATGTTAGAGTTTAGGATTTTAGGGTTTAGGGTTTGAAATTTAAGGTTTAGTATTTTAAGGTTTAGAGTTTAAGGATTTAGGGATTTTGTGCTTGGAGTTTGGAGTTTAAAGTTTAGCTAAGAGGGCAAGATGGTTTCGGGTTTGGGTTTTAAAGTTTTGGGATTTAGGGTTTGGGTTTGGAATTTGGGGTTTGAAATTTAGAGTTTAAGATTTAGGTTAAGAAGGCAAGAGGGTAAAAATGTCTTTTAACTGTAAAAAACTTATTCCCACCCCATGGGAATAAGACATTCCCACCTCCTTCCGTGAGAATAAAATATGGGAATATATGGCTATATATTCTCATGTTTTATTCTTGGGATGTTATATTCTCAAGAATGTTTTTTTAAAACTTGAACCAAATATGGGAATATCATTCCCGAGAATCCTATTTTCAATATGAACCAAATTACGTTAAAGGTATATTTGGTAGTTGGGAGGAAAAGGGATAAGAAGGAATCCAAGGAAAATGAAAGGGAAGAGATGGGAGAGGTAGGAAGGGTTAAATGATAATTTTTCTTCCCTTTATTTGGATGTTTAAAATTAACAAGGTAATAAGTTAAAAAAATTTAACAAAAGAAAATATCTAATCATAATCTATTTTTTAAAAAGTTTTTTAATGATTCAAATGATTAGTTATAATATTTTGGTTTATTAATATGTATTTTTAAGAAATAATGAATAATATAATACTTAAATTGGAGTAACTTAAAATTATAAAGAAACGAGGAGTTTAGAAGGTTAGTTGAAAATCCTTCATTCTCCTCTGCTCCTTGTAACAAACTCCTATACAAGAGTATCCCTTCTCTTCCCCTTCACTATCCCTTGGACCGAGGAGAGTGGAGGAAAAGGGGAAGAGAGGGAATGTTTGATTTACTCCTTTCCATTGCTTGGAAATTTATTATCAAGGGAGGAGAATGAAAGATTATTCGCTAACTTTTTAAATCCTCCACTCTTCATATGTCTGAGTTTCTCCAATTTAGAGGATTTTCAAGGAGAAATCAATAATTAAGAATTCTTATTCATTATTTTTTAAAATTGTAATGTCAAAAAACCAAATTATTGTAACTAATCATTTTAATAAAAAGATTAATTTTTAAGAATAGATTATAAGTAATTATTTTTTATTATTTAATTTTTTATTATCTTATTTAAGTCTAAACATTCCAAGAAAGGAAAGAAAATTATTATTTAATAATTTATTTCCCTCTTTTGTTGCCCTTTCTTTCTCTTTCAGATTCCTTCTCTTCTCTTTCTCTACAAACTATGAAACATACTAAGGGCCAAGATTTATACATTTGATTATTGTTTAGTAGAATCATCTTGCTGCTATAGAGAACTTGGTATGATCTGCATTAAACAGACGGTACTTTTATGTGTTTTTCAGGATGCAATAATCATAAAAGAGATCAGTGCTCTCAAGAGAAAGGTCTAACACATGCCAAACTTAACTTTTAAAGTCTCATATTTTCTTTGATATCACTTCATGAAGCTTGAGAAGAAAAATGATCACAAATATATATAGGATTGAACGGTGATTTTTTTTTTTGGGTGTGATATATGAAGAATTATTAAACTCACTTTGTTAGTTCTTGATTAACTTGACTAGTTTTCAACCATCAAGTGTGTGTGTGTTTGTATATAGGCATACGGATTTGGGTCCTCTAGAATATACTAGAGTACAAGTGGTGAACCCTTAATGAAAAAATTTATGATTCAAATTTTAATAAAGTACACCTGAGAACCGCCTATGAATCTATATAAATAATTTTTTTTTTCATCATGGTTATGTACATGCACTTTATTCTCTAAAGTGGAAAGTGTACTCTTAAAAGAGTCAGATCTCGCACTGGGTGTACCTTAGCATTTAGTTATATGAATCACTAATTAGTACACCATTTAAGAATCACAATAAACTAAATACATGAAGATTGAACATATAATTGACCAAATTTGGCTGCTCCCCCCAACCCGCCCCAAAAAAAAAAAAAGCGAAAAAGTATCTACAGATTACTGAAATTTCTCCATATACTGCCTTATAAAAAAACTATGAATTGAAGATTTCCGGATTTATAGGTCTGAAGGCCAAAATTGTCTTGGGTTGTTTGGCAAAGTGGGCCGGGTTTTGGAATAAATAATTTGAAGTTTCCTAGAGGTCTATGATCAGCATGTGCCTATATGATAGTTCTTGCATTTAGAATTGATTATAATAAATTTATGAAGTATTAAGAAAGACTCTAATTAGATGCGAATGAAGGTTGTGACCAAAAGAAAGAAAGAGAGCGAACAAAGGATTTTTCGCTTCAAGAAAATGCCCTTCCTCTATGCTCTAACAGTGTGATTTAGAAAAATTGAAACATTTTGCCCTTTTGATGTATGCTAGGGAACAC
Source organism: Gleditsia sinensis (assembly GCA_037074535.1). Classification (NCBI taxonomy): domain Eukaryota; kingdom Viridiplantae; phylum Streptophyta; class Magnoliopsida; order Fabales; family Fabaceae; genus Gleditsia; species Gleditsia sinensis. Next base: position 71,671,799 of record CM073465.1, read on the forward strand.
AACACCAAATCGAGTAGTCCATAGTAATTCTAAGTTGTAGAGCTACATTATTCCACAAAACTATAAGGTAATTGAGGGGTGAAATTAGGGTAGGAATTTTAGGTTTGACCTGCATGTCATTGAAAAAATCTCCTTAATTAATTTTGTTAAAATTCATCTGATCAATAAAATAGGAAAGGCTCAGAGGATTATTAGAATTTTGGTGGTAACAATCCCTAATCCTTATCTATTCCATAAGAAATAATATTTTATTACTATAATGATCTCTCACTGCTCTCACGTACAATGCTACTTTTTACTGTCCACGCAGGAAATCCAGCTGATGGAAGAGAACCAGCAATTGAAGCAGCAGGTGATGGGTATTAAAGTTTTGGCATATAAATTCTATGTTTCTGTTGTTTCAGACGGTGGGAAGAACATCTCAAAAGATGGAAACTCTGTTTTTAGGTTAAGAGCCCTGCACATGAACGAGGTCTTTCATCTGAGTCAGCCAATATTGGAAGCACATCTGATCCTCCTCAAGACTATGATAGTACAGACACCTCTCTCAAATTGGGGTTAGTTTAATAATAATTATATTTATTGAATTTTCTTATAGAAAAGTATTTAGGTAAAATTTTTTAAGTATTTGCAATGATCAAGTTCTCTATTAGAGTTATGGTATGTGACATCTTTTTATAACTTAGGGTCATATTATAGTTTCTTTAAAAAGCACACCAAGTTTAAGTGCTTGTTTGGCCGTACTTTTAATTTCATCTTTTCATATTGCCTTTTTTTTACAAGTTGAGTTTTGGAAAAAGGGCTTTAACAAAAAGCAAAAAGTGTTTGGCCAAATTATTTCATAAGCATTTTTATTAATGTCATTAGTATTTCGTCAATCTCTTATAAAATTGTTTTTCATTGTCAAATCACTAAAAAGGTTATGTTTAGAGATAATTTTTTAATCCATACTATTTGAATAGAAAAATAATTTTAAAAATTATTATAAATTAATTTACTTATTATAAAACTTTTATTATATACAAATATAGAATATATATATATATATTTATTTATTTATTTATTTATTTATTTATTCAAAATATTAATTATAAAAAAATTTATCAATCAGAATAATAAAATTTTACAATAAAATATTTTAACTTAAAAAAGGTTTAATTAGTAAAGTTTTATTCATTTAGATGAGGGTATTAAAAAAAGATAAAGTTGGATAGTTTAGTAATTTTTAATTTTAGGTGAGGATATTTTTATTCTAATAAAATTAATTTTCTATTTCTGTTTCAAAGGTGAAGCTCTAAATCCGTACTTGTCCATTTCAGCATAAAAATAGATTGTCAAACAAGATCAAAATGTAAAAGAAACGTTTTTAAAAAAACAAGCGGCTTTTTTAATATATATATATATATATATATATATATATATATATATATATATATATATAATAGAAGTTAGGCCAAACAGGCTCTTCTATTAAAAAAAATCTAATTATAAATACCTTAAAAACTATAGCTAAGTTTTTCCATTTTTGATAAATATGAAAATTCAAGAATTTGCTTTCGATTCTCATGATATAACTATATAAATAGTGGTAGCATTGGGATTATATTGGATGGCTTGGTTTTAGAAACAAAATTTGTTGCATATATAACAAATAGATTTAGCATTCAAAGCGACACAATTTGGGTTTTATGTTGGTCAATGAATATGCCTTTATAAGTGTTCCAATATCTCAATAATTCACATCAAATGTGTTAATTAACAATGCCATGTTAGTGAAGTATGAAAAAAATTTAAAAAAACATTTGAAGACAATAATAATTTGCATTCTGGATTTGTATTTTATATTTTTACCTTTTTTGTTCTTTACTTTGTCACTACGGTGACAGCTGAAAAGCACAAACTTTGAAGGGAAAATATTATTCTATAAGGCTTCTATAGTTTTTCTTAGTAAAATGAATTCGTCTTTAAATTTGACATTTATATAAAATATGATATAATATTTCAAATTGTACGCAATAATTGTACCTGTCTAGTGTTGATTAAATTATAATAGAAACAACTATTAGTTGTGGTCAGAAACACCAAGATCTGATGGACTTTGCTAAAGACTAACTTGAGTTAATGTTTTCTATCGCTTTCAGGTTGTCTTTGTTCAAATAAAAACAAGAGTATATTTATTTAGAGGTCGCAATGAACAGACCAGGATTTTTTTCCATTCTTTTTGTCAAATGTAGTTGAAGAAATTATAATTCTTCCATTCTTTTCAGCTTAACCTTAGTATTGATCCAACTCTAGGTTTCGTAGAATGGCTTAACAGTGAATGTAAGGAGTGAGACGAGAAGTCTTTTGCGTTTTTAGCTTTGCCGCTTATTCCATTTGGAATAAGTGTAACGAAAAAAGATTGAGTGGTGGATGTCATAACATGCTATGAGCTCTCCTACCATGGTAGAAGAGACTATTTAGTACTCTTTCAAGAGATAGCACCTACAGTTAGCAAATAAATATACCTTGACATAAATTGTATAATATCTTGGCATCCAATAAAATAAGTTAATATACCAAATGATCTCAAGTTGATATAACGTCTGATATATGAGCATGTAGTCATTTGTTTTCAGTAAGTATTGCAACACTTGTTTAACTACTTTTTAATAGTCTGCTCTTGGATTGTTTAAATATCTACCAACATTACAATAAAGTATGCAATAGCTGAACGCCTACAAATCTGAGCATAGAAAATATTTAGCATTTTTTTAAATTATTCTTATAGGTAGGGGTGTAAACAGGTCGAGTTAGATAGAATTTGGTCTAAAAATCAACTCGACCAAACTTTGTTTGGGTGAGGAAATAGCTACCCGCATCTGACTAATTTTTTAGATCATTTGAAAAAATTAGATTCATTTGGCTTAAGGATGGGTTGGTCGAGTGTGTGGGTCTTCTTCCACCATGAAGAGGGAAGGTAGATAGAGAGAAAAAAAAACAAAATCTCAAATTTAACTAGCATGATCTGGGGATTGAAATGAAAAACTACTATGTAAATAAGGAAAAAAAACATTTGTTAAAAATCTATTTGTTTCAAATCCACAACTTTGCCATTATTATTGGATCTAAAGACGAAAACATCCAAATTTATTACCAATGAAATTTTCATCTTCACCTGGTGAATCCGAAAACGAGAGAATGCTTGATTCGATGCATTGCGAGTATGAGTTTTGGCCAGATTTTAAGTCTAGCTGATAATATTGTTGCTAGAGCCAAGGATGGGAATGTAAGAAACTGTGAACCTTTGAGGGAAGGGAGATGGTAGTAAGTGGATTTATAGATGGAGAAAAGAGAAAGAATAATGGGGCCTGAGGGAAGAGAGAAATGAAGATGGAGAGTGAATGGGAAAGAAGAGGAGTGATGCCATGGGAATGTGTAATGGTATATGGGTGGGATTATGGGAAAAAGAGAAATAGTAATAATGATGATGGAGGGGAAAAGAAAAGAAATAATGGTTGTAGGTAGAAAATAAATTATGTGAAAAAGAGATAGAAGATAGCTGTACTATAGGTGAGATTTTTTTTTAAATACTTTCATATTTTGGTCAATTTGGGTTTCATGAATTTGTTTTGTTCATACTCGACCTGACTGATGTAAGTTGATATTTTTTTACTTCTTAACTCGTTATAACTCAAAAACCCGATATACTCCATTCAATGTAATATTTTTTGGGTGGGTCTAAATGGTTTTACTCAAATTTCTTGGGTTATGAACACCCTTACTTAGATCACTTATTAAGACTAAACTTGTCTTTCTTAACTATAGGGTTATTATCTAGTTTGCAATTTTACATGCCATATCTCTTGATAGCTTTTTCAATATAGATTTTTTATGACAATTCAAGAATATTCTGAGAGTGATCTCTATTTATTTAAATGCCCAATATAAAAGATGTGTCACTAAGATATTTCATATCAAAATTCTTAACTAGAAATATTTTGGTTTTATGTAATAAACTTATATCATTGCTGGTAAGTAAGATGATATCGACATATAAAATCAGAAAAATATGTTTACTCTTATAGAACTTATGGCATATACAGTAATCGACTAAATTTATTTTAAAACTAAACGATGTAATCACTAGGTGAAATTTGAAATACCATTATCGAGATGATTGTTTGAGTTCATAAATTAATTAAGTTTGCAAATCATATTATTTGGTTTTTCTGACACAATTTTCTAATTGTACCATATCGATCATTTCATTTATGTTAACATTGAGAAATATTGTTTTTACTTTTTTCTTATGTAACTTAAGATTGAAATGCACCACCAATGTCATTATAATTTGGAAAGGGCCTTTAAAAAGAAGCCGAGAGAGTTTATTTATACTCAATACTTTTTCTGTAAAGTCTTTTGTTACAAGACGAGCCTCATACCTTCCCATGTCACTTTTTGAATCTTTTTTGTTCGTAAATATCTATTTGCAACCAATGAGTTTTGCATTTTTTGGCAATGGGAAAAGATATTACATATCATTATTTTTCATGGATTCAATCTCCTCATTTATGGCATCAATTCATTTCTTGGAGTTAGAATTTTTTATGACTTAACGGAAGTTGATTGAATCATCTTCAATCAATTCAATATCTACTTAGAAATACAATATAGTCATCTTGCACTGAACTTCTTATCTCTCTAGTAGATTTCCTTAATGACATATGTTCTTTTAGAGCAATTTCTTCTTGAATAGGAGGTCCTTTGACATTATCTTAGTTTGTTGTGTCCTAAACATGGTCAAGAATGAGATCCTAATTAATACTAATAACACCTATGAGAATATCAACATTTTTTTTTCAAAGACAAAGTTCATAATTGTATTTCCCTTTTTAAACTTGACATCCTCAAAAAACCAAACATTTTCTAACTAAAAAATTGACTTAATTGTAGGATCATAAAATTTGTACCCCGAGATTCTTCAGAATATCCAATGAAATAACCACTCACAATCCTTGAGTCTAATTTTTTTTTTTAATTAAACCTATAAGGCCTTGCCTTGATTAGACATTTCCAAACATGCAAGTGCTTTAGATTAGGCTTCTTATTCGTCTAAAGTTCGTAGTCGTTTTAGTTAAAGATATATGTTACAGTTTTAAGTACTTTTCCCCAAAGTGATTTTGGTAAGGTATAATGACTAATCATATTTTTCACCATATCCTTGAGCATCCTATTTCATCTTTCAACAATACCATTTATAGTGGGCGAAAGCAGTATAATGTAGTGTAGGACAATACATCATCACTCTAGGAATTTAGCAAATGATCTTGAACATTGTTTATCTGAACCATTATATTTGTCATAGTACTTATCACCATAGTTGAGTTTGAAATTTTTTATTATCTTGCTGAGTTGGGTCTCAACTTCAGCCTTATAATTTCTAAACACATTCAGTGATTGTGACTTTTCATAATTGATATATAGTCATATCTAAAAAAATTGTCTATGAAATATTGTTTGACCATTCTAAGCAACAGTATGAAATGACCTATGAGTATTGCATCTATAAGTTCTAAGACGTTCAAAGTTCTGTTGGCTTCGAATATCCTTTTGTTGGTTTATTTTTTATTTATACAGGTAACAAAAACTTCAAAATTTGTGAAATCTTAGATATCTAGAATTTCATTTGACATAAGTCTCTCAATTCTCCATATAGAGATATGACATAATATTTTGTACCATAACACAATTGAATTTTCACTAATTAATTTTCTCTTCGTGCCTCCTATACTTAAATGTAGGGATTCATCAAATGAAGCACTTGTATCAATTAAATAAATATTGTGTCATACTTGATAAAGAATTGGAACCAACCAATTTTGAATCATGAAACAAATTAAATTTTTTATTCCCAAAAGAATAAGAATAATTTGATTTGTTCAAAGTAGAAATAGAAATTAAATTATGTCTAAAGGATGATACAATAAATGTCTCATTAAGATTTAAATAAAATTTAGTCTTTGACAATAATTTGAATTTTCCTATTACCTCAATTTGAATTTTCCTATTACCTCAATTTGAATTGTCTTTCTATCACTCATGTAGACGTATCTTTTAATATACTTTGGTTTTTGATGATTCAAGTGTAATATTTCGTAATTTTTAAATAATAATATTTTATGATAAAAAATATATTTTTATTTTAAATGATTATATTTTGTTAAAAGTAAATATATTTTTAATTGAAATGATTTTTGTTTAACTTAAAATAATTATATTGGTTTCTAATAAATTTTTATTTTATTTTTAGAAATATTTTTTTTGTTATGTATAAAGATATTTATTTTTTAATTTTTTTATTAAAATTTTTATTAAGAAAAGTCATAATTTAAAAGTTTAACTAAAGTTTTATAACAATGTAAATGTTTTAAAAAAATTAAGATATTTTAAGATGAAAAATAATACTTATATGTATATAATAATAAAAATAATAAATTTTAAATATTTAATTATTAAATAATAATAATAATAATAATAATAAATAAATAAATAAATAAAGAGAAGGGAAAAGGAAATGGGACGTAAATGAGCGTAGCGCAGCAGGGAGAAGAAAAAATTTTCTTCTTTTTCTCTAAATTTCTCAACTTCTCTTTAGGATTTTTCTCATTCTAGACATCCAATTGAAATATCAGAGGTACCGTTGGACTCGTGACGATGAGAGTTTCAAAACCCACTGATCAATTTCGCCGCAAGTTCACTGAAATTTTGCCAAAAAATTATGAATAGTAACTTATAGGTAAATTTTTTAAAATGCTGAATTTTAAATGTTTCTTCAAACTTTAAAATTAGGAGTTTTGTTAAGGATATAGAGTATTGGTTGTAGGATAAATTTCATGGTCAAACAATATGATTTGGTCTTTTAATTTTGTAAATTTTACTTTGGCGAACAGTAATTATGAACAGTGTTCGAATAGTGTTGTGAATGATATTTCTGGTGTGAATAGTGATTTCGCCCGCGCGTAAACAATATTTTTCGTTCGTGAATAGTGTGACCAACGTTGACTAAGCTCTCGGAGTCATTTCATAAATTTTTGGACTCTCCGAACACGTTTTTGAGGTCTAATTGATCAATTCATATTGAAAAAGTGTATTATAGGGCTGTCCAACCTGGAGCCTTACCATGTGAGTGAATATAATTTACTATAACGCATTTTCAAATCCCTCTCATGTCTATGCATTTTTAAACAAAATTTTAATTGTGAATAATATAAATTGAATTTTATATTTACATTGATTTATATTTTTAGAAGTTAAAGGACATGCAGAACAAACCTTTAATAAGTCCCTCCTGAATTTATGATGAAAATATGATGTTATGTTACACTTTATTGAATCTTATAATTGTATCATTTCTGATATTGTTTCATATTATTTGTGTTATAAATGATACCTCACTGCTTCATGGATATGGTGAAATTGAATTTGTATTTAAATTTCGAATGTGTCATTGATACTAGATATCATGGTTTGTTTGGAATAGAATGGAAATGTTGTATTTCTGATTTTGAGGAATGAATTTCTATGTCGAAACTTTGCCCGAGGAACATCTTGGAATGGAGAGATATATTTGTCTTAAAAAGAATTTTAACCTCATGCTTTCCAGTTTTCCTTTCATTTTACATTTTTGATTTATAAAACTTGTTTATTCTAGAAGAATTATTGACATAAACACTGTTAACTAGCAGCAGAGATAGTTAGTTTTGGTGCACCATGTAACCCTAGCTAGCAAAGGAGTTGCTAGCCCATTGGGCGAAAAGGCACATGAGGATTAAATTGTGAATAAGTATGGAGTTGAGGTATGTCTCCTCCAATAGCCAGTGGCATTTTGTCTGGTTATCTATGATGAGAATATTGTGATTTACCGGTTCTATTGCTGTGTGTTTGGAATAGTCATAATATGGAAATGTTAGGGAGTTGAGGAAAACTCCTCCAAACATTATGATATGAATGATGAGAATGTGGTGATTTATCCGCCCCATTACTATGTGCTTGTGATAAAACATGTATATGGTGATTGCCCTTACCATGCTTTGTACTTAGGTATAAAATATTATAATTATAGTTTTACTTTGAGTCCTCCTCTAAACATTTTTTTTATAAAGAATTATTTTCTTATTTCACTTTGAAATTATTGTTTATTATATTAAATCTCAAGATTTTAGAACTTCTCTTAATCAAAGTTAGTCAATTTAAAGCTTTAGTTTGTTGTTATTTACGTTGAATTAGAAAATGTTATATTCTAACATAATTTCTATTTATGAAAACTCGTGCGTATAGTCTGTTTTGTTTCGGTTATAGTAGGCTATATTTGCTCACTGAGTTACGTAAACTCACCATTTCATATTTTATATTTTCAGATAGCAAGTCAGTTAGGCGACACATTTTATGGGTGAATCTACTTTATTTTCAGGGTTCTCAGCTTTTGGCTTATGTCGTATTTTGCACTATAGAGTTGCTCTATATATTACAGGCAGGATCTCAGCTTCCATTTGCATAATATTTATGTATATTTTGAGATAATTGAAATTATATAGTATAGATAATAAAACTCTCAAATGAATGTGATTATGAGTTTGGCTAGAATCTATACTATTTGTGAGAAATTTATTTATATGTATTATACTATAGGTTTATGGGATAAGATTATTCTCAAAATCTGTGTTGGTTATGTACTCCTATTTTGGAATCGTGATATCAAGCAACCCTGTATGGACACATTAATATGAGTTATTGCACCAAAATTTATCCACCATGTGTCTACATACCAAAACTAAATTAGTTTCAAAACAAACTAAATTAAGAAGCATGCACATGATAGTTGGTGCATTGCTTCATCTTAGGCTTTTAAGCTCCACATAAGAAACAACAATACCTTATTATTTGTTTAATGTATTTCACTATTTGTTTTGAAGTGTTGTATTTGCAGTTTTTTTTATCCCTCTTTCTTTTTCTTTTGTCCTTAGCTGTTGAGGTCAAGTGTGTAATCTTTGTCTTATCTGGCTTAAACCTTTCTTCTTCTTGAAAACAATGTGAGATAAGTTTATTTGGAGACTGAGTCTCTTTATGATAGTTGTTGCTCACTTTAAACTAGTTAAATTATGTTGGAAGGGATATCAAAACTAAATGTACTTGTAAGTTCTTAGAGAGTTTGAGCTTAAGTATTTTCAAGTTAGAAGTAATATTAGACATCTATAGGATATACTTTTTGATATTGTCTTTACTCTTATATCTCATTGAAACTAGACTTGTTAAGAGTTTATTTATTTTAACATTTTCATTCTTAACATACCTTTTTTCGATATTTGTAAATAACTCCTTAGCCCTCAAGTACTTTTAGAATGGCTTTTTTCATGATCATCATACTTATGAGATTTGATTTCTTTCACATTTTCATATCCTTCTTGTTATTAAAGTTACTTTTAATTGTAAGAGGTGAGTGGGGTAGAACCAACTCTTAACATAAGGTCGAGATCTATAATTTTGAGAATTGTTAAGAGGTTTTCTTTCCATGACTTGAAGTTATAGTTATTTAATAAAGAAACATAATTGATGTTGACAGTAATATTAGCAAGAGTTATAACTGAACAGAGATTTTCAAACAAACAAAATAAGATTATAAAAGTTTCAAAAAAAAATTAAATATAGGCAAACACCATCTTAAGATATATGGCACTTCATTAATAATTTTTTTAAAATATTAACTTGTAAGTGATATTTTGATATAGTAATCAAACATTAATAATAAGAATATATTGAACACTAATTTTTTTTAAAATTGATTTATTGTTCATGTGTAAAATTGAATAATCATCATTCGGTTATTACTACAAGTGTGAATGTAATTTTTTTAAATACTAATATTTTTTTGATCCGATGAATATTTACATAATTTATATTTATACAATCATTTATAATTTAAAACAAAATTAATTTTTACAAAAGAAGTCATGTTTGTACTAATATTTGTTTGACCCGGTGATTATTTACATAAGTTATATGTATACAATTATTTATATTTTTTAAAAATTCGTGTGTTTCAATTAATTCATGTCAATATATATAAAAACATACTAATATCTAAATTTAAAATTATAAAAACTTATATTAACCCCTGATTCTCCTTTTTTATTTTTATTTTTTAAAAATTGATCTTATCCTCACATTATCGGAAAAATACAAGTTAATTAACGGTATATAGTCTAAAAAGTTAATGTCAACCAAATGATTAAGTTTGAGACATCCCTAAATCCATTTAATTACGCTACTCAAAAATGGTCTTTATCAGACATATAATATTTCCGAAAAAATCCATAAACCCCGAAAGTTCAATCACAATGCCACAGTCAAGCTTGGTCGTCTTAATGCAAAATTTAAAAGAAGATTCGAATGACCAGCGGCGGATCTACGTGTACACCTGTGAGGGCAATTGTCCCCACAAAGATTTTTTTTTTTAATTAATATATATGATAATTTTTTTTAATTTTTACAAAAATTTATATATTACTCTCACAAAAATATTTATAAACTATTTGTTATCCCACTGACTAAAATTTTTAAATTCGCCCGAAATAGCAAGGGGACTCTAGAGTCAAGACCTTGGGTCAAAATCGATCAAATGATCGAAAAAAGAAATTCTTCTTTCTCGTCATCGAAATATCTGAAGCCTCTCATCGGAAAAACGAACCTTTCGGGCTCTATCTTTCAAACGGTTATCAGGTTATGCTATCGGAGTAAAGATTTTTAACAAAGCAAAAAAAAAAGTCAATCACACAAATGTTTTTAAAATTTAATATCACCATTACTTTTAAATTCAATATCACCAGAAATATAATTATTAAATTTCAGAATACTTAAAATAAAAATATAATCATTGATTTAAATTTATTCTCAATTATTCAAAATGAATCCATTAATGGATACATGTTACATCACTAAAAAAATAATAAATGAATATGCAAAAGCATGCCAATTGCTTTCTTGAAACCTTTTAGATTAACATAATTTTTCAGAAAATATTTTAATTTTTTTTTTGTCTATATCTAATGATAAGATGTCAAAATAGACCAATATTAAAAACATATGTGTGATGTAGAGATTATAATCATTATATATATAATTTTTTGTTATTTTGTTATATTTTTATTTTAACTTATCTTAAAGATAAAAATTATCTTTTAAATTTTTAGATATTGAAAACTTACATTTTATTATATACATTAAAATTTAATAAATTAATTTTAATTAAATTTAATCAGACAATTCACAGTCACAGTATGCATAATTATTCACATCTAAATTCAGCACTGAATTGACATTTAAATTAATCATTGAATTAAATGACCTAACATTTAATTCTGTATACTGTCTGTTTGTCTGCATTAATTGGGCAACTCCTAACATGGCTTAGATTGGTAGCTAGAATTACTGAGTGTGATTGGACGAGGGTCTGTGGGTTCTGCTATTATTGTTGATTCTCTTTCCCTGTCTTAAAAAAAAAAAAATTCAAATCAGCTTTAACAGAGACATTAAAATTAAAGAAAAGGGGGGGGGGGGAGTTGCCTCGACACAGTGCGGTTTCTATCTATAAATGGGTTGTGTACCTGACGGGGCCACGGAGGCAGATAACTTTCCCTTTATTGAGAAAGGCAGAGCTTTCAGGCAAGTTTAATATATAAAAAATAAATTCATCGTATATATTTTTTAATTTTTATAATTAATAACTAACTGTATTACGTAGTTATAAAAATAATATTATGAAATGGGCCCTACTCTTGTTGCCATCGAACGCAGCGTTTAGAAGATAACAAATCGACAAGGTACTAAATTTCGTTTCGAGGTACCGTTTCGGTGATTTCAGAAACGGAAACATTTCGAAACGTTTCGAAAATTTTGAGAGAACGGAAGATTTTTTAAAAAACGTTTCAAATATTTTTAAATAATTTTTTTTTAATTTTAAAAAATTTTAACATAATATTAATTATATAGATATATAAAATTATATTAAAATTAATTCGAATTAATGTCTATAATTGAATAGTAAGTAAATATATTACTGCAGTAGGGATTTCAATTCAAATCCTAACAGCATTTAACAACAATCTCTCTTTTGCATCTATCTTTCCATCTTCTTCTTAACTCTTTCGTGACATTTATATTTAAGTCTCTTTCTCTGTCGATCATAATTTTATCTTTATCTTTAAGTATATTTCTCTCTCTAATCTCTCTTTACATTATTTTTGTAGTTTCTTCTTTAAAATAAAGATAATGAAGGAAAATAATGTCATGAGAACAAAGGGGGAGAGTATGAAGTTAATAAAGATGTTGTGACTTGTGAGAAAAAATAACTTGGTGTTGGATGTGATATAATACTATTTTTATCTACTTTTAAATTGTCAATTTTTTATTTTTTAAATTAATTTAGTACTTTTCCATCGAAACAACTCGAAACAAGAGTATTTTCATCGAAATAATTCGAAACAAGAGTATTTTCATCGAAATAATTCGAAACAAGAGTATTTTCATCGAAACAACTCGAAATAAGAGTATTTTCATTGAAATTTTCATTGAAACAAGAGTATTTCTACCGAAATATTTCGAAACACAGTAATTTTAATTGAAATAGCATAATTTCTTAACAAATACTTCGTTTCGTTTCGATAACTCCGTTTCGCATCGATAACTCAGGAAACGGAAACGTTTCGGTCGTTTCGATGAAAAATAAAGGAAATTTAGTTTCTTGCAAATCGATTTCAACGGGATCAAAAACCCATCATCACGCTGATTTTAATGACTTTTTTCTCATTTATTCTATTCCAACTTTGATTATATTTTTTTAAAAAAATTTTAGCAATTAGAAATTTTAACTTTTTTAGTAATAGACAAAGGGCATTTGGAGTTTAAGCACCTTATATAATAAAAATTAGAAATTTTTTGATTTTAGCGTTAGGTAAAAGATTTATATTTTGAAAATATTAATAAATTTTTTATAAAAATATTTAATAATATATTTAATTGAAATATTAAAGAAAAACCAAAATTTATATTCATTTATCAAATTAAATGTTTAAAACACCATTTTTATTAAATATGAAAGTTTTAAACATTATTTTGAATAAATTGAAAGCAGTAAATATTTTTATATTTGAGAATAATTGTTAGAGTTTCCTATTGTTAATCAACGGTGTTTTACACATTTAACACTAAGTTTAATGTTGTAATTAATTTTAAACTTTCTTATTTTTTTAAGCATAAATTGACAAATAAATAAATAAAAACATGTTTTTTTCTAAATATTCCAATATATTTCGAAAGTAGAAAAAAGTTTATCTTTTACATATCTTTACATTCTATTAGGTTAAATTTATTGTCATCCAAAATATGATCATGTAAGATATTTAAAGAATTTAAAAAATTATACGCATTCTATATATGCATGGCCAAAAAGACAAAAGGGAAATCAAGATACACCAAATTATTGAATTAATAATTTATATCTGTAATATTAATGAAGAATTAATACTTTATCAAAATTATATAATAATATTCTATTTATTCAACCAAAAATTAAATCTAATAATTATTAATAATATCAACTATATTTGAATACGGAATACTGCCTCATATAATATTAATCTAGTATAAATAAACGTTGATATAAAAGTATCTATAGAGTGAGAAAGATACTGGAGGAGTACGAGGGTACAGGATGTCATAATACCCAAGCAGTAAATAGGTATGGCTAATTGTACGGAGAAGCAAACACGACCACAGATTAAGACCACCTCACTGTCCATTCGTCCTCGGATGTCTGGTCTACAAGTCCTTTTTGGCTTAACTTTATAGTATTTAATAAAATTTTACATTCTTCGCTTGCCCGTAAAGGGAAACCTCACTCTTAGCCAAGCAAGGTTTGACCCTATCCTGAACCCTTCTCTCTCTTTCTATCTCAGAATTTCATTGGGGGGTTTTATTTATGTTTTTGGAGTGCTGTGCCAACAATCTGACAGTCCACAAAGGGAAAGAGAGGAAAGACACTACAAAAAAAGAAACTTGAAAATTTACAATTCGAATTAATCTCTGTACTTTCTTCGCCCCACTTGCCTCTATTTGCACATGGATGAATATTAATGGCGGGGTTCATCACTATTGGGTAAAGTTCCATTTCTAGTTCTACTTTCTTCAAACTTCTTGACTGCTGTCTTTCCATCTAGGGTTGGTTTCAGATTCGTCTAAATTTCCTTTTCTAGACACCTAAATCCCTTTTCTTTTTTTCATTTCCTAGAATTTTCTCCCTCTCTCTCTCTTTCTCTCTCCCATTACTATCTTCATTTTCCGCTGAGTTGTTGCTTACTTCTTGTTGTTGTACACTAAGATTGATCAGCTTATTCTGATTATGAAACCATCTTTGTTCTTCATGATTTCTCCTTGATTTTTCTTTCTTCTTTGACCCACTAACGATTTTCTGTAATAGTGCATTGGATCTGATGATTTTTTTTTTTTTGAGAGAGGATATGGCAGCATTCTTTTCTTCATCTGAAACTATGGTTTCTTTCTCTCTGGTTTAGCCCTAATTTTTGGTTGATTATTGTTTAGGGAAATGCCGAGACAGAAGATAGAAATCAAGAAGATCGGCAACAGAACAGCGAGGCAGAGGAGAAAAGGGCTTTTCAAGAAAGCTTTCAACTCTCTGTGATGCTGAGATAGCTCTCATAGTCTCTTCTGCTACGGGCAAGCTCTTTGAGTACGCTAGCTCATGGTTTCTCTCTCTTCCTTCTTTCATCTCTTAATATCATCTTTCCGTAATCAAGTATTTAGGCTTCTTTTCAGTCGATTTTTAGCTATTATTCCATATAAACACGAGGATGACTAGAAACGTGCCAGGGAATCTCGATGTTTCTGCAGAACACTGTTTTCAATCCTTATGGATTTGATAGCTCTCTCTTTTCCAATAATAATAATACTAACCCATTTATAATAACAAAGCAAGAAAAACGGGGGAAAAACTTAATGCTAGCATGCAAATTAGGGTTACTATGGCAATTTTCAAATTTCATTTTCATTGAAAATAGAAAATTGCCATTAAAATTGTATGGTTAACTATTTTTGTTTTCATTTTAAAAAAATGTTCTTAAATTTTCAAAATTTTTAAAAACGTTGAAAAGAGGATTTCAGAATTTGCATGTGGTATTTTTGCAAATGATTCTACCTTACAATGATTTACTGCTCATATAATTAAAAAATGGTAAAAATAAAAATAAAGTACAAACAAAATAAATCACATGGCTAAAAAATAGTGAAAATAAAAACAAATAAAATAACAAACTAAATGCATTTTAGAAAATGTAGTTTCTTTTCTGTAATATTTATATATATATAACTGCAAACCAATGATGTCTTGTCTCCGTTCTTTTCATGCCTAACATTCCTCTATATATATATATATATATATATATATATATATATATATATATATATATATATATATATATATATTGTCTGTCTTGGATTTTCCACCTTATCATTTCGTAATAGATTAATACAAATATAGCCAATAGAGGCTGGTAATGATTGAAGTATTTAGTTTGTAAGGTTTTGATTTATGTTGTCAGCAGTCTCTTTGACAAACAATTTGTAAATACTATTTTAAGTTTTCGTTGAAGTTTGTAGCATGCTTTGACATTAAAATGGATAGTCTCCCCTCACTTGAAACTTTTCTTCACAAAAAAAAGTAAGATTAATACAAATATTAATGGTCATTGTAAATAAATGCATATTTTAAGTTAAATGAAACCTTTTGGCCGCATATGCAAAGGATAACTACCCTTTAACTTAAGAGAAGACTCATGTTTGTGTGTGTGCGCGCGTGTGCACAGAGGATAACTACCCTTTAACTTACTTAAGAAAAGACTAATGTTTGTGTGTGCCCGTGCGCATGCGCGCCTACAAAGGATAACTACCCTTTAACTTAAGAAAAAACTCATGTATTTGTGTTTAAGAAAAAGATAAAGAGATTTAAACAGATGGAAATAAATGATAACCCTAATTTTATTAACAAAGATATCTGAATATATATACACGTATATCATATTTGAATTTGAAAACTTAAACGTAACAATACATATCTACATGATAGTGGATAAGATACGGAGAGATATCAGGAGCTCTTGAGATTATCTGATAAAGATATAGGTTCCCTAATAAAAGACTCGTGTGTGTGTGTGCGCGCACATGTGCCCATACATACCATGCATACATAATTTATGCGCATGTGTGCCCATACATAATGTGTGCGTGTGTGTGCACGTGTGCCCATACATACGTGCATACATAATTTATGTGCGTGCGTGTGTATGTGCCCGCGTGTGCGTGTGCGTGTGTGTGTGCGTGCGTGCATGTCTACATAGTGTGTGTGTGTTATGAACCTTAGTAATTCTCCCATGGAAGAGTCCAAAATAGTGAATTTTTATAGGTTAAATTCCATTTTTGCAAACTAGCATCGAAAATCATGTTTAATGTGTGTGTGTGTGTGCGCGCGCGCGCGCGCGTGCAATTGTGACAAGAGCAAGTGATATCTTGGCGTATATGAACCTTAGTAATTCTCCCATGGAAGAGTAATTTTTATAGGTTAAATTCCATTTTTTCAAACTAGCATCGAAAATCATGTTTAAATTGATTGATTTGACACTCATTTCTGATGCACTACGTTGATTTTCCAGATTTTGTGGTGTTAGTGTTTGTGTCCATGATTTTTAGAGAGTAATTCATCCTTTTAATCAGCTTAAATCCTTTTGAGAAATTGAACATGTTTGTGCTGAAAAACAGTTTTCTCTTGCTGAATGATGCTTACATGACTTACCAGTACAGAGGATATTTATACCGCATACACTTTCTTCTATTATACTAAATATCTTTAAGTGACTATATTAAGTTGCTTGGGAGAAGCTGGGGCTTGTCTTGGTTCATTCATTGAGCCCAACTCCAGTGTCTGAGTGAGTGGAAAGCATTAGCTTAACCTACACGAGAATATATACAAACACGCGAATGGTTTATATAGGGAAGATTGCACTTATCCGCCCTAGTTTATACCTTAAATTGCAATTTCTTCCCTAATCTAAAACACATTGAAATGTGCCCCAAATTTATATGTCTTATCACAATGAGTCTCCACGTGTCCAAATCAGATGCTAAGTCTAATATTTCAAAAGTCACATGCGCCGTACATGACTTTTGTTCCATCCAACTTACTCAAAAAGTTCACTATAATTAGGGGAAGGGGGTGAACTGGACACCGTAACTGAAGGAGTAAAAGCAGGTAGAGGGAGAGGTATAAGGGACCTTTTGGGTTGGTTAGATCATACAAGAGCACGTGACTCTTGAACATTAGAATAAGGTCTGATTGGGACCAATAAAAGCACATGACTCTTGAATGTTAGACTAAGGTCTGACTGAGATGAAAAGATGCTCATTGTAATGGGATATATAAATTGGGGGAGGACATTGCAATGTTTTTTAAATCTAGAGAAATACTCTAATTAGAAGTATAGATATTTAATTTGATGGTTGCTTAATTTCATGAACTTGTACAGATTTGAATAGGAATAGAAGAATTTGATTTGAATCTCCCGTGTTTTTGCTTTCTCTAGCAAGAAGCAGGTAATTGAACGACATTATCTGTACTCAGACATTGACAGATTAGACCGTTCATCTATTGAGTTGCAAGTAAGATTTTTTTTTCTAGGGCATTCAAGATGAATTCGTGAATTATTTGTGGTTAAAGAACTGAAGTACAATGAGGAAGCAAATTCATTAGGCAAACAGATATTTTTTCCCTCCATTATTTTCTTATTCTTTTAATATAAATTATTGTGTGGAATTCTGTCTTGGCTAGTCCGTGCTGGCCATTTATGAAACATTTCTTATATTTTCATTTATGTGGACTTCATGGAAGGACAAGACTTAAGTGAAGTTTCTTATTACGCTTTTTCTCTGAAATTCTTTAATTAAAACATAACATATGGTCATTTTCTCTTACTAACCATCATATTATTGATTCCTTCAAAATAATTTTTTTGCATGTCATAATTTTTATCGGATATCTCTAACTAACCATTATGTTATTGATTCTTTGAAAATAAGTTTTTCACGTCATAATTTTATTGGATACCCTCATAGCAAGCATCTAAAAACTGCACCTAAATTTTTTTCCTTCACACTCGTATCATTTCAACTTTCTTGATTATTACATAGCAATATTAATGCAATATTATGAATTCAATTTGCTTATTCATGTAGTTGAATTAGCAAATAATGAATGAAAATGCATTTTTTTTTGGAGCTTTCCCTACATTCACCATGCCCGTACTTATAATTTTAAGATCAAAGGAAGGGTTATATGGAGAGAATTATATCTTTGACTTTGCTTAACTGGAAATTCAAAAGTAATGAATAACAATATCTTGGAAATTTATGTATAGATTGTGAGTGATACGTACAACATGCTGCACAAGGAAAAAGCCAATAAGGCTCATAAACTGAGGTATATATTAATACACTATACGGGTGCTACTTTGTTTCTTTTCTATGCATGGACCTACAGTAATATTGTATTACTGAGTCATGCCTCCACCTTTCTATCAGACAGTTGAAGGGGAAGGAATTGCAGGGGTTGAGTACAATAGAATTACAGAAGCTAGAGGGACTACTAGAAACAGGGTTGAGCTGTGTTACCAAAGCAAAGGTTTGCACTTTGCCCCCTTCTATACTGCATGCTTATTTGTATCTTTGATATATTAAGGTATATTTGGATTGAAGAGAATGGAGGGAAGGGAAGAGAACGAAATGTTTTATTTAGAAATCTCAACCTTGCTTCGGAGTTTGTTATGAGGAAGGAAGGAGATAGAATGAAGGAATTTTTATACTAATCCTCTAAAATCCTTCACCCTTTATATTTCTAAGTATTCCCAATTTGGGAAATTTTGAAAGAAAAATTAGTCACTGTCACATTCTATGAAGCATAGACTCCATTACATTGACACATTAGACTTCAAAAAATATAAAATATGACACGAATATTGGGCAGCTAATGATCATAATAGAGTATAAGAGAATACAAGAGAGGAAAATGGTTCACTTTGGAAGCCTCCCTCCATATTTATGGAAGATCAAACCTAATAAAAGACAATACAGGTACTATTCTTTGATGTAGATTAAAAGCTTATTGTAAATCATTTGTACGTACAAGATTCTTTCTTTGATGATAAGTAAGGAATTCTTCACATGCAAGGTATATATCCGAAGATTTTTGGGAGGTACTGCCATCTATCTATATTATATAGTTTTCTTTTTGCTAATAATATTTTCTACTGTTCATTTATACAATATCTCTTCTGTCTTTTGCTGCATCTCGTTGATACTTGTTAAGCACTATCACGTTTTCAATATTATGGAGAGTTATTGAATCTAGACTTTCTAGACTATGCTGCTATAGATTACTAGCTATTGCTTCAGCAATTTGCTGCACTTCATCTAAATTTTGGACTTCAATATTCCCATAGGTGGTAGGACCAAATTTTAGAATTCAGTTAGGTCCGAAATAATTTTGTTGGCAGCTTGTTGCTGTTCTGGTTCTAGCTAGTAATCAAAATTTAAAATAACTTTTAAAAAAAAGTCTTCCATCAACATGGATTTAATCAATCTCTTGGATGATCAACAAGTAGATTCTATGTTTGGAAAAATTAAGAGGATGTTTCTTTTTGTAAAAGCAATAAAATTTTTACAGCCAGAGATATGTGCTCAAATAATGAGACATATCGAATTTGAACGAACAGTGGGACTTAGTGCAAAGTTTAAATAAAACATTCCCAGGTTATTATTTTCAATTACAATCTTCCTATATTACATATTTTTCTTAACACTGACCCCTGGAATATAGTAGATATTGAATGAGGGATTGTGGCAAAAATTACTTTCCAATATCAAAATTGGGGAGAATTTAAATGTTTGCCATGTTTTTTAAAAACAATGTTATATTCTATCATAAAAATGATAGCTTCATAAAATATTATACCTCTATAATTTCTGGTACCATAGGCAAAAGATGCTACCAACCTTATCAATTTTGATTTTAAGATAGAGAAGCCGAATAACTAGATTTTGAAGATCATGATGAACAATGCGAAATTGTGAAAAGCACAATTAATCAATTAGTATTTGATAATTATGCCAATAAAAGTTTTCTGGTTCTTGCTCAAAAAGCTCCACTTGCAAGATGCACAATTTCTAAGGCAAGAGATGGGATAAGAGTGTTTTACAATTATTAACGGCTTGTTTGATTTTTGTTTTTGAAAACAATTTTCTATTTTTAAATTTTTTTAGAACAAAAAAAATTGTTTGAAACCTTGTTTTCTATTTTTGTTTTGGAAACAATTTCTGAAATTATTTGTTTTTAAAACAATAAAACAGAAATAACTCCTACATGTTTTTGTCCTTTTGTTCTTGTTTTCTAAATGACCAGTGGCAATGTTGTAAATATTATTCAAACAAGTTTTTCTTATCTTTTGTTTTTAAAACATAGTTTTTAAAATGCATCTCAAAACAAGTTTTTAAAACAAAAAAATAGAAAATACTTTCAAACAAAGCCTTGAATTTTGTTTATCGGCCAAAATTAGAACGCGAGAAGTTGCCAACAAAAATATTTGAGACTTACTCGAATTTCAAAATATGGACCTACTTCCTAAGAGAATTATTGAAATCCAAAAATTTAGACCAAGAATAATAAATTGTTGAAGAAATATTGCATAATATTGAAAACATGATGGAGCCATGACACATATGTCAACAAGATGCAAAGAAAACTACAACAATTGTATAGAATATATAGTAGAAAATATTTTTAGTTGAAATTTAATAATTACAATGCCTCCCCTAATCTAATAATCATTGCAATAACTCCACTAATTTATAAATATATTATAAATAGCACTTAAAATGACATAAATACTCCTCTCCCTTATTCTTCTATGTTAACAATTTTGGCCAAATTGCTTTTTGCCCCCTTAATTTATTTTTTAACTTCATTTGGAGCCTTTAACCAAAAATAGTTTTTTATAAAATCCCTATACTTTTGAAAAGTCATTATTTATATCATAAATCAAAATTCAAATGGAAAATAAAAATATTACTCCTATACCCTAAATCCATAAACTCTAAACCTAAAGCCTAAATTTATAGAACTTCAAACTTTAAACCATAAACCTAAAACTCTAAAAACCTAAAATGCTAAACCCTAAGATCTAAATCTTAAACCATAAAATCCCAAAACAAAAATCTTAAATGTCAAAACTCCAAAATTTAAACACCAAAACTGTAAAAACCCTAACACCAAACTCCAAATCCCAAAATATCAAACTTTAAACCCCAAATGCTAAACTCCATAATCTCAAACCACAAACCGCTAAATCTTAACCTACAAAATTTCAAACTTTAAACCCTCAAATCTTAACACTTAATACTCCAAACCTCAAAACTCCAAATCTCAAAATCCAATCTCCAAACCCCAAAAATCCAAAACTTCAAAACCTAGAATTCCAAACCTCAAACCCAAAAATACAAACCCCAAATCTCAAATTACAAACTACGAACTCCAAACCCTATACCTCAAATCTCCAAACATCAAACCTCAAACTTCAAACTTTACACCTTAATTCTAAATCTCAAACATCAAAACTCTAAAACTCCAAATTTCAAATACTGAAAACTAAAATTAAAAATCCTAAACTCAAAAATTCCAAATCCAAAACCTCAAATCCCAAAACACCCCAATCTCCTAACTTTAAATTCTAAAATCCAAAACTTTAAATCTTAAAACTTAAACCTCAATCCCTAAGCCACAAAATTTAAACCTAAATTCTAAACTCTAAACACCAAAAGTTAAAATCCTAAACTGCAAACTACAAACTTCAAACCCTAAAACCTCAAACTTTAAACCGTAAACCTCAAACCTCCAAAATTCAAACTTAAACCCTAATTCTAAACCCCAAACATCAATACCCTAAACCTTAAACATCAAAAACTACAATTTAAATCTCAAACCTTAAATCCAAAATCTCAAACTTCGAATCTCAAATCCAAAAATTACAAACTTTAAAGTTTGAACCCTAAAACACAAGTTGAAAACTTCAAACCCTAAAACCCCAAACTCTAAACCCTAAACCCCAAATTTCTATACTTCAAACCTCAAATCTTAAACCCCAAACATCAAAATTTCAACCTCTGAAACCTCAAACCCTAAACCTCATTGAAAACAAACTCTAAACCCTAAAATCCTAAATCTCAAACCTCCAAACCTCAACTTTAAACCCCAAACATCAAAACCGTAAAACTTTGAACTTTGAACTACAAACCCAAACCCAAAAAAGTCAAATACTTAAACTCTAAACCTCAACTTCAAATCATAAACACTAAACCCTAAATCCTTAACCTTAAACAATACAATTCTAAATCTTAACATGTATAGAGTTTGTGGTTTTCGGATTTGGGTTTTGAAATTTGGAGTTTTAGATTTTAGGGTTTGTGGTTTTGGGGTTTGGTGTTTGAGGTTTTAGGCTTGGGGGTTTAAGAATTTGTGATTTGAAGTTTTATGGTTTACGCAATATTAGGATTTAGAGTTTGGTTTTTCTAGGTTTGAGGATATAAGGTTTTGGTGCTTGGGGTTTGAGGTTTTGCATTTTGGCTTTTCTAGTTTGGGATTTCTATTTTTGATGTTTGCAATTTGAGGCTTGGAATTTTATGGTTTTGGTGTTTTTGGTATGGGTTTATGGTTTGGGAGTTCAAAGTCTTGACGTTTGGTATTTGGAACTTTTGTGTTTAGTGTTTTAGGGGCTCAAAGATTAGCATTTAGGGTTCGAGATTTGGATTTTCATGGTTTAGTGTTTTGAGGTTTGGAGTTCGGATTTTAGGAATTTGTGGTTCAATTTTTTAGGGTTTGAAGTTTTGGGGTTTAGGATTTAAAAATTGGAATTTTAAAATTTAGAGTTTGTAATTTGTTGTTTAAGGTTTGAAATTTTTGGGTTTAAGATTTTGGTTTTGGGTTTGTGGTTTCCAGTTTAGAGTTTAGAGTTTAAATTTTGGGATTTGGAGTTTGGAGGATTCGGGTTTAAGGGTTTAGGGTTTAGAGTTTAGAATTTTAGGTTATGGGATTTGTAGTTTGCAGTTTGGGATTTGAGGTTTAGCATTTGAAATTTTTGGGTTTGATATTTGGGGTGAGGTTTGAGATTTTGGGGTTTGGAGATTGGATTTTGGGATTCGGAGTTTGAAGTTTGAAGTTTTGAGATTTGATGTTTTAGGATTTGGAGTATTGGATGTTGGGATTTCAGGTTTTAGAGTTTGGAGTTTAGTGTTTGAGATTTGGATTTTAGTGTTAGGAGGTTTGTGGTTTTGGTGTTTCGATTTTGGGGTTTTGACATTTGAGATTTGAAGTTTGAGATTTTTTGGTTTTGGATTTAAAATTTAAATTTTAGAGTTTTAGGATTTTAGTCTTTTGAGTTTAGTGTTTTAGGATTTTAGACTTTTGGGTTTATGATCTAGAGTTTTAGGTTTTTGGTTTTAGAATTTAGGATTTAAGAGTATTTTTTTTTTCTTTTTTTTCATTTAAACTATAGTTTAGGATATAAATGATAATTTTTTGAAGATAGAGGATTTTAGGAAAGCTACTTTTAGCTAAGGTACCAAAATGAAATTGAAAAATAAATTAGGGAAATAGAGAGGAATTTGGATAAAATAGTTAGCTATTTGTAGTAGATTCATAGATTATAAGAGACATTGCAATGATTATTAGATTAGGGGGGACATTGCAATTGGTGATATAGACGAGGGTGAATAAATATTATTTTTTCTAGAAAATTTGTTACAACACAGATGGATGGCAATATCTCCGAACAATCTTGGGATCATTTGACAAGCATTCATCTACATCAAAGAATAATAGCTACATTGTCTTTTATCTGGGTTCTCTTCTATAACTATGGAGGGAGGCTTCTAAAGTAAACCATCTTCCTCTCGTGTTCCCTTCAATTATACTCTTATATGTTCCTCAGCTTCCCTTTTCTTTGTAAAATCATTTGCTTTGTAAACTATATTATTCATGTACAAACAAAAATTAGGGTAGAATTTTTTATTCTCATTCTATATTTTTTTGGCGGGGAGGGGGGGGGGAGGGTAGTTGTATTCAAATTGTTCTGATGTATGTCTAAGTTTAAAAAAAGAAAATTTCTAACACATTCGTCCACATATTGAACATGTATCGTCAGGGTCAGGGTGTTGTGATGATGTTGGATACTCACAAGCGACAAAGTAGACAAGTTTGAGCTTTATATATCACATTATGCATGGTTTCTTAAAATTACAATATAACTAAAAATATATCATAAGTAATCATTTTCATTAAAAAAAACTGTAAAAACATATATATAATTAATTATTTCCTTAATATATTTTTCATCCCATGCAAAATCCAAACAAGCAAATAAGAGGAGGAAACAAATATTAATCGATCATCTATTTTCA
Source organism: Gleditsia sinensis (assembly GCA_037074535.1). Taxonomy (NCBI): domain Eukaryota; kingdom Viridiplantae; phylum Streptophyta; class Magnoliopsida; order Fabales; family Fabaceae; genus Gleditsia; species Gleditsia sinensis. The sequence goes on from CM073465.1 coordinate 71,696,402, forward strand.
TCCCTTCTCTTCCCTTTCCTTTGCTCTAGGGTGCCTTCTTTTCTTTTTGTCTTTTCCTTCTTTTTTTTGGTGTCCTCTGATAACCGGCTCCACCTAGTGGAAAAATGTTTCATTGTGGTCATTGGTTTTTTTCCTTCCTTTTTTCAACTTTAAGACATGCCCTGAGGACATAGAGCTTATACTTGTGAAGTTGTTATTTTCCTAGAGTCATTTTTCTGATATACAAAAATTATTGTCTTTTCTTAACAAACAGTACTCATGTGGTTTTCAGGATGAAATAATCCTAAAAGAGATCAATGCACAGAAAAGAAAAGTAACATACATGCCAAACTTACACTTTGAAGTCTCGTATATTTTCCTCGTTTTCACTTGAATTAATGTAGAAAATAAAAATGGTCAAGAATTCATATAGGATGAACTATTTTTTATTTAATTTTTTGGTGATATGTAAAGAATTGTCTACGTTCCAATGTAACCATGTGAGTGGAGCCATTACAAATCTCAAGCAAAATATAGCCTAGGTAAAGTAGGGTTCTTAACTCCAAACTACCATCATTCTTTTTTTGGGTGTACGGTAAGAGTATCGTTAGGATAACTTGTGAATTAGCAGAGATTTAATCCTTCTCTAGACAATCTTGAGGGTACATTTCTTACTTTGGCTTAGTGAATTTAGGATAATAAATTCTCTTAGGCTCTAGCCTCAAGGTTTGAACTGAAAAATCAAGGTAGGAAGCACACTTAACCAATAGGTGAACCCCTTGGAGTTCAAACTACCATAATACCACCTAAATTGTGAATTAGTTGCTATTAAATTAAATCCCTAATTCTAGTTGGTGTTGTTATAGTGCCTCAAAATATAAATATTTAACTGCCTTAAGATGGAGAATTATGACTAAATACTTGATTTAGATGATTTAAACGACATTGAACATAATTGATCAAATTTTGTTGCTTTCCCTAAAGTGATTATATTTAGTGCACATATATGCCAAAAAGTCCCTTTATATCACTGAAATTTCTCCTTTTTTTTGCTCTATATAAGAACTACGAATTAGGAATTTTGGTGAACCTTTGGTTTATATATCTCATGGCCGAACTATGCCTTTAACATGAGTCTGTACTGTAGCATAGATCTAATAGTATGAATGGTTAAGAAAGACTCGTGTGTAACTGCCAACAAAAGTTGGTTCACCCATTCATTGTTATCTTGATGTCTTTTTCTCTAATGAATTTCTTTTCTACTGATGTGATAAAGATAGCATGTCATTTGAAATGCTTATTTCAACCCCAATTTAATTCTGAATTTTTTACAGTATATGTTATTCCTTTTCACTTTCTTTTTATAAAATACTCCTGTTCAGAACCAAGTTATGCTCATGATTGATGGTATCTTGTGCAGTTCTTTAGCAGCATTTTACACTCAGAATTTCATGGAAAAATTTTCATATATGAAGCCACCTTCATTACAGGTTGTAATCTATTAAATTGCTTTTGTGCTTTTGTTAATTTTATTCTAAACTGATTTTGTTCATGTCCCTATTGAGCATGTGTCCCATCTATTGAGAACTGAGCGGCCTATTTTTTTCCCTCTCTGCTTGTATATGTTTTCCAATTTGATGCCTCAACTCCAGGAGCTATAGTTCCAGCATCACCGGTTGCCAATGTTTCTGCACATAACCGCCAGAATGATACTCGTGTCAACAAGAGTAGGAATAGAAGAATCCTCCATCTTCTTCCAGATTCTCATGCCAAATCCAGTCTCAACATAACTGAAGAACATGTGGAAAGAAATTCGCAGAATGATGACTTCCATAGTAATAAATCAATGTCTTCCATGTTGGTTTGTTCTTGTTGATCCCAAAGAGGTGGGAGATGGTGATGTGGATGGCATGATAAAACCAAAGCCACTTTCAAGGATTTTTATGGTTGTGCTTATAGATAGCGTCAAGTATGTCACTTTCAAGGATGCTAATTAAATGTTGGCACAAGAACAGAATATGTGCTTAGTTTTGGATTATAAAACTACCTACGCATATGCTTTGATGTATAGTTGAATTCAACCATACAGTTTTTAGTAATTGCTAAAATAGATGTCCTTTTTATTCTTCATACTTTTTTTAAGAGAAAGAGATGCAGAAATAATTGGCTGAGTATTTGTTTTGGCGACTCTGAGTTGCTATGCTTTTTAAGAAATTTGTAAACGTATCTTGTTTATAAATAATTGATGCTAATTAAATGTTGATATTCAAATAAGCATATAAGTAGCTTATATTCATATAATTTTTTAAAAAAAAAGAAAAGAAAAGAAAAGAAAGTTTTTTGACAAGCAAGTAGAGGAATGAATGAAAAATAAAAACAAATAAATTTTTATTAATGTTATGAATATTATTTTGTTAATTATATATTTTTATTTTTATTTTAAAATTTATTCTAATGTATAAAGTAATCAAAAAAATTGTATTAAAATTGATTTTAAATAAATATATATGTAATTTTATTATAATAATAATTTTGTCATTTTATACTATTTTTAGCATATTTTATCATTATCTGATTTACTCTAAACATAGAATAAGATAATATAATGTCTATTCTGTTGCACATCAAACACAAGATAGAATTAGAGTTTATTAGACTTATATCCTATCTTGTTGTTATCTTATCTGATATCTTATAATATTTTATTTTATTTTAACCACCAAACAAGCCTTAAAAATTTTTTATACAGTGACTGTTGATTCTAAAACATCAAAATAGATAACTATGAATAATACATATTTATTGTTGAAATATCTCTTATATATTTAAGTATTTATGTTTAGAATAATTATTTCTTTCTTTGTCTATCCTTAGTAACTACTATGATGGGAAAGGCAAGTTTCTCCATAAATTGGAGAGAAGATTCAGTCTTATGTTATTTTAATGTAAAAACTGACAATTGTTTATTTATTATGGAAAGTTATCCTATTGATACTATAATTTTTCTATTACATCTAAGTCAAATTAAAGTTTAGTACAATAAAATTTATTAAATTGATCATTTATTAATAGATATTCAATTAATGAACTAAAAAAATAATAAGTTCATTAATTTTCTTAACAAATTATTTAAAAATTATTTTATAAAAGAAAATAAAATTTTAAAATTTAAGAATTTGTTGAAAATTATTTTTTGTTGAAAAAATTTTAATTTTTTTTTTTGAAAAACCAAATATAAAAATTCCTTTAAAAAGTTGTTCAAATTTTTTTTTAAGTTTTTTCACAAAAAAATTATTTTCAACAAATTTTTATATTTTTAAAGTCTTAAAAGAAAATAAAATTTAAAAATATAAGAATTTGTTAAAAATAATTTTTTGTTGAAAAGCTTTAAAAATATATTTTTAAATTTTTAAAGAGAAAATAAACTTTAAAAATATAAGAATTTGTTGAAAATAATTTTTTGTTGAAATTTTTTAAAATTTTGTTAAAAAATCAAATATAAGAATAAGAGGTTATGTGCTTTCTTGTATTTTTTTTTAAATTTTTTTTTAATATATTTTTAAAGTTTAATTTTTTCAAAAAAAATTATTTTCTCCATTCTTATATTTTTAAATTTTATTTTCTATTTAATTTATTAAAAAAATTAACCTTTTAAAAAATATTAAAAAAAAACGCTACGGACTGCATTTTGGAAGTACAGCATGCATGTCCATTTGCCCTTGAATGTGGGGTCCACTAGTCTCCCTAGACTTTATACGTATTTCAGATAATTTTACAGACAAGGAAACTACCTTTTTGCTTGCCATAAGAGGAAACCTGATCTCTTGACTCTCTCACCATTTCATTGGGTGATTCTTTTTTTCTAAACACCTCAGAGTCAGCCAAAGGAAAGAAAACAAAAAAAGGTCTGACTTCGGACACTCTAAATGGAGAAACAAAATTTACTTCCAAATTAAAATTGTGGCCAATTACTCTATCTCTCTTTTCCTTACGAGTCATGGGTCACCCCACTTACCCCCTCTGCACATGGATGAATATTAATGGTGGGGTTCATCTCACTCTTGGGGAAAGGTTCCATTTCTAGTTCTACTCTCTTCAAACTGTAACTTGTAGAGTTGATTTCAGATGCTTGGTTAAGACCCGTCTATATTTCCTTTTCTAGATCATTAAAACCCTTTCATCTTCTTCTTTTCCTACAATTTTCTCTACTCTTCCCACCTTTCTTTCTCCTTTCTGCTTAATACTTGGCGTCTACAGTAAGATTTATCAACCTATTCTGATTTAAACCCATCTTAAGTTGTTCTTCGTCAAGGTTTCTCCTTAATTTCTCTTTCCTTTAACCCAAAAACAATTTTCTGTGATAGTGAATTGGATCTGATGATTTTTATGATAAGGCAGCATTCTTTTCTTCATCTGAATCTGTGATTTCTTTCTCTCTGGTTTATCCCTAAGTTTTGGTTAATTATTGTTTAGGGAAATGACGAGACAGAAGAGAGAAATCAAGAAGATCGATAACATAACAGCGAGGCAGGTGGCGTTTTCTAAGAGGAGAAAAGGGCTTTTCAAGAAGGCTAAGGAACTTTCAACTCTCTGTGATGCTGAGATAGCTCTCATAGTGTTTTCTGCTACTGGCAAACACTTTGAATATTCTAGCTCAAGGTCTCATTCTCTCCCTCTCTCTCTCTCTCTCTCTCTCTCTCGATTCTTTTACTTTCCACCATCTTTCTTCTAATAAAGAAACTTATGTCATGAATGTTTTCAATTTTCATTCATTCTCTGCTATATCAGTAATCAAGTATTTAGGCTTTTGGCTAATCATTCTAGATAAACATGAGGATGACTAGAAACGTGCTTGAGAATCTCCATGTTATTGTAAAACACTGTTTTCAATCCTTATGGATTTGATAAAACTCTCTTTTTAAAAAAGAATAATAGTATCCCATTTATAATAATAAAGTAACAAAAAAGGAAAACAAAAAAAAGAAGAAGAAAAAAACTTGATGCCAGTCTGCAACTTAATCTGTAGACGTTACAGCTTGGCTAGTATATATAGTAAATGTATATTTTACTTTTTGCATCATAATTTGTTTAGCAAAGGAAAAAAAACATTAATGGCTTTATAAATATTATAATTTCTTATTTATTATTATAAATAACTACTGACCAATGAGGTTTTGTCACAGTTCTTATTCCATGCCTAACATTCCTGTATATATCTTGTTAGTATTTATTTAAATACTAACAATTTTTCCTTTTGTAGTAGAGTAATACAAATATAAGTCACTATAAATAAATGTTTTAACAAGCATAAGAGTAACATGCACAAAGACTTCAAAAGAGACATGAGAGTAATTAAATCAAATTGGATAAATAACTAAATAGTGAATAAAAATAATAGAGAAATTTATTTCTGGATGTTCATTTGGAGACTGTAGTAACCCAAAAGATAGGCACTTGTGAACAAATGGAAGAGATTGCTGATTTTTATTTTCGTGAATGTAAATATACATTGGACAACTCACAAAGCATCCTCTCTTTCTTTCTCTTTCTCTGTGTCCTAGAGAACGTAGGGTTTGTGAAGCAAAATACTTCCCCGTTTCCAATTATATAGATAGGATAGTGTGGTTGAATATATTATTGGAGTTAAACTAAAGCCTCACCTATATTAACTCTGGTTTTATCGGTTCTTTGTTTTCAAATTTATCATCATTTTAAGATCTAATTAATGTCAAAAAGGTTACTAATCGATGTGCCAATTTAGAAGTTTTAAGGTTACTAGCTAGGTCTATATATCATCCAGGTAACAACCTCAGAGAGCTCAAACCTATTGTTATAAAACATTGTCCATGAAATTTAAAACATTTTGGAGCATAGCAGTTGTTGATAAGACTTTGGTTATTTTCCATTTCTCTAGAAGAATTATGAGTAGAGCCAGCTGCACTGTAAGGTAACTGCATAGTAATTTAATTTATATGATTGATGTATCTTTTACTTATTTTTTATTATCTCTCGAAGTTCTGTGAAAATGCCTATCACTGTCGGCATTTGAAAGAGAACATATGGGACAATAAGAGTTAGAAATATTTGATGAATTTATAATTAAAAGCATAATTTAAGAGAATTTGGCTCCTCTAAAGTTTACTGTGCATTTTATGGAATAAAGTATAAGTGGGTAACCAATGATGAGAAAATTAATGGTTTATATTTAGATGAAGTAGGAGCAACCTGATAATGACCAATGAATGTGTGAAAATCAGTTTCTTTAAAAAAATTTCATCCACTGTTAACCGCTTGCACTTTACTCTCTAAAATGCACAGTATTAAGACGATAGGTAGGTATATACGATACTGCCATCATTCTATAGTGGAACTTCGAGTACTAATGATATTATAATGGTAATTAAGTTTCATTAGCGTTTTGTGAAAATTTTGTAGGAAAACAGAATAGAAATAAAAGAATTTAATTTGAATCTGCCATGTTTTTGCTTTCTCTAGCATGAAGCAGGTAATTGAAAGGCGTGATCTGCACTCAGACATTGATAGATTAGACCATACATCTATTGAATTGCAGGTAACTTTTTTTTAGGGCATTCAAATCAAAGTACATGAATTCATTGTGGTTAAAGAACTGAACCACAATGAGGAAGCAAGTTCATTACACTATAAATGAATAAAGTTCATGCTTTTATAGCTTTCCCTATATTCACCATGTCCATACTTATAAACTTTAGAGTAAATAGTTGTTTTGGACTCTGAACGATATACACATTCTCAATTTGATCCCTTAAAGTTTTACTTTCTCAAATTAATCTTCCAAAGGCTATCTTTTCTTCAAAAACTTCCTCACATTCACCTTATTAGTAGATATTTAATGATTTGTTTTGTCTGATCTAATCGAGAGTTTATATAGCTATGTCTAGATGTGGGTTTGGTAAGTTTTCTTTTCAATTAGTGAAGTAAATCTGTTAAATTTTATAAATACACTTTTGAAGAGGGCAATTTTTGAAGGATTAAATTGAAAAAGTAAAACTTTAAAGAATCAAATTGAGAAAAGATGTATATTTTAAGGATCAAAATAGCAATTCACTCTAATTTTTAAATGAAAGAAGTTTCAGTTCTTTCTCATAGAAATGCAGAAACTATATAGACTGAGAATTATATATATCATTGACTTTGACTAACTGGAAATTCCAAAGAAACGAATATGAATCTCTTGGAAATTTATGAATATATAGACTGAGAGTGACACCTACAACATGCTGCACAAGGAAGAAGCTAATAGAACTCATGAACTGAGGTATATATCTATATACTGTGCAGCTGGTACTTAGTGTCTTCTCTTTGAAGGAAACTACAATTTTGTATCACTGAGGCATGGCTCCATGCATGAACCTTTAACAGGAAGTTGAGGGGGGAAGAGCTGCAAGGATGGAGTACAAAAGAATTACAGAAGCTAGAAGAACTTCTAGAAACAGGTCTGAGCCGTGTTACCAAAGCAAAGGTTTGCACTTTGCCCCCTTCTATACTGCATGCTTCTTTATATTTTGATATATTAAGGGATTAAATCCTAAGAAAGTGTTTAGTTCACGCAATCAAAGATTATTGGGAATAAGCACATTCCTGAGAATGTGATTCTTGGAATCACATTTCCTGAAATGTAACATTCTCTTGTTTGGTTCACATGTTTGACAATTTTTCAAAATTACTTCTATTAATTTTTAACATATAAAAAAGATAAAATACATGTGTAATTAAATAAAAAATAAAAAAAAAAAGATAAAATACATATTAAAGTTTAGGATTTTAAGATTTAGGGTTTAAAATTTATGGTTTAGTGTTTTACGGTTTGAGGTTTAGAACTTTGAAAATTTTGGGCTTGGAGTTTGGGGTTTAGGCTAAGAGGGCAAGAGGGCTTTGAAGTTTTGGGATTTGAGATTTGGAGTTTAAGGTTTGGAGTTTAGAATTCAAATTTTTGGTTAAGAAGGCAAGAGGTATAAAAAAATTTATGTTACAATAATTATTCCCACCCTACGGGAGTAAGACATTCCCACCTCCCTCCATAAGAATTAAACATGGGAATATATGGCTATATATTCTCATGTTTTATTCTTGGGAATGTTATATTCTCATGAATGTTTTTAAAAACTTGAACCAAATAAGGAAATATCATTCCCAAGAATCCTATTTTCAATTCGAACCAAACATACTTTAAGATATATTTGGTAGTTGGGAGGAAAAAGGATAAGGAGGAGTCGAAGGAAAATGAAAGGGAAGAGAAGGGAGAGGTAGGAAGGGCTAAATGATAATTTTTCTTCCCTTTATTTGGATGTTTAAAACTAATAAGGTAATAAGTTTTAAAAAAAAATTAACAAAAGGAAATAACTAATTAAATCTATTTTTAAAAAAGTTTATCTCTCGTGAAACTGATTAATTATAATAATTTGGTTTATTAATATGTATTTTTAAGAAATAATGAATAATATAATACTTACATTGGAGTAACTTAAAATTATAAAGGAATGAGGAGTTTAGAAAGTTGGTTGAAAATCCTTCATTCTCCTCTACACCTTGTAACAAACTCTTATACAAGAGTATCCCTCCTCTACGCCTTCACTATCCTCTACACTGAGGAGAGTGGAGGGCAAGGGGAAGAGAAGGGAATGTGAGATTTAGGCCTTTCCCTTGCTTGGAAATTTATTATAAAGAAGGGAGGAGAATGAAAGATTATTCACTAACTTTTTAAATCCTCCACTTTTCAGATGTCTGGATTTCTCCAATTTAGAGGATTTTCTAGCAGAAATCAATCATTAAGAATTAGTTTATTCATTATTTTTTAAAATTGTAATGTCAAAAAATCAAATTATTGTAACTAATCATTTTAATAAAAAAAATTAATTTTTAAGAATATATCATAAGTAATTATTTTTATTATTTAATTTTTTCATTATCTTATCTAAGTTTAAACATTCAAAGAAAGGAAAGAAGAATTATTATTTAATAATTTCTTTCCCTCCTTTGTCTCTTTTTTTATTTTTCAATTTCTTCTCTTCTGTTTCTCTGTCAACTATGAATCAAATCTAAGGGCCAAGATTTATACATTTGATTATTGTTTAGTAGAATAATCTTGCTGGTATACAGAAATTGATGTGATCTACATTAAATAGATGGTATTTTTATGTGTTTTTCAGGAAGCAATAATCGTAAAAGAGATTAGTGCGCTCCAGAGAAAGGTCTAACAGATGCCCAACTTAACTGTTAAAGTCTTACATATTTTCTTTCTTATTACTTCATGATCCTTGAGAAGAAAAATTATCATAAATATATATAGGATTGAATGGTGAAATTGTTTTCTTTTTTTTTTTGGTGTGATATATGACGAATTATTAAACTCACTTTGTTCTTGATTAACTTGACTAGTTTTCAACCATCAAGTACAATGTGAATATATATATATATAGGCATACGGATTTGGGTTCTCTAGAATATACTAAAGTATAAGTGGTGAATCAACAAATTTATGGTTCAAATTTTAATAAAGTAGGTATAACCTAAGAACCGCCTATGAAGCTATGTAAATCATTTTTTTTTATCTTTTCATCATGGTTATCTACGTCCACGCTATTCTCTAAAGTGCAAAGTGTACTTTAGAAGAGTCAAATCTTGCACTGGGTGTCCCTTAGCATTTAGTTATATGAATCACTAATTAGTACACCATTCATGAATCACAATAAACTGAATGCATGAAGATTGAACATATAATTGACCAAATTTGGCTGCCTTCTCCCCCTCTCCCAGTGATTATATTTAGTGCAAATATGATGCGAAAAGGTATCTATAAAAAACAACTAAATTTTTTTTCTATTAAGTGAGATCGGTTATATGAATCAAACGATATCACAGTAAATATTTATAAATGAAATCAATAAATAGATTATTAACTATTAAATTATTTTTAATAGTTTCACTTATTGTTTTCTTTGACTTCTCTCTACTTTTAATTTTTGAACTATTCTCTATCTGATCTACTCTTCTCAAGAGAGTTTCTGCAAGTCTTCTCGACACATGTCCAAATTATCTTAAACGAGATTCTACCATCTTCTCCACAATAAGTGCTATCTTAGCTTTTTTTTTTTAATGCACTTATTTTTAATCATATTTCTTTTGGTGTGTTTATACATCCAACGCAACATTCTCATATCTATAATATTGAGTTTATCTTCATGTTATTTTTTAACCGCCTAACATTAAATACCATATAATATAGTAGGTCTTATAGCTGCATGGTAGAATTTTTTTAAAACCTTGAGCGGCACTTTTTTATCACAAATAACACTCGAAACCTTCCTCCATTTCATCCATCCCGCTTAAATCCTATGGTTTATGTCTTTCTTTACTCCACCGTCATTTTGTATAATGGACCAAATATATTTGAAATTTTTAACTTGTTTTAATGTATGATCTCCAAGTTTTACTTTAAAATTTGTATTTGTTTGTCTTTTACTAAAAATATATTTTATATATTTTATTTTATTTTTACTTATATGAAAACTATGTATTTTTAAAGTTTTTCTCTATGACTCTAACTTCATATTTATTTCCTCTTTTGATTCACCAACTAAGATTATATTATCTGCAAAAATCATACATCAAGACCCTAAATCTTGTATATATTCAGTAATTGCGTCCAAAATCAATTTAAAAAGATATGAAATCAGAGAAGACCCTTGATGTAGTTTAATAATTGTGAAAATCTTTTGTGTCTCCATTTTGTGTTTCTCCGTATACTGGCCCGTAAAAAATCTATGAATTGAGTATTTTGGGTGCACATTTGATTTATAGGTCTCATGACCATACTTTGCCCTAGATTGTTTGGCAAAGTAGGTCGGGTTTTGGAATAAATAATTTGAAGTTTCGTAGAGGTCTTAGATCAGCATGAGTCTATATGATAGTCTTGCATTTAGAATTGATTATAATACATTTATGAAGTATGAAGAAAGACTCTAATTAAATTCCGAATGAAGGTTGTGACAAAAAGAAAGAAAGACCGAACAAAGAATTTTTCTCTTCTAGAAAATGCCCTTCCTCTACGGTCTAATAGTGTGATTTAGAGAAATTGAAACATTTCGCCATTTTGAAGGATGCTAGGGAACACAACACCAAATCGAATAGTTTACAGTAATTCTAAGTCGTAGAGCTAAATTAGTCCACCAAACTATAAGGTAATTCAGGGGTGAGATTAGGGTAGGGATTTTAGGTTTGAACCGCATGTCATTGAAAAAATCTCTTTAATTAATTTTGTTAAAAGTCATCTAATTAATAAAACAGGAAAGGCTTAGAGGATTATTAGAATTTTGGTGGTAACAATCCCTAATCCTTATCTATTCTATCAGAAATAATATTTTTTGACCATAATGATCTCTCTTTTTCTCTCACTTCTCTTACAATGCTACTTTTTATTGTCCACGCAGGAAATGCAGCTGATGGAAGAGAACCGGCGATTGAAGCAGGTAATGGGTATTAAAGGTTTTGCATATTAATTCGATGTTTCTATTGTTTCAGATGGTGGGTAGAGTATCTCAAACGATGGAAATCTTTGTTTTTAGGTTAGGAGCCTTGCACATGAACAAGGTCTTTCATCTGAGTCAGCCAATATTGGTGGCACATTTGATCCTCTTCAAGACTATGATAGTTCAGACACCTCTCTCAAATTGGGGTTAGTTTAATTAAAAGTATATTTATTGAATCTTCTTATAGAAAAATATTTGGGTAAAGTTTCTTTAGTATTTGCTATGATCAGGTTCCCCAATGGAGTTATGACATGTGACATCTTTTTATAACTTAGGATCACATTATTAGTTTCTTTGAAAAGTACATCGTGTTTAAGTGCTTGTTTGGTTATACTTTTAATTTCTTTTTCTTTTCAAATTGCTTTTCTAAAATTGAGTTTTGGAAAAAGCTGTAACAAAAAGCAAAAAGTGTTTGGCCAAATTATTTCATAAGCATTTTTATCAATGTCATTAGTATTTGATCAATCTTTTAAAAAATTATTTTTATTGTCAAATTATTAAAAAAAGATATGCTTAGAGATAATTTTGTGATCCATATTATTTGAATAGAAAAATAATTTTAATTATTACTATAAATTAATTTAGTTATTTTAAAACTTTTATGTAAATAAAATATAAAAATATAATCACTATATATATATATATTATAATTTATTTACTCAAAATAAATTTATTAAATTATATTAAAATTTTATCAATCAAAATAATAAAATATTTTAACTTAAAAAGGGTTTAATTAGTGAGATTTTATGCATTTAGATGAGGGAATTAAAAAAGACAAAGCTGGATGGTTTTGTAATTTTAATTTTAGGTGAAGGTATTTTTATTCTAATAAAATTAATTTTCTATTTCTGCTTCAAAGTAGAAGCTCCAAATTCGTACTTGTCCATTTCAGCATAAAAATAGATTGTCAAAGAAGAAATTTTTTTTTAAAAAAGCAAGCAGCTTTCTTTATATATATAGAAGTTAGGCCAAACAGGCTCTTCTAGTAAAAGTCTAATTATAAATACCTTAAAACTATAACTAAGTTTTCCCATTTTTGATAAATATGAAAATTCAAGAATTTGTTGTTCAACTCTCATGATATAGCTATATAAATAGTGAAAACATTGGGATTATATTGGATGGCTTGGTTTTAGAAACAAAATTTGTTGCATATATAACAAATAGATTTAGCATTCAAAGAGACAGAATTTGGGTCTTATGTTGGTCAATGAATATATCTTAATAAGTGTTCCAATATCTCAATAATTCACGTCAAATGTGTTAATTAACAATTTCATATTAGTGATGTATGAAAAAAAATTAAAAAAAACATTTGAAGACTATTCAAATTTCCATATTTTATATTCTTGCTTTTTTTGTTCTTACTTTTGTTACCACGTTGACAACTGGAAAGTACAAATTTGAAGTGAAAATATTATTTTATAAAGCTTTTATAGTTTTTTAAGAGAAATAAATTTGTGTTTAAATTCGACAGTTATATAAAATATGATATAATATTTTAAATTATACACAATAATTGAATCTGTCCTGTATTCATTAAATTATAATAGAAGCAATTATTAGTTTTGATCAGAAATAAGATCAGATGGACTTTGTTAAAGTCTAACTTGAGTTTATGTTTTCTATCCCTTGCAGGTTGTCTTTGTTTAAATAAAAAAGAGTATATTTATTTTGTGGTCACATCGAACAGACCAGGATTTTCTTCCATGTAATTGAAGAAATTATAATTCTTCCATTCTTCTCAGCTTAACCTTAGTGTTGATCCAACTCTAGGTTTCGTAGAATGGCTTAACAGTGAATGTAAGAAATGGGACGAGAACTCTTTCCATTTGGAATAAGCGTAATGAAAAAGACTTTGTGGTGGAAACCGAGTTTTGGATAATGTTTGGGATAAATGCTTGGGCTAGATTGGTGCAAGAGATGAAGGATATTGAAGAAGAGAGGCACGTCAATATCGGCCATGGTCAGGGGTGGAATCGCCCAACAAAGCCTATTTAGTTACAAGGTTAATGTAGGTGGAGCAAACTTTAGGAACGGAACATGTGCCATTGGGTGTGTTGTTTGTGATGTTCAAGGGACTTTCGTTGGAGGTTTGATTAAGGGTGTTGATGGCTTTTTCTCATTGGACCATCTGGAGGCTATGGAGGTTTTTGGAAGGGGTGAATCTTGCAAAGCCTATTGGTCTGCGTCACGATATTGTGGAAGGGGATGCGAAAAATACTTTGAATTCAACAGGGAAGCTGCTGAAGGCTATATGTGATGTAGTGAATAAACGTTGAGAAATTTTCTAAAATTTGATTAATAACGAGAAGGTTCTGATTGAAATACAAAAATAACATATTTATATGATTAATTAAGGCCCTCAATCACTCCAGAAAATATAATTAAAATAGATAACTAAAACGAAAAATACTGAAACGTACATGAAAGTAGAAAAGTGCTGGTACCAGTGTTGAAACAATAGAATTTGCCCTCAAATTGACCTTAATTAAGGTAAACTCTTTTGGAACAATGTGGGGTGTTAAAAGAGTTTTTCGTTGATATTTTATTGGATTCATAACTTTATTCAAATTAAAAGTTTAGGCTACCTGATTAAGTTTCTAAGACTTCATTGGCTCCATAAACTTATCCGTAATAAAATATGTAGTTGGACACTCATGCACGAGTTCTTTTTGCTTTGTAATGTTAGAGAACTTCTTTTGGTAAAAATCATTATCCAAAATTCAAGATCATTAATATTGTATTACAAGAAACAATAAATGAATATGCGGAAGCGTATCTAAATCTATATTAACCCATTGCTATCTGGAGTTATATAGTTGGCCTTTCATATCAATGTAGTTTTTCAAAGAATTTTTTCCTTTTCTCTATGTTTTATTTCTAATGATAGGATATACATAGAATAATACTAAAAATGTATATGTTATTTGAAAACCACAACTACTATATAAATAACTTTATTTTTTTTTTTTATATTTCTATTTTAACTGATCGTAAAAAAAATTATCCTTTAACTCTATTCATTAAAGGTTAACATTCTATTATATACATTAGAACCTAAAGTATCTAAAACTTAATAAATCACTTTTAATTAAAATTTATCTTATTTGACAATGTGCAACATATATAATTATTCACATATAAATTTAACATTGGATTAATAATCCAATAATTTCCTGCTTGGGTTATATTTGTAACCTTATAATCATGTTTTGCAAAAATAATTGAACAAACTCAGCTTTGCTATTATTACTTAAATGTATCTATTAACTAGATGGATCCATCAATCATACCAAGTAGGATAGAAGATGCCTTCATTACAACTATTATTACTTAACCCATCAAGGGTCATGTTTGTTGATACAATTGAATGCATTAATCATGATTTGAATGTGTAGTATGGAAGTTTCATGTAATGTGATCTTAACATGCTTATTTCCAATTGATTCACTCTTAAACTTTAGTAAGATAAAACTATACCAAACAATTATAGCATAAATAAACCAACTTTATTTTTGTAGAAATATCCAAAAATTGGAATAACTAAAAAAATGTCTACATCATAAAAGCATATAAAATTACAAACTCCTACTAAAATTAAATATCACCAATTAACATGACACCTATACAAGTAGTGTGCTCATGATACAATTTGGGTGCAATCCCTTAGTAAGTAAATCTACAATTGTAGAGTTTGTTCTTATGTGTTCTATAAAAAGCTGTTCACTTTGAACTCTTTTTTTAACGATTAGAGATTTGATGTCTATATATTTTGACTTTGTTGAACTCTTGTTTTGACACCATAGTCAAGTTTGACACTTTCAATCATCTTGCTGAGTTGGACCTCAACTTCAACTATATAATTTTTTAACACATTTAGTTGTTGTGATTTTTAATAATTGAGATATAATGATTGTGACTTTTCAGCTTTATAACTATATATATCTATAATTTCGTTTGACATAAGTCCCTTTATTCTCCATATAAAGACATGACATAATATTTTGTACCATAACAATTAAATTTTCACTACTAATTTTCTCTTCGTACCTCTTGTACTTAAATATAGGAATTTATCAAATAAAGCACTTGTATCAATTAAATAAAGATTGTCATACTTGACAAAAAATTAGAACAAACCAATTTTGAATCATGAAATAAACTAAAATTTGCATTTTCAAATGAACAACAGTAATTTGATTTGTCCAAAGTATAAATAGAAATTAAATTTTGTGTAAAAGATGACACAATAAATTTCTCATTAAGATTTAAATAAAATCTAGTATTTGACAATAATCTAAATTTTCCTATTACCTCAACTTGAATTGTCTTTCCTTCGCTTATGTAAATGTATCTTTCAATATCATTTAACTTTTTGCAATTCAATCAACCTTGCATAGACACATTAATATGAGTTATTACACCATAATCTATTCATCACATGTCTAGATACTAAAATTAAATTAGCCTCAAAATAAACTTAATTAAGAGGCATGCACGTGATAGTTAGTGCATTGCTTCATCTTATGCTCTTTAGCTCCATAAAAAAAATGCCTTCTAATTTGTTCAATGTCTTTTACTGTTTGTTTTGAGGTGTTGTATCTGTAGTTTTTTTTTTATCCCTTTCTCTTCTTTTTCTTGTCCTTAGATGTTGAGGTCAAATGAGCAATCTCTATCTTATCTAACTTAAGTCTTTCTTTTTCTTAGAAATAGTGTAAGATAAATTCATTCAGAGACCAAGTCTCTTTCTGATAATAGTAGCCGACTTTAAACTAGTTAAATTATGTTAGAAGAGATATTAAAACCAAATGTACTAGTAAGTTTTTAGAGAGTTTGAGTTTAAGTACTTTCAAGTTGGAAGTAATATGCGACATCTATAATATGTATTCACTAATATTGTCTTTGCCCTTATATTTTATTAAAGCTAGACTTGTTGAGAGTTTACTTATTTTAGCCTTTTCATTCTTAACATACATTTTTTCAATATTTGTAAAGAACTCCTTAACCTTTAAATACTTTTAGAATGGCCTTTTTCATGATCATCATAGTCATTAGATTTGATTTCTTCCACATTTTCATTTCCTTCTTATCATTAGAGTTACTTTTAATTGTAAGAGGTGGGGCAGAATCAACTTTTAAAATAAGGTCGAGATCCATAACTTTGAGAATTATTCAGAGGTTCACTTTTTCATGACTTGAAGTTATAGTTATTTAACAAAGAAATTGAATTGATGTTGACAGTAATATTAACAATATTTATAATTTAACAGAGAACATCAAACAAACAAAATAAAATCATACAAGTCTAAAAAAAATTCAAATATAGGTCACTACTAGAAAAGCGGGGAATATCGACGGTTTTATAGTGGCTTTAGTGACGATTTTAACCGTTGCTAATGAGCATAACGATAGTTGGAATAACCGTCGCAAAGACAGTGTCTTTACGACGATTTAGACCAACCGTGGGAATAGCGTCGTTAAGACAGAGTATAGCAATGGTTCAAAACCGTCTTAACGATGGTTAGTGGACTGTCGCCATGTTTGGCTTAATGACGGTTAGTACAACCGTCGTTATGTCCTTCGATATAACGACGATTCTAAAACCGTCGTTATGTCTTTAAAAATAACAACGGTTCATGGAATCATCGTTATGTCTGTTTATAAAATTTTATTACAAAATTATTAATTTACAAGATTATTTATTTTTATATTATTATTATCATATTTAATCTTTTAAAATATATATGTTTATTCCAATATTCATAATTTACATTATTATTTATTTTTATCTCAAAATTCATAATTTACATTATAATTAATTTAATTTTATTACTTCTATATTTAATTTTTTAAAATATATCCTTTTGTTTAAAATTGTCTATTTTATAATGTTAACTTTTTTTATCTGTTATATCGATATATATTAAAAATTAAAAAAAATGTTATGTAAATGACATTCATAAATAAATTATAAAAATAAAATTAATAATGATTTAGAAATTAAAACTACAATATACATTTTTGTACAACAAAAAATACAATAAATATCATCAACTCGGACCCTGAGGACCTTGTGGCGTCTGATTAGCCTGATGTCCACTGCCTTTATCACTAAGAACCTGAAAATCAATTTTATTATATAAGCATTTTAAAATTAAAAATATTAATAATAACAATTATTTATGAAATTCAAGATTTTAATATTACCCTAAGATTTGCACTCGGAGCAAGTGCAATGTCAGACGGCAGTTGACCTGAAAAGTTCTGGAGCAATAACGTCATAGCTGCCTCTATCTGTTTCTGTCGAGCTATCATATCAGCGTCACATGCCTCTCGCTTAGCCTCTTGTCACTGCTGCTCAACGTCTCGTTCATGTATGGCCGCGTTCAAACGAACCACCTCAATCTGTAATTCATCATATGAAGGCCCAGACCCAGAGCTCGACCTAACAGAGGCACGTCCGAAGACTTGGGTTGGACAAACACGTAACCCAAATTCTCAAACACGACCCGAGTGCTCTGCAGTTCCCAAGGCTCTCGCAAGTGAATCATTTGTCAAGAGCTCTTGGGAAGAGCTATCCTCCTGTTGGATCGAGGCAATTTTTTCCTATAAAATAAAAAAAGACATTAAATTTTTATTACAATTAACAAACAATAAAATAAAATAGTAAATTAACAAAACAATAGCAAAATTTTACATACCGCAACTACTCGAGCCTTGTCGTTGATGTATGTTCCGTCAGCCCTTTTATGAGCTGTCGTCCATACATCGCCGCGAGTCACTGGGCCCCTAACCTTCGCCTCCTAATTAAATTAACAATTAATAAAAAATTTAAACAAATATGTTTTTTTATTTAAAATGAAATAAAATTCTTATGAAAAAAAACTCACAAGCTCAGCCTTTCTACATACAAAGCTCTTGGATCCAGTTGTATGTGGTATCGTCATACGTCTTCGGTTACACCTATTTTGAGCAACCATATCCTAAATAATTGCATAGATAGATTAATTAATCAATGTTTTTGGAAAGAAAATATATATGAAAAAATCAATATAAGTAATTACTCTGGTCCTCGCGTTAAGTTGGTAGTCAACAAACGTAGCCCAGTGGTCATATGGAATGCCAGAGGGGACGTCATTCAGCAACTCCTCCCTCGACTTTGTCCATCGTTCTTTAGCCGAAACACGTTATAATGTGCGGCTTTCCACTTGGCTCCAAGCGACTGTAAAATTACCTTCTTGTGGAGGCATGTCACATTAAAATGTGTCTACAAAAGATAATACAAATTTCAGTGAAACATTAAAAATATTAAAGTATACTTAAGAAGAATTAACAATCCATACATGTATCATGTCACAAAACACTCCTACCTTGTAATCTTTGGGAATGCTCCTCCAATCTTTATATGAGATCGGAAAAAAACAGAAGTTATCTCCAATGGTGCTGAGGAACACACCAAGGAGACCACCTCCATTTCCAATGGGCTGGTGGGTGTCGTTACACCAGACAACCACTTTGTACCCATGAGGTAACGCCCAAACATCATGGACAATCATCTGTCTGGGCGTCACCTGACCGGTCTCATCTGTTACAATATAAAATAAATGAATTAATCAATATTTGGACATTAATTATTATAAATATAAGAAATATTTTATATTATACCTATAACATTGGCTGTCCAACTCTTACTACGCCTACGCTCCTGCTGAACAATCCGATGCTCCACCTCAACGCCCTCCAACAAATCATCGATATTTAAGTTGATATCAAAATCGTCGTCTGGTCCCTAGGCATCATAAGAGGGAAATGTGGACGGGAGGGGCTCTGACTCCGGCGCTATAAAGTCAGACAGGGGTAGTGTGGACGGTTTAACCTCTGACTCTGGTGCCCTAGAGTCCGAAGGTACTGTAGACGGGACATCTACTAACTGGACAGTATCATCATCGCAAGGCTGTCCTCCCTCGCTGCTAGCCGAGCGAGCAACATGGCCAACCAATCTCGCTGCACCCGCTCTGTCCATAAATCCAAATCTACCCCTCCATATCGTCATTATGCTTGTCAGAATAAAATTAATAACATTAATTTCACCTCATAAATTATTCATTTAAAAATAATAAAATAATAAAAACATATATCAAAATACATAACAAGCATAAACTGTTCATAAACAAAATCAAAATATATTCAAGATATTACAAGATCCAATTAATACCGTAACAGACATAAATTCACTGCTTCTTCTGGAAATAATTTTTCTAAATTTTGAACGCACAACGGATCACTATCATATAAAATATTATCATCGTCCTCGCCCATCTCATATAAATCACAAGGCTTCAAATGTACAACCATACTTCATTTGTTGTCAACCGCATCTTCTACATAATATACTTGATGCGCTTCAGATGCTTTGATGTATGGCTCGTCATCGTCATTTTCACTGGTATGAATCAACCGTGAAAATCAACAGATATCACCCCGAAACCATCCGTGGTAATGCCCCTCGCTGTTGTTGTATTGGCCCACATACATTTGAATAAAGTAACTGTAAAGTGACCGTGATAATTCAATTCTCAATATCCAATCATTTTCCATAATACAGGACTCCACCGAATTACATATTTCTGTCACTGCTACTTGCATAACTTCTCATCCCGAAAATATCGTAAACTCTACTATTTTGGGTTGTCAACCCTTGGTCTCGCTCTAACGTTCAAAATTTGAATCCATTTATATTGTATGCACTGTATCTGCGTGCTCTATCCAAGGGCCCAATTGCTAGAAATTTTAGTTCAGTTGATAATGTCTCACTACTATCATTTGCCATCTGGGAAAGAAAAATTGAGCTGTGAGTTGTGCTCATAATAGACTACAAATACAAATTGACTAAGTAAATTGTATACTTACACGACGAGTAAACTAGGAAACAAACTCCCTATGAATTTTTTTATCTATCTCAAAAGACGATCGGGTTCTACTTCGTAAGCTATGTCTTACCCAATCTCTAAATTCTCTATAAAAAAAATTGATAGGTAAATTTAATGCTTCATATCAATTAGATAAATATTAATGTAACAGTAAGTCTTGGTGTACTCACTGAAGATAAGGATCGACTTTTGAGCAATTTATTAAGACATAACGATGGGCTTGCAATTTTTCTCGCAAAGAAAGTGTAAAATACTCGAACCCACCAACTAACCTTCCTACTTGTGGAAACAACGTACCCCCCCAAACGTCCCAATATCAGGTCGATCGTCGACCCGAATAGGACGATTGAACACTGTCTCTACACCCTCCAAATACCTTGAACAAAATATTAAAATTTCTTCAGCAACACATGCCTCGACTATTGAGCCCTCTGGCCTTACTTTATTTTGGACGAATGACTTAAATTTACCTAAGTATCTGTACAACATACGTTCAACCGATGAAAAATTGATAACAAAAAAAAATATAATAAACAAGATAAAATAGATATAAATATTTTAAGTTTTTATACCTTTCAATAGGATACATCCAACGATATTGAACTGGTCCGTCTAACTTAGCTTCTTGGATCAAATGAACTGTTAAGTGTACTATTACTATGAAGAAGGAAGGAGGAACTAACATCTCCATATGACACATCGTCAAAACAATACGACTGGCCATATACTGTAACTTGTACTTAAATTTTCAAATGGATTGAAACCATCGGTAGCAAGGCTCAAACGCACATTCCTAGGATCATATGCAAATTGAGGATTTAAGATGTCAAATGTCATGCCCCTACTCTTAGGAACATGAATAACACTACTACTCGATAACTTTATCTTTATTTATTTGCAATCGCTATCATATTATGGCATATTAGGATAATAACATACGTTTGCAAGTTATCCATATAACTAATTATACATGCCAAGTCTATATTTATCAGTTTTACAACGGAAGCAAAGATCCTGCCAATGGCATTCAGAGCAGCTCTAGAGTACAAATATATTACAATTTTACACATTGAGAGCCCAGAAACAATTTAGGCTCACCACTGAAGTACGACACCTAGTCGTTCAAGAAGCCGCAGGACCAAACTATGGGTCTTTATCTGAAAAACATATAAACCACGTGTAGTGAGTTTTACAACTTAGTGAGCAGATAACACCTCCTATGACCTCTTAAGTCAAAATATGAATGTACTCTTTATTTTAAACCTTGTCACATTGAAAATCACAACACGGAAGTATATTCATATGGGACCCACATTTCAAATAAACTATGTTCAAATTCATAAGCATATTCAATTTATAAGTAATGTTGTAAGTACAGTAATAAAATCATTTTATGCATCAACATAATTCTTATGAAAACATTTGGAGGATCCCATATCAGAACTACCATATCAGAATTTAACCCCTTCCGTACTTTGGTGGTATAAGATTTGCCTAAACTCAGCATCCCGTTGAGGTTTGCCCTACTATCATTCATGAGGACACGCGAAGGGATTCTATATGGATTTTTTCAAGCACACAGCAAGGGAAGGAAAATCATAACTCATATAACTGGCATCTCGCCCGTATAGGAGGCATTCAGTTCTCCATCACATATCATCTCCCGTGTGTTGGCCCTCACACGAGGCTAGCACCACCCCCTGCTAGTTGAGGCAATCAAGGTGCACCAGGGCTAACATGACCTGCTGTTAACAGATAGTGTTTCCAACAGAATTTCTCCACAGAAAATATCATATGCACATATGCCAGATAATCAAAATTCTCAATATAGTACAGACTTTTAGTCTCAGTATATTCTTCTGTTAAAACTTCCCAATCATGTATACATGCATATATCCGAGACAAACATTTCACTATATTAATCAATAACATATGCATAACATATTTTCTTTGCCATATAATGAGAAATACATTTGAAATCAAATACATCATGAGTTCATAAATCCATTTTCAAATACTATACTCTTCTTGGACCATATTTCAAATTGTAAGCATTTCAGATCATTTTAATGCATTTCAAAAATATATCAAAGTGTAAATATCTCATAAACATAATCATATACATGCTCAAATATCAAGAAGAGTATAGAGCAAGCCATAAGGGAATCATCTACTCACAAAATTAAGGTACCAAGTTGGATAACCCCAAAATCCACTTTTCTGGTCCAAATTTAGCAAAATAAACCCCAAAATCGAGTTCGGAACATCAAAAACCTTAAAATCGACTCTGGATTTGCAAAATTTGGCCTCCAAGAGCTCGGTCAATGCAAGTCAACGTAATAGGGTCCGGGAACATGCGCTACACACGCCACCAGGGAAGGCTGCGCGTGGGCTTCACTCTCCAGGGAAGATTCAGCGCGTGAGGGGCGTGCAAGGAATTTTGGACCTGAAATTTGAGATCCAAAGGTTTCGGTACCTTCTAGATCGATCTACGGTGTTATTTTTTACGTTTGAGACCCACAGATAGGAGTTTCGGATATTACCTTTTTAGGCGATTTTTCCTTCAATTTTCCAGCCAATTCTCTAGAAACCAATCAGATAGATTTGTAGAACTCTTCGTCCTGAGTCCGTTGGCGGTGGTAGTGTTGAAATCTGAGGTCCGGTTACGGAGAAATCTTAAAGAGAAGTTAAAGGATTTTCAAGGAGAAAATTGGAGGAGAGAGAGAGAGAGAGAAATCTCTGATTATGCGGTTCTGGAGGCGGTTAAAGCCCTTAAAATATCCTGAGAGACCTTCCTACAAAAGTTCACTTTTAGAGGGAAGTCCTTGCAAATTTTTCTTATTTACTCTTTGACCCCGTAACTTTTAAAAAATTACATTTTGACCCCAGAACGTAATTTCTCATATTCCTTTTGTACTTTTTTAATCCATGTAATAAATAAACTTATTTTCACCGGTTCTTATCTCCATTTTCAAGATTCTCTCTTTGATTCAAAATTATGTTGACTTTGAACTTTATTAAATTTACGGCTATTACATCAAATCTCTTTCATGCCTCGTAGTCCCTCGGATGCCTCATTATATTGTCACTATTTCTGTCTGTGGAATGCCATCTCATATATTCGGAAATCTTAGAAGACATGAACAATCTTTGTAGCCGAGACTTTAATGGAAAGTATTTGATGACTTTATTAGCCACCTTCTTCCGCTTCTCCTCTTTTTTTCTCGGTTTCCACCTTGATGCACTGCACTTATTACAAGCATATTTATTTTCATTTTCTCCCCATAATAACATACAATCATTCTTATAGGCATGTATTTTTTTGTAGTTCAACCCCAACTTATTAATAATTTTTTTAGCCTCGTAAAATGAAGTTGGAATCTTTGCATCCGGAAAGACGTCAAGCAATAGCTGCAGTATCATTAACATAACCTTCTCAGATATCCTGTACAAACACTTGATGTGGTACAAATTCACCAAAAATGACAATTTGGAGTATTTCTCACACTTTTCGTACAATGGTTCTTGCCCATCTTTCAGTAATTCAAAAAAATCTCTCGTGCCATTGTCCATCCTTTCACCTAACGGTGGAACCGGCATGTTTACAAAATCAACACTTTCATGTTTATGATGAATTCCAAATACTTCACGGACCATGTCCTGCACAGGGTCATTTCGAACGATTGGACATTCTGTAACATCATGTAGTATTATTTGATGTGTTGCAGTAGGATCTTCTGTTACCCTTTCTCCGTGCATACTCCAGGAATCGTAGCCTTGTGAAAAAGGCTTGACGATCAAGTGTTGACACACAACCTCTGTAACTTGCCATTTTTTAAATCTGCACTTTGGGCATAGGCAGATTATTTTACCTTCTACACCCGAGTTAGTATTTGCAAAATCTAAAAAACCTTGTAGACCTTCCAAATACTCTCGGGTGTGTCGAGATTTATGGATCTAAGTCTTATCCATGTCTGAAACATTATAAAATATATAAAAAATTAAATAATAATTTACAGAATAATGCATTCTTAATGCATTACTTCATAATCTAACCCCTTGTCGAGGATTAAATAATATACAACA
Organism: Gleditsia sinensis; assembly: GCA_037074535.1. NCBI lineage: Eukaryota > Viridiplantae > Streptophyta > Magnoliopsida > Fabales > Fabaceae > Gleditsia > Gleditsia sinensis. The sequence goes on from CM073465.1 coordinate 71,720,970, forward strand.
AAGGAAAATTTCATAAATTTTAATTCTATTTAACAATTTAACATTCCTACCTAATTTGTATACTTAAATTTAAGTACTTATGTTTAAGTTAAAATAAATAATAAAATTTAACTACAAAAAATAATCATTTAATGCAATCATTTATCATTATTGACAATTTTATTTTATCCAACAAAATTTCTTATTCGTTTTGTTGAAATATTTTAAATTAAATTTTTATTTTATTAATTATTAGGTCCAATACAGTTTGGGCCATTATATTCTTATGTGGACTGTGATAGGTGGTCTACACAAGAAATTTGGGCAGATGCCCAATCTACAACTTCTTTTACTGTCATTTTTATTCCTATCGAAATACTGACTTATAACTTGATCACTTTAATTACTATCTGAATTGCTCTCTCTCTCTCTGAAAGTTAAAGGAGTCCAGTAGATTGTAATTTTGCTTCTCTTTAATCTATAGATTCTTCTTGTACGTTTTCTTAATCTATATTTAATTACTCTTATTTATTCTATTGAGATATTATAACACTTGATATCAAAGTATCGTTGTAATATCTTAGTTAAATTTTATTAAGACGAAAAGTTATATTTAAATCTAATATGTAATTTTTCGTACAATTTTCTGTTCACATAGCACTTTAACTAGAAAAAAAACTAAGTTATCATATTTAAATTGTTTCACCTTATGTTGTAATATCTCAGTTTAATTTTATTGAAATGAAAAGCTATATTTAAATCTGTTATGCAATTTTTCGTACAATTTTCTGTTCACATGTCACTTTAATTGGAAGAGAAATTAAGTTATCATATTTAAATTATTTCACCTTATAATTATTAACATAAAATTCTAAGTTAATAATTATGACATTATTCTTAAATAATAATTAATAATTATTTAATTATTCTAATTAACAAATATAAATATTAATTTTTTTACTATTAATTTGTTTAAATTAACAACAGATATTTAACCTATATATTATAATACATCATTTACTAAAAACATAACATACAATTTCTAATAAACTAAAAGTATAAACTATTTAAGTCAAACATACAAATATATCAAAAAAAAAAATTCAAAACATTAAACATAATTAAAATACATACCTTATGTGAAAATAAACAACTCTGAATCACAAGTGTCTGTACATAAACGAAGTATCTACATAAAAAGTTAAAAAATAAATAATTTAATAAATTTAATCAAATTTACAATTTTAATAAAAACTAATTCATAATAATACAAGTATATAAAAACTTACCTCAAATAAGAGTAAATAAATTCGAACCACCAAAACCACTAGAATTTGTCACAAGAAGAAACTCACAAGCGTTTGTAAGAAGAAGTAAAGAGAAATTCAAGTTGCGTAATAAAAATGAAGGAGGAAAGGCAAATTTATAGGAAAGTCACGGTTTAATGATGGTTAATGATATTTAACGACAGTTTGTCGAGAACCGTCGTCCAATAGGCGCATGGCATAATGACGGTTTTGGGAGAACTGTCGTTAAACCGGACCAATTTTCCATAAATGATCTAATTTCCGTGGAATTTTATGACGGTTTATGCTAACCGTCGTACAAATAACGATGGTTATGCCTCTAACCGTCGTGAAACCGGACCAAATACCCATAAATGGTTCACTATAGTTTGCTCAATGGAAAAAAAGTAGTAAAAAGGAAGGGCAAAGAAAAATCAGCTGAAACTTCTTATAACAATGTCGATTTTACTGCAATACAAGAGACACATAAATAAAGAATGGCTGTCATGGTAGAATTCGCATAAGTTAAGAATGAAGAAAATAAACTAAAAGAGAAAGAGTTGAAATTAAAAGAGTTGAAGATCCTCTTCAAAAATATATCTAGGATGACAGAAGGATAATGTCAACATCACAAAACATTATGCAATATTATTAGATAATCGCATATAATTAGTTAAGATAATATTATGTTTTTTTTAAATTATATCATGTTATGTATTTTTTATTATTTTTAATTATTGTTATAAAAAATATTACTTGAAATAAATTTGTATTATTTTTAATATATTTTAATTTTTTAACATATTTATTGTTTTAAAATTAAAATATAAATAAATTAATATTTTAAATTAAAATATAAATAAAATATAAAAATATGAAGTGATATATGAAATTTATTTAATAAATTTTTGAGAATTACACCACTAAAATATAAAGTTATTTAAAATTATATAAAATTATATAAAATTATTTAAAAAATAATAATAATATAATAATATAAAATTTACTTAAATAATTTTAAAGGATATCTTCCTAACATTTAATTCATTATCCAACGTCTTTTGTCCGAGTTAATTGAGCAACTCCTGACATGGGCTTAGATTGGTAGCTAGAATTACCTTGGGTGATTGGACGAGGGTCTGTGGCTTCCGCTATTATCGTTGATTCTCTTTCCCTGTCTTAAAAATAATAATAATTCAAATAAGCTTTAACAGAGACATTAAAATTAAAGAAAAAGAAAAAAAAGGGGGCGTTGACACAGTGCGGTTAATACCTATAAATGGGCTGTACCCGAGGAGGTCACGGACAAGTTTAATATATAAAAAATAATTCCATTGTATATATTTTTAAATTTTTATAATTAATTAAGTAACTGTATTACAGAGTTATAAAAATTATATTATGAAATGGGCCCTACTCTTGTTGCCATCATCCCAACGCAGTTTTGGAAGATGACAGTTCGATTTCAACGAGATCAAAAACCCATCCTCGTGATGGATTTCAATGACTATCTTTCTCATTTATTCTATTCCAACTTTGGTTCTATTTTTTTTTTTTTTAAATCTTAGCAATAAGAAATTTTAACTTCTTTAGTAAGAGACAAAGACCATTGGGACTTAAAGCACCATATATAATTAAAATTAGAAAATTTCTGATTTTAGCGTTAGGTATCGAGAACTATATTTTGAAAATATTAATACATTTTTTTATAAAAATATTTAATAATATGTTTAATTGAAATATCAAAGATAAACCAAAATTTATATTCATTTATCATATTAAATGTTTAAAACGCTATTTTTATTAAATATGAAAGTTTTAAAAATTATTTTGAATAAATTGAAAGAAGTAAATATTTTTATATTTGAGAATAATTGTTAGAGTTTCCTATTGTTAATCAATGGTGTTTTACACACTTAAAACTAAGTTTAATATTTTAATTAATTTTAAACTTTCTTATTTTTGTTAAGCATAAATTTACAAATAAATAAATAAAACAAGTTTTTTTTTCTAAATATTCCTATATATTTCGAAAGTAGAAAAAAGTTTATCTTTTACATATCTTTACATGCTATTAGGTTAAGTTTATTGTCATCCAAAATATGATCATGTAAGATATTTAAAGAATTTAAAAAATTATACGCATTCTATATATGCATGGCCAAAATGGCAAAAGGAAAATCAAGATACACCAAATTATTGAATTAATAATTTATGTCTGTAATATTAATGAAGAATTAATACTTTATCAAAATTATATAATAATATTCTATTTATTCAACCAAAAATTAAATCTAATAATTATTAATAATATCAACTATATTTGAATACGGAATATTGCCTCATATAATATTAATCTAGTATAAATAAACGTCGATATAAAAGTATCTATAGAGTGAGAAAGATAAACTCGAGGAGTACGAGGGTACAAGATGTCATAATACCGAAGCAGTAAATAGGTATGGCTAATTGTACGGAGAAGCAAACACGACCACAGATTAAGACCACCTCACTGTCCATTCGTCCTCGGATGTCTGGTCTACGAGTCCTTTTTGGCTTAACTTTATAGTATTTAATAAAATTTTACATTCTTCGCTTGCCCGTAAAGGGAAACCTCACTCTTAGCCAAGCAAGGTTTGACCCTATCCTGAACCCTTCTCTATCTTTCTATCTCAGAATTTCGTTGGGGGGTTTTATTTATGTTTTTGGAGTGCTGTGCCAACAATCTGACAGCCACAAAGGGAAAGAGAGGAAAGACACTACAAAAAAAGAAACTTAAAATTTTACAATTCGAATTAATCTCTGTACTTTCTTCGCCCCACTTGCCTCTATTTGCACATGGATGAATATTAATGGCGGGGTTCATCACTATTGGGTAAAGTTCCATTTCTAGTTCTACTTTCTTCAAACTTCTTGACTGCTGTCTTTCCATCTAGGGTTGGTTTCAGATTCGTCTAAATTTCCTTTTCTAGACACCTAAATCCCTTTTCTTTTTTTCATTTCCTAGAATTTTCTCCCTCCCTCTCTCCCATTACTATCTGCATTTTCCGCTGAGTTGTTGCTTAATTCTTGTTGTTGTACACTTAGATTGATCAGCTTATTCTGATTATGAAACCATCTTTGTTCTTCATGATTTCTCCTTGATTTTTCTTTCTTCTTTGACCCACTAACGATTTTCTGTAATAGTGAATTGGATCTGATGATTTTTGATTTGTTTTTGGGGAGAGGATATGGCAGCATTCTTTTCTTCATCTGAAACTATGGTTTCTTTCTCTCTGGTTTAGGCCTAATTTTTGGTTGATTATTGTTTAGGGAAATGCCGAGACAGAAGATAGAAATCAAGAAGATCGACAACAGAACAGCGAGGCAGAGGAGAGAAGGGCTTTTCAAGAAGGCTCAGGAACTTTCAACTCTCTGCGATGCTGAGATAGCTCTCATAGTCTCTTCTGCTACGGGCAAGCTCTTTGAGTACGATAGCTCATGGTTTCTCTCTCTTCACTCTTTCATCTCTTAATATCATCTTTCCGTAATCAAGTATTTAGGCTTCTTTTCAGTTGATTTTTAGCTCATTATTCTATATAAACACGAGGATGACTAGAAACGTGCCGGAGAATCTCAATGTTTCTGCAGAACACTGTTTTCAATCCTTATGGATTTGATAGCTCTCTCTTTTCCAATAATAATAATACTAACCCATTTATAATAACAAAGTAAGAAAAAAGGGGGGAAAAAAACTTAATGCTAGCATGCAAATTAGGGTTACTATGGCAATTTTCAAATTTCATTTTCATTGAAAATAGAAAATTGCCATAAAAATTGTATGGTTAACTATGTTTGTTTTCATTTTTAAAAAATGTTCTTAAATTTTCAAAATTTTTAAAAACGTTGAAAAGAGGAATTCAGAATTTGCATGTGGTATTTTTGCAAATGAAGCCTTACAATGATGTACTGCTCATATTTTGGTAAAAATAAAAATAAAGTGCAAACAAAAGCACGTCACTAAAAAATAGTGAAAATAAAAATAAATTAAATAACAAATTAAATGTATTTTAAAAAATGTGAAAAATAAAAAATAATTTTTTTTAAGAAATGAACCAGAAAATTAATATTTTTACTAATCAATCGAACCTTTAATTTGCAATTACAGCTTGGCTAGTTTGTTAGTTTGCCAGTTTGCATGCGTCGTTTAGTATATATTTTTGCTGAAAAAAAGGTTTAAATGGAATTGAAAGTTGTAGTTTCTTTTCTGTAATATTTATATATATATAAAACTGCAAACCAATGATGTCTTGTCTCCGTTCTTTGAATGCCTAAGATTCCTATATATATATATATATATATATATATATATATATATATAATATCTTGTCTTTCTTGGATCTTCCACCTTATCAGTTCGTAATAGATTAATACAAATATAGTCAATAGAGGCTGGTAATGATTGAAGTATTTAGTTTGGAAGGTTTTGATTTATGTCGTCAGCAGGGTCCTTGACAAACAATTTGTAAATGCTATTGTAAGTTTTCGTTGAAGTTCGTAGCATGCTTTGACATTAAAATGCATAGTCTCCCCTCACTTGAAACTTTTCTTCACAAAAAAAGAAAGAAAGAAAGATTAATACAAATATTAGTGACCATTGTAATAAATGCATGTTTTAAGTTAAATGAAACCTTTTGGCCACTTTTGCTAAGGATAACTACCCTTTAACTTAAGAGAAGACTCATGTTTGTGTGTGGGCGCGCGCAAAGGATAACTACCCTTTTACTTACTTAAGAAAAGACTTGTGTTTGTGTGTGCGTGTGTGCTCCCGCAAAGGATAACTACCCTTTAACTTAAGAAAAATCTCATGTCTTTTTGTGTGTGCATGTGTGAATGTGTTTGTGTGTGCACGTGTGCATGTGTGTGCCCATACATAGTGTGTGTGTGTGCGCGCGCGCGCGCACAGGTGCCCATACATACATAATTTATGTGCGTGCGTGCATATGCGCCCGCGTGTGCGGGTGTGGGTGCGTACGTGTATATATATATATATATATATATATATATATATATCTGTGTGTGTGTGTGTGTTGATTTTGTTTTGATTGCATGGATGTATGTAAGTAAGGAAGTAACTAACTAACTAAAGGAAGTCAATTTCTAGATGTTCATTGGAGATTGTAGCATCACAAAAGAGTGGCAATTGTGACAAGAGCAAGAGATATTGTTGATTTTATTGAGAATATAAATATATCGAATAATTCACATTGGATACACACTGATATATTGGCGTATATGAACCTTAGTAATTCTCCCATGGAAGAGTAATAGTTACATTGAATACACAACCAAAATAGTGAATTTTTAGCTGTTTGTGCTTAGATAGGTTAAATTCCACTTTTGCAAACTAGCATCGAAAATCATGTTTAAATTGATTGATTTGACACTCGTTTCTGATGCACTACGTTGATTTTCCAGATTTTGTGGTGTCAGTGTTTGTGTCCATGATTTTTGGAGAGTAATTCATCCTTTTAATCATCTTAAATCCTTTTGAGAAATTCAACAATATGTTTGTGCTCAAAAACAGTTTTCTCTTACTGAATGATGCTTACATGACTTACCAGTACAGAGGATATTTATAACGCATACACTTTCTTTTATTATACTTAATATCTTTAAAGTGACTATATTAAGTTGCTTGGGAGAAGCTGGGGCTTGTCTTGGTTCATTAATTGAGCTCAACTTCAGTGTCTAAGTGAGTGGAAAGCATTAGCTTAACCTACACGAGTATATATACAAACACGCGAATGGTTTATATAGGGAAGATTGCACTTATCCGCCCTAGTTTATACCTTAAATTGCAATTTCCCCCCTAATCTAAAACACATTGGAATGTGCCTCAAATTTATATGTCTTATTACAATGAATATCCATATCCACATGTTCAAATCAGAGGCTAAGTCTAATATTTTGAAAGTCACATGCGTCGAACATGACTTTTGTACCATCAAACTTACTCAAAAAGTTCACTATAATTAGGGGAAGGGGGTGAATTGGACACCGTAACTGAAGGAGTATAAGCAAGTAGAGGGAGAGGTATAACAGACCTTTTGGGTTGGTTAGATAATACAAGAGCACGTGACTCTTGAACATTAGAATAAGGTCTGATTGGGACCAAAAAATGCACATGACTCTTGAATGTTAGACTAAGGTCTGATTGAGATGGAAAGATGCTCATTGGAATGGGACATATAAATTGGGGGAGGACATTGCAATTTGTTTTAAATTTAGAGAAATACTCTAATTAGAAGTATAGATATTTAATTAGAAGGTTTCTTAATTTCATGAACTTGTACAGATTTGAATAGGAATAGAAGAATTTAATTTGAATTTCCCATGTTTTTGCTTTCTCTAGCACTATGAAGCACGAACTTTTTGTTTTGGAGTACGTTGATGTGTCAGACACTCTACAAACACTGACACTCCTCAGAGACTCTTGGGACACGTGTCCAACTTTTTTAAAAAAATTAAAAAAAAAAGAACTTGTGTTGGACACATTTTTGAACTTGTCCGACATTTATTTCAGGTATTTTAGGCACAAATCCTCCATTCCCTTTAGGTTTTTATTTGAAGTTTGAACCCTTGTGTCTCCTCTGTCCAACACTGACGATTGTAGCTTGCATTCCAATCATTGTAACACGTCTTCTCTGTTGAAGTTGGGTCCTTGTCTTCCATCATAGCTTGCATCCCAGTCATAGCATTTCTATTGTTCTTTTTCGTTGATCATTGAGAGTAAGTTTATCTATTTCCTCTTATTGGATTTGTCTGTGTGCGTGGCCATGTGCATATTTCTTTTCAACAAGAGTCTTCAAAGTTCATTAATTGTTTTGTTCTTATGCAAGCACATATATCTATTCGAAAGTTTACTTTTGGGGTTCAAGCTTTTCTATGGAGGAGAAGGAAGTTCAATTCTTCTTATTTTTGTGTTGTCTCTTAATGTCTTACATAAAAGAGATTGCTTTTGTTTATGGTGGGGGAGTTGAATTATAATAATACACATATAATTCTTTCTGGAGTTGCTTTTATTTTTTGTTATAGCTGTATGCACACATAATTTTTGTATTTTTGGTTATTTCTTTTTGTTGTTGATGTTGCAGTTTTATTGGTTGCAAATCTATCTTTGGATAAATCCGAATTATGATTTCTTTTCACAAATGAAGGGAATTAAAACAATAGCAGTGATGAATAATATATTGAAGAAGAATGAATGTTGATTGTATTATAAATTTGTGATAATTTTTTTAAGAGTAAGTTGTGATGTGAGTTGTAATTCATTCTATGTTATTGTTTTTGGTTCTATATATATAATCTTTGTTTTTTAATTCACGTGTCTTCAACGTATTGTGTTAAAATTTACATGTCCTGTGTCTGTGTCCGTGTTGTATCCTGTATCTGTGTCCGTGCCTCATAGCTCTAGCATGACGTTATCTGTACTCAGACATTGATAGATTAGATTGTTCATCTATTGAGTTGCAATTGAAATTTTTTTTTTCTAGGGCATTTAAGATGAATTCATGAATTATTTGTGGTTAAAGAACTGAAGTACAATGAGGAAGCAAGTTCATTAGGCAAACAGATATTTTTTCCCTCCATTATTTTCTTATTCTTTTAATATAAATTATTATGTGAAATTCTGTCTTGGCTAGTCCGTGCTAGCCATTTATGAAACATTTCTTGTATTTTCATTTATGTGGATTTGATGGAAGGATAAGACATAAGTGAAGTTTCTTATTACGATTTTTCTCCGAAATTCTTTAATAAAAACATAACATATGGTCATTTTCTCTTACTAACCATCATATTATTGATTCCTTCAAAATAATTTTTTCACGTTATAATTTTGTTGGATACCCTCATAGCAAGCATCTAAAAACTGCACCTAAATTTTTTTCCTTCACACTCGTATCTTTTTCAACTTTCTTGACTATTGCATAGCAATATTGATGCAATATTATAAATTCAATTTGCTTATTCATGTAATTGAATTAGCAAATAATGAATGAAAATGCATTTTTTTTAGCTTTCCCTACATTCACCATGCCTGTCCTTACAATTTTAAGATCAAAGGAAGGGTTATATGGAGATAATTATATCTTTGACTTTGCTTAACTGGAAATTCAAAAGTAATGAATAACAATATCTTCGAAATTTATGTATAGATTGAGAGTGATACGTACAACATGCTGCACAAGGAAAAAGCCAATAAGGCTCATGAACTGAGGTATATATTAATACACTATACGGCTGCTACTTTGTTTCTTTTCTATGCATGGACCTACAGTAATATTGTATTACTGAGTCATGCCTCCACCTTTGTAACAGACAGTTGAAGGGGAAGGAATTGCAGGGGTTGAGTACAAAAGAATTACAGAAGCTAGAGGGACTACTAGAAACAGGGTTGAGCCGTGTTACCAAAGCAAAGGTTTGCACTTTGCCCTCTTCTATACTGCATGCTTATTTGTATCTTTGATATACTAAGGTATATTTGGATTGAAGAGAATGGAGGGAAGGAAGAGAACAAAATGTTTGATTTAAAAATCTCAACCTTGCTTCGGAGTTTGTTATGAGGAAGGAGATAGAATGAAGGAATTTTTATACTAATCCTCTTAAATCTTTCACCCTTTATATTTCTAAGTATTTCCAATTTGGGAAGTTTTGAAAGAAAAATTAGTCAGTAACTGTCACATTCTATGAAGCATAGACTCCATTACATTGACACATTAGACTTCAAAAAATATAAAATATGGCACGAATATTGGGCAGCTAATGATCATAATAGAGTATAAGAGAATACAAGAGAGGAAAATGGTTCACTTTGGAAGCCTCCCTCCATATTTATGGAAGATCAAACCTAATAAAAGACAATACAGGTACTATTCTTTGATGTAGATTAAAAGCTTATTCTAAATCATTTGTACGTACAGGATTCTTTCTTTGATGATAAGTAAAGAATTCTTCACATGCAAGGTATATATCCGAAGATTTTTGGGAGGTATTGCCATCTATCTATATTATACAATTTTCTTTTTGCTACAAATATTTTCTACTGTTCATTTATACAATATCTCTTCTGTCTTTTGCTGCATCTCGTTGACACTTGTTAAGCACTATCACGTTTTCAATATTATGCAGAGTTATTGAATCTAGACTTTCTAGACTATGCTGCTATAGATTACTAGCTTTGCTTCAGCAATTTGCTGCACTTCATCTAAATTTTGGACTTCAATAATTCCCATAGGTGGTTGGTAGGACCAAATTTTAGAATTCAGTTAGGTCCGAAATAATTTTGGTGCTAGCTTCTTGATCTTCTGGTTCTAGCTAGTAATCAAAATTTAAAATAACTTAAAAAAAAGTCTTCCATCAACATGGATTTAATCAATCTCTTGGATGATCAACAAGTAGATTCTATGTTTAGAGAAATTAAGAGGATGTATCTTTTTGTAAAAGCAATAAAATTTTTACAGCCAGAGATATGTGCTCAAATAATGAGACATATCGAATTTGACCGAACAGTGGGACTTAGTGAAAAGTTTAAATAAAACATTTCCCAGGTTATTATTTTCAATTACAATCTTCCTATATTACATATTTTTCTTAACCCTGACCCCTGGAATATAGCAGATATTGAATGAGGGATTGTGGCAAAAATTACTTTCCAATATCAACATTGGGGACAATTTAAAGGTTTTCCATGTTTTTTAAAAACAATGTTAGATTCTATCATAAAAATGATAGCTTAATAAAATATTATACCTCTATAATTTCTGGTACCGTAGGCAAAAGATACTACCAACCTTATCAATTTTTATTTTAAGATAGAGAAGCTGAATAACTAGATTTTGAAGATCATGATGAACAATGTGAAATTGTGAAAAGCACAATTAATCAATTAGTATTTGATAATTATGCCAATAAAAGTTTTCTGGTTCTTGCTCAAAAAGCTCCACTTGCAAGAAGATGCACTATTTCTAAGGCAAGAGATGGGATAAGAGTGTTTTACAATTATTTACGGCTTGTTTGATTTTTTTTTTTTTGAAAACAATTTTCTATTTTTAAATTTTTTTAGAACAAAAAAAATTGTTTGAAAGCTTGTTTTCTATTTTTGTTTTGGAAACAATTTCTGAATTTTTTTGCTTTTAAAACAATAAAACAGAAATAACTCCTACATGTTTTTGTTCTTTTGTTCTTGTTTTCTAAATGACCGGTGGCAATGTTGTAAACATAAGGTTTCATTAATGGCAATGTTGTAAATATTATTCAAATAAGTTTTTCTTATCTTTTGTTTTTAAAACATTAGTTTTTAAAATGCATCTCAAAACAAGTTTTTAAAACAAAAAAATAGAAAATACTTTCAAACAAAGCCTTAAATTTTGTTTATCGACTAAAATTAGAACTGCAAGAAACTGCCAACAAAAATATTTGAGACTCGTATTTCAAAATATGGACCTACTTCCTAAGAGAATTATTGAAATTCAAAATTTGGACGAAGAGTAGCAAATTGTTGAAGAAACATTGCATAATATTGAAAACATAATGGAGTCATAACACATATGGCAACAAGATGCAGAAAAAACTACAACAATTGTATAGAATATATAGTAGAAAATATTTGTAGTTGAAATTTAATAATTACAATGTCTCCCCTAATCTAATAGTCATTGTAATAACTCTACTAATTTATGAATATATTATAAATAGCACTTAAAATGACATAAATACTCCTCTCTCTTATCTTAACAATTTTGGCCAAATTGCTTTTTTTCCCCTTAATTTATTTTTTAACTTCATTTGGACCCTTTAACCAAAAATAGTTTTTATAAAATCCTTTTAAAAAATCATTATTTATACCATAAATCATGATTCAAATGAAATAAAAAATAAAAATATTACTCCTATACCCTAAATCCATAAACACTAAAACTAAAAGCCTAAATTTATAAAACTTGAAACTTTAAATCATAAACCTAAAATTCTAAAATCCTAAAATGTTAAACTCTAAATTCTAAATCATAAACCATGAAATCCCAAACCAACAAACTTCAAATGTCAAAACTCCAAAATTTAAACACCAAAACTGCAAAATCCCTAACACCAAATTTCAAACCCCAAAATCTCAAACTTTAAACCCTAAATGCTAAACTCCATAATCTCAAACCCCAAACCTCTAAATCCTAAATTGCAAAATTCCAAACTTTAAACCCTCAAATATTAACACCTAATACTCCAAACCTCAAAACTTCAAATTTTAAAACCTCAAAACTCCAAATCTCAAAATCCAATCTCCAAACCCCAAAAACCCAAAACGTCAAAACCTAGAATTTCAAACCTCAAACCCAAAAATATAGACCCTAAACCTCAAATTACAAACTACGAACTCCAAACCCTATACCGAAAATCTCCACACTTTAAACGTTAAACCTCAAACCTCAAAGCTTAAACCTTAACTCTAAATTTCAAACATCAAAACTCGAAAACTCTAAACGTCAAATGCCAAAAAGTAAAATCATAAATCCTAAACTTCAAAATTCCAAAACACCCCAAACTCCAAATTACAAATTACAAGCTTTAAATTCTAAAATCCAAAACTCTATATCCTAAATCTTAAACCTCAATCCCTAAACCACAAACCTTAAACCCAAACTCTAAACTCGAAACCCCAAAAATTAAAATTTTATACTCCAAATCTTAGACGATAAATTTTCAAACCTTAAACCATAAAACCTAAATTGCAAATTATAAACTTCAAACCCTAAAACCTTAAACTTTAAACTGTAAACCCCAAACCTTCAAAATTCAAACTTAAACCCCAATTCTAAACCCCAAACATCAACACCCTTAAACCCTAAACTTCATACATCAAAAACTACAATTCTAAATCACAAACCTTAAATCCAAAATTTCAAACTCTGAATTTTAAACCCAAAATTACAACTTTTAAAGTCTGAACCCTAAAACACAAGCTGAAAGCTCCAAACTCCAAATCCTAAAACCCCAAACTCTAAACCCTAAACCCCAAATTTCTAAATCTTAAACCTCAAATCTTAAACTCCAAAATTCCATAACCCCAAAACTCAAAATTTCAAATTCTAGAACCTCAAACCTCAAATTGAAAACAAGCTCCAAATCTTAAAATCCTAAATCTCAAATCTCAAAACCTCAAACCTCAATTTTAAACCCCAAACATCAAAACCCTAAAACTCTGAACTTTAAACTACAAGCCCAACCCCAAAAGTCAAATACTTAAACTATAAACCTCAACTTCAAATCATAAACACTAAACCCTAAATCTTTAACCTTAAACAATAAAATTTTAAATCTTAACATGTATAGAGTTTGTGGTTTTCGGATTTTGGTTTTAAAATTTGGAGTTTGAGATTTGGAGGTTTGGATTTTGGGATTTGTGGTTTTGGGGTTTGTGGTTTGAGTTTTTAGGCATGGGGATTTAGAAATTTGCGGTTTAAAGTTTTAGGGTTTGCGGGTTGAAATATTAGGATTTAGAGTTTGTTTTTTCTAGTTTTGAGGGTATAAGGTTTTGGTGCTTAGGGTTAAGGTTTTTCATTTTGGCTTTTCTAGTTTGGGATTTCTATTTTTGATGCTTGCAGTTTGAGGTATGAAATTTTATGATTTTGGTGTTTAGGGTATGGGGTTTAAGGTTTGGGAGTTTAGAGTCTTGACATTTGGCATTTGGAACTTTTGTGTTTGGTGTTTTGGGGGCTTAGAGATTAGCATTTAGGGTTCGAGATTTGGATTTTGATGGTTTAGTGTTTGAGGTTTGGAGTTCGGATTTTAGGAATTTGGGGTCCAGGCTTTTAGAGTTTGAGGTTTTGAGATTCAGGATTAAAATTTGGAGTTTAAGGGTTTAGAGTTTGTAATTTGTTGTTTAAGGTTTGAGATTTGAGTTTAAGATTTTGGTTTCAGGTTTGTGGTTTAAAGTTTAGATTGAGATTTGGAGTTTGGAGTTTTCAAGATTGGAGTTTAGGGTTTAGGGTTTTAGGATTTTAGGCTTTGGGATTTGTAGTTTGTAGTTTGGGATTTGGAGTTTGGGGTTTGGAGTTTGAAATTTTTGTGTTTGAGATTTGGGGAGAGGTTTGAGAGTTTAGGGTTTTCAGTTTAGGGCTTCGGTTTTTGGGGTTCGGAGATTGAATTTTGGGATTTAGAGGTTGAAGTTTTGAGATTTGTTGTTTTAGGATTTGGAATATTGGATGTTAGGACTTAGGGTTTTAGAGTTTGGAGTTTAAATGTTGGGGTATTTTGATTTGGAGTATAGTGTTAGGGGGTTTGTGGTTTTGGTGTTTGGATTTTGGGGTTTTGACTTTTGAGGTTAGCTATTTGCAGTAGATTCATAGATTATGAGAGACATTGCAATGATTATTAGATTATAGGGATATTACAATTGGTGATATAGATGAGGGTGAATAAATGTTATTTTTCCAAGAAAATTTGTTACAACATAGACGGATGGCAATATGGCCAAAAAATCTTGGGATCATGTGACAAGCATTCAACTACATCAAAGAATAATAGCTACATTGTCTTTGATCAGGGTTCTCTTCTATAATTATGGAGAGAGGCTTTTGAAGTAAACCATCTTCCTCTCGTGTTCCCTTCGATTATACTCTTATATGTTCCTTAGCTTCCCTTTTCTTTGTAAAATCATTTGCTTTGTAAACTATATTATTCATGTACAAACAGAAATTAGGATATAATTTTTTATTCTTATTCTATATTTATTTTTTTTGGGGGGGGGGGGTAACTATGTTCAAATTATATATATGTGTTGTGATAATGTTGGATATTGACAAGCGACAAAGTAGACAAGTCTGAACTTTATATATCACATTATGCATGGTTTTTTAAAATTACAATATAACTAAAAATATATCATAAGTAATCATTTTCATTAAAAAAAGTTGTAAAAACATATATATAATTAATTATTTCCTTAATGTATTTTTCATCCCATGCTAAATCCAAACATGCAAATAAGAGGAGGAAAAAAAATATTAATCGATAATCTATATTCATCCTTTCTCTTCCCTTTCCTTTTGCTCTAGGGTGCCTTCTTTTCTTTTTGTCTTTTCCTTCTTCAAATTGTTGTTGTTGTTTTTTCCTTCTTTTCAACTTTCAGACATGCCCTAAGGACTTAGAGCTTATACTTGTGAAGTTGTTATTTTCCTAGAGTCATTTTTTTGATATACAAAAATTATTGTCTTCTCTTAACAAACAGTACTTTCATGTGGTTTTCAGGATGAAATGATCCTGAAAGAGATCAGTGCATAGAAAAGAGAAGTAACATACATGCCAAACTTACCCTTTGAAGTCTCATATATTTTCTTTGTTATCACTTGAACTAATGTAGAAAATAAAAATGGTCAAGAATTCATATAGGATGAACTATTTTTTATTTAATTTTTTGTTGATATGTAAATAATTGTCTACGTTCCAATGGAACCTTGTGAGTGGAGCCATTACAAATCTCAAGAAAAATATAACCTAGGTAAAGTAGGGTTCTTAACTCCAAACTACTATCATTCTCTTTTTGAGTGTACAGTAAGAGTATCTTTAGGCTAACTTGTGAGTTAGCGGAGATTTAATCCTTCTCTAGACAATCTTGAGGGTACATTTCTTGCATTGGCTTAGTGAATTTAGGATAATAAATTCTCTTAGGCACTAGCCTCAAGGTTTGAACTTAAAAATAAGGTAGGAAGCACACTTAACCGCTAGGCCAACCCCTTGGAGTTCAAACTACCATAATACCACCTAAGTTGTGAATTAGTTGCTATTATATTTAATCTCTAATTCTAATTGGTGTTGTTGTGTCTCAAAATCTAAATATTTAACTGTCTTAAGATGGAGAATTATGACTAAGTATATTGATTTAGCTGATTTAAACAACATTGAATATAATTGATCAAATGTTGTTGCTTTCCCTAAAGTGATTATATTTAGTGCACATATATGCCAAAAAGTCCCTTCATATCACTGAAATTTCTCCTTTTTTTTGCTTTGTATAAGAACTATGAATTAGGAATTTTGGTGAACCTTTGGTTTATATGTCTCATGGCCGAACTATGCCTTTAACATGAGTCTGTACTGTAGCATGGATCTAATAGTATGAATGATTAAGAAAGACTCGTTTGTAACTACCAACAAAAGTTGGTTCACCTAGCAGAAGAAATTCACTATGCTAACTTTGCAGTCATTTATATTGCGTGGGTTTGAATCCACTAATGTTAGCAGTTTATGTTCATGGTCAACCCTCATAAAAAAAGTCTTAGTGCTTAGTCTTGTGGATGAGTCTGTTTGCCCCTTGCATGGGAGCTTGTTTCAAGCCATAGATGGCCTTATGGAGTCTGCATACATGATCAGGGTGCATGGGATCAATATGATCCAAAGGTTGACTCATGTAGATCTCATCATGAAGTGTTCCTTGAAGAAATGGATTTTTGACATCCATATGCTTGAGGGGCTAGCGATGATGGAGTGCAATGGTAAGAATTGACCGAATAGTTGGAGGCTTAACCACCGAGCTAAAGGTGTCTTTATAATCCATGCCACAACGTTGATTGAAGCCCTTAGCAACCAATTGAGCTTTGTATCGTTCAATCTCACTGGAGGGGAGCCGTTTAACATTGTAAATCCATTTGCAGCCAATGACATTGGCTGAAGGTGGTTTAGGAACAAGAGACCACGTACCATTCTGGATGAGTGCATTGAATTCCTGAGACATAGCTAGATGCCAGTCATTGTGCTTCAGTGCTTGAGAGAGACACGTAGGTTCGGAGTTAGGGGGAAGAGGGTGTTTGGAGGTAGTAAGGTAAAAGGAAAATTTGGGTTTAAAAATGTTGTTTTTGGATCAGATTATTATTTGGTCAAGGGAAGGAGCAATGTTGTTGGAAGGAGGAGGAAGAGATATTGTAGGTAAGAGTGAAGAGATTGCAAGTGTAGAGGTTTCAGAGAAGTCTGAATGGAAAAAAGGAGAATGAGTAGATGAGGCATGAGTGGGAGGATTGGGTGGAGAAGGAGGTGTAGGGGAAGAGGTAGTAGGGTTGGGTGAAGGATTAGGATTAGAGGAGGAGGTGAGGAAGGGTTGGTTGGAGGAGGACATGGGAGGATTCAGTGATGGAGGTGGAGGTGGGTACATGGAGGTATGGAGAGATGGGAGGGTCTGGGGGAGTTAGAGGAGTAGGAGAGGGATGATTAAATGGAAAAATGGTTACAAAGAATTGCACATGGCGAGAAACATAGAACTTGGAGTGACTGTAGTCATAGTAAAGATAAGCATGTTTATCAGGGGAATATTCGAAGAAGATACATGGAGATGATCGAGGGCTAATCTTGTTGGTAGAGTATAGATGAAGCCACAGATAGCAGAGATAGCCAAACACCTGAAGAGAGGTATAAGTAGGATGTTGGAAGAGTTTGTGACAGGGAGAGGTTATGTTAAGGATAGGAGTGGGGAGACGGTTAATTAAGTAATTCGCAACAAGGAAAGCAAAGGACCAAAAGGTTGATGGGAGGCCAACGTGAAGTAAAGTTTAGCCAGTTTCAACAATTGACGGTGTTTTCTCTCTGCCAAACCATTGCATTTAGGGGTTTAGAGTGGAGTGGTGAAGAAGGAGATGCCTGATTGGGCAAGAAATGGTTTGAGTTTAATAATTCATCACCATTATCTGAATGGAAGGAGCGTATGGGAAGGTTAAAAAATTTCTCTACAACAGATTTAAAGTGAGTGAATATATTTAGAACATCTGATTTTATTGTAAGTGGATAAAGCCATGAGAAACGCGTAAAGTGATGAACAAAAATAATGTAATATCGATATTGATCAATGAAAATAGAAGGTGCAGGACCCAAAATGTTTGCAAAAACACATTCAAGAGGTGCAGAGGTACATAAGCTAGAGGTTGAGAATGGAGTCTTGTGACTCTTATTACAAGTGCAAGAATTACATGCATAAAGATTCTTAGGAACTGAAAAATTAAAAGCTGCAACAATGTGATGAAAAATGCGAGTGTGTGGATGTCCCAAGCGATGATGCTAGAGCAAGGTAGAAGGTGTGCGCGTTGAAGAGACAAAGCCTTGGGAGAGGTGTGAGACATGGAGATGGTGGCTGGAATGGGATAGGTATGTGACTTACTCGGTCCTTGGAGAAGGCATGTCCTGTGATGAAATCCTTCACAATGAAAGAGTGAGGTAAGAATTCAATAAAACTATTGTTAGATTGACAGAATTGTGAAACCGAAATTAAGTTTTGTTTCATGGAGGGAGCACAGTGCACATTGTTAAGTAAAAAAATAAAGGAAGAAGAAGAAAGAGTTGAGGAACCGGTGTGAGAAATGGAAAAAGTTCACCGTTGCCAACGAGCATAGCATCAAATCCTACGTATGTTGTTTTGTTAGAGAGGTTGTTGGAATCATGCATGACATGATGAGACACACCAGTGTCATGAATGCACGTCTGAGGATTGAGTGAGGATGGTGAATATGTGAAGTTTTCTTGTGGGGCTTGGGTGGGTCTAAGATGAGGGAACTATTTGTAGCACTTTGAAGCAGAGTGGCCAGGTTTGGAGCATAGTTGGCAGGTTACGAAAGGGGAGATGGTTGAGGATGGTGGTGTGGGAAGTAAAGGTCTAGGAGAGTATGGAGGTGGTCTACGTTTAAGGTGTGGATTGTATTTGTGAGTAGGGTTAGCAATGAAAGGAATAGATGAGTGGGAGACTTCATCTTTCTTCATGTCGGATTCAAAATCCACAAGCTTATCACGTAGCTCTAGGAAGGAGATGGGGCTGTCACGAGCACGAAGGGGACCTGAGATATCCTTAAAGTCAAGTCCAAGGCCATTTAAGGCATAGATAACTAAGTCAAGATCGTCTATAGGGTTGGATATGAGGGCAATTTCATGAGTAAGATTTTTAAGGTGTTGAAGATAAGTGGTGATGGATTGAGTGCCTTTTGTGGCTGTGGAGAGTTTTTCTTTGAGAGACATGAGTCTTAACCGGGATTGACTGGCAAAGAGTGTTTTAAAATGGTCCCAGGCTTCTTTAGATGTTTTAGGGTTGCCTAATAGTTTCAGGATGTTTGGTTCAAGAAAGGCTACGATGGCATGGAGGATAAGTTTATCTTGCCGAGACCAAATTGTAAATTCAGAGTTAGGGATAGGGACGTTTTGAAATAGGATGGTGGGTGAAGGACAAGAGTGAGATCCATCAACATAAGACGTGAGGTTATGGACAGAGTAATGCATCAATTAGAGTTCGCCATGATGGATAATTATCGTGATTTAGTTTGAGAGGAATGTGAACTGATGTGAATGAAATTAACGTTGTGGTTGGGTGATGGACAGTTTGAGAAGCGAGATGGGCATGAGTGTTTGATGATGATGAGTCTGACATATCTGAAGTAGGGAAAATGATATTGACCATGGAAGAAGCTGTTAAGCGAGTAGCTCTGGTACCATAAAGATAAGCAAATATCCGTTTAAATGGAAGAACCTGTTATTGATCATGCCTTTGAGTGTATATGTACATCTTGGTGAAGATATGTAGTTACAACAAGATAAGCTGAATCTACGGAAAAGATAAACTATAGTTTGATATTGTTACAAAACCCTATCTCTATCACATCTCTATGCTGATCTCTAGACCATAGATGCCAAGGACATGACAGATGTCGATGTAAGGCTAAAAAAGAATCTTGGATATGCTATTGGCACTTTGACAGGTAATATTAGAGTAACCTATTTTTATTATAATTTTCTTTACCAATAAATTCTTTTTTATATAAAAAAAAAAAGACTCGACCTTTTGAATGAATCACAAGGTGAATTGTAGAGAAAAGAAATAACATTTTCGTTGGGGACAAGTCAGATTCTTTCATTTAGTGGTATCATATATAAGAGAAGGGCTTCATTTAGGAGCGCTCTTTTCATCCAAGTAGAAATAGAAGAAAGGTTCAAAGAAAGAGTACAGGAAACGAAATAATCTCAAAGATGTAACTAGATGCCAAATGATAACTTAGTGTGCCAATGAATTCCCCTTATACTTCAAGGTTGGTTTCTTCTAGTAAGGCTTGGGAACACCACCTGATTGAGTAGTGCATCGTAAAACTAAGTTGTAGAGCTAAATTAGACCATTAAAATATTAAGGTAAGTAAGAAATGAGATTAGGGTAGGGATTTAAGGTTATATCTGCATATGACTGAATAATTTGTTAAAGTTGTCTGATTAATAAAATAGGTTTAAATGTAACAAGAAATTCTTAGTGGATTTTGGTGGCATTAATCCTTATGTGTGTGTTTCGAACCCCTTAAAATTAGGAATTCAATTGAATTGAATTGAATTCTTCTTAGTATTTTTTATTTAAGTTGTTTGGAATGTGAGTTTAATTAGTTGAATACAATTCTATTTTTTTAAAAAATATATATATATAGGTTTTAGTGCTCTTACAATGCTCCTTTTGCTGTCCAAGCAGGTGATAGGTATTACAGTTTTTGCACATTCATTCAATGTTTCTGTTGTTTCCGATGATGGAAAGAATATCTCAAAAGATGGAAACTTCGTTTTTAGGTTAAGAGCCTTGCACACGAACAAGGTACGTCATCTGAGCCAGCCAATATTGGCAGCACATCTTATCCTCCCCAAGACTGTAGTTCAGACCCCTCTCTCAAACTGGGTTTAGTTTCATTAGAAATATATTTGATTTTTCTTACATAAAAAATTTAGATAAAGTTTCATAGGCATTTGCTGTTAGATTTCCTCATAGAGTTATGGCATCTGGTGAGATCACATTTTTAGTTTCCTAAAAAAGCTCATTGTGTTTGAGCGCTTGTTTGGTTGTGATTCTAATTTCTGCTGTTTTTTTTAAATATTATTTTAAATGGAGTTTAAAAAAAAGTGATATAATAAAGACGTAAATAATATTTGGCCAAATTATTTCATTAGTTTTTTTGTTGTCAAATTACTAAAAGACGTTGAGGGATAATTTTATAATCAATTATTTGAATAGACGAATAATTTTAATCTTCAATTTTAATTAATTTAAATATTTTTAAATTTTAACGTAATTAAAATATAAAATAAAATCACTAATTTGTGTGTGTGTGTGTGTGTGTTTTTTTTTTTTAACTTAGTAACGGGCTTAATTTAAAACATTAGGTAAGGGTATTTTAAAAAATAAGTTTAGATTGTTTTGTAATTTTTAATTTTAGGTAAGAGTATTTTTCTATAATAAAATTAATTTTATACTTCTGCCTCCACTTAAAATTAGAAGCTTTTTCATTTCAGCGGAAAAATATATTTGGCAAGTATTTAAAATAAATTTTGGATTTAGACCAAACATGATGAAAATGTGTAAGTAAATTTTTTAAAAATAAATGTTTTATTAAAAGAAATTAGACCAAACACGATGGAAGTGAAAAAAACAAACAACAAATTAAATGCCACATAACTATGGTGGTATATGTAAAGATATAGGGTTTGTTTGGAAGTGTTTTCAACTGTTTTTGTTTTATTATTTTTTAAATAAATTTTTAAAAACAATTCTAAAAATTATTTTTTTAGAACAAAAGAATAAAAAATTTGTTTGGATATAAATTTTAAAAATGGTTATTGAGAACATAATGCCGTGATTTATTTAGTGGTTAAAGATTAGTTTTAACAAAATATTTATAATTTTATCATTAAAAAAACAGTTCTCATTTTTAAAAGAAATTCTAAAATTAGTTTTGCACAAAAACAAGAAAAATGATAAAATAATATTTTTAAAAATTATTTTTTGAATTATATTTTGACAAAACAGTTTTTAAAAATAATTTATAAAAATAATATGATAAATATTTTTTTAAAATTTTTAAAGAACAAAAGAATTGTTTTAAAAAAAGTTTTCAAACAAGTATATCTTGGTATAAGAAAATCTTTTTTTATTCTTTTTTATGGACATAGATTTGTCTCCCAAAAAAAATGAAAGGGATGGTATGTTTTTGGGTTTATTATTGAAAAACATAATATATACTCTTTAAATTTTTGATCATTTATAAACGTTCTTTTCAATTTTGAAAGCTAGAAATTACCTCTTTAACTTTTGTTTATTAATATCACTTTTCATTTGTTTTCTATTAATAAAACTTACAATTCAAAAATATATGGACTTGTGTTTCTATCAGCTGTGTACCATCAACGGTGGAAATTTATGTTAAAAATGATGTGACATTTTTATTAATTTTGTTAACTGTAAAGGGGGTTGTGAAAGTTAAAGGGGTAATTTTTAACTTTTAAAAGCATTTTGCCCTTTATTATTATATTTTTCCATGAATGGACCGCGTAACTAGTTAAACATTTCGCAAAAAAAAGAAGAAAAAAAAGATTCCCATATAGGATTCAAATAATCGTTAGTGGTTTATAACGGTGTTAATGGTTAGAAAAGAAATATAATTTTTTTTAAAATTATGTAAGACGAAGATGAGTTAGATAAAACATTTGATATAATATTAAAATTCACATTAACGTCAAAGAATGAAAATTATACTTTGGCCAATAGATTTTTTGTTTTTAATTTTCATTTTAGATATGTGAAAGAAAGGACTTTGAAAAAATTTTCAAATAAAAAAAATTCTTCTCTCTTTTTCTCGTGTCCAAATGTATCCAACACATTATATATAATAAAGAAGAAATTATTATAATCACATTGTTGTTAGTTGACAATTATAATTATTCTTTTTTTTAATTGTTTAATCACTAGAAAAAAAAATAAAAAATTCAGTTAAAAATATCCACAAAAATCTTTTAGTGGTTATTTCTAGTCACCACAACATCACTATCTATATTCTATTACTAGAGATTTTTAATAGTGACTTCTGAAATCGCTACAAAAAATTCACCTTATTGTAGCAATTAAAATTATAGAAGTGACCATTGAAACTATAATAATCACCACTAAATATCCATATAAATAAATCACTACTTGATATCCATTTTGAGTGAAAATTCTAAATTATGTCACCATAGTATCTATCAATATGGGCAGCATTGAAATTAGACTTTTAGTGGTAATAAAATTTTGCCAACAAAAGTTTAATGTGTACTTTTTCTTTTCTTTTCTTTATATTAATTTTCTTATTATTAATATTTTTATATATAGCTACAAACATACTAATTAAAAAATAAAAAAATATAATTAATAAATTATTTATTTTCTAAAATTGTTATTAAAAAATAGCATCATTATTTAAATTTATATTCAACTACAATTAATTTAAACACAAATACAAATATTTAATATAATGTAACTAGTTGCATTTCAAAAAAAAAAAAAGATTAACTAGTTACAAATAAGATTAGTTAATTCTAACACATGAAAATCTACTATAAGCACTTCTCTCACTAGCTATAAGAATTTTGAAGAAGAATTTGGCAAGTTGGCAACTTTGGTTAAGACTCATATAAAATGCCATTATTACTTCCTTGTTGGACTATAAAATGGACATACGCACATCAAATAATATTTGTTGTAATTCTATATCAAATAAAGAGCCTCTGCAAACACATAAATTTTTGAATTAAAACCAAAGCACCATTAATCAAAGTATAACTAATATAATTTATACAATATTAAAAATATGAGTATGATGGATCCACCTATAGTAGCAAAAATTGCATCAAACAACTACCTTCATTTCTGTCTTTTATATTTACTTTTTCATTTGGTAAATACAAACCAGTTATTTTAAACAATTCCATGTGCAAGAAGAAAGATTCCAATACAAACTCATCATGCATACAAACATGTCAAAGAGAGATAAAATTTTCACCAGTTCTCTAGGCAGATCAATTTTATAATTTGATAGCATTAAAAATCAAAGAACAATTTTCATTCAGACCCAGAAACATCAGTTCCAGTGGAAACCAAGAAATACAGTATTTAATATAATGAAATCAAAAGCTTCCCATAGTTTATATTATCTTCGTCGTATTTAATATAGGACAGCCCATTACATGCCAAAATATAAAAGCTTATTGCTTCAATTTTTCAGCCAGGGGTGGGAAAATGATTTAGAATCAGTATTTCCATATTTATATACCGGGTTTAAAAGAAATAGTGATAAAAGTTCCATGGTTGCATCAAATAATACATATTCACATACTTGACAGAATTGTGGTCCTTTGTCGTCAAGCCCAGCAACCAGCAACGACACTCCAAAAGGCCTAACACCACTATCAAGACAAAGCATCAGAACTACTCGAGGAGCAATGATTCTAAACTAAGGTATTGAAGATGGAGAAGATGCTAGGAACGTGGAGTGAGACTGGCATAAGTATTGAGGAAGGATATTTCGTGATGTGTAAAATCAAAATCGAAATAAAAATAAGCATTATCTTTAAATGATCCTCGTTAATTCTAGTACCAAAATTCAGGCTATAGCAATTAAGTAGATTGACTTGAGCTGAGTTGGTGAAAATGCTACTTGTACAAGAAATGAGGTCTTTTGACATAGGTTCAACAATTCTACTGGAATAAAAAGCCTTAAAGGATACCACACTATCTAGTAAGAAGGCCTTTGGATGATAACAAAACAATATGTATAAAGTCACATGTCAACGGCTTTTACTTCAATCTTTTTCCTTGTTCTACAGAAAAGAAAAAAGAGTAAGTGAGATGAACAGACAACAAAATTTGTAAACAAGGAAATTTTGTAATACCAACAAATCACCTTCTTTGTTCTGTCATTCTTTTTGTGCCTTTTGGAATGATGAGATGTATCATGCTCACTGTCAGAAGAATTCTCACTTCTATAGCAATGTAAAATAAGGCAAATGGTATATTATGAACCAAATTAATCTATTTCCCTTCTAATATATGTATTGCTAGCAAATCTGAATATCAATAACATAAACCAACATGCAACCGCATGATGCATCTACTCAAGCTCAATTAATTCAGTATTTATATAAGATACATAATAAGTTATGAGGGAGATAAGGCACAAAAAATATAGCCCATTAATTCTTGCTGAAAAAGTGATAATCACTCCATGCATATGAAGAAAACAAGGAACAGATTGCCAAAGGCCATGGAAATGCCACTAATTAAACTAAATGACCTTCAAACGCGCATCCTAGTTAGCAACATCATACATATTTCATAAACTTTCTTTCCAAAAACCATTATCCCAAAAATTCTTTTCAATTAGCAATAAATAATTTGAGAAAATAAGAATTAGCTAAGAATCAGGACACCACCCCCCCACCCCCCCCAAAAAAAAAAATATTATAACAATAGTATGCACGAATGAAATCCAGAATTATAGCGACACAACAATAGGCTGACAAGGAAGAGAGGAGGTGACAAAATGAACCAAAAAAAGATGATGAATCTGAATTGAGAAAACACAGGAAGGGACAAATGGCAGAGGATACTAAGAAAGAAAAAGGGTGCGGGTCTTTGAAAGATCTAACTAAGATTGTATTTCACGCTGTTCGCGAACAAAGTTTATACGAATAGGCTGATAATCACATCCAATCCTGGATACCAATTTCTGTAAAAATGGTCAGAAATTGAAGTCAAGGAATACAATAAATTCTGTTTTTTTTTAAGTATATAGAGAAGTGAAAACTATCAATATGACTTGTAAACTACATAAATTCCACTAAAAAGATGTGGAATTTTAAAATGTACAAGTGGAATTAAAAGCTAACGATCTAAATTAGATTCCTAACTCGGAGTAATCGGACATGGAAGATGAAGAATACAAATCAGAAGAGCGGTGGTGCCTGCAATGTTGTTGGGAGTGGAATTTGATCTTCTTTTGGATCTTTTGCGCTTCTTTATCTCGATCGCGGCGACAACGATGCTGGTGTCTACAGTGGTGAGAAGAAGAGTCGCGGAGGACTATAAGAAGGAAGACAAAGATGAAGAAGAGGCAGCTAGGAGGAAGAGGTTGGGACTATAAGAAGTGTTTAGCACAAATTGGCAGAATCCCTCAGTCGAGCAGGGCAGGGTACGGTAGGGTGGGGCTGTCTTAGGCCTACTCACATCAAAACAGAAATATCAAAATTGATTGGTTGTCATTTTATTCCTGTTACGGTTCTTATCTTATAAGATTGATAATAAATGATAAGATGCAAATATATTAATAAACATGTTTATTTAATTATAAGTATATAATTATAATTATTAATATATAATATTTTATATTTAATTATGTTTTATGTCTTATTTATAAAATTTATGAGACAAAATTTCAACATTTTTATGCATGTTAGTTGTTGTCTACGCACATTTTTAATTTTACTTGAACATTATTTTATAAAATGTTTGAATAATCTATGTTTGTGAATAATTTAATATATTTATGGCTTGTTGACTTCAGTGCTATCATTTACTTTTAAAAATCGGTTACAAAATTATAAATGACATTCATTTCAAAACGATACATGCTTTAAATTTGTAATTAAAATTACTTTTTTTTTCCTTAGCAATGAAATATGGTATGCAAGCACTTTGGTAGTGACAAGAAATGGTTAAATTTCAGGATGATAACAACAAAATTGAGAAACATTACACGTTGCCATAATCTATGAGTATTTTTATCCCTTATTACTTTATGATTTATGATTTTATATTTAGATTGAATGATATAATTTTATATCATAAATTTTATGTTTATCAATGATATATTGGTTAGTAGAATTCATATTTTTTATATTATCATTGCTTCACTAAAAACTTGATAAATGGAATATCTTGTTTGATTCTTATTACATACTATATCTTTATTTAAATTATGTTCTTAATGTTTTGTCAATTGAAGTTTCTTATAAAAAAACATGCTTATTCTTAGAGGAAGCTCATAAAACTTTGAAAGAAAGTTTTTCATATTTGTTTTCAATCTTTTTAACTTTCACTCAAGAATTTTAGAAAATAAAATTAATCTTTGAAAAGGTTTTAAAAGAGAGAAATAAATTTCAAATCTTTTGTGATAATTAAAATGCCTTTAACAAAATGAAAATAAGAGATTATACTGATATATATGCCTTACTTTATACGTATGTGTGTGTGGGGGGGGGGGCATACTTTGAGAGAAGGCCGGCCATTTGTTCACTTTTTGAAAAATAAAAATAAGAATATATGTGTTTAATGTGATCAATCTTACTTGTAAAAATAATACTTAAGTTGAATTTTAATGGTATGCATAATTTTATAGGAAGAGTAAAAACTTTGTTCATTATAATATCTTTTAACTCTTACTCTCATCTTTTAAATTAAAAATTTTGTTTGATCATACTATTAAAAATGTGTTTATTTGATAAGGTGGATATACATTTTTACAAGAACTAAGTGTTCAAAAAGGTTTAAACTATATATAGTTCTTTTTACAATATACTTTGTGAAATATTTTAAGTTTGATATGAATGAATGGATTTTGATAAGAAAATATTAAACTTTCATGTGAAACGATGAGAATGATTTACAACGTTAGTTCAATATGTATTTACTCATCATTGACATACATGCCTAATTTAAACATTTAAGTTTTGACAAGAGGCTTTATGCTAAAATAGCATCATATGTTTTACATAGTAAATATAGTGCTTTCTTAGTACATTTTTGTTAATGTCAAATTGGAAGGGAGGGGGGAAGAAAAGTAAAGGAAGAAAACTATGTGCTTGGACAATATGTTCTCGTTTTTTAGCATGATTAATCATTTGACATATTTTCCTATCGCAATTTATCATCGCAGAAAATTGATAGATTTTCTTGTATTATTTTTGGTGGTTCTCTATACATTTGTTGATAGGTTGTACCTCTACACTAATTTTTATGCCAAAGTGTTGTATATAAGTATTATAAGTTTAACATATGTAAATATGAAATTGAAATAAATTTCTACCATGTCAATCGCTCATTTTCTTATAATTTTTTTTTCACTTTCTCTGTAAACCCAAAGTTATAGAATTAGAGTATCTTTACTTCCTCTTTTTTTTTTTGTTTTTTTTTTTTGTGTGCCACTTTACCTATTTACAGAAAGCAAGAAAATACACGGAGGGAAAAAATATAGTACATAATTTTGTCATTATTTATGTTAGAAAATATTTTAGTACAAATAATGCTATCTCATAAATATTAAGTTAAAAAAGTGATATAAACAAATTACAATTACATTTCATAATTTAAAAAAATATAATGTTAATAAATAAAAGATAAAATATGGCAAAATAAAACAAAAATTATTCAAAAATAAATGTCATTATAAATAATAAACACAAATATAGAAACAGAAAAATGTAGGACAACAACTTTGAAAAAAATATAGATAACTTAGAAATATTTTTGAAAATTATTAAATTTAAATTATAGATAAATTAATTAGATAATTTTAAAAATTAATAAATTTTAAAACACTTAATAAGGAGTAAAAATACAAATAAAAAATATTTTTAAATTTTAATATATAAGTATTTAACAAATATTTAATCAATATCAATTTATATTATATGAATATTAAATAAATATTTAATTAAAATTAGAATTAATAAAAATATTATTTATAATATCATGCAACACATAGGAAAAACATTATATATATATATATATATATATATATATATATATATATATATATATATATATATATATATATATATATATATATATATATATAAGAGATCCCAACATATTAAATTTGTAAATAAGGAGTAAATAGTAAAATATTATTTTCATTTTTATTTATCTTTTCTTTTTCTTTTAAAACAATATATATATATATATATATATATATATATATATATATATATATATATATATATATATATATATATATATATATATATATATATATATATATATATATATATATATATATATATATATATATATATATATATATATATATATATATATGCCACCTCCAAGTAGAGCCATCAATCAGGTAGGTTTGTATAGCTAGTCTTGAGCCTTTAAAGTTAGGTCTACAATGATTGAATTGAGATTTTAAGAGCTCATTTGGGAGATTAGATAAGAGCAACAGGATATGATAATATATCCTATCCTGTTGCTATCTCATGTTTGAAGGACCAACCGGATAGGATTATGTTATCTTTTTTTATATCCTATCCTGCTCTCCCGTGAAAAATTCTATCATGTCTCTATACTTAGGATAGTGATCGGATATCTTTCTCACCCTCACCCATGATCTGTCTTGCCTATCTCACTCTCGAGTTCTCACTCCCTCTAGCTCCCTCACCGAGATCTATCTCCCTCACCTCGAGCTATCTCCCCCTCACCTACCTTGAGCTCTCTCATCCTTCGTTCTTCCTCACCGAGCTCAGTCCCCCTCACCCGAGAAAGCCATCCTCCCTCACCCCCGAAATTGCCTCACCAAAGCCCCTCACCCTTGATGTCACGGCCCCAAATGATGGAACACATGACCGGCACGGCATAAGGGTTTCCCCCTAGCCGTAAGCCTAACACATAGCATGCACAACGATTCAGCACACAATCCAGTACATAATAAATGGCCACATACGCCACACCCAATATCAGAAAATACTGTATATATATATATATATATATATATATATATATATATCTTATGAATCCAACATCCTTGATTCAACTTGGCCCATGGCCTCATAGTACAAACATTGTTGCAAAACTTAAAACCATTTTTCAAACAACACAAGAAGCGAGGATCCTGCCTGTATGTTCATGGAGATACACTAAACATAAACTTAAACTATACAACCATTACAATGGAGTCTTGCCCAAACTGGGGCACACCAATGCTATAGTTAGCCTCCTATGGAGCTGTAGCTGGATCAGTATTTCTTTGACTATCTGTGGGGAGAAAACAGAAGAGGGGTGAGATTACCACATCTCAGTGAATGGATAAATCATACTATAACAGAAACAGGGCAAACTAAACACGAGTGTTTCGCAATGAATTAAATAATTGAAATCAAGGTATAGAAAACATTAAACATTTAACTGTAATTTATTGAAAGAATGCTAAACAGTTCAAATGATAAAACATGATTAAATCAATAATTGTAAACAAATCAATTATGCATGGTAAGTAATAAATGAAGATACTTATACAATAACAATGATGAATGAGGTATTTTAGAAATATTTAATCTTTAAGAAAAATGCACTAGTTTATTGGAGGTCTTTCCTAGCAGATCTATCATCTTCCCCAAGCACATAGCAATGAGTATGGCAATCACTGTAGGCGTAGACATAAGTCCACCCTAAATTTTCCCCAAGCACATAGCAATGGGTATGGCAATCACTGTAGGCATAGACATAAGTCTACCCTAAATTTTCCCTAAGCACATAGCAATGGGTATGGCAATCACTGTAGGTATAGACATAAGTCTACCCTAAATTTCCCAAGCACATAGCAATGGGTATGGTAATCACTGTAGGCATAGACATAAGTCTACCCTAAATCCCTGTGTCTTAGGCAGTCATATGCCCGTCACAGTATCCTAGGCCGAAGCTTTAACATGATCATGGTGTACCAGGGCTAGCACTACCTGCGGCTAGCTAACAGTGATCTAAAAGGGTCCCTCCAATAGAAAACATTTGAAATATGCTATTCAGAGAGTTTAAAGTAAAACATTTCAATAACTTTACAATAAAGCTATAATTCTCCATCTAGCTCTTTTCATGCATAAAACTCTATTCTAAAATATATCTCATCCATGAATTCCCATGGAGACTTTTAAAATCATAAACTTTCCCTTTTTAAACATAGATCGTCCGTAGACGTTACATAGATACTTGTCATGCATCAAATCACTTCATGGCTAACTTAGTTCATTTCTATGACTAAGTTTGCATTTCTATAAATCTAGCTCAAATGGAGAATTAATAGTCTAGATGCTTGCCCTGCATACCTAGGGTTCAACTAGAATTGAAATTTACAATTTCTAACATGGTTGGAACATATTGGTTTTCAAAGCGGTAAAACAATTTAACATACATTCCAACTAGTTAAAATCATACGAGAGAGTTATAAATCAAATTCCTAAAACATGCGCTACAGTATGAAAAACCCACTCACCTTACTAGGAGTCCAACAACGAGAATTTCACCTTGTGATGGCTCAACAACCTAGAAAACATAGCCATAACATGAAAATTAGAAAACTCTAAAAGTCACTATTCACGTCGGAAAACACTATTCACTCGCCGGAACTTTATTCATGCCGAAACCTAAAAACCCTATATGCTGTATAGAAACTAATTCTAAGACTATCTATGGAAAGAAATTCGGTAAAACGAAGCCTAAAACACGATTAAACGGAGTTTTACCTTTGGAGGTACTATTCACGTGATTTTCCGGCGACCTTCCGGCGACTTTTCGGCGAAATTGATCGGTGGGATTTGTAGCTCTTCTTCCCACGAGTCCAACGATACCTTACTTGCCCAAATCGGACGTCCGGATCATGAGATATCTTAGAGAGAAGTTTGAGGAAAATTTTAGAGAGAGAGAGTTAGGGTTCAGATGAAAGAGAAAATGAAGAAAAGGGGGGGGTCCGCCAAAAATAACTATCAGACGAATCTCGCCGCCGGCGAACTAATTCTCGCCGCGGCGAGCCTCGATTTTCGCCGCCAGCGAACTTATTTTCGCCGTGGCCAGATTCGAAACCAGAAATTCATGCTCTCGGGGAAAATACCGCATCATTCTCGCCGCGACGAACTCCATTTCGCCGAATTTGACAAAATGTCCAACATGAAAGTTGTAACCCTTTCTCTTAGCTTTCCTTAGCCACTTGAATCACCTAATTGGGAGTTCATATGAAGGAGTTATGCATAAAATAGTGAGCAAAGGTCCAGACCACACTACACTTCGGTTTTTGCCTCGTCTCACTATGATATTCACGGAATTTGCAAAAGTTCCCAACATCAAAGTTGTAGATATATGTCTTATCCTTCATTAGAAATTGGAATTACTTAATTTAGATTTCATATGAGATAGTTATGATTATATAAGTGACGAAAGGTCAGAAGAAAAGATCGAAAACGCTCTAAAATTTTACATTGTTCTCAACTTTCTTTGTTTCAAATGATTTATACTTAACCTTCAAAGGTTTTATTAGTTGAGGGTTATTACACTTGAAATCACCTCACCCAAGTCCCTCACCCTTGAAATCGCCTTACCCAAGACCTTCAGAATGATCGTCTTACCCTCGAGAATGCCATCCTTCTCCAGCTGAGGTAAGCATGATTTCTCCCTCTCTGTATAGTTTCATTCTTGGTCATTTTGGGTATCGATTTTGCCTGCATCCATTTTTCCCTTTTTCCCTTTTCGATTTCTGCCTGCATCGATTCAAACATTTAGGTATCGATTTATGTCTCTGGATTTCTGCATGTATCTGATTTCTGCCTGCATATGATTTACGTCTCTAGATTTGCTTGTATCTGTTGATTTGTTGTGTATATATGCTCTAGGTTACCTTCTGCTTGTATTTGCTATATTTCCCCTTTGCTTGTATTTGCTGATCAATGCTTTGGATTTCTACCTACATCTAGGTTACCTTCTGCTTGTATATATTTTGACTGATTCCTTCCCCCTCCTTTTATTATTGGTTTTGGCTCTCTCTCCTTCCCCTTCATAATGTGATTGCTTTTGCTGAGGCTCACAGTTATTGGGAACTTGCTTGGGGAAATACCTTTGACTTGCCACAAAATCAGTATACTGCCCCAACCTTGGGAAAATTGCTTCCAACAGAAAACGAAGGAAAAAATCAGAAGAAAATATGCCCTGGCACAGTCTTCTTGTTTGACATGATATTTATACCTTACAATCCAAAAAATTGTTTTGGAAAAGTGAATTATCATACTGTGAAACTGTCTTGGTTCATTTTTTTAGGGGGTATGAAAAGATTATGGCAATAATAATAAGTCTTTGCTTCGTAGAAATCACTTAAATTTCACATGCTTTAGATTATGCATCCTTCAACCATGAATAGTGTAATATCCCCTAATTTTTTATTTTAAAATAATAATGTTTTGTTATAAAAAATATATTTTTATTATAAAAGATTATGTTTTGCTAAAAGGAAGTATATTTTTAATTAAAATAATTATTGTTTTGTTCAAAATAATTATATTAGCTTTTAATAAATTTTTGTTGTATTTTTAGAAATATTCTTTCTTTTATTATGCATAAAGATATTTATTTTATTAAAAAATTTTATTAAAAAAATCGTGATTTAAGAGTTTAACTAAAGGTTTATAAGAATGCAAATTTTTAGAAATTTTTGAGATATTTTAAGATGAAAAATAGTATTTATATGAATATATATAAAAATAAATACCATTAATCAATTATTAAATAATATTAATATTAATTAAAAAAAACAAAAAAAAGGCAGAGGGGAGTGCAGCGGCGTGCAGGGGGGAAGAGAGTTTTCTTTATTTCTCTCTCTAAATTTTTTTAAAACTTCTCTCTAAGATTTTTAGATTTCAACTTAGGAGTTTCATGAACAGTATTCTGTGCGTGAATATTGATTTTAGCCGCGCGTGAACAGTGTTTCTGGCCGTAAACAATGCAAGTGTTGACCAAGCTCCCGGGGTCATTTTTTTTGTTTTTGGACCTTCCGAACTCATTTTTAATGTCTAATTGATCAAATTTATATGATAAATATGGATTTTGAGGTTGTCCAATCTGGGGCCCTTACCCTATGAGTGAATATAATTTACTATAACACATTTTAAAATTCTCCTTCATGCCCATGTATTTTAAAACAAAGTTTTAATTATGTATAGTATAAATTGAATTTCATATTTATATTAATTTATATTCTTAGAAGTTATAGGACAAACAGAACAGACCTTTAATAATCTCTCCTGAATTTGTGATGAACATATGGTGTTATTTTACACTTTATTGAATTTTATAGTTGTATTATTTCTTAAATTGTTCATATGATTTATGTTATACTGATACCTCATTATTTCATGAATATGGTGAAATTGAAATTGAATTTATGTTTGAATGTGTTTTTGGGACTGAATGTCATGGTTTATCTGGAATGGAATGAAAATGTTGTATTTCTGATTTTGGAGAATGAATTTCTATGCTGGAACTCTGTCCGAGGAATATCTTGGAAGAGAGGGATATATTTTGTCTTAAAAAGAATTTTAACCTCATAATTTTCAATTTTCCTTTTAGTTTATATTTTTAGTTTATTAAACTAGTTTATTTTGGAGGAATCATTGATAGAAACATTGTTAGCTAGCGACAGAGATAGATAGTCTTGATGCACCATGAAACCTTAGCTAGCAAGAAAGTTGCTAACCCCTTGTGCGAAAGGGAACATGAGGATTTGAATTGTGAATAAGTATGGAGTTGAGATATGTCTCCTCCAATAGCCAGTGGTATTTAGCCTGATTATCTATGATGAAAATATGATGATTTACCCGTCCTATTGCTGTGTGCTTGGGACAATCAATATATGAAAAGGTTAATGAGTTGAGGAAAGCTCCTCCCAACCTTATGATATGAATTATGAGAATATGGTGATTTACCCGTTCCATTGCTATGTGCTTGGGATAAAATAATATATATGGTGATTGCTCTTACCAGGCTTTGTGCTTGGGTATAAAAATTATAATTATGGATCTACTTTGAGTCCTCCTTTAAACATTTTTTTTATAAAGAGTTATTTTCCTATTTCCTTATCTGATTTTGAAATTATTGTTTATTATACTAAATCTTAAGATTTTCGATTTTCTTTTAACAAAATTTACCTTTTTTAAAGCTTTAGTTTGTTGTTATATACATTGATTTAGATAATGTTATATTCTGACATAATTTCTATTTATTAAAACTCGTGCGAATGGTCTATTCTATTTCAGTTATAGTAAGCTATATTTGCTCACTGAGTTGTCAAACTCACTACACGATATCTCTACATTTATTTTTCAGATAGTTAACCAGCTAGATGACATGATATCTGGGTGAGCCTACTTTGTTTTCAAGGCTCATAGATTTTGATTTATATTGTACTTGTACTCTACAGTTGCTCCATATATCACAGGCAGGATCTCAGCTTCCTTTTTCAGAGTATTTATGTGTATTTGAGATAATTGAAATTATACAGTATTAGATAATTAAGCTCTCAAATGAATGTGATTATGTATTTGATTGAAATTTATACTATTTATGAGAAAATCATTATATGTATCATACTAGAGGCTTACGGGATGAGATTATTCTCAAAACCCGTGCCAATTACGTACTCATATTTTTGGGTTGTGACAAATAGACTTAATTATCAAGCCTTGAATGTAGGATTTGGAGCAATAGTTTCCTAAATTATTGATCAACTACGGTGCTACACATTGGAATGATGCATGATTTATATTTTTGATTCAATGGTTAAGACTAGATTTTGAATGTTGAAAACTCAGTCAATGATGCATGATTTAAGGTTGATAACAACATATAAATTGTTAAGCCTTGAAGTTGTTTATTTTTTCTTGTGTCATGGTTCATGTTATTTTATTTCCATGTGGAGCTTTTTCAACATTGCTAATACCTGTTTTGTTGTATGTCTAATAAGCAAGGAACAAGTGATGATGTTGTTGATTGGTCTCATGGAAAGCGATTATGGGAACTTTCCAGAGAAAAATATGACCTCTTGTGGGTTAAGGGTGGGGACCATTGCAACCTTGAAACTTTTCCTGAGTACCTCAAGCACATGCATATGTTCTTAAATGCCATGAAGAAACTCTCGCTCGCAAGACAAACAAAACCAGAAGTCACTCCAAATCCTAGTCTCTTTGAATCCAAATAGAACAAATGCTTGAGATTTAGTTTAAGGTAGCTGGGTCTCTTGAAGTTTATGAATCTAAGGAAGTAGAAGAACCATGATTTCATTGAAGATTAAGCCAAACAACAAGATGATCCATGCTACTTTTATTGTTGAACCTAGGATTTGGAAGCATTGGAAGTGATGAATGACTGAGATCCATATCCTGTAACCTGTTTAGATAGCCTTTTTTTTTAGGTAGAAAATTCATTAGTGGTCTTTACCTATGTTAAGTAATTTATTAAAAAATATAAATGAAATGTACATAATATAAATATCTGGCAAATGTGTCATAGTTGAGTTTATGTATAGACCATCATCATTCTTATAAATAATGTTATTTTTTCCACTACTAAATCTTTCCCCTCCCCTTGGAGCAAATGAGACTATTTATTTATTTTAAAGGACTTTTATTAGTTATATTGCAACTAAATCAAATAAGGGTAATTAAAATTGAATCAAATAACATACATACGACTAAAATGATGAAGGGTAATTTTGTATTAAAATTGATTTTAAATAAGTATATATGTAATTTTATTGTAAGAGTAATTTTATCATTTTATACTATTCTTATTTTATCCTATTATTATCTAATTTTTTCTAAACACAGGATATGATAGCATAATGTCTATCCTGTTGCACATCAAACACAAGATAGGATAGGAGTTATTAGGCTCATATCCTATCCTAATGTTATTCTATTAGCTATCCTATTATATCCTATCATATCATGCTCTTCAAACGAGCCCTAAGGGTTTATATTTAAATAATGTTATTTTTTCTACTACTAAATCTTTCCCCTCCCCTTAGAGCAAATGAGATTGTTTATTTATTTTAAAAGACTTTTATTAGTTATATTGCAACTAAATCAAATAAGGGTAATTAAAATTGAATCAAATAATATACATACAACTAAAATGATGAAGGGTAATTTTGTATTAAAATTGATTTTAAATAAGTATATATGTAATTTTATTGTAAGAGTAATTTTATCATTTTATACTATTTTTATTTTATCCTATTATTATCTGATTTATTTCAAACACAGAATATGATAGTATATTGTCTATCTTGTTGCACATCAAACACATGATAGAATAAGAGTTATTAGGCCCACATCCTATCTTGATGTTATCCTATCATATTCTGCTCTTCAAACTAGCCCTAAGGGTTTATATTTAAATAAGATTGTGCAATTTGACCCTATAGGACTTTTATATGTATAACAAATAAAAAATTAAATAAATAACATAGGATAATAAAGATTTACTGTAAGCTTCTATATTTATGAAATGAATTGAAAATTGATGAATATTATTTACCAACTACCCATATTATAATATGACGAAGATTGCTTTTGCTTCAAAGTTTAATTAAAAAATTCTCTATTTCACTATCTTATTTCCCATTCGTGATGGAGCATTGGACTTCGGCTCATATTTCAAAATACATATTAGTCAGGTATGCTGCTTTTGTCTCTTTTTGCTTTATTTTGTTTTGTTTTGTTTTGTTTTTTTGGAGCTCGGCATGAACATTGCAATGAATTTTCAGTTTGGAAATGCCTAGAAGGGTTCAGGCCTTAGTCAAGACAAGCGTGGAGCTCAATGGTCCGGTCACAAAGATGTGTCTGGAATGAACTATTGAGCTGCACTACAAAAATGGCTCCACTGTCTTTTCATACGATGGGCCACCATCCCAACGCCATGTTTGGTCAGTTTGGAAGATGACAATTCGATTTCAAAGAGATCTAAAACACCATCCTCTTCATTGATTTCTCTTATTTCTTTTCTACATTTACTAATTATATTTCGACTAAAGTTCTATTTTTCTTATAAAAAAAAGATTTTACAAAAGCATAAGCATTTAATTTCTAACTGTGAGGAAAATTTTATTTTCAGTGGATAAGAAAAATTATAAACCTAAATGAATTATTACGTGAACTAATAGAAACACTACCTTAGATTCAGTTATGCTTAACATTTTATTTTGGCCTACATATTTAATTTTTACTCTAATAATCTAAATTAAATTATCTTTTAAAAAAGTCATCATATTAACGTATTGACAATATTTTTAAAACACAAACTACACATGTCATCTCCTGTTATGAAGTCAATAGATAAACAAATTACTTAAATGTCTGTTAAGGTGAAAAAAATTTTAAAAACTATTTTTTATCTGTTAATTATTTAGTAATTTTTTTTTTTCACTAGATCGATAAATTTTTTTGAAGAAGATAATTGATATTGACGTCATCTTAGTGTATGTTTTATTTATAGAGTGAGAAAGAGATGAACTGGAGGAGTACTAGGGTACAAGTTATCATATACCGAAGCATTACGGAGGCACGGCTAGTTGTACGGAAGCATAGGCACGGCCACAGATGTATGACATAAAAGAAAACCTCCCTTCCTCTAAAGGTATTCCGGAAATCCTCAACCCTTCTCACTCTTCCACCATTTCTTCGGGAGGCGTTATTCAATTTTTTTTTAATCATCTTACAGTCCACAAAGGGAAAGAAAACAGAAAAATAAAAAAGACCGACACCCTAAAAAGAGAAACTCAAAATTTACTACCAACTAAAATGGTGGCCAATCACGGTATCTTTCTTTCCCTTCAGAGATGAGCGCGCCCCCCACCCCCTTCCCCCGGCAAAAAGAAAACCATTTTCCTTGTCTAGCTTCTTCTCTCTTCAAACTTGTTAATTGTAACCATAGGATCAGTAAAAACTTGTATATTCATTTGATAATTTCACTCATATATATACATGTATGCTGATAACTATATATTGTATCCCGAAAATATCTACACTCTTATCTCTATCTTTTAGGGTTTTAAAAATACAAATGAAGAATAATAACAGAAAGATATAATCTCCTTATAACCTTATCTATATCCTTCAACACTCCCCCTCAAGTTGGTGCAAAGATATCTATCATGCCCAACTTGCCAATGACATTGTGATAACTCTTGGTAGATACTCCTTTTGTAAGAATATCTGCTAGTTGATATTGAGACTGTACAAATGGAAACCGGATCATGCCACTGTCCAAATTTTCTCTAATAAAATGTCTATCTACTTCTACGTGCTTTGTACGATCATGTTGCACTGGGTTTTGAGCAATTTCTATTGCAGCCTTATTATCACAATGAAGATCCATAGGTTGAGAGTGTGTGATTCCTAGGTTCGCTAGAATACTTTTGATCCACAGAAGCTCATAGACTCCATGTGCCATTCCTCTAAATTCAGCCTCTGCACTTGATCTTGCAACCACTTTTTGTTTTTTACTTCTCCATGATACTACATTTCCTCCTACAAAGGCAAAGTACCCAGAAGTAGATCTTCGTGTAGTCTGATCTCCTGCCCAATCTGAGTCCGTGTAGCCTTCCACTTTTATGGAGTTATTTTTTGAAAATAATAATCCCCTGCCTGGAGAACTTTTCAGATACCTTAGCACCCTAAATAGAGCGTTCATGTGATCTTCACTTGGGGAGTGCATAAACTGACTTATGACACTTACAGCACAGGCAATGTCAGACCTTGTATGTGACAAATAAATCAACCTCCCCACCAGTCTCTGATATTGTTCTTTATGCACAAAAGTTTGATCAGGGTATATGCCCAGCCTATGATTCATTTCAATTAGCGTTTCAGCAGGCTTGCAATCCAGCATTCCTGTTTCAGCTAGTAAATCTAACACATATTTCCTCTGAGATAAGAAAATACCTTGCCTTGATCTTGCTACCTCAATTCCAAGGAAGTACTTGAGGACACCTAAGTCTTTCATTTCGAACTTCGTGGTGAGATACCTCTTGAGAGCATCAATCTCCTGTATATCATCTCCGGTTAAGATCATGTCATCTACATATACTAATAACACAGCTACTTTGTCCTTATTTCTCCTAATAAACAATGTATGATCAGTGTTGCTTTGTATATATCCGAAACTTCTCATCGTGGCGGTGAGTTTCCCAAACTAGGCCCGTGGTGATTGTTTCAAGCCATATAAGGCTCTCTTCAATCTGCATACGTGATTCCTGTGGGTAGGACGAAGTTCAATCCCTGGAGGTACACTCCTGTAGACATCCTTTGTCAGTTCTCCATGAAGAAAGGCGTTCTTCACGTCTAGTTGCTGTAACTCCCATCCACGATTGGCAGCCAATGATAATAGTATGCGAATGGTGTTGATCTTAGCAACGGGTGCAAACGTTTCTTCATAGTCCATGCCATATTTCTGCATGTATCCCTTTGCTATGAGCCGTGCTTTGTATTTATTCAAGCTACCATCTGCATTTAGCTTAGGTGTAAATACCCATCTACATCCAACTAACCTCTTTCCTTCTGGTAGTGGTACTAGGTCCCATGTAGAGTTCTTCTGAAGTGTAATGAGTTCTTCATTCATGGCCTTTTTCCATTCAACATCTTGCAAAGCTTCCTGCACGTTTGTGGGTATTCGAATGCTGGAAATTTTATTTGTAGCAAGTGCATAGGTCTCTGACAATCTTTGAGTAGACATATAGTTAGATATAGGATATTTATTATGAGTCTTAAGGGCCGGTTCATATTGTTTTTTCGGTATGCCCTTAGTTATTCGCTGAGACACTCTGCGTGTTTCTTGATTGATTTCTGAAGTAAGATCATTGAGGTCATGCATATTCATAGAGTCACAATCATCTATAGAACTATTATTATTGGGTGTTACCTGGACATCCCGTGAGGAGGAGGATTCAAATGGTACTGGTATAGGCGGAGGTAGTAGCTCAGTGGTGTTTGTATCCTCAGCATCATCTGCGTGTGGGTTAGCATTCATCACACTTTCAGCATTCACCATATTTTTAGTCACAGAGATAGGGAGGTCAGATACAAAGTTATCATGCAGGTTTTCTAGTTGTTCCAGGGTATTAAACCGTGTTGCCTCTTGCACCTTTTCTTCATTCAGTAATTTCTCCCCCTGAAGAGAAGTGTGGGAGGCAGGATAGTAGGGTTTGGACTCATCAAATGAGACATCAAGGGAGGTGAACAACTTCTTTTCTTGAGGATCATAGCACCGATAGCCCTTTTGGAATTCTGAATATCCCACAAAAATACAACGTTTAGCACAAGGGTCAAGTTTATTTCGTAGTGCCTTAAGAACATGTACATACGCTGTGCATCCAAAAATCCGAGGTTCCAAGTTAGGCAGAGAAGGGGTATTAAGTGAGGTAGTTAACATCTGAAGAGGGGTTTGGAAGTGTAAAACACTTGAAGGTGTTCGGTTGATGAGATATGCAGCGGATTTAACTGCCTCTCCCCAGTAAATCTTGGGTACATTCATGCCAAATAATGAGGCTCGTACTACCTCTAAGATGTGATGGTTTTTACGTTCAGCAAGTCCATTTTGCTGAGGGGTGTAGGAGCATGAGGTTTGGTGTCTTATCCCATGTGTACGTAGGAAGTCCTGCATGGAAGAATTGATAAATTTTGTACCATTATCAGTTTGAAGAACAGCTATGTTACGATTGTACTGGGTTTGGATTTGTTTGTAAAAATCTTGAAAAACCTGGCATGCATCATTCTTGTTACGAAGCAGGGAGACCCACAACATCCGAGTATTTTCATCAATGAAGGTAATAAAGTAGCGTGCATTTGAAAAAGAAGAGACCTTGGTTGGACCCCAGAGATCACAATGGATTACCAAGAAAGGTTCTGAACATTTAATTGAACTTAATGAATAGGGAACACGATGGTTCTTCGCAAATTCACAAACATCACAATGGAAATCAGAAATATTTAAATGTAGAAATAATTCCGGTTTCAACTTCCTAAGGTAACTAAATGACACATGCCCTAGTCTTCGATGCCATAACCATACTTTAGTTGTAGCTGCGGAGTTTCGATCATGAGTAGCTAACCCTTGAGGTTCTGCAGTTTCAAAATAGTAGAGCTTGCCCCGCCTAGTACCATAGCCAAGAATCCTCCAAGTGGAGATGTCCTGAAAACACAAAAATGAGGCCAAAACGTTACAATGCAGGATAAAGCACTTGTCAGTTGACTAACTGATAGCAAATTATAATCCAGGGAAGGGACAAGTAACACTATATCTAGTGATATAGTATTGGTCAGGTAACACGTTCCTTGACCATGAATAATTGCTTTACTACCATTAGCTGTTGAGATATGTGGTTGGAATGAAGGTAACACATGGGCAAGATTCGTAGCATCCTTGGTCATATGGTCTGTGGCACCTGTGTCCACTATCCATGTTGTGTTAGGTAATATACATGATTTCTTACCAGTCTGGCTTTGGAGAGCGATGCTAGCTGTTGGAATATCAGCAGCTGTTACCATGACCATCTGTAATGGATTGATCGTTAGTAGAGGAGAGCATTGCTTTGCCTCCAATTTGTCGTCGTGGTTTCTTGGTGAAATCCCACCAATCTGGGTAGCCAACAATCTCATAACACCGTTGCCTGGAATGTCCTGTTTCACCACAATGAGTGCACATGAATGTTTCGGATTTTCAATTTCTAGGTTTGGAATATCCAGATGCTGAGCCTTGAGAAAACGGTTTGGCCAGTATTGCATTACTTTCCATTGGCACACGTGCATGATTCATAGTAAGACGTTGTTGTTCACGTCGGACATATGCATACGAGCTTTCAAGATCCAATTTTGGGTCTTTTCGGAGTATTTCAACACGGATTTGATCAAACTCAGCATCAAGACCACTGAGAAAGATATGCACCCAGAGTCTAGTCATGGCTGTATGCACTTGCACCACACCCGTGACGGTTTCAGATTGGAGCTTTATTCGGTGATCAATTTCCTAAAAAATATCAACAAGTTCATTATAATATACGGGTAAAGGTCGTCCATTTTGTTTAAGGGTAAAGGACTTCTGATTTAGGTCAAAGAGAATGGTTTCATCAGATCCATCGTAGAAAGTTTTTGCTACGGCATCCCATATGTCTTTTGCTGATGGTAGTCGAACAAAACGATGCATCAAGGAAGGACTCATGGAATCAATAAGCCAGCACTTTACTCTATGGTTTTCAGTAATCCATGTTGCTAAAGCAGGATTATCTAGGTTAGATTTCTTTGTTTCACCAGTCAGATAACCCATTTTGTTACGTGCAGAGATTCACATTTCCATAAGCTGAGACCATAAGAAATAATTTACTTCATCAAGTGTTGGGGTGATGGG
The DNA here is from genome assembly GCA_037074535.1 of Gleditsia sinensis. Taxonomy (NCBI): domain Eukaryota; kingdom Viridiplantae; phylum Streptophyta; class Magnoliopsida; order Fabales; family Fabaceae; genus Gleditsia; species Gleditsia sinensis. The sequence continues at coordinate 71,764,281 of CM073465.1, forward strand.
AAAAGGGGTATTGTCAATAATGGGAGGCTAGGTAGTATTGGGAGAGATCGAGCTACTCGACATTGCAAAAAACTAGGGTTAGATGAACTACTACGAAGATGAGGGATTTTGAAGAGATATTTTCGTGTTTATTTGAACGTGAGGATTAACGCTCTGATACCATGTTAATTGTAACCATAGGATCAGTAAAAACTTGTATATTCATTTGATAATTTCACTGATATATATAAATGTACGCTGATAACTATATATTGTATCCCGAAATATTTACACTCTTATCTCTATCTTTTAGGGTTTTAAAAATACAAATGAAGAATAATAACATAAAGATATAATCTCCTTGTAACCTTATCTATATCCTTCAACAAAACTGCTTAACTGCTTTCTTTCCTTCTGGGGTTGATTTCAGATTCTTGGTTAAGACCCTCTTATATTTCCTTTTCTAGATAATTAAAACCCTTCTCCAACAACCCCCCCCCCGGGGGCGGGTGGAATTTTCTCTACTCCACCCCCTCTTTTCTGTCTTCTTTTTGCTTAAGACTTGGTGTCTACAGTAAGATTCATCAGTCTATTCTGATTTAAATCCAGCTTAATTTGTTCTTCATTAAGGCTTCTCCATAATTTTTCTTTTCTTTGACCCACAAACAATTTTCTGTAATAGTAAATTGGATCTGATGATTTTGATTTGTCTTTTGGGAGAGGATAAGGCAGCATTTTTTTCTTCATCTGAAACTATGATTTCTTTCTCTCTGGTTTATCCCTAATTTTTGGTTAATTATTGTTTAGGGAAATGACGAGACAGAAAATAGAAATCAAGAAGATCGATAACATAACAGCGAGGCAGGTGGCATTTTCTAAGGGTAGAAAAGGTCCTTTCAAGAAGGCACATGAGCTTTCAACTCTCTGTCATGCTGAGATAGCTCTCATAGTCTTTTCTGCTACTGGCAAACACTCTGAATATTCTAGCTCAAGGTCTCATTTTCTCCCTCTCTCTGTCTCTTGACTCTTTTATTTTCCAACATCTTTCTTTTAATAAAGAATGTTCCGTAATGAATGTTTTCAATTTTCATTCATTCTCTGCTATATCAGCAATCAAGTATTTAGGCTTCCTTTTCTGTTGATTTTTAGCTCATTATTCTTTACAAACATGAGGATAATTAGAAACGTGCTAGAGAATCTCAATGTTTCTGTAATACTGTTTTCAATCCTTATGGATTTGGTAACTCTGTCTTTTCTAAATAATAATAATGATAATAATTCTCCCATTTAGTAACCAAAAAACTTGATGCCAGTCTGCAACTTAATCTGTAGACGTTACATCTTGGCTAGTTTGCTTCCTGTGTTTAGCTTATAGTTTTGCTGAAACTTCAATTTCCTAGATTATATATATATATATATATATATATATATATATATATATATATATATATATATATATATATATATAGTGAATGAAAATGACAGAGAAATCTATCTCTAGATGTTCATTTGGAGACTATAGTAACACAAAAGAGTGACACTTGTGAACAAAAGGAAGAGATTGTTGAGTTTTTTTTCGTGAATGTGCCTTCAAGAGTCAATATATATATGATAGTGAACATTTTATTGGAGTCCAACTAAAGCCTCACTTATATTAACTCTGGTTTTATCGGTTTTTCGTTGTTGTTGAATTTATCATAGTTTTAAGATATAATTAATGTCAAAAAGACTACTAATTATTGCATAGACACATGAAAGATTGGATGAACATTACTCAATTCATGTGGTAAAGCTAAACGATAAGCTATTGGGCCGATCCTATCAAGAATTTCAAAATTTTCTATGTACCGTGGACTTAACTTCCCTTTCTTCTCAAATCTTACTACTCCTTTTATAGGAGATATTTTCAAGAAGACATGTTCACCTATGGCAAATTCCAATGGTTGACATCTATTATCAACATAAAATTTTTGTCTACTCTGAGATGTTAATAACCTTTTCTTAATTAACTTTATCTTGTCAAGTGCATCTTGTACCAAATCAGGCCCTAAAATCTTAGTTTCGTCCAATTCAAACCATCCGATCAGAGAACGACAACGTCTTCCATATAATGCATCAAAAGGGGCCATTTGCATATTGACTTGATAACCATTGTTATAAGTAAACTCAGTTAAAGATAAGAATCTTTCCTAACTACCTTGAAAATCAAGCACACATACCCGAAGCATGTCTTTCAATATTTTGATGGTTCGCTCAGATTGTCAATATGTTTGAGGATGAAAAGAAGTACTAAGATTTAACTTCGTGCCCAAAACTTCTTGAAAAGCTCTTCAGAAACGAACTATGAACTGTGGTCCTCGATCAGAGATAATCGATATCGACATTCCATGAAGTCTCACTATTTCATTCAAATACAAATTTGCATAATAAGCTACGTTGTATGTGGTTTTCATTGGTAGAAAATGTGCTGATTTAGTTAACTTATCAATGATAACTCATATTGAATCAAACTCTTTTGGTGTCCGTGGTATCCTTGTAACAAAATCTATAGTTATTTTTTCCCATTTTCATTCAGGTATCTCTATCTACTGATGTAATCCTGTAGGCTTTTGATGTTCTATTTTTACCTACTAGCAAGTTAAACATCGAGAGACATAATCAACTATCTCTTTCTTCAAATCATCCCACCAATAAATTTCTTTTAGATCTTTATACATTTTAGTTATCGTAGGATGAATGATATATATGGATCTATGAGCTTCCTCTAAAATTTCTTTCTTAAGTTCTTCTTTACTAAGTATACACAATCACTTGCCCAATCTCAAAATTTCTTCAGAATCTATAGTAAATTTAACATCATTGCCATTTTTCACCTCTTTAATTTTCTTGCATGAATAGACATATTCTTCTTGTGCCTTTTTCACATGCTCAATCAAAGACGATTGAAAATATATATATGCCAATAATATCTCAGGCTCCTTTACTTCCAATACTACTTTATGAATTTTCAACTTATGCATTTCTTTAACTAACGTTCTTTTTACTATTGTGATATGAGCCAAACTACTTATAGACTTCCTACTTAATGCATCAGCCACTACATTGGTCTTACCTGGATGATATAGTATTGTACAGTCATAATCTTTATGTAATTTCATCCATTGTCTTTGTCTCAAATTAAGGTCTTTTTGTTAAAAAATGTATTTGAGGCTTTTATGATCTATATGGATTTTGCATGTCTCACCATACAGATAATGCCTTCAAATTTTGAGAGTAAAAACTACTGCTGTCATTTTCAAGTCACGAGTCAGATTATTTTGCTCATGTGGCTTAAGTTGTCTAGATGTATATGCAATGACTCGATCATATTGCATCAATACATAACCTAATCCAATTCTGGATGCATCACAGTATACAGTGTATCCTCTGGTACTTAAAGGAATAGACAGTACTGGTGCCGTAATCAAATATTCCTTGAGTTTTTAAAAACTTCTTTCACATTCATCTGACTAGTCAAACTTTATTTCTTTCCTTGTCAACCTCGTCAAAGGAGCAGCTATTCTTGAAAACTCTTTAACAAATCTGCGGTAATAGCTTGCTAACCAAAAAAACTATGAATCTATGTAATTGTGGTAGGGCGTGGCCATTACTGTACCGTTTTTATCTTTTTAGAACCAACTTGAATACTATCCTTAGTAACCACATGCCCTAAGGAAGTAACACTACTAAAGTAAAATTCACATTTTGAAAACTTAGCATACAGTTGGTGTTTTCTTAGGGTTTGCAAAGTTATCTTTAAATGTCGCTCATGTTCCTTTGAACTCCTTGAATATATCATGATATCATCTATGAAAACAATAACAAATTAATCCAAGAAAAGTTTAAATACTCTATTCATTAAATCCATAAATGTAGCTGGGTATTTGTTAAACCAAATGGCATTACTAAGAACTCATAGTGCCCATACCGAGTCTTGAAAGTAGTTTTCAGAATGTCTTCCTTCCTTATTCTCAATTGATGATACCCAAATTTCAAATCAATTTTTGAAAAGTATTGGGCACCCTGTAGCTGGTTAAATAAATTACCTATATGAGGTAATGGATACTTATTATGTATTGCCACTTTATTTAACTGTCTGTAATCAATACACAGCTGTAGCGATTAATCTTTCTTTTTTACAAATAGGACTGGAGCATCCTAAGGAGAAATATTAGGGCGAATAAATTTCTTATCTAATAAGTCTTGTAATTGATTCTTCAACTTCTTGAATTTAGTTGGTGCCATTCTATATGGAGGTATAGACACCGGTTGAGTTCCCGAAAGTAAATCAATATCGAATTCAATTTCTCATTCTGGGAGTAACCTTGGAAATTCCTCAAGAAACACATCAGAAAATTTTCTAATCACTGGAACTTGCTCTACATTGGTGTACTTTATATTAACATTTTTGACTATTGCTAAATACCTCTGGCATTCTTTTTGTAATAACTTATAAGTTGTTAGAGCAGAGATCAAATTATTAGGTACCTCACTACAATCTCTTTGTATCAAGAATGAAGATTCTCCGGGAATATTAAATTTAATTACCTTATGATGACAATCTAAAATGACATGACATGATGACAACCAATCCATTCTCAGTATCACATCAAAATCTACCATATTTAGAACTATCAAATCTACAAAAATCTCTTTATCTTCTATCGAATCTCACACGATTTATACACATCATTTACCAATAAAAATTCTCCCATTGGAGTAGCAACCATAAAAGAATAATGTAAACTAGTAGGATCTCTACTCAATTATTTAGTAAAGCAGGGTGATATATAAGAATAAGTGGAACTAAGATCAAACAGTACATATGTTTTTTGGGAATATGCTGATAATGTACTTGTCATCACTGTATTTGAGGCCTGAGCATCTTGTCATGTCAAGGCAAAAACTCAAGTTTGTTCTTGGCTTCGAATTTCTGATCCTCCACCAGTACTACCACTACTTGCTTGAACTGAAATTAGTCTATTTGGTCGTGATAGTACAGATGCAGGGGGTGAAGCTGGTTGTACTGATATTTGACTCAAATTTCGTAATTGTGGATAATTCCTCATCAAATGACCTACTTGTCCACACTTAAAACATACACCAGTTTCTCTACAACACTGTCCAGTATGAGGACTGCTACAAATGGGACATAATAGAATCGACCTTGAATCCTATTGACTAGGAGGTCTCATATCTCTTTGAATTATTCTTTACTTATTGATATTGACTGATGTCTGGTTAGAGCTACTAGATCATGTTTGAGTTAAATGTTGTGGATTTTAAAATTTTAGTCTTCTGATATTAAGATTATAACTAGTCTAGATATTACTATCTCGATCTCTTTTTCTTCTCTTTAAACCTTCTATGTCTGCGAGCTCTTGTGTTTTCATCATTCTAACACAATCCACAACTACTGAATAAGTTGAGAAATTGTTCATTTGAGAACCCACCGATTTAAACAATAGACAGATCAACCTTGAAACAAATATCTTAATTCTATTTTTTTCATTAGGAACCAAATATGGTGCATATTTAGACAATCGGGTAAAACGGATGTCATATTTAGAAACTGTTATGTTCAGTGCCTGTCTTAATTATTCAAATTCCCTAGTCCTCTTGTCCCTTTTACTCATTGGTAGGAAACGATTTATAAATGCTTCCTTAAATTCATCTCACTCCATTCGTGATAAGGTAATTGCTCTTCCTTGTACCAAAGTCTCAAACTAAACCTGAGACACATCTGATAGTTGAAAGAACACTAGTTCAAAAGATTTTCTAGTGGAACACCTCAAAGCTCTGAGAATTCGTTCCACAACATCAATGAATATCTGTGGGACTTTCTGAATATCTGACTCAGAAAAAGTCAGGGGCTTCAACTTTAAGAATTGCGGTAATGTCACCTCAATCTCTGTAAACTTGTCCTCTTATTTAGCTAGTCTTTTCAGTCCTTGCCCTTCAAGAGCATTTTCTGATGGCTGACCATCCTTTCTATCTTGTTCTACTATAAATCCAGTCAATGTCTCTAAACTCCTATATATGCCAGTAATCATATCAGGTGTTTTATCATGTGGCTCCTGAGGGTGTTTTACTATCTCTTCAAGGACTCTATCAAATACATGGACCTGTTCATCATGTCTTGGGGTTCTCGTACCCCGTGCACACCCTTTACCTCTATCTCTTCCTCTAGGTCGGCCTTTACCATGACCTCTTTATACTAGAATTGTAGATTGTGCAGAATCTTCTGTAGAAGGTGTACGATCTACAGTTTCTATAGTAATCACTCTAGTTTTTGGCGATATCATAGACTATAGAAAACAAAATACCTTTTTAAAAATACTATAATATTTAGTCAGTCTTATATTAGGAACTTTAACAAACTTGGAATGGAAAGAAAATTGAAACCTTATAGAATCCTTCAGCAGTACATAAAGTATAAATATGTCTCATATCCATACTAAAGGTCCTACTGAAAAAATCCTTTGCTCCGATAGCCACAGAAAAACTTAATACTCTGATACCAACTTGTCACGTCCCCAATTTAAGGGAACGCGATTGTCACGATTAGCAGATAATTTTAACCTTATTATATTTCATACTTACTTCAAGTATATCACATATCAGGATTAATAACATATGTTTACAAGTTTTTCAATATAACCAAATATACAGGTCAAGTCTTTATACACATATTACAGTAGAAGTAAGGATCCTGCCTGTGGTGCTCATAACATACTTTAGAATACAAGTACAAAATAATTTAAATACTGTGAGTCTTGGAAGCAACATAGGCTCACTCAAAGAGTATGACACATAGTTGATCACGTAGCTGCAGAACTAAACTCTGTATCCTTATCTGAAAAAAAAAATATAAGTATCATGTAGTGAGTTTGATAATTCAGTAAGCAGATAATACCTCCTATGATTTCTTATGTCAACATATCAATATACTCATTTTAAAATTTATGACGTAGAACATTACAATTCGGAAGTGAATCCATATGGGATTCATATTTCAAATATACTCAAATCAAAATATATTTAGATATCCAAAACTATATACTGTATTGTATTATCATTAAACAAATGTTATTATACATCAAAATATTTCACATGAAAATATTAGGAGGATCCCATATCAGAATCACCATATCAAAGTTCAAGCCCTTCCGTACTTTGGTGGTATAGGATTTGTCTATATTTAGCATCCCAACTAAGGTTTGTCCTACTACCATTCAAGAAGACATACGAATAGAATTTAATATGGACAATTTTCCAAGCACACAACAAGGAAGAGAAAATCACATATCATATAGTCGGCATCTTGCCCAGATAAGAGGCATCCCACTCTCCTTCACATATCATATTTCGTGTGTTGATCGTCACATGAGATTAGTACCACCCTTACTAGCTAAGGTATTAAGGTGCACCAAGGCTAACATCACCTATTGTTAGCAAACCGTATTTCTAATATGATTCCTCTATAGAAATCATATTTACACATATTCCATATCATTCAAACAAAGGTTTTAGTATAAATTCAAAATTTTCAATTTTAGTACAATTCATCTGTCAGAAACTTCTCAATCAGGGTAATCACATATACATGCTCGTTTTCAAGGCAATCTTATAGCTTTACATATCAATGCCACATGTATAATATATTTCTTTTACTGTATAATGAGAAATACATTTAAAATCACATATTCAATAAGTTCAAAAATCTATTTTTAAAATCATACTCTTCTTGAACTATATACTAGATTGTAAACAATTCAGATAATTTAATCTATTTTAGATATATATAAAAATATAAATAACTTGTAAATATAATCAATTATCTATTTAAAATTCAAGAAGGGTATATGGTAAGTCATAGAAAAAATTATCTACTCATAGGATAACGCTCCAAATTGAGCAGCCTCAAAATACACTTTTATCAATTCAAATTTGATCAAATAGATCTCAAAAACGAGTTCGGAGGGTATAAAAACCTAGAAAATGACTTTAGAATTGCGAAATTTGGCCTTTGAAAGTTTGGTCAACATTGGTCAACTATTGAATTCTATTTACAGTAAAATATACTATTTACCACCAGAAATAACTATTTATACCGGGTGGATTTACTATTTATGACACACACAAAATTATCAGATAGTCGAAAATTTTTTTATCCTAAAATTTATCTAACTCCTGAATCCATCTATGGTGTTAGATTTTTAATTTGAAGTCTTTAAATAAGAGTTTTAAAATTTACTTTTTTCTAAAATTTTATACTTTCGATTTGTAGCGATTTTGCGGTTGATTTAACAAATTGTTCATCCAAAATCGTAGTACTCTCCGTCTTAAATCCAATGATACCCTTAATTTTGAGATTAGAGGCCAATAGGCACTCCAGATCTAGAGAGAATACAGAGAATCGAAAAATAATATTCACACTATTCACAAAATTTTTTGATTCTTTTTACATTGCGTCTCCCCCTCCCCTTTTTCTTTTCTTTTTTTATTTAATAATTAAATATTTTAAAATTATTTTTTGATTATATACATATAAATATTATTTTTTATCCTAAAATATCTCAAAAATTTCTAAAAATTTATATTATTGCAAAACTTTAGTTGAACTCTAAAATCATAATTTGTCTTGAAATTTTTTTAATAAAACAAATCACAATATAAAATATCTTCATGCATATTAAAAGAAAAAAATTTATAAAAATAAAAAATAAAATTTATTTAAAGTCAAATATAATTATTTTAAGTCAAACAAAAATTATTTAAATTAAAAATGTATTTACTTTTTGTAAAATAGAATCATTTACAATAAAAATATATTTATTTATAACAAAATAATATTATTTAAAATTTACGGGATATTATATTTAAAAATTACGAAACATTACATAAATAAATTCTAAATTTCAGTAAAAAATATTTAAATCATAAATTAAAATTATGTGATAAGATTATATAATAATCATGAATATTATCCCCTTCGTTAATAACGTAAAATAAGGTGATTGACTTAAAGTCAAATTTCAGTTGAAGTGCTTACCCAAAAATATTTTTTCCATAAAAATTCACCAATAGGACAATTCTCTAAATTTAATATATGTAGACATATCGATTCATACTATCTGCCAATTTAACTTCCTACAACTATAATTAAGGGTGAACATAATCTGAACAAATCAATTAAACTCATTCAAATGCGATAAAAAATTATATTTTTGGTGAATCAAATTGGGTTAATGGGTTCAAATAGGTGAAATTTTTTAAAATTTTTAGATTTATCAGTTCAAGTTGAGTTTAGAATAATTGAACTCAATATAATCCGATCCAACCGACCTTAAATTAAAAGTTTTAACATTAAAATGGTGCAATGACTATGGTGGGAATTTTGTGATGTGACTTGGAAGGTTTAGGTTCAAATCCCAGCGGCATCCCAATATTAGCATCTTTTCTTTTTATTTTGTACTAAAAAAAATTTAAAACTTAAATATTTTGACTTAGCTAAATCGAAATTGTTTGCCTCTAATATATATTTATAATTATCACATTCTCTTACCTCCCCATTTGCAAACCCTCAGCCTCCAACAATCCAACCCTCCATCAAAAATCATGTTTCTCTCACAAACCATCAACCTACTATCTATCAAGAAGAAGCTAAGCCAACAAAGCAAACTCCTCCATATGCCTTGGCCTTCGAAGAAGCCAAGTCAACAAACTTCACCATTTGTCTAGGCCTCCACTATAAAGAAGCTCTTAAACTGGCAAACTTCATATGCCTTGGCCTTCGAAGAAGCCAAGTCAACAAACTTCACCATTTGTCTAGGCCTCCACTATAAAGAAGCTCTTAAACTGGCAAACTTCATATCTAGAGTCTTCCATATCTAAGAACATCATTTTCAACCTTCAACATGCATCGTAATGTGATTTGCATCCATCAAATGACGGATTATATTGGATTTGGACTTACATTGTGCTTGTCGACGCCTTACGGTATGGAGAAACCATCATTTTCACAATGGCTTTTTTTATCCATTATTTTTCTTTGGTTCTCCTTTTTTTCTTCAAACTTGTTTAAGTCGTCTGTAATCTGATGTAACTCAAATTTTTTGAGTGATTCAAACCATTGGTTAATTTCAAATTCTTATTTTTCAACTTAATTTATGTTTAGTCAAGTTGAATTTATGATTCAATTTTCTCTAAATGTTAATTTTTTTCAATTTTTTTATTCAGATAAATATAGAGTAGTAGATTTAATCTTTTTCTATCTATATCTAAATACAGAATTATATATCTGAATTTAAAGTTACGAATCTAAACGTATAATATGTAAGATTTTGAAATTCAAAAATTCTTCTCTACTAGAAATAAAGAACTCTTTAAAGAGAAAAAAATAATTTTTCTTAAAAAAAATATAATAATATAAAACACAAAAATTAACAAAAAATAGAGGAATGGAGGAGTGGAGGAGGGGACAGCCATGCCCCCTCTCTAACAGCTTTCCCTCTCCCCCCTGGCGGCGCTGTGTTTCTCGAAGAAGTCGACCCCTTTTACTATTAATCTTGAAGAGTACACTTTTTTTTTGAACTGGCCGAAGCCTACATCATGAGAAGGGCCACAGGCCCTGGCCTAAAGAGACAAAAGGATCTGGCAACCCAATCCATCTCTTGGTAAACAGTAGAAAAATATCTCGCAGAACAGAGCATCACACTTTGCAAAAACTTGACACATATTCACTCATCGATTTCGCAAACTATCGGCCACTCTATATGGCTAAACTTCCTCTAGATCCATCAGTTTCCTCCCTCAAAATCCTCTTCAGATACTCTAGGGGTTGTACAACCCAACTCGAATGGAGTCCTCCTCTTGCCTTCAATTTCACTACTGTGTGCGCAGTGTTGTTGGACTCTCGAGGTATCCACTCCACTCGTATGGATCTACCTTCCTTGATGGCTTTCTCGATGAGGGTACGTATGTGGTTAACATTCCATATTTCCTTCTTTTTATTGCAAACCTCAACTAAATTCTTGCAATCTGACTCTATAGTAACTTTTTCCATTTCGAGGTTCCTAATTATCAGTATGGCTTCCTCCATGGCTCTTCCTTCAGCCTCCAGTGCTGAGAAAGCTAGACAATTTTTGGCGTCTCCTGTTAGGAGTCTACCACATGTGTCTCTTACAACCACAGCTAGGTAACTCTCTAACCTATCCTTGTCGAAGCTGCATCTACATTAATCTTGATCCATCCCTCTGGGGGTGGTTTCCATTCATGATTTGTAGTCGTTTCTCCTCTTTCTCTGATTTGATTTGTATTGTTGTTTTGCCCGTTTTCTATTGTGAGGTTAGCCATTAGGGTTTGAGTGTTCCTAATTGCTCTATTAGGATTAGGTTGCTCCTGATCATACACATAGGCATTTATCTCCTTCCATATAAACCATAGCATAGCAAAGCATTTAGGACTCGTTTGGCACATCTGATAGCGAGGATAGGATAAGATATACTATCCTATCCTATTTCTATTTTTCATTTGGTGCATGACAGGATAGCATATTACTATCCTATCCTGTCTCCTCAGTTGAAATTTATATCTCGTGGACAAGGCTAGGTTGGGAACCGGATAAGTTACAGCGCTCCCTCACCAACCCCCTCGGGCCATTCACCCTCTCACATTCCATCATCTTTCTCAAACCCCCCGGCATGCCATCGTCTCCTTCACCCCCGGCGCGCCATCATCTCCCCTCACCCCCTGGCACCTTTGTCTCCTCTTCACTTTCTAGAACGATCGTCTCACCCTTGAGAACGCACACCCCCGATAACATCAATTTCTCCATAACGGTCTCCTTCAGCCTAGGTAAGCATCGATTTCTCCCTCTCTGTATAGTTTCATTCTCTGTCATTCTGCCTGCATCGATTTTCCCCTTTTCGATTTCTGCCTGCAATTATTCACACCTGTATCGATTCAAACATTTGGGTATTGATTTACCCGTGATGAGTGATGCAATGAATATAAACAGCAAGCTACAACATCCCTAGTCTCCTCTTTGGGTAGGGCCTTGTGTCTCTTTCTCTCTGTACACTCAGCACTCTCCCCTTTATCAAAGGGGAAGAAGAAGCACAAATCTTGTCGGCTTCAATCTCTCTGCCCTCATATCCAGCTTTTCTGTTTTCTCACAGTAAGCCTCCGCGTGCGTTTCTTGGGCTTGGTTGCATGCGACTCGTCTATCAATATCTGTGTTTTGCATATTTTTATTTTTATTTTTTTAAATTTCTATGTTATTTCTAGCCTTGTTCAAATGGGTGTTGCTGCAATTGTTCTAGATTGGTTTTCTGGATAAATTATTATACTAGGTCTACTGGGTGCTTTCATAATGGGGTTTTGTATGTTTTTTGGCGTAGTTTTCTGTAAGTGAGCTTTGTTTGTTTTGACCCACAGAATAGCCTTGCTGTGATGGGAGAGAGAATCCCACATGGGAGTTATTTCCAGTACCCTCCTCCTGGAGTTCCAGCTTCGCCTATGAGGTCTTCTTCTATTCCTTCAGATCGAGAAAGGTAAGTCTGTCTTTTAATCTCACCGTCGTTGCCATATCCTATTTCCTATTTTCACTTGTGGTTGGACATCAGTATTTTCATATAGACGTTGTCAAAGTTGAAACTGCTGGCTGCTTTGTGCATAATTGAGCTTTTTGACATTGATTGTTTGAATTTTTTATGCTACCAAAAAGTCTCTAGTTTACTAATACATTTTGCTTTCAAGTAATTTTTTTGGATAGTGCCTCTGCCAGAGTTTGCTTATGAAACCTTTATGTTATTCTGGGCATTAGTAAATTATGTTCCTTGTCCCTAACGAGCCATATACAAGGTGTGAGATATATATTTTACCATTTCCAAAAGCAACACAGGTCTGCACATGTATATTCTTGTAAAAAAGTACATGTTCTAATTTATTTTTGAATTCTTTTTGCTTGAAATTTTGAAAACTTCATATTTTTTTGAATTTATTTGCAGTTGTTAAACACCCGAAATCAAAACAAGTTGATTAATGTGGTTGAAAGTTCTGGGTATTGGGACTTATATTAAAGTGCCAAGTGCAAACGCTGCTAATGTTACATAAAAATAGAAGATATATATGTTTTCAATGAGAGCACGTGATGTTTCTCCTAGAAAGAAGCAGTTTAGTTCAAGTTACCACTTGATCTTTTAACATTACATATTTTGTATGACATAGGGTGACATCACTATCTGCTAGCAAATAGTTGCCAAAGAGAAGAGGGGATATTTAATTGAAACTAAACCCTCTCCTCTCTCTCCCATACATACACACTAACACCCATAAACAAGAGCTATGTCTTTTTTTTTCTTGTTGTTACAAGGCTTCATGTTTGGTGAAGTAAGCAGGTTGATTGAGTCATATATTTTTTGCCATTAATTTGATTCTTGGCGGAGTGAGAAGATGGGCTGGTTGGGTTCAATATTTACCTTGTGTGTATGTGTTGAATTGCCAATAGAAGAACTTTGCCTTTTGGAGATCAGATTATGAGACATTTCGTTTTTTCATACATTCATATTTATTTTCTTTATTTGTTGTTTGTGCAATTCTAATGCATCTTGGTGGTTCAGCATTTATATTTATCCCTTGCTCAACAATTGATTAGCGTGTCTCACTCTGGTTCAACATCCAGCAAGTATAGTAGTAATTACATGTTAAAGGCACTGCACAAATCAATTTACTTTTGTATTTCTATTTACAATTCTCAATTTTTAATTGTCATTTACTTTAAAAGGGCAATCTTCAAGTAACAATGGCTTTAATTTTACTAATGAAAAATGACCAAAATATGAAAAAAAATTACGAAAGATTTTTGAGAATGATGCTTTGTATTTACGCTTTAGACTAATCACATGAAAGAAACTATTGGAAAACTATGGGGGCCTAAATCCTTTCTAAGGTTGTTCATAAACTGGAAATGTCATTTAGTTTTCTTATATAGTTTTAGATGGTTTAGTCTAGTATTTAACTTCTTATAGGTTTTTCTATTGGGTTCTTGGTCTTCTTTGAAGCCTAGCTAATTCTGGTAGTTCTTCCTGCAACCTATAAAGATTCTCCTGTTTCATATTATAGTGAATGCACATTGTAATTGGCCTCCTATTTCATTATTAATTACTGATTTCTTGTTTTTATTTTCATGTTTCTGTGCTCTGATTAAAAAAAGCCCTCTGTATGATTGGAAAGCCATGGAAAAAGAAGGATACTCATGGTGGATATGTCGTATATGACATTCACAGAATCTATATGATGAATTCAGGATAGATCACGTCAGAGGATTTGTTATGGGTGTAGGGGAGCTATCTATGATCAAGTCTCAACTATGTAACTTGTGTGCTCAAGGAAATAAGCTTTGATGTTTGCTTTCAGGATGCAAATTGTGGCAACACTCTCTTGATCTCTCAACTATGATCAAGAGTGTTTTGCTGCAGTAGAAAAAATACTATCGATGCCACATCGGTTGCATTTGGTTTTGATCTGACTGGTGGAGGGAAATCTGTCAGGGCATTTGGTTTTGATTGTATACGTCTATTTTTAAGGCTTTTTTTTTAATGCATGCAATAAGAATATGTTTTTAAGACAATGAGAATTTATCAGGGGAATCTGTTTTTTTATGATCTTATTATTAGGTTGATTTGATGTTTATACTTTGATTGTAATTTTGTAGGTATTGTTTATTTTAATTATAACTCAATATTGAGTTTTGTAAATCAAATTTGCTTGTTTTGACTTATTTGAACTCTTTATTGTGTATTTCTTTTTTGCTTTGAATTTAATTTTGTATGTCATTTTATTGAATGTATTGAAAATATGATTACATTTTTTTATAAAAAAAAATAAAAAAAAGAAAAGAAAAGAAAGTTTATTGACAAGTAGGAAGAGAGATAAATAAAAAATAAAAACAAATAAATTTTCAATAATATTATTAATATTATTTTGTTAATTATAATTATATATATATATATATATATATATATATATATATATATATATATATATATTTATATCAATCTATAAAGTAATCAAAATAATTATATTAAAATTGATTTTAAATAAGTATATATGTAATTTTATTATAAAGGTAGTTTTGTCATTTTATTATATTATTATCTTATCCTATCATTATTTGATTTACTCCAAACACAAGATATGATAGTTCTTATTCTATCTTGTTGTACATCAAACACAGGATAGGAGAGGAGCTATCTTGTGGTTATCCTATCATGCTATTATCCTATCCTGTTATCCTATCCTATCATATTCTACTCTCCAAACGAACCCTTAGCACTCTCCTCCGTGGCATCTACTCCTTCCATCTTCTCAAACTCTTTAATTTTTGTCCAAATCCACTCATTCAACCTTACTCTTCCCTGCATATTTGCCTCAGTTTGGATGTCAGCTCCAAACCAAGTGGGTCTGGTCTAGTGACACTTAAGAAATAGATGTTCTAGCGTCTCTGCTGCTCTGTTACAAATAGGACAGTTAGGCTCCTGACTGATTTTCCTTTTGTAAAGGTTCTCTCTGTTAGGAACAACATTATGAATTATTTTCCATATAAAGGTTTTCATCTTTGGAGGCACTAGGGATCCCAAATCCGTCTCCAGATCTTTGGGTTAACTGATTGTGAGGATGAGGGGTTATTCCTACCCAATTCAGTCGCTTCATACCCTTTACTAACTAGGTAGTTCCCATCACCTGAGCTAGGCCATATGTATTCATCATCAACATCTATGTAGGGGATAGGGATGGCTAGGACTTCTTTGATCAAATAACTAGGAATCAGCTCCCTAATAATTTCCACTTTCTATCTCTTTGTTGTCTGATCAATGAGGGACTCAACACTGGTTAGGCTGCTGTTAGACAGATTTTCCAAAAGTTGTCCATTTCTAAGCCATTTATCATTCCAAATGTTAATATGCTTTCCATTTCCCACCTTCCATCTCCCATGCTTAAGCATAAAATCTCTCCCTTAAATAATATTTAGCCATCCCCATGAAGAGCATCTTCCCCTTCTTGCTTGCTGGAAGCTCGAATTGGGGAAGTACTTTTGCTTAAGTGTACTGGCCCATAGAGAATTAGGGTCTTTCACTATTCTCCAAGCTTGTTAGCTAAGAGGGAAATATTCATGCTCCTAAAATCCTTAAAACCCATGCCTCACTTTTCTTTCTAGTCAACTTCTCCCAATTAACCCAATGAATGCCTCTTAACTTTCCAGTGCTTTTCCACCAAAACTTTGCCACTTTTGAACATAGTTTAGCACAAATTTTTTTTGGAAAGAGTATGATAGACATAGCTTAGGATGGGATGGCTTGTATTACTGCTTTGATAAGCACTTTTTTCTCACTTTGTGAGAGAAATTTCATGTTCCAGCTTGTAAGCTTTTGTATGACTCTTTCCATAATCCAGCTTAGTGCATGTTTCTTGGACCTTCCCCACACTGCCGGCATTCCCAGGTATTTCTCAAGGCTCTCCCACATAGGCATATTTAATTCACCCTGTACATTAAGCTTGACATCTTTTGGGGTACTTCTGCCAAAGATAATACCAGATTTTTCTAGACTCACCTTTTGGCCCGAGGCCCCTGAGTATTTCTCTAAAATCTTCCTTAGGTTACTTGCCTGGCTTCCATCTGCTTTGGCAAACAGAATGGAGTCATCTGCAAAGAACATATGAGAAATCTCAAGAGCATGCCTTGCTAGCTTTACTCCACTAATCAGCCCGCTCTTATTAGCTTCAATAATTCTTCTAGATAAAGCTTCTGCTGCCATAATGACTAGATAAGGAGATAGTGGGTCTCCTTATCTAAGGCCTCTTTGGAGGGAGAAAGTAGGACCTAGCACTCCATTTATCTTAATTTTATACGTAACAGTAGTTACACATTTCATAACCAACCTAATCTACTTCTTATCAAATCCCATTAACTCCATGACTATTTGTAAAAAAGGCCATTCCAGCCTATCATAGGCCTTGTTCATATACAGCTTAATTGCCATGTATTGTTGTCTCTTGTTCTTACAGTGCTTCAGGAAGTGAAAAGCTTCTTGAACAAGAACTATATTATCCTGAATAAGTCTTCCACTAATAAATGCACTCTGATTTCGTGACACAAGACCATCCATATAATGCTTCATCCTATTAACCATAATCTTAGCTCTAGTCTTATAGATGAAGTTGCTGTAACTAATCGGTCTATACTGCCCCACACTCTCTGGGTTCTGGACTTTAGGAATTAATGTGATGTGGGTCTCATTAATTTCCTTAGGGAGCTGCCCATCTTCAAAAAAGACCCTTATTGCCCTGCATATATCTCCTTTTACCACATCCCATGCATTGTGATAAAACACCCCACTCATACCGTCTGGTCCTGGGGATTTCATGGCTCCTAACTCAAAAATAGCCTTTTCTATATCTTCATTCGTTACATTCCTTAGAAGCTCTTCATTTATTTCAAGAGAAATATACTTAGGAATAACCTACTCTAGGCTTCGGTAGGGGTCTGGGTTAGATGTCCTGAAAAGCTCCTGGTAGAACTTTTGGAATGTCTCCTGGATATTCTGTAGTCCTTCCTTCCAGTTTCCCTCATCATCTTTTACCCTTTCTATATTGTTATGCTTCCTTCTTTGCATAGTTGAGTGGTGGAAAAACTTGGTATTTTTATCACCACACTGGAGCCATTTAATTCTAGATCTTTGGGCCCAGTATTTCCCTTCTTGTCTCCAAAGGCTACTAATTTTTGCTTTAAGCCTTTTGCTCTCTTCTACATTCTCCTTACATTGTCTTCCATTCTGAATCTTCTGGAGCTTCTTCTTGAGATTAGTAATTTGAGCATCAGCCATTCTGATTTTGCTATTTTTCCACCTCTCTAAGTCTCCTGTTACTTTTTTAATTTTCCTAACCAATCCACCCAGACAGTTTTGCCTTCCCTCACTCCTCCAACTCTTTTCCACCTCATCCTTGAAGTCTTCTTGGTCCACCCAGTAGGCTTCAAACATAAACATCCTTTCTTTTTTCCTTTCTCTTGCCTTAATATTCAGGATTAAGGGGCTGTGATCAGACCCTACTGCAGGGAGTGCTAATACAGTTGCCTCTTTAAAACAGTTCAGCCAAATCTCATTGGCAAGGTGCCTATCAATTCTTTCTCTAACCCCTCCCTCTTCCCTCATGTTACTCCAAGTAAATCTGCATCCTTTTAGAGGGGAATCAAACAGATCATTTTCAATTAAATTTTTTTTGAACCTTTCAATTTAGGTATTACTATGCGGTCTTACCCCTTCTTTTTCATAATGGTATAAGATCTCATTAAAATCACCAATATAATGCCATGGGGTCTGGTTACCTGGGTTTAGTGCTACCACATTATGCCAAAATCATCTTCTAGTTCTTCCATCCAGTGGCCCATACACAAAGGTGGTGGCAACACAGCTTCTCGCATTTTCAAACTCAATCTGTGTATGAATATAGTTCTGGCACTTATCCACTACATTAACTTTGTTGCTGTTCTTCCACATCAAAGCCAAACTGCCTGCTCTTCCAATGAGGTTGACCACCTCTATCTCATCAAAACCTAGCCTTCTCTTTAGGTTTTCTACTTTTTTTCTCTTTTGCTTTTGTCTCCATAAGAAACAAAAAGGAGGGTTTATTCTTTAGACATAAGTCTCTTATCTCACAAACCATCAAAGAGACCCCTACCCCTTGACAGTTCCAACTAATGGTGGTCATATCGAGGGGGGACTTGATAAGGCCCGCCTCCTCGGCCATTAGGTGACTCCCGTACTGCACAACTTTCCTCCCTCCCTTTTGCTCCCCTTCCTCTCCTTTCAGCTTTTTATAGTTACCCTCCTGTCTATTCTCTGCTCTGATTTCCCCTTTTTCCTCCTATTGGGCACTCACAATTCGTTTCTGTTCTTGTTCAGTACTCTCTCATCTTCCTCTCTTCAGGCATAGAGCTTTTTCCATAGCATGGATTAGTGCACACTACACTATTACCTAGTTTCCTTCCCCTATTTTCTCCTCTTCTTCATCCTCACTGGGTAGCTCTACATAATAATGTTGGTTCTCCACCATTTCTTTCCTTTTTCTTGTCCATTTTCCTTTTCCTGTTTTACGCTCCATGGGCTCCCATTTGTTTCTGCTGTTTGTCTTTAGAGGCCTACCATATTCCGCTTGGCCTGGGGTTTGTTCAAGCCCTCTGGATCTATTTTCACCCTTATCTAGATTCCTTTCAATTATCCATTTGCTGGCCTCACCCATTCTATCATCCTTTTGCCCAAAGTCTTGCTCCAGTTTTGGCCCAAGTCCCTTTATGGACACTGGCCTACTCTGAGTAGTCCATTTCTTTTCGTTTATTGGGCTAGTTAGTCTAGCTCCCAGGCCCAGGTCCTTTGCCATATCCTCGTCTCTATTTTTCCTGGCCCACTATACTCATGCTGCCTCTCTTCATTCATTTGGATATCTGTAACTTTTTCCAACTCATCTATCCTTGTTTCTATTGGTCCGTCTAGGCCCACATATTTTTGCCAACTCATGTCTTGAAAGTCAACTCTAGACATGCTTTTCTCCTTGTAGGCTGCTTCTCCTTTTTCCTTTGCCCCAGGCATGCTATATTCATTATATATCACCTTTACTTTCTTATTTATCCTATTCTCACATTCCATTTCCTTACTTCCTTCTGTATCTCCTTCCCCCTACCCCTGGCATGCCTCGCTGTTGCTTCCTTTTGTGCTACTACTGTATTGAGCCCAGAACTTCTACCATTTGGGTCTCACTATTTTCATCACCTGTTCCACTATTTTTTTATTTTTTCTTTTTCTACTGAGCTGTCACTTTCACCTTGACTCCTTCGAGCTTCTCCTTCCCTGTTCCTAGAGCTCTCTGCAACTATAGTAGACAATGGTTTAGCAGGATGGACACCAAGACCGGGTCCATACCTTGGTTTTTTTTATCATATGCTGCCGTACCATCTCAGCTTTGCAATCTTTTTGCTCATGCCCCAATCTCCTGCACTTAAAATAGAATTCCTGCAGTTTTTCACATCTCAATCTTACCTAGGTTCTGAAGAGTTGTCTCCTGGGAGCCCAAAATCCAGTGACAAAAGGCTCCTGGATGTTTATGAGAACTTTGACTCTCATAAAATGTCAGAGTATTCTCCCCTCTACCACTGGATTTTTTACTTCAATAACATCTCTCCCACCTTGCTCCCTATCAAGTGCCCGTTGTTCACTATCAGGCTCTCTAAGGGCAAACCATGGATTTGCACCCAGTAGGGGACATAGTTGAAATCCATCTCCTGCATTGTAGCTTCTGGTATTGAGCTGTAAACATTTAGAAGATGCCCCATAATGTTTCATGGTGCTTCAGCTAGTATCTTCTTGATTGTGTTCTCTTCTTCAAAGTTGAAAACAAAGGTGTTAATGCTCAGGTCAACAATTTCCAGCCCTTTTGGCTCACCCCACCTTTTTCTGATCATGTTCTTCACTGCTTTCCTGTTAAGTGGCTTATCCACTATTATCTTCCCCATCAGGCTCTTTTTGACAAGAGTTGATGACTGCTTCTCCTCAACTTTTAATTGTAGTTCTTTGCCTTCCAAATTAGTTTCTACCATTTCTTTTTGATCTTCTTCTATAGTTCTCTATGGATATCTTTTCTTTCTACAAGGAAATACAGTCTGGGTGCGCTTTAGTTGCCTTGAGTATGCCTCAAGTAAAACCTTTCCCTCATAGAGAAAAATTTGAAGAGTACACTCACAATAGCCGTATGGGTGTTTCATGAGAATTGGACCATGGAATGGCCCTTTCAGGATTTCAATTTTCTGCCAAAGAAAATGAGGTCTACTACACTTTCACCCTAGCGACTAGTTCTGCGAAGCCTATGAGAAGTGAAACTGCCCTCCGTAGTCATTTTCCAAAGTGGGTGTTACTCTGGATTTCATTTTACAAATTTAAATTCACTATTAATAAATCTATAAATAATAGATATAAATTATAAATGAATTTTATAAAAAAAAAATAGATAAGCCTTCTTGAAACTAAGACAGAATGAATTTTGTCAACCGATTAATTAAAATCGATTTTACAATTCATAGATTTATTATTATTTAAAATTATACTAATTACTTACCGGGTTATTAAGAAAAATTCCACCCATTAAGAGATTGAACTTTTTAATTCTTAAATTAATACTTTAATCTAATTTTTTTTCTAAGAAAGCCTAATTCTTCATAACAACATTTTAATGAAGATATAAAATTCAAAGAAAAAGAAATAAGAAAAAAGTGCCTAGACAAAATGGACTATCTATAGATGGGTTGTTTAAGATGGGGTCAGACTAGGCACATAAGTTACCCTACTGCGACCCTTGGTTGGAACGAGAAAGGAGAGCTTTCAGATAAGTTCAAAATTTTATTAAATTGTAAAAATTTTAATCGTATTTTTTAAAATTTTATAATTAATAAGTAACTGTATTAATTGAGAGAGTAATGAAAAAATACTACCCAAGTGGCTATATCGTCCTTTTCTACCAATGCTAACCTTAAACATTCTTTATATAGCGACTGTTGATTCTAAAAAACCAAAACAGACAACTATAAATAATACATATTTATTGTTGAAATATCTTTTATATGTTTAAGTATTTATGTTTAGAATAATTATTTATTTTCTTATCTGTCTTTAGTAACTACTATAATGGGAGAGGCAAGTTTCTCTATATAAATTAGAGGGAAGATTCAATCTTATGTTATTTTAACGGAGAAATTGACAATTATTTATTTATTATGGGTAGTTAATCTATTGATATTACACTTTTTCTATTACATCTATACTGAATTAAAGTTTAACAACATAAAACTTATTAAATTGATAATTTATTAATAGATATTCAATTAATGAATCAAAAATAATAAATCTATTAATTTTTTTAAAAAAATTATTTAAAAATTATTTTTTAAAAATTAAAGAAAAAATAAAATTTAAAAATATAAGAATTTGTTAAAAATAATTTTTTGTTCAAAAACTTTAACTTTTTTTTTGAAAAACCAAATATAAAAATACTTTTAAAAAGTTTTCAAAATTTTTTTAAAGTTTTTTAACAAAAAAAAATTTAAGGAAAAATTATTTTCAATAAATTTGTATATTTTTAAAGTCTTAAAAGAAAATAAACTTTAAAAAAATAAAAATTTGTTAAAATAATTTTTTGTTGAAAAAATTTAAAAATATGATTTTAAAGTCTTAATGAAAAAAATAAACTTTAAAAATATAAGAATTTTTTAAAAATAATTTTTTGTTAAAAAGTTTTAAAAATTTGTTAAAAAAATTAAATATAAGAATAAGAGGTGATATGCTTTCTTGTATTTTTTTTATAATTATTTTATCCATTCTTATAGTTAGTTTTTCAACAAAAAATTATTTTCAACAAATTTTTATATTTTTTAATTTTATTTTTTAATAATTTATTAAAAAATTAATTTAAAAAAAATTATAAATAAATAAATAAATAAAACGCTACCAAAAGACTGCATTTTGGAAGGACGGCATGCGTGTCCATTTGCCCTTGAATGTGGGGTCCACTAGTCTCCCTAGACTTTATACGTATTTCAGATAATTTTACAGACAAGGAAACCACTTTTTGCTTGCCCATAAAAGGAAACCAGATCTCTTATCTCTCTCACCGTTTCATTGGGTGCTTTTTTTTTTTTTTAACACCTCACAGTCCGCAAAAGGAATGAAAACAAAAAAAGGTCTGACTTTGGACACTCTAAATGGAGAAACTCAAAATTTACTTACAAATTAAAATTGTGGCCAATTACTCTTTCTTTTCCTTACTGGTCATGGGTCACCCCACTTACCCCCTCTGCACATGGATGAATATTAATGGTGGGGTTCATCTCACTCTTGGGAAAAGGTTCCACTTCTAGTTCTACTCTCTTCAAACTGTTCAACTTGTTGGGTTGATTTCAGATGCTTGGTTAAGACCGGTCTATATTTCCTTTTCTAGATCATTAAAACTCATCTTCTTTTCCTACAATTTTCTCTACTCTCCCCACCTTTCTTTCTCCTTTTTGCTTAATACTTGGCGTCTACAGTAAGATTTATCTACCTATTCTGATTTAAACCCATCTTAAGTAGTTCTTCGTCAAGGTTTCTCCTTAATTTCTCTTTCCTTTTAACCCACATACAATTTTCTGCGATATTGAATTGGATCTGATGATTTGATGATAAGGCAGCATTCTTTTCTTCATCTGAAACTGTGATTTCTTTCTCTCTGGTTTATCCCTAAGTTTTGGTTAATTATTATTTAGGGAAATGACGAGACAGAAGAGAGAAATCAAGAGGATAGATAACATAACAGCGAGGCAGGTGGCATTTTCTAAGAGGAGAAAAGGGCTTTTCAAGAAGGCTAAGGAGCTTTCAACTCTCTGTGATGCTGAGATAGCTCTCATAGTGTTTTCTGCTACTGGCAAACACTTTGAATATTCTAGCTCAAGGTCTCATTCTCTCTCTCTCTCTCTCTCTCTCTCTCTCTCTCTCTCTCTCTCTCGATTCTTTTATTTTCCACCATCTTTCTTCTAATAAAGAAACTTATGTCATGAATGTTTTCAATTTTCATTCATTCTCTGCTATATCAGTGATCAAGTATTTAGGCTTTTGGCTCATCATTCTAGATAAACATGAGGATGACTCGAAACGTGCTTGAGAATCTCCATGTTTTTGTAAAACACTGTTTTCAATCCTTATGGATTTGATAACTCTCTTTTAAAAAAAGAATAATAATACTCCCATTTATAATAATAAAGTAACAAAAAAGGAAAAAAGAAGAAGAAAAAAACTTGATGCCGGTCTGCAACTTAATCTGTAGACTTTACAGCTTGGCTAGTATATATAGTAAATGTATATTTTACTTTTTGCATCATAATTCGTTTAGCAAAGGAAAAAAACATTAATGGCTTTGTAAATATTATAATTTCTTATTTATTATTATAAATAACTACTGACCAATGAGGTTTTGTCACAGTTCTTATTCCATGCCTAACATTCCTGTATATATCTTGTCAGTATTTATTTAAATACAAACAATTTTAAATTTTGTAGTAGGATAATACAAATATAAGTCACTATAAATAAATGTTTTAACAAGCATAAGAGTAACATGCACAAAGTTTTCAAAAGAGACATGAGAGTAATTAAATCAAATTGGATAAATAACTAAATAGTGAATAAAAATAATAGAGAAATTTATTTCTGGATGTTCATTTAGAGACTGTAGTAACCCAAAAGAGTGGCACTTGTGAACAAAAGGAAGAGATTGCTGATTTTTTTTTTTTCGTGAATGCAAATATACATTGGACAACTCACAAAGCATCCTCTCTTTCTTTCTCTTTCTCTGTGTCCTAGAGAAAGTAGGGTTTGTGAAGCAAAATACTTCCCCGTTTCCAATTATATAGATAGGATAGTGTGGTTGAATATATTATTGGAGTCAAACTAAAACCTCACCTATATTAACTCTGGTTTTATCGGTTATTTGTTTTCAAATTTATCATCATTTTAAGATCTAATTAATGTCAAAAAGGTTACTAATCGATGTGCCAATTTAGAAGTTTTAAGGTTACTAGCTAGCTCTATATCGTCCGGGTAACAACCTCAGAGAGCTCAAACCTATTGTTATAAAACATTGTCCGTGAAATTTAAAACATTTTGGATCAGAGCAGTTGTGTATAAGACTTTGGTTATTTTCCATTTCTATAGAAGAATTATGAGTAGAGCCAGCTGCACTGTAATGTAACTGCATAGTAATTTTAATTTATATGATTGATGTATCTCTTACTTATTTTTTATTATCTCTCGAAGTTCTGTGAAAATGCCTATCACTGTGGGCATTTGAAAGAGAACATATGGGACAATAAGAGTTAGAAATATTTGATGAATTTATAATTAAAAGCAAAATTTAAGAGAATTTGTCTCCTCTAAAGTTTACTGTGCATTTTATGGAATAAAGTATAAGTGGGTAACCAATGATAAGAAAATTAAGGGTTTATATTTAGATGAAGTATGAGCAACCTGATAATTACCAATGAATGTGTGAAAATAAGTTTCTTTAATTTTTTTTTCATCCACTGTTAACCGCTTGCATTTTACTCTCTAAAATGCACAGTATTAAGACAATAGGTAGGTATATACAATACTGCCATCCTTCTATAGTGGAAAGTACTAATGATATTATAATGGTAGTTAAGTTTCGTTAGCATTTTGTGTAAATTTTGTAGGAAAACAGAATAGAAATAAAAGAATTTAATTTGAATCTGCCATGTTTTTGCTTTCTCTAGCATGAAGCAGGTAATTGAAAGGCGTGATCTGCACTCAGACACTGATAGATTAGACCATACACCTATTGAATTGCAGGTAACTTTTTTTAGGGCATTCAAATCAAAGTACATGAATTCATTGTGGTTAAAGAACTGAACCACAATGAGGAAGCAAGTTCATTAGACAATAAATGAATAAAGTTCATGCTTTTACAGCTTTCCCTATATTCACCATGTCCATACTTATAATTTTTAGAGTAAATAGGTGTTTTGGTCTTTGAAAGATATACACATTCTCAATTTGATCCCTTAAAGTCTTACTTTCTCAATTTAATCTTCCAAAGGCTATCTTTTCTTCAAAAACTTCTTCACATTCACCTTATTAGTCAATATTTAATGAATTTTTAGAGTAAATAGGTGTCCATACTTATAATTTTTAGAGTAAATAGGTGTTTTGGTCTTTGAAAGATATACACATTCTCAATTTGATCCAAAGTCTTACTTTCTCAATTTAATCTTCCAAAGGCTATCTTTTCTTCAAAAACTTCTTCACATTCACCTTATTAGTCGATATTTAATGAATTTTCTTGTCTGATCTAATTGAGAGTTTATATAGCTATGTCTAGATGTGGGTTTGGTAAGTTTTCTTTTTAAACGGTGAAGTAAATCTATTAAATTTTATAAATACACTTTTGAAGAGGGGAATTTTTCAAGGATTAAATTGAAAAAGTAAAACTTTAAAGAATTAAATTGAGAAAAGATGTATATTTTAAGGATCAAAATAGCAATTCACTCTAATTTTTAAATGAAACAAGTTTTAGTTCTTTCTCATAGAAATGCAGAAAATATGTAGACTGAGAATTATATATATAATTGACTTTGACTAACTGGAAATTCCAAAGAAACGAATATGAATCTCTTGGAAATTTATGAATATATAGACTGAGAGTGACACCTACAACATGCTGCACAAGGAAGAAGCTAATAGAACTCATGAACTGAGGTATATATCTATATACTTTGCAGCTGGTACTTAGTGTCTTCTCTATGAATGAAACTACAATTTTGTATCACTGAGGCATGGCTCCATGCATGAACTTTTAACAGGAAGTTGAGGGGGGAAGAGCTGCAAGGATTGAGTACAAAAGAATTACAGAAGCTAGAGGAACTTCTAGAAACAGGTCTGAGCCGTGTTACCAAAGCAAAGGTTTGCACTTTGCCCCCTTCTATACTGCATGCTTCTTTATATTTTGATATATTAAGGGATTGAATCCTAAAAAAGTGTTTAGTTCACGCGATCAAAGATTATTGGGAATAAGCACATTCCTGAGAATGTGATTCTTGGAATCACATTTCCAGAAATATAACATTTTCATGTTTGGTTCACATGTTTGGCAATTTTTCAAAATTACTTCTATTAATTTTTAACATATAAAAAAGATAAAATACATGTGTAATTAAATAAAATAGTAAAAAAAAAAGATAAAATACATCTTAGAGTTTAAGATTTTAAGGTTTAGGGTTTAAAATTTATGGTTTAGTGTTTTACGGTTTGAGATTTAGGATTTGAAAAATTTTGGGCTTGGAGTTTGGGGTTTAGGCTAAGAGGGCAAAAGGGTTTTGACGTTTTGGGATTTGAGATTTGGAGTTTGAGGTTTGAGGTTTGGGGTTTGGGGTTTGGGTTTGGGGTTTGAGCTTTTGGTTAAGAAGGCTAGAGGTAAAAATGTCTTTTAATGTTAAAACAATTATTCCCACCCTATGGAAGTAAGACATTCCCATCTCCCTCCATGAGAATAAAACATGGGAATATATGGCTATATATTCCCATGTTTTATTCTTGGGGATGTTATACTCTCATGAATGTTTTTTTAAAACTTGAACCAAATAAGGGAAATATCATTCCCAAGAATCCTATTTTCAATTCAAACCAAACGTACTTTAAGGTATATTTGGTAGTTGGGAGGAAAAAGGATAAGGATGAGTCGAAGGAAAATGAAAGGGAAGAGAAGGGAGATAGGAAGGGCTAAATGATAATTTTTCTTCCCTTTATTTGGATGTTTAAAACTAATAAGGTAATAAGTTTAAAAAAAAATTAACAAAAGGAAATAACTAATTATAATCTATTTTTTTAAAAAGTTTATCTATGGTGAAATTGATTAATTATAATAATTTGGTTTATTAATATGTATTTGTAAGAAATAATGAATAATATAATACTTACATTGGAGTAACTTAAAATTGTAAAGGAATGAGGAGTTTAGAAAGTTAGTTGAAAATCCTTCATTCTCCTCTGCACCTTGTAACAAACTCTTATACAAGAGTATCCCTTCTCTACCCCTTCTCTATCCTCTACTAAAGGAGAGTGGAGGGAGAGGAAAAGAGAACGGAATGTGAGATTTAAGCCTTTCTCTTGCTAGGAAATTTATTATAAAGAAGCGAGGAGAATGAAAGATTATTCACTAACTTTTTAAATCCTCCACTCTTCAGATGTCTGGGTTTCTCCAATTTAGAGGATTTTCGAGGAGAAATCAATCATTAAGAATTATGTTATTCATTATTTTTAAAAGTTGTAATGTCAAAAAACCAAATTATTGTAACTAATTATTTTAATAAAAAATTAATTTTTAAGAATATATTATAAGTAATTATTTTTATTATTTAATTTTTTCATTATCTTATTTAAGTTTAAACATTCAAAGAAAGAAAAGAAGAATTATTATTTAATAATTTCTTCCCCTCCTTTGTCCACCTTTCTTTCTTTTTCAATTCCTTCTCTTCTGTTTCTCTGTCAACTATGAAACATATCAAAGGGCCAAGATTTATGTATTTGATTATTGTTTAGTAGAATAATCTTGTTGGTATAGAGAAATTGATGTGATCTACATTAAACAGATGGTATTTTTATGTGTTTTTCAGGAAGCAATAATCGTAAAAGAGATTAGTGCGCTCAAGAGAAAGGTCTAACAGATGCCCAACTTAACTGTTAAAGTCTTATATATTTTCTTTGTTATCACTTCATGATGCTTGAGAAGAAAAATTATTATAAATATATATAGGATTGAATGGTGAAATTGTTTATATGACGAATTATTAATCTCACTTTGTTTGTTCTTGATTAACTTGACTAGTTTTCAACGATCAAGTACAATGGGTATATATATATATATATATATATATATATAGGCATACGGATTTGGGTTCTCTAGAATATACTAAAGTATAAGTGGTGAACCAAAAAATTTATGGTTCAAATTTTAATAAAGTGGGTATAACCTAAGAATCGCCTATGGTATGTAAATAATTTTTTTTATCTTTTCATCATCGTTATCTACGTGCACGCTATTCTCTAAAGTGCAAGGTGTACTTTAGAAGAGTCATATCTTGCACTGGGTGTCCCTTAGCATTTAGTTATATGAATCACTAATTAGTACACCATTCATGAATCACAATAAACTGAATGCATGAAGATTGAACATATAATTGACCAAATTTGGCTGCCTTCCCCCCCCCCCCCAGTGATTATATTTAGTGCAAATATGATGCGAAAAGGTATCTACAAATTACTGAAATTTCTCCATATACTGGTCCGTAAAAATTCTATGAATTGAGTATTTTGGGTGCACATTTGGTTTATAGGTCTCCTGGCCATACTTTGTCTTAGGTTGTTTGGCAAAGTAGGTCGGGTTTGGAATAAATAATTTGAAGTTTCCTAGAGGTCTAAGATCAGCATGAGTCTATATGATATAGTCTTGCATTTAGAATTGATTATAATACATTTATGAAGTATGAAGAAAGACTCTAATTAAATGCTGAACGAAGGTTGTGACAAAAAGAAAGAAAGAGCTAACAAAGGATTTTTCTCTTCTAGAAAATGCCCTTCCTCTACGGTCCAACAGTGTGATTTTGAGAAATTGAAACATTTCGCCATTTTGAAGGATGCTAGGGAACACAACACCAAATCGAATAGTTCACAGTAATTCTAAGTCGTAGAGCTAAATTAGTCCACCAAACTATAAGGTAATTCAGGAGTGAGATTAGGGTAGGGATTTTAGGTTTGAACTGCATGTCACTGAAAAAATCTCTTTAATTAAGTTTGTTAGAAGTCATCTAATTAATAAAACAGGAAAGGCTAAGAGGATTATTAGAATTTTGGTGGTAACAATCCCTAATCCTTATCTATTTTATCAGAAATAATATTTTTTTTACCATAATTATCTCTCTTTTTCTCTCACTTCTCTTACAATGCTACTTTTTACTGTCTACGCAGGAAATGCAGCTGATGGAAGAGAACCAGCGATTGAAGCAGGTGATGGGTATTAAAGTTTTTGCATATTAATTAGACTTTTTTATTGTTTCAGATGGTGGGTAGAGTATCTCAAACGATGGAAATCTGTGTTTTTAGGTTAGGAGCCTTGCACATGAACAAGGTCTTTCACCTGAGTCAGCCAATATTGGCGGCACATTTGATCCTCTTCAAGACTATGATAGTTCAGACACTTCTCTCAAATTGGGGTCAGTTTAATTAAAAGTATATTTATTGAATCTTCTTACAGAAAAATATTTGGGTAAAGTTTTTTTAGTATTTGCTATGACGAGGTTCCCCAATGGTGACATGTGACATCTTTTTATAACTTAGGATCACATTATTAGTTTCTTTCAAAGTATTTGTTTGGTTGTACTTTTAATGTTCGTTTAATGGTTAGGATAAGAAAGATAGGATAAGACAATATATCATATTCTGTTTTTATTTTATATTTAGAACACTGACAGGATAGAATAACACTATCAAATTCTCTATCATATCCTATCTCTTACTTAAAATTGTTATCATATGGGGTAGGTTAGGTTATGAACACGATAATTTTCTTGAGAAATCATTTTTTCCTTCTGCATTAAAGACCACAGATTTTATATCAGCAACAATAAAAATTTAAAAAAGTCCAAAAAATGAAAAATAAGAGAATTAAATTTGTATTATTTAAAAAAAATATTATTTGAATTCAAAAATGATTAAGAATAAAAAAAGATTCCAAACCATTATTAATGTTGGATGTACAATGAATTATTTTTATCAAAAATATTATTTGAATTAAATTTGTATTATTTTTAATATGTTTAAATTTTTTTACATATTTATTATTTTAAAATTTAAATATAAATAAGTTAATATTTTAATTTGAAATAGAAATAAATGTGAATAAAATATAAAAAATAATATGTATTTATTCATTCTAGTAATATATGTGGAATGTTGTTTTAGGATTGTTTCTAATGTTTAAAGTAATATAAAAAATTGTATTAAAATTAATTTTAAATAATTATATATATAATTATATTATAAGGGTAATTTTTATTTTATATAATTTATATCATATTCTATTATTATTTGATTTACTCCAAACACAGAATAGGATAGCATAATGTCTATCCTTGTGCGTATCAAATATTAGATATGATAAAAGTTTATCATATCCATATCTTATCCTACTCTTATCCAATATGTTATTCTATTCGTCCTTATCCTATTCTGACCATCAAATGAGTCATTAATTTTTTTTATTTTTAAATGTTTTTTTAAAAATTGAGTTTTGGAAAAAGTTGTAACAAAAAGCAAAAAGTGTTGGCCAAATTATTTCATAAGCATTTTTATCAATGTCAATAGTATTTGATCAATCTTTTAAAAAAAAAAATTATTGTCAAATTACTAAAAAAAGATATGTTTAGAGATCATTTTGTGATCCATATTATTTGAATAGAAAAATAATTTTAATTATTACTATAAATTAACTAATTTATTTTAAAACTTATGTAAATAAAATATAAAAAATAGAATCACTATATATATTAATTAATTATAATTTATTTACTCAAAATAAATTTATTAAATTATATTAAAATTTTACCAATCAAAATAATAAATGTTTATAATAAAATATTTTAACTTAAAAAGGGCTTAATTAGTGAGATTTTATGCATTTAGATGAGGGTATTAAAAAAGACAAAGCTAGATGGTTTTGTAATTTTAATTTTAGGTGAGGGTATTTTTGTTCTAATAAAATTAATTTTCTATTTCTGCTTTAAAGTAGCTCTAAATTCGTACTTATCCATTTCAGCATAAAAATAGATTGTCAAAAAAGAATTTTTTTTAAAAAAAAGCAAGCAGCTCTTTTATATATATAGAAGTTAGGCCAAACAGGCTCTTCTATTAAAAGTCTAATTATAAATACCTTAAAGCTATAATTGAGTTTTCCCATTTTTGATAAATATGAAAATTCAAGATTTTGTTGTTCAATTCTCATGATATAGCTATATAAATAGTGAAAGCATTGGGATTATATTGGATGGCTTGGTTTTAGAAACAAAATTTGTTGCATATATAACAAATAGATTTAGCATTCAAAGAGAGACAGAATTTGGGTCTTATGTTGGTCAATGGATATATCTTAATAAGTGTTCCAATATCTCAATAATTCACGTCAAATGTGTTAATTAACAATTTCATATTAGTGATGTATGAAAAAAAAATTTAAAAACATTTGAAGACTATTCTAATTTTCATATTTTATATTCTTGCTTTTTTTGTTCTTTACTTTTGTCACTACGGTGACAGCTGGAAAGTATAAACTTGAAGTAAAAATATTATTTTATAAAGCTTCTATAATTTTTGAAGAGAAATGAATTCGTGTTTAAATTCGACATTTATGTAAAATATGATATAATATTTTAAATTGTACACAATAATTGTATCTGTCCTATATCCATTAAATTATAATAGTAGCAATTATTAGTTTTGATCAGAAACAAGATCAGATGGACTTTGTTAAAGTCTAACTTGAGTTTATGTTTTCCATCCCTTGCAGGTTGTCTTTGTTTAAATAAAAACGAGTATATTTATTTAGAGGTCACATTGAACAGACCAGGATTTTCTTCCATGTAATTGAAGAAATTATAGTTCTTCCTTTCTTTTCAGCTTAACCTTAGTGTTGATCCAACTCTAGGTTTCGTAGAATGGCTTAACAGTGAATGTAAGAAATGGGACGAGAACTCTTTCCATTTGGAATAAACGTAATGAAAAAGACTGGTGGAAACCGAGTTTTGCATAATGTTTGGGATAAATACTTGGGTTAGATTGGTGCAAGAGATGACGGATATTGAAGAAGAGAGGCACGTCAATATCGGCCATGGTCAGGGGTGGAATCGCCCAACAAAGCCTATTTAGTTACCAGGTTAATGTAGGTGGAGCAAACTTTTGCAAGGCCTATTGGTCTGCGTCACGATATTGTAGAAGGGGATGCTAAAAAGACTTTTTGAATTCAACAGGGAAGCTGCTGAAGGCTATATGTGATGTAGTGAATAAACGTTGAGAAATTTTCTAAAATTTGATTAATAATGAGAAGGTTCTGATTGAAATACAAAATAACATATTTATTGTCACGACCTTAATTTTAAGGCACGTGAAATTTATATATCATACACATGTATTTTTCATAGTACATAATGCCATTCTTTATCATATAAACCAATATATAAAGGTTCCCATACACATACAATATACAATTTAAACACCAGAGTAACAGTAGAAGCAAAAATTCTACCTGTGGCATATAAAGCATACTCTAGAATACAAATACAAATACAATACAAATAACGTGAGCCTTGGAAGCAACATAGGCTCACCCAGAGAGTAGACAGTCTAGCTGATCACCTATCCGCAGGACCAGACTTTGTCTCCTTATCTGAAAAATATATCCACAACGTGTAATGAGTTTTAAAACTTAATGAGCAGATAAGACCCTCTATAACCTCTTAGGTTAGCATATGGATGAATTATACTTTAAAGTTTATCATATAAAAAGTACAATTCAAAAGTATATCCATATGGAACCCGTATTTCAAATATCCTATTTCACAATATAATCCAATATTCAAAACCAAATACCGTACAATACAATTATAAACAAATACTTTGATGCAATAAAAGATTTCACATGCTTTAGGAGGTTTCCCTATTAAAACCAATACAATAAATAATCCCAAGCACACAGCAAGGGAGGGTAAATCACATATCAATAATAGGAGGCATCATGCTCTCCCCGATAACAATAATAGGAGGCATCCCGCTCTCTCCGATAACAATAACTCCCGTGTGTTGGCCGACACACGAGGCTAGCACCACTTCTGCTAGCTGAGGTATCAAGGTGCACCAGAGTTAACATTCCCTGCTGTTAGCAGACAGTGATTCCAATAGGATTCCTCCACAAATACTATATGCACATATTCAATAGAATTCAGTATAAATTTCTCAATATAATACAGACTTTCAGTCTCACTATATTCCCCTGTCAAAACTTCCCAATCAGGGAATCACATATATATATGCCCATATCCGAGGCAAACATATCACTGTAAAGATCAATATCATGTGCATAACATATTTTATTTTCCATATAATGAAAAATACATGTAAAAATCACATGTTCAATGCATTTCAAAATTCATCTATTAAAAATTACCCATTCAGGGTTTATCATATATATATGCCATCTTTTAAAGACAATCATATAACTTTATAAACCAATGCGTCGTATACAATAAATTTCATTTACCATGTGGTAAGAAATGCATTTAAAATCACGTATTCAATGAGTTCAAAAATCTCATTTTCAGAACCATACTCTTCTTAAACTATATTTCCGATAGAAATCAATTCCAGATACTTTAATCCATTTCATATACATATAAAAGTATAAATCACATGTAATCATAATCAATAATTCATCTTAAATTCAATAAGAACATGTAATAAGCTATAGAAAGGAATATCTACTCACAGTGTAAGGGCTCTGAGTTGGACAGCCCTAATATGTACTTTTCTGAGCCAAATTTGATCAAATGGACCTTAAAAACGTGTTCGGATGGTTCAAAGACTTGAAAAATGACTTCAAAAGTTTAGTCACTATTCACGGTCGGAAAATACTATTCATCACCGAAAAATACTATTCACCGTCACAAAATTTTTTACCGAATCAACAAAATGAATTCATATCCTAATGTTTATCTAGTTTCTGAATCCATCTACGGAGTCAAATTTCTAATTAGAAGTCTCTAAGTAAGGTTTTTCAGAGCTTACTTTTTATCGAAATTTTCTATTTCAGATCTACGACAATTCAACAGTTGATTTGAAAAACTGATCGGTTAAAACTGAAGTACTTTTCGTCCTGAATCCAATAACACTTTCAGTTTTGAGATCGGAAGCCAATAAGCACTCCAGATCGAAAGATAAAGTTTAAAGTTACTATTCACTCACTATGCAAAATTCTCGATTTCTCTTTCTCGAACCTGACTCTCCGCCCCCGGGTTTCGTTTTATCAATTGCCTTCTCTTTTTTTTAATATAATAATAATTATTAAATAATTAATAATAGGATTTTCTTTTATAAAAATTCATATAAATTCTATTTTTCATCATAAAATATCCCAAAAATTTCTAAAAATTTCCATTCTCTTAAATATTTAATTAAACTCTTAAATCGTGATTTTTTTTAATAAAAATCTAATAAAACAAATTTTAAAACAAATATATTTATTCATATTAAAAGAAAGAATATTTTTAAAAATACCATAAAAATTCATTAGAGGCCAGTATAATTATTTTAAGCAACACAATATTTCTTTTAATTAAAAGGCTACTTACTTTAGCAAAACATAATTATTTTTAAATAAATAATAATATATTTGCTTATAACAGAATACTATTATTAAAAAATAAAAATTACACGTCAAAACGTAAATTTTCATATTTTTTTTATAATTTTTTAATTAATGTAATAAATAAATTTATTTTCAACGATTCTTATCTCTATTTTCAAAATTTTCTTTATTATTCAAAATATTCTTTACTTTAAATTTTATTAAATTTACGGCTATTACATTTATATGATTAAGGCTCCCAATCACTCCAGAAAATATAATTAAAATAGATAACTAAAACGAAAAATACTGAAACGTGCATGAAAGTATAAAAGTGCTCGTACTAGTGTTGAAACAATAGAATTTCCCCTCAAAATGACCTTAATTAAGGTAAACTCTTTTGGAACAATGTCGGGTGTAAAAAGAGTTTTTCATTGATATTTTATTGGATTCATAACTTTATTAAAATTAAAATTTTAGGCTACCTGATTAAGTTTCTAATACTTCATTGGCTCCATAAACTTATCCGTAATATAATATGTAGTCGGACTCTCATGCACGAGTTCTTTTTGCTTTGTAATGTTAGAGAACTTCTTTTGGTAAAAATCATAATCTAAAATTCAAGATCATTAATATTGTATTACAAGAAACAATAAATGAATATGCGAAATCAGACCTAAATTTATAATGACCAATTGTTATCTTGAACTATATGGTTGGCCTTTCATATCAATGTCATTTTTTAAAGAATTTTTTTTCTTTTTTCCTATGTTTTATTTCTAATGATAGGATATAAACAGAATAATACTAAAAATGTACATGTTATTTGAAAATCACAACTACTATATAAATAACTTTTTTGTTATTTTTTTATATTTCTATTTTAACTCATAATAAAAATAAAAATTATACCTTAACTCTCTATACATTAAAGATCAACATTCTATTATACACATTAAATCATAAAGTATCTATAACTTAGTATATCACTTTTAATTAGGATTTATCTTGTTTGACAGTCACATACATAATTATTTACATATAAACTTAATATTGGATTAATAATCCAAAAATCTCTCCCTTGAGTTATATTTATAATCTTATAATCATACTTTACAAAAATAATTGAACAAGCCCAACTCTGTTATTATTACTGAAATATATTTATTAATCAATTGAATCCATTAATCATACCAAATAGGATCAAAGATGCCTTCATTACAAATATTATTACTCAACCTATCAATGGTCATGTTTGTTGACACAATTGAATGCATTAATCATGATGTGGATGTGTAGTATAGAAGTTTCATGTAATGTGATTTTAACATGCTTATTTCCAATTGGTTCACTCTTAACTTAAGTGAGATAAAACCATACCAAACAACTATTATTTTTGTAAAAATATCCATAAATTGAAATAACTAAAAAAATGCCTATGTCATAAAAGCATATAAAATTATAAACTCTCACTAAAACTGAATATCATCAATTAACATGACACCTATATGAGTAGTGTGCTCATGATACAGTTTGGATGCAATCCTTTAGTAAGTAGATCTGCAACCATAGAGTTTGTTTTGATGTGTTCTATAAAAAAATGTCAATTTTGAACTCTTTCTTTAACAACTAAAAACTTGATGTCTATATGTTTTAACTTCATTAAAGTCATTTTATTGTTGGAATACTGAATGATTTTTGTAAAATAACTTGAGTGGTTTTTCAACACATCCACCATATGCAGTTCGTGACAAAATTTCATAGTAATACTCTATGATTGGACATCTCATAATGTGCTATGAACTCTGCTGTCATGGTAAAAGAAGTTATAAAAGACTATTTAGCACGTTTATAAGAGATAGCCCATCTAGCTAGCAAATAGATATAGCTCGACGTAGATTTATACTATGTTGGCATCCAGTAAAATCAAAGTCAATTTACCAAATGATTTCAAGTTGATATAACCTTTGATATATGAGCATATAATCTTTTGTTCTTTGTAAATACCATAAGACATATTTAGGTACTTTCCAATGGTTTACTCTAGAATTGCTTTAATATCTGCCTAAACCCTAACATCAAAATAATGTATGCAATATCCATATACATATAAATTTGAGTATACATTAGACTTTCAACTACTAAGGCATGGAGAAGATTTTGTATTTTTTCCATCAAAATCATTCTTAGAGTACTAATTAAGACTAAATTTGTTTTCTTTAGCCACAAGGTTATCACCTGGTTTGCAATCTTGCATGCTATATCTTTTGAGAACTTTTTTTTTTTTTTATATTTCTTTTGTGACAATCCAAGAATACCTTAAGAGCGACATTGATTTTTTTGAATGCTCAATAAAAAAGAGGTGTCACTAAGATCATTCATCTCAAAATTCTTAGCTAAGAATCTCTTAATTTTATGTAATAAGCCTATATCGTTGTTGGTAAGATATCATTGACATACAAAATTAGAAAAAATATTTTTGCTCTCACAAAACTTATGGTATATTCAATTATCAACTAAATTCATCTTAAAAATAAATGAGATGATCACTTGATGTAACTTGAAATAACATTATTGAGATGCTTGTTTGAGTTCACAGATGCATTTTTTAAGTTTTCAAACCCTATTTTTTAGTTCTCCTGAAACAAAGTTACACTTTTTAGCTGTACCATATAGATCGTCTCATTAATGTTAACATTGAGAAATAGTATTTTACATCCATATAATGTAATTCAAGATTAAAAAGTGCCAACAATGCCATTATAATCTTGAAAGAGTCTTTCGAAGAAATTGAAAAAAAAATCTTTTTACAGTCAATGCTTTTTTGTGTGTAAAGCTATTTATGATAAAACGAGCCTTATACTATTCTACATTGCCTTTTGAATTCCTTTTGGTCTTAAATATTTATTTGCAACCAATGTGTTTCACATCTTCTAATAATGGGACAATATCACATATATCATTGTTCTTCATGGACTTAATCTCCTCATTCATGGCATCAATCCGTTTTTAAGAATTAGAACTTTTCATAACTTGACAGAAGTTGATTGAATCATTTGCCATCACTTCAATATCTACCTCGTGTTTTTTGAGAAGTACAATATAGTCATCTAGCACTAAACTTCTCTCACTAGTAGATCTTGTTCATGGCATTGGTTCTTGCAGTGTTAGAATTTGTTCTTCTAAAACAATTTCTTGAATATGAAGTTTTTTGACATTATCTTGATATGTGTGTCTTGAACAAGGTCAAAAATGAGATTATGATTAGTTTTAATATTATTTGTGAGAATATTAATAGTTTTATGTTTAAAGACAAAGTTCCTAATTGTATCACCCCTTACAAACTCGACATCCTCACAATAACAAGCATTTCTCAACTTGAAAAATGACTTAGTCGTGGGTTCATAAAACTTATACCCTTGGATTTTTTAGAGTGTCCAATGAAATAGCAATTCGTTGTCCTTGAGTCTAGTGTTTTTTCATTAGGTATATAGGAGCTTGGAGCTTGCCTTAATTAGACATCCCCAATATGTAAGTACTTTAAACTAGGCTTCTTATTAGTCTAAATTTTGAAGTCATTTTAGTTAGAAATCTATTAAGAATATACGCTATAGTCTTAAGTGCTTCTCCTCAGAGTGATTCTGAAAAAGTAGAATGACTAATTATACTTTTCACCATGTTCTTGAGCATCTTATTTTGTCATTCATAGTGGATGAACCAAGAATAATGCACTGTAGGACGATACTACATGTCTCTAGGAACTTAGCAAACGGTTCTAGACGTTATTTACTCAAACCATCATATCTACCATAGTACTCACCATCACAGTCAAATCTACACTCTTGATCATTTTGCTGAGTTGGTTCTCAACTTCAACCTTATAATTTTTGAACATATTCAGTGACTATGACTTTTCATGAATGAGATATATATAGTCATGTCAAAAAAAATTGATGAATGTTATAAACCATTGTAGACTATTCCAAGCAACCATAGGAAATAGTCCATAAATATTTTTATGTATAAGTTCTAAGACGTCCAAAGTCCTGTTGACTTCAAATATCCTTTTACTGGTTGTTTTCCCTTTATACAGTTAACACAAACATCAAAATATGTGAAATTTAATGAATCTAGAATTTCATTTTACACAAGTCTCTCTATTCTTCGTATAGAAATATAACATAATATCTTGTACCATAATATAATTGAATTCTCACTTATTAATTTTCTCTTCATACTTCGTGTACTTAAATGCATGGATTCATTAAATAAAATAATTATATCAATTAAATAAATATTGTCATACCCTAACAAAAAATCAGAACCAACTAATTTTGAATAATAAAACAAACTAAACTTTTCATTCTCAAATGAACAAGAACAACTGGATTTATCTAAAGTAGAAATAAAAAATCAAATTTTATTTAAAGGACGGTACAATATGTATTGTTAAGATTCAAATAAAATCCAAGCTTTAACAGTAATCTAAATTTTCTTATCGCTTCAACTTGAATTGTCTTTCCATCGCCCACGTAGATGTACCTTTTAACATAATTTGGGTTTTGAAACCATAGGCAACCCTATATAGACACACTTATGTGGGTTGGTGCATGATAATCTATCCATCATTTGTGTCTAGATACCAAAATTAAATTAACCTTAGAACAAACTAAATTAAGAACCATGCACATGATAGTTGATGTATTGCTTCTTCTTATGTTCTTTAGCGCCATAGAAGAAACAACCAATACATTTTGATTTGTTCAGTTTCATTTGCAATTTGTTTTGAGGTGCCATATATGTAGCTTGTTATCCTTTTTCCTTTTCTTTTTCTTGTCCTCAGAGGTTAAAGCTAAGTGAGCAATCTTTTCCTTATCTGGTTTAAACATTTTCTCTTTCTGAAAATAGTGTGAGATAAGTTCATTTAATGATCAATTCTCTTTCTGATAATTGTAGCTGACTTTAAACAACTTGAAAGTAAGATGAGACATCTGTAGAATGTACTTCTTGATAATGTTTTACCTTTATACCTCATTGAAATTGGACTTAGGGTACTTTTTTCAACATTTTCCTTCTTGACAACATTTTTTCAATAGCTGTAAGGAACTCCTTAGCCGTAACAATTTTTTTAGATATTGTGCCCTTGAATGCTTGGGGAATGACCTTCTTCATGATCATCATATATATGAAATTTGATTTCTCCCACCTTTTCATATTCCTCTTTTCATTAGAGATGCTCTTATTTGTAAGATGTGGGACATAATCAGCTCTTAACATAAGGTCAAGATCCATGACTCCAATAACTATCAAGAGGTTTTCTTTCCATGACTTGAGTTCAAGCCATATAGCAAAGGATTAAAATTGATGTTGGTAGTAATATTAGTAAAAGTTATAACTTAATAGAGAATATCAAACAAACAAAACAAACTCATATTAATCTCAAAATAATAATAAGTTCAAATATAGGAAAACTCCATTTTAAGATATTTGGCACTCTATTAATATTTAGTTTTTGGACAAAATAATAACTTGTAAGTAATATCTTAGTGTAATAATAAAACACTAATATTAAAAATATATCGAACAATAAATATTCATTTAAGTTACGTTATTGTTCACATATAAATTCGAATAATTATTATACATTTATTACTATATATGCAAATGTAATTCTATTAAATATTAATCTTCTTCTAATGAATATTCACATAAATTATATGTGTATAACTATTTATATTTCAAAACAAAATTAATTTTCACAAAAAAATAAATAATTGACCATTCATTGAACTCTCTTGATTAGGTCAGGGTTGGATTGGATTCAATCAACCCAACTCAGATCCTATACTAACCCTAGTCTTGACTCCTTCTTTCTTAAGAAAAAAAAAAGATTTAGCATATTTTAACATCCTCGAAAAAACACAAGTTAATTAACAGTATATAGTCCAAAAAGTTAATGTCAGCAAAATGATTAAGTTTGAGACTTCGCCAAATCCATTTAATTAAACCACTCAAAACTTGTCTTTATCAGACATATAATATTCCGAGAAACAAAATAGCAAGGAGACTCTACAATCAAGACCTTAGGTCAAAATAGGAAATACCCGATAATCAAATGATC
The DNA here is from genome assembly GCA_037074535.1 of Gleditsia sinensis. Classification (NCBI taxonomy): domain Eukaryota; kingdom Viridiplantae; phylum Streptophyta; class Magnoliopsida; order Fabales; family Fabaceae; genus Gleditsia; species Gleditsia sinensis. The sequence continues at coordinate 71,805,457 of CM073465.1, forward strand.
AAATAATGAAATTATTTCTTCACGTCCCTGAAATATCTGAAACTTCTCATTAGAAAAACGAACCTTTCAGGTTGTATCTTTCAAATGGATACATAGTTATGCTATCGGAGTAAAGATTTTTATTAAAACAAAAAATCAATCACGTAATTGTTTTTAAATTTAATATCACCAAAAACATAATAATTGAATTTTAGAATACTTAATAAATATAATCTTTGATTTAAATTTATTCTCAATAATTTAACATGAATAAATTTAATGAATAAATTTCTTTCGATGAAAATTATCACTCCAAATACATGAACATGTTAGTTTACTAAAAAATAAATAAAGTAATATACATAAACATATCTGAATCTATAATGAATAATCATTTTCTTGAAATATGTTATTGGCCTTCTAGATTAACACAATTTCTCAAAAAATTCTTTAATTTTCTCTGTGGTATATTTTTAATGATAAGATGTCAAAATAGAATAATACTAAAAATATATGTGTGATCTAAAGACCATAACTACAATATAGATCAATTTCTTATTATCTTTGATATTTCTAATTTAAATTATCATAAAAATGAAAATTATCCTTCAAGTTTCTACTATTAAAGACTCACATCTTATCAAATATATTAAAATTCAAATTATCTAAAAGTTAATAAATTATTTTAAATTAAATTTAATCTTATTTAATAATTGGCAATATACATATTTATTTACATATAAGGCTAGCATTAAATTAATGGCCTAATATGTACTTTTTTTAATCTTATGTTTGTTTGTCCATGAATTCTTAGTATTGTCAAATAGACAGCTCCTAACATAGTTTAGACTAGTAGCAAAGAGTATCGAGAGTGATTGTAGAAGGGTAGAAGAATCACCTCTGTTTTAGAGGTGAGTAAAATGTGGGGTCGGATTGATCTGATTATCAATTCGATTTTATAAAAATTGAGTTGAAAAAAATATATTTTAATGTGATTGAATTTTTGAATTATTTAAAAAAATTGAGTTAATTTAAGTTAGGTTATAACGAATTGATTGAGTCAAATCAATTTTTTTTAAGAAAAAAAAATACTCGATTTGTTAGATCTAATCTAATTTTTTTAAAAAATTTAACTCATATTAATTTACATAATTAAATTAAATTAAATTGAGTTGAATTGAGTTAAATCTAGGAGACGGAACTTAGGTTGGTCATCCGGTCATCCTTACTTTGTCTCTGATTTCAGCTATTGTTGTTGATTCTCTTTTCCTGTCATCTTAGAAAAAAAAAATTCAAATCAGCTTTAACGGAGACGTTAAAATTAAAGGGAAAAAAAGGTGCCTAAACACAGTGCGGTTAATCTCTATAAATGGGTTGTGCCAGATGGGGTCGTGGAGGGACATGACTTACCCTTTATTGAGAAAGGGACAGCTTTCAGACAATTTTAATATATAAAAAATAATTCGATTGTATATATTTTTTAGTTTTCATAATTAATAAGTAACTGTATTAGAGTTATAAAAATAATATCATGAAATGGGCCCTACTCTTGTTGCCATCATCCCAACGCGGTCGTTTGGAAGATGACAATTTGATTTCAATGAGATGAAAAACCCATCCTCGCGACTGATTTCAACGACTTTTGTTCTCATTTATCCTATTCCAACTTTGATTCTAGTTTTGTAAAAAAAATATTAGCTATTAGACATTTTAACTTTTTTTGGTAAGAGAAAAAGTACATTTTTCGCTTTAAGCACCATATATAACAAAATTTGGAAACTTTCTGATTTTAGCGTTAGGTATAGAGAACAATATTTTGAAAATATTAATAAATTTTTTATAAAAATATTTAATAATATATTTAATTGAAATATTAAAGACAAACCAAAATTTATATTCATTTATCAAATTAAATGTTTAAAACACCACTTTTATTACATATGAAATTTTTAAACATTATTTTGAATAAATTGGAAATAGTAAATATTTTTGTATTTGAGAATAATTGTTAGACTTTTTTCATTGTTAATCAACGGTTTTTTACACATTTGACATTAAGTCTCATATTTTATTTAATTTTAAAATTTCTTATTTTTTTTAAGTATAAATTGAAAAGCAAATAAATAAAAACATGTTTTTTAAACAAAATATTCCTATATATTTCGAAAGTAGTCATTCAAAACATGATCGCGCAAGATATTTAAAGAATTCAAAAAATTATGTGTATCAACGTATCTATTTATGCATGGCCAACAAGAAGAAAGGAAAATAAAGATATACCAAATTATTGAATTAATAATTTATGTCTGAAATATTCATGAATAATTAATACTTTATCAAAATTATAAAATAATATAATATTTATTCAATGAAAAATTAAATCTAATAATTATTAATAATATCAATTATATTTGAATACATTATTTTGAATACGGAATACTACCTCATTTAATATTAATCTAGTATTAAAAAAATAGTTGATATAAAAGTATTTATAGAGTGAGAAAAATAAACTCGTGGAGTACGAGGGGACAAGATGTCATAATACCGAAGCATTAAAGAGGTCTTGTTAATTGTACGGAGACGCAAACAGGACCACAGATTAAGACCACCTCACTGTCCATTCGTCCTCGGATGTCTGGTTTACAAGTCTTTTTTGGCTTAACTTATATTATTTCAGAAAATTTTACATTCTTTGCTGGCCCACAAAAGGAACACTCACTTGAGTGTTTGGTTAGAGGCAATAGAATGGAGGGAAGGGGAGTATTTTTTAAAAATTATTTTGTTTAATTTAATAATTAAGAGAAGAGGAAAGGAATAATAAATAAACAAAATTTATAAATAATTATTAATATAAAAATTAAAATAAATATAATTATGGTGATAAAATTTATTTTTTTATTTTTTTATGTTAATTTAAAAAATTAATAATTAATAAAAAAATATTTTAATCTTTTTTGTTTTTTATTTTCTTTCTTTCTATTACTTTTTTTAGGTAATACCATCTCTTTTATAGGAGTTGATCTATATTCTATAGGGATCAAGATTCCACTAACTAAATACAAAAAATTGATAGAATAAAATTTGAATTTTTATTCTATCAACTTACTTTTAAAAAATTAATTTTTTTTCTATCAAAATGATTAAAACATTTTTTTTGAAGTAATCAAAACGAAAAAAGATTTATTGAAAGTTCGAAATGAAACAGAGTTTTTGTTAATAAATTATGCCATTTTGATTGAAATTATTATGTTATGAAATATTTTGGTAGAAATATTCTTCTTTCGATAAAAAAGTACAAAATCAGGGTTGGCCCAAGAGTGAAGCTGGTAAAGCCCTAGCTTTAGGCCTCCCAAAAAACCTAGACGTATATGCCTATTTTATAGAAGTTACATCCTTAGGGCTGATTGACATTAGAAATGAATCATAATGGGTTAAGAGAAATTTAATCACTTTCCACCCAAGCAAAGATGGCTTTACAATATCTAACTCTAGTGTTATTACACCATAATTCTCCTATCAAAAAAAAAAGTTGAAAAATACGTCAATTTTTTAGATGCATTGTAAAATAGTGCATCACATCTAAAATTCCTGACTAGCAGACCTAATCTCAACTTTTCTTTTTTCAGTCTTCTTAGATAACAAATTTGGATAGATATTTGGCAGCACACCACCATTTACAGTGGTCATAGACCCCAACAGTTTGCTTAGTTCTTCATCGTTCTTCACAGTAAGTTGAATGCACCTGGGTATAATCCTGGTCTTCTTATTAGAATCGCTTTAGGTCTCCATGAGCGTTGGACCGGTCCTGTACAAAATTAATTTAAAAAATAAAAAAATTGATAATCTAAAAATAAATAAAAATAGTATCACATCCAACAACACCAAATTGCTCAAATCTATCTTATTTATCACTTAAATTTTTTTTTCCACAAATCACATTTTTATCAACTTCTTGTTCTCCTCTTTTATACTCATGACATTTCTTTCATTCATTATTTTTATTTTAAAGAGAGAATTACAAAAATAATAAAAATAGATATTGAAAGATAAAGAAAGAGGAAGGTACTTGAGAGATATACTTAAAGATAAAAAAAGAGAAATTTAAAGATAAAAACTACAAAAGAATTAAGAAAATAGAAAGATAAATACAAAAAAAATATTGTTATTAAATATTGTTAGAGTTTAAACTGAAATTCTCATATGTATTTTATTTATTATTTAATTATAAATATTAATTTAAATTAATTTTAATATAATTATATAATTAATATTAATATTATGTTAAAAAAATTTAAAATTTAAAAAAATATTATTTAAAATTATTTAAAATATTTTTTTAAAATTTTCTATTTTTTACAAAAATTTTAAAATATTTTCATTTTTAAAATTATTAAAATAATATTTTAAAACAAAATTTAGTTGGTTGCTAAAGAGTAAACGGGTCGTTAGCCAAGCAAGGTATCGTGAACCCTTCTCTCTCTATATATCTTATATTTGGTGGTTTTATTTATTTTCTTGGAGTGCTGTGCCAACCATCTGACAGTCCACAAAGGGAAACAGAGAAAAGACACTACAAAAAAAGAAACTTAAAATTTTACAATTCGAATTAATCTCTGTACTTTCTTCGCCCCCCTTGCCTCTATTTGCACATGGATGAAAATTAATGTTGGCGTTCATCCCTCTTGGGTAAGGTTCCATTTCTAGTTCTACTTTCTTCAAACTTCTTGACTGCTTTCTTTCCATCTAGTTGGTTTCAGATCCGTCTGAATTTCCTTTTCTAGACACCTAAATCCCTTTTCATTTTTCATTTCCTAGAATTCCCCTCCCTCTCTCTCTCTCCATTTCTATCTTCAATTTCCGCTGAGTTTTTGCTTAATTCTTGTTGTTGTACACTAAGATTGATCAGCTTATTCTGATTGTGAAACCATCCTTGTTCTTCAAGATTTCTTCTTAATTTTTCTTTCTCCTTTGATCCACGAACGATTTTCTGTAATAGTGAATTGGATCTGATGATTTTTTATTTGTTTTTGGGGAGAGGATAAGGCATAATTCTTTTTTTCATCTGAAACTATGGTTTCCTTCTCTCTGGTTTAGCCCTAATTTTTGGTTGATTATTGTTTAGGGAAATGCCGAGACAGAAGATTGAAATCAAGAAGATCGACAACAGAACAGCGAGGCAGTTAGCATTTTCTAAGAGGAGAAAAGTGCTTTTCAAGAAGGCTCAGGAGCTTTCAACTTTCTGTGATGCTGAGATGGCTCTCATAGTCTCTTCTGCTACGGGCAAGCTCTCTGAGTACGCTACTTAAGGCTTCTCTTTATTCCCTCTTTTATCTCTTAATATCATCTTTCCGTAATCGAGTATTTAGGCTTCTTTTCGGTTAATTTTTAGCTCATTATTCTATATAAGCACGAGGAGGACTAGAAACGTGCCAGAGAATCTCAATGTTTCTGCAGAACCCTGTTTTCAATCCTTATGGATTTGATAGCTCTCTCTTTTCCAGTAATAATAATACTAACCCATTTATAATAACAAAGTAAGAAAAAAGTTTCATTTTCATTGAAAATAGAAAATTGCTATAACAATTGTTTGGTTAACGATTTTTGTTTTCATTTTAAAAAAAGTTCTTAAATTTTCAAAAATTTGAAAAACCTCCAAAAGATATTTTAAGAAATTGTAGTATTCTGTGGGGCGGAATTTTTGCAACGATTCTGAACTCAACATAGAGTATGCCCAACGTTTTACAAAATATATAATTAAAAAATGGTGAAAATAATACAAAATAAAAATACAATCACGTAACTAGAAATAGAGAAATAAAAACAAAACAAAATAAAAAACCAAACGTATTTTTGAAAATGTGAAAATTTTAAAATAAAATATTTTTTCAAGAAGTGAAATAGAAAATCAATATTTTTACAAATCAAAACCTTTAATTTGCAATTACAGCTTGGCTAGTTTGTCAGTTTGCCGGTTTGCATGCTTCGTTTAGTATATATTTTTGCTGGAAAACAAGGTTTAAATGGCATTGAAAATTGTAGTCTCTTTTCTATAATATTTATATATATAAAAGTGCTAACCAATGATGTCTTGTCTCCGTTCTTTTCATGCCTAACATTCTCTCTCTCTCTCTCTCTCTCTCTCTCTCTCTCTCTCTCTCTATATATATATATATATATATATATATATATATATATATATATTGTCTGTCTTTGATTTTCCACCTTATCATTCCGTAATAGATTCATACAAATATAGGCAATAGAGGTTGGTAATGATTGAAGTATTTAGTTTGTCAGTAGTCTCCTTGACAAACAATCTGTAAATACCATTGTAAGCTTTTGTTGAAGTTTGTAGCATGCTTTGACCTTAAAATGGATATTCTCCCCTCACTTGAAACTTTTCTTCACAAAAAGAGAAGAAAGATTAATACCAATATTAGTGATCATCGTAAATAAATGCATGTTTTAAGTTAAATGAAACCTTTTGGCCGCTTATGCAAAGGATAACTACCCTTTAACTTACTTAAGAAAAAGACTTATGTTTATAGTAATTAACATCTTCAGCTCTTGTACAAATTAAGTTATCAAAAGGATACACATATATACCACAGAGTTGTCTACAAGGTGGAGGATTTGAATTCGAATTTTAATCAAAACCAAATAAACAAAAGAAAAAAAAAAGAAAAAAAGATACATACATATATATATATATAGAATAAAATTTTAAGGGAGAAATCAAGTTCTAGATGTTCTTTGGAGATTGTCGAATCACAAAAGAGTGGCAATTGTGACAAGAGCAAGAGATATTGTTGCTTTTATTGAGAATGTAAATATATATCGAATAACTTACAATGGATACACATAAATATCTTGGCATATGGAAAAATATTTGGTCCACCGGCGGTGGACAATTTTTTGTCCACCGGCAGTGTCCAAATCGCGACACGTGGCAAGAATAGTACTTTTTAAAATTATTTCTACCACGTGTTAGAATCTAAATACCGCTGGTGGACAAAAAATTGTCCACCGCTAGTGTACCAAATACCAACTCCTTGACATATATGAACCTTAGTAATATTCCCATGGAAGAGTAATAGTTGCATTGAATACACAACCAAAATAGTGAATTTTGAGCTGTTTGTGCTTAGATAGGTTAAATTCCATTTTTGCGAACTAGCATCGAAAATTAAGTTTAAATTGATTGATTTGACACTCGTTTCTGATGCATTACGTTGATTTTCCAGATTTTGTGGTGCCAGTGATTGTGTCCATGATTTTTAGAGAGTAATTCATCCTTTTAATCAGCTTAAATCCTTTTGCGAAATTGAACAATATGGTTTGTGCTAAAAAACAGTTTTCTCTTACTGAATGATGCTTACATGACTTACTAGTACAAAGTATAGTTATAACGCATACAGTTCAGAGATACCAAGCCTACACTTTCTTTTATTATAGTAAATATCTTTAAAGTGACTATATTAAGTTGCTTGGGAGATGCTCGGGCTTGTCTTGGTTCATTAATTGAGCTCAACTTCAGTGTCTAAGTGAGTAGAAAGCATTGGCTTAACCTACACGAGTATATATACAAACACGCATATGATTTATATAGAGAAGATTTCACTTATCCATCCTAGTTTATACCCTAAATTGTAGTTTATCCCCTAATCTAAAACACATTGAAATGTTCTCCAAATTTATATGTCCTATTATAATGAGCTTCCAGGTGTCCAAATCACATGTTTAGTTTCTCCCCTAATCTAAAACACATTGGAATGTTCCCCAAATTTGTATGTCCTATTATAATGAGCATCCACATGTCTAAATCAGATGTCAAATCTGATATTTCGGAAGTCAAATGCGTACATGACTTTTGTACCATCCAGCTTACTCAAAAAGTGCACTATAATTAGGGAAGGGGATGAACTGGACACTGTAATTGAAGGAGTATAAGCAAGTAGGAGAGGTATAACAGACCTTTTGGGTTGGTTAGATAATACAAGAGCATGTGACTCTTGAACCTTAGACTAAGGTCTGATTGGGACCAAAAAATGCACGTGACTCTTGAACGTTAGACTAAGGTCTGATTGAGACGGGAAGGTGCTCATTGTAATGGAACATATAAATTGGCGGAGGGGATTGCAATGTTTTTTTAAATTTAGAGAAATACTCTAATTCGAAGTATAGATATTTAATTTGATGGTTGCAGATTTGAATGGGAATAGAAGAATTTAATTTGAATCTCCCATGTTTTTGCTTTCTCTAGCATGAAGCAGGTAATTGAACGGCGTTATCTGTACTCAGACATTGACAGAGTAGACCGTTCATCTATTGAGTTGCAAGTAAGATTTTTTTTTCTAGAGCCTTCAAGATGAATTCATGAATTATTTGTGGTTAAAGAACTGAAGTACAATGACGAAGCAAGTTCATTAGACAAACAAATATTTTTTCCCTCCATTATTTTCCTATTCTTTTAATATAAATTATTATGTGGAATTCTGTCTTGGCTAGTCTGTGCTGGCCATTTATGAAACATTTCTTGTATTTTCATTTATGTGGAATTCATGGAAGGACATGACGTAAGTGAAGTTTCTTATTGCGAGTTTTCTCTTACCAACCATCATATTGTTGATTCCCTCAAATTAAATTTTTTGCAAGTCATAATTTTTATCGGATTTCTCTAACTAACCATTATATTATTGGTTCTTTCAAAATAAATTTTTCGCATGTTGTAATTTTATTGGATACCCTCATAACAAGCATCTAAAAACTGCACCTAAATTTTTTCCCTCACAAAACTAATATCTTTTCAACATTCTTGATTATTACATAGCAATATTGATGCAATATTATGAATTCAATTTGCTTATTCACAAAACTCGTAATTTTAGCTTTCCCTACATTCACCATGCCCGTACTTATAATTTTAAGATCAAAGGAAGGAATACATGGAGAGAATTATATCTTTGACTTTGCTTAACTCGAAATTCAAAAGTAATGAATAAGAATATCTTGGAAATTTATGTATAGATTGAGAGTGATACGTACAACATGCTGCACAAGGAAAAAGCCTATAAGGCTTATGAACTGAGGTATATATTAATACACTATGCGGCCGCTACTTTGTTTCTTTTCTATGCATGGACCTACAGTAATATTGTATTACTGAGTCATGCCTCCACCTTTATAACAGACAGTTGAAGGGGAAGGAATTGCAAGGGTTGAGTACAAAAGAATTACAGAAGCTAGAGGGACTACTAGAAACAGGGTTGAGCCGTGTTACCAAAGCAAAGGTTTGCACTTTGCCCTCTTCTATACTGCATGCTTATTTGTATCTTGGATTGAAGAAAATGGAGGGAAAGGAAGAGAGCAAAATGTTTGATTTAGAAATCTCAACCTTGCTTCGGAATTTGTTCTGAGGAGGGGGGAGATAGAATGAAGGAATTTTTATACTAATCCTCTAAAATCCTTCACCCTTTATATTTCCAAGTATTCCCAATTTGGGAAAATTTGAAAGAAAAATTAGTCATTAACTGTCACATTCTATGAAGCATAGACTCCATTACATTGACACATTAAACTTCAAAAATATAAAAAAGAGAGGAAAATGGTTCACTTTGGAAGCCTCCCTCCATATTTATGGAAAATCAAACCTAATAAAAGACAATACAGGTACTATTCTTTGATGTAGATTAAAAGCTTATTCTAAATCATTTGTACGTACAAGATTCTTTGTTGGATGATAAGTAAAGAATTCTTCACATGCAAGGTATATATCCGAAGATTTTTTTGGAGGTATTGCCATCTATCTATATTATATAGTTTTCTTTTTGCTACAAATATTTTCTACTGTGCATTTATACAATTGCTCTTCTGTCTGTTGCTGCATCTTGTTGACACTTGCTAAGCTCTATCACGTTTTCAATATTATGCAGAGTTATTGAATCTAGGCTTTCTAGACTATACTGCTATAGGTTACTAGCTATTACTTCAGCAATTTGCTGCACTTCATATAAATTTTGGACTTCAATAATTCTCTTAGGTGGTAGAACCCAATTTGGTCCGAAATAATTTTGTTGGTAGCTTCTTGTTGTTCTGGTTCTAGCTAGTAATCAAAATTTAAAATAACTTTTTAAAAAATCTCTTCTTCCATCAACATGGATTTAATCAATCTCTTGGATGATCAACAAGTAAATTCTATGTTTGTAAAAATTAAGAGTATCTTTTGTAAAAGCAAGAATATTTTTACAGCCAGAGGTATGTGCTCAAATAATGTGACATATCAAATTTGACCAAACAGTAGGACTTGGTGAAAAGTTTAGGGTCTGTTTGATTTGCCTGTTTTTAATTTTTATTTTCACTGAAAACTAAAAACTGACATAAAAACGTGTTTGTTTACTGTTTTTTGTTTTTATTTTTAGGAAATGTTTCTTAAATTTTTGAAAATTCTAAAAACACTAAAAGGCGTTTTCAAAATTTTCAATTTTGTAGTGCATTACAACAATGAAATTTTCATAATTATTTTGAATTATATACATAATGTTTCACTATTTATATAATTATAAAGTAGTAAAAATAAAAATACAACAATATAACTAAAAAATAATAAAAATGAAATCACAAACTAAACGTATTCAGAAATCTGAAAACTAAAAAATGAAAGTTATTTTCAAAAAATGATAGCAAAAAATAAAAATAAAAAACGTTTTTGCAAACCAAAAGTACCCTTAAATAGAACAATTTCCAGGTTACTATTTTCAATTACAATCTTCCTATATTATTTTCTTAACCCTGACCCCTGGAATATAGCAGATGTTGAATGAGGGATCGTGGCAAAAATTACTTTCCAATATCAAGATTTGGTACAATTTAAATATTTACCATGTTTTTTTAAAAACAATGTTATATTCTATCATAAAAATGATAGCTTCATAAAATATTATACCTTTATAATTTCTGGTACCATTCGCAAAAGATGCTACCAACCTTATCAATTTTTATTTTAAGATAGAGAAGCTGAATAACTAGATTTTGAAGATCATGATGAACAATGTGAATTTGTGAAAAGCACAATTAATCAATTAGTATTTGATAATTATGCCAATAAAAGTTTTCTGGTTCTTGCTTAAAAGGCTCCACTTGCAAGAGGCTGCACAATTTCTAAGGCAAGAGACGGGATAAGAGTGTTTTACAATTATTTAGGGCTTTTTTTATTTCTGTTTTTGAAAACAGTTTTTTGATTTTAAATTTTTTTAGAAAAAATATATTTGTTTGAGAACTTGTTTTATATATATTTTTTCAAAACAAGTTTTGAAATTACTTGTTTTTAAAACTACAAAACATAAATAGCTCCTATATGTTTTTGTTCTGTTGTTCTTGTTTTCTAAATGACTGGTGGCAATGTTGTAAATATAATTCAAACAAGTTTTTCTTATCTTTTGTTTTTTAAAATTTAATTCTTAAAAATGCATCTCAAAACAAGTTTTGAAAAAGAAAAAAGAAAACACTTTCAAATAAGGCCCTAAATTTTGTTTATCCGCCGAAATTAGAACTATAAGAAGATGTCGACAAAAATATTTGAGGCCTAATCGGATTTCAAATTATGGACTAAAATCTAAAATTTGGACGAAGAGTAGCAAATTGTGAAGCAACATTGCATGATATTGAAAACATGACGGAGCATATATGTCAACAAGATACAAAAAAAAACTACAACAATTGTATAGAATATATAATAGAAAATATTTGTAGTTGAAAGAAAATTGGGGAAATAGCTTTTACACCCTTCATCTATACTAATAATTACAATGTCTTCTTTGATATAATAATCATTGCAATATCTCACCTAATTTATGAATATATTACAAATATCACCTAAAATGATATTAGTACTCCTTTCCCTTATTCTTCTTTGTTAACAACTTTGGCCAAATTACTTTTTGTTCCCTTAATTTATTTTTCAACTTTATTTGGATCCTTTGGCCAAAAATAGTTTTCTAATAACCCTTAACTTTTAAAAATATTATTTATATCATAAATTGTAATTCAAATGAAAAAAAAATAAAAAAAATACTCCTAGACCTTAAATCCATAAACCTTAAGCCTAGCTACCTAAATTTATAAAATTCAAAACCTTAAACCATAAACTCAAAATTTTAAAATCCTAAAATACTAAATCCTAAATTTTAAAATTTAAATCATAAAATCCCAAATTTCAAACGTCATCTAAATATAAAAATCGAAAAACCCTTGACACCAAACTCCAAACTTTAATATTCCAAATTCTAAACCTCAAATGCTAAACTCCAAAGTCTCTAAACTCTAAACCCCATAATTCCAAACTTTAAACCCTTAAATTCCAATACCTAATACTCCAAACCCCAAAATTTCAAATCTTAAAACTCCAAATCCCAAAATTCAATCTCCAAACCTCAAAAACCCAAACCCCAAACTCAAAAATCACAAATTCTAAACCTTATACCCCAAATTACAAATTACGAACTTCAAACCCTAAATCTTAAACTTCAAATGTCAAACTCCAAACTTCAAACCTCAAACTTCAACTCTAAACATTAAAACCTTAAAAATCCAAATCTCAAATACCAAAAGCTAAAATTTTAAACCCTAAAATCCAAAATTACAAATCCCAAAACCCCAAACCAAAAAATTTAAAACCCTAAATTTCAAACCCCAAATCTCAAACTCTGAATTTCACACTTCAAATTCAAAAGTCTAAATCCTAAATCTCAAACCTCAACCCCCAAACCACAAATCTTAAACCTCAACTCTGAGCCCTTAACTCCAAATACCAAAAACTTAAATCATAAACTCCAAACCTCAAACGTGGAATTCCCAAACCTTAAAAAATAAACCTGAAATTGCAAAATACAAACTTCAAACTCTAAAATCCCAAACCTCCAAAATTCAAATTTAGACCCCAATTCTAACCTCAAACATTAAGACTCTAAAACCCTAAATCTTAAATATCAAAAACTACAATTCTAAATCACAATCCAAAATCGCAAACTCCGAATCTCTAATTCAAAAATTTCAAACTTTAAATTCCAAAACTTAAACCACAAGTTAGAAAATTCAAACTCCAAACCCTAAAACTCGAAACTCTAAATCCCAAATTTTCAAACTCTAACCTCAAACCTTAAACTCTATCTCTAAATTCCAAATATCAAGACCTTAAAATCTCATAACCCTGAACCCAAAACTTCAATCTCTAAAATCTTAAACTCTAAATCTCAAACTATAAACAAGTTTCAAACCCTAAATCTCAAACATTAAACCTCAAATATTAAGATCGTAAAACTCCAAATTTTAAACTATAAACCCGACCTCAAAAGTCAAATCCTTAAATATTAAACCTTAAATTTCAAATTATAAACACTAAACCCCAAATGCTTAGCCCCAAATAATAAAATTCTAAATATTAACATGTTTAGAGGTTGTGGTTTTATGACTTGGGGTTTGAAATTTGAAGTTTGAGGTTTGTAGTTTAGGATTTTGGGGTATAGAGTTTCATTTTTAGGGGTTTTAGGTTTGGGTTTTGTGGTTTGGGAGTTTAAGAATTTGTAAATTGAAGTTGAGGTTGAAATTTTAGGATTTAATGTTTGTCTTTTCTAGATTTGAGGATATAAAGTTTTGGTGCTTGGGATTTGAGGTTTGGCATTTAGGCTTTTCTAGTTTGGAATTTCAAGTTTGGAGTTTGAGGTTTGAAGTTTTATGGTTTTGGTGTTTAGGGTCTGGGGTTTAAGTTTTAGGAGTTTAAAGTCTTGATGTTTGGTATTTGGAGTTTGTGTTTATTGTTTTGGGGGTTTAGAGATTAGAATTTAGAGTTTGAGGTTAGAGTTTAGATTTTAGGAATTTGGAGTTCAGGTTTTTAGGTTTTTAGGCTTAGGGCTTTTGGGATTTAGAGTTTTTTTGTTTTTGGGTCTGGAGTTTAGGTTTTAAAGTTTAAGGTTGAGATTTAGAGTTTGAAGTTCTAGATTTTGGACTTTGGTGTTATAAGATTTGGGGTTTGGAGTTTGTGTTTGGGGTTTGTAGTTTTATGGTCCTAAAGTTTGGGGTTTGATAGTTTGGAGTTTGGGGTTTTGATTTTAACAGTTTGGAATTTAGGATTTAGAGTTTGGTGTTTTAGGGTTTAGAGTTATAATTTTTTGTTTAAGGTTTGAGATTTTTGGATTTAAGATTGCGATTTTGTGTTTGGGTTTTGAGGTTTAGAGTTTGTCGTTTGTAGTTTGAGATTTGGGGTGAGGTTTTAGATTTTGGGTTTTTTGGGGTTTAGAGATTGGATTTTGGTATTAGGAGTTTGTGATTTTGAGATTTCATGTTTTACCACTTGGGGTGTTGGATTTTAAGGTTTTAGAGTTTAGAGTTTAAAGTTTGTGGTATTGAGATTTGGAGTTTGGTCTTTAGGGGTTTTGTGGTTTTGGTATTTAGATTTTGAGGTTCTAACATCTGAAGTTTTGGGTTTGAGGTTTTATGGTTTATGTTTTAAAATTTAGGGTTTAGAGTTTTAGAATTTTAGGTATTTTGATTTAAGGTTTTAGGATTTGAGATTTATGTTTTAGAATTTAGTGTTTAAGATTTTTGGATTTTAGATTTTTATGTTTATGTTTAGGGTTTTAAGTTCTATGATTTTAGGTTTTTAATTTAAGATTTAGAAGTATTTCTTGTTATTTTCTTTTTCTTTTTTTCATTTAAACTATAGTTTAAGATATAAATGATAATTTTTTGAAGTTAAGAGATTTTAAGAAAACTATTTTTAGTTAAGGGACCAAAATGAAATTGAAAAATAAATTAGGGAAGTAAAGATGAATTTGGATAAAATAGTTAGCTAAAGAATCTTAGGATCATGTAAAGAATTATTTACTTATCATCAAGGATAAGAAGGAATTTTGTCCCACAAAAGAATCAATAAGCATTGGTCTACATCAAAGAATAATAGCGACATTGTCTTTTATTAGGGTTCTCTTCTATAAATATGGAGGGAGGCTTTTGAAGTAAACCATCTTCCTCTCGTGTTCCCTTCAATTATACTCTTATATGTTCCTTAGCTTCCCTTTCTTTGTAAAATCATTTGCTTTGTAAACTTTATTATTCATGTACAAACAAAAATTAGGATAAGAATTTTTTATTATCTCATCAAAATGGAGTTTCTATTCTCATTCTAGTTTTTTGTTTTTGGGGGAGGGTGAAGGGACGCTAGTTGTGTTCAAATTGTTCTGATGCATGTCTAAGTTAAATTTTTTTTTTCTGACACATTCGTCCACATGGTGTTGGGATGATGTTGGACAATCACAAGCCTCAAAATAGATGAGTCCGTACTTTATTATGCGTGATTTCTTAAAATTACAATATAACTAAAAATATAACATTATAAATAATCAATTTCATTAAAAAAAATTCCAAACATATATATAATTAATTATTTCCTTAATATTTTTTTTCATCTCATGCTAAATTCAAACACACAAATAAGAGGAAAAAAAACTTTTATTGGATCATCTATTTTCTTTTCTTCTCTTCTCTTTCCTTTTCTCTAGGGTCCCTTTTTTTTTCTTTTTCTTTTTTTCTTCTTTTCAAATTTCAGGCATACCCTTACGACTTAGAGCTTGTGAAGTTGTTATTTTCCTAGAGTCATTTTTCTGATATGCAAAAATTATTTTCTTCTCTTAACAAACAGTACTTTTATGTTCTTTTCAAGATGAAACAATCTTAAAAGAGATCAACGCACAGAAAAGAAAAGTAACATACATGCCAAACTTACCCTTTGAAGTCTCAATAATATGGGATCACGTGCCATTTTGTTCAAGAGTTGCTAATTCAGACTGAATGGCAGCACGCCACTCAGGAACACAAGTACCTGGGAGTAAGTGTGAGGCTCAAAATGGAAGGAAATAGAAGAAATAAAAGATTTATGAGCAGGTGACAGTTGAGACTTGAGATACAAAATGAGGCGTGAGAATCCTGGGTTTCGTGTGAATAGTATAACAATAAAAATCATAAAAGTAAGGCGGAGATCAGATGGTAGGATAGGGTAACACACGGTTAGAGAAAAAATTAGATTCAGCAATAGAAAGTTTAGCATTAGAAAAAAGAAATATGGACTCATGAAAAATAAAATTACCATATATATATATATATATATATATATATATATATATATATATATAGTTATATATATAGTTATAGTATTGGAAGAAAGATCCAAAAGTTTATAACCTTTATACTCAGGTGGGTAACCAAGAAATACAGAAGACGTGGCCCGAGAGGAAAACTTGTGCATATGACGATCTAATGTGGAACAGTATCAGAGACAATTAAAAATACGTAAGTGTGAATATGTGGGCTTTTGATGCTAGAGCACCTCAAATTGTGTTTTGTTTGATAATGCAGTAAAAGGAATTCGATTAATCAAATACACAAAAGTAAGTATACAATCATCCCAATAGACTAAAGGGACTTTGGATTGAAAAACTAAGACACGAGCAATATTAAGTATATACTGATGTTTACGCTCTACAATTGAGTTTTGCTGAGGCGTGTCTACAAAAGAATGAAAAGCAACAATCCTTTTGTCATGGAAGAAATCAGTAAGATTAAATTTAGGAGCATTATCAGATCGAACCGCTTTTATTTTGACATTGAATTGAGTTAAAATAAGGGATTAAAAAAAGAGAAAAATGGTGTTGAACTTCAAATTTTGCCCTTAAAAAATAAACTCATGTAAACCGGCTATGATCATTTACAATGGTGAGAAAGTAGCGAAAACCATGTGTAGTAATAAGAGAGAGGTCCCTAAATATCATAATGAACCAAGTCAAAAGATGAGTGAGATATAGAACTTGAAGAAGGAAATGGTAATCGATGTTGCTTAGCCAAAAGACAAACAGAATAGTGAGAATGTAAACCTTTAAAAGTATTGTTAATATGCAATTGAGTACAAATTGTATCAAGTTTTACATTGGAAAGATGTCCTAGCCGGAAATGTCAAAGATCTTGAGGTGAATTTAAATGCAAAACTCCAGTAAAATGTGAGGAGGCAATAATGACATTTGACAAATCAAGTATATAAAGATTGCCACGCCTTTTACCCATCCCAATCGTCTTGACTCGTATAACGTCCTGGATAACATAGGATGTAGATTGAAAAACAACAGAACAATTGAGACTATGAGTAAGAGCACTGACAAAAATTAAATTAAAATGAAACTCAGGAACAAATAAGACATTTGAAAAAATAAGATGAGAACTCAGTTTAACAGTTCCTATACGAAGAATAGGCACATATACGCCATTGGATAGTTGACAAATGAATTAGAAACAATGTGTGAAGTATGAAAGAGTGATAAGGTGCAAGAAACATGATGAGTAGCTCCTGTATATAAGATTTAGGAATCTCAAGTAATAGAAGTGTCTAAAGAGGAGATAGATGAAAATATACCAATGAAGTTGGAGACTGAAGGTTTATGTTTCTGCAATTTTGGAGTGCCATTAGCAACATTCTAATGTTGAGAACTCAGGAGTGCAATAAGCTGTTGGCAATGGTTGGCACTAATTCGACTGAGTTGGGACGAGGGACCAGTATTAGTTGTGTCAATAGTAGTATGTTCTTCAACAACTGAAGTCGTCTAATTCACATGAGGATGTTTTGACTTATTCTGTGACCCTCTTTTGAACTTATAACTAGGGTGATATTCATGGAACTTGTAATGCTTATCCATTGTGTGACCTAACATACCACAGTGAGTACAGAGTGGCCGATCTCGTTTGGCCTTTGAACTAAGTTGACTTGTAGACAAATTGATATTAACAGAGGCATGATGATCATTAATGGGAATGGATTCAACAGAGTAAGAAGGATGATAGATTGCATGTTGTCTTTCTTCTTGAATAACAATAGAAAATACTTTATTAATTGGAGGAATATGATCCATCATTAGAACCTGAGCATAAGACTCGTTGAGTCCCATAAGAAATTGCATCACGTATTCTTGATGTTGAAAATCCATCTATGGCTTCATGACTCCACAATGACAAGTTGGAGCAAGTTGATACACTTTAAGCTCGTCCCAAATAATCTTAAGATGAGTATAGTATGAGCTGACGTCTATAGCTCCTTGATGCAGATCTACCAATTGGCGTTTGATCTAAAAGATTCGAGGAACATTGCTCTAATGAAACCGATCTTGCAAATCATCCCAAATTTTAAATGCAATGTCAAGATAAAGGAGACTATTCACAATATCTCGAGTAACATAATTCAAGATCTACAAAATTACTATACTATTACACCTTGTCCATGCTCCAAAGAGTAGATCACTAGATTTAGGTTGAGAAATACTTTCATTAACAAAACTAACCTTATTCTTGGCAGGGAGAGCCATAATCATCGCAAGACTCTAGGTACTATAGTTAGGCCCTATGAGATTGTGAGAAACCAAAATTAAACTTGGATGATCAGTGTTATGGAGAAAAAAGAACTTGTTGTATTGTCCATCGGTAATAGAGCCAAGGTACCAACCACGATCTTATTGTTTTGACCACTATAAGCCATGGAAAATGAAAATTACAGAGGAAGAAATGCAGAGGAAGTCTGCTCTGATACCATAATACGAGAAAGAATGAAAAATTTATTTCATATTTTCATATATTCCTCACATGCATAAGAGAATATAGGAAAATGAGCTTATATAGTTGCAACAGCGCTATGTTTTACGTAACCAACTTCTAGCTCATATTAACCTAATTACAATAATACTCTATGTATCTTAACATATTATTGAAAATATACTCTTTAAATCTTGGATCATTTATAAACTTTCATTTCAATTTTGAAAGCTAGAAATTACCTCCAACTTTTATTAATTAATACTCATCACTTCTCATTTGTTTTCTATTAATAAAATATAATTCTAAAATATATGGACTTGTGGTTCTATAATCTGTGTACCATTAATGGTTGAAATTTATTTAAAAATAAATGTGACATTTTTATCAGATGTTTTAAGTGAAGGGGGTTATGAAAGTTAAAGGAGTAATTTTTAACTTTTGAAACATTTTTTTTATTATTATTTTTCGTGAGTGGACCTCCTAGCTAGTTAAAACATTTTGCAAAAAAAATTGATTGTCACATAGGTGGTGTTTGGTTAATGTTTTATTTTTAAGAAAGTTATATTATTGAGAATTTTATTTTTAAAAATAAAATAGATGAAAAAATTAAAAAAATATGATTGAATATTACTTTATTTTTTTAAAAATAATTTGTTGTATTACTATTAAATTTTTATTTTTATGTTTGGTCTACATAAAATATTTATGAAAATATAATTATTTTTTTAAATTATTCTTAAAGAAATTTTTTTAAACAAAGAGACTGATAAATAAAAGAACAAAATAAAGAAAGAAAAGAGTAAATAAAAAATAAGATTTATTCTTGATAAAAAAATTTTTTTTTATTAGAGTATAGAGTTTTAATATTTAAAATTTAAAATTAAGATTTAACGATATGAAATTTTTTACTTTTTATTTTATATATTAATGGGAAGGGTTCTAATTAAGTTATTTTACGTAGTAAACTTTTTTTGTTTCATGAAAAAATTTTATTTTCATGCTCATAGGTGAAAAAGTTATTTTTTTTTCTCTTTATTATAAATTTTTATTTTTGAAAATCTTTTATTTTCGAAAATGAAATTTTATTTTTGATATAAAACATGAAAAAGTTTTTTTTCTCATCTCACTTTCTTAAAAATCCTAAAAAAAGATAACTAGTTAAAACATTTTGCAAAAGTAAATTGATTGCCCTATAAGATCTAAATTATCATCTTCATCTTAGTGGTTTATGAAAGAAATATAATTTTTTAAAATTATGTAAGACGAAGATGAGTTAGATAAAATGATTGATATAAAATTAAAATTCACATTAATGTTAAAGAATGAAAATTATAGTTTAGCTAATAGGTTTTTTTTTTCATTTTAGAAATATGAAAGAGAAATGACTTTGAAAAATTTTCAAATAAAAAAAATTCTTCTCTCTTTCTCTATCATCTTGTGTTCAAATATATTTAACACATTACATATAATAAAGAAGAAATCACTATAATCACATTGCTGTTGGTTGACAAGTGACATTCTAACTTTTTTTCATTTTTTTATTGTTTAATCACTAAAAAAATTTGAAAAAATTATCGATAATTATTTTTAGTCAATATAATGTCACTGCCTAGACTTCTATCATTGAAAATTTTTAATGGTAACTTTTGAAATCGTCACAAAAAATTTACTTTGTCATCACAATTGAAATTAAAAAATGAATTATTGAAACTATAATAATTGTCATTAAATATTTATTTTTAGTGACAATATAAACATATCACCATTGAATATTCAATGACGATTTTAAATTGTGCCACTATAATATTTATTATATATTATTATTTAGTCACTTTTGACCACGACTTTTCATAGTCATCATTTAATTTTATAGAATTCATTGAAAAAAAAATTTGGTGGCCATAAATTTTTTTATCTATTAATTTTTTTGTTATTAAGATTTTTATATATAGTTACAAACATAATAATTTAAAAATAAAAAATAAAATTAATAAATTAATTATTTGCTAAAATTATAATAAAAATAATAATATTATTATTTAAATTTATATTTAATTATAATTAGTTCAAATGCACATATTTAATGTAATATAATTAGTTATATATATATATATATTAAAAAAATAACTAATTAAAATGAAACTAGTTAATCCTAACACATGAAAATCTACTTTAAACACTTCTCTCACTAGTTGTAAGAATTTTAAAAAAGAATTTAGTAAGTTGACAGATTAAAATTCATATATAATATCATTATTGCTTTGTTGTTGTAATGTAAAATGGACACATGCACGTTAAACAATATTTATTATAATTCTATGTCAAATAAAAAGTCTCAGCAAATACTAAGATTTTTGTATAACTAATATAATTCATACAATATTAAAAATATGAATATGATGGATCCGCCAATAGCAGCAAAAAATTGCATGAAACGTTCATTGCTGTTTTTTATATTTTTTTCATTTGCGAAATACAAACCAGTTATTTTAGACAATCCTGGACAAGAAGAAAGATTCCAACACAAACTCATCAAGCATACAAACATGTTAAAGAAAAGGAGAGAGAATTTCAACCAGTTCTCTATAGAAATCAATTTTATATTTTGATAGCATTAAAAATCAAAGAACAACTTTTATTCAGACCCGGAAACATCAGCTCCAGTGGAAACCAAGAAATACAGTATTTAATATAATGAAACCAAAAGTTTCCCATAGTTTATATTGTACCTGCGTATAGGACAGCCCCTTACATGCCAAAATATAAAGCTTATTGCTTCAATTTTTCAGCCAGAAAGTAGAAAAATGATTTAGAATAAATATTTCCATATTTATTTACCAGGGTTTAAAAGAAATAGCGATAAATGTTCCATGGTTACATGAAATAATACATATTCAGATACTTGATAGAATTGTGGTTCTTTGTCGTCACCCCCAGCAACCAGCAACAACACTCCAAAAGGCCAAACACCACTATCAAGACAAAGCAGAAATATCAGAACTACTCAAGGAGCAATGATTCTAAACTACGATGAAGAAGATGAAGAAGATGCTAGGAACGTGGAGTGAGACTAGCGTAAGTATTGAGGAAGGATATTTCGTGATGCGTAAAATAAAAATTAAATGATCCTCGTTAATTCTAGTACCAAAATTCAGGCTATAGCAGTTAAGTAGGTTGACTTGAGCTAAGTTGGTGAAAATGCTACTTGTACGAGAAATGACGCCTTTGACATGGGTTCAACAACTCTACTGGAATAAAAAGCCTTAAAGGATACCACACTATCTAGTAAAAAGGCCTTTGGATGATAACAAAACAATATGTATAAAGTCACATGTCAATGGCCTTTACTTCAATCTTTTTCCTTGTTCTACAGAAAAGAAAAAAGAGTAAGTGAGATGAACAGACAACAAAATTTTTTGACAAGGAAATTTTGTAATACCAACAAATCACCTCTGTTCTGTCATTCTTTTTGTGCCTTTTGGAATGATGAGATGTATTATGCTCACAGTCAGAAGAATTCTCACTTCTATAGCAATTTAAAATAAGGCAAATGGTATTATGAACCAATCTACTTCCCTTCTAATATATGTATTGCTAGAAAATATTAATATCAATAACACAAGCCAACATGCAACAACATGATGCATCTACTCATGCTCAATTATTTCAGTATTTATATAAGATACATAATAAGTTATTAGGAAGAGCATGAGCAGTTTAAGGAGAAAAAATAATAGCTCATTAATTCTTGCTAAAAAAGTGATAATCACTCCGTGCATATGAAGAAAACAGGGAAAAGATTGCCAGAGGGCTTGGAAATGCCACTAATTAAATTACATGCATCTCAAACGCCCGCCCTAGTTAGCAACATGATATACATATTTCAGAAACTTTCTTTCCAAAAAACATTATCCCAAAAATTCTTTGCAATTAGTAATAAATAATTTGAGAAAAATAAGAATTAGGTAAGAATGAGGACACTTCCCTAAAAAGAATGTAACAATAATATGCACGAATGCAATCCAGAATCATAGTGACAAAACAATAGGCTGACAAGGAAGAGAGCAGGTGACAAAATGAACCCAAAATAAAAAATGAAGAATCTGAATTGAGAAAATATAGGAAGGGACAAATGGCAGAGGATACTAAGAAAGAAAAAGGATGTGGGTCTTCGAAGGATCTAGCTAATTCTATTCCTACTAT
Source organism: Gleditsia sinensis (assembly GCA_037074535.1). Lineage (NCBI taxonomy): Eukaryota > Viridiplantae > Streptophyta > Magnoliopsida > Fabales > Fabaceae > Gleditsia > Gleditsia sinensis. The sequence goes on from CM073465.1 coordinate 71,828,263, forward strand.
GTGTTTTCCTAAGAATGCTGGAAATGATTAATAATGTATTCTACAACTCAGAACACAAATAAGTAATGACCTCCATTCTATCAGTATTTGTTCCTAAAATATGGACCCTAACTATTTTATTTCTGCTAATATTATGAAAATTAGAAATGCGCCTAATGTTTCACGCTGTTTTCGAACAAAGTTGACACGAATAGGCTGATATGCACATCCAATCATGGATACCAAATCCTGTAAAAATGGTCAGAAATTGAAATCGAGGAGGCATGGAATAAATTCATACATAATGCTAAACGATCAAAAAGGACTATTTTTTTTTTCTTGAAAGTATCCAGAGAAGTGAAAACTATCTATATTACTTGTAAATTATATAAATTCCACTAAAAAGATGTGGGATTTCAAAAACTACAATTGGAATTAAAAAGATAAGCATCTAAAATTATATTCCTAACTTGGAGTAATTACATGGAAAATGAAGAATGCGAATCAAAAGAGTGGTGTTGCCTACAAAGTCGTTGGAGTTTTCTATAAGTAGTTCTTCATTTATATGTTCACCTTTGTAAAAGAGTTTTTCTTGTTTCTAAATCTTATTCACTCTTTTTGATTGAAAATTTAAAGGAATAGTCCTTTAAAAATTGTGATTGAGATATAAAAGTAATCATTGATACAAATTTTAGAGTTTAAAAATATAGTAATTCACGAGTATCCATTATTTTTATTTTGGACAATAACAAGTATTAATTATTAAACTTGTATTTATAGTAAAAAATCTCAAGTTGAAGCTCAAAGACTAGATATAGGTTCGGATTGAAACTTAATTAAGATAGGACTTGAAATTTGTTTATATATTTTTTTAAAATTTTTACATTTGAAGTTTTTTATTTTTTTGATATTATATTATGTGATTTTTTGCACTGATTGGCATATAATATAATTATTTGCTACTCAATACATTTTTTTATAAAAATTTACGATAGTTAATTTGTTAAACATATTTTAATTATTGTTTTTATTTACTTAGAATTAAGTTTTTACTTGAATTTTAATATATTTTGGAAGGTGCTCTGTTTTTATATATATATATATATATATATATATATATATATATATATATATTCACGAAGAAGATGCACTTAAAAATATAAGTACTCTTTAATGCTTCTAATTGTTCTCCTTCTTCTTTTAAAATAACTTCTATCATGAGTATTTTGATGTTGAATTTTAAAAATTACTTATATTTTTAAAACATCCTATTTATCCCCTCTAAGATGTTGGTTGCATTATCCAATAAATTTGCCATCGAAAACTTTCTATGACAATTCAATAGTTGCTATAGAAGACTTTTTGTGGCAACATTTTTTAAATCCCCGTTGAAAGTCTTTGAATATATATATATATATATATATATATATATATATATATATATATATATATATATATCTCTCTCTCTCTCTCTCTCTCTCTCTCTCTCTCTCTCTCTCTCTCTCTCTCTCTCTATCTCTCTCTCTCTCAAAAGCAACTCTGAAAATGTTCCCACTGAAAAATTACTGCTGAAAAAAAAAACTTTTTAGTGTTGTATATGTGTGTGGGGTGGGGGGGGGGAGAATGGTGCATATTCAAGAGGAGTGAATTAGGTGTTTTAGAATTTTGACACTGAAGTTTGAAAAAAGGATTACTTAACAATTTTTGCAAAGCTTGAAAACAAAACCCCTTTAAAAACCAAGCTTTAAATTAAAGCTTGTGAAGACAAAGAGCTCAAAAGCAGAAATGCAATGCTTGGAACGAACTAAAACTAAGAAAATCATTAAAGATAGACAAGCACTGATGCAACAATGCCTTTAGAGATGGAAAGCTTTGAAAAATTAGAAAGTTTAAACAAAGAAAAAGGAAAGACAATACCATGATTTACATTAATTCAACTCAACCATCAAACTTACATCCTATCTTCGAGCTGCAACTTAAGATTTTCACTGTACAACAAGTTTAACCCAAACACTTGTAAGTCATTACTACCACTTAACTTAGAAGAGTTGGAAAATCGGATTCACTCCTTGTACAATCACTTTACAACAAAAACAATTGAGTTTCCACAACAAAACTTGTCAAGGAACATTTCCTTGAATCAAACCTCACAAATGAAACAAGATAAGCTATCAAAAACTCTTAAATAGAGTGTATGATATATAGTTTCAGCTCTATATTAGAAAAACAAAGAAGAATAAAAGCTCAAAGATAAAATATGGTTGAAGTACAATTTTTCTTACTTATCAACGTTCAATAGAATCTAATATTTATAAATAAAAAAAATTATAGTTGTTAGGAGTCATTTACAAACCAAAATCAATGAAATTTGATCGTTGTAAGACCATAAATTTTTTTTTGTTCAAATAACTATCAAATATTAAAGTTTATAGACGCTTATTATTGTATTAAATACTTGTTTTTAAAATGTCTATAAGCAACTGTTTTTTTGTGTAATTTGAAATTCTAAAGCAACGTATGCGTACATTAGCTACTATAGACACCTGTTAAACATAAAAGACTTCTATATCTTTTGGAAAACTTTGTTTTGAGCACTTTTTAAATCAATTAATCAATAAATTTATAAAACCAAACTTAAAAGAGTTTTAAAAAGTCTTTTAAGAGCCCAATATTCTCTAAATTTTTCTATTACACAAATTTTAAGACTAAAAATATCTAAGAGAGAAAAACCTTCGGCCTTAGTTTTTTTGCCTTGAATCTATGCATAACTTGATGCATTCTTTTGAAATTTTCATAAATCCTTGATGCAATATTTATAAATCCATGCATACCATTTAAGGCACATTAATGGTGTCAACAATATATATATATATATATATATATATATATATATAGAGAGAGAGAGAGAGAGAGAGAGAGAGAGAGATGGGGCAATGGTGGCTTAGAAGATTTAATTGACTAAATATTTAAAATATTGTAAGAAAAGTCGTCAGAGTTTTGTTTGAAAAAGTTTAAGCATGTTATATATCATGAGTAACTAAGAGCCTAGAGGGCTGAGTATAGAGCAAATTGATTCTACATTCATGGATGCGTTTGTCTCATTTTGTATTATTTTGCATTGATCATGATCTTTCTCTCCGTAATTAAAAAGATACACAAAATATTTTACAACTAGACACCTATACTACGTGAGTTTTAATTTTCTTAATATTAAAAGTTCGTGTTAATACTTAACTCTATTCAAAAATATTTTATGATATCCTTTTTGGGTGCTTCTCTGCACATTTCTTAACTTTAAAAGCTTTAGACTTCCTCGATAATCCTACCCGTATTGGTAGCTCTACTATCATGTGGCAATCTCAATTTTATTCATAATATAAAAATAAAAATAAATAAATATAAATAACACTAGAGAATAAAGATTTCCTGCAAGATACTGTATTTATGAAATGCATTGAAATTTGATAAATATTATCTACCAACTACCAATATTATAATATGACAAAGATTGCTTGTGCTTCAAAGTTTTTATATTAAAAAATTCTCTATTTCACTATCTTATATCCTTATATAAAATAGCTGGACATTCATCATTTTGTTTTCCATTCATCTTGGAGCATTGGACTTCGGCTCATATTTCAAAATACATATTTTTCAGGTATGGTGCTTTTTATCTTTTTTGTTTTGTTTTGTTTTGTTTTTTTATTTATTATTATTTTGGAAAGTTTTACTTAGATGGACATTGCAATGTTTTCTTCTCTTATCCCATAGATTATTTATCCGCCTTAAAAGGATGATCTTTGTTATTATCCTATTTTTAATTAAACACTATTCTTTTTCAGTCTTCACACGGTCGAAGATGATCTTCGAACTTATTTTAAATGATTTGGGCATGGTTGAAAATGTTCAAGCGAATTGCAACAAGCATACTCTTTTCTTTATATTTTCATTTTTCATAATTATCTTATAAAGCATCTATATTCATATTTTTTAATTCTTTTTAAAATTTTAACTATCTCTTTATTTATATTAATTCTGTTTGTTTCTTTTTTTTATTTAATTAACTTCACTGTGAGAATTTTTGTTTTATATTTATTTTTTAATTTATTTATATTTTGTCAAGTGAGCACAAGAGATTATTAATTATTATTTTTAATTATTTTTAAGTAACACATTTCATTAAAAAAATTTAAAATAATATACGACACTGGCCCAAAACTTGAAAGAAGACGTAGAAATTAGAGTTATAGAAAACTATGGAGGCATTTGATTTGTTAAAAAATAAACTTATTTTTATTTTTCACATTTTAAAATTATATATAATTTATGTTTTCATTTTATTTTTATTATTTTTAATTATATGATTATATTTTTATTTTATTGTTATTTAAATTATATAAATAAAAAAATATTATTGATACAGTTCAAACTAATTATAAAATATCAATGTTACAATGTATTATAGTATTGAAAAATTTTAAAAATATTTTTTCATGTTTTAAAAATTTTAAAAAATATTGACTGAAAATAAAAATAATAAATAATAAATAAAGAATTTTTTATGACTATTTTTAATGTTCAATAAAATTAAAAATTAAAAAATTGAAAAATCAAACAAGTATTGATGGGCTTCATTATTCTATGAAGAGTTAATAGATCGGAAAAATAATTTTATTTAATAATTATATTAATGAGTTTCTCTTCTTTGTAAAAACGTACGTGCCTTAGCTCAGGTACCTCTGCGTGGACTGAGTTTTAAATTGTTTGAAGCTAGTTTTCAATATGAAAAACTATAAAAGAAAAAAAAAAGTCCATATCAGTATACCAAGCGTGTGAATTTTGGATAAGATTACTAAATTAAGTTGTGTTAAATACTAATTAAATTTATTGTTTAATAGATAATAGTAGTCTAAAAGAGAAAACAAAAACTCAATCAAAATTATCAAATAAACCTAAAAGAAAATTAAAAGAATTTCCAGACAACACTCTGTGAGTGACCCCAATAACGTAGAATGACGTCAAATTATAGAAAGCAAAGCGGACATGTCCACTCCTATTTTAAAATCTCACTCCCCCTTTTTTACACTATTTAACCGCAAACCTAATTATTTCAAACTTTGTATTTTTGGGTATTTATGCTTTGCCTAGTTAAAATCATACACTTTTTCTAAATTACAACCTAGATCCCATCTTTGTGTCTTCTTAGGCTACTCTATTACTCAAAGTGCCTTGCTTTAATTTCAAAAACAATAAATTCTACTATTTAAGATATGTTCAGTTTCTTGAAACCACCTTCCCATTTTCTCCTATGACTATGCCACCCATTCTTTCCCCATCTTTTACCTTCCCTTCCACTGCTCCTCATAACTTGGTTCCTTTTCCCACTTCCTCACTCTCCTTGCCTATCCCACCCGTAATATCACCGACCTCCTCTTCTCTCCTACCTACCACATCTTCCCCATCCCTTCGTGTACATTCCAGCAACATTAATGACAATGCCTCAACACCAGTGGTCTCGCAAGGCTTGCTCTCTGGACTTGACTTGGGTCCTCCCTTTCACTCAATCACCAACACACCTCCCATGATCACATGGGCCAAAAACAACATCTATAAGCCCAAACATGTCTTCTCTGTGACAAAGTACCCTCTACCTGAACCACTTGAGCCAACCTACTACTCTCAAGCTATCAAAACTTCCCACTGGCGTGATGTAATGTCTGCAGATTTCAATGCTCTTTTACACAACGGCACTTGGGATCTTGTCTCTCCTTAACCTCATTACAATGTAATTGGTAACAAATGGGTGTTTTGTGTCAAACGCAATCCTGATAGCTCCTTTTCATGGTACAAAGTGCGCTTAGTCGCTAAAGGATTTCACCAGCAGGCATGAGTTGATTACTTTGATACCTACAATCTAGTTATCAAGTCACAAACCATCAAGATTGTAATAACCGTAAATTTAATAAAGTTCAAAGTCAAGATAATTTTGAATCAAAGAGAGAATCTTGAAAATGGAGATAAGAACTGGTGAAAATAAGTTTATTTATTACATGGATTAAAGAATTACAAAAGGAATATGAGAAATTATGTTCTTGGGTCAAAATGCAATTTCTTAAAAGTTACGGGGTCAAAGTGTAAATAAGAAAATTTTGCAAAGACCTCCCTCTAAATGTGAATTTTTGCAAGAAGGTCCCTTGGGATATTTTAAGAGCCTTAACCACCTCTAGAACCGCATAATCAGAGATTTCTCTCTCTCTCCTCCAATTTTTCCCTGAAAGTCCTCTAACTTCTCTCTAAGATTTCTCTGCAACTGGATCTCGAATTTCGACACCACCACCGCCAACGGATTCAGGACGAAGAGTTCTACAAATCCATCTAATTGGTTTCTGGAGAATTGACTGGAGATTGGCCGAAAAATTGAAGAAAAAATTGCCTAAAAAGGTAATCCCCAAAACTACTATCTATGGTTGTCTAATGCAAAAACTAACACCGTAGATCGATTCAGAAGGCACCGAAACCTTTGGATCTCAAATTTCAGGCCGACCCACCACTGTACGCGCCCCCACGCACCGCATCTCTCTAGGCGAGTAAAGCCCAAGCGCAGCTCCTTTGGTGGCGCGTGTAGCGCGTGGCAACCGGACCTTGTTGCGTTGACCTGCGTTGATCGAGCTCCTATAGGCTAAATTTTACAAATCCGAAGTTATTTTTAAGGTTTTTGGACCCTCTGGACTCAAATTTGGGATTTGTTTTGCCAAAATCGGACCCGAAACGAGGATTTTAGGGTTATTCAACTTGGTACCCTAAATTTGTGAGTAGATGATTCTTCCTTTGGCTTGTTTTTACTTTTCTTGAACTTTACATTGGTAAATGAGTATGATTACAGGTTATTTATACTTTCATATGTTTTTGAAATGATTTAAAATCTCGAAAACGATTGAAACATGATATCTAATTCAAGAAGAGTATGATTTTTTAAATAGATTTTAAATTCTTTGAATACGTGATTTTTAAATGCATTTCTCATTATATGGCAAAGAAAACATGTTGTGCATGTGATATTGATTTATACAATGATATTTTTGCCTCGGAGATAGGCATGTGTATATAATTCCCTTAATTGGGAATTTTTGATAGAGAAAATATACTGAAATTGAAAATGTTATATTATGATAGAACCTCTGTTTGGTAAATATGGAATATATGAGAATATTATTTTGTGGAGGAATCCTATTGAAAACATTGTCTGCTAACAGCATGTTATGTTAGCCCTAGTGCATCTTGATTGTCTCAGTTAACAGTGGGTGGTGCTAGCCTCGTGTAAGGGCCAATACACGGGAGATTATATGTGAAGGAGGGCGGAATGCCTCTTATTTATATATGGGTGAGATGCCAGTTATATGAGATGTTATTTGCCTTCCCTTACTGTGTGCTTGGGAAAAGACTCATACAGAGTCCCTTCGTGTGTCCTCTTGAATGGTAGTAGGGCAAACCTCAGTGGGATGTTAAGTTTAGGCAAATCTTATACCACCAAAGTACGGAAGGGGTTAGACTCTGATGTGGTGGTTCTGATATAGGATCCTCCAAATATTATATGAGAAATGTTTTGATGCATAACATAAATTGGTAAATGATTTTACAGTATTAAAAATGATTTTGAACTTGATATGGGCATTGTTTATACAGTACCCGCATACGGTTTAAAAGACCTGATTATGATTTTTGAACAGAGAATATTTGAAAATGCAGGTCCTATGTGGATGTACTTCTGAAACGTAATTTTTTTATGATATAAATTTTATTATATGAGTACATCCATATGTTGATATGAGAGGTCTTAAGAGATATTATCTGCTCACTGAGTTGTAAAACTCACTACACATGGTTTATATGTTTTTCAGATAAAGACTCAGAGTTTGGTCCTGCGACTTCTTGATCGACTAGGTATTGTACTTTCTGTGGTGAATCTAAATTGTTTCCGGGCTCTCAATGTTTTATATTTGTAATATATTTATACTCTAGAGTTGCTCTGAACGTCACAGACAGAATCCTTGTTTCTGCTGTAAACCTGATATACATATATATATATATATAGGCTTGTTATGTATAATTATTAGTATTGTAAATTTGTAAACGTGTGATAATACTCGGATATGTGATATTGTGAGACTATTTACAAATGCATAATAATAAATTTTATCGAATATTAGAGGTATTCGCGTTCCTAAAGTAGGGGCGTGACAAAGATTGTCCTTTTTATTGCTTTCCCTCGTGGGTGGCCAATCAAGCAAATAGATGTCAACAATGTCGTCCTGCAGGGTCCTCTCTCTGAAGATGTTTATATGCAGCAGCCTCTAGGATTTATTCATCAGCATTTCCCTCATCATGTTTGCAAGCTCAAGAAGGCCTTATATGGCCTCAAACAGGCTCCACGTGCATGGTACCATACACCATGTAAGTTCTTGCTCTCTCATGGTTTTACTAACTCCAAAATAGATGCTTCACTCTTCATCTACAACAAGGGATCCATGCTGGCCTATTTTCTCATCTATGTGGATGATCTTCTTCTTACGGGCCATGACTCAGCCTTCCTCTAGGACTTCATGCAGTCCCTTGCTAGCACTTTCTCCTTAAAGGATCTCGGCTTTCCCAACTATTTTTTGGGCATTGAAATGGTTCCATCCTCTCAAGGTCTATTTTTGACTCAACATAAATATATTCAGGATTTATTAGCCTAATTTGATATGCTGGGAGCAAAGCCAGTCACCACCCCCATGTCTACGTCTTGTACCTTTTCTCTCACATCTCCTTTTACAGATGCATCTGCTTATCGAAGACTTATTGGTTCCTTGCAATATCTCTCACTTACTTGACCTGATGTGGCCTTCACTGTGAATCGCTTGGCTCAATATATGCATGCCCCCACCAATGATCATTTTCAAGCCCTCAAAAGATTGTTACGGTACCTCAAGTCCACAGTCTCCTTTGGCATTCATCTCACTCGTGACTCCAATTTGTCTCTCATAGCTTATTATGATGCTAACTGGGCAGGAGAAACTGCTGATAGGAAATCTACCAATGCTTACATTGCTTATCTTAGAGGCAACCCCATTTTCTGGTGTTCTAAGAAACAAAAGACGGTTGTCCATTCTTCCACCGAGGCTGAATATCGCACCATTGCATCCACTTCAGCTGAGATTCTTTGGCTTTAGCAACTACTCCACGAGCTTGGCATCACTCTTCCCTCATCACCTCTGATCTACTCAGACAATATAGGGGCCACTTACTTATGTGACAACCCTATTTTTCACTCCAGAATGAAGCATCTCTCCATTGACTATCACTTTGTCTGAGATTTGGTTTCCAATAACTCCTTACGTGTTGCTCATATTCCCTCATCCCACTAGCTTGCAGACCTTCTCACCAAACCATTGTTTGGGCCTTAGTTTCAATCTCTTCGATCCAAGATTGGAGTCGTTGACTCCTCCATCTTGACGGGGTATAATAGGGAATTATCCACCAAATATGATAATATCTCTCAATTGAACTTATCTTTATTCTTATTTTTATTATAGATATACATTGTTGAATATTTAAATTCAAAATTTAAACCTTTGTACGTGTATATATATCCAGATATACTTCATTAATAAGATAAGCATTCATTCTATCATTATTTGCTTTAATCTCTTTAGAAACACCAGTTACGAGAAGCTGCTGATGCTCTAGGTACAAAATTATTTAGATAAAATAGGCTTCATATATATAATATTTAAACTAGCCATGGTCGGGACCTATACAGAAGAGCAAGGGTTGACCCATGAAAAAAATAAAGAAAAAGAGGTTAAATGGATTATTTTTTTTTATAGAAAATTAAAAAGTTAGTTGTTAGAATTTTACAAAAAAAAATTCCATCTAGATTAAATTTGTGAACTATTTTCATTTTCAAAAATTTTCTTCAAATGAAATTGACCAGTTAATTTTTTTTATTATTAACTTTCTTATTGATCATGATCATCATATAAAAAACATCGAATAATTTATCAAACCTCAAATTCAATAAATCTAAATTCTAAACTAAAAACTCAAATCCTAAATACTAAACTCAAAACTTTAAAAAGCACAAACCAAAGCCCCTAACCTAAAAACCATAAATTTCAAATTTTAAAAATTAAAGCCACAAACCCTAAACTTTAAAACCCCAAAATCCAAAACCTTAAACATCAAACCTCAAACTCTAATCTCAAAAACAAAACTTTAAACCCTAAATCTCAAAACCCCAAATCCAAATCTTAAAATTTAAAACACTAAACCCTAAACATTAAATCCAAAAACTCAAACTTCAAAACTCTAAACATTAAAACCCCAAATCCTATATTTCAAAATCATAAAACCAAAACACCAAACCTTAAATAACCAAATACAAAATCTCAAATCCCAAAATCACAAAACTCAAAGCTTTAAAACTTAAAATCCTAAACCCTAAATCTTAAACCTCAAACTCTAAAAACTAAACTAAAACACTAAACCCTAAGTCAAAAAAATTAAACTCTAATGTGCATTTTCTCTTCTTTTTTATTTTATTTTTTAATATACCCATTAAGGTTTAGGATTTTACCGTTTAGTGATTATGGTTGAACGCTTTGAGCTTTGGAGTTTTTGGTTTAGGGTTTGTGATTTTGAGGTTGAGTTTCGAGACTTAGAGTTTAGGGTTTTAAGGATTGGAGTTTAAGAATCTATGTTTTGGGGTTTGTGGTTTTGTAGTTTTTTGTATGATGTTCAGGGTTTAGGGCTTTAGGGTTTAAGATTTGGTATTTTGAAATTTTGGGGTTTGGGTTTAGGGTTTTGATTTTTTTCATTTTGAGTTGTTGGGTTTATAGATTTGAAGTTTAAAGTTTTGGGTTTTAAAGTTTAGGTTTTAGGATTCAAAGGTTTGGGGTTTAGGATTATGAAATTTAGGGTTTGGGGTTTAGAGCTTTAGATTTTGATGTTTGTAGTTCGGGATTTAGGATGTTGGGATTTGGAGTTTGGAGTTTTGAGTTTATGTATTTGGGGTTTTAAGTTTTTGCATTTTGAGATTTTAAAATTTAAGGTTTTGGGTTTGAAGTTCTAAAGCTTTAGTATTTGGGTTTTTGTTTTGAGGATTTAGAACTTTGAGAGTTTGATGTTCGAGGTTTGAAATTTAGAGTGTATTTTGATATTTGAGATTTGAAATTTAAGTTTGGAGCTTTAAGATTAAAAGTTTAGAGTTTAAGGCTTGAGTTTTGGGTTTTGACATGTTGGGATTTTGAAGTTTATGACTTTTAGTGTGGAGTTTTGTTTATAGGGCTTTGAATTTTTTGGTTTAAAATTGTGGTTTAGGGTTTTATGTTTGAGATTTCTAGTTTTTGGGTTTGAGAACTTTGAATTTTTGGAATTTTTATGTTTAGAATTTAGAATTTAAATTTTAAAATTTTATGGTTTAGGAGTTTAGGGTTTACTATTTAAGGTTTTGAATTTTAGAGTTCAGAGTTTTAGGATTTAAGATTTCTAATTTAGAATTTAGAGTATAAGTGATCATTTTTTATAAGTTAAATGGTTTTAGATAAATTTATTTTATTTAAGTGACTAAAATAAAATAAAAATATAAATTAAGAGACAAATAGAACAATTCAACTTTTTTGTAAAAAAAAATGAGGACTGAGCAAGTCAAGATGTTATGCCTCATTTGATTTAACTTGCTAATGGGTTACATAATTATTTTTGTAATGACGATTAAGCGTGAAATGATAAAAGGATAAAATTATTATATATGTGATAAATTATGAAATTAAATTAAATAACAGTATATAATCAAAAATTAAAATTTAGGGTCTAGTAAACTAAAGGATCAATTTGTACATTTACTAAAAAAATCTATTTGTTAAAATTAATAATTTGAGAGGGTACACCATTAATGTAAGAAGTTGTGCTTTTAAAATCGTCTAGAATCAGAGTTAATCTCACTTGACATATAAAAAATAAATTAAGTACAAAACAATGAAAAATATTAGAAACAAATTAATTATGCACAAGTCATAATATATGACTAAAGGAATATAAGAAATAAATTAATAAAAAAATTAAAAACAATGAAGAAATTATTTTGAAACTTTAAAAAATGAACAATATTACAATATTCTCGATGAAAGAAAATATAAAAAATCCTCATAAATTTATTTATTTTTGTGTTAACAAAATCAATTATACAACAATTCATAAATTTTATAGAAATTGTAATAACTAAAATATAATTAGTTTAGAACCCTAAGGACCGCTAGTTGTGGGGTAAGATGTATGGTTATAAGTTCAAACTTTGTAACTACGCCAATCTCTTATAGCCATGTCATACGAAAGTTTTTTTGAGAATGCTCTAGTTTTGACATGAGTGACTTGTTTTAGTTTTTTGTAGATTCACAATTTTTTTAAAGGATTTTCAATATCACTATGATAACTAGAACGTCGGTGGAGCCAATGGGAATCACACAATCAATGAATTGCCTGTTTACCAATGCTTAAGAAGTGTTCCAACAAAAAAAGCGAGAGAAGCTTACGCTCAAAGCACACCATCCTTATAGGGGCTGTTCACCTGTTGTCTAACAGCAAACTTGAGCAATTCAACGTTAAGATAGAGCGATGATTGTGAACGACTGAACTATAGCTGGTACTGAGGTCCTGCCGGGACCATCTAAGGAGGAAGAGGACAACTTGAGGAGAAGTTGCAAGAAGATTAAAGGAAATGAACTGAATGAACGTGAGCAAGTTGAAGTTATGGAAGAAACTGATGTGGTTGCTGTGACTGACGAAGGGGTGTTGAAGTTTCCTTCCCCCAAAGAGAATCCCTCGGATACAGGGGAGGAAGGCCAGACGGGTGTGGAGATAAATGTAAAAGGGAAAGGAATTTTGAATGAAGGGGGAGGCTCTTACAGAGATAAGCTTCTGGGGTTCAATGGGATTGCTAATAATCCCAAGGAAAGAGATGAGTCAGAGGAGGATTGGACGGGGTAGTAACTCAGAATCAGCTAATCAGCAGTAAGTTGGACTCCCCATCGACGTCCTGTAGGGGGAGCCCAGCGGGGCCAAAGCCCAAAGGCTTTAGGGAAACAAAAATCCTGGGACCAAGGAACAGTAAGGGCAAAGGGGCCTTTAAGGCCAAGACTGCATTACTGGACATCTTAATACCAACCTATTAGGCCAGGAAATCCCTCCAAAAGGAGGAACTAATGACCCGAGTAGGCTATCAAGACGAAAATAGAGGCCTGCCCAATAGAGACAGAAAGGAAGGGATGTTGGAGAAAGGGCCAACCCAGGGAAGGAGTGAGGGGGACGGGCCACCTAGGCCTGAACCCCCAAACCCCAACCTCATGGAAGTTCAAGTTGTACAGAGGTTGCAAATGGCTCAGGGAGAAGACCCAATGCAGTTGGAGGATAAGGAGCCAACGGGAGGGGACAACAAGGTACTGTAGGGGACTATCCCTGTGTTGATAGCCTTTTTTGTCGTGTTTTTTAAATGAATATTCTCTCATGGAATTGCAAAGGGGCAGGGACGAGCTATTTCTCCTCCCTGATAAAAGACTTGATCAGATCAAATGATGTAGGGATTATAGCTTTATTTGAGACCAAAATAAGTGGAACCAAAGCTGCAAGGGTAATAAAAAGAACTGGATGGGAAGGGAATTGCATTGTGTAAGTGGAAGGTTTTGCTAGAGGGATTTGGATTTTGTGGGATCCTAAGAAGGTCAAAGTGAAGGTGTTGAAAGAAGACAGGCAGTTTGTGCATATGGAGGCTATTTTTTGGAACGAGCCCTGCCCTAATTTGATCACTTTTGTCTATGGAAGCCCCCAACCTCACAGAAGAAGAGGTCTCTGGGAAAGTCTGAGGAACTTAAACATCCCTAATAATAGAGCTTGGCTCCTATTGGGGGATTTCAATGCTTATAAATTCACTCAGGAGAAGGAGGGTAGTAGTTATCACAATTGGAATTCCATCAAGGAGTTCTACAACTTTTTCTCGGAGAAAAACCTTATTGACATGGAAATTAAGAGCCCTAGATATACATGGGAGAAAGGGAAGGTGAAAGAGAGGATTGAATAGGCCCTAGGAAACTTCCATTGGCATGCTACATACCAAGATTCCGTAGTTTTCCACTTACCAGCCTTGAAGTCAGACCACAGGGCCCTGCTGGTTATTAGAAAAATTAAGGCCAGAAAGAGCCAGGGAAGGAAACCTTTCAAGTTTCATTCGGCTTGGTTGCTGGATGAATCTTTCCCAGACCTGGTTAAGAATGCGTGGGGGGAAGGCAGCAGCTGGAAAGAGGCTGCAGATGAATTCAAAAGAAGTGCAGGCAGCTGGAATCAAAAAATATTTGGTAATGTGTTTGAACAAAAGCAAGTGATTTTGAGAAGACTAAATGGGATAGACAGAGCACTGAGTTCTAAAAGGAACTATTTCCTATACAATCTTAGAGAAGAGCTGTGGAAGGAATATGAAGCGATCCTTATCAAGGAAGAAGCCATTTGGCAACAGAAATCTAGGTGTAATTGGCTGAAGCTGGGGGACAGAAATACAAAATTTTTTCATACATCCACCATGATTAGGAGGAAAAGAAACAGAATTCAAGCCATGAAGAATGAAGAGGGAGAATGGGTCTACGAAGAAGCAAGGCTAAAAGAGATGACTTCTAAATTTTATCAAAAGCTGTTCACACAAGATGATAGAGCCTTAGTGGATCTGCCTTTGAAAGGCTGTTTTCCCAGACTAAAAGAGGAGGAACTAGACACTCTTCAGACCCCTTTTACAGAGGAGGAAATAAATAGGGCTATTTTTAGTATGGGTGCCTTGAAAGCACCCGGACCGGATGGCCTCAATGCTATGTTCTTCCAAAGCCAATGGGAAAAAGTGGGTGCATCCGTGTGTGAGCTTATTAAAGACATCTACAAGGATCCTAATCTGGTGGCAGACATTAACAAGTCTCTACTAGTCCTGATCCCTAAAGTGGACACCCTGGAATTACTTAAGGAATTTATGCCCATTGTTTTGTGCAATGTTATCTTCAAAATCCTAACAAAGATCATTGCTAACAGGCTGAAACCCCTAATGAGTAGATGGATTGGGCCTAGCCAAAGCAGCTTTATCCCAAAAAGGAGTATCAACGATAATGTGATCATTACACAAGAGGTAATCCACTCCATGAGGAGGAAGAAAGGGAGGAAGGGTTTGATGGCAGTCAAGATAGATTTGGAGAAGGCTTATGACAGGGTAAGGTGGGAGTTTCTGGAGGATACCCTTAGAGAGTTAGTCTTGGGGAACCATCTCATTAATCTTATTATGAGGTGTACTAAATTAGGAGCTATTAGAATCCTGTGGAATGAGGAGGAAACAGAGGAATTCAAGATGTCCAGGGGTATCAGGGAAGGAGACCCCCTATCCCCCTATCTTTTTGTCCTGTGTATGGAAAGACTGGCCAACTGCATTGAGTGGGCAGTAGAAAACAAGAGATGAAAACCTATAAGATTGGGAAATAAAGGTCCTAATGTTTCCCACTTATTTTTTGCGGATGACCTAACCCTATTCACGAAGGCTGACCTAAGCCAATGCAGCATCATTAAAGAGTGTCTAAACATATTCTGCGAGAGTTCAGGTCAACTGGTTAGCATGGACAAGTCTAAATATTTTCTGTCTAGAAACATAAATCACACCAGGGCAGAGCAGTATAGCAGAGAGTTGGGGATTTCACTTACCAGTGACTTGGGAAAACACCTGGGAATGCCGATCATCCATAAGAGGGTTGAAAAGAGAACCTACAGACATGTGATAGACAGAGTAAGAATGAGATTAAGCAATTGGAAATCAATTACACTCAACCTTGCAAGGAGGGTTACACTTACCTCAAGTGTCCTGAGTTGTCTCCCATTCTACTCTATGCAAACGACCCTACTTCCGGTGGGTGTGTGTGATGAAGTGGAGAAACTTAGCAGAGGATTCATTTTGGGGAACTCTTCAGGATCTAAGAAGTTACACTTGGTTGGTTGGGATAAAGTGTGTACGCCTAAGAAAGAGGGAGGGCTGGGGTTAAGAAATTTAAGAGTCATGAACGAAGCTTTCCTTATGAAGGTGGCGTGGGGGCTAATTAGGAACCCAGATAACTGGTGGGTGGATATCATGAAAGCCAAATACAAATGCAAGGAAGATCGAATTTCAGACTTGAAGGGATGTCCTAAAGATTGCTCAAATCTTTGGAGAGGAATCCAGAGGGTGTGGAAATATGTGAAGGAAGGGGTGCAATGGAGTGTAGGTAATGGACGGGAGATCAAGTTCTGGCTGGATGATTGGATCCTAGGGGGAGAAATCCTAGTAAAAGAGAATGATTGTAACATTCCAGAGGAGGTGTTGAGGTGCAAAGTGGCAAAAATGGTCACGGAAGAGGGAGAATGGGATTGGGGTAGGATCATCCCATATACCCATACGGATGTAAGACTGATCCTCGAGGCTTGCCCCACACCCAGACAGGAGGATAGGGAGGATACTATCAGATGGAAGTTCAGAAGTGATGGGGAATTTTCAGTCAAATCAACTTATGAAGCCAGGAACAGTTGGCATCAACAATAGAGACAGAGTGTTTGGGACAACATATGGAAATGGTCGGGAGCTCAAAAGATTAGAACCATCCTATGGCAGGTTGGAAGGGAAAGCCTAATGACAAATGGATTGAGATTCGCACGGCACATTGACAAGGATGGAATCTGTAAAATTTGTGGCAAGGACCAAGAAAGCACAATCCACTGTATTAGGGATTGTGAACACGCGAAGAACCTATGGCTAAGACTGGTGGAACTGAGTAAATGGGATGAATTCTTCAGAAGTAATGCACAAGATTGGCTTGACCAAAATCTCTTAAGAAATTGGGGTAGAAGAGAGAACAATTTTCGGGATTGGAAAACCGTATTTGGGATAACAGTGTGGAGCATATGGACTCGTAGATGCAATCGAGTCTTTCAACCAGGGATTGCAAATACTGGAGACTTGCTCTACACATGCCTTGTCAGAGCGAGGGAATGTAAGGAATGGATGCGAACGAACTCAAGAATACAGGGAGGAACTACTTTGAACAGAGGAATGGGGTGGTCTCCCCCGATCGGGCCTTGGCTGAAATTCAACATTGATGGTTCTGTGAACAAGGAAAATCGAGCATCCTATGGGGGGATCCTCAGGAATGATTCGGGAGAATGGATTCAGGGGTTCAGAAGGAGCTTGGGGATCTGTGGAACTAAAAAGGCAGAGCTCTAAGGAATACTTACATCGCTAGAAATTAGAAGGAAGATAAGGATAAAGAAGCTGATGATTGAGACGGATTCATGAAATGCGGTGGAAATCTGCAAGAATGGGTGCGAAAAATCTCACCCGAGTTTCGGCTTGGTGATCCGAATCAAGGAACTCATGAGAGGAGATTGGGAGGTGAATTTGGCACATGTTGCAAGGAAAGCAAATAAAGCTGCAGACTGGTTGGCTCGAGGTGCTTAAGGGAGGCCTTTGGGAGTGGAAATCGTGGAGAAGCCTCCAGAAAGTTTGACTACCCAGCTGAGGAAAGATAGGACGGGTTGAGGGCTTTCCGTGGATGTAATTAGTCTATTAGACTCGTTTATTGTACCAAAAAAAAAAAAGAAGAAGTGTTCCGACACAAATCAACTCAAGCATGAAGCTAAATGGACTGGTCACGAAGGATGTCTCTGGAATGAACTGCTGCACTGCACTACAAAATTGGCGATACCGTCCTTTCGTACGATGGGCCACCATCTCAACGCCATTTTGGTCAGTTTGGAAGATGACAGTTCGCTTTCAAATAGATTTAAAACACCACCCTCTTGATTGCTTTCTCTGGTTTCAATTTTACCATTTATTATATTTTTTAAAATTGATTTTACAAGAACGTGAGCTTTTAATTTCTAACTGTGACGAAAATTTTATTTTCAGTGGATAAAAAAATTATAAAACCAAATGAATTACTACGTGAACTAATAGAAACATTGCCTTAAATTCAGTTATGCATGACATTCTATTTTGGCATACATATTTAATTTTTTTTATATAATCCTCTAAATCAAATAATTTTTTTAAAAAAATAATCATATTAACTCACTAACAAATATTTTACCAATTTACTTCACTCATTAAACACAAGAACTTATACAAACTACACATGAAATCAGTAGATAAACAAATTAGGTAAATGTCTGCTAAGATGAAAACTTTTTTAAAGGCAATACGTTTTTCTGTTTGTTAATTATTTACTAATTTTGCTTCATTAGATCGGTAAAGACAAATTACCTATATACTTGAAGCAAAATAAGATTTTTTTGCAATGTCATACATTTAAATACCTTATTTCAAGTGTAACAAAAATTCTTTTGAAGAAGATAATTGATATTGAAGTCATTTTTCTGTATATTTAATTTATAGATTGAGAAAGACGGGAACTCCAGGAGTACGAGGGTAAAAGATGTCATATCACCGAAGCATTAATTGTACGGAGAAGCCAACACACACGACCACAGATATATGACATAAAAGGAACTCTCTCTTCGGGAGGTTTTTTTCTTTTCTTTTTTTTTTAATCATCTCACAGTCCACAAAAAAAAAAACAGAAAAAGAAAAAAGACCGACACTCATTTTACTACAAACTAAAAATTGTGGTCAATCACTGTATCTTTCTTTCCCTTATAAGGCATAAGTCACCCCCACTTTCTTTTCTTGCTTTAAAAGGTTTATCTCCTTTTTGGGAAAGGTTCCATTTCTAGTTTCTTCTCTCTTCAAACTACTTAGCTGCTTTCTTTCCTTCTTGGGTTGATTTCAGATTATTGGTTAAGACCCTATAATTAAACCTCTTTTCTCTTCTTCTTTTTCCCTAAAATTTTCTCTACTCCACCCCTCCTCTCTTCTTTCTTCTTGTTGCTTAATACTTTGTGTCTACAGTAAGATTCATCGGCCTATTCTGATTTAAATCCATCTTAGTTTGTTCTCTGTCAAGGTTTCTCCTTAATTTTTCTTTTCTTTGATCCATAAACAATTTTCTGTAATAGTGAATTGGATCTGATGATTTTGATTTGTCTTTTGGGAGAGGATAAGGCAGCATTATTTGCTTCATCTGAAACTATGATTTCTTTTTCTGGGGTTTATCACTAATTTTTGGTTAATTATTGTGTAGGGAAATGGCGAGACAGAAGATAGAAATGAAGAAGATCGATAACATAACGGCGAGGCAGGTGGCATTTTCTAAGAGAAGAAAAGGGCTTTTCAAGAAGGCCAAGGAGCTTTCAATTCTCTGTGATGCTGAGATAGCTCTCATAGTCTTTTCTGCTGCTGGCAGACACTTTGAATATTGTAGCTCAAGGTCTCACTCTTTCTCTCTCTCTCTCTCTCGTGTTTTGCTATATATATACATACATACATACATGTATGTATGTATCTATATGTTTGTGAGTGTGTGTGTGTGTAAATGTATATCTTACTTTTTGCATCATAGTCTTTTCTTGTAGTTTCTTATTTATTATTAAAAGTAACTGCTAACCAATCAGGTCTTGTCACTGTTCTTATCCGATGCCTAACATTCCTGTATATATCTTGTCAGTATTTAAATAAATGTTTAGCAACTTTTCATTTTGTAGTAGAGTAAATGTTTTAACTAGCATAAGATTAAAATGCATAAAGTTTTCAAAAGATTCATGAGACTAATTAAGTCAAATTGGATAAATAACTAATTAGTGAATAAAAATAACAGAAATTTATTTCTGGATGTTCATTTAGAGACTGTAGTAACCCAAAAGAGTGGCACTTGTGTACAAAAGGAAGAGATTGTTGATTTTTTTGTTTTGGTGAATGTAAATATATATTGGACAACTCACAAAGCATCCTCTCTCTCTTTCTCTGTGTGTCCTAGAGACAGTAGGGTTTGTGAAGCAAAATACTTCCCCGTTTCCAATTATTTATATAGGATAGTGTGGTTGAATATATTATAGGAATCGAACTAAAACCTCACCTATATTAACTCTGTTTTTATTGGTTATTTGTTTTTGAATTTATCATCATTTTAAGATCTAGTTAATGTCAAAAAAGGTTGCTAATTGATGTGCCAAATTAGAAGTTTTAAGGTTACTAGCTAGCTCTATATCATCCAGGTAACAACCTCAGAAAGCTCAAACCTATTGTTATAAAATATTGTTCATGAAATTTAAAACATTTTGGGGCAGAGCATTTTGTATAGAACTTTGGTTAGTTTCCATTTCTATAGAAGAATTATGATTAGATACAGCTGCACTGTAAGGGCTTGCATTTAACCTTTAGTGACTTTAATTTATATGATTGATGTATCTTTTACTTATTTTTTTTATCTCATAAAGTTCTGTGAAAATTCCTATCACTGTGAACATTTTAAAGAGAACATATGAGACAATAAGAGTTAGAAATATTTGACGAATTTATAATCAAAAGCATAATTTAAGAGAATTGGGCTCCTCTAAAGTTTATCGTGCATTTTATGGAATAAAGGATTAGTGGGTAACTAATATGAGAAAATTAATGGTTTAGATATAGATGAAGTAGGAGCAACCTGATAATGGCCTATGAAAGTATGAAAATCAGTTTCTTTGATTTTTTTCATCAGCTGTTAACCGCTTGCACTTTACCCTCTAAAGTGCACAGGATTAAGACGATAGGTAGGCATATACAATACTGTTGTCATTCTATATTGGAACTTAGTACTAACGATATTATAATGGTAGTTAAGTTTCATTAGCATTTTGTGCAAATTTTGCTGGAAAACAGAATAGAAATAAAAGAATTTAATTTGAATCTCCCATTGTTTTGCTTTCTCCAGCATGAAGCGGGTAATTGAAAGGCATGATATGCACTCAGACATTGACAGATTAAACCATCCCTCTATTGAATTGCCGGTAACTTTTTTTTAGGGCATTCAAATGAAAGTACACGAATTCATTGTGGTTGAAGAACTGAACCACAATGAGGAAGCAAGTTCTTTATACAATAAATGAATAAAGTCCATGCTTTTATAGCTTTCCCTATATTCACCTTATTAGCAAATATTGAACCAGCAGTTTAGATAGTCTTCCAAAAACTATCTTTGCTTCAAAATCTTCCTCACAATCACCTTATTAGCATTTATTTAATGAATTTTCTTGTCTAACCAAGAGTTTATATGGCTTAACTGTAGATGTGGTTTAAGTACGTTTTCTATTTAATTAGTGAAGCAAAATTGTTAAATTTTATGAATACACTTTTGAAGAGGGGATATTTTTTGAAGGATTGAATTGAAAAAGTGAAACCTTAAAGGATCAAATTGAGAAAAGATGTATATTTTAAGAATTAAAATAGCGATTCACTCTAATTTTCAAATGAAAGAAGTTTCAATTCTTTCTCATAGAAATAGAGAAAATATAGAGTGAGAATTATATATATATCATTGACTTTGCCTAACTGGAAATTCTGAAGAAAAGAGTAGAATATCTTGGAAATTTATGAATATACAGATTGAGAGTGACACCTACAACATGCTGCGTAAGGAAGAAGCTAATAAAACTTATGAACTGAGGTATTTATCTATATACTGTGCAGCTGGTACTTTGTGTCTTCTCTATGAATGAAACTACAATTTTTTTATAACTGAGGCGTAGCATCATGCATGAACCTTTGACAGGCAATTAAGGGGGGAAGAGCTGCAAGGATTGAGTACAAAAGAATTACAGAAGTTAGAGGAACTTCTAGAAACAGGACTGAGCCGTGTTACCAAAGCAAAGGTTCGCACTTTTCCCCCTTCTATGCTGCATGCTTCTTTATATTTCGATATATTAAGGGATTGAATCCTAAGAAAGTGTTTGATTCACGGAGCTAAGATTATTGGGAATAAGCACATTCCTATGAATGTGATTCTTGGAATCACATTTCCAGAAATATAATATTCTCTTATTTGATTTATCACAAATATTGGTAAGAATATTTTATTAGATTCTTAGGAATCTAACATTCTCATGTTTGGTTCACATATTTGACAATTTTTCAAAATTGCCTCTATTAGCTTTTAACATATAAAAAACTAAAAAAGATAAAATACATGTTAGAGTTTAAGATTTTAGGGTTTAGGGTTTAAAATTTAAGATTTAGTGTTCTAGGGTTTGGGGTTTGGATTTTGAAGTTTTGGGATTTGGAGTTTGGGTTTGGAATTTAGAGTTTGGGGTTAAATGTTTAAGCTTTTGGTTAAGAAGGTAAGAGGGTAAAAATGTCTTTGAACTTTATAAAAATTATTTACACCCCATTGGAATAAGACATTCCCACCTTCTTCCATCAGAATAAAGCATGGTAATATACGGCAACATATTCTCATTTTTTTTTTTGGAATGTTATATTTTCAGCAATGTTTTTCTAAAATTGAACCAAATATGGGAATATCATTCCCGAGAATCTTATTTCCAAGTCAAACCAAATGTACTTTAAAGGTATATTTGGTTATTGGGAGGAAAAAGGATAAGAAGGAATCCAAGGAAAATGAAAGGGAAGAGAAGGGAGAGCTAGGAAGGGTTAAATGATAATTTTTCTTCCCTTTATTTGAATGTTTAAAATATGATTAATTATAATATTTCAGTTTATTAATATGTACTTTTAAGAAATATTGAATAATATAATCCTTAAATTGGAGTTAACTTAAAATTATAAAGAAATGAGGAGTTTAGAAGGTTAGTTGAAATTCCTTCATTCTTTTCTGCTCCTTGTAACAAACTCCTATACAAGAGTATCCCTTCTCTTCCCCTTCACTATCCCTTAGACCGAGGAGAGTGGAGGACAAGGGAAAGAGAAGAGGATGTTCAATTTAGACCTTCCCATTGCTTGGAAATTTATTATAAAGAAAGGAGGAGAATGAAAGATTATTCACTAACATTTTAAATCCTCTACTCTTCATATGTGTAAGTTTCTCCAATTTAGAGGATTTTTCATGAGAAATCAATCTTTAAGATGTTAGTCATTATTTTTAAAATTGCAATGTCAAGTAACCAAACTATTGTAACAAATCATTTTAATAAAAAATTAATTTTTAAGAATATATTATAAGTGATTATTTTTTATTATCTTATATTTAAAGAAAGGAAAGAAAAATTATTATTTAATAATTTCTTCCCTTTCTTTGTCCCCCTTTCTTTTTCAATTCCTTCTCTTCTCTTTCTCTTCCAACGATGGAGCATATCTAAGGTCCAAGATTTATACGTTTGATTATTGTTTTGTAGAATCATCTTGCTGCCATAGAGTAATTGATGCGATCTGCATTAAACAGATGGTAGTTTTATGTGTTTTTCAGGAAGCAATGATCGCAAAAGAGATCAGTACGCTCAAGAGAAAGGTCTAACACATGCTAAACTTAACTGTTATAGTCTTGTATGTTTTCTTTGTTATCACTTGATGAAGATTGAGAAGAAACATTATCAGAAATATATATAGGGTTGAATAGTGAAATTTTTTTTCTTTGGTGACATATGAAGAATTATTAAACTCACTTTGTTTTTCCTTGATTAACTTACTTGACTAGTTTTCAACCATCAGGTGCAATGCGTGTATACACACACACACACACACATAGGCATACGAATTTTATTCCTCTCTAGTGTACTAAAGTACAAGTGGTGAACCCTTAATGAGAAAATTTATGGTTCAAATTTTAATAAAATAGGTATATCCTAATTATTTCCATCTGTGGTTATCTGCATGCACTTTATTCTCTATAGTGCAAGGTGTACTTTGGAGGAGTCGGATCCAGCACAGGGCGTCCCTTAGAATTTAGTTATATGAATCACACTAATTATTTCACAATTCATGAATCATAATAAACTAAATACATGAGGATTGAACATATAATTGACCAAATTTGGCTGCTTTCTCCGCTCCTCCCCTAGTGATTATATTCAGTGAAAATATGATGTGAAAAAGTATCTACAAATTACTGAAATTTCTTCATATACTGCCTTAAAAAACTATGAATTGAAGATTTTAGGTGCACATTTGGTTTATAGGTCTCATGGCCAAATTTTGTCTTAGGTTGTTTGGCAAAGTAGGCTGGGTCTTGGAATAAATAATTTGAAGTTTCCTCAATGTCTAAGATCAGCCTATATATGATAGATCTTGCATTTGGAATTGATTATAATAAATTTATGAAGTATTAAGAAAGACTCTAACTAGATGCTGAATGAAGGTTGTGACAAAAAGAAAGAAAGAGCGAACAAATAATTTTTCTCTTTAAGAAAATGCACTTCCTCCGCGCTCTAACAGTGGGATTTAGAAAATTGAAACTTATTGCCATTTTGAATTATGTTAGGGAACACAACACCAAATCGAGTAGTTCATAGTAATACTAAGTCGTAGAGCTAAATTAGGCCATAAAACGATAAGGTAATTAAGGGGTGAGGTTAGGGTAGGGATTTTAGGTTTGACCTGCATGTCACTGAAAAAATCTCTTTAATTAGTTTTGTTAATCTGATCAATAAAATAGGAAAGGTTTAGAGGATTATTATAATTTTGGTGGTAACAATCCCTAATCCTTATCTATTCTATCAGAAATAATATTTTATTACCATGATGATCTCTTGCTGCTCTTACGTAAAATGCTACTTTTTACTGTCCACGTAGGAAATCCAGCTGATGGAAGAGAACCAGCGATTGAAGCAGGTGATGGATATTAATGTTTTTGCATATTAATTCAATGTTTCTGTTGTTTCAGACGGTGGGAAGAATATCTCAAAAGATGGAAACTGTGTTTATAGGTCAAGAGCCTTTCACATGAACGACGTCTTTCATCTGAGTCAGCCACCGTTGGCAGCACATCTGATCCACCTCATGACTATGATAGTTCAGACACCGCTCTCAAATTGGGGTTAGTTTAATTAGACGTATATTTATTTAATTTTCTTATAGAAAAATATTTGGGTAAAGTTTCTTTAGTATTTGCTATGATCAGGTTCCCCAACAGTGTTATGGCATGGGACATCTTTTTATAACTTAGATCACATTTAGTTTCTTTAAACAATACACATCGAGTGTAAGTGCTTGCTTGGATGTACTTGTAATATCTTCATCTTTTGAAATTTCTTTTTTTAAAATTGAGTTTTGGAAAAACAGCCGTAACAAAAAGCAAAAAGTGTTTGGTCAAATTAGTTCATAAGCATTTTTATCAATGTCATTAGTATTTGGTCAATCTTATAAAAAAAATTGTTTTTATTGTCAAATTACTAAAATAGATATGTTTTGAGATAAATTTGTATTCCATATTACTTGAATAGAAAAATAATTTTAATTATTAATATAAATTAATTAATTATTTTTAAACTTTTATATAAATAAAATAAAGTCACTAAAGACACACGCCCGTGTGCGATATATATAGAACTTCTTTACTCAAAATAAATTTATAAAATTATATTAAAATATATAATCAAAATATATATTGTAAAAAATTTATAATAAAATATTTTAACTTTAAAAAGTCTTAATTAGTAAAATTTTATGCATTTAGTTTTGTAAAGCTGTGTAGTTTTGTAATTTTTAATTTGAGGGGAGGGTATTTTTATTCTAATAAAATTAATTTTCAATTTTTGCTTCAAAGGGGAAGATCTAAATTTGTACTTGTCCATTTCAGCATAAAAATAGATTGTCAAACAAGATGAAAATTTAATAGTAACGTTTTAAGAAAAATAAACTTTTTTTTAATATAATAGAAGTTAGGCCAAACAGGCTGTTCTATTAAAAAAAATCTAATTACAAATACCTTAAAACTATAACTAAGTTTTTCCATTTTTAGTAAATATGAAAATTCAAGAATTTGTTGTTCAATTCTCATGATATAGCTATATAAATAGTGATAGCAGTGGTGTTATATTGGATGGTTTGGTTTTAGAAACAAAAAGTGTTGCATATATAACAGGTAGATTTAGCGTTCAAAGAGACAGATTAATTTGGGTCTTATGTTAGTCAATGAATAAATCTTTATAAGTGTTCCAATATCTCAATAATTCACATCAAATGTATTAATTAACAATTTCAAATTCAAATCTTGTTGGAACAGGGTGAGAGATGATGTTTCGTGAATAGGGGGATGGAAGAATTATTATAGTAACTTAAGTATTAGTGATTATGAAAAAAATTTTAAGAAACATTTTAAGACTATACTAATTTTCATTCTAGATTCTTATTTTATATTCTTGCTTCTTTTAAAATTTACTTTTGTTAGTACGGTGACAGCTGAAAATTAAGTGCAAATTTGAAGTGAAAATATAATTTTATATGGCTTCTGTATTTTTTTTTAAATGAATTCGTATTTAAATTTGACATTTATATAAAATATGATATGATAGTTTAAATTGTAAACAGTAATTGTCTGCTGTGTTGATTAAATTAAAATAAAAGCAATTATTAGTTGTGATCAGAAACACAAAGATAAGATGGACTTAACTTTCCTCACCCCCACCCATTGATCATCTCCCCCCCCCCCCCCGCCCAATTATCATAGTTATAGTAGCATTGTCATTTGTGCCTTAGGTTCTTTACTTAAATTTTGATAAAAATAGATCTCATTTGTTTGGTTGGTCAGCTTACTAAAAATTGATCGAACTAAATCTAACTGGAAACACCTCTAATTTGCAGTTGGCTTTGACAAGTTGCGGGTTGCATCTAATTAGATCTAGAGAAGTTATTCAACTAGAAAATAAGAGAATGCTTGCAAGGTCGAAAGCATGGTGGTTGAAAGCCAGCAATTGTTGCCCAAGAATTCAAGATCAATTGACATGGGAAAATATTCTGGCATGTTCAACAAACCAACTTCAAATTCTATAGAATTACGCGCTCTACAGTATTAAACTATCGTGTGTTCCGTTTTGGTTTCTCTGGATATTTTCTTGTGTTATTAGTATTATTAAACTAATCTTTCTTGAATCTGTTGCCATAGAAAGGTTTTCTCAAGAAGTGTCTATTTTAAATATTGAATTTGTGTCTGCACTTTAAACTTTAACTGCGTGATTTGCTTAGCACTATATATCCAATCCTTGTTGGCGAATGATCAACCATGGTTAACGGTGTTCTTTTCTATATGTTTCCAACTTTGGATGGCGAGAAACCTTGAAATTGTAAAAAGTTTAACTCATACCTTTTGTTGATTCAAGACTAACGATGATAGGGTTGCCAAAGAATTTATAGAGCGACCTGGGCATAATACGGCCCTTGAAAAAAAATGAGTAACAAAACGTTCTATTGTAAAATGGGTATAACTTTCAGCACAGGTGGAATTAGGAGGTTATTACTTGTCGTCTCGAAACTTGTTTAGAGCTCTATAATATTTCAATTGAGTTTTACTCCATTGAAGCTATTTCAAGCCCTAAAAATATTTAAAAATGTGAGTTTTGGGTTATTTTTAAAAAATTTCTCTTAATTTTAGGGATTTTTTTATATTTTTTGAACTTAATTAGGATTAAGATTTTATTCATTTGAGTTTAGGGAACGATATGTCATTCTAAATTAAAAATAATAGAATTATATATATATATATATATATATATATATATATATATATATTGTCAATTTTACGCTTTTTCGTTATGTTAAAGATAAAACTGAAGTTAAAAAGAAAAAAAATAAGGGCATTTAACTATGGTGATATCCTTGAAATGTTTTTGGTAATTTTTTTTGGGTTTATATATTATCAAAGTATATACGAAGGCAAAGGTCGACTATTTATATGAATAGGGTGAGTATAATCCGTCTTATCTATTGAAACTCGTTCGAACTTGATCAAAAATAATTATTTTAGATGGATTAAATTGGATCAACAGATTTAATTAGGTGAGATTATTTTTAAAAAAATTAAATTTATCGGTTCGGATTGAATTTAAGATATTTGAATATGATATAATCTGACCAAACCAATAAAATATATAAAATTAAAATTAAATTAAAGCAACACATTAAAATTGAGTTGTTTGTCAATTTAATATAAAGACAAAAGCTATTGTCCCTTAGACCCTCATTCTCTCCTAGTCGTCCTAGTCGTCTTGCAGCCTCTCTACTCTCTTGCCATATCCCTCCCAACATGTATAATACTTCCAACAACAACGATTAATTTTTTTTTTCATTAAGTAGAGTCAGCTACATGAAGTAAACTGGCGTCAAAATGACCTATTATAAATGAGACCAATAGAAAGATTATTAATTGATACATTTTTTTTTATGGTTTCACTTATTTTTTTTTTTTATCTCTCTTTACCTCTAACTATCAGATTATTCTCTATCTGTTCTACTCTTCTTATTAGGGCTTCTACAAGTCTCCTTTATATATAACCAAATCACCTTAAGCGAAATTCCACTATTTTTTTTCCACAATAGTTGCTACTCCAACTTTCTCTTTATGTTGTCTTTTAACCATCCAAGATTCAGTACCATACAACATTGCAAGTCTTATAACTGTACGAAATAATTTTTTTTTAACTTTGATCAACACTTTTCTATCACAAATGACACTCAAGGTTTTTTTCCATTACATCTACCCCGTTTGAATCCTATAGTTTACGTCCTTCTTTACTTCTCCATCATATTATATAATGGATTTAAGATATTTAAAACTTGTAACTTGTTTTATAAGATGATCTCCAAACTTTACCTCTAAATTTGAATTTGTTTACCTTCTACTCAAATTATATTTAATATATTTTGTTTTATTTTTACTTATACGAAAATCATGTGTTTCCAAAGTTTGTCTTCATAACTTTAACTTCATATTTATTTCCTCTTTAAATTCATTGGTTATAACCATATCATCTGCAAAAATAATACATCGGGGACCTAAATCTGAGATATATTTAGTAACTAATCCAAAATAAAGTTAAAAATATATGGATTCGGAGATAAACTTTGATATAGTCCTATAGTTATGGGAAAATCTTCTTTGTCCCCACTTTATATTCTCACACAAGTCATGATATTATCGTACATATATTTGATTACTCGAATATAAGCAATATGTACTATTTTTTTCTTTAAAACCTTCTATAAAATCTCTCTCAGCACTATATCATATGTCTTTTTC
This sequence comes from Gleditsia sinensis, assembly GCA_037074535.1. Taxonomy (NCBI): domain Eukaryota; kingdom Viridiplantae; phylum Streptophyta; class Magnoliopsida; order Fabales; family Fabaceae; genus Gleditsia; species Gleditsia sinensis. The sequence goes on from CM073465.1 coordinate 71,857,377, forward strand.
AAATAGATGAAAATCATATGTAAATCTTTTTATTCCTTTAATATATTTTCATCAATCTTCATAACAAGTAAATTGCTTCTATGATTGACCTTTCTAACATAAAACTAAATTAATTTTCTATAACTCAATTCTCTTATCTTAATATCACTCAATGACATTCTCTCATAACTTTATAATATAACTAATGAGTTTAACCCCTCAATAGTTGGCACAGTTCTGTATATCCCCCTTATTTTTATATATAGAGATTAAATTATTATTTTTTCATTGACTTGACATTTTCTTAAATCTCATTATTTCATTAAATAAATTAATGAGCAAACTTATACATTTCCTACTTAGACCTTTCCACATCTTAATAGGTATATTATCAGGTCTTATTGTTTTGTCATTATCCATCCTCTTCAAAATTTTCTCTACTTCAAACTTCTGAATTTTACGATAAAAATGTATAATTTTGATTCTCTTTTACAATGTTTAATCTATTAGAGTGACAAGAAAACTTATTTTCTTCATTAAAAAGTATTTGAAAGTAATTCTTCCATCGTACTTGAATATCTTTCTCCTTACCAAGATATTACTATCTTTATTTTTAATATATTTCACTTGATCTATGCCTCTTTTCTTTCTTTCTCTACCTTTTGCAAGCCTGAAAATTTTTCTTTCACTATGTTTAGTTCCTAAGAATTGGTATAATATTTCAAAAACTCTAGTTCTCGCTTCATTTACAACATTCTTAGTAACTTTATATATTTTTCTAATTTTTATTATTTTTATATAAGTGCTACGCTTTATAACACTTTCTTTTAATTTTAATCCTATCTTGTACCTCTACATCCCACCACTAAGATTTTTTACCCTTAATTCCAACACGTCTTGATTCCTTAAATGTCTTTTTTGTTATTTTCTTAATCTCTCGGCCACCTCGTCTCACATATCATTAGCACTTTCTTGTACTTTGCAAAACCCCTCTACCTACACCCTTTTTTGGAAGCTCATTTATTGTTCGGTCTTCAAATGCTGCCACCTAATTCTCGATACTCTTTTCTGACTCTTTTTTTCTACTCCTCTTAACTTGTATGTTCATAACTAAAACTATGTGCTAGGTAGCCAAGCTCTCTCCAGTTATGAGTTTGTAATCTATGCAATATTTTCCATTTGATTTTCATATTAAGAAGAAATTTATTTGAAAGGTTGCTTCTCCGCTTTTGTGCGTGATAAAATGTTTTACCCGCTTCCTAAAACAAATGTTAACTATAGTAAAATTAAAAGTTAAAAAAAAATCTAAAATAATTTTACCCTCTTCATTTGCTTCTCCTAACCCGTATCCTCAATGTATGTCCTCATTTCTTTTGGAACACTCCCTACATGCCCAGTTAAATTCTTTTCTAGGAAATTTTTTTCTCCCAAAGATATTTCTTAAACCAAACACTCTAGATCCTCCCAAAAATTTATTTTGTGATACTCCTCTAATCCTACTTGTAGTATATATACATTAATCACGTTAAAAATGTCATACTCTATTACAAACTTTAGAGTTATGATCTATCTCCTAATATTTTAACATCTACCACGTTGTCCCTCCGTTCCTTATCAACTATTATGTCTATCCCATTACTAGTTCTTATCTTACTAGTGTACACACGTTTAAAACTTGAAGTATTTCATACCTTTGTTTTTTCTCCTACCCACTTAATTTTTTGTAGACACATAATATTGATATTTCTTCTAATCATGGTATCAACTATTTTTATTGATTTACCCATAAGCGTAAATACATTGAAGTTCCAAAACGAATCCTACACTCATGAACTAACTTCTTTACCAACACCTATTCATGTAAATGTGAAAACCCTTGCATATTTTTCACTGCACCTAAGCGTCGATGTAGTGGCTCTTGCTCTTTTAATATTGTACTCGAGTTATACAGCACGCTGCTTCTGAGCAACGATCTACCCATAACACTATTGCTTCTTTGATCCATACTCATGTAGATTTGAGAAATTTTTACATTGGTTGTCGCAAGTCTAACATAACCATAATCTTTTATCTAGGCTCAGGATTGGTTATATAAATATAGGCAGAGTTCAAAATGCAGAATACTTCCATGGATTTAAAATTGATTCACCTAAGTCGAGCTTTATATCTTAAAAACTCAAGTAAGTTCACCTTGGTTCTAGTCCTCTCTTGGTTTACAAGATATTTTTTAATCACTTTGCTTCTTTTTCCTTAAGTTTTGGATTCTTTCTGTTGTTTGTTCATGCAATTGAAATTATGGGTGATGCTAATTTATGGTTGGTTTGTGTAGTTCATAAGCATAAAGAGGGAGAGTGAAAAGTTGACAATTGGCTTCAAAGATGTTGAGCATAACGGTTGTGGGAGAAAATTTAGGTGAAGAAAGCAGATTTGAGTAACATCCAACAACTCTAGTCCTTCATCCTTCTGTTGGTTTATTCTCTTTGTCCAGCTTTTACTTTCTTTGAATGGCAAGAATCCTTTGTTTTCTTTATCTTATATCCATATTCTTTGAACCACCTAAATTGATCAACCTGTCTTTGATCTATATGAACCCGAATAATTCAGATTATCTGAATTATTGGTTGGTTTCAAATATCTTTTTTACAACCCAACTTCTGTTTGGACATGTTGTATTTATGATTAAATTCAACTCAACCTGACATGTGTTCACCTTTTTCATATGGGTTTCTTCCAAAAAAAATATGAAAGAGATTTTATATGTTTGGATTTAGTTTTGAAAAATTAGTATAAACTCCTTTTCAACTTAGAATCATTTGTAGTCATTTCCTTCAATTTTGAAAGTAAAAATTCATTCTATCAACTTTCATTAGTGTATTTAAAGCATTATGAATATGTCATATCATCCATCTCAAAATAAATAAATTTATAGTTCTACCGTCTATCTACCTTTAATGGTGGAATATCATGAAAACAAAATGTGACATCTCTCTCAATTTGGTAAAAGAAAAATAAATAAAAAGTAATATTAAATATCTATTAGTGCAAATAAGGGTAATTTTTACTTTTAAAGTTGAAAAGGTGTTGCAAATAATTCAAAACAGAGCATTTTAAACTTGATTGTCATAGGGTCCAAATCATCAACTTCTGTTACTGTTTGTAACGGTGTTAATCATTAGGAGAGCATTGTAACTTTTTAAAAATAATATAGAACGAAATTTAGTTAAATAAAACAGTTGAATTCATCTTTCAATTTTCTTATTATCCTATTTTAATTAAATATTTTTCTTTTGCAGTCGTCAAAGGGCCAGAGTTGGTCTTTGAGCTTATCTTGTATGGTTGTTCAAGGCTAAGAATGTTCTGATGTATTGCAACGTGTTTACTGTCTTCTTTATGTTTTCATTTTTCATAATTATGTCAAAGATCAATATTCGAATGTTTTAATTTATTTTAATCTTATTTTCTATTTTTTTATCTATTTAATTAACTGCCCTATGAGAAATTTATTTAATTAACCACGGCAATTCTGCATCTCTTCATTTATATATATATATATATTTCACATTAAACATAGAAAAGTCTGGCCCAAAACCTGAAAAAAGAAGCAGAGATGAGGTTATTCTTTCTTCTTTTCAGGGAAGCTTATTTTCTCTCATTTAAAGAATTTTTTTTTTCATTTGGAGAGCCGTTTTACTTTTCATTTTACAAGAGGTGGTGGAGTTTGGTGGAGCTTCAAGATATTTCATTGTCTAGATTTATAACTTTAAAGTTAAATTTATAATTCTATCTTTAAATTTAAATAAAAAAAATATCAAATCTACAACTATAAATTTAAAAAAAAAAATCGAAGAGATCTAACTTTCATAGAGAGTTAAGAGGTGTTATGCCTCTCCTAAAAGTATTTCTATTTTCTTTATTTTTTTTAGATGTTATATTAGATGTTATAATGATAAAAATAAATAGAAATATAATTATATAATAAATATCTGAAATTTTAAAATATAATCTTTAATAATCTAGTGTTTTATAAAGTGTGTTGTCTTTATATTTTTTTAAATATAAAATTTATTATTTTATATCTTGTATTATTAGAAGCAACAGAATTAAGTTATTAGACTTAATTTATCTGTCTGTGTCTTCTGATTAATTTTAACTTTATATTTAATACAATTAATAGTGATATTTCACTTATTCAAAAAAATAAAAAACTAAATTCTTGATCCAAACCTGAAAGGAGAAGGTTGGTCTGTTGCTTTTTCCGCGTGGGCTTCATTATCCTATTCAGAGTTCATAGATCAGAGACAATCAAATTTATTTAACAATTAATACCAATTAAACAAAAATATCCATACATTATGAATATTAAGGACTTTAATTTCTTTTATTCACCTCTTTTTAATCAATACTATTTTTTTTCTATCCATGACTATAAACATGATCATATACGTCTTAGTTTGTGTATTGAAAATAAAAAAGAAAAAAAGAAAAGCAGTGTGTATATATATATATATATATATATTACACCCAAGTTCTTAATAACTAAATATAAGAAAGCCCAAATTACTAATAAATAAATTCTATATTCCAGTTACAAATATTACATCTTAGATACGATTATATGATAAGTTTATATAATAATCATAAAAATTGTACCCTTCGTTGATAAAATAAAATAGGGTGATTGATCTAAACACAAATTATAGTTGAAGAGCTTACCAAAACATTCTTTTTCCACAAAAGGCAACACTCTAGTTTTAATATACATAAACACCGATTCATATCTAACTATTAGCTGTAAAGACTAAAGGGCGACCTCCTGGAACTCGATACATTAGTTAAGCCAACTTTTAAATAGATAAAAGAAACTAACCAATTTTCTCGGCCATCCTACGTTTGGAAGTTTAGAGTTATAACTACCACCAACCACCTTAGATAAATCTAACCACATAAGATGCATTTTTTCAAATGCAGGAAGCTGAACTAACAAAAGATTTGAAAAGGGTATTTTTGGTTATCCAAAGTTCAAACCGTTGTCAATACAAGACTAAACTCTCCCATGGCTTCTCATGAGTGCTCAAAGCAAATTCCCTCCTTTCACACTCGCAGTTTATTCAGCCATGGCTTCTGGAAAACCCATCATTATATCTTGCCTTCTTGCTCTCACCTTCTCAAGCATGATGAGTTTGAGTCTAGCATCTCGCCATCTTCTGCAAACAACCCCACCTGTTGCACCAAACTTTCCCGGCATTATACCCACTTTGCCTAAAACACTTCCACCTTTACCTTCAATTCCATCATTGCCTCAAGCTAATGTTCCCCCTTTGCCCACTATTCCATCTTTGTCAAACCCCAATGCTCTTCCTCCTCTTCCAAGCATGCCCACCATTAACCCAACATTCCCAACGGCCACCCTTCCCCCATTGCCCAACATTCCCTCAATCCCCACAATCCCAACCGCTATTCCCTCCATCCCATTCCCCTCCCCACCACCTTCATCTCCCAACCCCTAAAATAATGTTCACTTGTTCGTCACATGCTATTTTATCACTAGCCTATGGCTTGATGTGTTCAGCAGCATACAATATATATAGAAAATAGACATAGCTTTGAATTGCCATTGCATATTGTATAAGGCTATCAGCCTGTCTGTACTTATTTTCTTTTGTTTGATGTAAAATTTAGAACAGTATTTTTTTAGATGAGTTTCTTCCTTCATATATAAAAGAAAAAAAAATGAAGTGGCAAGAGCAGATAATTTCGTACAAATACAAATGCATCTATCATATATAAGTGCTTGCAGATAAGAGCACAGCAACTTTAGACTGATACAAATTAACTTCATGAACTAGGAAGAGGTGCTGGAAGTGGTGGCACAGTGGGCCTAGGATGAGAGGGTTGTGGCAGAGTTGGGATAGTAGTTGGCAAAGGAGACAAATTTGGGAAGGAAGGTAAAGGGGGCAATGTTGGTTTGAGCAAAGCAGGTGGAAAATTTTCTAGAATATGGCAAGCTAAAATCCAGTTAAATTGTTTGGCCAAAAACAAAATCCAGTAAATTCGAAAAGGAAATAAATTAAAAGAATTTAACAAATAATTCAATTTTGTAATAATAATTATTTGAAGCACTCTGTAATAATAATTATATATGGGCATTGTTTAACATGAACAGCAGCAAAAATATGAAAGAAAGTCATAAGATATATACTTTTTTGGTTCAAGTATAACAATGGAGTACTAGTTATATCTAAATATCCAAAGTTCAACAATTGAATTGAATTGCTGGATAAAAAATCACACAGTATAATATTTAGAAAGTTTGTACATCACATTAACATTTGGTTTTTCAAGAATGGCTCAAAAAAAGAGTCTGAGTAGTCATCAAACTGAAACGTCTCTTCCCCAATATAAGGTTCTTGGCCCTCTAGTGTTATAGGGCCAACAACGTTTTCTTCAGCCAGAAGTATTTGTAGGTAGGGATCATCTTTCTTATTCGTTGAAATCATTGACACTGGTTATATACAAATGATTGATAGAATATTCTCTGATTCAATATTCTTTAGTTTTTTGGGTTTAACTCTAACTCAGGATATGTAGATAGATACTATTTTCTCTTGTTCCGTATTTTATTAATTTTCTCTGTATTCTTCCTTATTCGACAAAGAATGTATTCATTCTGTAATATATGTATAAAAAAAGGTTAGATCTAGTATAAAAAACTAGAGATTGAAATAAAAATTGTATCTTTGAGGAAAATAAAATAAAATAAAATCGAAACAGTAACGAAAGAAAACATAATCCATTTTTAAAGCTTTAAAATCTTTCTACAATTAAAGCCATTTGGTCACTTTGGGTTGGATAAACCATCCATAGTCATCATTAGCCATTAAATATAATTTGACAATAAAAAATAGTTAATTTATAAAAAAATAATTAGCACTATATTTATTTGAAAAGAATGAATAATTTGGTAACTATTGAACGTTGGTTGTGATGTTATTAAGATTTCATCTCTGCCTAGCACTGTAAATAATATGCCATTAAAACATTTTAAAACTTGAAATTAACAACATGATCAAATGTAGATTACAGGATACTCAATTAGAAACCAGGAAGAAATAGAGTGATTGAGAGAGTACTCATACATGATCCAACTCATGATCGGTTTCGCTCTTCTCAAACCGAAGCCTCTTCTTCACCCCAATACACTGCTTAGTCCCAGTATCCCTATCACTGTAAGCTTCCCAAATGTCCCATGGGTTTATATTCCCATAAAGATCACAGTCAAGATGGGAAGAAACCTCATCCCCACTGCAAGTGTAGGTGGAGCCATAGTCGCTCTCAACCTCAAGCTCTGAACTCTCACCTCAGCAATTGCTTATAACTCTACGTAGAAAGGGAATTGTGGTAAGGGCAAAAGATAATTATTTAAATTATATTAAATAAATCCATTAATCTTTTCTCACCTTATGTATATCTATTTTATATTTTAAAAATGATTTCATTAATCTTTTGTCAAGCCTACGTGTATCTATTCTATATTTTTATTATATTTAAATTATATTAAATAAATCTATTAATGTTTTCTCACAGATACGTTTATCCATTTTATATTTTTGAATAATACATTCCAGTTATAAGGGATAATGTTATAAACCAGTATTCAATATTATGCAATGCGCAATAACAAAATTTGATAATCGATGTAGGTATTTTATTTTATATACTTTTCTAAATATTTGGGACTTATAAGTTAGAGGTAGCTTAAGATACATTAAGTATATATTAATCTATTTTTATTTCTTAAAATTAAAAATAAATTAATTGGAAATTAGTTTATATATAATATTATTTTTAAATTTATAAAATACAAAATAATATAGAAAGTTACATTTCAATTAACTATCCACTACTTCTTTTTATAAATCAACTATTGTTTTTAATTTATTTATTATATAATTTTAAAATTACTAATTATCTTTTGAATAACCGCTTATTATATATGTATTTTCCACAACTACGCACCACGCACAATTAATTAATTTATAATTATTTGTTATTTTTTAGTTTGGTATACCAAAACATCAAAAAAAGAGGCATATACAATTGTATGGATAAGGGATGATATACATCACTATTCAAGAATAGGCAATGCCATAAGAAATTTGACGTTTTTATAATTTTAAAATAACTTTTTTATGAAGTTAAGATGTTAGCAAACAATTTTTACCTATAGATTTCCACCGTGTTTTCTTGTAAAAAATTCTCACTAGAATTGTACAATACCCATACGGGGGTTTCATGAGAATTGGACCATGGAATGGTCTATATCGTAGTGGCTTACAAGAGTTAAGGCCGAAACCAGTTCATGATTTCAATTTCTACCAACAAAAATTAGGTCTACTACTCTTTCAGCCTAGTGACTAGTTCCGTGATCTCAACATTAGTAATGAACCAAACCAATTGTGTGGTCGTTAGCTATGTATGGGTTGGAAGATTATAATAATGGGAGCGCTGCGAAAAGACTACCATGGTAACTAAAACGTCAGTGGAGGCAATGGAAATTATACAATCAATGAATCAACACTAGACTATTGGATCATTAATTCAATATTATACTTATACGCAAATAATTGTATGTTGCATGCACTACTAAAAAGGCGGGTTATAGCGACGGTCATTTAACGACGGTCCAAAAAATATCGTTAAATCAGGCTTTAACCACAGTTAAATAAACCGTCGTAAAAATAAGAGATATAACGACAGTTTAGACCGAACCGTCGTTATTTTACGACGGTTTGGCCTATACCGTCGTTATATAACGATGGTTTGGTCGAAACCATCGTTATATAACGACGGTTCGGTCTAAATTGTGGTTATATAACGACGATATAGGCCAAACCATCATAAAATAAAGACGGTTAATGTTAAACCGTCGTCATATCCCACGGACATTCAATCGTTAGGACCGGTTTCACGACGGTTTCAAACTAACCGTCGTAAAATCTTACGAAAATTGGACCATTTATAGGGATTTGCTCCGATTTATCATAACCGTCGTTATACCACGCTCCCATTGGACGACAGTTTGTGGGAAAACCGTCGTTAAAATCATCTTTAACGACGGTTTAAAATAAAACCGTCGTTAAACCACGCATTTTCCTATAAATTCGTCTTACCTCTTTCATTTTCATTACGCAACTTCAGTTTCTCTCTATTTCTTCTTACAAACGCTTGTGAGTTTTTTTTCTGTGAAAGGTTCTTGTGATTTTGGTGCTTCGAATTTATTTACTTTTATTTGAGGTAAATTTTTATATACTTGTACTATTATGAATTATTTTTTATTTAAATTGTAAATTTAATTAAATTTATTAAGTTATTTGTTTTTTAATTTTGTATGTAAATACTTCGTTTATATACAGACAGTTGTGATTCAGAGTTGTTTATTTGAACATAAGGTATGTATTTTAATATTAATTATGTTTAATGTTTTGAATTTTGTTTTTGATATATTTGTATGTTTGATTTAAATAGTTTATGCTTTTCGTTTATTAGAAATTATATGTTATATTTTTAGAAAATGATGTATTATGTTATATAGGTTAAATATCTGTTGTTAATTTAAAAAAATTAATAGTAAAAAATAATTAATATTTATATTTGTTAATTAGAATAATTAAATAAGTATTAATTATTATTTTTGAAGAATGTCATAATTATTAACTTAGAATTTTATGTTCATAATTATAAGGTGAAACAATTTAAATATGATAACTTAGTTTCTCTTCCAGTTAAAGTGACATGTGAATAGAAAATTGTACGAAATATTGCATAGTAGATTTAAATATATCTTTTTATCTCAATAAAATTAAACTGAAATATTACAACATAAGGTGAAACAATGTTAATATGATAACTTAATTTCTCTTCCAGTTAAAGTGCCATGTTAAAATTGTAATATTTATTTTAACTTAAACATAATTAGTTAAATTTAAGTATACAAATTAAGTAGAAATGTTAAATTATTAAATAGAATTAAAAATTATGAAATTTTTCTTTGTCGTATATTATTTAATCCTCGATAAGGTGTTAGATTATGAAGTTATGCATTAAGAATACATTATTCAGTGAATTATTATTTAATTTTTTTGATTTCATAATGGTTTCAGTCATGGATAAAACTTGGATCTATAAACCTCGACACACCCGAGAGTATTTGGAAGGTCTACAAGGATTTTTAGACTTTGCAAATGCTAACTCGGGTGTGGAAGGTCAAATAATCTGCCCATGTCCAAAGTGCAGATTTAAAAAATAGCAAGCTACGGAGGTTGTGCGCCAACACTTGATCATGAAGCCTTTTCCACAAGGCTACGATTTTTGGAGTATGCACGAAGAAAGGGTAACAGAAGATCCTGCTACAAGACATCAAATAGTACTACATGATGTTTCAGAACGTCCAATCGTCCGAAATGACCTTGTGCAGGACATGGTCCGTAAAGTATTTGGAATTCATCATAAACATGAAAGTGTTGATTCTGTTGACATGCCGGTTCCACCGTCAGGTGAAAGGATGGACAAAGGCACGAGAGATTTTTTTGAATTACTGAAGGATGGGCAAGAACCATTGTACGAAGGGTGTGACAAATACTCCAAATTGTCGTTTCTGGTGAATTTGTACCACATCAAGTGTTTGTGTGGGATATTCGACAAGGCTATGTCAATGATGCTGCAGCTATCGGTTAACGTTTTTCCAGATGCAAAGATTCCAACTTCATTTTACGAGGCTAAAAAAATTATTAATAAGTTGGGGTTGAATTACAAAAAAATACATGCCTGTAAAAATGATTGCATGTTATTCTGGGGAGAAAATGAAAATAAAGATGCTTGTAATAAGTGCAGTGCATCAAGGTGGAAACCGAGGAAAAAAGGGGAGAAGCGGAAGAAAGTGGCTAATAAAGTCCTCAGATACTTTCCATTAAAGCTCCGGCTACAAAGATTGTTCATGTCTTCTAAGACTGCCGAACATATGAGATGGCATTCCACATACACAAATAGTAACGGTATGATGAGGTATCTGAGGAACTCCAAGGCATGGAAGAGATTTGACATTTTAAATCCTCAATTTGCATCTGATCCTAGAAATGTGCATTTGGGCCTTGCTATCGATGGTTTCAATCCATTTGGGAATTTAAGTACAAGTTACAGCATATGGCCAGTCGTACTCATCCCTTACAATCTTCCTCCTTGGATGTGTATGAAGCAGAGTTCTTTTATGCTGTCAATGATAATTCCTGGTAGAAAGGCACCGGAAAATAATATAGATGTATTTCTGCAACCGTTGATTGAAGAGTTGAAGGAGCTATGGTTCGACGGTGTGCGAACTTACGATTCATTCAGCAATGACATGTTCAATATGTATGCTGCTCTCATGTGGACAATCAGTGATTTTCCTGGCCTTGGATGTTTATCAGGTTAGAATACTCATACTGGATTGGCTTGTCCACACTGTAATTTTGATTCAACTCCTGTGCGCCTTCTTCATAGTCAGAAATGGTGTTTTATGGGACATCGTCATTTTCTAAATTCGGGTCACAAATTTCGGCTTGCCCATAACGGGTTTGATGGAACAGAAGATGGAAGAAATCCTCCACTGCAATTGAACGGTGTAGATATTTTCAGACAAATTAATGATATTAACATTGTATTCGGAAAGAACGGAAAACATGAAGGTCGAGAACAGAGGTCCCGAGGTCACGAAGGGGTTGAAGCTGGGACTCAATAACGGCAAAAAAAGAGTATATTCTTTGAACTTCCATATTGGGCGAACAATTTATTGCGGCATAATCTTGATTTGATGCATATCGAAAAAAATATCTGCGACAACATTCTGTATACTTTATTAAATGACACTGGCCGTTCAAAAGACCACATCAATGCACGAAGAGATTTACAAAAGTTAGGTGTTAGGTCAAAGCTTTGGCCAAATGAGAATGGTAAGTATCGGCCTGCTTTGTTCACATTGACAAATGCAGGTAAAGATATCTTTCTCAAAACACTGAAAAACACCTCTGTGCCTGACGGATATTGTAGTAATATTTCTAAATGCATTGATTTAAGATAACGTAAGATTGGGGGGTTGAAAAGTCATGATTGTCATATTCTTATAGAACAACTACTATCATTTGCCATAAGGAAGGCACTTCCTGAGCAAGTATCTGCAGTTCTAATCGAGTTCTGTTCATTCTTTCGACATATTTGTTCTAGAGCTTTAAATGTTAGTAAATTTGATCAACTTCAAAATCGTATTGTTCTGACGCTGTGTCATATGAAGATGATATTTCCTCCTTCCTTCTTCACAGTAATGGTACACTTAACAGTTCACTTGGTCCAAGAAGTCAAGTTAGGCGGACCAGTTCAAGATCGTTAGATGTATCCTATTGAAAGGTACAAGAATTTAAAAATTCAGATCTATACTATCTTGTTTATGTTTTTTTTATTATCACTTTTTCATACCTGATTGAACGTATGTTGTACAGATACTTGGGTAAGCTTAAGTCATTCGTCCGAAATAAAGCAAGGCCAAAGGGCTCAATAGCCGAGGCATGTGTTGCTGAAGAAGTTTTGATATTTTGTTCAAGGTATTTGAAGGGTGTAGAAACAGTGTTCAATCGTCCTATTCAGGTCGACGATCGACCTGATGTGGCGACGTCGGTGGGGGGTACGTTGTTTCCACAAGTAGGAAGGCCAGTTGGTGGGTTCGAGTATTTCAACATTTCTCCCCGAGAAAAATTGTAAGCCTATCGGCATGTCTTAATAAATTGTCCAGAAGTCGAGTCTTATCTTTAGTGAGTACACCAAACTTTACTGTTACATTAATATTTATCTAATGGATATGAATCATTAATTTACCTATCAATTTTTTTAACAGAGAATTTAGAGATTGGGTAAGACATGACTTACGAAGTAGAACCCGATCGTCTTCTGAGATAGATAAAAAAGTTCATAGGGAGTTTGTTTCCTAGTTCACTCGTCGTGTAAGTATACAATTTACCTAGTCAATTTGTATTTACAATCTAATATGAGCATAACTCATGACTCGATTTTTCTTTCCCAGATAGCAAATGATAGTAGTGAGACATTATCAACTAAACTAAAATTTTTGGCAATTGGGCCCTTGGATAGAGCACGCCGATACAGTGCATACAATATAAATGGATTTAAATTTTGAACGTTAGAGCGAGACCAAGGGTTGACAACTCAAAATAGTGGAGTTCACGGTATTTTCGGGACGAGGAGTTATGCAAGTAGCAGTGACAGAAATATGCAATTTGGTGGAGTGCCGTATTATGGAAAGTTATTGGATATTGTAGAATTGAATTATCACGGTCACTTTACAGTTACTTTATTCAAATGTATGTGGGCCAATACAACAACAGCGAGGGGCATTACCACGGATGGTTTCGGGGTGACATCTGTCGATTTTTCACGGTTGATTCATACCGGTGAAAATGACCATGACGAGCCGTACATCAAAGTATCTGAAGCGCATCAAGTATATTATGTAGAAGATGCAATTGACAACAAATGGAGTATGGTTTTACATTTGAAGCCTCGTGATTTATATGAGATGGGCGAGGACGATGATAATATTTCCTATGATAGTGATCCGTTGCGCGTTCAAAATTCAAAAAGATTATTTCCAGAAGAAACAATGAATTTATGTCTGATACGGTAGTTTGTTTATGAACAATTTATGCTTGTTATGTATTTTGATATATGTTTTTATTGTTTTTTTATTTATAAATGAACAATTTATGAGGTGAAATTAGTATTATTAATTTTTTTCTGACAGGCATAGTGACGATGCGGAGGGGTAGATCTGGATTTGTGAGCAAAGCGGGTGCGGCGACATCAGCTAGCCATGTTGCTCACCCGACTACTAGCGAGGGAGGACAGCCTTGCGATGATGATATGACGGTTTCAGTAGATGTCCCGTCCACGGTACCTCCAGACTCGAGGGCGCACTTGTCAGAGGCTGGACTGTCCACACTACCCCCATCTGACGATACAGCGCCGGAGTCAGAGCCCATCTCGTCCACAATCCCCTTTTACGACGCCCAGGAACCAGACGACGATTTTGATATCAACCTGGACGTCAATGATTTGTTGGAGGGCGTTGAGGTGGAGCGTCAGATTGCTCAGCAGGAGCGTAGGCGCAGGAGGAGCTGGACAGTCGATGTTATAGGTATAATAAAAAAAATTTCTTATATTTATAATAATTAGCGTCCAAATATTGAGTTAACATATTTATTTTATATTGTAACAGATGAGATCGGTCAGGTGATGCCCAGACAGATGACTGTCCACGATGTTTGGACGTTACCTCATGGGCACAAAGTGGTTGTCTAGTGTAACGACACCCACCAGCCCATTGGAGATGGATGTGGTCTCCTTGGTGTCTTCCTCGGCACCATTGGAGATAAATTCTGTTTCTTTTCGATCTCATATAAAGATTGGAGGAGCATTCCCGAGGATTACAAGGTCGAAGTGTTTCATGACACGATACAGGTATGAACTGTTAATTCTTCTTAAGTATACTTTAATATTTTTAATGTTTAACTGAAATTTGTATTATTTTTTGTAGACACATTTTAATGTGACGGGCTTCCACAAGAAGATCATTTTATAGTCACTTGGAGCCAAGTGGAGAGCCGCACGTTATAATGTGTTTCGGCTCAAGTACGATGGGACCAGGTCGAGGGAGGAGTTGCTGAACGACGTACCCTCTGGCATTCCACGTGACCACTGGGCTATGTTCATTGATTACCGGCTGAACGCGAGGACCAGAGTAATTTTTTATATTAATTTTTTCATATATATTTTCTTTCCAAAAACATTGGTTAATTATTTTATTTATGCATTTATTTAGGATGTGGCTGCTCAAAATAGACATAACAGAAGACGTATGACGATGCCACATACAACTGGATCCAAGAGCTTCGCACGTAGAAGGGCTGAGCTAGTGAATTTTATTTTAAAAGAATTTTATTCCTTTTTAAATAAAAAACATATTTCTTTAAAAAAATTATTAATTGTTTATTTATTCAGGAGGCGGAGGTTGGGGGCCTAGTGACTCGCGGTGATGTATGGACGACAGCTCATAAAAGGGCTGACGGAACATACATCAACGACGAGGCTCAAGCAATTGCGATATGTAAAATTTTGTTATTGTTATGTTAATTCAAAATTTTATTTGATTCTTTGTTAATTGTAATAAAAATTTAACGTCTCTTTTTCATGTTATAGGAAAAAATTGCCTCGATCCAACAGGAGGATAGCTCTTCTCAAGAGCTCTCGACAGATGATTCACTTGTGAGAGCATTGGGAACTGCAGAGCACTCAGGTCGTGTTCGAGGATTTGAGTTAGGTGTTTGTCCAACCCAAGTCTTCGGACGTCCCTCTGTTGGGTCGAGCTCATTATCTGGGTCTGGGCCTTCATACACTGAATTACAAAATGAGGTGGCTCGTCTGAAAGAGGCTATACATGAGCGAGACGTCAAGCAACAGCGACGAGAGGCGGAGCAGCAGCGACGAGAGGCGGAAAGAGAGGCTCGTGACGCTGACATGATAGCTCGACAGAGACAGATGGAGGCAGTTATGACGTTCTTGCTCTAAAACTTTCCAGGTCAAGTGCCACTTGACATTGCACTTGTTCCGAGTGCAAATATTAGGGTAATATTTAAATTCTGAATTTCATAAATAATTGTTATTATTAATATTTTAAATTTCAAAACTCTTATATAATAAAATTAATTTTCAGGTCCCTAGTGATAAAGGCAGTGGACATCAAGAAGATCAGACGCCACAGGGTCCTCACGGTCCGAGTTGAGAGTTGATGATATTTATTGTATATTATTTTTTTTTGTACAAAAATGTATATTGTAGTTTTAATGTTTAAGTCATTATTAATTTTATTTCTATAATTTATTTATGAATGTCATTTACATTATATTATTTATTTTAAAATTTTTAATATGTAACGATATAAGAGATAAAAAAAGTTAACATTATAAAATAGACAATTTTAGACAAGAAATTATATTTTAAAAAATTAAATATAATAATCATAAAATTAAACTAAACTAAATTAAAATATATATATTTGAACAGATTAAATATGGTAATAATAATATAAATATAAATAATCTTGAAAATTAATAATTTTTTAAAAAAAAATTAAAATTAGAAAGGTATAACGACGGTTCTAGTAACCGTCGTTATTCCAGACATAACGACGGTTCGTACAACCGTCGTTATATCCAAATTATTGACGACGGTTGTACGAACCGTCGTTAATCTACACATGGAGACGGTTGACTAACCGTCGTTAAGACGGAAAAGAATCATCGCTAAACCCTGTCTTAACGACGCTATCCCCACGGTTGGTCCAAACCGTCGCAAAGCCAATGTCTCGGCGACGGTTATGTCAACCGTTGTTATGGCAGTTAGCGACGGTTGGAACCGTCACTAAAGCCACTAAATAACCGCCGCTAAACTCCACTATTCTTGTAGTGATGCTTTCAAATAAAATTAAGCTTAATTACAAATAATCTACTAAGTTTAGGATGATAGAATATAGACTAAGGTATAGAGACTTAAATGATAATTTTTATTTTTATGATGAATTAAAATAGAAATAACAAAAAAAATATCTATATATAATAGTTATAATCTCTATATGGCACATATGTTTAGTTTTTTACCATTGACATTTTATAATCAGAAATAGGGCACAGAAAAAACTAAAGGCGAAAGGCCAACTATATAGATTGAGAAAAAAATTAGTTATTATGGATTAGTACGCTTCTACATATTCATTTTTTTATTTTTTTGATGATCCAATATGAATGATTTTTTATTTTAAATTATGATTTTTGCCAAAAAAAAAAATTTTAACAAGTGGTATTAGAGTCTTCTCATATTAAATTATTAAAAATAAATTAAGAATAAATTTGGGTTAATGATTAAAATTTTATTTTGAGGGTTTTGAAATTTAATAATTATGATTTGAGTAATATTGAATTTAAGAATAATTTTTTGGTTGATTGTTTGTCTGAAATTAGTATGGAATGAGTCCCCGTTGTTTTCTGGTATATTCCCAAAACTGAACAGTCAAATAATGAATTTTGGATTTTTGTTGTTACTTCAGTGCTATTACAACGCCATGGAAGCAGTACTTCTTTACGATAGATTGGATTAAGTACGAGTCTTTTGTATTACTGTTGTTATGGGTATGTCGGGGGCTACAAGCATAAGATTTTTTATTTTGTATGAGTTTTACTTCCTGTTCTTAGGATCGACTCTAAGGGCCCGTTTGGGCTACCTGATAAGAGCAACAAGATATGTCACGACCCAAAAATAGAAGTACGTAACCGGCACGGGTTTTGAGAATAATCTCATCCCGTAAGCCTCTAGTATGATACATATAAATTATTTTCTCATAAATAATATAGATTGTAACCAAACACATAATCACATTCATTTGAGAGCTTACTGTATAATTTCAATAATCTCAAATATACATAAATACTCTGCAAATGGAAGCTGAGATCCTACCTGTGATATATGGAGCAACTCTAGAGTACAAGTACAATGTAAATTAAAATCTACGAGCTTTGGAAACAAAGTAGGCTCACCCAGAGATCATGTCATCTAGTTAGTCAACTATCTGAAAAAAAATGTAGAAATATCGTGTAGTGAGTTTGATAACTCAGTGAGCAAATATAGTTTACTATAACTGAAACAGAACAGACCATTCGTACGAGTTTTCATAAATAGAAATTATGGTAGAATATAACATTATTTAAATCAATGTATATAACAACAAACTAAAGTTTTAAAAAAGGTAAATTTTGTTAAAAGAAAATCTAAAATCTTAAGATTTAGTATAATAAACAATAATTTCAAAATCAGATAAGGAAATAGAAAGATAACTCTTCATATAAAAAAAATATTTAGAAGAGGACTCAAAGTAGATCCCTAATTATAATTTTTATACCCAAGCACAAAGCCTGGTAAGGGCAATCACCATATACGTTGTTTTATCCCAAGCACATAGCAATGGGACAGGTAAATCACCATATTCTCATAATTCATATCATAAGGTTGGGAGGAGCTTTCATCAACTCTCTAACATTTTCATATGTTGACTGTCCTAAACACACAGCAATAGGACGGGTAAATCATCACATTTTTATCATAAGTAACCAGGCCAATTGCCACTGGTTATTGGAGGAGACAAACTCAACTCCATACTTATTCATAATTCAATCCTCATGTGCCCGTTCGCACAAGGGGCTAGCAACTTTCTTGCTAGCTAAAGTTTCATGGTGCACCAAGGCTAGCTATCTCTGTCGCTAGCTAACAGTGTTTCTATCAATGATTCCTCCAAAATAAACTAGTTTAATAAACCAAAAATATAAACTGAAAGGAAAATTAAAAATTATGAGGTTAAAATTCTTTTTAAGACAAAATATATCCCTCCCTTCCAAGATATTCCTCGGACAGAGTTCCGGCATAGAAATTTATTCTCCAAAATCAGAAATACAACATTTTCATTCCAGTCCAGATAAACCATAATATCCAGTATCAATGACACATTTGAAACTCAAATACAAATTCAATTTCACCATATACATGAAACAGTGAGGTATCATTTATAACACAAATCATATGAAACAATATGAAAGATGATACAATTATAAGATTCAATAAAGTATAACATAATACCACATTTCATCATAAATTCATGAGGGATTTATTAGAGGTCTGTTCTGCATGTCCTATAGCTTCTAAGAATATAAATCAGTATAAATATGAAATTTAATTTATGCTAAACACAATTAAAACTTTGTTTTAAATGCATGGACATGAGAAAGATTTAAAAATACGTTATAGTAAATTATATTCACTCACAGTGTAAAGGCTCCAGATTGGACAGCCCCAAAATCCACGTTTCCCATCTGAATTTGATCAATTAGATATTAAAAATGAGTCCGGAAGGTCCAAAAACCTAAAAAAATGACCCCGGGACGCTGGCACTGTTCACGCGCGGCTAAAAGCACTGTTCACAGGCACTGTTCACGCGCATAATACTATTCATAGTTACTGTTTACCGAAGTTAATTTTTCAAAATTAAACTATCAAATCACATTTTTTGACCGTAAATTTTATCCTACAACTAATATTCTACATACTTAACAAAACCCCTAAGTTGAAATCTTGAAAAACCATCAAAAATTCAGTATTTTAGAAAATTTACCTTTAAATTACTATTCATGAAATTTCGGCGAACCTCCGGCGAAAATGATTGGTGGGTTTTGAAGCTCTCGCCGCCATAAGTCCAACGGTACCTCCGGTATCTTAATTGGACGTCTAGAATTGGAGAAATCTTAGAGAGAAGTTTTAAAAAAAAAATTAGAGAGAGAGAGAGAAATTTTTTCTTCTTCTCTGCCTTCTTCGCGCGCGTGCATCCATTCCTTCCTTCGTCCCCTCTTTTTTTTTAATAATAATAATATTATTATTTAATAATTAAATAATATGATTTCTTTAATATAAATTCATATAAATTCAATTTTTCATCCTAAAATATCCCAAAAATTTCTAAAAATTTACATTCTAGTTAAACTCTTAAATTATGATTTTTCTTGATAAAAATTGTAATAAACAAATCTCAAAATAAATATTTTTTTTTTACATATTAAAAGAAAGAATATTTTGAAAAATACAACAAAAATTCATTAGAGGCCAATATAATTATTTTGAGCAAAAAAATAATTATTTTAATTCAAAATATACTTTCTTTTAGCAAAACATAATCATTTACAATAAAAATATATATTTGTTTTAGTAAAACATTATTATTTAAAAATAAAAATATTGGGATATTACAGGATAGGATATATTATCCTATCCTATTGCTATCTCATGTTTGGAAGACCCTGAGGATAGGATACTGCTATTTTATTTCATATCCTATCCTTACCGTTTAGTAAAAACTTGTATCTTGCCTCTATACCAAAGATAGTGACCAGATAATTCAAACTCACACACCCACGATTTTCTTACCCTCGACCTCACTCCCGAGCACCCCCTTCCCTTCACTCTCGAGTTCCCCAGTCTTCCAGTGCCCTTCACCGAAATCTCTCCCCCTCACCGGAGCTGTCTCACCCACCCGAGCCATGCACTCTACCCATCGATTTCCCTCACCCATCAATCTCCCTCACCCATCGATTTCCCTCGCACATCTCCCTTCGATTTTCCTCGCACATCGATCTCCTTCACCCAAGCTTTCAGAGCTCTCTCCAGCTCACCCGAGCTCCCTCACCCTTGGATTTCCCTCACCTGAGCTCCCTCTAGCTCACCCGAGCTCTCCATCATCAAGAAGGTAAGCATCGATTCCCTCTGTCGAAGATGATTTCTCTTGTTTTCCTCTCTGTCATTTGTTCTGATTTATGGTTGTATGGGAGTTTTTTTGATTGGTTTGGCTGCCTGAATTTGGGTATCGATGTCCTCTGTCATTTGTTATGATTTATGGTTCCTCTCTATCATTTGAAGTAATGTGATCCTACTGTATTTCAAGCAGTGTGGAGAAGGTTTTGTTGAATCATTTGAGTGATGGCTGTTTGCAAATTTTAGATGTCCCTGATTGTGTTTTTAATGGAGTTTTTGTCTCAGCAGTGTGGAGAAAATTTTGTTGAATCATGGTGCCATGATAAGTCTGTTGTGATGCTTTGCATTTGATAAGTTCCATGTTGGTTGGATTGAAGTTGCATTTGATAAAATACTAGTATAAGGTTTTGTTGAATCTCTTCTGTTGATTGCTGAGCTTATCAAATCTAAACTAGTACCAAATCTGGATAATCTTTTTTTCTTCTTTGATACATGGTTGTAAAATGAATCAAACTCAAGATCACCTCGAAACTACCCAAACTTCTCACCTGTGTATATTTTTGGAATATAGCCTTGTTGGCATGGGTTGTACCATTTCATTCTGTTCAATTCTGAGACTCTAGATTCTCCTAGATAATTGGTATTGTATTAAGTAAAGTGATGATAAGGTAATGTTCGATTCTGAGTCAATTTGTGGGAAATTTAATCTTGTTAATTTTCCAAGTTTCTGGAGAAGTGGCTAATCAATATTTTTTTGATGATGATCATAATGATTTTGAAAGTTTGAGCATGCTTATGAATGAACTTCTATTTGTTTTCTGATTTTTTCAATGATTAAGGAAATTTTCTGGTTTCTTTGTTCCATTAAACTCAGACAATAAAGACGAACAAATTTTAGTCTGTCTTTCTTAATTAATGTGGTTTAGTTGTCAAATTACTGCCTGCCTACCAAGATGAGTACTTCTACAGTACTCGTACTGAGTCTATACTTAATATAGTCATTTTTAAATTGAGGCCCATAAGTTTTGATTTCTCATAACCATATGCGTGGCCGTTTATTGATGTTGCACTTGGAGAAACTGGTGTTTTAAATGTCTAGATAACTTTTGAGATTGGTAAAATGAAAGGGAGCTCATTCCCACCATCAAATGGAGCATTATTGACTGTCATTTGTCATGAGCAGTAGCATATTTGCTTATTTGTTTGCCACTAATTAGATTCCAGTCACTGTTACTCTGAATACTTGCTATAGAGTAGAGTCTTTTATTGTTAAGACTGGCATTGTCCTTTTTATGATGAATTCTTGATAAACCAGGAAAATGTTGTTCTTGAGCAATGATTGCGTATAAAATACTAACTGATGCCTCATTGATTTCAATTGCAATCCATGCTTGGTTCATCTCTCATCCAAAAAGTTGTTCATTCTGTAAAGTATGTCATGCAAAAGAAAAGTGTTGATGCCCAATTTTACCTAACCCCAAGTGTTGCAAAAAATATTCATTTTACATTCCTTCACCTTTCTTCTTTCATTTAGATATTTAGACATGATGCCCAAGTAGACATAAATTGGGCTAAGTTGTTTATTCTGAAAGTGTATCTGCTTGAATTAACCTTTCATTGTATGTTATTTTTTTATAGAAATTATAAATCATTTCATTGTCTTGTTCTAAGATTATGTGAGTGTCTTTCTTTTGCTTGGCTCTTTACATTTTATTTGTAAGCTTTGTGTTTTATGGCACCTCCTTAAACAAGGATGGTGTAAAGCGTTTGGATGCACATCCTACCAATCTCTTTGAAAAAATTATAATTAATTGCAATCTTCTTGGCTTTATGGTCTCTATTTAAGTTTATTTTTTCTTCTTATTTGTATAGGTAAATATGAATTCAGAGGAACAATTTGAGATTATGTCATATCTGCTTTTGGAGAAATGTTTTTAGAGATGATTGTGATATGTTTTGCAATTTTTATTACAGTTAGTCTTTCTGCATTATGGTTTTATGAAAATCTTAATCCTAGAAAACAACCAAGGATTAGGAAGGGTTTAAGGAGAGAACTTTTAGAGGGATTGATAAACGAAGATGATGTTACATCCGTCGATCATCTTCGCATGGATATTAGGTCATTTCGTTCATTATGCTTTCTCCTTCATACTGAAGGCAGATTAAGAGAGGATGGACTAGTAAATATTGAAGAACAAGTGGCTATGTTCTTACTCATATTGGCACATCATTCTAAGAATCGGGTGATTAAGTTTTTGTTTAAAAGGTTTAGAGAAACAGTTAGTAGGTACTTTAATAAAGTGTTGAAAAGTGTCTTACGATTGCAAGAAACACTCCTTAGAGGACCAGATCCTATTTCACAAGATTGCTTAAATGAGAGATGGAAATGGTTTAAGGTATGGTGTTTGCGTTATACAATACATTAATAATTGCATTCTAGTTTGTTAAACATTAACTTTTTGTTTGTATTTGTATTTGTATATAGAGTTGTCTTGGGACATTAGATGGAACACATATCCAAGTTACTGTGCCAGCAATTGATAAACTGAGATATCGTAATAGAAAAGGAGATATATCGACCAATTTTTTTGGCGTATGTTCAAGGGATATAAACTTTATATATGTGTTACCTGGATGGAAAGGATCAGCATCAGATTCAAGAGTACTGCGGGATGCCATATCTAGGAGGAATGGTTTAAGAGTCCCAATAGGTAAAAAAAAATTTACATAGTAGAGATGAATTAATAGTAATGAATGAATAATTATTAATATGTTCAATTAACTATTTTATTTTATTATAGGGTATTATTACTTTGTGGATGCTGGGTTTACAAACAGTGAAGGATTTCTTGCTCCATATAGAGGATATCAATACCATCGTAGTGAATGGAGACGTGGATACATACCATCAAATAAGGAAGAGTTTTTTAATATGAGACACTCAATGGTAAGAAATGTGATAGAGAGAACTTTTGGGTTACTAAAAATGCGTTGGGCTATACTCAGAAATCGGTCTTTTTACCCAATCAAAACCCAAAACTACATTATAATTGCTTGTTGTTTCTTACACAATTTTATTAGAAGAGAAATGCCTACTGACCCAATGGAAGATCAATTGGATGCAGAATTGGATGTAACTCTACAAAATGAGGATATGGCACATGCTGATCCTATTAGCACAATTGAGACAAGTAATGAGTGGTCTGCTTGGAGGGAAAATATAGCAACACAAATGTGGAATGAATAGCTTACTGATAGACACATGAGTTGATTATTTAGTTGCTGGTTCCTTATTTGTAATTTTATTTTGTCTGATTGTTTGGTTTATATATTTCTTGAATGTTTGGTTTATTTGTAATAGACACATGGGTTGCTAATAGAAACATTGTAATTTATAATTTCAATCAGTACTTCGCGTGTAATTTTATATTGTTTGTTTATTAGATTTGACAAGTGTTATTTGTACTTAGTCTTTTTCTTTATATACACATATGTTATTTGTACTTAGTCTTTTTCTTTATATACACATATGTTATTTGTACTTCCTCTTTTTTCTTCATATATTCATACTTGATTTGTAATTTATATTTTGGTACTGAGATAGGAATGGAATCTGAGAGCAGTATGCAACAAGCTATCAGGAAAAAGAGAGTCGTAGACAATGGTCTAATCAAGAGGACGAAGCCCTTCTTGACATATTGATTGAAGCTGTCAACGAAGGCCATAGATGTGACAATGGACAATTCAAGGATATGGCACATGCTGATCCTATTAGCACAATTGAGACAAGTAATGAGTGGTCTGCTTGGAGGGAAAATATAGCAACACAAATGTGGAATGAATAGCTTACTAATAGACACATGAGTTGATTATTTAGTTGCTGGTTCCTTATTTGTAATTTTATTTTGTCTGATTGTTTGGTTTATATATTTCTTGAATGTTTGGTTTATTTGTAATAGACACATGGGTTGCTAATAGAAACATTGTAATTTATAATTTCAATCAGTACTTCGCGTGTAATTTTATATTGTTTGTTTATTAGATTTGACAAGTGTTATTTATACTTAGTCTTTTTCTTTATATACACATATGTTATTTGTACTTAGTCTTTTTCTTTATATACACATATGTTATTTGTACTTCCTCTTTTTTCTTCATATATTCATACTTGATTTGTAATTTATATTTTAGTACTGAGATAGGAATGGAATCTGAGAGCAGTATGCAACAAGCTATCAGGAAAAAGAGAGATCGTAGACAATGGTCTAATCAAGAGGACGAAGCCCTTCTTGACATATTGATTGAAGCTGTCAACGAAGGCCATAGATGTGACAATGGACAATTCAAGGCGCATACTTTGAAAATGGCTGAGACAAAGATGGAGCAAAGGTTTCCTAGATGTGGAATCTGAGTGAAACCACATATTGAGTCTGCAATGAAGAGGTTAAGGGCAATCTATATAATAGTTTATGATATTCTAAGTCAAAGTGGATTCGAATGGGATGATGAAAAAAAAATTATTAAAGTAGATAGTGATGATATGTGGACTGAGTATATAAAGGTTAGTGTTTATTTTTTTTCTCTCTTATGAATTATTTTGTTTTACTTTCTAGTTATGATTAATTCAAGTGTTTTCATTTTATGTAGAGTCATCTAAATGCAAAGGATTACATATATACACCGATCTTGCTGCTTGATAAGCTTGCCTTTGCTTTTGGGAAAGATCATGCCACTGGTAAAGGAGTTGTTGCCCCTGCTGATGCTGTTAAGGAATTACATAAAGAGCTTGAAGAAAATGATGATGAAGTTGAGAAAGATTTGACACAGTCAACATCTGTAAATTAAACTCAATCGAAGAAAAAGAGTGATGGCGTGGAAAGTCGTTTAATGAAAAAAAATAGAGGGGCAAACGTAATTGCCAGCAGCATAAATGAGTTAGGGAAGAATTTTGGGACGTGGCTACAAGAAAGTTCAGAATGGTTGAGTAAAGTTGCATATTGCATTGGAACAGTCAAGGATGTATTTGATGATTCTATGAATATTTTAAATGAGTTAGGTAAAATGAATTTAACAGATGAAGAGTGTTTTACTGCAGCAGACAAAATACTATCGATGCCACATCGGTTGCATATCTTTTGGGGTGCTAATGATGCTAAACGCCTTGCATTTGTAAAATCATTGTTATAGTTGTTCTTATGGAGTTTACTATTTTTTGTAACTTTGTTTTTCCGCTTGGTTTGATGTATATGTGAATGATGGCGTATTTTGGTTGGATGAAACTTATGGATGTGAATGATGGCCTATTTTGATTTGAGAACCTATATATTTATGATTTGAAATGTATGTTTGATTTTCACTATTTTGGTTGGATGTAACTTTGTTCTGGTTTTTATGGCATGGCATGCAATGGGAATGAGTATATTATAGCTTGAGCTTGAGGTGGTTGATTTCTGCTTGTGATTTGCATTGTTTCCCTATTTAGTTCTAATTTTTGCTGTTTATCAGGCCAAATTTGTTAAACAATGTATGTGATTAGCTATTTGATTATAATTTTTTTGGCATTTGAAAATTTGCCAGGGCATTTGAGTATGAGTATATGTATGAGTTGATCTGGCTGGTGGAGGGAAATCTGTCAGGGCATTTGGTTTTGGTTGTATGAGTATACATCTATTTTTAAGGCATTTGTTTTTTATTTTTTAATGCATGCAATAAGAATATGTTTTTAGGACAATGAGAATTTATCAGGGGAATCTGTTTTTTTTATGATCTTGTTATTAGGTTGATTTGATGTTTATACTTTGATTGTAATTTTGTAGGTATTGCTTATTTTAATTATAACCCAATATTGAGTTTTGTAAATCAAATTTGCTTATTTTGGCTTATTCGAACTCTTTTTATTGTGCATTTCTTTTTTGCTTTGAATTTAATTTTGTATGTTATTTTATTGAATGTATTGAAAATAGGATTACATTTTTTTATAAATAAAAAATAAAAATAAAAAGAAAAAGAAAAGAAAAGAAAGTTTCTTGGCAAATGGGTAGAGAGATAAATAAAAAATAAAAACAAATAAATTTTCACTAATATTATGGATATTATTTTGTTAATTATATATATATATATATATATATATATATATATATATATATATATATATATCAATGTATAAAGTAATCAAAATAATTGTATTAAAATTGATTTTAAATAAGTATATATGCAATTTTATTATAAGGGTAGTTTTGTCATTTTATTCTATTTTTATCCTATCCTATCATTATTTGATTTATTCCAAACACAGGATATAATAGTTCTTATCCTATCCTGTTGCATATCAAACACAAGATAGGATAAGAACTATCCTACTGTTATCCTATCATGCTATTCTATCATATCCTATCCTGCTCTCCAAACGAACCCTGAAGGTGCTTGTGTAGATGTGCACTTGATTTTTGTTTGTTTTGCTGATAGGAACGCCTTAGTTTGAGAATGATATTTTGATTCGATTCACTAGCAAAGGTACAAACTGCAAAAAGGCACATAATGTATATCCTCAAAGAAGAAGACGATGTGGGTGACATCTTATCACACATTGTGCTGCGTTGTATACACACACACACACACAAATATTCTACATAGACACGCACATATACAAACAGTGAGATAAATTAATTGAAATAATATGTCACTAAAGTAACTTTTTTTTATAAAAATTAATTTTATTTTGAAATATAAATGGTTGTGTAGATATAATTATGTAAATATTTAGTAACCCAAAAAAATTAATATTTAATAGAATTACAAACGTGTTTAATTACTATATCAAAATATTACTTGCAAGTTAATACATTCGTCCAAAGACAATATATTAATGGAATGTCTAGTATCTTGAAATGGAGTTTGCCTATATTTGAATTTATTTTTGTTTTGAAACTTATATGAGTTTTATTTTATTTTTATTTTTTGTTATCCGCTCATTTACTACTCATACTAATATTACTGTCAATATCAATTTTATTCATATGCTAAATGGCTCTAACTTCAAATCATAGAAAAATAATCTCTTGATAGTTCTCAAAGTCATGTATCTCGTCCTAGCGTTAAAGGTTAATTCTCTCCCACTTTTTACAAATAAGAGTATTTCTAATGACAAGAAGGATATAGAAAGACGGGATAAATCAAATCATATATGTATGATGATCATGAAGAAGACAATTTTAGAAGCATTTAGAGGCATAATTCTAAAAAAAAATTACAGCTAAGGAGTTCCTTGTAGATATTGAAAAAAGGAATGTCAAGAATGAAAAGGTTGAAATAGATATGCTCTTGATAAGTTTAATTTCAATGAACTATAAGGGTAAAGATAGTATTAGAAAGTACATTTTAGAGATGTCTCATCTTACTTCTAAGTTGAAAACAATTAAACTCGAACTCTCTAAGAACTTACTAATACATTTGGTTTTGATATCCTTTCTAGCACAATTTATCTAGTTTAAGGTGAGTTACAATTGTCTAAAAGAAATTTAGTCTCTAAATGAACTCATCTTACACTATGTTAAAAAAAAAAAGGTTTAAGCAATATAAGACAGAGAGTGCTCATCTAGACTCAACCAAACAAGAGAAAGAAAGAAAAAATGATAAGGAAGTTGTAGATATCACACCTAAAAAGAAACATCAAAAGAAATCAAATGAATCAGAAAGGTCTAGTTGTTTCTTCTGAGGAGCTTAAATTCATAAACAAAAGCAATGCCCCAACTATCATGCATGGTAAGTTAAGAAAGTTATGCTTCTTAATTTAGTTTGTGTTGAGGTTAATTTAACTTTGGTGCCCAAACACACATGGTGAATAGATTATAGCACAACAACTCACAATAGTATATTTACGCAAAGTTACCTGAGTTGTTGGAAGTTAAATTATGTTGAAAGATCTACGCGGGTGATGGCAAGATAATACAAGTTGAGACAATAGAAAAATTCATATTATTGTTAAAGATAGGATTTTATTTGGATCTTAATGAAGTATTTATTATATCGTTTTTTTGACATAATTTGATTTCTATTTCTACTTTGGACAAATCTGGTTATTCTTGTTCATTTGAAAGAAAAATTTTAATTTGTTTCATGATTCACAATTAGTTGATTTTCAATTCTTTGTCAGGTTATGATAATTTTTATTTAATTGATATAATTACTTCATTTAATGAATCTCTACATTTAAGTACATGAGGGACAAAGAGAAAATTAACTAGTGAGAGTTCAATTGTGTTATGGTATAAGATGTTAGGTCATATCTCCAAAGAAAGAATATAAATACTTATGTCAGACGAAGTTTTAGATTCCTTAGATTTCATAAATTTTGATGTTTGTGTTAACTATATAAAAAGAAAACAAACCAACAAAAGGATATTTGAAACCAACAGAACTCTGATTGTCTTAGAACTTATACATACCAATATTTATGGGTCATTTCCTATGGTTGCTTGAAATGGCCAACAATATTTTATAACATTTATGAATAATTTTTTCATATATGGCTATATATATCTAATTCATAAAAAATTACAATCACTGAATGTGTTTAAAAATTCTAAGGCTGAAGTTATGAATAAACTTGGAAAAAGAATCAAAAGTGTCCAATTTGACCGTAGTGGTGAATATTATGGAAAATATATTGATTTAGGTTACCAACATCTAGGACCGTTTGCTAAGTTCCTAGAGGAATGCGGTTTTGTTCCGTAGTACATTACGCAAGGTTCACCTATTACGAATTGTGTTGCTAAAAGATAAAATAGAATACTTAAGCATATGGTGAGGAATATAATTAGTCATTTTACTTTTCCTAGAATCACTATAAGGAAAATAACTTAAGACTACTACATATATCTTTAACAAAGTTCTAACTAAAGCGATTACTGAAAACTTTTTCAACTTTAGATGGACAAAAAGCCAAGGCCAAAGCTTTTGCATGTTTAGGATGTTCAATTGAGGCAAGACCTTATAAGCCTAATGAAAAGACACTAGACTCAAGAATAGTGAATCACTATTTTATTGGATACTATGAAAAATTAAGAGTGTACAACTTTTATGATTCTACAACTAAGTTAATTTTTGAGTTGAGAAATGCTTAGCTCTTTAAGAATGTTGAGTTTGCAGGGGAAGATATAGTTGGGGACTTTGTCTTTAAAAATGAATACATTGATATTCTCACATGTGTTATTGGCATTTACTAGTATCTCATTCCTGACCTTGGTTAAAACATAGTAGATCAAGATAATGTTGGAGAATCTCCTATTTAAGATATTGTTTTAGAAGGACAAATTCTAAAACTTTAAGGACCTATGCCATTAGAATATCTATTAGAAATAAAAGAATTGTAGTGCCAAAAAACTATATTGTATTTTTTCAAGAACATGAGGTAGAAATTGGACTAATGAAAGATGATCTAATCAACTTCTATCAAGCCCTAAAAAGTTTTAACTCTCAAAAGTGGATTAACGCTATGAATGAGGATATTAAGTCCACAAAGGACAATGATGTGTGGGATCTTGTCCCATTGCCAGAAGGTGTAAAACCTATTGGTTGTAAATCGATATTTGAAATCAAGAGGGATTCAAAAAGAGTTGTAGAAAGGTACAACGTTCATATTGTCATAAAGGACTTTACACAAAAAGAAGGCATCAACTACAAAGAGATTTTCTCTTCTATTTTTTCAAAAGACTTTTTCTGGATTATAATGGCATTGACGATGCATTTTAATCCTGAGTTACGTCAGATAGATGTAAAAACAATATTTCTCAATTATAACATTGATGACCATATCTATATAGTGTAGATAGAAAACTTTATGTCAAGAGATTTAAATAACATGTTTTGCAAACTTAAAAAATCAATTTATAACTCAAACAAACATCTCGACAATTGTATTTCAAGTTTCATCAAATTATCATTTCATTTAGTTTTGAGATGAATTTATTCAATAATTGTAAAATTATGTGGGAGAAAACGTATTTTTTTTGTTTTGTACGTCAATAACATCTTACTTACTATCAACAATATGGACTTATAATACGAAACCAATAGATTTTTAGTTAAGAATTTTGAGATGAAAGATCTTGGCAATGCCCCTTTTGTATTAAGCATTCAAATGCACTGGGATTGCTTTTAGGATATTCTTGGATTGTTAGAAAAAAGCTATATCCAAAAGGTCTCAAGAGATGTGGTATGCAATATTAAAGAAATTAGGGGATACCTTAAGGCTAAGAGAGATAAATTTAGTCTCAATTAGTGTCTAAAGAATAATTTTGAGAAAAATGAAATGTAGAATCCCTATGCTTTAGTGTTGGAAAGTCTAATGTATACTCAAATTTATACACTTTCAAATATTACCTATGTTACTGGGATGTTGGACAGATAATTAAGTAATCAAAGAGTATACCATTGGAAACAGTTAAATAGGTCTTGCAGTATTTACAGAGTACAAAAGACTATATGCTCATTTATTGGAAGTTAGATCAGTTCGAGATCATTGGATATATTGACTTCGATTTTAATATATGTCAAGATAGTATGAAATCTACACTAAGCTATATCTATTTGCTAACTAGAGGTGTTATCTTCTGGAAGAGTGTAAACAATCCCTTATAGCTTCTTCTACTAAGGCAATAGAGTTCATAACATATTATGAGGCATTCAATTATGGAGTATGGCTGTATAATTTTGTCATGGGGCTTTGCATAGTAAATAGTGTTGAAAGACCACTCATATTATTTTTTGACAGTAAATCAGCAGTTCTGTATTCTAATAACAACAAGAGTTTGATGAAATCGAAGCATATATATATATATATATATATATATATATATATATATATATATATATATATATATATCATGTTTGTAGTTGTTTAAGAAAGAGTTTAGAGTGAACGATTGTCTATAGAGTACATAGGAACAAACTCCATGATTGCATATTTGCTTACTAAGAGATTACCAACTAACTGGTTTCATCAACACACTGCTTGTATATGTATTATGTCAATTAATAATATTTAGTTGTAATAGGAGTTTGTAACTTTAGATGCTTTTATAGACATTTTTTTAGTTATTTTAGTTTATAGACATTTGGAGGTTATTTTTTTTTATAGAAATAAAGTATTGGTTTATTTACATTTTGATTTTAGTATGGTTTGCTCTCACTAATGTTTAAGAGTGAACTAATTGAAAATAGACATGTTAAGATCACCTTACATGAAATTTTCATGTTCCAATTCCACATCGTGGTCCATGTCATTTAATTGTATCGGTATATGATGTCATTGATTGGTAGAGTTATGATAGCTGTAACAAAGGTCATTTTGATCCTCTATTTGTATGATTGATAGATCGAATTAGTTAATAGATATATGTCAATAATAATAGTAAAGTTGAGCTCATTCTATTATTTTTTGTAAAGCATGATTATAAAGCTACATATATAACCCAAGTAGGAGATTGTTGGATCTACTAAATTTTAGATAATGAGTTTTAATGTATCTAATAGGATGTAGGTTTTTAATGTGTAAATATTTAAATGATAATTTCTATTTTTATGATGGATTAAAATAGAAATGCCAGAATATAATAGAAAAATTATCTACCTATGGTGGTTATAGTTTTTAAATCACACATGCCTTTTAATTTCTTATCTCTGGCATCTTATCATAAAAAAATATGGTACAAAGAAAACTAAAGAATTCTCTAAGAAAAACATGTTAATCCAAAAGGTTAATTGTACAGATTGAGAAAAAAAAATTGATTGTTTTGTATATTTATTTTTTGTTTTATGATGATCCAACATATATAATCTTGTATTTTATATGACGGAGTTTATCAAAAGGAATTCTCTAACAGAGTTTGGCAAACACAAGCATGTAGCTCAATGGACTAGTCACGAGGATGTGTTTGGAGTGAACCGCTGAGCAATGGGGTTATCAAATTGGCTGGCTTGAAAGTGCTAGAAATCAACATGTGGGTTGATGAGACAATGAGTCTAAAGGGATGCAGAGAGATAACTGCTTGAATGATTGTTCCTGCATGACCTAAAATGAGAGGGAAGAGACCTCTTGAATTAGTACAAATTGTGCTAGATTTGTCTACATGTGTATGGTTCTATTTTAACCTTTCAAAAAATAACTATGATTTACTGATTTTATTGTGAAAAATTTTAGATACAAAAATTGAGTAAATAAATATTGATGGAGCAAAATAAACACAGTTAAATAGTGCAGGAAATCTGGAATAGTGTAAACACAATGAAATAATTATAATAAAAATTTTATTATAAAAAAATATAATAGCTATGCCTTCTTAAAACTAAGACACAATGCTTAACGTTCTATTTTGGCTATATATTTAATTTTTTTATTTAATCCTCTAAATTAAATTATCCTTTTAAAAAAAACATCATATTAACTCATTAATAAATATTTTACGAATTTAATTCACTCATTAAGTACAAGAACTTACACAAATTATATATGTCATCTCCTATTACATAGGCTTGTAATTAAGTTAGATAAACAAATTGCTTAATTTTTTGTTAAGGTGAAAATTCTTTTTAAAGACAATATTTTTGGTCTGATTTACTCTTTTTTTCCCACTAAATTTGTAGAGACAAATTACCTATGCACTTGAAGCTAAATTGATATGGAAGTCATTTTCGTGTATGTTTAACTTACAGAGTGAGAAAGAGATAAACGGGAGGACGAGGGTCCAGGATGTCATAATACCGAAGCATTAAAGAGGTATGGTTAATTGTACGGAGGATCAAACAGGACCACAGAGTTAAGACCACCTCTCAGTCCATTCGTCCTCGTACATCAGATCTACCAGTCTTGTTTAGCTCACCTTTATAATATTTCAGAAAATTTTCCCGACAAAGAAACCCATTTTTCGCTTGCCAAAAAGGAAACCTTCCTCTTTGCTGAACAAAGAAACCCTATTTTATTTTTGGGGTGTGGTGCCAACCATCTAACAGTCCGCAAAAGGAAAGACAGAAAACAAAAGTACAACAATAGTGTTCAATTAATCTCTGTATCTTTCTTTCCTTCACTACACTTTCCCCCCCCCCCTCTTTGCACATGGATGAATATTAATGGTGGTGTTCATCGCTATTAGGTAAGGTTCCATTTCTAGTTCTACTTTCTTCAAACTTCTTGACTGCTTTCTTTCCATCTAGGGTTGGTTTCAGATTCTCCTAAATTTCTTTTTCTAGACGCTTAATTCCCTTTTTTCCTTTCATTTCCAAGAATTCCTCACCCCCTTCCCATCTCTATCTTCATTTTCCACCGAGTTGTTGCTTAATTCTTGGGGTTGTACAGTAATATTTTTCAGCTTATTCTGATTTGAAACCATCTTTGTTCTTCAATATTTCTCCTTAATTTTTCTTTCTCCTTTGACCCGCAAACAATTTTCTGTAATAGTGAATTGTATCTGATGATTTTGATTTGTTTTCTGGGAGAGGATAAGGCAGCATTCTTTTCTTCATCTGAAACTGTGATTTCTTTCTCTCTTGTTTATGCCTAAGTTTTGGTTAATTATTGTTTAGGGAAATGACGAGACAGAAGATAGAAATAAAGAAGATCGATAACATAACAGCGAGGCAGGTGGCATTTTCTAAAAGGAGAAAAGGGCTTTTCAAGAAGGCTAAGGAGCTTTCAACTCTCTGTGATGCTGAGATAGCTCTCGTAGTGTTTTCTGCTGCTGGCAAACACTTTGATTATTGCAGCTCAAGGTCTCATTCGTTCTCTCTCTCTCTCTCTTGACTCTTTTAGTTTCCACCATCTTTGTTCTAATAAAGAAACTTATGAGTGTTTTCATTCATTCTCGGCTATATCAGCAATCAAATATTTAGGCTTGCTTTCTGTTGATTTTTGGCTCATTATTCTATACAAACATGAGGATGATCAGAATCTCAATGTTTCTGTAATACACTGTTTACAATCCTTATGGATTTGATAACTCTCTCTTTGCACATAATAATAATAATAATAATAATACTCCCATTTATAATAATAAAGTAACAAAAAAAGGGGGAAAAAACTTGATGCCACCCAACAGCTTAATCTATAGACGTTACAGCTTGGCTAGTTTGCTTCCTGTGTTTAGCTTATATAGTTTTGCTGAAACTTCAATTTGCTAGATTTTGATTTATACATGTATATATGCCAGTAAATAACTGCTAACCAGTGAGGTCTTGTCACAGTTCTTATTCCATGCCTAACATTCCTGTATATATCTTGTCAGAATTTAAATAAATGTTTAGCAATTTTTCATTTTGTATCAGAGTAATACAAATACAAGTCACTATAAATAGATGTTTTAACAAGCGTAAGGATAACAAGCACAAAGTTTTCAAAAGATTCATGAGAATAATTAAATCAAATGGGATAAATAACTAAATAGTGAATAAAAATAACGGAGAAATTTATTTATGGATGTTCATTAGTAACCCAAAAGAGCGGCACTTGTGAACAAAAGGAAAAGATTGCTGATTATTTTTTTATATCGTGAATGTTAATATATATTGGAAAACTCACAAAGCATCTCTTTCTCTGCGTGTCCTGGAGAAAGTAGGGTTTATGAAGCAAAATACTTCCCCGTTTCCAATTATTTAGATAGGATAGTGTTGTTGAATATATTATAGGAGCAAACTAAAACCTCAGCTATATTAACTCTGGTTTTATCGGTTAATTATTTTTGAATTTATCATCACTTTAAGATCTAATTAATGTCAAAAGGGTTACCAATTCATGTGCCAAATTAGAAGTTCTAAGGTTTACTAGCTAGCTCTATGTCATCCAGGTAACAACCCCAGAGAGCTCAGACCTATTGTTATAAAACATTTTCCATGAAATTTTAAATATTTTGGAGCAGAGAATTTGTGTATAAGACTTTGGTTAGTTTCCATTTCTATAGAAGAATTATGATTAGAGGCAGCGGCACTGTAAGGGCTTGCATTTAACTGCATAGTAACTTTAATTTGTATGATTGGTGTATCTTTGAAAGAGAACATATGGGACAATAAGAGTTAGAAATATTTGACGAATTTATAATTAAAAGCATAATTTAAGAGAATTTGGCTCCTCTAAAATTTACCGCATTTTAAGGAATAAAGTATAAGTGGGTAACTATTGATGAGAAAATCAACGGTTTAGATTATGATGAAGTGGGAACAACCTGATAATTTCCTTTGAATGTGTGAAAATCAGTTTCCTTGATTTTTTCATCAACTGTTAACCACTTGCACTTTACTCTCTAAAGTGCACAGTATTAAGACGATAGGTAGGTATATACAATACTGCCGTCATTCCATAGTGGAACTTCAAGTACTAATGATATTATAATGGTGGTTAAGTTTCATTAACATTTTGTGCAAATTTTGTAGGAAAACAGAATAGAAATCAAAGAATTTAATTTGAATCTCCCATGTTCTTTCTTTCTCTAGCATGAACCAGGTAATTGAAAGGCGTGATCTGATCTCAGACATTCACAGATTAGACCATCCATCTATTGAATTGCAGGTAACTTTTTATTAGGGCATTCAAATGAAAGTACATGAATTCGTTGTGGTTGAAGAACTGAACCACAATGAGGAAGCAATTCGTTATACAATAAATGAATAAAATTCATGCTTTTATGGCTTTCCCTATATTCACCTTATTAACAAATATTTAACCAAGAGTTTATATAAAAGATAGTCTTCCAAAAACTATCTTTTCTTCAAAAACTTCCTCGCATTCACCTTATTAGCAAATATTTAATGAATTTTCTTGCCTAACCAAGAGTTTATATAGCTTAAGTGTGGATGTGGTTTAAGTAACTTTTCTATTTAATCAGTGAAGCAAAATTGTTAAAGTTTATATATACACTTTTGAAGAGGGGATATTTTTTGAAGGATTAAATTGGAAAGTGAAACTTTAAAGGATCAAGTTGAGAAAAGATGTATATTTTAAGTATCAAAATAGCAATTCAGTCTATTTTTTAAATGAAAGAAGTTTCAATTCTTTCTCATAGAAATGCAGAAATTATATAGGCTGAGATTATATATATCATTGACTTTGCCTAACTGTAAATTCCAAAGAAACGAATATGAATCTCTTGGAAATTTATGAATATACAGACTGAGAGTGACACCTACAACATGCTGCGCAAGGAAGAAGCTAATAAAACTCGTGAACTGAGGTATATATCTATATACTGTGCAGCTGTACTTTGTGTCTTCTCTATGAAAGAAACTATTTTGTATTAGAGGCATGGCTTCTTGCATGAACCTTTGACAGTCAGTTGAGGGGGGAAGAGCTGCAAGGAATGAGTGCAAAAGAATTACAAAAGCTAGAGGAACTTCTAGAAAGAGGTCTGAGCCGTGTTACCAAAGCAAAGGTTTGCACTTTGCTCCCTTCAATATTGCATGCTTCTTTATCTTTTGATATATTAAGGGATTGAATCCTAAGAAAGTGTTTGGTTCACGGAATCAAAGATTATTGGGAATAAGGACATTCCTGAAAATGTGATTTTTGGAATCACATTTCCGGAAATATAATAGTCACTTATTTGATTTATCACAAATATTGCTGAGAATATTTTACCATATTCATAGGAATCTAACATTCTCATGTTTGACTCACGTGTTTGACAAATTTTCAAAATTACCTCTATTAATTTTTAATATATGAAAAAGATAAAATACATGTGTAATTAAATAAAATATTAAAAAATAAATAAGATAAAATACATGTTAGAGTTTAGGATTTAAAATTTAAAGTTTAGTGTTTAGGGTTTGGGAGCAATTTATTTACTGCAAAAATTGATGGAGAGATATCAAAGGAATAAAAAAGATTTATATATAGTTTCCATCAATTTAAAAAAGGTGTATGATAGAGTGTTGAGTAAGGTTTTATGGAGAGATTTAGAGAAGAAAAAAGTATATGTTGTTTATATTTGGGCAATCACAGATATGTATGATAGGATCATGACTTGTGTGAAAACACAAAATGGGGATACAAAGATTTTTCAATAACTATAGGTCTACATCAAGTTTATCACCAAGTTCATATCTTTTTAATTTGATTTTCATTGCAGTTACTGAACATATCCAAAAATTGTGGCTTCGATGTATAATTTTTGCATATGATATAGCCCTAGTCGGCGAATCAAAATAGAAAATAAATGCGAAGTTAGAGTAGACAAGTATTGGAAGCACATGACTTTCTTATAAGTAGAAATGAGATAGAATATATAGAATGTAATTTTAGTAATATGCGTACAAATACGAATTTAGAGGTAAAACTTGGAGGTCATCCTATGAAACAAGTCACAAGTTTTAAATACTTTTGATCCATTATATAAAATGACGAAGAAGTAAAGAATGATGTAAATCATAGGATACAAGCGATATGGATGAAATGGAGGAAGGTTTCGGATGTCATTTGTGACAGAGAAATGTCATTTAAAATTAAGGGAAAACTCTACTGTACAGCTATAAGACCTGTAATATTGTATGGTACTGAATATTGGGCAGTTAAAAATTAACATGAGAATAAACTCAATATTGTAGGGATGAGAATGTTGCATGGAATGCGTGGATACACTAGACGAAATATGATTAAGAATGATTGCATTAGAGAGAAACTTAGAGTAACACTTGTTGTGGAGAAGATGGTGAAATTTTGTTTAAAGTGATTTGTTCATGTGTAAAGGAGACCTATGGAAGTTTCGGTAAGAAGAATAGATTAAATGGAGAACAGTTCGATAGTTAAATGTTACTAAATGTTGGACTGTTAAAAGCTAACATGAGAATAAATTCAATATCGCAAGGATGAGAATGTTGCATTGGATGTGTGGATACACTAGATGAAATATGATTAAAAATAATTGCATTAAAAAGTTAGAGTAACACCTGCTGTGGAGAAGATGGTAGAATTTTGTTTAAAGTGATTTGTCTATATGTAAAGGAGACTTATGGAAGTCTTGATAAGAAGAGTACATTAAATGGAGAACAGTTCGATAGTTAGATGGTATTGAATGTTGGGCGGTTAAAAGTTAATATGACAATAAACTCAATATCGCAGGGATGAGAATGTTGCATTGGATATGAGGATACACTAGACGAAATATGATTAAGAATGATTGTATAGAGAGAAAGTTAGAGTAACACCTGCTGTAGAGAAGATGGTGGAATCTTGCTTAAAGTGATTTGTCCATGTGTAAAGGAGACTTATGGAAGTCTCGGTAAGAAGAGTACATTAAATGGAGAACAGTTCGATAGTTAAATAGTACTGAATGTTGGGCGGTTAAAAGCTAACATGAGAATAAACTCAATATCACAGGGATGAAAATGTTGTATTGGATGTGTGGATATACTATAAGAAATATGATTAAGAATGATTGTATTAAAGAGAAAGTTAGAGTAATATCTACTATGAAGAAGATGGTAGAATCTTACTTAAAGTGATTTGTCTATGTGTAAATGAAATCTATGGAAGTCAAGGTAAGAAAAATAGATTAAACAGAGAACAATTCGATATTTAGTGGTAAAAGGGAGGTTAAAGAAAATAATAGGTGAAACTATTAAGAAATATTTAACAATTAATCACTATAAAAAAAATACTTTTGGTGGCCACTAAAGTTGTTGCTAAATGTTTTAAAGTCATTGCTAAAAACTTTTAGTGTTGACTTTTATTGCCATAGAATCCTCCTTTGGTGGTTGCCACTAAAATTAGACTTTTAGTTGCGATATTAGTCGTGGCGAAAACATAAAAATGCCTATTTTGTCACTAAAAATCTAGTATGTAAGCTTTTCTTTTGCTTATATTAATTTCTTTGTTATTAAAATTTATAAATATTGATCCAAACAATAATTTAAAAATAAAAAATGTAATTAATAAATTATCTATCTTTTTAAAATCATAATAAAAAGAAAATTATCATTATTTGAACTTATATTAACTGCAATAAGTTCAATCACAAATATTTAATGTAATATAATTAGTTACATTTGAAAAAAATAAAGAAAAAAATAACTAATTACAAATGAAATTAACTAATTCTAACACAAAGAAATTTTTTTATAAATGCTTCTTTCACTAGCTATACAAATTTTGCAGAAGAGTTAGATTGACATCTTTGGTTAAGACCCACGTTTAATGTCATTATTGCTTTATTTGAGTCAATTGATAAATCATCACATACCCGTAAAGATTGACAACAAAAGCTTATAGTCAATTGATAAATCATCACATACCCTCTGATCTTTAGGTGCACTTTTGGAAGTACTGGCATATGTCATCAAATATAAATTCAGATAGCAGCTTCAAATGTTTGCATGGCCCGTATCAACTGTTGCTTAATGCTTAATTATTTCATCATAATTTCCCTACAATAAAAAGATCAATATATTGCATCACTATTGCAGTATATTTGCATTAAAATAAAATTTCACCACTATTACTGAAATCAGAAAAACATTTCCTAAAACAACACAGAATGAGTGAATCTAAGAAGTCAACTTACTGAAAGATGGAGATTAGCCAAAGCCAAGACTAGGTGGGTATTGCTATGAAAAAATAGTGCAACACAGAGCTAATGGAGCTAACCCTAGTTTGGATAAGATTCCGTAATATCTTATCTGTATATATCTCTTGTCACTTTGTTGTTATAGATAGGAAGTTGTTACAATGTATTTGAATTTAAAACCTTGTGTACACTTGTATAAATATAGGTTCCATATCTCAATAAGATAAGTTTGTCTTCATTAATTATATCCAATATCTTTATGGTATCAGAGCACTCCTAAAGCTCTCACAAGCTATATCGATCCTTGCATTACATCCACCATGGCTGAATCCTCCACAACTCAAACCCTTCAAACACAAGTTGCAAACACCACACCAGAACTTATCACCATTAACATATCCAATCTAGTCATTAAGTTGATGCCCAACAACTATGTAGCGTGGGCTAAACAAATGAAGTCTATGCTTATAGGCTATGGTCTAGTAGGGCACATCACCGGTAGTACACCATGCCCTCCACCTTTTATTGATAATCATGGAGAACAAATTGAGAATCCACTATTTACCCATTGGGTACATCAAGACCAGTTTTTACTACTGGCTATCATGGCATCTTGTGAACTTGATGCTCATGCAGTAATCACCCAAGCAGACACGGCTCAAGAAGCTTGGGACCAGTTATCACGTGCTTTTGCTAATCGCTCCAGATCACGCATCATGCATCTCAAGGAGCGTCTATCTACCTTGACCAAGGGCAACTCCACTGTATTCAAGTACCTACGCACTATCAAAGGGATTGCTGATGAACTTACTCTCATTGGACAACCCTTAGATGAGATTGATCTCATTTTGCACTGCCTCAATGGCCTGGGTCCCAACTATAAGGAGATATCCACAGCCCTACGTGTCTGTGAGACACCCATCTCTTATGATGAGCTCTACGAGATGCTCACTAATCATGAAGCTCATGTCATGAAGGTGGAAAAACTTACTAAAACCCCCATTGCTGCCAACCAAATCCGAAAGGTAATCTCTCACCCTAAACCTTATTATAGAAGACCTCCACCTCATCATGATCGTCCCAACTATCCCTTACGAAAACTTACTTCGCCTTTAATCTGCCAATATTGTAACAAACGTGGTCATATTGTAAAATTCTGCTACAAGATTATGAATAACCCCCATATTTCTCCAAGTGCTAATGCTGCAGCTACTGCATCTCGTCCCACCAACCATTGGCTTCTTGACTCCGGCGCTACCTGCCACATTACAAATGATTTCAGCAATCTCACACTTGCCTCTGACTACGATGGCCCGGAACACCTCACTGTGGCGAATGGTAACACACTTCCTATCACTCATAAGGGTCTTTCGGCTATCCCTCCTTCTCTTCATCTCTCTGATGTTCTCTATGTTCCTACTGTTCAACATAACTTACTCTATGTGTCTCAATTATGTAACCAAAACTAAGTTTCAGTTGAATTCTTCCCTTCTCACTTTCAGGTCAAATCACTCACAACAGGCCAACCTCTGTTGCAAGGTCAGAATGACAATCACTCCTACATCATTCCTAGCTCCTCCTCTTGTCCATCTCCTTCTGCTACAACCATGACCATGTCTCCACTTCCCAGCCTCCGTTGGCATCATAGACTCGGGCATCCATCCAACACCACACTATGTCAAGTGCTTCTTTCAGAACATATTCCCACATCCTCCCGTTTCCATTCCTGTATTGATTGTCATTTAAATAAAAGTCATAAACTTTCATTTGGCACTTCAAGTCTCACTAGTCAGGGACCCTTAGAATTATTGTACTCAGATGTATAGGGACCTACTGCATCTCCTTCCATAGATGGCTTTCGGTTTTATGTAATCTTCATTGATCATTTCTCGAGATATATTTGGGTTTATCCTATGAAACACAAATCCAATGTCTCTTTGATTTTTCCTACGTTTAAATCACTTGTGGAAAAGTAATTTAACTCTACCATCAAAACAATCTGCTCGGATAATGGAGGAGAATACATTGGCTTACGTTCATTCCTCACACAACATGGCATATCACACTTAACTTCCCCACCCTATACTCCAGAACATAATGGTATATCTGAAAGAAAACATCGCCATTTACTTGAGACAGCCTGGTGTCTTCTCAATCATGCCTCTCTTCCCCATAAATACTGGACCTTTGCTCTGAAGACTGCTTCATATCTTATTAACTGGCTGCCTACCCCGGTCCTGCACTCACACACTCCCTTCTTCACTCTTTTCAATCGATCTCCCAACTATCTAAAACTTCAGACCTTTGGCTGCCTATGCTTTCCTTGGTTAAAACTGTATACCTCTTCAAAACTTCAACCACGCTCAACCCCTTGCATTTTCCTCGGATATTCAACCACCCAAAGTGCCTTTATCTGTT
The DNA here is from genome assembly GCA_037074535.1 of Gleditsia sinensis. Classification (NCBI taxonomy): domain Eukaryota; kingdom Viridiplantae; phylum Streptophyta; class Magnoliopsida; order Fabales; family Fabaceae; genus Gleditsia; species Gleditsia sinensis. The sequence goes on from CM073465.1 coordinate 71,899,760, forward strand.
ATGATTTCCACTCTCACAAATTTCTTAACTCCATACATGTTCAATTCCTTGAAGAATCCTTTCCCTTCGCCCACAAGCACCTCTCCATTGACTATCACTTTGTTCGTGAGCTGGTTACCTCCAAATCCTTACGTGTGAATCATGTCCCCTCTTCTCATCAGTTAGCAGATCTTCTTACCAAGCCCTTGTCTGGGCCTCGGTTCCAGCATCTTCGGTCCAAGATTGGAGTCGTTGACTCCTCCATCTTGAGGGGGCGTAATGGAGCTAACCCTAGTTTGGATAAGATTCCGTAATATCTTAACTGTATATATCTCTTATCACTTTGTTGTTATAGATAGGAAGTTACAATGTATTTGAATTTAAAACCTTGTGTACACTTGTATAAATATAGGTTCCATATCTCAATAAGATAAGTTTGTCTTCATCAATTATATCCAATATCTTTAAGAGCCACAGCACACACACTATTCCAACTGCATATTTGAAGAATTTCTGACTCCCATGCTGCACATAACCAACTTTGAAGCATAAACAGAAAAAACTTAAAGGCTTTATGTTATCACAGCAAATCACCTATGTCATCATGGCTAGGAGAGTAAAGGTCAAAATCAAGACATCAAACAACACCTCAATTAACCCTGAGATAACTCAATCACATTTTTCAGCCTTTGTACTGAAAGCCAAAAATAAAATTGCTCTGCAGTTTGAAATGTGAGAATAAAAGAAATTCCATTTCTCTAGTACAAAGATATTCAAAGATGTCTATCCAGATTCCAGACATTTTTATGAAGTTTCACAAAGAATTGCATATTTCGGTATGATATAAAAATAATATCATTACTATTAACACGATAAAGAAGACAGATTTACATGTATAATACCATAAAGAACTGTTGCCAAAATTACCATGATGCACATGCAAATCTTGAACAAAACACAACACCCATTGCTTATTTGGTCTAGGAAGACAATAATACAGAACCAGCACCTATTGAAAATTATTTTGAAGGTCACCCTTTAAAAAATAAGCAATTTGAAACTTTAAACTTGTCCCATTTTATGAGTTTTAAAGCTAAAATCAATTGAACTACCACAAAGTCCCATGTAAGAACAAAGAAAAATGGGCATTCAACTTGAGAGAACAAGAAAGACTGTTACCTGAAGAATGTAAAGAACAAACACGGGCTAGATGAACTAAAATCAAACGATACAAGTGAAACGAAAATCAGAGTCATGCATCATAATCACCAGAAAGTAAAATCCAATTCTAATCCAAAGCCCTGTCAATTTTCATACCAATATTCTTGTCAGTGTTTTGGTGTACTGGCTTAAAGCTAGTGGGATATTCCACTCTTTCTCTGAATCCTTCAACTGGCACCCATCATGATTTCCTTAGCTGATGTCTATCACGTATATATCACAGGAGTATATATATTAGTAGAAAACTGACCACGTTTCAAACAACAATAATTAAAAGAAGGATATGAAGTCAAATTTCTTAGTTTGGCATGGTTCCGCAGTAATGCTTTATGAGAGAAAATTCCCTTTTGACAGTATGCCAATGATGGTTGTCAATAATTTGAAGTATGCCCCTCATGCATCCTAGATTACTATCCTGAAATTGAACAGTAGACTGCTTGGAAAAAAGCAAGTGCTTTCCCACATTTTACACGGCTATCTATTTAATGTAGTTATAAGCCCTCTCATGTAATAATTCATTCTGTCACTGTTCATTTCTAAGCACATTCTCAACTAACTAATGGTTTCTAAACTAATTAATCCTTAGAGACATTATAATACATTGAACGCAGTGATATTTTACTAATGCAAATAGGCCATGAATGTAACCTCACGTGTGACCTGGTGAGTCCACGATAAGCATCTCATGGCCTGCAAACGTTCACTTATCTCCATCATTCAAATAGATATCAATACCAAGAATCCTTTTGTTGTCTATTTCTGAGCCAATAACCTATAATGCAAATAAGGAAGTGTTAAAATTTCTACAAACCACAGTAGTTGGCAAAACAAAAATACACCAAATATTGCTTTTAGCATTTCCCCATATAGAAAATGCAAAGTCATAAACCAAATTACTAATTTAAAATACTCAAAATAAAGTCAGTGTGAACAATCATCAGTCCCAAAGTTCTTGATCAATCATAGAAGTGCCCAGTATGTCATTTAATAACAACCACATTTGCAACAATTTATTTTTCTACTTCCACAAAAGAAAGAAAAGGGTTAGGGATGGACGGCCACTGCAAATACTACAAAAGCAGTAAGACAAATAGAGAAAGGTAAATCTTGCTCTAAATAAACTTCAGCAAAACATAAAAAATCTTACTGATCGAAACTATCGGCCTCCTATCTCTAAGTATTACGCGAGGAGGGGGCAGAATGCAGATAAGGGAGAGAAGCCCAAGATTGGTGACTTTGCATCTCGCTCTTCACTCCGTTTATATCCTCTGTTTTGAACCCAGAGTCTTCCCTCTATTCTGATGCTGGTGTGGATTTTGCATCTTTTGGACAAGCTACAAGAGAATAAGAGATCCCAAGTGAGGAGAGAGGGAGAAAGCAAAGCCGAGAGAGCAAAAATAGGGGCATTGAGCAAGAGAATCGATAAGCAAACTGAGGGAGAGAGAAGAAAGAGGTAGGTTGAGGGAGAAGACAACGGAAGAGAGATTTCAGTGGAGAAGAAAGCAGAGGTGCGGGTTTATTTGTTGGAGATAGGAGAATATGTGAGGACTTTTGGTTTTTTCAATTTTTTTAACTTTTTGTGGCGACTTTGCTTGAGTTACCACTGAAAGTTCTAAACAAAATAAATCTAACACTCTTAGTGGTGACTTCAACCAAGTCACCACTAAAAGTTGTTCTTTTAATGGAGACCACACAAGGTTGCCATTGAAAGTAACTTTTAGTGGCGACTTTTTTGGTCGTCATCGAAAATTTATTTTCCTGTAGTGAATAATATCTCTATTGATTTTATTTATAATATGTTACAAGTCGAAAGGTAGAACTCTCCCAAAAGACTAGCCTGTTAGGAAAGGGTGCCTTCCAACCTTATATGGAACCCAAGACCTCCTTCACCAACTAATATGGGACTATCAATACTCACCCCTTGAAACTTGTACGTCCTCGTGTAAGGCGGGTCTTGTTTGCCTCTTTTTGGGACTTATTGTGCCTCACCTTCACAGAATTGTGTCAGAGGCCCGCAGAGCTCGCCCCATCAGAACCCACATCGGTTGGCGTGTCAGGCTCTGATACCAATTGTTACAAGTTGAAAGGTAGAATTCTCCCAAAAGACTAGCCTGTTAGGAAAGGGTGCCTTCCAACCTTATATGGAACCCAAAACCTCCTTCACCAACCAATGTGGGACTATCAATGGTGCTCTATTACACTTGCTTTCATAAGAAGTCCTACATTGGTAAAAATACTAGTGTGGGTGTAGTATATAAATTCAAGGGTTCTCCAACCTTAAAGGCTAACTTTTAAGGGGTGGCTCTCCCTTGATTAAAAATATATTGTAACAATGGTATCAGAGCTGGTGGCTGACCTCCGTGAAAAGTGCTACCTGACGGGGGTAACCGGGCCCAGAAAAAAATGTCCATTGTTGGCGAAAGTGGTGGCCGTCGGACCTGTCTGACAGAGTGTCAGCCGTCGTGGACGTCGGCTTATCCGGGTGGGGTGCTCTTTTACACTTGCTTTCATAAGAAGTACCACATTGGTAAAAATACTGGTGTGGGTGTAGTATATAAATTCAAGGGTTCTCCAACCTTAAAGGTTAGCTTTTAAGGGGTGGCTCTCCCTTGATTAAAAATATATTGTAACATAATAGGTTACTTTGGTGTCATTTAATCTATGTAGCCGACTCTACTTAGTGAAAAAATGTTTGATTATTGTTGTAGTATTTTAGGGTTTGGGATTTAAGGTTTTAGAAATTTTGAGTTGGGATTTGTGGTTTAGGCTAAGAGGGCAAGAGCGTTTAGTTTTGAATTTTGGGATTTGAGAGTTTGGGTTTGGAATTTGGAGCTTGGGGTTTAAGGTTTAAGCGTTTGGTTAAGAAGGCAAGAGGCTAAAAATGTCTTTTAACTTCATAAAAGTTATTTCCACCCCATGGGAATAAGACATTCCCACCTCCCTCCATGAGAATGAAACATGGTAATATATGGTTATATATTCTCTCTTTTTTTCTTGAGAATATTAGGGCATGTTTGGTTTAGGTGTGTTCAATTTTTATTTTCACTGAAAATTGAAAAAAAATCATAAAAACGCGTTTGGTTACTATTTTTTACTTTTATTTTCAAGAAATATTTCTTTAATTTCTGAAAACGTTAAAAGGACATTTTTAGAATTTTCAGCACAAACTATAAGGGTAATATTTTTTTCAATTATTTTAAACTATATATACAATGTTTTACTATTTATATAATTAGAAATTGATAAAAATAAAAACAAAGGAAAACATAATCATATAATAGGAAAATAGTAAAAATAAAAATATAAACTAAACGCATTTTCAGAAATATGAAAAATAGAAAATGAAAACAGTTTTTAGAAAATGAAAATAGAAAACATTTTCATAAACCAACCGCACCCTTATATTCTCATGAATGTTTTTCTAAAAATTGAACCAAATATAGGAATATCATTCATGAGAATCCTATTTTCAAGTCAGACCAAATGTACTATATTTGGTAGGTGGGAGGAAAAAGGATAAGAAGGAATTCAAGAAAAATGAAAGGGAAGAGAAGGGAGAGGTAGAAAGGGTTAAATGATAATTTTTCTTCCCTTTATTTGGATGTTTAGAATTAACAAGGTAATAAGGTAAAAAAAATTAACAAAAGAAAATAACTAATTATAATCTATTTTTAAAAAAAGTTTATCTATGATTTAAATGATTAATTATAATATTTTGGTTTATTAATATGTGTTTTTAAGAAATATTAAATAATATAATACTTAAATTGGAGTAACTTAAGATTATAAGGAAATGAGGAGTTTAGAAGATTAGTTGAAAATCCTTCATTCTCCTCTGTTCCTTGTAACAAACTCCTATACAACAGTAGTATCCCTTCTCTTCCCTTTCACTATCCCTTGGACTGAGGAGAGTGGAGAACAAGGGGAAGAGAAGGGAATGTTTGATTTAGGCCTTCCCCTTGCTTGGAAATTTATTATAAAGAAAGGAGGAGAATGGAAGATTATTCACTAACATTTTTAATCCTCTACTCTTCATATGTCTAACTTTCTTCAATTTAGAGGATTTTCCATGAGAAATCAATCTTTAACAATTATGTTATTCATTATTTTTAAAATTGTAATGTCAAAAAACCAAATTATTGTAACTAATCATTTTAATGTCAATCTTTAAGTGATTATTTTTATTATTTAATATTTTAGTATTTGAGTTAAGTCTAAATATTCAAAGAAAGGAAAGAAAAATTATTATTTAATAATTTCTTCCCCTCCTTTGTTCCCCTTTCTTTCTTTTTCAATTCCTTCTGTTCTCTTTCTCTACCAACTATGAAACATATCTAAGGGACAAGATTTATACATTTGATTATTGTTTAGTAGAATCATCTTGCTGCTATAGAGTATTTGATGCGATCTGCATTAAACAAATGGTACTTTTATGTGTTTTTCAGGATGCAATAAGCGTAGAAGATATCAGAGCCCGCAAGAGAAAGGTCTACCTCATGCCAAGCTTAACTGTTATAGTCTCATATATTTTTTGTTATCACTTTGATGAAGCTTGAGAAGAAAAATTATCATAAATATATATAGGGCTGAACAGGGAAATATATTTTTTCCGGTGATATATGAAGAATTAATTAAATCACTTTGTTTGTTCTTGATTAACTTATTTGACTAGTTTTCAACCATCAAATGCAATGGGTATATATATAGGCATACGGATTTGGTTCCTCTATAATATACTAAAGTACAAGTGGTGAACCCTTAATGAGAAAATTTATGGTTCAAATTGTAATAAAGTAGGTATAACCTAATAACCACCTATGGATCTATCTGAATAATTTTTTCTTTTATCTTTCCATCTGTGGATACCTATCTACATGCACTTTACTCTCTAAAGTGCAAGGTGTACTTTAGAGGAGTTGGATCCCTTACTCTGTGTGCCTTAGAATTTAGTTATATGAATCACTAATTAGTGCACAATTCATGAATTACAATAATCTAAATACACGAGCATTGAACATATAATTGACCAAATTTGTCTGCTCCCCCCGCTCCTCCCCCAGTGATTATATTTAGTGCAAATATGATGTGAAAAAGTATCTATAAAATACTGAAATTTCTCCATATACTGCCCTATAAAAAAAACTATGAATTGAAGATTTTAGGTGCACATTTGGTTTATAGGTCTTATGGTCAAATTTTGTCTTCGGTTGTTTGGCAAAGTGGGCTGGGTTTTGGAATAAATAATTTGAAGTTTCCTCGAGGTCTAAGATCAGCATGATTCTATAAATAATAGTTCTTGCATTTGGAATTGATTATAATAAACTTATGAAGTATTAAGAAAGACTCTAACTAGATGCTGAATGAAGGTTGTGACAAAAAAAAAACAAGGAGCGAACAAATAATTTTTCTCTTTTAGAAAATGCACTTACTCTACGCTTTAACGGTGTATAGTAATTAGTTTTTGTTAAAATTCATCTCATTAATAAAATAGTAAAGGCTTAGAGGATTATTAGAGTTTTGGTGGTAACAATCCCTAATCCTTATCTATTCTATCAGAAATAATATTTTGTTACCATAATGATCTCTCAATGCTCTTACATACAATGCTACTTTTTACTGTCCACGCAGGAAATCCAGCTGATGAAAGAGAACCAGCGATTGAAGCAGGTGATGGGTATTAAAATTTTTGTATATCAATTCAATGTTTCTGTTGTTTCAGATGGTGGGAACTGGGAAGAATATCTCAAAAGATGGAAATCTGTGTTTTTAGGTTAAGAACCTTTCACGTGAACAAGGTCTTTCATCTGAGTCAGCCAATATTGGCAGCACAATCTAATTGAATTCTATCACTTTAAAATATAATCCAAACAATTAACTAAAAATGAATTCTACCGAATGTAGGATTTTTTTCCAAACACAAAAATTAAATAATAAAAATATTCAATTAAATTCATTAATGAAAATTTAATTGAATTATTAATAGATTTAATTCCAAACATACCCATGTGTTCTATAAGAAAAATGTAATTACTAATCTCTCTGTTTTCTCTCAGTGATCTTACAGTGCTCCTTTTGCCGTCCACGCAGGAAATCCAGCTGATGGAAGAGAACCAGCGATTGAAACAGGTAATCAATTTTTTGCATAATAATTCTCCTATTTCTTTTCATTCATATGGTGGCGAGAAGAATCTCAAAGATGGAAATTTGTGTTTTTAGGTTAAGAGCCTTTCACATGAACAAGGTCTTTCATCTGAGTCAGCCAATATTGGCAGCACATCTGATCCTCCTCAAGACTATGATAGTTCAGACACCTCTCTCGAATTGGGGTTAGTTTAATTAAAACTATATTTATGATTTTTCTTATAGAAAAAAATTTAGATAAAGTTTCAAGAAAAATAATTTAATCTACCGTCGATGGATAAATTTTTGGTCCATCAACAATACTAAAATTGTGACATGTGATAAAAATAATATTTTTTAAAAGTATTTATATCACGTGTCATGATCTGAGTATCGTTGATAGACAAAAAATTATCTATTAGCGATGGACTAAATACCAATTCAAGTTTCAATAGATATTTATTATTAGATTCCCGATGTGGCATGCTTTTATGATTCAAGATCACATTTTTAGTTGCACAAAAAAAAATTGTTTTTGAGTGCCTATTTGGCTGAGTTTCTAATTTCTACTTCATTAAGTTATTTTTTAAATGGAGTTTTCAAAAAGTGATGTAACAAAGAAACAAATAATATTTAGCTAAATCATTTTATTAACGTTTTACTGTCAAATCACTAAAAAAATGACATGTTTAGAGATAATTTTATAATCTATTATTTGAATAGAAAAATAATTTTAATTAATTTAACTATTTTAAAATTTTAACGTAATTATAATTTAAAATGAAATAAAATCACTATATATAGTTGAAGCAAGAATGTGTGGTGATCAGAAACACGAAGATCAGATGGACTTTGCTGAAGACTAACTCGAGTTTATATTTTCTATACCTTGCAGGTTGTCTTTATTTAAATAAAACAAGAGTATATTTATTTAGAGGCCACATTGAGCATACCAGGATTTTCTTCCATTATCTTTTAGCAATTTAATAATTAAAGATAGAAGGAGGTTAAATAAAATAATTGTGAAATTATTAAGAAAGATTGAATAATTAACAATTTATCTATTAATTTTATTTATAATAAATTATTTTATTGGTGTTTGATTTATGTAATTAATTTTATCTAATGAAAAAAGATTTGATTGTTGATGTACTTTTGCTGATTCATGACAAATTGATGTTTAAAAAATAAAATGTCACATAGCTATAGTGGTACACTTGAAGATGGTGTTTTTGGTAATGTTTTTTGGAATATATTATCCTATGGTATAAAAGTTTTATTTTACATATAGAGATAGATTTATACCAAATTTTTTTTCTATCCTGTAGTATAGATTTGTGCCAAATTTTTGTCAAGCACTACTAAATTACTAATTTTTTCTATCCACGAGACGTTTTTGTATAAACTTGATCATGTACAACTTGGTTTGTGTATTGAAAAGAAAAAAAAGATGTATCTACAAATTTTACACCCAGGATCTTAATAACTAAATTTAAAAAAATTATCCAATTTACTACTAAATAAATTCTAAATTCCAGTTGCAAATATTAAATCACAAATTACAACTATGTGATAAAATTATATAATAATCATGAATATTATTCCTTCTATTAGTCACATAAAATAAGGCAATTGACTCAAAGATAAATTACAGTTGAAGAGCTTACCAAAACATTGTCTTTTCATAAAAATTCACCAATAGGACAGTTCTCTAATTTTAATATGCGTGGACACACCGATTGATAATCTACCAATCTAACTTTCTGCAACTGTGACAAACTCGGTTAAGCCAACCGCACCTTGTAAGCCCAACCACTTCCACGTAAGATTGAATTTTTCAAATACAGGAATTAGTTGGTGACCTAATTACAAAAGATCCCGAAAGGATCCTTTTGGTTCTCCAAAGCTCTGGCTAGCTCTGTCTATATAATACAATGAACTCTACCTTGGTTTTTCATTATTAAAAACTCAAAGCAAATTCCCTCCTTTCACTTTCTTCTTCACACTTGCAGTTTATTCAGCCATGGCTTCTGGAAAATCCATCAGTGCAGCTTGTCTTCTTGTTCTCACCTTCACAAGCATGATGAGCTTGAGCCTAGCAGCTCGCCATCTTCTGCAAACAGCCCCACCTGCTGCACCAAACCTTCCAGGAATTATTCCCACTTTGCCTAAAACAATTCCACCTTTGCCTTCAATTCCAACATTGCCTCAAGCCAATGTTCCCCCTTTGCCTACTATCCCATCTTTGCCTAACCCCAATACCCTTCCTCCTCTTCCAAGCATGCCCACCATCAACCCAACACTCCCAAAGGCCACCCTTCCCCCATTGCCCAGTATTCCCGCAATCCCCACAATCCCCACAATCCCAACCACTATTCCCTCCATCCCATTCCTCTCCCCACCACCTTCATCCCCTAGCCCTTAAAATAATGTTCACTTGTTCGTCCTATGCTACTTTATCTCTCGTCTCTGGCTTGATGTGGTCAGCAGCATAATATATAATATGAGAAATACATATAGCTTTAGATTGCATTTGTATACGTCAGGTCGAGTTGTATGAGACTATCATTTGTCTGTATATTTTTTTCAGTTTGGTGTGAGATTTAAAACAGTTTGTTATTTCTTTTCATTCATATATTAGTTTCTTGCTATTGTTTGTACTATTCTTATATATTATAGTTGAATATTCATTGTTATACAATAATACAATTTTTTTTCTAGTGCGAATATATTCATATATTTGAATATAAAACTAATTTCCGTCAAGACACCGAAGTCATCTCTCTTAATAAGTGTTTTTTCACATTAGTTTCTTACCATTTCTAGAAAGTATAAACCAAAAAAAAAAAGAACTGGGAAGGGCAGATAATTTCATACAAATACAAATCCATCTATCATATATGAGCGCTTGTAGACCAGAGCACGGTAAGTTTAGACCGATACAAATTAATTTCATGAATTAGGAAGAGGTGCTGGAAGTGATGGTACAGTGGGCTTAGGATGAGAGGGTTGTGGCAGAGTTGGGATAGTAGTAGGCAAAGGAGAGAAATTTGGGAATGAAGGCAAAGGGGGCAATGTTGGGTTGAGCAAAGCAGGTGGAAAGTTTTGCAGAATAAGGCAAGCTGAAATGCAGTTAAGTTGGAAAAAGAAATTAAAAAAATAACAACTAATTCACTTTTTTAATAATTATTATCTGAAGCACTCTGTAATAATAATTATATATGGACATTGCTTCACATGAACAACGACCAAAAAAAAGAAAAAGAAAACGAAAGAAAGTCATAAAGATATATACTTTCTTCATTCGAGTATAACAATGGAGTTAATTACATACTTAGATCTAAACTTAACATCATAAAGAAGCAATGATTCCATATATTTTCTTCCAAGCTTGTTGGACATACAAAATCAATATGGAAAGAAATCAAATTGAAATGCAGTTTCAGAAATCACAAAGTTAATAAGAATTTACAACTTCATAATTAAGAGTTTTCCTTGTTTCTGTTAGATAATGTGCTTAGGCTAGATTTTTCAAGAATGACTCCAATTTGTGGTAGTCATCAAGCAGTTCCTGGCCCTCTAGTGTTATAGAACCATCAATATCTTCTTAACCAAGAAGTATTTGCAGGTAGGGATCTTCTTCCTTATTTGTTGAAACTGCTGAAATAGGTTCTATACAAAGGATTGTGGTGGCAGAGTGGGCTTAGGAAGAGACGATTGTGGTAGAGTTGGGATAGTATTACGCAAAGGAGGGGTCTATGTTGGTTTGGGCAAAGCAGGTGGAAAATTCTGCAGAAGATGGCGAGCTGCTAGGCTCATGTCCATGCTTCAGAAGCAAAAAGTGATGACGAGAGATAAATTCTTAAAGGCCATGGGTGAAGCAAGTGAAATGACAATTGGGTTGAGGAAGAAATATGCAAAAGGTGCTTTGAATTGGTTTGTATGGAAAGTCTCTTGAAAGGTTCAGGTTTTATAGAAATAGAAATGTGGAAGGTGCATCATCAGTGTGGTTGATTATTGGTAATCTAATATAGAGACGTTTTTAAGATTAATTTCCTCATCTCTATAAATAATAAGATATTTTCAGTTGTTTAGGGTCAAAATTTGAAGTTTTTGATGTTTTACAAAAGCGTTAGAAAATTCATAAATTAAAGACAGTTTTATTTATTCAAATTTTTTCAGATACTTGATCGAATTATATTGACGCAAAGCATCTTGAATTTGATTCTTATTGATAACCCTTTGGGGGATTGCTACCTAATAATATTATATGAACCTAAACTGAACTCCACTTTCAGCCATTCTAGCTATAGCAGATAATTTTTCCTTTCAAGCTTCAACACTGGGCTAGCAGCTAACTTTGGTTCCTCCGCTTAACATTTCCAACATACCAACAGTACCACAGCTCACAATGCCTCCAATGACAGAAACTTCTTCAATCTCTACTATGATCCCCTCAATTCCTGTTCAATCTTCTCCACCTGCAACCCCAAGACCATCTGAAATTTTCCACCCAGACATGACAGAGTTTGTGCCCCCGAATTGCAGCTTCCTTGAGTAACAGGGAAGTCACAGAGATTAGCTGAAAATACCCGCCCGGTGTTGCTATGATTTTATTGTTGTTTGTTCTTACAAAGTGAATCCAAGAGCTATGCAAATTGGAATAATACTAAGTATACACTTTTCTCATTCGAGTGTAACAATGGAGTTAATTGTTACATCTAAATATACAAACTTGAACAGCTGAATTGAATTAGAGTATAAAAATCACATAGTATAAAAGTTAGAAAGTATGTACAAGCATCATAATTTACAGCTAGTTTTTAAAAAATGACTCAAACCAAGAGTTCCAATTTTCATCAAGCTGAAACATCTCTTCTGTAAGAGAAAGCCCTTGGCCCTCCCATTAAGGGAGCCAAGAATGTCTTCTTCACTAAAAGGTACTTGTTCGAAGAAATAATTTTTTTTTTCTTTTATGACTTAATGGCCTTTTCATTAGAAACTGGTTCTACGATACAAAGATTGATGAAATATTCTCTAATTCATTATTCTTTTGCAAGTTGTTATGTTTTTTTAATAAACCTCTTTGTATTCATCTTTATTGGATAAAGAGTCTAATCATTTTACAATATGAAAAAGTTAGTTTAGTACAAAAACTAAAGGTAGAGATAAAAATTTCATCTTTAAACAAAAAAGAATAAAATCTGTAACAAAAGAAAACAGAATTTACATCGCATGCAAAGCCATTTGGTCATTTTGGATAAATCATCCAAAGTGATCACTGGTGGTTAAATATAATTCAATAATAAAAAATGATTAATTTATAAAACAATAATTAGTACTATTTATTTAAAAAGAATGAGCAACTTGGTAACTATTTGACGTTGGTTTTGATGTTATTAAGATTTCATGCACATGAGTAGTACTTCTATAACTGATCACACCATTACATTTCTGCTTAGGAGTGAAAATAATATGCAATTAAAATATTTTAAAACTTGAAATTTACAATACCTTCAAAGGGTATATTTCAGAATACTCACTTAAAAACCAGGAGAAAATAGAGAGTCATTGAGAGAGTACTCATGCATGATCAAGCACCGTCATAAACGGTTCCGCTCTTCTCAAACCGAAGCCTGTTTGAGCCTCTTCTTCATCCCAATACACTGCTTAGTTGCATCATCCATTATCTTCTTCCCAACGTCCTCTCCCACCCATGATCTTATTCCCACTCTTCGTTCAACTCTCTTAGCGTTTGCATTTTTCCTCTTCAGCATTGTGAAGAAGTACAAGTCTTCACCTTCCACCGACTTAACTATGTTTTCACTGTAGGCTTCCCAAACGTTCCATGGGTTTATATTCCCATAAATATCACAGTCTCTGTACAGATAATACAGAAGAAGTACATCATCCGTGAGAGGGAATCTCATTCCCAACGGAAGTTTAGGTGCCGCAGTGGTGCTGTCCTTCATCCCTTCATATATAGAAGAACTGCGGGAGATAATCATTTAAACTATATTAAATAAATCCATTAGTGTTTTCCCGCACTTATGTATATATATTCTATATTTTAAAAATAATTTAATTAATCTTTTCTCACATCTATGTATATCTATTCTATATTTTTTTTTTCTAATAATACGTCCCAGTTATAAGGGATAATGTTATAAACTAGTATTCAAGATTATGCCACGATAACAAAATTTGATATTTTAAATTTATTATTATATAAAATTAATAAAGTTGTCAAAAAAATTTTAGCCTTAAAAAAATATATTTTTAAATAAAAAATTGTAAATAAAAATAAAAACTAATTAAAAAAAAAAGTAGTGCCCTAGCTCAGGTAACTATGCGTGGATTGAGCTTTATTAAATTGTTTGAAGCTACTTTTAAATATGAAAAATTGGAAAAAAAAAAAAAAAAGAGTCGTGGGTATACCAAGTGTGTGAAACTTTGGATAAGAAATATATAAGTAATATAATATAAAAGAAATATTTTAATGATCTTAATATATTGCATGGGGTAAACAATTTACCCCTTGGCATTAATGATGGTTTAAGTAAGGTAGTATAAAATTCAAGTCCAAACTCGTAAAAAGTTCGTAGATCCCTGGCTCCATGCCTAAAAAGATAACAAATTCTATATCCAACCATTCTCATTGAATCTCCAAATTTTCGACCTTGGACTTATTTATTTGGAAAATATAATAATAGGCAACTTTTCTAACGCCAAGACTAGCTAGTTTATTAATTTGAAATTTATTCGTATATACTAAAATAAAAAAGTATCTCAGTAACAATTAATATAATTCAAAATAATAAATTAAGTAATTCTAAATTGTTAAAAACTAATTCTTAAAAATACCATTATTAGATAATTATTCAAAACACCATAAATTATTTAAAATGATCATGCAGATGTGTTTTTCAATCGTCATTTTTTCTTGGGCCATTTTCAATCATCTTGTTTGTTAACTCTTTACCACAATATTTGTATTCAACTTTATCTTTTCTATTTATTTTAAGTTTTTTTTTTTGAAGTAATTCTAAACAATCAATTTTTTTAACATCGATACAACTACAAGAAGAACAATTATCTAGTTAGTCTAACACTAACTCAAACGGATAAAATATACAAATACTTATTAATGGCCAGCCCTACTTAGCTTTGTCAATTCTAATTTATTTTCTTTTTTCTTGAAAAATGTGAGCTATGTTTAGTTTGAAGTTTTTAAAAAATTTTATTTATTTATTTTTCAATAATATACACTAAACAAGCTCATAACTACTGTTTTCTCAACTGGATACTGATGTCTTTTTTTATTATTTCAATTTTATTATTCTATTTATCCTAAATTATTCAAATTTTCAATTGAAAGGATTAAATTGAGGCTAACAAAAATGTACAATTATTCAATTCAAATATTAAACAATAGACAAAATAACCTACCAAATAAAGAACAATATTTTATCCGTTTAAATGTCTAATTGTTTACAACATTAATTTTTGTGTAGTTAATAAGTACAATTATCGTAATTAATTTTTGTAAACAGTAATTAATTTTATAAATATTTTATTTATTCAGTTTTATTTTATGATTATATTAATTAATATTTAAAATATTTTTCACCTTAAATTTTTTAAACTTCAAATTTTAAATAAAAACATCTTTTTTTTTCAAATGTCTTACACTTTAATTTATAATTTTAATAATAAAATACTTAAAACATTTGATGTAGAGCATGTGTAAATGGTTTGTGTATGCTTGTGAGCTTGATTTATTGATTTTGAAAGTGATTATATGTGGGTTTTTAGAGATGAAGTATTGATACGTAGATGGGGTTCCTACCTATACTGTGTCACCTTAACAAAGATAATATTATATAGTATTAGCTTTTATCACTTAAATCATAGTTTTTGGAATTGGACTGGTCATTGGTCTGATGAACATGCTGATTTATTGAGTCACTGATTCAATTGTTGGGTCATTTAATATAATATTTGCTTTAAAATGAACAAGTGATACAATTTAATATATTATTTAAATGGAATAAATGAATATAAGTATAAGAAATTGAAAAAAAAAAAAAGTGCATGAAAACGAAGCCCTACATCGGTGAAAATACAGAGATTGGTCTTCTTTGAACTTATCTATAGAAGCTAAGGAGTTATGAAGACAAGAAACTTGCCTGTGGATTTATGTTGTATGATAAGGACTCACTTTGTCGTAACTTTTTTTACTAAAGAAAAAAGTTTGAAGTAAAAGTTTTTTCTTTTAAATATTATTGTGGGGGAAATGATCCATTGCAGGAACCGAATTGAACAAGTGACCGGTTCATCTCAAACCAATCGATCCGATTTTTTTCTTAAAATATTTTATTAAATAATTAAAATAAGGTGTTTTTAATTTAACAAAATGATTCAGATAGTTATTGTTCATTTCACTTGCAACAATGAAGTTTTTTTTTTTACCATAAAAAACAATAAGGGAACATTCATGGTGTATAGTTGTAATGCAATCATTCTTATTTGAAGAGATGGTTTTTAAAAAACATAGGCATATTTTAGATAAAATTTCAGCATTTATAATTATAATCCAAAAAAATTCAAAATTGTTCTATAAATCTCTTCAAACTTAAAGATACAAAATTAGTACATGATAGATAACAATCATTGAACTTCAGTAGAATTGACTCAAATTACAACAAAAATATAAATATAACTATGTAATTGAACAATATATAAAGTATAAATAAAATCTCAATAGAGCCACTCTCAGATAACAATAATAAATTACAAATTATATATCGATCCATCAACCGTATAAGTTACCCTATAGGTGCTCATTAGAACCTGAGATAGTACAATGAAGAGCATTATAGATACTACTTTAAGGATTAATGGTTGGGTAGGGCTAGAAAATTCCAGGGACTTCTAGCTTTGGAAATGTTGGTAACTCAAGCTTAGAAAATGGTGGCAACTCAACCTTGCACTTGAGGCAACTCTGCCTTTAGCTATTTTAGGTACTTTAGGCACATTAGGCTTTTGCGTGGTGGCAACTCAACCTTTGGCATTTGAGACAACTTTGGTTTAGGCATTTTAGGGACTTTAGGCACTTCTAGATTTGGAACTATAGGCAACTCAGGTTTAGACAATGGTGGCAACTCAACTTTAGACATTTGGAGTAACTCTGGCTAAGCCATTTCAAGTACTTTAGGCACCTCAGGCTTTTGCAATGGTGGCAGCTCAACTTTAGACACTTGAGGCAACTCTGGCTTAGGCACTTTAGGGACTTTAGACACTTCTGGCTTTGGAACTGAAGCCAACTCAAATTTAAACAATGGTGGCAACTCAACTTTGGACACTTGGGGCAAGTCTGGCTTAGTCAATTTAGGTACGTTGGACACCTTAGGCTCAAGTATTTTAGGTACTTTAGGCACATCTGGCTTAGGCATTTCAGGAACTTTAGGAGCCTTAGGCTTTTGCAATGGTGGCAGCTCAACCTTAGGCACTTGAGGCAACTTTGGCTTGGACACTTCAGGAACTTTAGGCAACTCTGGCTTAGGCACTTCTAAGACTTGAGGCATTTCAAGCTTTGGCACAACAGGTAACTCTGGCTTTGGAAGTGGTGGCAACTCTGGCCTAGGCAACGATGGAAGCTTAGGCAAGTTTGGAAGCTAAGGAAGTGGGAACAATTTAGGTTTAGAAAAAAATTTAGATAAAGTTTCAATAGGTATTTATTATTAGATTCCCGATGTGGCATGCTTTTATGATTCAAGATCACATTTTTAGTTTCACAAAAAAAGATTGTTTTTGAGTGCCTATTTGGCCGTGTTTCAAATTTCTACTTCATTTTAAGTTATTTTTTAAATGGAGTTTTCAAAAAAGTGATGTAACGAAGAAACAAATAATATTTAGCTAAATCATTTTATTAACGTTTTACCGTCAAATTACTAAAAAAATGACATGTTTAGAGATAATTTTATAATCAATATTATTTGAATAGAAAAATAATTTTAATTAATTTAACTATTTTAAAATTTTAACGTAAATATAATTTAAAATGAAATAAAATCACTATATATAGTTGAAGCAAGTATGTGTGGTGATCAGAAACACGAAGATAAGATGGACTTTGCTGAAGACTAACTCGAGTTTATATTTTCTATACCTTGCAGGTTGTCTTTGTTTAAATAAAACAAGATTATATTTATTTAGAGGCCACATTGAGCAGATCAGGATTTTCTTTCATTATTTTTTAGCAATTTTATAGTGACAGAGAGAGAAATCAAATAAAATAATTATAAAATTATTAAAAAAAATTTTATAATTAATAATTAATAATTTATTTATAATAAATTATTATAATGACGTTTAATTTATATAATTAATCTCATTTAATATAAAAAAATTGATTATTATTGTTGTATTTTTGTTAATTCATTACAAATTGATGTTTAAAAAATAAAATGCCACATAGCTATGGTGATATACCTGAAGATATGTTTTTGGTAATGTTTTTTGGATTATGCTATGGTATAAAAGTTTTATTTTAAATACGGAGATAGATTTATACCAAAATTTTTTTTTTTTTTGCTATCCTGTGGTATAGATTTGTGCCAATTTTTTTGTTTTGTTTGTCAAGCACTACTAAATTACTAATTTTTTCTATCCACGAGACGTTTTTGTATAAACTTGATCATGTACAACTTAGTTTGTGTATTGAAAAGAAAAGAAAACTGTATCTACAAATTTTACACCCAAGATCTTATTAACTAAATTTAAAAAAATATATCCAAATTACTACTAAATAAATTCTAAATTCCAGTTACAAATATTAAATCACAAATTACAGTTATGTGATAAAATTATATAATAATCATGAATATTATTCCTTCCATTAGTCACATAAAATAAGGCAATTGACTAAGTTAAATTACAGTTGAAGAGCTTACCGAAATATTGTCTTTTTATAAAAATTCACCAATAGGACAATTCTCTAATTTTAATATGCGTGAACAGACTGATTGATAATCTACCAATCTAACTTTCTGCAACTGTGACAAACTCGGTTAAGCCAACCACACCTTGTAAGTCCAACCACTTCCCCGTAAGATTGAATTTTTCAAATACAGGAATTAGTTGGTGACCTAATTACAAAAGATCCCGAAAGGATCCTTTTGGTTCTCCAAAGCTCTGGCTAGCTCTGTCTATATAATACAATGAACTCTACCTTGGTTTTTTATTATTAAAAACTCAAAGCAAAATCCCTCCTTTCACTTTCTTCTTCACACTTGCAGTTTATTCAGCCATGGCTTCTGGAAAATCCATCAGTACAGCTTGTCTTCTTGTTCTCACCTTCACAAGCATGATGAGCTTGAGCCTAGCAGTTCGCCATCTTCTGCAAACAGCCCCACCTGCTGCACCAAACCTTCCAGGAATTATTCCCACTTTGCCTAAAACAATTCCACCTTTGCCTTCAATTCCAACATTGCCTCAAGCCAATGTTCCACCTTTGTCACGACCCTAATGTTAGGGCACGTGAAATTCATATACTATACACATATATTTTCCATAAATGTACATAATGTCATTCTTTATCATATAAATCAATACATATAAGTTCTCATACACATATACAATATACAGTTTATATCTATAAACACCAGAGTAACAGTAGAAGTAAGGATCCTGCCTGTGACGTTCAGAACAACTCTAGAGTACAAATATATTACAATATAAAACATTGAGAGCCTAAAAACAATTTAGGCTCACCACTGAAGTACGACCTCTAGTCGATCTCTTGGTTGCTAGACCAAACTCTGTGTCTTTATCTGAAAAATAGATCCACATCGTGTAGTGAGTTTTACAACTCAGTGAGCAGATAACACCCCCTATAACCTCTTAGGTCAACATATGGATGTACTTTTCATTTCAAAGTTTCTCATATTGAAAAGTTACATTCAGGAGTACATTCATATGGGACCCGCATTTCAAAACATCTCAGCTCAAATCACATACAAATATCTGTAACCACATATGATACAAATTGATCTTAAATCGAATTTGATATGCAATAAAAATCAATTCTTTTATATAATGCTCAAGTATGTTATAACTTTCAATATACTCAATAGATAAACATGGAATGTGAGTTCATCACCCTTCTGCCTCCTCACATTACCATAGTCACAATCACAATAGGTAATCAGGAAATGTGAGTTCATCACCCTACTGCATCTTCACATTACTACTGACTACAACTTCAATAGATCAACAGAGAATGTGAGTTCATCACCCTTCTGTCTCCTCACATTACCACTGTCATCATCACAATAGGTAATTAGGGAATGTGAATTCATCACCCTACTGCCTCCTCACATTACCACTAATATCACATTCACAATACCGTCTCAAACCATATAATCTCGTCATTTCTCATCAATACATATATATTTTTATATGAATATATAAACATGTATAAAAGTGCATATCCATCATATGCAATGCATCATTATCAAATAATTCGCCATACAATCATATTCGACAACTTATCACTTTACATATCATTAAAAACAGAGCTTTCAGTCTCAGTACAAAATTTTTTATTATAAATTTTTCAATCAGAGAAATCATATAATCATGCCCATATCTGAGGCAAACATAACATTGTAAAATCAATGTCATATGCATATCATATTTTCTTTGCCATGTAATGCGAAATGCATTTAGAAATAACGTATTCAAAGCACTTCAAAATCTATTTCAAAAAAATCATACTCTTCTTGAACTAGATATCATTTCTCAATCATTTCAAATATTCCAAACCATTTCAGAAACATATGAACATATAAATAACATGTAATCATACTCATTTATCAATGAAAAGTTCAAGAAGAGTAAAAACAAGTTATAGGAAGAATTATCTACTCACAGTGTAAGAGCTCCGAATTGGACAGCCCTAAAATGTACTTTTCTAGTCTGAATTTGACCAAATAAGCTTCAAAAACGTGTCCGGAGGGTCCAAAAACCTTAATTGAGCTCGATTACTATTCACTGTCGAAAACACTATTCACTGCCACTATTGATCACCAAAATCACTATTCATCAGCACTATTCATGCCGAAAATTACTATTCACCGCCACATAAAAAAGTTATCAAATGACCGAAAAAATTACATATTCTAATGTTTATCAAGCTTCTGAACCCATCTACGGTGTCAGATTTCTAATTAGAAGTCTCTAAGTAAGGTTTTTCAGAACTTACCTTTTACCGAGATTTTCTACTTCAGATCTACGGCGATTCAACGGTTGATTTGAAAAACTGATCGGTCAAAACTGAAGTACTCTTCGTCCTGAATCCAATAACACTTCCAGTTTTACTATCGGAAGCCCTTAAACACTCCAAATCAAAAGATAAATTTTGAGATCACTATTCACTCACTATTCATTACTATGCATCTTTCCGTTTGTTTTTTTTTTCCTTTTCTATATTTCGTCGCCCCCCGGTTTCAATTAAACATTCTGCTACTGTTTTTTTTTAAATAGAATAATAATTATTAAATAATTAATAATAAGATTTTCTTTATAAAAATTCATATAAATTCCGTTTTTCATCATAAAATATCCCAAAAATTTCTAAAAATTTCCTTTCTGATAAACATTTTGTTAAACTCTTAAATCATGATTTTTCTTGATAAAAATCATAATAAAATAAATTTCAAAACAAATATCTTTATTCATATTAAAAGAAAGAATATTTTTAAAAATACCATAAAAATTCAATAGAGGCCGGTATAATTATTTTAAGCAACACAATACTTCTTTTACTTAAAGTCAACTTACTTTTAACAAATGATAATTATTTCTAGATAAATAAAAATATTTTTGCTAATAGCGCGCCAAAACATAAATTCTCATATTTCTTTTGTAATTCTTTAATCCATGTAATAAATATTCATATTTTCTACAGTTCTTATCTCTATTGTCAAAATTCTCTCTTTTATTTTAAATTTCCTTTAATTGGAATTTTTCATTAAATTTTACGGTTATTACATTCTTTCCCCCTTAAAGAAATTCGGTCCCCGAATTTCATCACCATAGTTGCAGATAAATATTAATCTCATTGTTCAAATAAATATAGATATCTAGCGCGTATATCCTCCTCTTAGGTTAAATCTTTCTGTAACTGAATCTATGGACACTATATAACATGTGTAGAATTCGGTAAATATTTCCGTAGTATAGACACATGAAAAATTGGATAAACATTATCCAATGCAAGTGGTAAAACCAAACAATAAGCCACTGAACCGATACTATCAAGAATTCAAATAATTCTATATACCGAGAGGTAACTTCCCTTTCTTTCTAAATCTCATTACCTCTTTCATTGGTGAGTCATTAAAGAATATATGATCACCAACTGAAAATTCCTAGTGCTCAACATTCATAGTCCTTGTAAACTTTTGACTTGTATTGAGTTTCCAGTATTCTTTTTCTAATCAATTTCACTTTATCAATGACATCTTATAATAAATATAACTCCACTGAGTCATTTAACAGAACATTTGTAACACCTCTTACATAAGGTTTAAATCTTCTAATATCATTTTATTATAGATAAATTCTGCTAAGAAATCTCCTACCAATCTCAAAAACATATGCTTGAAGCATGCTCTCCAAACTAGCATCATCAATTTAGATAAGTTATATTTTATCTATTGCATGTTATTCCAAATTAGATTTTCAAAGTTTAACTTTTCTCAATTCACTCACATATTAAGAAACCTATGATGTTCATGTAAAACTTCAAATGATGCCATTGTATATTGGCATGATAATTACTGCTATGAGCAAGTTCAACTAAGGACAATTAATTTCTCCAAACTTTCACCACAATAATATAAAGATACTTAAAGCATAACTTCTAATGTATAAACACATCATTTAAATTTAGTATCAGTTATACTATAATATAATAAATATCCTTAGACTTCCTGAATAACTCTCTTGAGATAATATATTCAATTTGTACTTGCCAACATACCCGCCAATGAAAAAAAATTTCACTTGTATCCTCTTTTTACCATTATACTAGTACCATTTTGTTTTTATCTCAGTATATCCTTATTACCTTGGGTAATCCATATTCACAATCTATGACTTCTTCTGAAATCTCCTTAACAATTATCCATACGTGAATTTTCAATCTCAACATAATTTACATTCCAAATACTATACTCAGTTTAGCATGGTATAAATCTTTAACATAAATATCTTAATCACTTACATTATTCTTAGAGATGATTCTCAAAATATTCTTCATATGTCCAAATTAAAAATTTTGAGATTAGCTTAAATCTTACTTTCCATACTTTACTCCTCAAAAACTTCAACACCGTTAATTCCTTTGATTACATTCGTCAAAGCACTATTACATCATCATCCATCTATCCTTTTTAGAATCTCTATTACTTTAATCTACTAATCAAAATCTTGCATTTAATGCCAAATATTAATGTAGAGCAATGCAACAGAAAATGCGAAACACGTAATAGAGCATGGTGCCAAAATAGGAAGTCAGAAGTTTGGACAAAACATTGACAGAAAATTAAAATCGGTGGCCGTAATTCTTGAAAATCTGTAAACAAAATCTAACTGCTATTTCGACGAAAATCGGTGGCCGCAATCGGTGGTCGCAAATTTTGAATATATGTGCCAAAATTTAATTCAAAGATATTGTTATTCGGCAGAAGCATATCATATGAAAAAGAGATATCTCTGAGCTTATAAAGTCTGTAAAAAACAATAGCACATAGTTAACTGGTAGGATGCAGTTGATTGCTTCAGAATAGATGTAATCAATCAACTGTAAAATAACCAGTCCAAATTAAAATTTCTCAAAATAGCTAGTCGACTTATAAACCAATAGTCAACTGGTAAGAATATTGAAAAAAATAAGATAAATCTTTTGATTATCCCTTTTCAACAACTAACTGGTTTGCATTTTTCAATCTTTTTTTTCTTTATGTGTTTAATATAGGTCACAGTCATAACTGCTATATATATACATGCTTGCCGTCATTTTTTGAAAATTTTATCTTCAATTTAACTGATATTTATCAATCACTCACATAGTTGTTATATTTATGTCCGGCCTATTCACATAGCTATTATAAATATGCCCTTCTCTGAGTTCTATAAATGCTTACATTAGTATCTTTATCTTCATACTCAGAGTTAAGGTGATAGAAATTATGGAGGGAACCGCATTCCGTCAGTTTCAAAATATCTGTGTCTTTTGTGGTTCCAGTCCTGGAAAGGACGGAGAATATGTGAAAGCAGCACAAAACCTAGGTATGGTGCTGGTCAGGAGAAAAATTCATCTAGTCTATGGTGGAGGTAATCGTGGGTTAATGAGATGTGTGTCTACAGCAGTACATGTAGGAGGATGCCAAGTTCTAGGTATTATTCCTACAGCTCTAGCTGCATCTAACATCGTAGGAAAGACAATTGGGGAAGAGTTTAAAGTTGCATCCATGCATGAGCGCATGGCTAGAATGATGAGCAATGCTGATGCCTTCATTGCCTTACCAGGGGGTTTTGGTACTTTAGAAGAAATTTTCCAAATAATCTCTTGGGCACAACTAAATATGCATCACAAACCGATAGGTTTGTTAAATGTTAATCACTTCTTTGATGGTCTGTTATCTTTCATTGATCATGCTGTGGAACAAAGGTTTATCCCACACTCAGCACAACGAATTCTCATTTCAACTTTAAATGCTGAGGAGTTGATTGATGCTTTACAAGCATATGTTCATGTACCTGATCCAATCACAGCTCAAATAGAATGGACAACAGACCACAGCAGAAAGCGCAAATTGGACTTAGATCTTCATCTGTAACTGGAGCAAGATGTGGACATTGCTGTACCACTTTTACTTTCTTAGGGTTATCTTGGATACCATCTTGCTAGCCACATACCTTAAGAAAGTACTATTATTAAGTCAAAATTCATATTTTGAGAACTTAGCATATAGCTGATATTCCCTTGGAGTTTGTAATATTATCTTTAAATATTGCTTATGATCCTCTGCACTCTTGAAATATTCTAGTATATGATTAATAATTATAATAATAAATTAATCCTGAGATAGCTTTAATACTCTCTTTTTTATCAAGTCTATGAATGCAACTGGGCATTTGTCAAACTAAATGACATCACCAAAAACTCATAATACCATAACGAGTCCTAAAATAAATTTGTTTTTTTTCGAATATCCTCTTCCCTTATCCTCATTTGATGAGATCCAAATATCAAATCAATTCAAATTTTTTTTTTAAATGTTGAGCACCTTGTAGCTGGTCAAACATATCATCTATATGAGGTAATGAGTATTTATTTCACATTGTCACTTTATTCAATTGTCTATAATTTATGCATAGTCATAGTGATCCATCTTTCTTTTTCATAGATAGAACTGAAGCACTCCAAGTAATAGTACTAGGGTATATAAATCCCTAATATAACAAGTGTCACAACTGATACTTCAATTCCTTGAGTTTAGTCGGTGCCATTCTATATATAGGTATAGACACTGGTTGGATTCTAGGAAGTAAATCAATACCAAATTATATTTTACGTTTCGAGGTAATCCTGACAATTCTTCAAGAATTACATCAGAAAATTTTCTAACCACTAGAACTTAATTTACAGTGGTATACTTTATATCAACATCTCTCACCACTGCCAACTATCCTTGGCACCTTTTTGTAGTCACTTATGGACTGCTAAAGCATAAATTAGATTACTGGGTATCTCATTACGATCCCCTTGTATCAAGAAAGAAAATTCTTCAATAATTGAATTTAATCACCATATAATGACATTTCAAAATGATATGACATAATGCCATCAAATTCATTCTCAATATCACATCACAGTCTTCCATATCTAGACAACCGGTACAATGGATGTCACATTCAGAAACCATCATATTTGGTATCTGTCTCAATTCTTTAAATTCTTTAAGACGCATATCTCTTTTACTTTCAAGCTGTAATTGATCCATAGATACCTCTTAAGATGTCACAATATTCAATCTATCTTATGCTATAAACTTTAACAATTTGGAATAGAAAGGAATTTGAAACCCTATAGAATCCCTCAGCAGCACCTGAAGTATAAATATGTCCGGCTCATATCGATACTAAAGGTCCTACTAAAAAAATCTTTTGCTCTGATTGTCACAGGGAAACCTAATGCTATGATATCAACTTGTCACGACCCTAATTTTAGGGCACGTGAAATCCATATACTATACACATATATTTTCCATAAATGTACATAATGCCATTCCTTATCATATAAATCAATACATATAAGTTCCCATACATATATATAATATACAGTTTACGTCTATAAACACCAGAGTAACAGTAGAAGTAAGGATCCTACCTGTGACGTTCAGAGCAACTCTAGAGTACAAATATATTACAATATAAAACATTGAGAGCCTAGAAACAATTTAGACTCACCACCGAAGTACGACCTCTAGTCGATCACTTGGTTGCTAGACCAAACTCTGTGTCTTTATCTGAAAAATAGATCCACATCGTGTAGTGAGTTTTACAACTTAGTGAGCAGATAACACCCCCTATAACCTCTTAGGTCAGCATATGGATGTACTTTTCATTTCAAAGTTTCTCATATTGAAAAGTTACATTCAGGAGTACATTCATATGGGACCCGCATTTCAAAACATCTCAGCTCAAATCACATACAAATATCTGTAATCACATATGATATAAATTGATCTTAAATTGAATTTGATATGCAATAAAAATCAATTCTTTTATATAATGCTCAAGTATGTCATAACTTTCAATATACTCAATAGATAAACATGGAATGTGAGTTCATCACCCTTCTGCCTCCTCACATTACCATAGTCACAATCACAATAGGTAATCAGGGAATGTGAGTTCATCACCCTACTGCCTCCTCACATTACCACTGACTACAACTTCCATAGATCAACAGAGAATGTAAGTTTATCACCCTTCTGCCTCCTTACATTACCACTGTCATCATCACAATAGGTAATTAGAGAATGTGAGTTCATCACCCTACTGCCTCCTCACATTACCACTAATACCACCTTCACAATACCGTCTCAAGCCATATAATCTCGTCATTTCTCATCAATACATATATATTTTTATATGAATATATAAACATGTATAAAAGTGCATATCCATCATATGCAATACATCATTATCAAATAATTCTCCATACAATCATATTCGACAACTTATCACTTTACATATCATTAAAAACAGAGCTTTCAGTCTCAGTACAAAATTTTTTATTATAAATTTTCCAATCAGAGAAATCATATAATCATGCACATATCTGAGGGAAACATAACATTGTAAAATCAATGTCATATGCATATCATATTTTCTTTGCCATGTAATGCGAAATGCATTTAGAAATAACGTATTCAAAACATTTCAAAATCTACTTCAAAAAAATCATACTCTTCTTGAACTAGATATCATTTCTCAATCATTTCAAATATTCCAAACCATTTCAGAAACATATGAACATATAAATAACATGTAATCATACTCATTTATCAATGAAAAGTTCAATAAGAGTAAAAACAAGTTATAGGAAGAACTATCTACTCACAGTGTAAGGGCACCGAATTGGACAGCCCTAAAATGCACTTTTCTAGCCTGAATTTGACCAAATAAGCTTCAAAAACGTGTCCGGAGGGTCCAAAAACCTTAAATGAGCTCGGAGACTATTCACCGTCGAAAATACTATTCACCACCACTATTCATTGCCAGAATCACTATTCATCCGCCACTATTAATGTCGAAAATTACTATTCGCCGCCACATAAAAAAGTTACCAAATGACCGAAAAACTTGCATATTGTAATGTTTATCAAGCTTCTGAACCTATCTACGGTGTCAAATTTCTAATTAGAAGTCTCTAAGTAAGGTTTTTCAGAACTTACTTTTTACCGAGATTTTCTACTTCAGATCTACGGCGATTCAATGGTTGATTTGAAAAACTGATCGGTCAAAACTGAAGTACTCTTCGTCCTGAATCCAATAACACTTTCAGTTTTACTATCGGAAGCCCTTAAACACTCCAAATCGAAAGATAAATTTTGAGATCACTATTCACTCACTATTCATTACTATGCATCTTTCTGTTTGTTTTTTTTTCCTTTTCGATATTTCGTCGCCCCCCGGTTTCAATTTAACATTCTGCTGCTGTTTTTTTTAAATAGAATAATAATTGTTAAATAATTAATAATAAGATTTTCTTTATATAAATTCATATAAATTCTGTTTTTCATCATAAAATATCTCAAAAATTTCTAAAAATTTCATTTCTCATAAACCTTTAGTTAAACTCTTAAATCATGATTTTTCTTGATAAAAATCATAATAAAATAAATTTCAAAACAAATATCTTTATTCATATTAAGAGAAAGAATATTTCTAAAAATACCATAAAAATTCAATAGAGGCTAGTATAATTATTTTAAGCAACACAATACTTCTTTTACTTAAAAGTCTACTTACTTTTAACAAATTATAATTATTTCTACATAAATAAAAATATTTTTGCTAATAGCGCGCCAAAACATAAATTCTCATATTTCTTTTGTAATTCTTTAATCCATATAATAAATATTCATATTTTCTACGGTTCTTATCTCTATTGTCAAAATTCTCTCTTTTATTCTAAATTTCCTTTAATTGGAATTTTTCGTTAAATTTTACGGTTATTACAACCTTTGCCTTCAATTCCAACATTGCCTCAAGCCAATTGTCACGACCCTAATTTTAAGGCACATGAAACACGTATATCATGAACATATATTTTTCATAAACATGAATATTCCAATCATTTATCATGGAAACAGATACATATAGATTCTTCCATACATATTCCATATACAAATTAAGTCCATAATCATCAGAGTAACAACAAAAGCAAAGACCCTGTCTGTAGCGTTCAGAGCAACTCTAGAGTACACATATTTTACAAATATAAAACATTGAGAGCCTAGAAAAAATGTAGGCTCACCACTGGAGTACGACCCTTAGTCGAGCACGTGGCTGTTGGACCAAACTTTATGTCTTTATCTGAAAAATAGATCCACATCGTGTAGTGAGTTTTACAACTCTGTGAGCAAATAAAATTTCCTATGACCTCTTAGGTCAACATATGGATGTACTCATATAATAAAATTTATGTTATCAAAAATTACATCACAGAAGTACATCCACATGGGACCCGCATTTTCAAATTTATGTTATCAAAGGAAGGCAAAATAACATCTCATATAACTGGCATCTCGCCCATATATAGGAGGCATTCCGCTCTCCTTCACATATAATCTCCTGTGTGTTGGCCCTCACACAATGCTAGCACCACCTCCCCTACTAGCTGAGGCAATCAAGGTGCGCACCAAGGCTAACATCACTTGCTGTTAGTAGACAGTGTTTCCAATAGGATTCCTCCACAGAAAATACCATATGCACATATGCCATATAATTCAGTATAAATTTTCAATATAATACAGACTTTCAGTCTCAAAATACTCATATGTCAAAACTTTCCATTCAAGGGAAACATGTATACATGCCCATATTCGAGGCAAACATATCACTGTGAAATCAATGTCACATGTATAACATATTTTCTTTGCCATGTAATGCGAAATACATGTAAAAATTACATGTTCAATGTATTTCAAAATTCAGCTGTTATAAAGTACCCATTCAGGGTTTAACACATATATATGCCCTTTCTCTAGGCAATCATATATCTTTATAAATCAATGTCACGTGTATAAATATTCACTTTATTATTTAATGAGAAATACATGTGAAATCATATACACCATGAGTTCATAAATTCATTTTCAAAACTATACTCTTCTTGAACTATATTTCAAAATGTAAGCATATCATATCGTTTTAATGCATTTCAGAAATATATCACAGTGTGTATATCTCATAAACATAATCATATACATATTCAAGTATCAAGAAGAGTATAGGCAAGTCATAGGAAGAATCATCTACTCACAAGGTAAGGAATCTGAATTGGACAGCCCTAAAATGCTCTTTTCTAGTCTGAATTTGACTAAATAAGCTTCAAAAACGTGTCCGAATGGTACAAAAACCTTGAAAATGACTCCGGGAGCTTGGTACTGTTCACCGATTTGGAGTGTGGAATAGTAACATTCGACTTTATCTCTTGATCTGGAGTGTCTATAGGCTTCCGATCTAAAAATTGAGGGTATTTCTGGATTCAGGACGAAGAATACTTCAGTTTTGATCGATCAGTTTTTCAAATCCACCGTTGAATAACCGTAGATCTAAAGTAGAAAATCTCGGTAAAAGGTAACTTATGAAACTCTTACTTAGAGATCTCAAATTAGAAATCTGACACCGTAGATGGGTTTAAAACCTTGATAAACATTAGGATATGAATTCGTTTCGGCGATTTGGTAACTTTTTATGTGGCTGATGAATAGTATTTCTGACGTTGAACAGTAACCAAGCTCCCGGAGTCATTTTTAAGATTTTTGGACCCTCCGAACATGTTTTTGAAGCTTATTTGGTCAAATTCAGACTAGAAAAGAGTATTTTAGGGTTGTCCAATTCGGAGCCCTTACCTTGTGAGTAGATGATGCTTCCTATGACTTGCCTATACTCTTCTTGATACTTGAATATGTATATGATTATGTTTATGAGATATACACACTGTGATATGTTTCTAAAATACATTAAAATGATCTGATATGCTTACATTTTAAAATACAGTTCAAGAAGAGTATAGTTTTGAAAATAGATTTATGAACTCATGGTGTATATGATTTCACATGTATTTCTCATTAAATAATAAAGTGAATATTTATACACGTGACATTGATTTATAAAGATATATGATTGCCTAGAGAAAGGGCATATATATGTGATAAACCCTAAATGGGTACTTTATAACAGATGAATTTTGAAATACATTGAACATGTGATTTTTACATGTATTTCGCATTACATGGCAAAGAAAATATGTTATACATGTGACATTGATTTTACAGTGATATGTTTGCCTCGGATATGGGCATGTATACATGTTTCCCCTGAATGGGATGTTTTGACATATGAGTATTTTGAGACTGAAAGTTTGTATTATATTGAGAATTTATACTGGATTATATGGCATATGTGCATATGATATTTTCTGTGGAGGAATCCTATTGGAAACACTGTCTGCTAATAGCAGGTGATGTTAGCCTTGGTGCGCACCTTGATTGCCTCAACTAGTAGGGGAGGTGGTGCTAGCCTCGTGTGAGGGCCAACACACGGGAGATTATATGTGAAGGAGAGCGGAATGCCTCCTACATATGACATTGATTTTATAATGTTATGTTTGCTTCGGATATGGGCATGATTATATGATTTCTCTGATTGAAAAATTTATAATAAAAGATTTTGTACTGAGACTGAAAGCTCTGTTTTGAATGATATGTAAAGTGATAAGTTGTCGAATATGATTGTATGGCGAATTGTTTGATAATGATGCATTGCATATGATGGATATGCACTTTTATACATGTTTATATATTCATATAAATATATATATATGTATTGATGAGAAATGACAGGATTATATGGCTTGAAACGGTATTGTGAAGGTGGTATTAGTGGTAATGTGAGGAGGCAGTAGGGTAATGAACTCACATTCCCTAATTACCTATTGTGATGATGACAGTGGTAATGTGATGAGGCAGAAGGGTGATGAACTCACATTCTCTGTTGATCTATTGAAGTTGTAGTTAGTGGTAATGTGAGGAGGCAGTAGGGTGATGAACTCACATTCCCTGATTACCTATTGTGATTGTGACTATGGTAATGTGAGGAGGCAGAAGGGTAATGAACTCACATTCCATGTTTATCTATTGAGTATATTGAAAGTTATGATATACTTGAGCATTATATAAAAGAATTTATTTTTATTGTATATCAAATTCGATTTAAGATCAATTTGTATCATATGTGGTTACAGATATTTGTATGTGATTTGAACTGAGATGTTTTGAAATGCGGGTCCCATATGAATGTACTCCTGAATGTAACTTTTCAATATGAGAAACTTTGAAATGAAAAGTACATCCATATGTTGACCTAAGAGGTTATAGGGAGTGTTATCTGCTCACTGAGTTGTAAAACTCACTACACGATATGGATCTATTTTTCAGATAAAGACACAGAGTTTGGTCTAGCAACCAAGTGATCGACTAGAGGTCGTACTTCAGTGGTGAGCCTAAATTGTTTCTAGGCTCTCAATATTTTATATTGTAATATATTTGTACTCTAGAGTTGCTCTGAACGTCATAGGCAGGATCCTTGTTTTTGCTGTACTCTGATGTATATGTACTTGATTTGTATATAGTATCTGTATGGGAAAACCTATATGTATCTATTTTCTTGATAAAGGATTGAAATATTTATGTTTATGGAAAATATATATTCATAATATACGTGTTTCACGTGCCCTAAAATTAGGGGCGTGACAAGTTGGTATCAGAGCATTAGGTTTCCCTGTGACAATCAGAGCAAATGATTCTTTAGTAGGACCTTTAGTATCGATATGAGCCGAACATTTTTCTACTTCAGGTGCTGTTAAGGGATTCTATAGGATTTCAAATTCCTTTCTATTCCAAGTTGCTAAAGTTTATAGTATAAAATGGATTGAATATTGTGACATCTTAAGAGATATCTATGAATCAATTATAGCTTGAAGTGAAAGGGAGAGGCATCCCAGAGAATTTAAAGAATTGATACAGATACTAATTATGATAGTTTCTGAATGTGACATCCGTTGGACCGGTTGTCTAGATATAGTAGACTGTGATGTGATATTAAGAATGGATTAGTTGGTATTATGTCATGTCATTTTGAAATGTCACTTTAAGGTGATTAAATTCAATATTCTTGGAGAATTTTATTTCTTGATACAAGGGGATCATAATGAGATACCCAGTAATCTAATCTCTGCTTTAACATCCCATAAGTGATTACAAAAAGGTGCCTAGGATAGTTGGCAGTGGTGAGAGATGCTGATATAAAGTATACCACTGTAAATCAAGTTCCAGTGATTAGAGAATTTTGTGATATAATTACTGAAGAATTGCCAGGATTACCCCGAAATAATAAATAGAATTTGGTATTGATTTATTTCCTGGCCAGCGTCTATATTTCCATATAGAATGGCACCCACTGAACTTAAAGAACTAAAAAAGAAATAGTTATAAGACATGTTAGACAAGGGATTTAAAAGTCCTAGTACTTTTACTTGGAGTGCTCCAGTTCTATCTATGAAAAAGAAAGATGAATCACTATAACTATGCATAGATTATAGACAATTGAATAAAGTGACAATGTGGAATAAATACTCATTAGCTCATATAGATAATATGTTTGACCAGCTACAAGGTGCTCAATATTTTTTTTAAAGAAAAAATTGAATTAATTTGATATTTGAATCTCATCAATTGAGGATAAGGGAAGAGGATATTCGAAAAATTTCTTTTAGGACTCGTTATGGTGTTATGAGTTCTTGGTGATGTCATTTAGTCTGATAAATACCCAGTTGCATTCAAGGACTTGATAAAAAAAAGAAGAAGAGTATTGAAGCCATCCCTGGATTAATTTGTTATTATAATTATTGATAATATACTAGAATATTTCAAGAGTGCAGAGGATCATAAGCAATATTTAAAGATAGTATTACAAACTCCAAGAGAGTATCAGCTATATGCTAAGTTCTCAAAATATAAATTTTGACTTAGTAATAGTACTTTCTTAAGGTATGTGGCAAGCAAGATGGTATCCAAGATAACCCTAAGAAAGTAAAAGTGGTACAGCAATGTCCACATCTTGCTATAGTTACAGATGAAGATCCAAGTCCAATTTGCGCTTTATGCTATGATCTGTTGTCCATTCTATTTGAGCTGTGATTGGATCAGGTACATGAACATATGCTTGTAAAGCATCAATCAACTCCTCAGCATCTGAAGCTAAGATGAGAATTCGTCGTGCTGCGTGTAGGATAAACCTTTGTTCCACAGCATGATCAAAGAAAGATAACAAACCATCAAAGAAGTGATTAAAATTTAACAAACCTATTGGTTTGTGATGCATATTCAGTTGTGCCGAAGAGACTATTTGGAAAATCTCCTCTAAAATACCAAAACCACCTGGTAAGGCAATGAAGGCATCAGCATTGCTCATCATTCTAGCCATGCGTTCATGCATGGAAGCTACTCTATATTCTTCTCCAATTATTTTCCCTATGTTGCTCGATGCAGCTAGAGCTGTAGGAATAATACCTAAAACTTGGCATCCTCCTACATGTGCAGCTGTAGTCACACACCCCATTAACCCACAGTTACCTCCACCATAGACTAGATGAGTTTTTCTTCTGGCCAACACCATACCCAGGTTGGTACATATATTCAAAATTTGCGGCCACCGATTGCAGCCACCGATTTTCGTCGAAATAGCAACTAGATTTTGTTTACAGATTTTCAAGAATTACGGCCACCGATTTTAATTTCCTATCAATGTTTTGTCCAAACTTCTGACTTCCTATTTTGGTGCCATGCTCTATTACGTGTTTCGCATTTTCTGCTGCATTGCCCTACATTAATATTTGGCATTAAATGCAAGATTTTGATTAGTAGATTAAAGTAATAGAGATTTTGAAAAGGATAGATGGATGATGATGTAATGGTGCTTTGACGAATGTAATCAAAGGAATTAACGGTGTTGAAGTTTTTGAGGAGTAAAGTATGGAAAGTAAGATTTAAGCTAATCTCAAAATTTTTAATTTGGAAACATGGAGAATATTTTGAGAATCATCTCTGATAATAATGTAAGTGATTAAGATATTTATGTTAAGAATTTATACCTTGCTAAATTGAGACTAATATCTAGAATGTAAATTATGTTGAGATTGGAAATTCACGTATGGATAATTGTTGAGAAAGGAGATTTCAGAAGAAGTCATAGATTGTGAATATGGATGACCCGAGGTAATAAGGATATACTGAGATAAAAAAATGGTACTAGTATAATGGTAAAGAGAAGATACAAGTGAAATTTTTTATTGGCGGGTATGTTGGCAAGTACGAATTGAATATATTATCTCAAGAGAGTTATTTAGGAAGTCTAAGGATTTTTATTAGATTATAGTATGACTGATACTAAATTTAAATGATGTGTTTATACATTAGAAATTCTGCTTTAAGTATCTTTATATTATTGTGGTGAAAGTTAGGAGAAATTAATTGTTCTTAGTTGAACTTGCTCATATCAGTAATTATCATGCCAATATACAATGACATCATTTGAAGTTTTACATGAACATCATAGGTTTCTTAATATGTGAGTGAATTGAGAAAAGTTAAATTTTTTGGAAATCTAATTTGGAATAACATGCAATAGATAGAATATGAATTATTTAAATTGATGATACTAGTTTGGAGAGCATGCTACAAGCATATTTTTTTGAGATAGGTAGGAGATTTCTTAACAGAATTTGTCTATAATAAAATGATATTAGAAGATTTAAGCCTTATGTAAGAGGTGTTACAAATGTTCCGTTAAATGACTCAGTTGAGTTAAATTCATTATAAGATGTCATTGATAAAGTAGAATTGATTAGAAAAAAAATACTGAAAACTCAATACAAGTCAAAAGTTTATAAGGATTATGAATGTTGAGCACTCGAAATTATTAGTTGGTGACTACATCTTCTTGAAGGACTCACCAATGAAAGAGGTAATGAGATTTGAAAAGAAAGGAAAGATATACCCTCGGTATAAAGGATCATTTGAAATTCTTGATAGGATCAGTTCAGTGGCTTATCGTTTGGCTTTACCACATGAATTGGGTAATGTCCATCTAGTTTTTCATGTGTCTATGCTACAGAAATATTTACCGGATTCTACACATGTTATACAGTGTCCATAGATTCAATTACAGAAAGATTTAACCTATGAGGAGCAACCAGTAGCAATAGTGAGCAGATAAGTAAAGAAGTTACGGTCAAAAGAAATACCTACAGTAAAGGTGATATGGAAAAATCACTCTTCTGAGGAAGCTACTTGGGAAAGGAAAAATGATATATGTGTCAGATATCTGTATTTGTTTGAACAATGAGGTTAGTGTTTATCTGCAACTGTGGTGATAAAATTCGGGGACCGGATTTCTTTAAGGGGGAAAAATGTAATAATCGTAAAATTTAACGAAAATTCAAATTAAAGGAAATTTAGAATAAAAGAGAGAATTTTGAAAATAAAGATAAGAACCGGTGAAAATAAGTTTATTTATTACATGGATTAAAGAATTACAAAAGAAATATGAGAATTTATGTTTTGGCGCGCTATAAGCAAATATATTTTTATTTATGTAGAAATGATTATGATTTGTTAAAAGTAAGTGGACTTTTAAGTAAAAGAAGTATTGTGTTGCTTAAAATAATTATACCGGCCTCTAATGAATTTTTATGGTATTTTTAGAAATATTCTTTCTTTAAATATGAATAAAGATATTTGTTTTGAAATTGTTTTATTGTGATTTTTATCAAGAAAAATCATGATTTAAGAGTTTAACTAAAAATTTATGAGAATGGAAATTTTTACAAATTTTTGGGATATTTTATAGTAAAAAATGAAATTTATATGAATTTTTATAAAATAAAATCCTATTATTAATTATTTAATAATTATTATTATATTTAAAAAAAAAAAGCTGATATAACGGAAGCCCGGGAGTATCACTTGAACGAAAAAATCGGAAAGATGCATAGTAATGAATAGTGAGTGAATAGTAATGTCCAATTTTTTCTTTCGATTTGAAATGCTTATGGGCTTCCAATTTCATAACTGGAAGTGTTATTGGATTCAGGACGAAGAGTACTTTAGTTTTGACCGATCAGTTTTTCAAATCAACCGTTGAATCGCCGTAGATCTGAAGTAGAAAATCTCGGTAAAAGGTAAATTCTAAAAAACCTTACTTAGAGACTTTTAATTAGAAATCTGATTCCATAGATGGATTCAAAAACTAGATAAACATTAGGATATAAATTCGTTTTGTTGATTCGGTAAAAAATTTTGTGACGGTGAATAATATTTTTCGGCGATAAATATTGGCGGTGAATAGTGATTTTAGGTGTGAATAGTATTTTCTGGCGGTGAACAGTAACCGAGCTCATTTAAGGTTTTTGGACCCTCCGGACACGTTTTTGAAGCTTATTTGGTCAAATTCAGACTAGAAAAGTGTATTTTAGGGCTGTTCAATTCGGAGCCCTTACACTGTGAGTAGATGATTCTTTCTATAGCCTGTTTTTTTTACTCTTCTTGAATTTTACATGGATAATGAGTATGATTACATGTTATTTATATGTTCATATGTTTCTGAAATGGTTTGAAATATTTGAAATGATTGAGAAATGATATCTAGTTCAAGAAGAGTATGATTTTTGAAATAGATTTTGAAATGTTTTGAATACGTTATTTCTGAATGCATTTCGCATTACATGACAAAGAAAATATGATATGCATTTGACATTGATTTTACAATGTTATGTTTGCCTCGGATATGGGCATGATTATATGATTTCTCTGATTGAAAAATTTATAATAAAAGATTTTGTACTGAGACTGAAAGCTCTGTTTTTAATGATATGTAAAGTGATAAGTTGCCGAATATGATTGTATGGCGAATTGTTTGATAATGATGCATTGCATATGATGGATATGCACTTTTATACATGTTTATATATTCATATAAATATATATATATATATATATATATATATATATATATATGTATTGATGAGAAATGACGAGATTATATGGCTTGAGACGGTATTGTGAAGGTGGTATTAGTGGTAATGTGAGGAGGCAGTAGGGTGATGAACTCACATTCCCTAATTACCTATTGTGATGATGACAGTGGTAATGTGAGGAGGTAGAAGGGTGATGAACTCACATTCTCTGTTGATCTATTGAAGTTGTAGTTAGTAGTAATGTGAGGAGACAGTAGGGTGATGAACTCACATTCTCTGATTACCTATTGTGATTGTGACTATGGTAATGTGAGGAGACAGAAGGGTGATGAACTCACATTCCATGTTTATCTATTGAGTATATTGAAAGTTATGACATACTTGAGCATTATATAAAAGAATTGATTTTTATTGCATATTAAATTCGATTTAAGATCAATTTGTATCATATGTGGTTACAGATATTTGTATGTGATTTGAACTGAGATGTTTTGAAATGCGGGTCCCATATGAATGTACTCCTAAATGTAACCTTTCAATATGAGAAACTTTGAAATGAAAAGTACATCCATATGTTGACCTAAGAGGTTATAGGGGGTGTTATCTGCTCACTGAGTTGTAAAACTCACTGCACGATGTGGATATATTTTTCAGATAAAGACACAGAGTTTGGTCCAGCAACCAAGTGATCGACTAGAGGTCGTACTTCAGTGGTGAGCCTAAATTGTTTCTAGACTCTCAATGTTTTATATTGTAATATATTTGTACTCTAGAGTTGCTCTGAACGTCACAGGCAAGATCCTTGTTTCTGCTGTACTCTGATGTATATGTACTTGATTTGTATATGGTATATGTATGGGAAAACCTATATGTATCTGTATGGGAAAACCTATATGTATCTGTTTCCTTGATAAAGGATTAAAATATTTATGTTTATGGAAAATATATATTCATAATATACGTATTTCACGTGCCCTAAAATTAGGGTCGTGACAGCTTGTTTGAGTCCACAAATACATTTTTTAAGTTTTCAAACCTTATTCTTTAGTTCTCTTGAAACAAAGTTATACTTTCTAATTGTACCATATAGATTGTCTCATTAATGTTAACATTGAGAAATAGTATTTTAAATCCATATAATGTAATTCAAGATTGAAATGTGCCACCAATGCTATTATAATCTTGAAAGAGTTTTTAGAAGAAATTGAAAAGAAAGTCTTTTATAGTTAATGCCTTTTTTTGTGTAAAGCTCTTTATGACAAAACGAGCTTTATACCTTTCCACATCGCCTTTTGAATCCCTTTTGGTCTTAAATATTCATTTTCAACCAATGTGTTTCACACCTTCTTATAATGGAACAATATCACATATATCATTGTCCTTCGTGGACTTAATCTTCTCATTCATGGCATCAATTCATTTTTTAGAGTTAGAACTTTCTATGGCTAGACGGAAGTTGATTGAATTATCTTTCATCACTCCAATATCTACCTCGTGTTTTTTGAGAAGTGCAATATACTAAACTTCTCTCACTAGTAGATCTTGTTCATGGCATTGGTTCTTGCAGTGTTAGAATTTGTTCTTCTAGAACAATTTCTTGAATATGAGGTTTTTCGACATTATCTTGATCTATTGTGTCTTGAACAAGGTCAGGAATGGGATCCTAATTAGTGCTAATATTATCTGTGAGAAGATCAACAGTTTTCTATTAAAAGACAAAGTTTCTAATTGTATCACCCCTTACAGATTCGACATCCTCATACTACCAAGCATTTCTCAACTTGAAAAATGACTTAGTCGTGGGTTCATAAAACTTATACCCTAAATTTTTCAGAGTGTCCAATGAAATAGCAACTAGTTGTCCTTGAGTCTAGTTTTTTTTTTCATTAGGCATATAGGAGCTTGCCTTAACTAGACATCCCCAATATGTAAGTACTTTAGACTAGGTTTCTTACTAGTTCAAAGTTCGAAGTCATTTTAGTTAGAAATCTATTAAGAATATATGTTGCAGTCTTAAGTACTTCTCCTCAGAGTGATTTTGATTAAGTAGAATGAATAATTATACTTTTCACCATGTTCTTGCGCATCTTATTTTGTCATTCATAGTGGGTGAACCAAGAATAATGCATTGTAGGACGATACTACATGTCTCTAGGAAGTAGGAACTTAGCAAATGGTCCTAGATGTTATTTACTCAAACCATCATATCTACCATAGTACTCACCACCATAGTCAAATTTACACACTTTTGATCATTTTGATAAGTTGGTTCTCAACTTCAGCCTTATAATTTTTTAACATATTCAGTGACTATGACCTTTCATGAATGAGATATATATAGTTATGTCAAAAAAAAAATCTATGAATGTTATAAACCATTGTAGTATTCCAAGCAACCATAGAAAATGGTCCATAAATATTTGTATGTATAAATTCTAAGACATCCAAAGTCCTATTGGCTTCAAATATCCTTTTACTGATTGTTTTCCCTTTATATAGTTAACATAAACATTAAAATATGTGAAATTTAATGAATCTAGAATTTCATTTGACACAAGTCTCTCTATTTTTCGTATAGAAATATGACCTAATATCTTGTACCATAATATAGCTGAATTCTCACTTATTAATTTTCTCTTCATACCTTGTGTACTTAAATGCATGGATTCATTAAATGAAATAATTATATCAATTAAATAAAGATTGTCATACACTAACAAAAAATTAGAACCAGTCAAATTTGAATAGAGAAACAAAATAAATTTTTCATTCCCAAATGAACAAAAACAACTTGATTTATCTAAAGTTGAAATAAAAAATCAAATTTTGTTTAAAGTATAGTAAAATATGTGTTGTTAAGATTCAAATAAAATCCAATCTTTAATAGTAATCTAAATTTTCTTATTGCTTCAACTTGAATTGTCTTTCCATCACACACGTAGATGTATCTTTTAACATCATTTGGGTTTCGAAACCATAAGCAACCCTATATAGACACACTTATGTAGGTTGGTGCACAATAATCTATCCATCATATGTGTCTAGATACCAAAATTAAATTAACCTTAAAACAACTAAATTAAGAATCATGCACATGATAGTTGATGTATTGTGTCACGGCTCCAAATGATGGAACACATGACCGGCACGGCATAAGGGTTTCCCCCTAGCCGTAAGCCTAACACATAGCATGCACAACCATTCAGCACACAATCCAGTACATAATAATATAACTGGCCACATACGCCACATCCAATATCAGAAAATACTGTATATATATATATATATTTCATGAATCCAACATCCTTGATTCAACTTGGCCCATGGCCTCATAGTACAAACATTATTGTAAACGTAAAACCATTTTTCAAACAACACAAGAAGCGAGGATCCTGCCTGTATGTTCATGGAGATATACTAGACATAACTAAACTAAACAACCAGTACAACAAAGCCTTGCCCAAACTGGGGCTCACCAATGCTAACTCAGCCTCCTATGGAGCTGTAACTGGATCAGTGTTTCTTTGACTATCTGTGGGGAGAAAACAGAAGAGGGGTGAGATTACCACATCTCAGTGAATGGATAAATCATACTATAACAGAAACAGGGCAAACTAAGCACGAGTGTTTCGCAATGAATTAAATAATTGAAATCAAGGTATAGAAAACATTAAACATCTAATCATAATTTATTGAAAGAATGCTAAACAGTTCACATGATAAAACAGAATTAAATCAATAACTGTAAGCAAATCAATTATGCATGGTAAATAATAAATGAAGATATTTATGCAATAACAATGATGCATGTGGTATTTTAAAAATATTTAATCTTTAAGAAAAATGCACTAGTTTATTGGAGGTCTTTCCTAACAGATCTATCATCTCCCCCAAGCACACAGCAAGGGTAGGGTAATCACTGTAGGCGTAGACATAAGTCCACCCTAAATTTTGTGTCTTAGGCTGTCATATGCCCGTCACAATATCCTAGGCCGAAGCCTTAACATGATCATGGTGCACCAGGGCTAGCACTACCTGCGGCTAGCTAACAGTGATCTAAAAGGGTCCCTCCAATAGAAAACATGTGAAATATGCTATTCAAAGAGTTTAAAGTAAAACATTTCAATAACTTTACAATACAGCTATAATTCTCCATCTAACTCTTTTCATGCATAAAATCTCGTTCTAAAACATATCTCATCCATGAATTCCCATGGAGACCTTTACAATCATAAATTTTCCCTTTTTAAACATAGATCGTCCGTAGACGTCACATAGATGCTCATCATGCATTAAATCCTTTCATGGCTAACTTAGTTCATTTTTATGACTAAGTTCGCATTTCTATAAATCTAGCTCAAATGGAGAATTAATAGTCTAGATGCTTGCCCTGCATACCTAGGGTTCAACTAGGATTGAAATTTTCAATTTCTAACATGGTTGGAACATATTGATTTTCAAAGCAGTAAAACTATTTAACATACATTCCAACTAGTTAAAATATACGAGAGAGTTATAAATCAAATTCCTAAAACATGCGCTATAGTATGAAAAACCCACTCACCGTACTAGAAGTCCAACAACGAGAATTTCACCTCGTAGTGGCTCAATAACCTAGAAAACATAGACATAGCATAAAAATTAGAAAATTCTAAAATCACTATTCACGCCAGAAAACACTATTCACTTGCCAGAAAATACTATTCATGCTGAAACCTAAAAACCCCATATTCGATTCTAAAGCTATCTACGGGAAGAATTTCGGTAAAAACGAAGCCTAAAACGCAATGGGACGAAATTTTACCTTTGGAGGTACTATTCACGCGATTTTCCGGCGACCTTCCGATGACTTTCCGGCGAAATTGATCGGTGGGTTTTAAAGTACTCGTTGCCACGAGTCCAACGGTCCAGACGGTTCGTCAATCGGAGGTCCGTAGCTCCAGATATGAAGGTTTGAAAATCGAAGGGGAAAACGGAAAATAGGGGGGTTGCGTTTTTTTCCTTCTCTGCGTCTCTGGCTGCCCGTATGCATATATGCAGGAGATACAGTAAATTTTTTTTTTTTTAAATAATTATTAAATAATTAATAATAAGATTTTCTTTATAAAATTCATATAAATTCCGTTTTTCATCATAAAATATCCCAAAAATTTCTAAAAATTTCATTTCTCATAAATCTTTAGTTAAACTCTCACATCATAATTTTTCTTGATAAAAATAGTAATAAAACAAATTTCTAAACAAATATCTTTATTTATATTAAAAGAAAGAGTATTTCTAAAAATACCATAAAAATTCAATAGAAGCCGGTATAATTATTTTAAGCAACACAATACTTCTTTTACTTAAAAATCCACTTACTTTTAACAAATCATAATTATGTCTACATAATAAAAATATATTGCTTATAGCGCGCCAAAATATAACTTCTAATATTTTTTTTTATGTAATAAATATACATATTTTCTACGGTTCTTATCTCTATTGTCAAAATTCTCTCTTTTATTTTAAATTTCCTTTTCATTAAATTTTACGGTTATTACATTCTTCCCCCCTTAAAGAAATTCGGTCCCCGAATTTTACAAAAACTAACAACATGAAAACATTTGACTACTCTTGAAACAGCTGAGGATACTTCTCTCTCATGACATCCTCTACTTCCCACGTAGCTTCCTCCTTGGAATGATTCTGCCAAATCACCTTCACTGTAGGGATATCCTTAGATCTCAACTTTTTCACTTGTCTATCAACAATGGCCACGGGTTTCTCTTCGTAGGCCAACTTGTCATCCAAAAGGATTTCTTGCGGTTGAATCACATGAGATGGGTCGGGTAGATACTTCCTCAACATCGAGACATGGAAGACTGGATGCACTTCACTCAACCCAGG
Source organism: Gleditsia sinensis (assembly GCA_037074535.1). Taxonomy (NCBI): domain Eukaryota; kingdom Viridiplantae; phylum Streptophyta; class Magnoliopsida; order Fabales; family Fabaceae; genus Gleditsia; species Gleditsia sinensis. The sequence continues at coordinate 71,942,874 of CM073465.1, forward strand.
TGGTAGGGCTAGGCGGTATGCCACTGCTCCTACCCTATCCAGAATTTCAAAAGGTCCAATATACCTCGGGCTTAACTTCCCTTTCCTACCAAACCGCATGATTCCCTTCATAGGTGAAACTCTGAGGAACACATGATCGCCTAGAGAAAACTCCAACTCCCGACGCCTATGGTCCACATAAGACTTCTGACGACTTTGTGCAGTTAAAAGCCGTTCCCTTATCAGCTTAACCTTCTCTATGGCATCTTGCACCAAATCTGGCCCTAGCAGCTTGACTTCTCCAACTTCAAACCATCCAACGGGAGATCGGCATCTTCTCCCATAAAGAGCTTCAAAAGGTGCCATCTGAATACTGACTTGATAACTGTTGTTGTATGCAAACTCAGCTAATGGCAGGTATCCTTCCCAACTGCCACCAAAATCCAATATACATGCTCTAAGCATATCTTCCAGAATTTGAATCGTACGTTCTGACTGGCCATCTGTTTGAGGATGAAAAGCGGTGCTTAGATCCAACCTCGTTCCCAAAGCTTCTTGAAAAGCTTTCCAAAACCTTGCCGTAAACTGTGGACCTCGGTCAGATATGATGGATATAGGGACTCCATGTAATCTGATGATCTCATTCAGATACAGGTTTGCATACTGAGCCGCATTAAAGGTAGTCTTCACTGGTAAGAAGTGGGATGACTTGGTCATTCGATCCACTATCACCCATACTGAGTCATAACCCTTAGGGGTCCTCGGTAACCTTGTAACGAAGTCCATAGTAATCCTTTCCCACTTCCACTCTGGTATCTCAATCTGCTGGTGCAAACCGGCAGGCTTCTGGTGTTCAGCTTTCACCTGCTGGCAAACCAAGCATTGAGCCACAAAGTTTGCTACATCCTTCTTCATCCCATTCCACCAATACAAGTCCTTGAGGTCACTGTACATCTTATTTGTTCCTGGGTGGATAGTATAGGCTGATTGATGTGCCTCCTCCAAAATCTGCTTCCTCAAGCTATCCACATCGGGTACACACAAGCGCTTCCCATATCTTAACACTCCTTCAGCATCCACGCTGAATTCAGAAGTCTGATTATTCCTGGATTCATTCTTGAGCTTGCACAGCTTGGCATCCTTGTCCTGATCTGCCTTAATCTGCTCAACCAGTGGAGAGTGTAGTTGCATGTGGGCTAACAACACCCCTGGCTCCTTCACTTCAAAGCGCATTCCCTCACCTTCTAGCCGATGAATATCCCTTACCAACGGCCTCCGGAGTAGGGTAATATGGGCTAGACTCCCCATTGACTTCCTGCTCAAAGCATCTGCTACCACATTGGCCTTGCCTGGGTGGTACAAGATAGTGCAGTCATAGTCCTTCACCAACTCCATCCACCTTCTCTGTCTCAAGTTAAGATCTCTTTGTTGAAAGATATACTTGAGACTCTTGTGGTCCGTGTAAATCTCACAGGGTTCACCATAGAGATAGTGCCTCCAAATCTTCAAGGCAAAGACCACTGCCGCCATCTCTAGATCATGTGTAGGATAGTTCTGTTCGTGCTTCCTGAGCTGCCTAGATGCGTAGGCTACAACATGACCATTCTGCATTAACACACAACCCAAGCCCACCCTTGAGGCGTCACAGTATACTGAGTATCCTCCAGTGCCCGTTGGGATAGTTAGAACTGGGGCTGTGGTTAGACACTTCTTCAAGGTCTGGAAACTTTCTTCGCATACATCCAACCACTCAAACTTAACTCCCTTCCTGGTTAATCTGGTCAAAGGAGCAGCAATTCTGGAGAAATCCTTGATGAACCTCCGGTAATACCCTGCTAGACCCAAGAAACTTTGGATCTCCGTCACACTAGCTGGGCGAGGCCACTGCTGTACTGCCTCTACCTTCTCGGGGTCTACTTGAATGCCGTCCTTCGTGACTACATGCCCCAGAAACATAACACTGTCCAACCAGAACTCACACTTAGAGAGCTTGGCATACAACTGCTGATCCCTCAAAATCTGCAGAATGACCCGTAGGTGCTGTTCATGCTCCTCATGGTCTTTAGAATAAACCAAGATGTCATCAATGAACACAATGACAAACTGATCTAAGAATGGCTTGAACACCCTGTTCATCAAGTCCATAAAAGCAGCTGGTGCATTAGTTAGTCCGAAAGACATAACCAAAAACTCATAATGACCATAACGGGTCCTAAAAGCCGTCTTGGAAATATCTTCCTTCTTGATTCTCAACTGATGATACCCTGACCTCAGATCAATCTTGGAGAAACATTTCGCTCCTTGAAGTTGATCGAACAGATCATCAATCCTGGGTAAAGGGTAGTTGTTGCGCACCGTTAGCTTGTTCAGTTGCCGATAGTCAATGCAAAGTCGCAAAGACCCATCTTTCTTCTTCACAAAAAGAACTGGAGCACCCCATGGAGAGGTACTCGGCCTGATGAAGCCCTTATCTAACAAATCCTGCAACTGACTCTTTAGCTCCTTAAGCTCTGTGGGTGCCATCCTGTAAGGCGGTATAGAAATTGGTCGAGCCTCTGGAATAAGGTCGATACCAAACTCTATCTCCCGTTCAGGAGGTAATCCTGGCAACTCTTCTGGAAAGACATCCAGGAATTCTCTTACCACTGCCATGTTGTCTACATCCGGTACCTTCCCATCCACATCTCTAACATATGCCAAATATCCCTGGCATCCCTTCTTCAACATCTTCTGAGCACCCAAGACTGATATCAGGTTACTTGGAGCTTTACTTCGATCACACTGGAACCGGAAAAGAACTTCACTTGGAGGGTTGAACTTGATTGCCTTCTCATAGCAATCCAAGGTAGCATAGCATGCTGCCAACCAATCCATTCCTAGGATTACATCAAAGTCGACCATGTCTAGGATGATCAAATCAGCAGATGTCTCCCTATCACCCACTGACACTTTACATGATTTGCATACATGCTCTACTGGCAAATAATCACCGACTGGGGTGGTTACAAAGAAAGGGGCATCCATCCTAATCGGATCTTTACCCAAACTCTTAGCAAAACTAGGGGAAACATAGGAATATGTAGACCCGGGGTCAAACAAAACATATGCTTCATGTAGGCAAACTGAAAGAGTACCTGTCATGACCGCATTTGAAGCTTGTGCATCCTGCCTGGTAAGAGCAAAAATCCTCGGTTCACCTCGGCCTGCTTGGTTTTGACCTCGGCCCATCATCCCTCTACCAGTACCTCTGCTACTTGCTTGGCCCGGTATAGTCCTTATAGGCTGAGCTGCCACTGGGGCTGGTAGTAAAGCTGGTCGAGTTGGCCCTTGGCTTGAGCCATACAACTGAGGACATTCCCTCTTCATGTGTCCAGGTTGGTGGCAATGATAGCAAACAATCATCTCCCTGCGGCACTGACCAAAATGATGGTTGCCACAAATAGGGCATTGTGGCCTGTTCTGCTGAATGGCTCTTGGTCCTGGTTGTCCTGGATACCTGGTGTTTCCCTGGCTAAGACCTAGCCTACCACTTGCATCTGGTCTCTGGTTGGGGTTCCCAATATTCTGTGGTGCTGAGCGCTGCTGGCTCTGGAATCGGGGTCCTTGGGAATGAGAACTTTGCCCTCCTTTGGAGCTCCCGTCTCTATCTCTCTTCCTCAGCTTGGCACTCTCAACATCGGCCAAATGCCTAGTCTCCATCATTCTTGCGCAATCTACAGCCTCTGCATAGTTTGGGAATTGCTTCATCTGGGGTGCCACTGATTTAAACAATACTGGCACCAACCCCTGGATAAATTTCCTGATCATGTCCCTTTCAGTAGGGACCATGTGCGGTGCATACGGCATCAACTGTGTGAAGCGGTAGTCATACTCCGTGACTGACATACCAGGAGTCTGCTTCAACTCCACAAACTCTTGACACTTTGCATACCGGATACTCTGAGGCACAAACCTCTCCATGAAGACTTCCTTGAACTCTGGCCATCTCAAAGGTGGCGCTGTAGCTCCCCTTCCGCGCATCATGGTCTTGAACCATACCTGCGCTACGCCAGACAACTGGAAGACTGCCAATTCTACTGAGCGAATCTCTGGACACTTAAGAACTTCGCAGATCTTCTCAGTAGCCTCTATAAACTCCTGAGGATCTTCACTGGCCAACAACCCCTTAAAGGTTGGCGGTTTCAGCTTCAGGAACTCAGATAGTTCCACTTCCCTCTCAGCGGGTCTCACCTGCCGCTCCACGGACCTAACTGGTTCTGGAACGGAGGTAGTTGTTTTGGGCTGTTGCGGGTCCCTTCTATCTTGCCCATCCCTTCTCTCAGCTAGATTTTCTATTGCCCGCTGCATACCCTGCATGGTTACCAGCATCTGGGCTATCACATCATCCCGGGGGTGAGAAGACATTTCCCCCGTCCTGAGAGTTTCAGCTTGCTCACTTCTTAACTCAGTTTGTTCGGCTGCTTCAGCAGCCCTTACACCCCTGCCACTGCCTCTAGGTCGGCCTCTGCCACGACCTCTACCTCGGCCTCTACCACGACCTCTACCTCGGCCTCTAGGCACAGGTACTGCAGACTGAGCAGACTCTTCAGCCATCTGCTCTTGAACCGCGGGTTGCCTAACCTTTGATCTGGTTCTTGGTGGCATTTCGCTATAAAACAGAAATAGCTCAACCATCACTTAACCATACCAATATAGCATACTATAAACTGACTAACTTAAACAAAAAGACAACATCCTATCGAACCCCTTTAGCAGCACCGTGAGTATAAGCATGTCCGGATTCATACCCATACTCAAAGTCCTACCTAAAGGTCCGTTACTCCATGAACACGGGGAAACCTAACCAGGCTCTGATATCATATTTGTCACGGCTCCAAATGATGGAACACATGACCGGCACGGCATAAGGGTTTCCCCCTAGCCGTAAGCCTAACACATAGCATGCACAACCATTCAGCACACAATCCAGTACATAATAATATAACTGGCCACATACGCCACATCCAATATCAGAAAATACTGTATATATATATATATATATATATATATATATATATATATATATATATATATATATATATATATATATTTCATGAATCCAACATCCTTGATTCAACTTGGCCCATGGCCTCATAGTACAAACATTATTGTAAACGTAAAACCATTTTTCAAACAACACAAGAAGCGAGGATCCTGCCTGTATGTTCATGGAGATATACTAGACATAACTAAACTAAACAACCAGTACAACAAAGCCTTGCCCAAACTGGGGCTCACCAATGCTAACTCAGCCTCCTATGGAGCTGTAGCTGGATCAGTGTTTCTTTGACTATCTGTGGGGAGAAAACAGAAGAGGGGTGAGATTACCACATCTCAGTGAATGGATAAATCATACTATAACAGAAACAGGGCAAACTAAGCACGGGTGTTTCGCAATGAATTAAATAATTGAAATCAAGGTATATAAAACATTAAACATCTAATCATAATTTATTGAAAGAATGCTAAACAGTTCACATGATAAAACAGAATTAAATCAATAACTGTAAGCAAATCAATTATGCATGGTAAATAATAAATGAAGATATTTATGCAATAACAATGATGCATGTGGTATTTTAAAAATATTTAATCTTTAAGAAAAATGCACTAGTTTATTGGAGGTCTTTTCTAACAGATCTATCATCTCCCCCAAGCACACAGCAAGGGTAGGGTAATCACTGTAGGCGTAGACATAAGTCCACCCTAAATTTTGTGTCTTAGGCTGTCATATGCCCGTCACAATATCCTAGGCCGAAGCCTTAACATGATCATGGTGCACCAGGGCTAGCACTACCTGCGGCTAGCTAACAGTGATCTAAAAGGGTCCCTCCAATAGAAAACATGTGAAATATGCTATTCAAAGAGTTTAAAGTAAAACATTTCAATAACTTTACAATACAGCTATAATTCTCCATCTAGCTCTTTTCATGCATAAAATCTCATTCTAAAACATATCTCATCCATGAATTCCCATGGAGACCTTTACAATCATAAATTTTCCCTTTTTAAACATAGATCGTCCGTAGACGTCACATAGATGCTCATCATGCATTAAATCCTTTCATGGCTAACTTAGTTCATTTTTATGACTAAGTTCGCATTTCTATAAATCTAGCTCAAATGGAGAATTAATAGTCTAGATGCTTGCCCTGCATACCTAGGGTTCAACTAGGATTGAAATTTTCAATTTCTAATATGGTTGGAACATATTGATTTTCAAAGCAGTAAAACTATTTAACATACATTCCAACTAGTTAAAATATACGAGAGAGTTATAAATCAAATTCCTAAAACATGCGCTATAGTATGAAAAACCCACTCACCGTACTAGAAGTCCAACAACGAGAATTTCACCTCGTAGTGGCTCAATAACCTAGAAAACATAGACATAGCATAAAAATTAGAAAATTCTAAAATCACTATTCACGCCGGAAAACACTATTCACTCGCCGGAAAATACTATTCACTCGCCGGAAAATACTATTCATGCTGAAACCTAAAAACCCCATATTCGATTCTAAAGCTATCTACGGGAAGAATTTCGGTAAAAACGAAGCCTAAAACGCAATGGGACGAAATTTTACCTTTGGAGGTACTATTCACACGATTTTCCGGCGACCTTCCGGCGACTTTCCGGCGAAATTGATCGGTGGGTTTTGAAGTACTCGTTGCCACGAGTCCAACGGTCCAGACGGTTCGTCAATCGGAGATCCGTAGCTCCAGATATGAAGGTTTGAAAATCGAAGGGGAAAACGGAAAATAGGGGGGTTGCGTTTTTTTCCTTCTCTGCGTCTCTGGCTGCCCGTATGCATATATGCAGGAGATACAGTAATTTTTTTTTTAAATAATTAATAATAAGATTTTCTTTATAAAATTCATATAAATTCCGTTTTTCATCATAAAATATCCCAAAAATTTCTAAAAATTTCCTTTCTCATAAATATTTAGTTAAACTCTCACATCATAATTTTTCTTGATAAAAATAGTAATAAAACAAATTTCTAAACAAATATCTTTATTTATATTAAAAGAAAGAGTATTTCTAAAAATACCATAAAAATTCAATAGAAGCCGGTATAATTATTTTAAGCAACACAATACTTCTTTTACTTAAAAATCCACTTACTTTTAACAAATCATAATTATGTCTACATAATAAAAATATATTTGCTTATAGCGCGCCAAAATATAACTTCTAATATTTTTTTTTATGTAATAAATATACATATTTTCTACGGTTCTTATCTCTATTGTCAAAATTCTCTCTTTTATTTTAAATTTCCTTTTCATTAAATTTTACGGTTATTACATATTGCTTCTTCTTATGTTCTTTAGCGCCATAGAAGAAACAACCAATACATTTTGATTTGTTCAATTTCTTTTGCAGTTTGTTTTGAGGTGCCATATCTATAGCTTGTTATCCTTTTTCCTTTTCTTTTTCTTGTCCTCATAGGTTAAAGCTAAGTGAGCAATCTCTTCCTTATCTAGCTTAAACATTTTCTTTTCCTAAAAATAGTGTGAGATAAGTTCATTTAATGATCAAATCTCTTTCTGATAGTTGTAACTCACTTTAAACAACTTGGAAGTAAGATGAGACATTTGTGGGATGTACTCCCTAAAAATGTTTTACCTTTATACCTAATTGAAATTGGACTTACTAAAAGGGTACTTATTTCAATATTTTCCTTCTTGACAACCTCTTTTTAATAGCTGTAAGGAACTCCTTAGCCATAACCATTTTTTCAGATATTGTGCCCTCAAATGCTTGGGGAATGACCTTCTTCATGATCATCATATACATGAGATTTGATTCCTCCCACCTTTTCATATTCCTCTTCTCATTAGAGGTACTCTTATTTATAAGATGTGGGACATAATCAGCTGTTAACGTAAGGCCGAGATCCATGACTCCGATAACTATCAAGAGGTTTTCTTTCCATGACTTGAGTTAGAGCCATGTAGCAAAGGATTAGAATTGATGTTAGTAGTAATATTAAAGTTTATAACTTAACAGAGAACATCAAACAAACAAAACAAGTTCATATTAAATCTCAAAATAAAAATAAGTTCAAATATAGGAAAATTCCATTTTAAGATATTTAACACTCCATTAATATTTTGTTTTTGGACAAAATAGTAACTTGTAAGTAATATCTTAGTGTAATAATCAAACACCAATAATAATAATATATCGAACAATAAATATTCATTTATGCTAAATGATTGTTCACATATAAATTTGAATAATCATTATGCATTTATTACTACATATGCAAATGTAATTCTATTAAATATTAATCTTCTTTGAACTGACGAACGTAAGTTACATGTACACAACTATTTATATTTCAAAATAAAATTAATTTTCACAAAAAAGTAAATAGTTGACCATTCATTGAACTCTCTTGATTAGGTGAGGGTTGGATTGGATTCAATCAACCCAACTCAGATCCTATACTAACCCTAGTCCTGACTCTCCTTCTTTCTTAAGAAAAAAAAAATGATCCAGCATATTTTAACATCCTAAAAAAAACACAAGTTAATTAATAGTATATAGTCCAAAAAGTTAATGTCAACAAAATGATTTAAGTTTGAGACTTCGCCAAATCCATTTAATTAAACTACTCAAAAATTGTCTTTATCAAACATACAATATTCGGAGAAACAAAATAGCAAAGAGACTCTATAGTCAAGACCTTAGGTCAAAATAGGGAATATTGATAGTCAAATGATCAAATAATGAAATATTTTCTTCACATCCTTGAAATATCTGAAACTTATCGTCAAAAAAACTTATCTTTCGAGTTGTATCTTTCAAATGGCTATAGGGTTATGCTATCGGAGTAAAGATTTTTATTAAAACAAAAAATCAATCATGGAATTGTTTTTAAATTTAATATCACCAAAAACATAATAATTGAAATTTAGAATACTTAAATAAATATAATATTTGATTTAAATTTATTCTCAATAATTTAACATGAATTCATTTAATGAATAAATTTCTTTCAATGAAAATTGTAATATCTCATAATTTTTATTTTTAAATAATAATATTTTGCTATAAACAAATATATTTTTATTTTTTTTTAAATAATTGTGTTTGACTAAAAGTAAGTATACTTTTAATAAAAATAATTATTGTTTTGCTTAAAATAATTATATTGGCCTCTAATAAATTTTTATTTTATTTTTAGAAATGTTCTTTCTTTTATTATGTATAAAGATATTTATTTTGTGATTTGTTTAATTAATTTTTTTTAAAAAAATTATGATTTAAGAGTTCAACTTAAGTTTTATAAGAATGTAAATTATTTAAAAAATTTGAGATATTTTAGGGTGAAAAATAGTATTTATATGTATATAATAAAAATAATAAAAATAAATTAAATATTTAATTATTAAATAATAAAAAATAAAAAAAGAAAGAAAAAGGGGGAGGGGAAGACGGAAGCGAGGAATGCGAAATCTGATTTTCTGTAATCGATGAATAGTATGAATAGTAACCTTTATTTTTCTCTTTAGAATTGGAGTGCCTATTAGCTTTCGATCTCAAAATTAAGGGTATCACTAGATTCAGGATGGAGAATACTACGATTTTGACCGAACAATTTTTTAAATCAACCGTAGAATCGCCATAGATCGAAAGTATAAAATTTTAGAAAAAAATAAATTTTGAAACTTCTATTTAGATATCTCAAATTAAAAATCTAACACTGTAGATGGATTCAGGAGTTAGATAAATCTTAGAATATGAACTTTTTCGGCCATTTGACAACTTTTTGTACGTTGTGAACAATAAATTCGACGGGTATGCATAGTGATTTCTGGCAGTGAATAGTTTTTTCTGACCGTGAACAGTGACTAGCATTGACCAAGCTACTATAGTTATTTTTTAAATTTTTGGACCCTCCAGACACGTTTTTGAGATTTATTTGGTCACACTTGGATTAGAAAAGTACATTTTTGCGACTATTCAATCTGGGACCCTTGCCCTGTGATTGAATATAATTTACTATAACACATTTTCAAATCTTTCTCATACCGATGCATTTTAAAACAAAGTTTCAATTGTGAATAGCATAAATTAAATTTCATGTTTACATTGATTTATATTCTTAGAAGCTATATGACATGCAGAATAGATCTCTAGTAATCCCTCCTGAGTTTATGATAAAAATATGGTATTATGTTACACTTTATTGAATCTTATAATTGTATCATTTCTCAAATTGTTTCATATGACTTATGTTATACTGATACTTCATCATTTCATGAATATGGTGAAATTGATTTTGAATTTATGTTTGAAATGTGTCTTTGGGACTGAATGTCATGGTTTTTCTAGAATAGAATGAAAATGTTGTATTTCTAATTTTGAGAATGAATTTCTATGCCGAAACTCTATCTGAGGAATATCTTGAAAGGGAGGGATATATATATATATATATATATATATATATATATATATTGTCTTAAAAAATATTTTAATTTCATACTTTCTAATTTTCCTTTCAGTTTATATTTTTGGTTTATAAAACTTGTTTATTCTAGAAGAATCATTGACAAAAACACTGTTAACTAGCAGTAAAGATAGTTAGCCTTTGTGCACTATGTAACTCTAGCTAGCAAGGAAGTTGCTAACCCCTTGTGCGAATGGACACAAGAGGATTGGATTGTGAATAAATATCGAGTTGAAGTATGTCTCCTTCAATAGCCAATAACATTTGGCCTAGTTACCTATTATGAGAATATGATGATTTATATGTTCTATTGCTGTGTGCTTGGGATAGTCATCATATAAAAAGATTAGGGAGTTGAGGAAAGTTCCTCCAAACCTTATGATATGAATGATGAGAATATGGTGATTTACCCATCCCATTGCTATGTGTTTAGGATAAAACATGTATGTCGTGATTGCCATTACTTTTTTATAAAGAGTTATCTTCTTATTTCCTTATTTGATTTTAAAATTATTGTTTATTATATTGAATCTTAAGATTTCAGAACTTCTTTTAATAAAATTTAGCCATTTTAAAGTTTTAGTTTGTTGTTATATACATTGATTTACGTAATGTTATATTCTAACATAATTTTTATTTATAAAAGTTCGTGCGTATAGTCTATTCTGTTTCAGTTATAATAGGCTATATTTGCTCACTGAGTTGTCAAACTTATTACAGAATATTTCTATATTTTGTTTTTTAGATAAAAATACAGAGTTTGATTCTTCTCCTATAGATAACTGGTCAGTTAGGCAACACATTTTATGGGTGAACTTACTTTATTTTTAGGACTCTCAGCTTTTGGTTTATGTTGTATTTTGCACTCTAGAGTTGCTCCATATATCACAGGCAAAATCTCAACTTCCATTTACATAGTATTTAAATATATTTTGAGATAACTGAACTTATACAGTATAGATAATAAAGCTCTCAAATGAATGTGATTATGAGTTTTGTTATAATCTATACTATTTGTGAGAAATTTATTTATATGTATTATACTAGAAGCTTACGGAATGAGATTATTCTCAAAACTCGTGTTGGTTACGTACTCCTATTTTGGCGTCGTGACAAAAATTATCACTCCAAATACATAATCATGTTAGATTACTAAAAAAATAATAAATTAATATACATAAACATACTTGAATCTATAATGAATAATTATTTTCTTAAAACATGCTATTGGCTTTCTAGATTAACAAAATTTCTCAAAAAATCCTTTAATTTTCTCTGTGGTCTATTTCTAATGATAAGATGTCAAAATAGAATAATACTAAAAATATAGGTGTGATCTAAAGACTATAACTACAATATAGATCACTTTTCAATTATCTTTGATATTTCTACTATTAAAGACTCACATATTATCAAATATATTAAAATTCAAATTATCTAAAAGTTAATAAATTATTTTTAATTAAATTTAATCTTATTTAATAATTGGCAATATACATATTTATTTACATACAAGGCCAGCACTAAATTAATGACCTAATATTTTTTTTTTTTTATCTCATGTTTGTTTGTCGTGGATTCCTAATATTGTCAAATGAACAGCTCCTAACATGGTTAGGTTAGTTGCAAGGAGTATCGATGGTGGTTGTAGGAGGATAGATGTATGACTTGTTTTTAGGGTGAGTAAAATGTCGGGTCGGGTTATAAATTCGACTTAATAAAAATTAAGTTAAACAAATTTTAATCCAATCAAAATTTTAAATTATTCAAAAAATAATAATTAATTTGAGGCAGATTAATTTACTGGGGTCAAAGAATTATTTTAAAAAAAATGTCCGACTTATTGGATTTAATCTAATTGTTTTAAAAATTTTAATTTATATATTTTGATCTGATTCGATTTAATTGAGTTGAATTAAGTTAGATCAGGGAGACGGAATTTGGTTGGTCATCCTTACTTTGTCTCTGACTTCTGCTATTATTGTTGATTCTCTTTTCCTGTCTTAAAAAAAAAAAAAAATTCAAATCAGCTTTAACGAAGACATTAAAATTAAAGGGAAAGAAAGGTGCCTAAACACAGGGCATTTAATCTCTATAAATGGGTTGTACCAGATGGGGTCGTGGACATGACTTACCCTTTATTGAGAAAGGGATAGCTTTCAGACAATTTTAATACATAAAAATTAATTCGATTGTATATATTTTTTAGTTTTCATAATTAATAAGTAACTGCATTACAGAGTTATAAAAATAATATCATGAAATGGCCCTACTCTTGTTGCCATCATCCCAATGCGGTCTTTGGAAGATGACAATTTGATTTCAAAGAGAATAATATTTTGAAAATATTAATAAATTTTTATAAAAATATTTAATGATATATTTAATTAAAATATTAAAGACAAAGCAAAATTTATATTTATTTATCAAATTAAATGTTTAAAACACCACTTTTATTACATATGAAAGTTTTAAACATTATTTTAAATAAATTGAAAATAGTAAATATTTTTGTATTTAAAAATAATTGTTAGGATTTCCCATTGCTAATCAACGGTGTTTTACTCATTTGACATTAAGTCTCATATTTCAATTAATTTTAAAATTTCTTATTTTTGTTAAGTATAAATTGAAAAGCAAATAAATAAAAACATGTTTTTTAAAAAAATATTATTTATCAAAATTATAAAATAATATAATATTTATTCAATGAAAAATTAAATCTAATAATTATTAATAATATCCATTATATTTCATATAATATTAATCTAGTATTAAAAAAAAACGTTGATATAAAAGTATTTATAGAGTGAGAAAGATAAAATCGTGGAGTACGAGGGGACAAGATGTCAGACTGAAGCATTAAAGACGTATGGTTAGTTGTACGGAGAAGCAAACGCGACCACAGATTAAGACCACCTCACTGTCCATTCGTCCTCGGATGTCTGGTTTACAAGTCTTTTTTGGCTTAACTTATATTATTTTAGAAAATTTTACATTCTTCGCTGGCCCACAAAAGGAATATTCACTGTGAGTGTTAGGTTGGAGGCAATAGAATGAAGGGAAAGGGAAGAGAAATATTTTTTTAAAAATTATTTAATTTCATTTAATAATTAGGAGGAGATAAAAAAATAGATAAAATTTATAAATAATTAATAATATAAAAATTCAAATTAAATATAATTATAATGACAATTTATTTTATTATATTTTTATGTTAATTTAAAAAATTAATAAAAAATATTCTAATATTTATATTTTATTTTATTATATCTCTTTCCATCAATTTATTTTGAGGTAACACTATATTTTTTGCAAGAGTTAATCTATATTTTATATGAATCAAAATTTTATTAAATAAATATAAAAAATTGATAAAATAAAATTTAAATTTTTATTTTATTAACTTATTTTCAATCAATTAAATTTTTTTATATTAAAATGACTGAAATATTTTTATTTTTAGAGTCATCAAAATAAAATAAAATAATCAAAAACAATGAAACAAAATATATATTAATAAATTATATTATTTATTATGTTACAAAATATTTCGATAAAAATATTTTTATTTTAAGTTATTTCAATGAAAAAAATATAAAATTAATTTAAAAAATAAAAAAATTGGTAATATAAAATTAGATAAAAGTAATATAACATTATATATAACATTAAGTTATTTATATTTATCTTATTTATTACTCAAATTTTTTCTCATAAATCGCAGCATTTTGTCAATTTATTACTCTCTTCTTTTATATTTATGATTTTTTTTATTGTTTTCATTTTACAAAGAAAATTACAAAATTGATATAAAAAAGATTGAGAAATAAAAAAAATAAGAAGATACTAGAGAGATACTTAAAAATAGAAATAGAGAGATATTTAAAAATAAAAATTACAAAAAAATTAATAAAATAAAAAAATAAATACAATTAAAAAATTACTGTTAAATATTATAAAAATTTAAATCAAAATTTTTATTATAACATCGTATTTTACTTGTTATTCAATTATATATATTAATTTGAATTAATTTTAATATAATTTTATATATTTATATTATTAATATTAATATTATATTAAACATTTTTAAAATTAAAAAAATTATTATTTAAAATTATGTAAAACGTTTTTTTTACAAAATTTTTAAAATAATTTTATTTTAAAAATTATCGAAACAGTATGTTAAAATAAAATTTAATTCTTTACTTATTTTTACCGACTGAACGGGTCGTTAGCCAAGCAAGGTTTCACCCTATCGTGAACCCTTCTCTCTCAATATATCTCATATTTCATTGGGTAGTTTTATTTATTTTCTTGGAGTGCTGTGCCAGTCCAAGAAGAGAAACAGAGAAAAGACACTACAAAAAAAGAAACTTAAAATTTTACAGTTCGAATTAATCTCTGTACTTTCTTCGCCCCACTTGCCTGTATTTGCACATTGATGAATATTAATGGCGGGGTTCATCCCTCTTGGGTAAGGTTCCATTCCTAGTTCTACTTTCTTCAAACTTCTTGCCTGCTTTCTTTCCATCTAGTTGGTTTCAGATCCATCTAAATTTCCTTCTCTAGACACCTAAATCCCTTTTCTTTTTTCATTTTCTAGAATTCCCCCCCCTCCCCTCTCTCTCCCATTTCTATCTTCATTTTCCGCTCAGTTATTGCTTAATTCTTGTTGTTGTACACTAAGATTGATCAGCTTATTCTGATTATGAAACCATCCTTGTTCTTCAAGATTTCTACTTAATTTTTCTTTCTCCTTTGATCCAGGAACGATTTTCTGTAATAGTGAATTGGATCTGATGATTTTTTTTTTTGGGAAGAGTATAAGGCATAATTCTTTTCTTCATCTGAAACTATGGTTTCCTTCTCTCTGGTTTAGCCCTAATTTTTGGTTGATTATTGTTTAGGGAAATACCGAGACAGAAGATCGACAAAAGAACAGCGAGGCAGGTGGCATTTTCTAAGAGGAGAAAAGTGCTTTTGAAGAAGGCTCAGGAGTTTTCAACTTTCTGTGATGCTCATAGTCTCTTCTGCTACGGGCAAGCTCTGAGTACGCTAGCTTAAGGCTTCTTTCTCTTCCCTCTTTTATCTCTTAATATCATCTTTCCGTAATCAAGTATTTAGGCTTCTTTTCGGTTAAGTTTTAGCTCATTATTCTATATAAGCACGAGGATGACTAGAAACGTGCCAGAGAATCTCAATGTTTCTGCAGAACCCTGTTTTCAATCCTTATGGATTTGATAGCTCTCTCTTTTCCAGTAATAATAATACTAACCCATTTATAATAACAAAGTAAGAAAAAAGTTCCATTTTCATTGAAAATAGAAAATTGCCATAACAATTGTTTGGTTAACGATTTTTGTTTTCATTTTAAAAAAAGTTCTTAAATTTTCAAAAATTTTAAAAACCTCCAAAAGATATTTTAAGAAATTGTAGTATTCTGTGGGGCGGAATTTTTGCAACGATTCTGAACTCAACATTGAGTATGCCCGACGTTTTACAAAATATATAATGAAAAAATGTAGAAAAAAAAATACAATCACGGAACTAGAATTAGAGAAATAAAAACAAAACAAAATAAAAAACCAAACGTATTTTCGAAAATGTGAAAATTTTAAAATAAAATATTTTTTCAAGAAGTGAAATAAAAAATTAATATTTTTACAAAGCAAACGAACTTTTAATTTGCAATTACAGCTTGGCTAGTTTGTTAGTTTTCCGGTTTGCATCCTTCGTTTAGTATATATTTTTGCTGGAAAACAAGGTTTAAATGGAATTGAAAATTGTAGTCTCTTTTCTATAATATTTTTATATAAAAAAGTGCTCACCAATGATGTCTTGTCTCCGTTCTTTTCATGCCTAACATTCTCTATATATATATAGCTTGTCTGTCTTCAGGGGCGGATCCAGGAATTTTAATCAGTGGGGGCAAGAATTATAAATATTTTTATTAAAAGAATTTAATTAAGTATTTTTATTAAAAAAAATTAATTTAGAGGGAAGAAAAAGTATTGAATAGAGAGAATAATATTGTGATGGAGTATAATTTATTTTTAAATTCAATTTAACCAAAAAAAATTTATTAGATAGAATGATGAAATATTTATCTCATGGGGGCAATATTTAAATTTTTATGGAAACAAATAAAAAATTATCAACTATATTAACTAAAAAAAAAAATTCTTGTGGAGGCAATTGCCCCCACCACCTTCTACGTAGATCCGCCCCTGTCTGTCTTTGATTTTCCACCTTATCATTCCGTAATAGATTAATACAAATATAGCCAATAGAGGTTGGTAATGATTGAAGTATTTAGTTTGTCAGTAGTCTCCTTGACAAACAATCTGTAAATACCATTGCAAGCTTCAGTTGAAGTTTGTAGCATGCTTTGACCTTAAAATGGATAGTCTCCGCTCACTTGAAACTTTTCTTCACAAAAAAAGAAGAAAAATTAATACCAATATTAGTGATCATCGTAAATAAATGCATGTTTTAAGTTAAATGAAACCTTTTGGCCGCTTATGCAAAGGATAACTACACTTTAACTTATTAAAGAAAAAGACATGTTTAGAGTAATTAACATCTTCAGCTCTTGTACAAATTAAGTTATCAAAAGGATACACATATATACCACAGAGTTGTCTCCAAGGTTGAGGATTTGAATTCAAATTTTAATTAAAACCAAATAAACAAAAAAAAGAAGAAAAAAGATACACACACACACAGATATATGTATATATACGAATAACTCACAATGGATATACATTGATATCTTGGCGTATATGAACCTTAGTAATATTCCCATGGAAGAGTAATAGTTGCATTGAATACACAACCAAAATAGTGAATTTTGATCTCGTGCGTGCGCGCGCACACACACATATATAAAATAAAATTTTAAGGTAGAAATCAAGTTCTAGATGTTCTTTGGAGATTGTCGCATCACAAAAGAGTGGCAATTGTGACAAGAGCTTTTATTGAGAATGTAAATATATATCGAATAACTCACAATGGATACACATTGATATCTTGGCATATATGAACCTTAGTAATATTCCCATGGAAGAGTAATATTTGCATTGAATACACAACCAAAATAGTGAATTTTGAGCTGTTTGTGCTTAGATAGGTTAAATTCCATTTTTGCAAACTAGCATCGAAAATTAAGTTTAAATTGATTGATTTGACACTGGTTTCTGATGCATTACGTTGATTTTCCAGATTTTGTGGTGCCAGTGATTGTGTCCATGATTTTTAGAGAGTAATTCATCCTTTTAATCAGCTTAAATCCTTTTGCGAAATTGAACAATATGTTTGTGCTAAAAACAGTTTTCTCTTACTGAATGATGCTTACATGACTTACTAGTACAAAGGACATTTATAACGCATACAGTTCAGGGATACCAAGCCTACACTTTCTTTTATTATAGTAAATATCTTTAAAAAGTGACTATATTAAGTTGCTTGGGAGATGCTCGGGCTTGTCTTGGTTCATTAATTGAGCTCAACTTCAGTGTCTAAGTGAATAGAAAGCATTGGCTTAACCTACACGAGTATTTATACAAACACGCATATGATTTATATAGGGAAGATTGCACTTATCCACCCTAGTTTATACCATAAATTGTAGTTTCTCCCCTAATCTAAAACACATTGAAATGTGCTCCAAATTTATATGTCCTATTATAATGAGCATCCACGTGTCCAAATCAGATGTTTAGTTTCTCCCCTAATCTAAAACACATTGGAATGTGCCCCAAATTTATATGTCCTATTATAATGAGCATCTACATGTGTAAATCAGATGTTAAATCTGATATTTCGGAAGTCAAATGCGTGCATGACTTTTGTACCATCCAGCTTACTCAAAAAGTTCACTATAATTAGGGAAGGGGATGAACTGGACACTGTAATTGAAGGAGTATAAGCAAGTAGGAGAGGTATAACAGAGCTTTTGGGTTGGTTAGATAATACAAGAGCATGTGACTCTTGAACCTTAGATTAAGGTCTGATTGGGACCAAAAAATGCACATGACTCTTGAACGTTAGACTAAGGTCTGATTGGGACCAAAAAATGCACGTGACTCTTGAACGTTAGACTAAGGTCTGATTGAGACGGGAAGATTCTCGTTGTAATGGAACATATAAATTGGGGGAGGACATTGCAATGTTTTTTAAATTTAGAGAAATACTCTAATTAGAAGTATAGATATTTAATTTGATGGTTGCAGATTTGAATGGGAATAGAAGAATTTAATTTGAATCTCCCATGTTTTTGCTTTCTCTAGCATGAAGCAGGTAATTGAACGGCGTTATCTGTACTCAGACATTGACAGATTAGACCGTTCATCTATTGAGTTGTAAGTGAGCTTCTTCTTTTTTCTAGAGCTTTCAAGATGAATTCATGAATTATTTGTGGTTAAAGAACTGAAGTACAATGACGAAGCAAGTTCATTAGACAAACAAATATTTTTTCCCTTCATTATTTTCCTATTCTTTTAATATAAATTATTATGTGGAATTCTGTCTTGGCTAGTCCGTGCTGGCCATTTATGAAACATTTCTTGTATTTTCATTTATGTGGATTTCATAGAAGGACATTGTCACGGCCCCAAATGATGGAACACATAATCGGCACGACATAAGGGTTTTCCCCTAACCGTAAGCCTAACACATAACATGCACAAACATTCAGCACACAATCCAGAGTACATAATAAATATAACTGGCCACATATACCACATCTAATATCAAAAAATACTGTATATATATATATATATATATATATATATATATATATATATATATATATATATATATATATATATATATATATATACGTATCTCATGAATCCAACATCCGTGATTCAACTTGGCCCATGGCCTCATAATACTAACATCGTTGAAAAACTAAAACAAACCATTTTTCAAACAACACAAGAAGCGAGGATCCTGCCTGTAAGTTCATGGAGATACACTAGACATAAACTTAGACTATACAACCAATACAACGGAGTCTTGCTCAAACTGGGGCTCACCAATGCTATATTTAGCCTGCTACGGAGCTGTAGCTGGATCAATGTTTCTTTGACTATCTGTGGGGAGAAAACAGAAGAGGGGTGAGATTACCACATCTCAGTGAATGAGTAAATCATACTATAACAGAAACAGGACAAACTAAATATGAGTGTTTTGCAATGAATTAAATAATTGAAATCAAGGTATAGAAAACATTAAACATTTAACTGTAATTTATTGAAAGAATGCTAAACAGTTCAAATGTATGTTCAAAAGATAAAACATGATTAAATCAATAACCGTAAGCAAATCAATTATGCATGGTAAGTAATAAATGAAGATATTTATGCAATAACAATGATGAATGAGGTATTTTAGAAATATTTAATCTTTAAGAAAAATGCACTAGTTTATTGGAGGTCTTTCCTAACAGATCTATCATCTTCCCCAAGCACACATCAAGAGTAAGGTAATCACTGTAGGCGTAGACATAAGTCCACCCTAAATTTTCCAAGCACATAGCAATGGGTATGGCAATCATTGTAGGTGTAGACATAAGTCCACCCTAAATTTTGTGTCTTAGGCAGTCATATGTCCGTCACAATATCCTAGGCCGAAGCTTTAACATGATCATGGTGCACCAGGGCTAGCACTACCTGCGGCTAGTTAACAGTGATCTAAAAGGATTCCTCCAATAGCAAATATTTAAAAATATGTCATTCTAAGAGTTTAAAGTAAAACATTTCAATAAAGTTATAATTCTCCATCTAGCTCTTTTCATGTATAAAATTCCGTTCTAAAATATATTTCATCCATTAATTCCCATGGAGACCTTTATAATCATAACATTTCCCTTTTTAAACATAGATCGTCCGTAGACGTTACATAGATGCTTATCATGCATCAAATCATTTCATGGCTAACTTAGTTCATTTCTACGACTAAGTTTGTATTTCTATAAATCTAGCTCAAATGGAGAATTATTAGTCTAGATGCTTGCCCTGCATACCTAGGGTTCAACTAGGATTAAAATTTACAATTTCTAACATGGTTGGAACATATTGGTTTTCAAAGCGGTAAAACAATTTAGCATACATTCCAACTAGTTAAAATCATATGAAAGAGTTATAAACTGCACTATAGTATGAAAAACCCACTCACCTTACTAGGAATCCAACAACGAGAATTTTACCTCGTGATAGTTCAACAACCTAGAAAATATAGACATAACATGAGAATTGGAAAACTTTAAATGTCACTATTCATGCCGGAAACTACTATTCACTCGCCGAAAATACTATTCACGCCAAAACCTAAAAACCCTATATTCTAGCATAGAAACTAATTCTAAGACTATGTATGGAAAGAAATTCGGTAAAAACGAAGCCTAAAACGTGATTAGACGGAATTTTACCTTGGAGGTTACTGTTCACGCAATTTTCCGGCGAAACTGATCGGTGGGTTTTGTAGTACTCGTTGCCACGAGTCTAATGGTACTTTGGTAGCTCGAATCGGTTGGCTGGATGGTGAGATATCGTAGAGAGAAGGCAGAGAAAATATTTGAGAGAGAGAGAGAGGGAGAGGCAGAATGTCAGAATGAGGGAGAAGGGAGGGGATGCTGCAGAAAAACGAAAAATCAGCCAGAAGCACGGCCTGGCCGTGTCCTGGAGCACGGCTGTTCTTCGTGGCTACAGTGCACCAAGTATTTGGCCGAATTTGACAAAACGTACAACATGAAGGTTGTAGCCCTTTCTCTTAGATTTCATTAGCCACTTGAATCACCTAAGTTGGAGTTCATATGAAGGAGTTATGCATAAAATAGTGAGCAAAGGTCCAGACCACACTATGCTTCGGTTTTTGCCTCTTATCACTATAATATTCAGGAATTAGCAAAAGTGCCCAACATCAAAGTTGTAGATATATGTCTTATCTTTCAACAGTAATTAGAATCACTTAATTTGGATTTCATATGAGAGATTTATGCATATATGAGTGAAGATAGGTCAGAAGAAAAGTCAAAAACGCTCTAAAATTTTACATTGTTCTCAACTTTTTTTGTTTCAAATGATTTGTACTTAACCTTCAAAGGTTTTATTAGTTGAGGGTTATTACATTGTACCCTCCTTATAAAAAATTCGGTCTCCGAATTTTACAAAAACTAACAACATGAAAACATAATACTACTCTTGGAACAGCTGTGGATACTTCTTTCTCATGACGTCCTCTACTTCCCACGTAGCTTCCTCTTTGGAATGATTCTGCCAGATCACCTTCACTGTAGGGATATCTTTAGACCTCAACTTTTTCACTTGTCTATCAACAATAGCCACGGGTTTCTCTTCGTAGGTCAACTTGTCATCCAAAAGGATTTCTTGCGGTTGAATCACATGAGATGTGTCAGATAGATACTTCCTCAACATCGAGACATGGAAGACTGGATGCACTTCACTCAATTTAGGTGGTAGGGCTAGGAGGTATGCCACTGCTCCTACCCTATCCAGAACTTCAAAAGGTCCAATATACCTCGGGCTTAACTTCCCTTTCTTACCAAACCGCATGATTCCCTTCATGGGTGAAACTCTGAGGAACACGTGATCGCCTAGAGAAAACTCCAACTCCCGACGCCTATGGTCCACATAAGCCTTCTGACGACTTTGTGCAGTTAAAAGCCGTTCCTTTATCAGCTTAACCTTCTCTATGGCATCTTGCACCAAGTCTGACCCTAGCAGCTTGGCTTCTCCAACTTCAAACCATCCAACAGGAGATCGACATCTTCTCCCATAAAGAGCTTCAAAAGGTGCCATCTGAATACTGGCTTGATAACTGTTGTTGTATGCAAACTCAGCTAATGGCAGGTATCCTTCCCAACTGCCACTAAAATCCAATATACATGCTCTAAGCATATCCTCTAGAATTTGAATCGTGCGTTCTGACTGGCCATCTGTTTGGGGATGAAAAGCGGTGCTTAGATCCAACCTCGTCCCCAAAGCTTCTTGAAAAGCTTTCCAAAACTTTGCCGTAAACTGTGGACTTCGGTCAGATATGATGGATACAGGGACTCCATGTAATCTGACGATCTCATTCAGATACAGGTTTGCATACTGAGCCGCATTAAAGGTAGTCTTCACTGGTAAGAAGTGGGATGACTTGGTCATTAGATCCACTATCACCCATACTGAGTCATAACCCTTAGGAGTCCTTGGTAACCCTGTAACGAAGTCCATAGTGATCCTTTCCCACTTCCATTCCGGTATCTCAATCTGTTGGTGCAGACCGGCAGGCTTCTGGTGTTCAGCTTTCATCTGTTGACAAACCAAAGCACTGAGCCACAAAGTCTGCTACATCATTCTTCATCCCATTCCACCAATACAAGTCCTTGAGGTCACTGTACATCTTATTTCTTCTTAGGTGGATCGTATAGGCTGATTGATGTGCCTCTTCCAAAATTTGCTTCCTCAAGCTATCCACATCAGGTACACACCAGCGCTTCTCATATCTTAACACTCCTTCAGCATCCACGCTGAATTCAGAAATTTGATTATTCCTAGCTTCATCCTTGAGCTTGCACAGCTTAGCATCCTTGTCCTGATCTGCCTTAATCTGTTCAACCAGCGGAGAGTGTAGTTGCATGTGAGCTAACAACACCCCTGGCTCCTTCACTTCAAAACACATTCCCTCACCTTCTAGCCGATGAATATCCCTTATCAACGGCCTCCGGAGTAGGGTGATATGGGCTAGACTCCCCATTGACTTTCTACTCAAAGCATCTGCTACCACATTGGCCTTGTCTGGGTGGTACAAGATAGTGCAATCATAGTCCTTCACTAACTCCATCCACCTTCTCTGTCTCAAGTTAAGATCCCTTTGTTGAAAGATGTACTTAAGGCTCTTGTGGTCCATGTAAATCTCACAGGGTTCACCATAGAGATAGTGTCTCCAAATCTTCAAGGCAAAGACTACTGCCGCCATCTCCAGATCATGTGTAGGATAGTTCTATTCGTGTTTCCTGAGCTGCTTAGATACATAGGCTACAACATGACCATTCTGCATTAACACACGACCCAAGCCCACCCTTGAGGCGTCACAGTATACTGAGTATTCTCCAGTGCCCGTTGGGATAGTTAAAATTGGGGTTGTGGTTAGACATTTCTTCAAAGTCTGGAAACTTTCTTCGCATGCATCCGACCACTCAAACTTAACTCCCTTCCTGGTTAATCTGGTCAAAGGAGCAGCAATCCTGGAGAAATCCTTGATGAACCTCCGATAATACCCTGCTAGACCCAAGAAACTTCGGATCTCCGTCACACTAGCTGGGTGAGGCCACTGCTGTACTACCTCTTCCTTCTCGAGGTGTACTTGAATGCCGTCCTTCGTGACTACATGCCCCAGAAACATAACACTGTTCAACCAAAACTCACACTTAGAGAGTTTGGCATACAACTGCTGATCCCTCAAGATCTGCAGAATGACCCGTAGGTGCTGTTCATGCTCCTCATGGTCTTTAGAATAAACCAAGATGTCATCAATAAACACAATGACAAACTGATCCAAGAATGACTTGAACACCCTGTTCATCAAGTCCATAAAAGCAGCTGGTGCATTAGTTAGTCCAAAAGACATAACTAAAAACTCATAATGACCATAACGGGTCCTAAAAGCTGTCTTGGAAATATCTTCATTCCTGATCTTCAACTGATGATACCCTGACCTCAGATCAATCTTGGAGAAACATTTTGCTCCTTGAAGTTGATCGAACAGATCATCAATCCTGAGTAAAGGGTAGTTGTTGCGCACCGTTAGCTTATTCAGTTGCCGATAGTCAATGCAAAGACGCAAAGACCCGTCTTTCTTCTTCACAAAAAGGACTGGAGCACCCCATGGAGAAGTGCTCGGTCTGATGAAGCCCTTATCCAACAAATCTTGCAACTGACTCTTTAGCTCCTTAAGCTCTGTGGGTGCCATCCTGGAAGGCGGTATAGAAATTGGTCGAGCTTTTGGAATAAGGTCGATACCAAACTCTATCTCCGGTTCAAGAGGTAATCCTGGCAACTCCTCTGGAAAGACATACAGGAATTCTCTTACCACTGCCATCTTGTCTACATCCGGTACCTTCCCATCCACATCTCTAACATATGCCAAGTATCCTTGGCATCCCTTCTTCAACATCCTTCGAGCAACCAAAACTGAAATTAGGTTACTTGGAGCTTTACTTCAGTCACACTGGAACCGGAAAGGAACTTCACTTGGAATGTTGAACTTGATTGCCTTCTCACAGCAATCTAAGGTAGCATAGCATGCTGCTAACCAATCCATTCCTAGGATTATGTCAAAGTCGATCATGTCTAGTATAATTAAATCAGCAGATATCTCTCTATCACCCACTCACACTTTACATGACTTGCATATATGCTCTACCGGTAAACAATCACCGACCGGGGTGGTTACAAAGAAAGGGGCATCCATCCTAATCGGATATTTACCCAAACTCTTAGCAAAACTAGGGGAAACATAGGAATATATAGACCCGGGGTCAAACAAAACATATGCTTCATGTAGACAAACTGAAAGAGTACCTGTCATGACCACATTTGAAGCTTATGCATCCTGTCTGGTAAGAGCAAAAATCCTCGGTTGACCTCGGCTTACTTGGCTTTGACCTCGGCCCATCATCCCTCTACCAGTACCTCTGCTACTTGCTTGGCCCGGTATAGTCCTTATAGGCTGAGCTGTTACTGGGGTTGGTAGCAAAGCCGGTTGAGTTGTCCCTTGGCTTGAGCCATACAACTGGAGACATTCCCTCTTTATGTGTCCAGGTTGGTTGCAATGATAGCAAACAACCATCTCCCTGCGGCACTGATCAAAGTGATGGTTGCCACAAATAGGGCATTGTGGCCTGTTCTGCTGAATGGCTCTTGGTCCTGGTTGACTTGGATACCTGGTGTTTCCTTGGCTAAGACCTAGCCTACCACTCGCATCTGGTTTCTGGTTGGGGTTCCCAACATTCTGTGGTGCTGGGCGCTGCTGGCCCTGGAATCGGGGTCCTTGGGAATGAGAACTTTGCCCTCCTTTGGAGCTCCCGTCCCTATCCCTCTTTCTCAACTTGGCACTCTCGACATCGGCCAAATGCCTAGTCTCTATCATTCTTGCACAGTCCACAGCCTCTGCATAGTTGAAGAATTGTTTCATCTGGGGTGCCACTGATTTAAACAATGCTGGCATCAACCTCTGAATAAATTTCTTAATCATGTCCCTTTCAGTAGGGACCATGTGCGGTGCATACGACAACAGCTGTGTGAAGCGGTAGTCATATTTTGTGACTGTCATACCGGGAGTCTGCTTCAACTCCACAAATTCTTGACACTTGGCATCTTGGATACTCTGAGGCACAAACCTCTCCATGAAGACTTCCTTGAACTCTGGCCATCCTAAAGGTGGCGCTGTAGCTCCCCTTCCGTGCATCATGGTCTTAAACCATACCTGCGCTACACCAGACAACTGGAAGGATGCCAACTCTACGGATCGAATCTCTGGACACTTAAGCACCTCACAGATCTTCTCAGTATCCTCTATAAACTCTTGGGGATCTTCACTAGCCAACAACCCCTTAAAGGTTGGCGGTTTCAGCTTCAGGAATTCAGATAGTTCCACTTCCCTCTCGGCGGGTCTCACATGTCGCTCCACGGACCTAACTGATTCTGGAACGGAGGTAGCTGTTTCGGGCTATTGCGGGTCCCTTCTATCTTGCCCATCCCTTCTTTCAACTAAGATTTTCTATTGCCCGCTGCATACCCTGCATGGTTACCAGCATCCGGGCTATCACATCATCTCGGGAGTGAGAAGACATTTCCCCCGTCCTTGGAGTCTCAGCTTGCTCACTGCTCAACTCAGCTTGTTCGGCTGCTTCAGCAGCTCTTACACCCCTGCCACTGCCTCTTGCACTGGCTCTAGGTCGGCCACTACCACGACCTCTACCTTGGCCTCTGCCACGACCTCTACCTCGGCCTCTAGACACGGGTACTGCAGACTGAGCAGACTCTTCAGCCATCTGCTCTTGAACCGCGGGTTGCCTAACCTTTGATCTCGTTCTGAATGGCATCTCGCTATAAAACAGAAATAGCCCAACTATCACTTAACCATGCCAACATAGCATACTATAACCTGACTTACTTAAACAAAAAGACAACATCCTATCGAACCCCTTTAGCAGCACCGTGAGTATAAGCATGTCCGGATTCATACCCATACTCAAAGTCCTACCTAAAGGTCGGTTATTCCATGAATACAGGAAAACCTAAGCTCTGATACCACTTTGTCACTTTCTTCTGGTGGCAACAGGTGTACCTATCAAAGCACTACATCCCATATTGCAGCTCCTGGGTGGAGAGCCACGCTTCGCCACATCGTTCACGCGTGAGAGTTCCCAGGACTCGGCTTTTCAACCTCGGCTCTGATACTACTCTGTCATGGCCCCAAATGATGGAATAAATGATCGGCACGACATAAGGGTTTCCCCCTAGCCGTAAGCCTAACAGATAGCATGCACAGACATTCAGCACACAATCCGGAGTACATAATAAATATAACTGGCCACATATGCCGTACATATATATATCTCATGAATCCAACATTCGTGATTCAACTTGGCCCATGGCCTCATAATACTAACATTGTTAAAAATCTAAAACAAATCATTTTTCAAACAACACAAGAAGCGAGGATCCTGCCTGTAAGTTCATGGAGA
Source organism: Gleditsia sinensis (assembly GCA_037074535.1). Classification (NCBI taxonomy): domain Eukaryota; kingdom Viridiplantae; phylum Streptophyta; class Magnoliopsida; order Fabales; family Fabaceae; genus Gleditsia; species Gleditsia sinensis. The sequence goes on from CM073465.1 coordinate 71,970,123, forward strand.
TACACTAGACATAAACTTAGATTATACAACCAATACAACGGAGCCTTGCCCAAACTGGGGCTCACCAATGCTATATTTAGCCTCCTATGGAGCTGTAGCTGGATCAATGTTTCTTTGACTATCTGTGGAGAGAAAACAGAAGAGGGGTGAGATTACCACATCTCAGTGAATGGGTAAATCATACTATAACAGAAACAGGGCAAACTAAACACGAGTGTTTCGCAATGAATTAAATAATTGAAATCAAGGTATAGAAAACATTAAACATTTAACTGTAATTTATTGAAAGAATGCTAAACAGTTCAAATGTATGTTCAAAAGATAAAACAGGATTAAATCAATAACCGTAAGCAAATCAATTATGCATGGTAAGTAATAAATGAAGATATTTATGTAATAACAATGATGAATGAGGTATTTTAGAAATATTTAATCTTTAAGAAAAATGCACTAGTTTATTGGAGGTCTTTCATAACAGATCTATCATCTTCCCCAAGCACACATCAAGAGTAAGGTAATCACTGTAGGCGTAGACATAAGTCCACCCTAAATTTTCCAAGCACATAGCAATGGGTATGGCAATCATTGTAGGCGTAGACATAAGTCCACCCTAAATTTTGTGTCTTAGGCAGTCATATGCCCGTCACAATATCCTAGGCCGAAGCTTTCACATGATCATAGTGCACCAGGGTTAGCACTACCTGCGGCTAGCTAACAGTGATCTAAAATGATTCCTCCAATAGCAAATATTTAAAAATATGCCATTCTAAGAGTTTAAAGTAAAACATTTCAATAAAGTTATAATTCTCCATCTAGCTCTTTTCATGCATAAAATTCCGTTCTAAAATATATTTCATCCATTAATTCCCATGGAGACCTTTATAATCATAACCTTTCCCTTTTTAAACATAGATCGTCCGTAGACGTTACATAGATGCTTATCATGCATCAAATTATTTCATGGCTAACTTAGTTCATTTCTATGACTAAGTTTGCATTTCTATAAATCTAGCTCAAATGGAGAATTATTAGTCTAGATGCTTGCCCTGCATATCTAGGGTTCAACTAGGATTAAAATTTACAATTTCTAACATGGTTAGAACATATTGGTTTTCAAAGCGGTAAAACAATTTAGCATACATTCCAACTAGTTAAAATCATATAAAAGAGTTATAAACTGCACTATAATATGAAAAACTCACTTACCTTACTAGGAGTCCAACAACGAAAAATTTACCTCGTGATGGTTCAACAATCTAGAAAATATAGACATAACATGAGAATTGGAAAACTTTAAACGTCACTATTCATGCCGGAAAATACTATTCACTCACCGGAAATACTATTCACGCCGAAACCTAAAAACCCTATATTCTAGCATAGAAACTAATTCTAAGACTATCTATGGAAAGAAATTCGGTAAAAACAAAGTCTAAAACGCGATTAGACGGAATTTTACCTTGGAGGTTACTGTTCACGCGATTTTCCGGCGAAATTGATCGGTGGGTTTTGAAGTACTCGTTGCCATGAGTCTAATGGTACCTTGGTAGCTCGAATTGGTTGGCTAGATGGTGAGATATCGTAGAGAGAAGGCAGAGAAAATATTTGAGAGAGAGAGAAGGAGAGGCAGAATGTCAGAATGAGGGAGAAGGGAGGGGATGCTGCAGAAAAATGAAAAATCAGCCAGAAGCACGGCCTGGCCGTGTCCTGGAGCACGGCCGTCCTTCGTGGCTACAGTGCACAAAGTATTTTGCGGAATTTGACAAAACGTCCAACATCAAAGTTGTAGCCCTTTCTCTTAGCTTTCATTAGCCAGTTGAATCACTTAAATTGGAGTTCATATGAAGGAGTTATGCATAAAATAGTGAGCAAAGGTCCAGACCACACTATGCTTTGGTTTTTGCCTCTTATCACTATAATATTCACGGAATTAGCAAAAGTGTCCAACATCAAAGTTGTAGATATATGTCTTATCTTTTAACAGAAATTGGAATCACTTAATTTGAATTTCATATGAGAGATTTATGTTTATATGAGTGAAGATAGGTCAGAAAAAACGTCAAAAACGCTTTAAAATTTTACATTGTTCTTAATTTTCTTTGTTTCAAATCATTTGTACTTAACTTTCAAAGGTTTTATTAATTGAGAGTTATTACAGACATGAAGTAAGTGAAGTTTCTTATTACGAGTTTTCTCCGAAATTCTTTGATAAAAACATAATATATGGTCATTTTCTCTTACTAACCATCATATTTTTTTGATTCCTTCAAAATAAATTTTTTGCAAGTCATAATTTTTATGGGATTTCTCTAACTAACCATTATATTATTGATTCTTTCAAAATAAATTTTTCGCATGTTGTAATTTTATTGGATACCCTCATAACAAGCATCTAAAAACTGCTCCTAAATTTTTTCCTTTACAAAACTAATATCTTTTCAACTTTCTTGATTGTTACACAGCAATATTGATGCAATATTATGAATTCAATTTGCTTATTCACAAAACTCGTAATTTTAGCTTTCCTTTACGTACAACATGCTGCACAAGGAAAAAGCCTATAAGGCTCATGAACTGAGGTATATATTAATACACTATGCGGCCGCTACTTTGTTTCGTTTCTATTCATGGACCTACAGTAATATTGCATTACTGAGTCATGCCTCCACCTTTATAACAGACAGTTGATGGGGAAGGAATTGCAGGGGTTGAGTACAAAAGAATTACAGAAGCTAGAGGGACTATCAGAAACAGGGTTGAGCCGTGTTACCAAAGCAAAGGTTTGCACTTTGCCCTCTTCTATACTGCATGCTTATTTGTATCTTGGATTGAAGAGAATGGAGGGAAGGGAAGAGAGGAAAATGCTTGATTTAGAAATCTCGACCTTGCTTCGGAATTTGTTATGAGGAAGGGGGGAGATAGAATGAAGGAATGTTTATACTAGTCCTCTAAAATCCTTCACCCTTTATATTTCCAAGGATTCCCAATTTGGGAAATTTTGAAAGAAAAATTAGTCATTAACTTTCACATTCTATGAAGCATAGACTCCATTACATTGACACATTAGACTTAAAAAAATATAAAAAAGAGAGGAAAATGGTTCATTTTGGAAGCCTCCCTCCATATTTATGGAAAATCAAACCTAATAAAAGACAATACAGGTACTATTCTTTGATGTAGATTAAAAGCTTATTGTAAATCATTTGTACGTACAAGATTCTTTGTTGTATATAATATTAGTTTATATATAATATTATTTTTAAATTTATAAAATACAAAATAATATAGAAAGTTACATTTCAATTAACTATCCACTACTTCTTTTTATAAATCAACCATTGTTTTTAATTTATTTATTATCTAATTTTAAAATTACTAATTATCTTTTGAATAACCGCTTATTATATATGTATTTTCCACAACTACGCACCACGCACAATTAATTATTTTATAATTATTTTTTAGGTTGGTATACCAAAACATCAAAAAAAGAGGCATATACAATGGTATGGATAAGGGATGATATACATCACTATTCAAGAATAGGCAATGCCATAAGAAATTTGACATTTTTATAATTTTAAAATAACTTTTATATGAAGTTAAGATGTTAGCAAAAAATTTCTACCTCTAGATTTCCACCGTGTTTTCTTGTAAAAAAATCTCACTAGAATTGTACAATACCCATATGGGGGTTTCATGACAATTGGACCATGGAATGGCCTATATCGTAGGGGCTTACTAGAGTTAAGGCCGAAACCAGTTCATGATTTCAATTTCTACCAACAAAAATTAGGTCTACTACTCTTTCAGCCTAGTGACTAGTTCCGTGATCTCAACATTAGTAATGAACCAAACCAATTGTGTGGTCATCGCTATGTATGGGTTGGAAAATTATAATAATGGGAGCGCTGCGAAAAGACTACCATGGTAACTAAAACGTCAGTGGAGGCAATGGGAATTATACAATCAATGAATCAACACCAGACTATTGGATCATTTATTCAATATTATACTTATACGCAAATAATTGTATGATGCATGCTTTCAAATAAAATTAAGCTTAGTTACAAATAATCTACTAAGTTTAGGATGATAGAATATAGACTAAGGTATAGAGACTTAAATGATAATTTTTATTTTTATGATGAATTAAAATAGAAATAACAAAAAAATATCTATATATAATAGTTATAATCTCTATATGGCACATATGTTTAGTTTTTTACCATTGACATTTTATAATCAGAAATAGGGCACAGAAAAAACTAAAGGTGAAAGGCCAACTATATAGATTGAGAAAAAAAATTAGTTGTTATGGATTAGTACGCTTCTACATATTCATTTTTTATTTTTTGATGATCCAATATGAATGATTTTTTATTTTAAATTATGATTTTTGGCAAAAAAAAATTTTAACAAGTGGTATTAGAGTCTTCTCATATTAAATTATTAAAAATAAATTAAGAATAAATTTGGGTTAATGATTAAAATTTTATTTTGAGGGTTTTGGAATTTAATAATTATGATTTGAGTAATATTGAATTTAAGAATAATTTTGTGGTTGATTGTTTGTCTGAAATTAGTATGGAATGAGTCCTCGTTGTTTTCTGGTATATTCCCAAAACTGAAAGGTCAAATAATGAATTTTGGATTTTTGTTGTTACTTCGGTGCTATTACAGCGCTATGGAAGGAGTACTTCTTTACGATAGATTGGACAAAGTACGAGTCTTTTGTATTACTATTGTTATGGGTATGTCGGTGGCTACAAGCATAAGATTTTTTTTTTTTTGGTATGAGTTTTGCATCCTGTTCTTAGGATCGACTCTGAAGGTGCTTGTGTAGATGTGCACTTGATTTTTGTTTGTTTTGCTAATAGGAACGCCTTGGTTTAAGAATGACATTTTGATTCGATTCACTGGAAAAGGTACAAACTGCAAAAAGACACATAACGTATATCTTCAAAGAAGAAGACGATGTGGGCGACATCTTATCACGCATCGTGCTGCGCTGTATATACATACACACAAACACAAAAATATTCTACAGACACGCACGTATACAAACAGTGAGTTAAATTAATTGAAATAATGTCACTAAAGTAACTTTTTTTTCTAAAAATTAATTTTATTTTAAAATATAAATTGTTGTGTAGATATAATTATACAAATATTTAGTAACCCAAAAAAATTAATATTTAATAGAATTACAAGTGTGTTTAATTACTATATCAAAATATTACTGGCAAGTTAATATCTTGGTCCAAAGACAATATATTAATGAAATGTCTAATATTTTGAAATGGAGTTTGGCTATATTTGAATTTATTTTTGTTTTGAGACTTATATGAGTTTGTTTGTTTTTGTTATCCGTTCATTTACTACTCATACTAATATTATTGTCAATATCAATTTTATTCATATGCTAAATGGCTCTAACTTCAAATCATAAAAAAATAATCTCTTGATAGTTCTCAAAGTCATGTATCTCGTCTTAGCGTTAAATGTTAATTCTCTCCCACTTTTTACGAATATGAGTATTTCTAATGACAAGAAGGATATAGAAAGATTGGATAACTCAAATCATATATGTATGATGATTATGAAGAAAGCAATTCTAGAAGCATTTAGAGGCATAATTCTAAAAAAACAATTATGGCTAAGGAATTCCTTGTAGATATTAAAAAAAGGAATGTCAAGAATGAAAAGGCTGAAATAGATATGCTCTTGATAAGTTTAATTTCAATGAACTATAAGGGTAAAGATAGTATTAGAAAGTACATTTTAGAGATGTCTCATCTTACTTCTAAGTTGAAAACAATTAAACTTGAACTCTCTAAGAACTTGTTAGTGCATTTGGTTTTGATATCCTTTCCAACACAATTTATCTAGTTTAAGGTGAGTTACAATTGTCTAAAAGAGATTTAGTCTCTAAATAAACTCATCTTACACTATGTTAAGGAAAAAAAAAGGTTTAAGCAATATAAGACAGAGAGTGCTCATTTAGACTCAACCAGACAAGAGAAAGAAAGAAAAAATGATAAGGAAGTTGTAGATATCACACCTCAAGAGAAACATCAAAAGAAATCAAATGAATTAGAAAGGTCTAGTTGTTTCTTCTTTAGAGCTTAAACTCATAAACAAAAGCAATGCCCCAACTATCATGCATGGTAAGTTAAGAAAGTTATGCTTCTTAATTTATTTTGTCTTGAGGTTAATTTAATTTTGGTGCCCAAACACACATGGTGAAAAGATTATAGTACAACAACTCACAATAGTATATCTATGCAAAGTTACCTAAGTTGTTGGAAGTTAAATTATGTTGAAAGATTTACGCGGGTGATGGCAAGATAATACAAGTTGAGACAATAGAAAAATTTATATTATTGTTAAAGGTAGGATTTTATTTGGATCTTAATGAAGTATTTATTATATCGTTTTTTTGACATAATTTGATTTCTATTTCTACTTTGGACAAATTTGGTTATTCTTGTTCATTTGAAAGGAAAATTTTAATTTGTTTCATGATTCACAATTAGTTGATTTTCAATTCTTTGTCAAATTATGATAATCTTTATTTAATTGATATAATTACTTCATTTAATAAATCCCTACATTTAAGTACATGAGGGACAAAGAGAAAATTAACTAGTGAGAATTCAATTGTGTTATGGTATAAGATATTAGGTCACATCTCCAAAGAAAGAATATAAATACTTATGTTAGACGAAGTTCTACATTCCTTAGATTTCACAAATTTTGATGTTTGTGTTAACTATATATAAAAAACAAACCAACAAAAGGATATTTGAAACCAATAAAACTCTGATTGTCTTAGAACTTATACATACTAATATTTATGAGCCATTTCCTATGGTTGCTTGAAATGGCCAACAATACTTTATAACGTTTATGAATAATTTTTTCATATATGGCTATATATATCTAATTCATAAAAAGTTACAATCACTGAATGTGTTTAAAAATTCTAAAGCTGAAGTTATGAATAAACTTGGCAAAAGAATCAAAAGTGTCCAATTTGACCGTGGTGGTGAATATTATGGCAAATATAATGATTTAGGTGACCAACATCTAAGACTGTTTGCTAAGTTCCTAGAGGAACGCGGTTTTTTTCTGTAGTACATTACGCAAGGTTCACCTATTACGAATTATGTTGCTAAAAGAAGAAATAGAATACTTAAGTATACGGTGAAGAATATAATTAGTCATTTTACTTTACTAGAATCACTATAAGGAAAAGAACTTAAGACTACTGCATATATCTTTAACAAAGTTCTAACTAAGGCGATTACTAAAACTCTTTTTCAACTTTAGATGGACAAAAAGCCAAGGCCAAAGCTTTTGCATGTTTAGGATGTTCAATTGAAGCAAGACCTTATAAGCCTAATGAAAAGACACTAGACTCAAGGACAGTGAATTACTATTTTATTGGATACTATGAAAAATTAAGAGTGTACAAGTTTTATGATTCCAAAGCTAAGTTAATTTTTGAGTTGACAAATGCTTAGCTCTTCAAGAATGTTGAGTTTGCAGGGGAAGATATAGTTGGGGACTTTATCTTTAAAAAGGAATACATTGATATTCCCACATGTGTTATTGGCATTTACTAGTATCTCATTTCTGACCTTGGTTAAAACACAATAGATCAAGACAATGTTGGAGAATCTCTTATTCAAGATATTGTTTTAGAAGGACAAATTCTAAAACTTTAAGGACCTATGCCATTAGAAGATCTATTAGAAATAAAAGAATTGTAGTGCCAAAAAACTATATTGTATTTTTTCAAGAACATGAGGTAGAAATTGGACTAATAAAAGATGATCTAATCAACTTCTATCAAGTTCTGAAAAGTTTTAACTCTTAAAAGTGGATTAATGCTATGAATGAGGATATTAAGTCCACAAAGGACAACAATGTGTGGGATCTTGTCCCATTGCCAGAAGGTGTAAAACCTGTTGGTTGTAAATAGATATTTGAAACCAAGAGGGATTCAAAAGGAGTTGTAGAAAGGTACAACGTTCATATTATCATAAAGGACTTTACACAAAAAGAAGGCATCAACTACAAAGAGACTTTTTCTTCTATTTTTTCAAAAGATTTTTTTTTGGATTATAATGGCATTGACGATGCATTTTAATCCTGAGTTACGTCAGATAGATGTAAAAACAATATTTCTCAATTATAACATTGATGACCATATCTATATAGTGTAGATAGAAAACTTTATGTCAAGAGATTTAAATAACATGTTTTGCAAACTTAAAAAATCAATTTATAACTCAAACAAACATCTCGACAATTGTATTTCAAGTTTCATCAAATTATCATTTAGTTTTGAGATGAATTTAGTCAATAATTGTAAAATTATGTGGGAGCAAACATATTTTTTTGTTTTATACGTCGATAACATCTTACTTACTATCAACAATATGGGCTTATAATACGAAACCAATAGATTTTTAGTTAAGAATTTTGAGATGAAAGATCTTGGCAATGTCCCTTTTGTATTAAGCATTCAAATATAATGGGATTGTTTTTAGGGTATTCTTGGATTGTCAGAAAAAAAACTATATCCAAAAGGTCTCAAGAGATGTGGTATGCAATATTAAAGAAATTAGGGGATACCTTAAGGCTAAGAGAGATAAGTTTAGTCTCAATTAGTGTCTAAAGAATAATTTTGAGAAAAATGAAATGTAGAATCCCTATGCTTTAGTGTTGGAAAGTCTAATGTATACTCAAGTTTATACACATTCAAATATTACCTATGTTACTGGGATGTTGGACAGATAGTTAAGAAATCAAAGAGTATACCATTGGAAACAGTTAAATAGGTCTTGCAGTATTTATAGAGTACAAAAGACTATATGCTCATTTATTGGAAGTTAGATCAGTTTGAGATCATTGGATATATTGACTTCGATTTTAATAGATGTTAAGATAGTATGAAATCTACGCTGAGCTATATCTATTTGCTAACTAGAGGTGTTATCTTCTGGAAGAGTGTAAACAGTCACTTATAGTTTCTTCTACCAAGGCAATAGAATTCATAACATGTTATGAGGCATTCAATTATGGAGTATGGCTGTATAATTTTGTCATGGGGCTTTGCATAGTAAATAGTGTTGAAAGACCACTCAGATTATTTTTTGACAATAAATCAGCAGTTTTATATTCTAATAACAACAAGAGTTTAATGAAATCAAAGCATATATATATATATATATATATATATATATATATATATATATATATATATCATGTTTGTAGTTGTTTAAGAAAGAGTTTAGAGTGAACAATTGTCTATAGAGTACATATGAACAAACTCCATGATTGCATATTTGCTTACTAAGGGATTACCAACCAACTGGTTTCATCAACACATTGCTTGTATATGTATTATGTCAATTAATGATATTTAGTTGTAATAGTAGTTTGTAACTTTAGATGCTTTTATAGACATTTTTTTTTGTTATTTTAGTTTATAGACATTTGGAGGTTATTCTTTTATAGAAATAAAGTATTGGTTTATTTACATTTTGATTTTAGTATGGTTTGCTCTCACTAATGTTTAAGAGTGAACTAACTGGAAATAGACAAGTTAAGATCACCTTACATGAAATTTTTATGTTCCAATCCCACATCATGATCCATGTCATTTAACTATATCGGTATATGATGTCATTGATTGGTCGAGTTATGATAGCCGTAACAAAGGTCATTTTGATCATCTATTTGTATGATTGATGGATCGAATTAGTTAATAGATATATGTCAATAATGATAGTCAAGTTGAACTCATTCTATTATTTTTTGTAAAGCATGATTATAAAGCTACATATATAATCCAAATAGGAGATTGTTGGATCTACTAAATTTTAGATAATGAGTTTTAATGTATAGGTTTTTAATGTGTAAATATTTAAATGATAATTTCTATTTCTATGATGGGTTAAAATAGAAATGCCAGAATATAATAGAAAAATTATCTACCTATGGTGGTTATAGTTTTTAAATGACAAATACCTTTTAATTTCTTATCTCTGACATCTTATCATAAAAAAAATATGGTACAAAGAAAACTAAAGACTTCTCTAAGAAAAACATGTTAATCCAAAAGGTTAATTGTACAGATTGAGAAAAAAAAATTGATTGTTTTGTATATTTATTTTTTGTTTTATGATGATCCAACATATATAATCTTGTATTTTATATGACGGAGTTTATCAAAAGGAATTCTCTAACAGAGTTTGGCAAACACAAGCATGTAGCTGAATGGACTTGTCACGAGAATGTGTTCGGAGTGAACCGCTGAGCAATGGGGTTATCAAATTGGCTGGCTTGAAAGTGCCAGAAATCAACATGTGGGTTGATGAGACAATGAGTCTAAAGGGATGCAGAGAGATAACTGCTTGAGTGATTGTTCCTGCATGAACTAAAATGAGAGGAAAAAGACCTCTTGAATTAGTACAAATTGTGCTAGATTTGTCTACATGTGTACGGTTCTATTTTAACCTTAAAAAAATAACTATGATTTACTGATTTTATTGTGAAAAGTTTTAGATACAAAAATTGAGTAAATAAATCTTGATGGAGCAAAATAAACACAGTTAATAGTGCAGGAAATCTGGAATAGTGTAAACACAATGAAATAGTTATAATAAAAATTTTATTATAAAAAAATATAATAGCTATGCCTTCTTGAAACTAAGATATAATGCTTAACGTTCTATTTTGGCTATATATTTAATTGTTTTATTTAATCCTCTAAATTAAATTATCCTTTTAAAAAAACATCATATTAACTCATTAATAAATATTTTACGAATTTAATTCACTCATTAAGTACAAGAACTTACACAAATTATATATGTCATCTCCTATTACATAGGCTTGTAATTAAATTAGATAAACAAATTGCTTTATTTTTTGTTAAGGTGAAAATTCTTTTTAAAGACAATATTTTTGGTCTGATTTACTCTTTTTTTCCCACTAAATTTGTAGAGACAAATTACCTATGCACTTGAAGCTAAATTGATATTGAAGTCATTTTCGTGTATGTTTAACTTACAGAGTGAGAAAGAGATAAACGCGAGGACGAGGGTACAAGATGTCATAATACCGAAGCATTAAAGAGGTATGGTTAATTGTACGGAGGATAAAACAGGACCACAGAGTTAAGACCACCTCACAGTCCATTCGTCCTCGTGCATCAGATCTATCAGTCTTGTTTAGCTCAACTTTATAATATTTCAGAAAATTTCCCGGACAAAGAAACCCATTTTTCGCTTGCCAAAAAGGAAACCTTCCTCTTTGCTGAAAAAAGAAACCCTATTTTATTTTTGGAGTGTGGTGCCAACCATCTAACAGTCCGCAAAAGGAAAGACAGAAGACAAACGTACAACAATAGTGTTCAATTAATCTCTGCATCTTTCTTTCCTTCACCCCACTTCCCCCCCCCCTCTTTGCACATGGATGAGTATTAATGGTGGTGTTCATCGCTATTAGGTAAGGTTCCATTTCTAGTTCTACTTTCTTCAAACTTCTTGACTGCTTTCTTTCCATCTAGGGTTGGTTTCAGTTTCTCCTAAATTTCCTTTTCTAGACGCTTAATTCCCTTTTTTCCTTTCATTTCCAAGAATTCCTCACCCCCCTTCCCATCTCTATCTTCATTTTCCACCGAGTTGTTGCTTAATTCTTGGGGTTGTACAGTAATATTTTTCAGTTTATTCTGATTTGAAACCATCTTTGTTCTTCAATATTTCTCCTTAATTTTTCTTTCTCCTTTGACCCGCAAACAGTTTTCTGTAATAGTGAATTGTATCTGATGATTTTGATTTGTTTTCTGGGAGAGGATAAGGCAGCATTCTTTTCTTCATCTGAAACTGTGATTTCTTTCTCTCTTGTTTATCCCTAAGTTTTGGTTAATTATTGTTTAGGGAAATGACGAGACAGAAGATAGAAATAAAGAAGATCGATAACATAACAGCGAGGCAGGTGGCATTTTCTAAAAGGAGAAAAGGGCTTTTCAAGAAGGCTAAGGAGCTTTCAACTCTCTGTGATGCTGAGATAGCTCTCATAGTGTTTTCTGCTGCTGGCAAACACTTTGATTATTGTACCTCAAGGTCTCATTCTTTCTCTCTCTCTCTCTTGACTCTTTTATTTTCCACCATCTTTGTTCTAATAAAGAAACTTATGTTATGAGTGTTTTCATTCATTCTCGGCTATATCAGCAATCAAATATTTAGGCTTGCTTTCTGTTGATTTTTGGCTCATTATTCTATACAAACATGAGGATGATCAGAATCTCAATGTTTCTGTAATACACTGTTTACAATCCTTATGGATTTGATAACTCTCTCTTTGCACATAATAATAATAATAATAATAATAATAATAATAATACTCCCATTTATAATAATAAAGTAACAAAAAAAGGGGGGAAAAACTTGATGCCACCCAGCAACTTAATCTATAGACGTTACAGCTTGGCTAGTTTGCTTCCTGTGTTTAGCTTATATAGTTTTGCTGAAACTTCAATTTCCTAGATTTTGATTTATACATGTATATATACCAGTAAATAACTGCTAACCAGTGAGGTCTTGTCACAGCTCTTATTCCATGCCTAACATTCCTGTATATATCTTGTCAGAATTTAAATAAATGTTTAGCAATTTTTCATTTTGTATCAGAGTAATACAAATACAAGTCACTATAAATAGATGTTTTAACAAGCATAAGGATAACAAGCACAAAGTTTTCAAAAGATTCATGAGAATAATTAAATCAAATGAGATAAATAACTAAATAGTGAATAAAAATAACGGAGAAATTTATTTATGGATGTTCATTAGTAACCCAAAAGAGCGGCACTTGTGAACAAAAGGAAAAGATTGCTGATTATTTTTTTATATCGTAAATGTTAATATATATTGGAAAACTCACAAAGCATCCCTTTCTCTGTGTGTCCTGGAGAAAGTAGGGTTTATGAAGCAAAATACTTCCCCGTTTCCAATTATTTAGATAGGATAGTGTTGTTGAATATATTATAGCTAGGAGTCAAACTAAAACCTCAGCTATATTAACTCTGGTTTTATCGGTTAATTATTTTTGAATTTATCATCATTTTAAGATCTAATTAATGTCAAAAGGGTTACCAATTCATGTGCCAAATTAGAAGTTCTAAGGTTTACTAGCTAGCTCTATGTCATCCAGGTAACAACCCCAGAGAGCTCAGACCTATTGTTATAAAACATTTTCCATGAAATTTTAAATATTTTGGAGCAGAGCATTTGTGTATTAGACTTTGGTTAGTTTCCATTTCTATAGAAGAATTATGATTAGAGGCAGCGGCACTGGAAGGGCTTGCATTTAACTGCATAGTAACTTTAATTTGTATGATTGATTTATCTTTGAAAGAGAACATATGGGACAATAAGAGTTAGAAATATTTGACGAATTTATAATTAAAAGCATAATTTAAGAGAATTTGGCTCCTCTAAAATTTACCGCATTTTAAGGAATAAAGTATAAGTGGGTAACTATTGATGAGAAAATCAACGGTTTAGATTATGATGAAGTGGGAACAACCTGAAAATTACCTTTGAATGTGTGAAAATCAGTTTCCTTGATTTTTTCATCAACTGTTAACCACTTGCACTTTACTCTCTAAAGTGCACAGTATTAAGACGATAGGTAGGTATATACAATACTGCCGTCATTCCATAATGGGACTTCAAGTACTAATGATATTATAATGGTGGTTAAGTTTCATTAACATTTTGTGCAAATTTTGTAGGAAAACAGAACAGAAATCAAATAATTTAATTTGAATCTCCCATGTTCTTTCTTTCTCTAGCATGAACCAGGTAATTGAAAGGCGTGATCTGATCTCAGAAATTCACAGATTAGACCATCCATCTATTGAATTGCAGGTAACTTTTTATTAGGGCATTCAAATGAAAGTACATGAATTCGTTGTGGTTGAAGAACTGAACCACAATGAGGAAGCAATTCCTTATACAATAAATGAATAAAATTCATGCTTTTATGGCTTTCCCTATATTCACCTTATTAGCAAATATTTAACCAAGAGTTTATATAAAAGACAGTCTTCCAAAAACCATATTTTCTTCAAAAGCTTCCTCACATTCACCTTATTAGAAAATATTTAATGAATTTTCTTGCCTAACCAAGAGTTTATATAGCTTAAGTGTGGATGTGGTTTAAGTAAGTTTTCTATTTAATCAGTGAAGCAAAATTGTTACAGTTTATATATACACTTTTGAAGAGGGGATATTTTTTGAAGGAATAAATTGAAAAAGTGAAACTTTAAAGGATCAAGTTGAGAAAAGATGTATATTTTAAGGATCAAAATAGCAATTCAGTCTATTTTTTAAATGAAAGAAGTTTCAATTCTTTCTCATAGAAATGCAGAAATTATATAGGCTGAGGATTATATATATCATTGACTTTGCCTAACTGTAAATTCCAAAGAAACGAATATGAATCTCTTGGAAATTTATGAATATACAGACTGAGAGTGACACCTACAACATGCTGCGCAAGGAAGAAGTGAATAAAACTCGTGAACTGAGGTATATATCTATATACTGTGCAGCTGTACTTTGTGTCTTCTCTATGAAAGAAACTATTTTGTATCAGAGGCATGGCTTCTTGCATGAACCTTTGACAGTCAGTTGAGGGGGGAAGAGCTGCAAGGAATGAGTGCAAAAGAATTACAAAAGCTAGAGGAACTTCTAGAAAGAGGTCTGAGCCGTGTTACCAAAGCAAAGGTTTGCACTTTGCTCCCTTCAATATTGCATCCTTCTTTATATTTTGATATATTAAGGGATTGAATCCTAAGAAAGTGTTTGGTTCACGGAATCAAAGATTATTGGGAATAAGGACATTCCTAAAAATGTGATTTTTGGAATCACATTTCCAGAAATATAATAGTCACTTATTTGATTTATCACAAATATTGTTGAGAATATTTTACCATATTCATAGGAATCCAACATTCTCATGTTTGATTCACGTGTTTGACAAATTTTCAAAATTACCTCTATTAATTTTTAATATATGAAAAAGATAAAATAGATGTGTAATTAAATAAAATATTAAAAAATAAAAAAGATAAAATACATGTTAGAGTTTAGGATTTAAAATTTATGATTTAATTTTTAGGGTTTGGGAGTAATTTATTTACTGCAAAAATTGATGGAGAGATATCAAAGGAATAAAAAAGATTTATATATAGTTTCCATTGATTTTAAAAATGTGTATGATAAAGTGCTGAGTAAGGTTTTATGGAGTGATTTAGAGAAGAAAAAAATATATGTTGCTTATATTTGAGCAATCATAGATATGTATGATAGGATCATGACTTGTTTGAAAGCACAAAATGGGGATACAAAGATTTTTTCATAACTATAGGACTACATCAAATTTATCACCAAGTCCATATCTTTTTAATTTGATTTTCAATGTAGTTACTGAATATATCTAAAAATTGTGGCCTCGATGTATAATTTTTGCATATGATATAGCTTTAGTCGGCGAATCAAAATAGAAAATAAATGCAAAGTTAGAGTAGACAAGTCTTGAAAGCACATGATTTTCTTATAAGTAGAAATGAGATAGCATATATAGAATGTAATTTTAGTAAAATGCACACAAATACGAATTTAGAGATAAAATTTGGAGGTCATCCTATGAAACAAGTCACAAGTTTTAAATACTTTTGATCCATTACACAAAATGACGGAGAAGTAAAGAATGATGTAAATCATAGGATTTAAGTGATATGGATGAAATGAAAGAAGGTTTCAGATGTTATTTGTGATAGAGAAATGCCATTTAAAATTAAGGGAAAACACTACTGTATAACTATAAGACTTGCAATGTTGTATGATACTGAATATTGGATGGTTAAAAATTAACATGAGAATAAACTCAATATTGTAAGGATGAGAATGTTGCATTGAATGTGTAGATACACTAGACGAAATATGATTAAGAATGATTGCATTAGAGAGAAACTTAGAGTAACACTTGTTGTGGAGAAGATGGTGAAATTTTGTTTAAAGTGATTTGTCCATGTGTAAAGGAGATTTATGGAAGTCTCGATAAGAAGAATATATTAAATAGAGAACAATTCGATAGTTAAATGGTACTGAATGTTGGGCTATTAAAAGTTAACATAAGAATAAATTCAATATCGCAGGGATGAGAATGTTGCATTGGATGTGTGGATACACTAGATGAAATATGATTAAAAATGATTGTATTAGAGAGAAAGTTAGAGTAAAACTTGCTATGGAGAAGATGGTGAAATCTTGCTTAAAGTGATTTGTCCATGTATAAAGGAGACTTATGGAAGTCTTGATAAGAAGAGTACATTAAATGAAGAACAGTTTGATAGTGAAATGATACTGAATGTTGGGCGGTTAAAAACTAACATGAAAATAAATTCAATATCGCAGGGATGAAAATGTTGCATTGAATGTGTGGATACACTAGACAAAATATGATTAAGAATGATTGTATAGAGAGAAAGTTAGAGTAACACTTACTGTGGAGAAGATGGTGGAATCTTACTTAAAGTGATTTGTCCATGTGTAAAGGAGATTTATGGAAGTCTCGGTAAGAAGAGTACATTAAATGGAGAACAGTTCGATAGTTAAATGGTATTGAATGTTGGGCGGTTAAAAGCTAACATGAGAATAAACTCAATATCGCAGAGATGAGAATGTTGTATTGGATGTGTGGATATATTAAACGAAATATGATTAAGAATGATTGTATTAGAGAGAAAGTGAGAGTAACACCTACTGTGGAGGAGATGGTGGAATCTTACTTAAAGTGATTTGTTTATGTGTAAAAGAAACTTATGGAAGTCTCGGTAAGAAACATAAATTAAATGGAGAACAGTTCGATATTTAGTGGTAAAAAGGAGGTTAAAAAAAATAATAGGTGAAACTATTAAAAAGTATTTAACAATTAATTACTATAAAAAATAATAATTTCAATGGCCACTAAAGTTGTCGTTAATTGTTTTAAAGTCATTGCTAAAAACTTTTAGTGTTGACTTTTATTGCCATAGAATCCTCCTTTGGTGGTTGCCACTAAAATTAGACTTTTAGTGGCGATATTAGTTGTTGTGAAAACATAAAAATGCCTATTTTGTCACTAAAAATCTAATATGTAAGCTTTTTGCTTATATTAATTTTTTATTATTAAAATTTATAAATATTGATCCAAACAATAATTTAAAAATAAAAAATGTAATTAATAAATTATCTATTTTTTTAAAATCTAAAAAAAAAATTATCATTATTTAAACTTATATTAATTGCAATAAGTTCAATCACAAATATTTAATGTAATATAATTAGTTACATTTGAAAAAAAATAAAGAAAAAAATAACTAATTACAAATGAAATTAACTAAGGGACTCTATATGGGTATTTCTCAAGCACACAACAAGGGAAGGCAAATCACATCTCATATAATTGGCATCTCGCCCATATAGGAGGCATTCCGCTCTCCATCATATATCATCTCCCGTGTGTTGGTCCTCACACGAGACTAGCACCACCCCCTACTAACTGAGGCAATCAAGGTGCGCACTAGGGCTAACATCACTTGCTGTTAGCAGACAGTACTTCCAATAGGATTCCTCCATAGAAAATATCATATGCACATATACCATATAATCTAGTATTAAATTCTCAATATAATGTAGACTTTCAGTCTCAGTACAGATTCATCTGCCATAAATTTGTCATTCAGGGTTTATCACATGTATATGCCCTTTCTCGAGCCAATCATATAACTTTATAAATAACGTCACATACATAAATATTCACTTTATCATTTAATGAGATACATGTGAAATCAGATACATGATGAGTTCATAAATCTATTTTCAAATACTATACTCTTCTTAAACCATATTTCAAATTGTAAGCATTTCATATCATTTTAATGCATTTCAGAAACATATCAAAGTGTAAATATCTCATAAAAATAATCATATACATGTTCAAATATCAAGAAGAGTATAGGGCAAACCTGTAATAGCCGTAAATTTAATAAAGTCTAAAATAAAGAGAATTTTGAATAATCGAAAGAATTTTGAAAATGGAGATAAGAACTGGTGGAAATAATTTTAATTATCACATGGATTAAAGAATTACAAAAGAAACATGAAAATTTATGTTTTGGCGCATACTTTTTAGATTTTTTAAATGATAGTATTTTTCTATAAGAAAATATATTTTTATTTGTTTAAAAATGATTATGTTTTATTAAAAGTAAGTAGATTTTTAATTAAAAGAAGTATTGTGTTGCTTAAATAATTATACCGGCATCTAATAAAATTTTATGGTATTTTTAGAAATATTCTTTCTTTTAATATGAATAAAGATATTCATTTCAATATTTATTTTATAACGATTTTTATCAAGAAAAATTATGATTTAAGAGTTTAACTAAAGATTTATGAGAATGGAAATTTTTAGAAATTTTTGGGATATTTTATGATAAAAAACGAAATTTATATGAATTTATATAAAAATAATCTTATTATTAATTATTAAATAATTATTATTATTAAAAAAAATAAAGAAATAAATGAAAGGAAAAACCCACGGCATCGTCTGCAAATCAAAAACAGAGACGAGTGAATAGTGAATAGGAGAGTGAATAGTATCTTTAATTTTTTTCTCTCGATCTGGAGTGCCTATTGGCTTTCAATCTCAAAACTGAAGGTATTATTAGATTCAGGATGAAGAGTACTACGGTTTTAACCGATCAGTTTTTTAAATCAACCGTTGAATCGCCGTAGATCTGAAGTAGAAAATTTCAGAAAAAGGTAAATCCTAAAATTTTTACTTAGAAACCTCCAATTGAAAATCTATTACCGTAAATGGATTTAGAAGTTAGATAAACATTAAGATATGTATTTTTTTTGGTCATTTGGTAACTTTTTATATGACGGTGAATAGTGATTTCTGGCATGAATAGTGGCGATAAATAATGATTTCTGGTGATAAATAGTGATGGTGAATAGTGTTTTTCGGTGTTGAACAGTACCTAGCGTTGACCGAGCTCCTAGAGGCCAATTTTTACAAATTTGGAGTCATTTTCAAGGTTTTTGGACCTTCCAGACTCGATTTTGGCATTTATTTTACCGAATTTAGACTAAAAACGAGAATTTTAGGGCTGTCCAATTTGGAACCCTTATTTTGTGAGTAGATAATTCTTCCTATGGCTTATTTTTACTCTTCTTCAACTTTACATTGCTAAATGAATATATTTACATGTTATTTATACTTTCATATGTTTCTGAGATGGTTTAAAATATCTGAAATAGTGGAAATATGATATTTAGTTCAAGAAGAATATGAATTTTGAAATGAATTTTGATACACATTGAACATGTGATATTTAAATGTATTTCGCATTACACGGTAAAGAAATTATGTTATACATGTGACGTTTTATAAAGTGATATGTTTGCCTCAGATATGGGCATGATTATATGTTTCCCCTGAGGGCCAACACACGGGAGATTATATGTGAAGGAGAGCGGAATGCCTCTTATATATGGGCGAAGTGCCAGTTATATGATAGCGAGATGCTAGTTTTATGAGATGTTATTTGCCTTCCCTTGCTGTGTGTTAGAAAAAAACTCATATAGAGTCTATTCGCATGTCCTCTTGAATGGTAGTAGGGCAAACTTCAGCGAGATGTTGAGTTTAGGCAAATCCTATACCAACAAAGTACGGAAGGGGTCAAACTCTGGTATGGTGGTTCTGATATGGGATCCTCCGAATAAGTTATATGAGAAATATTTGATGCATAATATTATTTGATAAATGATTTTACAGTTTTGTATATGATTTTAAATATGAAAATGAATTGTTAACAGAGTTTTTTTGAAAATGTGTGATATTATTCATATATGTAGTATTATGAAACGATTTACAATTGCATGATAATAAAGTTTAATGGATAATAGAGGTATTCGCGTTCCTAAAGTAGGGGCGTGACAAGTTGGTATCAAAGCATTAGGTTTCCTTGTGGCTATCAGAGCAAATGATTCTTTAGTATGACTTCTAGTATCGATATGAGCTGGACATATTTATACTTCAGGTGCTGCTGAGGGATTCTATAGGGTTTCAATTTTCTTTCTATTCCAAGTTGTTAAATTTCATAGTATAAGATTGATTGAATATCGTGGTATCTTAAGAAGTATCTATGGATCAATTATAACTTGAAAGTGAAAGAGATATGCATCTTAAAGAATTTAAGGAATTGAGACAGATACCAAATATGATGGTTTCTGAATGTGACATCCGTTGTACCCGGTTGTCTAGATATGGTATACTGTGATGTGATATTGAGAATGGATTAGTTGACATTATATCATGTCATTTTGAAATGTCACTTTAAGATGATTAAATTCAATATTCTTGGAGAATTTTCTTTCTTGATATAAGGAAATCGTAGTGAGATATCTAGTAACCTAATCTCTGTTTTAATATTCCATTAGTGATTAAAAAAATGCCAAGAATATTTGGCAAGTGGTAAAAAAAATGTTGATACGAAGTATACCAGTGAAAATCAAGTTCCAGTGGTTAGAGAATTTTCTGATATAATTCCTGAAAAATTGTCAAGATTACCCCGAAAAAATAAATAGAATTTGGTATTGATTTATTTTTTGAAATCTAACCAGTGTCTATATTTTCATATAGAATGGTACTCACTGAACTTAAAGAACTAAAAAAGAAATAGTTACAAGACATGTTATACAAGGGATTTAAAAGTCTTAGTACTTTTACTTGGAGTACTCCAGTTCTATTTGTGAAAAGAAAAATGAATTACTTTGACTATGCATAGATTATAGACAGATAAATAAAGTGATAATGTGGAATAAATACCCATTATCTCGTATAGATGATCTGTTTGACCAGTTACAAAGTGATCAACATTTTTTTTTCAAAAATTGACTTGATTTGATATCTGGATATCATCAATTAAGGACAAGAGAAGAGGATATAGCAAAAATTGCTTTTCGAATTCGGCATAGACACTATGAGTTTTTAGTTATGTCATTTGGATTGACAAATGCCCCAGCTATATTTATAGATTTAATGAATAAATAATTAAGCCATCCCTGAATTAAGTTGTTATTATATCTATTGATGATATACTAGAATATTCCAAGAGTTCAGAGGATCATAAGCAATATTTAAAGATAGTTTTACAAACTCTAAGGGAATGTCAACTACATGCTAAGTTCTCAAAATAGGAATTTTGACTTAATAATATTATTTTCTGAAGGTATGTGGCTAGCAAGATGGTATCTAAGAAAACCCTGAGAAAGTAAAAGTGGTACAACAATGTCCACATCTTGCTACAGTTACAGATGAAGATTCAAGTCCAATTTGCGCTTTCTGTTGTTGTTTGTTGTCCATTCTATTTGAGCTATAATTGGATCAGGTACATAAACATATGCTTGTAAAGCATCAATCAACTCTTCAGCATCTGAAGTTGAGATGAAAATTCGTCGTGCTGAGTATGAGATGAACCTTTGTTCTACAACATGATCAAGAAAAGACAACAGACCATCAAAGAAGTGGTTAACATTTAACAAACCTATCGGTTTGTGATGCATATTTAATTGTGCCCAAGAGACTATTTGAAAAATCTCCTCTAAAGTACCAAAATCCTCTGGTAAGGCAATGAAGGCATCATCATTGCTCATCATTCTAGCCATGCGCTCATGCATGGAAGTAACGCTAAATTCTTCCCCAATTGTCTTTCCTACGTTGTTAGATGCAGTTAGAGTTGTAGGAATAATACTTAGAACTTGACATCCTCCTACATGTACAACTGTAGAGACACACCCCATTAATCCACGGTTACCTCCACCATAGATTAAATATCTTTATACATATTAAAAAAAAGAATGTTTTTAAAAATACAACAAAAATTCATTAGAGGCCAATATAATTATTTTAAGCAAAACAATAATTATTTTAATTAAAAGTTTACTTATTTTTAGCAAGACATAATTATATTTAAACAAATAAAAATATATTTGTTTATAGCAAAATGCTATCATTTAAAAATAAAAATTATGCCTTAAAACGTAAATTTTCATATTTTTTTTGTAATTTTTTAATGTATGTAATAAATAAACTTATTTTCATCGATTTATTCTAAATTTTCTTTAATTGTAATTTTTGTTAAATGTCACGATTATTACATTTCCCCCCTTAAAGAAATTCAATCTCCGAATTTCATCTGTATAATTGCAGATAAATACTAACCTCATTGTTCAAACAAATGCGGATATCTGGTGGATATATTCTCCTCTCTTTCCCAAGTAGCTTTCTCAGAAAAGTGATTTTTCCTTATCACTTTCACTCTAGGCATTTCCTTTGACTGCAATTTTTTTATTCGTCTGTCCACTATTGCTACTGGTTGTTCTTCATAGGTTAAATCTTCCTGTAATTAAATCTATGGACATTGTATAACGTGTTGGATCCAGTAAATATTTCCGTAACATAGACACATAAAAAATTGGATGAACATTACCCAATTCAGGTGGTAAAGCCCAACGATAAGCTATTGAATCGATCTTATCAAAAATTTCAAATGGTCATATATACTGAGGGTGTAACTTCTCTTTCTTTCCAAATCTCATTACCTTTTTCATTGGTGAGTCCTTCAAGAATATGTGATTACCAACTGATAATTCCTAATGCTCAATATTCATGATTCTTGTAAACTTTTGACCAGTATTGAGTTGCTTGTATTTCTTTTCTAATCAATTCCATTTTATGCAAAATACTCAACAGGTTATATATATAGATATAAGAAACTCTTAAATCATTGTATATCTCATTCCTTTATTTCCTCAAGCTCACATGCATATATCTATAAGTCGATATTAGGAAACACACACATAAAAGAATATATTCACGCCCATATTGGGTAACTATCTTTTCTTATTCCAGACTTCTATCAAGTCAACTTCGATTCTCAAATGTCAACATCATCTCATGAATATCATCATCTTAATCTATCATCTATTTTTATCCTAAAATTCTTTATTCAATATGTTAAACATACGTACAAATAAATTCATCAAACATTTTAAAACTTTCATGTACCATTGGCACATGTTTAATAATTTAACTTATCTTATCACAATAACTCTATACTCTCTTATTAACACCAATAAATTCATTATAAAAAATTTCAAGCATTTCTTTTATCATATCTAAAAGCACCTCATTTAAACTTCTATTAATTCCGTTTAATTCATCCAATTATTTCAAAAAGATCTTTCCCAACAATTTCTCATACATAAATTCTCAATTTCAACATAATTCACATTCTAGATACTAGATTCGATTTAGCATAATATAAAATTTTAACACAAATAACTTAATCACTTACATTATTTTTGGATATGATTTTCATAATCTTCTCCATATTTCCAAATTAAGAGTTAAAAGATTAATTTAAATCTTACTTCTCATATTTTATTCTTCAAAACTTCAATACCATTAATTCCCTTGATTACATTCGTCAAATCACCATAAGGTCATCATTCGTCCATTCCTTACAAACTTTTTATTACTTTAACCTACTAACCACTTGGACACCATAACAACTGAGTTTCAGAGAAAATAAATTAATTTTTCTTGTAATGAGGGAAAAGAACTTTGCATTTAATGCCAAATATTAATGTAAGACAATACAGCAAAAAATGTGGCATACATAATAAAGCATGGTGCCAAAATAAGAAGTCAGAAATTTGGATAAAGTATTGAAATAAAATTAAAATCGGTGGCTATAATTTTTGAAAATTTGTAAACAAAATCTAGCTGCTATTTCGGCAAAAATCGGTGGTCGCAAATTTTTTTGAATATTTATGTCAATCTACTTTAAATTTGTTGGTATTCGGTGGAAAGATAGCACATGGAAAAAGAAACATTTCTGAACTTATAAAAGTCTGTGAAAATCAAAGAATATGTAGTTAACTGGTAGAATGCAGTTGATTGCTTCAAAATAGATGTAATCAATCAACTGTAAAATAATTAGTTCAAATTAAAAAATTTCAAAATAGTTAGTTGACTTATTAATACCGATAGTCAACTGGCAAGAACATTGGGAAAACAAGAAAAATCATTTAGTTGTCCCTCTTCAATAATTATCTTGTTTGCATCTTTATTCTTTTTTTTTTTTACAATGAGGTCTATCATCTACAACTTCCCTACAAGAATCAAGACATTAATCCTTCATCAAGGACAACAAGAAAAAGGGAATTTTCTGGTGATATCTTAACCTTATTCTCTTTATATGCTCAATATGAGCGAATATCACAACTACTGTACATATACATGTTTGCCATCATTTTTAAAAATTTTACCTTCAATTTAGCTGATATCCATCAATCACTTATATATTTGTTTTAATTATGCTTGGCCTATTCACATAGCTATTATATGTATGTCATTCTTTGAATTCTATAAATACACACGTTAGTCTCTTTATTTTCATACTCAAAGTTAAAGTGTGTACAGTTATGGAGGGAATCACATTTCGTCAATTTCGAAATATTTGTGTCTTTTGTGGTTCTAGTCCTGAGAAAGATAGAGAATATGTGAAAGCAGCACAAAATCTGGGTATGGTGCTGGTCAGGAGAAAAATTCATTTAGTCTATGGTGGAGGTAACCGTAGTTTAATGGGGTGTGTGTCTACAGCTATACATGTAGGAGGATGTTAAGTTTTATGTATTATTCCTACAGTTCTAACTACATCCAACATCATAGGAAAGACAATTGGAGAAGAATTTAGGGTTGTTTCCATGCATGACCACATGGCTAGAATGATGAGCAATGCTGATGCCTTCATTGCTTTATCGGGGGGTTTTGGTATTTTAGAGGAGATTTTTCAAATAGTCTCTTGAGCACAACTAAATATGCATCACAAATTGATAGGTTTGTTAAATGCTAACCATTTCTTTGATGATCTGTTGTCTTTTCTTGATCATGCTGTGGAGTAAAGATTCATCTCATACTCAGCACGACGAATTTTCATTTCAGTTTCAAATGCTGAGGAGTTGATTGATGCTTTACAAGCATGTGTTCATGTACCTGATCCAATTACAGCTCAAATAGAATGGACAACAGACAACAGTAGAAAGCGTAAATTGGATTTGGATTTTCATCTGTAACTGTAGCAAGATGTGGACATTGATGTACCACTTTTACTTTCTCAGGGTTTTTCTTAGATACCATCTTGCTAGCCACATACCTTAAGAAAGTAATATTACGAAGTCAAAATTCGTATTTTAAGAACTTAGCATATAGTTGATACTCCCTTGGAATTTGTAAAACTATCTTTAAATATTGCTTATAATCCTCTGAACTCTTGGAATATTTTAGTATATCATCAATAAATATATTAACAACTTGATTCAGGGATGGCTTAATTATTTATTCATTAAATCTATGAATGTAGCTGGGGCATTTGTCAATCCAAATGATATGACTAAAAACTCATAGTGTCTATGTCGACTCCTGAAAGCAAATTTTGCAATATCCTCTTCTCTTATCCTTAATTGATGATATCCAGATATCAAATCAAGTCAATTTTTGAAAAATGTTGAGCACTTTGTAACTGGTCAAACAGATTATTTATACGAGGTAATTTTTATTTATTCTACATTGTCACTTTATTCAACAGTTTATAATCTATGCATAGTTATAGTGATCCATCTTTCTTTTTCACAGATAGAACTGGAGCATTCCAAATAAAAGTACTAGGGCTTTTAAATCTCTTGTCTAACATGTCTTATAACTATTTCTTTTTCAGTTTTTTAAATTCAATGGATGCCATTTTATATGGAAATATAGATACTGGTTAGGTTCCATGAAGTAAACCAATACCAACTTTTATTTATTATTTCGGAATAATTCTGGAAATTCTTCAAAAAATATATTAAAAAATTCTCTAACAACTGAAACTTGATTTACATTGGTATACTTTATATCAATATCTCTCAACATTGCCAAATATTCTTGACACCTTTTTATAATCACTATAGGATGTTAAAGCAGAGATTATATTACTGGATATCTCACTACGATCTCCTTGTAATAAGAAAGAAAAATCTCCAAGAATATTAAATTTAATCACCTTAAAGTGACATTTTCAAATGACATGACATAATGCCAACTAATTCATTCTCAATATCACATCAAAGTCTACCATATCTAGACAACCAGGTACAACAGATACCACATTCAGAAACCATCATATTTGATATCTGTTTTAATTTTTAAATTCTTTGGGACGCATATCCCTTTCACTTTCAAACTGTAATGTATCCATAGATACCTCTTAAAATGTCATAATTTTCAATCTATCTTATACTAGAAACTTTAGCAACTTGGAATAGGAAGGAATTTGAAATCTTAAAGAATCCCTTAACAACACCTGAAATATAAATATGTTCAGCTCATATCGATACTAAAGGTCCTACTAAAGAATCATTTGCTCTGATAGCCACAAGGAAACCTAATATTTTGATACCAACTTGTCACACCCCTAATTTTAGGGCACATATACCAT
This sequence comes from Gleditsia sinensis, assembly GCA_037074535.1. NCBI lineage: Eukaryota > Viridiplantae > Streptophyta > Magnoliopsida > Fabales > Fabaceae > Gleditsia > Gleditsia sinensis. The sequence continues at coordinate 71,996,806 of CM073465.1, forward strand.
GAACATATATTTTACATAAATATGAATATTCCAATAATTTAATCATGGAAACAGATATATATATAGATTTTTCCTTAAATATAACATATACAAATCAAGTCCATAAACATCAGAGTAACAGTAACAATAGGGATCTTGCCTGTGGCGTTCAGAGCAACTCTAGAGTACAATTATATTACAATTTTAAACATTGAGAGCCAAGAAACAATTTAAGCTCACCACAGAAGTACGACACTTAGTCGATCAAGAAACCGCAGGACCAAACTCTGGGTTTTTATTTGAAAAACATATCAACTACGTGTAGTGAGTTTTACAACTCAGTGAGCAGATAATACCTTCTATGACTTCTCAGATCACCATATGGATGTACTCATTAGTTAAAATTTATCATATCAAAATCTAAAGTTTAGAAATACATTCATATGGGACCCGTATTTTCAAATTTTCTCAATTTAAATCAATTCAAATATCTGTATTCAAATATGATGCAATATAATCAATAATCAAACGGTGATATGCATTTAAAATATTTCTTATAAAAATCTTAAGAGGATTCCATATCAGAACTATTATATTAGAGTTTAACACATTCCGTACTTTGGTGGTATAGGATTTGTCTAAACTCAGCATTCCGCTGAGGTTTGTCTTACTACTATTCAAGAGGACACGTGAAAGGACTGTATATGGGTATTTCTCAAGCACACAACAAAGGAAGGCAAACACATATCATATAATTGGCATCTCGCCCATATAGGAAGCATTCCGCTCTCCATCACATATTATCTCTCGTGTGTTGGCCCTCACACGAGGCTAGCACCACCCCTACTAGCCGAGGCAATCAAGGTGCGCACCAGGGCTAACATCACCTGCTGTTAACAGACAGTGTTTCCAATAGGATTCCTCCATAGAAAATATCATATGCACATATGCCATATAATCTAGTATAAAATTCTTAATATAATGTAGACTTTTAGTCTCAGTATAGATTCATCTGTCATAAATTTCTCATTCAGGGTTTATCACATGTACATGCTCTTTCTCGAGGCAATCATATAACTTTTTAAATAATGTCACATGCATAAATATTCACTTTATTATTTAATGAGAAATACAAGTGAAATCAAATACATCATAAGTTCAGAAATTCATTTTCAATTACTATACTCTTCTTGAACCATATTTCAAATTGTAAGCATTTTAGATCATTAATTTTAATGCATTTCAGAAACATATCGAAATGTAAATATCTCATAAACATAATTATATACATGTCCAAATATCAAGAAGAGTATAAGGCATGCCATAAGAATCATCTACTCACATGGTAAGGGCTCTAGATTGGACATCCCTAAAATGTACTTTTCCAATCTCAAATTGATTTCAAAAACGTATTCGGAGGGTCCAAAAAGCTAGAAAATAACTCTGGGAGCTTGGTCACTATTCATCGTCGAAAAATACTATTCATCCGTCGGAATCACTATTTACGACGAACAAAAAGCTGTCAGATGGCCGAAAATATTCATATCCTAAGGTTTATTTAGCTCTTGAATCTATCTACAGTGTCAGAATTTCAATTGGAGGTCTCTAAATAAGAGTTTCAAAATTTACTTTTTCTGAAATTTTTTACTTCAGATCTACAGCGATTCAACGGCTGATTTGAAAAATTGATCGGCAAAAATCGTAGTATTCTTCATTCGAAATCCAGTAGCATCTTCAATTTTGAGATCGGAAGCCAATAAGCAATCCAGATCTAGAGAAAAAATTGAATGTTACTATTCATTCACTATTTCTCAAACTTCTTCGGATTCGGATTCTATTGTCTCGCTTCTCCAACTCTTCTTTCCCTTATTGTTTTTTGCTTTTTTAAATAATAATAACAATTAATTGAATAATATGATTTTATTTTATCTATATTCATATAAATTTCGTTTTTTATCTTAAAATATCCCAAAATTTTTTAAATATTTACATTTTCATAAATCTTTAATTAAATTCTTAAATCATGATTTTTTTTGATAAAAATTGTAATAAAACAAATCTCAAAATAAATATCTTTAAACATATTAAAAAACGAATATTTTAAAAAATACAACAAAAATTCATTAGAGATTAATATAATTATTTTAAGTAAAACAATAATTATTTTAATTAAAAGTCTACTTATTTTTAGCAAGATATAATTATTTTTAAATAAATAAAAATATATTTATTTATAGCAAAATATTATCATTTAAAAATAAAAATTACGTCTTTAAATGTAAATTCTCATTATTTTTTTTGTAATTTTTTAATTCATGTAATAAATAAATTTATTTTCATCGGTTTATTCTAAATTTTTTTTAATTGAAATTTTTGTTAAATTTTACGGTTATTATAGTAAAGGTCAAAGTCAAGACATCAAACAACACCTCAGTTAACCTGAGATAACTCAATCACATTTTTCAGCCTTTGTACTGAAAGCCAAAAATAAAATTGCTCTGCAGTTTGAAATGTGAGAATAAAAGAAATTCCATTTCTCTAGTACAAAGATATTCAAAGATGTCTATCCAGATTCCAGACATTTTTATGAAGTTTCACTAAGAATTACATATTGCGGTATGATATAAAAATAATATCATTACTATTAACACGATAAAGAAGACAGAGTTACATGTATAATACCATAAAGAACTGTTTCCAAAATTACCATGATGCACATGTAAATCTTGAACAAAACACAACACCCATTGCTTATTTGGTCTAGGAAGACAATAATACAGAACCAGCACCTATTGAAAATTATTTTGACGGTCACCCTTTAAAAAATAGGCAATTTGAAACTTTAAACTCGTCCCATTTTATGAGTTTTAAAGCTAAATTCAATTGAACTACCACAAAGTCCCATGTAAGAACAAAGAAAAATGGGCATTCAACTTGAGAGAACAAGAAAGACTGTTACGTGAAGAATGTAAAGAACAAAGACGGGCTAGATGAACTAAAATCAAACGATACAAGTGAAATGAAAATCAGAGTCATGCATCATAATCACCAGAAAGTAAAATCCAATTCTCATCCAAAGCTCTGTCAATTTTCATACCAATATTCTTGTCAGTGTTTTGGTGTACAGTGTACTGGCTTAAAGCTAGTGGGATATTCCCCTCTTTCTCTGAATCCTTCAACTGGCACCCATCATGATTTCCTTAGCTGATGTCTATCACGTATATATCACAGGAGTATATATATTAGTAGAAAACTAACCACGTTTCAAACAGCAATAATTAAAAGAAGGATGTGAAGTCAAATTTCTTAATTTGGCATGCTTCCGCAGTAATGCTTTATGAGAGAAAATTCCCTTTTAACATTATGCCACTGATGGTTGTCAATAATTTGAAGTATGCCCCACATGCATCCTAGATTACTATCCTGAAATTGAACAGTGGACTGCTTGGAAAAAAGCAAGTGCTTTCCAACATTTTACACGGCTATCTATTTAATGTAGTTATAAGCCCTCTCATGTAACAATTTATTCTGTCACTGTTCATTTCTAAGCACATTCTCAACTAACTAATGGTTTCTAAACTAGTTAATCCTTAGAGACATTATAATACATTGAACGCAGTGATATTTTACTAATGCAAATAGGCCATGAATGTAACCTCACGTGTGACCTGGTGAGTCCACGTTAAGCACCTCATGGCCTGCAAACGTTCACTTATCTCCATCATTCAAATAGATATCAATACCAAGAATCCTTTTGTTGTCTATTTCTGAGCCAATAACCTATAATGCAAATAAGGAAGTGTTAAAATTTCTAAAAACCACAGTAGTTGGCAAAACAAAAATACACCAAATATTTCTTTTAGCATTTCCCCATATAGAAAATTCAAATTCATAAACCAAATTACTAATTTAAAATACTGAAAATAAAGTCAGTGTGAATAATCATCAGTCCCAAAGTTCTTGATCAATCATAGAAGTGCCCAGTATGTCATTTAATAACAACCACATTTGCAACAATTTATTTATCTACTTCCACAAAAGAAAGAAAAGGGTTAGGGATGGACGGCCACTGCAAATACTACAAAAGCAGTAAGACAAATAGAGAAAGGTAAATCTTGCTATAAATAAACTTCAGCAAAACATAAAAAATCTTACTGATGGAAACTATCGACCTCCTATCTCTAAGTATTACGCGAGGAGGGGGCAGAATGCAGATAAGGGAGAGAAGCCCAAGATTGGTGACTCTGCATCTCACTCTTCACTCCGTTTATATCCTCTGTTTTGAACCCTAAGTCTTCCCTCTATTCTGATGCTGGTGTGGATTTTGCATCTTTTGGACAAGCTACGAGAGAATAAGAGAGCCCAAGAGAAGAGAGAGAGAGAAAGCAAAGCCGAGAGAGCAAAAATAGGGTTTAGGGAGCAAGAGAATCGATAAGCAAACTAAGAGAGAGAGAAGACAGAGGTTGGTTCAGGGAGAAGACAATGGAAGAGAGATTTCAGCGGTGAAGAAAGCGGAGGTGCGGGTTTATTTGTTGGAGATAGGAGAATATGTGAGGACTTTTGCTTTTTTCAATTTTTTTTTAACTTTCAATTTTTGTTTTCTTTTTTTAACTTTCGTCGGCGACTTTGCTTGAGTTACCATTGAAAGTTCTAAACAAAATAAATCTAACTCTTTTAGTAGTGACTTCAACCAAGTCGCCACTAAAAGTTGTTCTTTTAATGGCAACCACACAAGGTCAGCATTGAAAGTAATTTTTAGTGGTGACTTTTTTGGTCACCACCGAAAGTCTATTTTCTTGTAGTGAATAATATCTCTATTGATTTTATTTATAATAGGTTATTTTGATGTTGTTTGATCCATATAGCCGACTCTACTTAATGAAAAAATGTTGGATTATTGTTGTAGTGTTTTAGGGTTTGGGGTTTAAGGTTTTAGAAACTTTGAGTTGGGATTTGTGGTTTAGGCTAAGAGGGCAAGAGCGTTTAGTTTTGAATTTTGGGATTTGAGGGTTTGGGTTTGGAATTTAGAACTTGGGGTTTAAGGTTTAAGCTTTTGGTTAAGAAGGCAAGAGGCTAACAATGTCTTTTAACTTCATAAAAGTTATTTCCACCCCATGGGAATAAGACATTCCCACCTCCCTCCATGAGAATGAAACATGGTAATATATGGCTATATATTCTCTCTTTTTTTCTTGAGAATATTAGGGAATGTTTGGTTTAGGTGTGTTCAATTTTTATTTTTACTGAAAATTAAAAAAAATCATAAAAACGCGTTTGGTTATTATTTTTTATTTTCATTTTTAAAAGATAGTTCTTTAATTTCTGAAATTTAAAAAAAAAACATTTTTAGAATTTTCAGCATAAACTATAAGGGTAGTATTTTTTTCAATTATTTTAAACTATATACACATTGTTTTACTATTTATATAATTAGAAAGTGATAAAAATAAAAACAAAGGAAACCATAATCATATAATAGAAAAATAGTAAAAATAAAAACACAAACTAAACGTATTTTCAGAAATATGAAAAATAGAAAATGAAAAACCGCAACCTTATATTCTCATGAATGTTTTTCTAAAAATTGAACCAAATATAGGAATATCATTTATGAGAATCCTATTTTCAAGTCAAACCAAATGTACTTTAAGGGTATATTTGGTAGGTGGGAGGAAAAAGGATAAGAAGGAATTCAAGAAAAATGAAAGGGAAGAGAAGGGAGAGTGAGAAAGGGTTAAATGATAATTTTTCTTCCCTTTATTTGGATGTTTAGAATTAACAAGGTAATAAGTTAAAAAAAAATTAACAAAAGAAAATAACTAATTATAATTTATTTTTAAAAAAAGTTTATCTATGATTTAAATGATTAATTATAATATTTTGGTTTATTAATATGTGTTTTTAAGAAATATTAAATAATATAATACTTAAATTGGAGTAACTTAAGATTATAAGGAAATGAGGAGTTTAGAAGATTAGTTGAAAATCCTTCATTCTCCTCTTCCTTGTAACAAATTCCTATACAACAGTAGTATCCCTTCTCTTCCCTTTCACTATCCCTTGGACTGAGGAGAGTGGAGAACAAGGGGAAGAGAAGGGAATGTTTGATTTAGGCCTTCCCCTTGCTTGGAAATTTATTATAAAGAAAGGAGGAGAATGAAAGATTATTCACTAACATTTTTAATCCTCTACTCTTCATATGTCTAACTTTCTCCAATTTGGAGGATTTTCGATGAGAAATCAATCTTTAACAATTATGTTATTCATTATTTTTAAAATTGTAATGTCAAAAAACCAAATTATTGTAACTAATCATTTTAATGTCAATCTTTAAGTGATTATTTTTATTATTTAATATTTTAGTATTTGATTTAAGTCTAAATATTCAAAGAAAGGAAAGAAAAATTATTTAATAATTTCTTCCCCTCCTTTGTTCCCCTTTCTTTCTTTTTCAATTCCTTCTCTTCTCTTTCTCTACCAACTATGAAACATATCTAAGGGCCAAGATTTATACATTTGATTATTGTTTAGTAGAATCATCTTGCTGCTATAGAGTATTTGATGCGATCTGCATTAAACAAATGGTACTTTTATGTGTTTTTCAGGATGCAATAAGCGTAGAAGATATCAGAGCTCGCAAGAGAAAGGTCTACCTCATGCCAAGCTTACCTGTTATAGTCTCATATATTTTTTGTTATCACTTGATGAAGCTTGAGAAGAAAAATTATCATAAATATATATAGGGTTGAACAGTGAAATATATTTTTTCCAGTGATATATGAAGAATTAATTAAATCACTTTGTTTGTTCTTGATTAACTTATTTGACTAGTTTTCAACCATCAAATGCAATGGGTGTATATATAGGCATACGGTTTTGGTTCCTCTATAATATACTAAAGTACAAGTGGTGAACCCTTAATGAGAAAATTTATGGTTCAAATTGTAATAAAGTAGGTATAACCTAATAACCACCTATGGATCTATCTGAATAATTTTTTCTTTTATCTTTTCATCTGTGGATACCTATCTACATGCACTTTACTCTCTAAAGTGCAAGGTCTACTTTAGAGGAGTTAGATCCCTTACGCTGTGTGCCTTAGAATTTAGTTATATGAATCACTAATTAGTGCACAATTCATGAATTACAATAATCTAAATACACGAGCATTGAACATATAATTGACCAAATTTGTCTGCTCCCCCCGCTCCTCCCCCAGTGATTATATTTAGTGCAAATATGATGTGAAAAAGTATCTATAAAATACTGAAATTTCTCCATATACTGCCCTATAAAAAAACTATGAATTGAAGATTTTAGGTGCACATTTGGTTTATAGGTCTTATGGTCAAATTTTGTCTTCGGTTGTTTGGCAAAGTGGGCTGGGTTTTGGAATAAATAATTTGAAGTTTCCTCGAGGTCTAAGATCAGCACGATTCTTTATATGATAGTTCTTGCATTTGGAATTGATTATAATAAACTTATGAAGTATTAAGAAAGACTCTAACTAGATGCTGAATGAAGGCTGTGACAAAAAAAAAACAAGGAGCGAACAAATAATTTTTCTTTTAGAAAATGCACTTACTCTACGCTTTAACGGTGTATAGTAATTAGTTTTTGTTAAAACTCATCTCATTAAAAAAATAGTAAAGGCTTATAGGATTATTAGAGTTTTGGTGGTAACAATCCCTAATCCTTATCTATTCTATCAGAAATAATATTTTATTACCATAATGATCTCTCAATGCTCTTACGTACAATGCTACTTTTTACTGTCCACGCAGGAAATCCAGCTGATGAAAGAGAACCAGCGATTGAAGCAGGTGATGGGTATTAAAATTTTTGTATATCAATTCAATGTTTCTGTTGTTTCAGATGGTGGGAACTGGGAAGAATATCTCAAAAGATGGAAATCTGTGTTTTTAGGTTAAGAACCTTTCACGTGAACAAGGTCTTTCATCTGAGTCAGCCAATATTGGCAGCACAATCTAATTGAATTCTATCACTTTAAAATATAATCCAAACAATTAACTAAAAGTGAATTCTACCGAATGTAGGATTTTTTTCCAAACACAAAAAGTAAATAATAAAAATATTCAATTAAATTCATTAATGAAAATTTAATTGAATTATTAATAGATTTAATTCTAAACATACCCACGTGTTCTATAAGAAAAATGTAATTACTAATCTCTCTGTTTTCTCTCAGTGATCTTACAGTGCTCCTTTTGCTGTCCACGCAGGAAATCTAGCTGATGGAGGAGAACCAGCGATTGAAACAAGTAATCAAATTTTTGCATAATAATTCCGGATCAGGATCCTCTGCTGTGGGATGAAACGACGCCGTTTGGTGTCTGGGAGGAAAAAAAAAAGCCAACTCAACGTGAGACGTGGCAGGCGGGACGTCAGGCGACTGGGTAAGGGCCTGATGGCCCCTGAAAAACCAACCAGTCGACTGATGAGAGGGCCAGTCGACTGGTTTATTGGGTAAAATGGGCCACCAGGCGACCGGTCGAGGGCCTTGTGGCCCATTTTTCACGGGACAGTCGACTGTTACTTTTAATAGTTGACTGTCACACGGCATCCAGGGCTACCAGGCCCCTGGCCCGTCACCTGGTCGAGCGCCTGGTAGCCATTGGCCACTGGATGGATTCCAGTGGCTACCAGGCGCTGACCCAGTCGACTGGCCAAGCGCCTGGTAGCCACTGGAATCCATCCAGTGGCTTACCAGTCGAACCAGTCGACTGGTTGGTTTTCCAGGGGCCATCAGGCCCTCACCCAGTCGCTTGACGTCCCGCCTGCCACGTCTGACGATGAGTTGGCTTTTTTTTTTCCATGTAGATACCAAATGACGTCGTTTTATCCCACAACATGGCGTGCTGTGTTTCATCCCACAGCAGAGGATCCTGATCCAATAATTCCCCTATTTCTTTTCATTCATATGGTGGTGAGAAGAATCTCAAAGATGGAAATTTGTGTTATTAGGTTAAGAGCCTTTCACATGAACAAGGTCTTTCATCCGAGTCAGCCAATATTGGCACCACATCTGATCCTCTTCAAGACTATGATAGTTCAGACACCTCTCTCGGATTGGGGTTTGTTTAATTAAAACTATATGATTTTTCTTATAGAAAAAAATTTAGATAAAGTTTCAAGGAAAATAATTTAATCTACCATCGATGGATAAATTTTTCATTCATCAACGATACTAAAATTGTGACACATGACAAAAATAATATTTTTTAAAAATATTTATATCACGTGTCATGATCTGAGTATCGCTTATAAACAAAAAATTATCTACTACCAATGGACTAAATACCAATTCAAGTTTCAATAGATATTTATTATTAAATTTCCAATGTGGCATGCTTTTATGATTCAAGATCACATTTTTAGTTGCACAAAAAAAGATTGTTTTTGAGTGTCTATTTCGCCGAGTTTCTAATATCTACTTCATTAAGTTATTTTTTAAATGGAGTTTTCAAAAAAGCGATGTAACAAAGAAACAAATAATATTTAGCTAAATCATTTTATTAAGGTTTTACTGTCAAATTACTAAAAAAAATGACATGTTTAGAGATAATTTTATAATCAATATTATTTGAATAGAAAAAATTTAATTAATTTAAATATTTTTAAATTTTAACGTAATTATAATTTAAAATGAAATAAAATCACTATATATAGTTGAAGCAAGTATGTGTGTATGTGTGGTGATCAGAAACACGAAGATCATATGGACTTTGTTGAAGACTAACTCGAGTTTATATTTTCTATACCTTGCAGGTTGTCTTTGTTTAAATAAAACAGGAGTATATTTATTTAGAGGCCACATTGAGCAGACCAGGGTTTTCTTCCATTATTTTTTATCAATTCAATAATTAGAGATAAAAGGAGGTTAAATAAAATAATTGTAAAATTATTAAAAAAAATTTAATAATTAATAATTTATCTATTAATTTTATTTATAATAGATTATTATAATAACGTTTGATTTATGTAACTAATTTCACCTAATAAAAAATAATTTAGTTGTATTTTTGTTGATACATGACAAATTGATGTTTAAAAAAAAAATGCCACATAGCTATAGTGGTACACATGAAGATGGTGTTTTTGGTAATGTTTTTTGGAATATATTATCCTATGGTATAAAAGTTATATTTTACATATAGAGATAGATTAATACCAATTTTTTTTTTCTATCCTGTGGTATAGATTTGTGCCAAATTTTTGTCAAGCACTACTAAATTACTAATTTTTTCTATCCACGAGACGTTTTTGTATAAACTTGATCATGTACAACTTGGTTTGTGTATTGAAAAGAAAAAAAGAATGTATCTACAAATTTTACACCCAAGATCTTAATAACTAAATTTAAAAAAATTATCCAATTTACTACTAAATAAATTCTAAATTCCAGTTGCAAATATTAAATCACAAATTACAACTGTGATAAAATTATATAATAATCATAAATATTATTCCCTCCATTAGTCACATAAAATAGGGCAATTGATCTAAAGCTAAATTACAGTTGAAGAGCTTACCAAAACGTTGTCTTTTCATAAAAATTCACCAATAGGACAGTTCTCTAATTTTAATATGCGTGGACACACCGATTGATAATCTACCAATCTAACTTTCTGCAACTGTGACAAACTCGGTTAAGCCAACCGCACCTTGTAAGCCCAACCACTTCCACGTAAGATTGAATTTTTCAAATACAGGAATTAGTTGATGACCTAATTACAAAAGATCCCAAAAGGATCCTTTTGGTTCTCCAAAGCTCTGGCTAGCTCTGTCTATGTAATACCATGAACTCTACCTTGGTTTCTCATTATTAAATACTCAAAGCAAATTCCCTCCTTTCACTTTCTTCTTCACACTTGCAGTTTATTCAGCCATGGCTTCTGGAAAATCCATCAGTACAGCTTGTCTTCTTGCTCTCACCTTCACAAGCATAATGAGCTTGAGCCTAGCAGCTCGCCATCTTCTGCAAACAACCCCACCTGCTGCACCAAACCTTCCAGGCATTATTCCCACTTTGCCTAAAACAATTCCACCTTTGCCTTCAATTCCAACATTGCCTCAAGCCAATGTTCCACCTTTGCCTTCAATTCCAACACTACCTCAAGCTAATGTTCCCCCTTTGCCTACTATCCCATCTCTGCCTAACCCCAATACCCTTCCCCCTCTTCCAAGCATGCCGACCATCAACCCAACACTCCCAAAGGCCACCCTTCCCCCATTGCCCAACATTCCCGCAATCCCCACAATCCCAACCACTATTCCCTCCATCCCATTCCTCTTCCCACCACCTTCATCACCTAGCCCTTAAAATAATGTTCACTTGTTCGTCCTATACTACTTTATCTCTCGTCTCTGGCTTGTTGTGGTCAGCAGCATATAATATAATATAGGAAATACATATAGCTTTAGATTGCATTTGTATATGTCAGGTCGAGTTGTATGAGGCTATCATTGTCTGTTTATCTTTTTTGGTTTGGTGTGAGATTTAAAACAGTTTGTTATTTCTTTTCATTTATATATGAGCTTCTTGCTATTGCTTGTACTATTCTTATATATTACAGTTGAATATTCATTGTTATACAATAATACAATTTTTTTCTGGTACGAATATATTCATATATTTGAATATAAAACTAATATACACCGAAGCTATCTCTCTCGGTAAGTGTTTTTTCGCACATTTTATATGAGTTTCTTACTATTGCTAAGCAAAAAAAAGAAAAAGAAATGGGAAGAGCAAATAATTTCATACAAATACAAATACATCTATTGTATATGAGTGCTTGTATTGTAGACCAGAGCACAGCAAGTTTAGATTGATACAAATTAACTTCATGAATTAGGAAGAGGTGCTGGAAGTGGTGGCACAGTGGGCTTAGGATGAGAGGGTTGTGGCAGAGTTGGGATAGTAGTAGGCGAAGGAGGCAAATTTGGGAATGAAGGCAAAGGGGGCAATGTTGGTTTGAGCAAAGCAGGTGGAAAATTTTGCAGAATAAGGCAAGCTGAAATCCAATTAAATTGGAAAAATAAATAAATAAATAAAAATTAACAACTAATTCACTTTTTTAATAATAATTATCTAAAGCACTCTAATTATTATTATATATGGACATTGCTTCACATGAACAACAGCAAAAAAAATAAAACGAAAGAAAGTCATATAGATATATACTTTCTTCATTCAAGTATAACAATGGAGTTACATAATTGTATCTAAACTTAACATCATAAAGAAGCAATGATTCCATACATTTTCTTCTTCCAAGCTTGTTGGACATACCAAATCAAATATGGAAAGAAATCAAATTGAATTGCAGTTTCAGAAATCACAAAGTTAATAAGAATTTACAACTTCATAATTAAGAGTTTTCTTTGTTTCTGTTAGATAATGTGCTTAGGCCAGATTTTTCAAGAATGACTTCAATTTGGGGTAGTCATCAAGCAGTTCCTGGCCCTCTAGTGTTATAAAACCAGCATTATCTTCTTCACCAAGAAGTATTTGCAGGTAGGGATCTTCTTCCTTATTTGTTGAAACTGCTGAAATAGGTTCTATACAAAGGATTGTGGTGGCAGAGTGGGCATAGGAAAAGAGGATTGTGGTAGAATTGGGATAGTATTACGCAAAGGAAGGGTCTATGTTGGTTTGGGCAAAGCAGGTGGAAAATTCTGCAGAAGATGGCGAGCTGTTAGGCTCATGTCCATGCTTCAGAAGCAAAGAGTGATGACGAGAGCTAAAATAATGGAATTCTTAAAGGCCATGGGTGAAGCAAGCGAAATGACAATTGTGTTGAGGTAGAAATATGCCAAAGGTGCTTTGAATTGGTTTGTATGGAAAGTCTCTTGAAAGGATCTGGTTTTATAGAAATAGAAATGTGGAAGGTGCATCATCAATGTGGTTGATTATTAGTAATCTAATATAGAGACTTTTTTTTAAAATTAATTTTTTCGTTGGAGGTTTGATTAAGGGTGTTGATGGCTCATTCGACCATCTGGAGGCTATGGAGGTTTTTGGAAGGGGTGAATCTTGCAAAGCCTATTGGTCTGCGTCACGATATTGTGGAAGGGGACGCTAAAAAGACTTTTTGAATTCAACAGGGAAGCTGCTGAAGGCTATATGTGATGTAGTGAATAAACGTTGAGAAATTTTCTAAAATTTGATTAATAATGAGAAGGTTCTGATTGAAATACAAAATAACATATTTATATGATTAATTAAGGCTCCCAATCACTCCAGAAAATATAATTAAAAAAGATAACCAAAACGAAAAATACTGAAACGTGCATGAAAGTAGAAAAGTGCTCGTACTAGTGTTGAAACAATAGAATTTGCCCTCAAAATGACCTTAATTAAGGTAAACTCTTTTGGAACAATGTGGGGTGTAAAAAGAGTTTTTCATTGATATTTTATTGGATTCATAACTTTATTCAAATTAAAAGTTTAGGCTACCTGATTAAGTTTCTAATACTTCATTGGCTCCATAAACTTATCCGTAATATAATATGTAGTCGGATACTCATGCACGAGTTCTTTTTGCTTTGTAATGTTAGAGAACTTCTTTTGGTAAAAATTATAATCTAAAATTCAAGATCATTAATATTGTATTACAAGAAACAATTGCTATCTTGAGCTATATGCATGGTTGGCCTTTCATATCAATGTCATTTTTCAAAGAATTTTTTTTCTTTTTTCCTATGTTTTATTTCTAATGATAGGATATAAACAGAATAATACTAAAAATGTACATGTTATTTGAAAATCACAACTACTATATAAATGAAATTTTTGTTATTTTTTTTATATTTCTATTTTAACTCATCATAAAAATAAAAATTATACCTTAACTCTCTATACATTAAAGATCAACATTCTATTATATACATTAAATCATAAAGTATCAATAACTTAGTAGATCACTTTTAATTAGGATTTATCTTGTTTGACAATCACATACATAATTATTCACATATAAACTTAATATTGGATTAATAATCCAACAATCTCTCTGTTGGGTTATATTTATAACCTTATAATCATACTTTACAAAAATAATTGAACAGGTCCAGCTTTGTTATTATTACTTAAATATATTTATTAATCAATTGGATCCATTAATCATACCAAATAGGATCAAAGATGCCTTCATTACAAATATTATTACTCAACCTATCAATGGTCATGTTTGTTGACACAATTAAATGCATTAATCATGATGTGAATGTGTAGTATGGAAGTTTCATGTAATGTGATCTTAACATGCTTATTTCCAATTGGTTCACTCTTAATTTAAGTGAGATAAAACCATACCAAACTACTATTATTTTTGTAGAAATATCCATAAATTGAAATAACTAAAAAAATGCCTACATCATAAAAGAATATAAAATTATAAACTCTTACTAAAATTGAATATCATCAATTAACATGATACCTATATGAGTAGTGTGTTCATGATACAGTTTGGGTGCAATCCTTTAGTAAGTAGATCTGCAACCATAGAGTTTGTTTTGATGTGTTCTATAAAAAAATGTTAATTTTGAACTCTTTCTTTAACAACTAGAAACTTGATGTCTATATGTTTTAATTTCATTGAACTCATGTTATTATTGGAATACTGACTTATTTTTGCAAAATAACTTGAGTGGTTTTTCAACACATCCACCATATGCAGTTCGTGACAAAATTTCATAGTAATACTATATGATTGGACATCTCATAATGTGCTATGAACTTTGCTACCATGGTAAAAAAAAAGTTATAAAAGACTATTTAGCACGTTTACAAGAGAGAAGCCCATCTAGCTAGCAAATAGATATAGCTCAACGTAGATTTATACTATGTTGGCATCCAATAAAATCAAAGTCAATTTACCAAACGATCTCAAGTTGATCTAACCTTTGATATATGAGCATATAATCTTTTGTTCTTTGTAAATACCATAAGACCTATTTAGGTACTTTCCAATGGTTTGCTCTAGAATTACTTTAATATCTGCCTAAACCCTAACATCAAAATAATGTATGCAATATCCATATAATTATAAATATGAGTATACATTAGACTTTCAACTGCTGAGGCATGGAGAATATTTTGCATTTTTTCCATCAAAATCATTCTTAGAGTACTAATTAAGACTAAATTTTTTTTCTTTAGCCACAAGGTTATCACGTGGTTTGCAATCTTGCATGCTATATCTTTTGAGAACTTTTTTTTATATATTTCTTTTGTGACAATCCAAGAATACCTTAAGAGCGACATTGATTTATTTGAACTCTCAATAAAAAAGAGGTGTCACTAAGATCTTTCATCTCAAAATTCTTAGCTTAGAATCTCTTAGTTTTATGTAATAAGTCTATACCGTTGTTAGCAAGATATCATTGACATACAAAACTAGAAAAATTATTTTTGCTCTCACAAAACTTATAGTATATTCAATTATCAACTAAATTCATCTTAAAACTAAATGAGATGATCACTTGATGTAACTTGAAATAACATTATTGAGATACTTGTTTAAGTCCACAGATACATTTTTTAAGTTTTCAAACCCTATTTTTTAGTTCTCCTGAAACAAAGTTACACTTTCCAAATGTACCATATAGATCGTCTCATTAATGTTAACATTGAGAAATAATATTTTACATCCATGTAATGTAATTCAAGATTGAAATGTGCCAACAATGCCATTATCATCTTGAAAGAGTCTTTTGAAGAAATTGAAAAAAAAAATCTTTTTACAGTCAATGCCTTTTTTTGTGTAAAGCTCTTTATGATAAGACGAGCCTTATACTGTTCTACATCGCCTTTTGAATCCTTTTTGGTCTTAAATATTCATTTGCAACCAATGTGTTTCACACCTTCTGATAATGGGACAATATCACATATATCATTGTCCTTCATGGACTTAATCTCCTCATTCATGGCATCAATCCATTTTTTAGAGTTAGAAATTTTCATGACTTGACAGAAGTTGATTGAATCATCTGCCATCACTCCAATATCTACCTCGTGTTTTTTGAGAAGTACAATATAGTCATCTAGCACTGAACTTCTCTCACTAGTAGATCTTGTTCATGGCATTGGTTCTTGCGGTGTTAGAATTTGTTCTTTTAGAACAATTTATTGAATATGAGGTTTTTTGACATTATCTTGATCTGTTGTGTCTTGAACAAGGTCAAAAATGAGATTCTGATTAGTTCTAATATTATTTGTGAGAATATCAACAATTTTATATTAAAAGACGAAGTTCCTAATTGTATCACCCCTTACAAACTCGACATCCTCACAATAACAAGCATTTCTCAACTTGAAAAATGACTTAGTTGTGGGTTCATAAAACTTATACCCTTAGATTTTTTAGAGTGTCCTTGAGTCTAGTGTTTTTTCATTAGGTATATAGGAGCTTGCCTTGACTAGACATCCCCAATATGTAAGTACTTTAGACTAGGCTTCTTACTAGTCCAAAGTTCGAAGTCGTTTTAGTTAGAAATCTATTAAGAATATATGTTGTAGTCTTAAGTACTTCTCCCCACAGTGATTCTGATCAAGTAGAATAACTAATTATAATTTTCACCATGTTCTTGAGCATCTTATTTTGTCATTCATAGTGGGTGAACCAAGAATAATGGACTATAGGACAATACTACATGTCTCTAGGAACTTAGCAAATGGTCCTAGATGTTATTTACTCAAACCATCATATCTACTATAGTACTCACCACCACAGTCATATCTACACTCTTTTGATTATTTTGCTGAGTTGGTTCTCAACTTCAACCTTATAGTTTTTGAACATATTTAGTGACTATGACTTTTCTTGAATGAGATATATATAGTCATGTAAAAAAAAATCGATGAATGTTAGAAACCATTGTAGACTATTCCAAGCAACCATAGGAAATTGTCCATAAATATTTGTATGTATAAATTCTGAGACGTCCAAAGTCCTGTTGACTTCAAATATCCTTTTACTGGTTGTTTTCCCTTTATACAGTTAACACAAACATCAAAATATGTGAAATTTAATTAATCTAGAATTTCATTTTACACAAGTCTCTCTATTCTTCGTATAGAAATATAACATAATATCTTGTACCATAATATAGCTGAATTCTCACTTATTAATTTTCTCTTCATACCTCGTGTACTTAAATGCATGGATTCATTAAATGAAATAATTATATCAATTAAATAAATATTGTCATACCCTAACAAAAAATCAAAACCAACCAATTTTGAATAATGAAACAAACTAAACTTTTCATTCTCAAATGAACAAGAACAACTTGATTTATCTAAAGTAGAAATAAAAAAATAAAATTTTGTTTAAAGGACGGTACAATATATGTGTTGTTAAGATTCAAATAAAATCCAAGCTTTAACAGTAATCTAAATTTTCTTATTGCTTCAACTTGAATTGTCTTTCCATCTCCTACGTAGATGTACCTTTTAACATCATTTGAGTTTTGAAACCATAGGCAACCCTATATAGACACACTTATGTGGGTTGGTGCATGATAATCTATCCATCATATGTGTCTAGATACCAAAATTAAATTAACCTTAGAACAAACTAAATTAAGAATTATGCACATGATAGTTGATGTATTGCTTCCTCTTATGTCCTTTTGCACCATAGAAGAAACAACCAATACATTTGATTTGTTCGGTTTCTTTTGCAGTTTGTTTTGAGGTGCCATATATGTAGCTTCTTATTCTTTTTCCTTTTCTTTTTCTTGTCCTCAGAGGTTAAAGCTAAGTGAGCAATCTCTTCCTTATTTGGCTTAAACATTTTCTCTTTCTGAAAATAGTGTGAGATAAGTTCATTTAATGATCAATTCTCTTTCTTATAATTGTAGCTGACTTTAAACAACTTGAAAGTGAGATGAGACATCTGTAGAATGTACTCCTTGATAATATTTTACCTTTATACCTCATTGAAATTGGACTTAAGGTACTTTTTTCAACATTTTCCTTTTTGACAACCTTTTTTCAATAGCTATAAGGAACTCCTTAGCTATAACAATTTTTTAAAATATTGTGCCCTTGAATGCTTGGGGAATGACCTTCTTCATGATCATCATATACATGAGATTTGATTTCTCCCACCTTTTCATATTCCTCTTCTCTTTAGAGATACTCTTATTTGTAAGATGTGGGACATAATTAGCTCTTAACATAAGGTCGAGATCCATGACTCCAATAACTATCAAGAGATTTTCTTTTTGTCACGACCCTAATTTTAGGGCACGTGAAATCCATATACCATACACATATATTTTCCATAAATGTACATAATGCCATTCTTTATCATATAAACCAATACATATAGGTTTCCATACACATATACAATAAACAGTTTAAATCTATAAACACCAGAGTAACAGTAGAAACAAGGATCCTGCCTGTGGCATATAGAGCATATTCTAGAATACAAATACAATACATTACAAATAATGTGAGCCTTGAAAGCAATGTAGGCTCACCCAGAGGGTAAACAGTCTAGCTGATCACCTATCCGCAGGACCAGACTCTGTCTCCTTATCTGAAAAATATTTTCACAACGTGTAGTAAGTTTTACAACTCAGTGAGCAGATAGGACCTTTTATAACTTCTTAGGTCAGCATATGGATTACTTATACTTCAAAATTTATCATATAGAAAGTACAATTCAGAAGTACATCCATATGGAACCCGTATTTCAAATATCCTCATTTAACAATATAAACTAATATTCAAAATCCAAATACAGTACAATACGATAATAAACAAATACTTTGATGCAATAAAAGATTTCACATGTTTTAGAAGGTTTCCATATTAGAATCAATACAATAAATAATCCCAAGCACACAGCAAGGGAGGGTAAATCACATATCAATAATAGGAGGCATCATGCTCTCCCCGATAACAATAATAGGAGGCATCCCGCTCTCCCCGATAACAATATCTCTCGTGTGTTGGCTGACACACGAGGCTAGCACCACCCCTGCTAGTTGAGGTATCAAGGTGCACTAGGGCTAACATTCCCTGCTGTTAGCAGACAGTGATTCCAATAGGATTCCTCTACAAATACTATATGCACATATACCATAGAATTCAGTATAAATTTCTCAATATAATACAGACTTTCAGTCTCAGTATATTCCTCTGTTAAAACTTCCCAATAAGGGAATCACATATATATATGCCCATATCCGAGGTAAACATATCACTGTAAAGATCAATATCATGTGCATAACACATTTTATTTGCCATATAATGAAAAATACATGTAAAAATCACATGTTCAATGCATTTCAAAATCATCTATTAAAAATTACCCATTCTGGGTTTATCATATATATATGCCCTCTTTCCAAGGCAATCATATAACTTTATAAACCAATGTGTCATAGACAATATATTTCATTTACCAGGCGGTAAGAAATGCATTTAAAATCACGTATTCAATGAGTTCAAAAATCTCATTTTCAGAACCATACTCTTCTTGAATTACATTTCCGATAGAAATCATTTTCAGATACTTTAATCCATTTCAGATACATATAAAAGTATAAATCACTTGTAATCATAATCAATAATTCATTTTAAATTCAAGAAGAGCATGCAATAAGCTATAGAAAGAAATATCTACTCACAGGTAAGGGTTCCAGATTGGACAGCCCTAAAATCCTTATTTCTGGTTCGAATTCGGTAAAACAAATCCCAAAATTGAGTCTGGAAGGTCCAAAAACCTTGAAGATGACTTGGGGAGCTTGGTTACTGTTCAGCGTCAAAAAATACTATTCACGCCGGAATCACTATTCACTGTCACTATTCATCGTCGAAAAATACTATTCACCATCACAAAAATTTTACCGAATCAATGAAACAAATTCATATCCTAATATTTATCTAGTTTCTGAATCTATCTACGGAGTCAGATTTCTAATTAGAAGTCTCTAAGTAAGGTTTTTCAGAACTTACCTTTTACCGAGATTTTCTACTTCAGATCTACAGCGATTCAACGGCTGATTTGAAAAATTGATCGGTCAAAACTGAAGTATTCTTCGTCCTGAATCCAGAAACACCTTCAATTTTGATATCAGAAACCAATCGGTACTCCAAATCGAGAGAAAAGATTGGAGATTACTATTCACTCACTATGCAACTCTCGATTTTTTTCTTCTTTCGACTGATACTCTCCTCGGCTTCCGTTTATCATTCCTTCCTCTCGTTTTTTTAAATATAATAATAATTACTAAATAATTAATAATAGAATTTTCTTTTATAAAAATTCATATAAATTCTGTTTTTCATCATAAAATATCCCAAAAATTTCTAAAAATTTTCATTCTCGTAAATCTTTAGTTAAACTCTTAAATCATAATTTTTCTTGGTAAAAATTGTTATAAAATAAATCTCGAAATGATTATCTTTATTCATATTAAAAGAATGAATAGTTCTAAAAATACAACAAAAATTCTTTAGAGGCCAGTATAATTATTTTAAGCAACACAATACTTTTTTTACTTAAAAGTCCACTTACTTTTAACAAATCATAATCATTTCTGCATAAATAAGAATATATTTGCTTATAGCAAAATACGATCATTTAAAAATAAAAAGTACACGCCAAAACATAAATTCTCATATTTTCTTTTGTAATTCTTTACTCCATGTAATAAATAAATTTATTTCTACCGGTTCTTATCCCCATTTTCAAAATTCTTGTTTTGGTTGAAATTTTTCTTTAATTTGACTTTCCTTTAAAATTTACGGCTATTACACTTTCCATGACTTGAGTTAGAGCCATATAGCAAAGGATTTAAATTGATGTTGGTAGTAATATTAGTAAAAGTTATAACTTAATAGAGAACATCAAACAAACAAAACAAACTCATATTAATCTCAAAATAAAAATAAGTTCAAATATAGGAAAACTCCATTTTAAGATATTTGGCACTCCATTAATATTTATTTTTTGGACAAAATAATAACTTGTAAGTAATATCTTAGTGTAATAATCAAACACCAATATTAAAAATATATCAAACAATAAATATTCATTTAAGTTAAATTATTATTCACCTATAAATTTGAATAATCATTATGCATTTATTACTATATATGCGAATGTAATTCTATTAAATATTAATCTTCTTCTAAATTGATGAATATTTACATAAATCATGTGTATAACTATTTATATTTTAAAACAAAATTAATTTTCACAAAAAAGTAAATAATTGACCATTCATTGAACTCTCTTGATTAGGTTAGGGTTGGATTGGATTCAATCAACCCAACTCAGATCCTATACTAACCCTAGTCCTGACTCTCCTTCTTTCTTAAGAAAAAACAATGATGCAGCATATTTTAATATCCTCGAAAAAACACAAGTTAATTAACAATATATATTCGAAAAAGTTAATGTCAGCAAAATGATTAAGTTTGAGACTTCACCAAATCCATTTAATTAAACTACTCAAAAATTGTCTTTATCAGACATATAATATTCTGAGAAACAAAATAGCAAGGAGACTCTACAGTCAAGACCTTAGGTCAAAATAGGAAATACCCGATAATCAAATGATCAAATAATGAAATTCTTTCTTCACGTCCCTGAAATATCTGAAACTTCTCGTTAGAAAAACGAACCTTTCGGGTTGTATCTTTCAAACGGTTACATAGTTATGCTATCGGAGTAAAGATTTTTATTAAAACGAAAAATCAATCACGTAATTGTTTTTAAATTTAATATCATCAAAAACATAATAATTGAATTTTACAATACTTAAATAAATATAATCTGTCATGGCCCCAAATGATAGAACACATGATCGGCACGACACAAGGGTTTCCCCCTAGTCGTAAGCCTAACACGTAGCATACACAGACATTCAGCACACAATCCAGAGTACATAATAAATATAACTGGCCACATATGCCACATCTAATATCAGAAAATACTGTATATATATATATATATATATCTCATGAATCCAACATCCGTGATTCAACTTGGCCCATGGCCTCATAATACAAATATCGTTGAAAAACTAAAAAAAAAAACCATTTTTCAAACAACACAAGAAGCGAGGATCTTGCCTGTAAGTTCATGGAGATACACTAGACATAAACTTAAACTATACAACCAATACAACGGAGTCTTACCCAAACTGGGGCTCACCAATGCTATATTTAGCCTCCTATGGAGCTGTAGCTGGATCAATGTTTTTTTGACTATCTGTGGGGAGAAAACAGAAGAGGGGTGAGATTACCACATCTCAGTGAATGAGTAAATCATACTATAACAGAAACAGGGCAAACTAAGCACGAGTGTTTCGCAATGAATTAAATAATTGAAATCAAGGTATAGAAAACATTAAACATTTAACCGTAATTTATTGAAAGAATACTAAATAGTTCAAATGATAAAACATGATTAAATCAATAACCGTAAGCAAATCAATTATGCATGGTAAGTAATAAATGAAGATATTTATGTAATAACAATGATGAATGAGGTATTTTAAAAATATTTAATCTTTAAGAAAAATGCACTAGTTTATTGGAGGTCTTTCCTAACAGATCTATCATCTTCCCCAAGCACACAGCAAGGGTAAGGTAATCACTGTAGGCGTAGACATAAGTCCACCCTATATTCCCCAATCACATAGCAATGGGTGTGGCAATCACTGTAGGCGTAGACATAAGTCCACCCTAAATTTTTTCCAAGCACATAGCAATGGGTATGGCAATCATTGTAGGCGTCGACATAAGTCCACCCTACATTTTGTGTCTTAGGCAGTCATATGCCCGTTACAATATCCTAGGCCGAAGCCTTAACATGATCATGGTGCACCAAGGCTAGCACTACCTGCGGCTAGCTAACAGTGATCTAAAAGGATTCCTCCAATGGCAAATATTTAAAAATATGTCATTCTAAGAGTTTAAAGTAAAACATTTCAATAAAGTTATAATTCTCCATCTAACTCTTTTCATGCATAAAATTCCGTTCTAAAATATATCTCATCCATGAATTCCCATGGAGACCTTTATAATCATAAACTTTCCCTTTTTAAACATAGATCGTCCGTAGACGTTACATAGATGCTTATCATACATCAAATCATTTCATGGCTAACTTAGTTCATTTCTATGACTAAGTTTGCATTTCTATAAATTTAGCTCAAATGGAGAATTATTAGTCTAGATGCTTGCCCTGCATACCTAGGGTTCAACTAGGATTGAAATTTACAATTTCTAACATGGTTGGAACATATTGGTTTTCAAAGCGGTAAAACAATTTAGCATACATTCCAACTAGTTAAAATCATATGAAAGAGTTATAAACTGAATTTGTAAAAAAAATGCACTATAGTATGAAAAACCCACTCACCTTACTAGGAGTCCAACAACGAGAATTTCACCTCGTGATGGTTCAACAACCTAGAAAATATAGACAAAACATGAGAATTGGAAAACTCTAAACGTCACTATTCATGCCGAAAAATACTATTCACTCGTCAGAAACACTATTCATGTCGAAACCTAAAAACCCTATATTCTAGCATAGAAACTAATTCTAAGACTATCTATGGAAAGAAATTCGGTAAAAACGAAGCCTAAAACGCGATTAGACGGAATTTTGCCTTGGAGGTTACTGTTCATGCGATTTTTCGGCGGTTTTCCGACGAAACTGATCGGTGAGTTTTGAAGTACTCGTTGACACGAGTCTAATGGTACATTGGTAGCTCGAATCGGTTGGCTGGATAGTGAGATATCGTAGAGAGAAGGCAGAGAAAATATTTTAGAGAGAGAGGGAGAGGCAGAGTGTCATAATGAAGGAGAGGAGAGGGGATGTTGCAGAAAAACGAAAAACCAGCCAGAAGCACGGCCTGGCCGTGTCCCTGAGCACGGCCGTGCTTCGTGGCTACAGTGCACCAAGTATTTTGCCGAATTTGACAAAACGTCCAACATGAAAGTTGTAGCCCTTTCTCTTAACTTTCATTAGCCACTTGAATCACCTAATTTGGAGTTCATATGAAGGCGTTATATATAAAATAGTGAGCAATGGTCCAGACCATACTATGCTTCGATTTTTGTCTCTTATCACTATAATATTCACGGAATTAACAAAAGTGCCCAACATCAAAGTTGTAGATATATGTCTTGTCTTTCAACATCAATTGGAATCACTTAATTTAGATTTCATATGAGAGATTTATACTTATATGAGTGAAAATAGGTCAGAAGAAAAGTCAAAAAAGCTCTAAAATTTTACATTGTTCTCAACTTTCTTTGTTTCAAATGATTTGTACTTAACTTTCAAAGGTTTTATTAGTTGAGGGTTATTACATAATCTTTGATTTAAATTTATTCTCAATAATTTAACATGAATAAATTTAATGAATAAATTTCTTTCGATGAAAATTATCACTCCAAATACATGAATATGTTAGTTTACTAAAAAAATAATAAATTAATATACATAAACATATCTGAATCTATAATGAATAATCATTTTCTTGAAATATGTTATTGGCCTTCTAGATTAACACAATTTCTCAAAAAATTCTTTAATTTTCTCTGTGGTATATTTTTAATGATAAAATGTCAAAATAGAATAATACTAAAAATATATGTTTGATCTAAAGACCATAACTAAAATATAGATCAATTTTCTATTATCTTTGATATTTTTAATTTAAATTATCATAAAAATGAAAATTATCCTTCAAGTTTCTACTATTAAAGATTCACATCTTATCAAATATATTAAAATTCAAATTATCTAAAAATTAATAAATTATTTTAAATTAAATTTAATCTTATTTAATAATTGGCAATGTACATATTTATTTACATATAAGGCTAGCACTAAATTAATGGCCTAATATTTACTTTTTTTAATCTTATGTTTGTTTGTCCATGAATTCTTAGTATTGTCAAATAGACAGCTCCTAACATAGTTTAGGCTAGTAGCAAAGAGTATCGAGAGTGATTGTAGAAGCGTAGAAGAACCACCTCTGTTTTAGAGTTGAGTAAAATGTGGGGTTGAATTGATTGAATTATCAACTTAATTCTATAAAAATTAAGTTGAAAAAAATATACTCTAATTTCATCGAATTTTTGAATTATCTAAAAAAATTAAGTTAATTTAAATTAGATTACGATGGATTGATCGAGTCAGATCAATTTTTTTTAAAAAAAAATACTCAACTTGTTGGATCTAATCTAATTTTAAAAAAATAAATTAATTCATATTAATTTACATAATTTAATTTAATTGAGTTGAATTGAGTTAGATCTAAGAGACGGAACTTGGTTGGTCATCCTTACTTTGTCTCTGACTTCTGCTATTATTGTTGATTCTCTTTTCCTGTCTTAGAAAAAATAAATTCAAATAAGCTTTAACGGAGACATTAAAATTAAAGGGAAAAAAAGGTGCCTAAACACAGTGCAGTTAATCTCTATAAATGGGTTGTACCAGATGGGGTCGTGGAGGCACATGACTTACCCTTTATTGAGAAAGGGACAGCTTTCAGACAATTTTAATATATAAAAAATAATTCCATTGTATATATTTTTTAGTTTTCATAATTAATAAGTAACTGCATTACAGAGTTATAAAAAATAATATCATGAAATGGGCCCTACTCTTGTTGCCATCATCCCAATGCGGTCTTTGGAAGATGACAATTTGATTTCAATGAGATGAAAAACCCATCCTCGCGACTGATTTGAACGACTTTCGTTCTCATTTATTCTATTCCAACTTTGATTCTATTTTGTAAAAAATATAGGGAAAAATGCATATAACCACCTTAATGTATTGATGTAATTGCATTTTTCCTCTTTTTCTTTTAATTTGAGCAATGTACTCCCTTTTTTTTTATTTAGTTACAAATTATCCCCTACTTTTAATTTTCACCGTTAAATCTAAAATTTAGAGGTACAAAATGACCAAAATACCCCTTAATTTTTAACTTTCTTTTTTTTTTGAAAAAAACCAAAAAATCTCATTTTATTTTTAAAAACTCATTACATTTTTCTGAATAAAAAAAACTATTCCCTTCCGTCAACGATAGCCGCGAGACCTGCCAATGTTCCCCTCCTCTTCGAAACATTGTCCGTCGTTGCAACGCCACTGTGAGCAAGTGATGTTCCATGACCGATGTCACCGCGAACAAGCCAGCAGAAGAAGATATTCCGATGGAGAAAAAAAGAAAAACAGAAAAAAGGTCGTGAGCCCAGCTGAAGAAGAAATACTTTTATTTCTTTTCTCTCTTACTTGCGATACAAAACTCAAGGGATACGTACTCTATTTAAATACAAAGTCTGGAATTATGTTAAAAACAGAAATAATAAAACAAATTTATTTTCGTATGACTGGTAGCATAAAATCCGAGATTATTTGAAAAGCATTCCAAGAATGATCCAAGAGATGCTCTGCAAGGCTACTCCAGGATATGCTCTGTTTTGGAGCCGAGATATGCTCAACCAATTTGTTGAGATTTCCTTAACTAGTCAAACTACCATTTTGGGTTGAAGTTGTTGCCATTGATACTCCTACATCCTTCAACGTCTCTCCACTATTGTAGCATGAATTGTGGGAGTCTTCAACCTTATCACTCCGACCGTTGCACTCATCCTTATCACTTCCTTGAGTCCCACAATTCATGCCGAGATGCTGGATTGTGCCAATACCCTCCCTCAAACTGTGTCGGGGTTGGAGGCAGAGTTTGGTTCGAAAATTTGTAAGTGCAGCTTTTGACATGGGTTTAGTGAAGAGATATGCTATTTGCTTTGTAGTGGAGATATGTTGAGTGATGAGAAGTCCAAGTGCAACTCGTTCGCGCACAAAATGGTAGTCCAACTCAATATGTTTACTACGAGCATGAAACACCGGATTTATTGTCATGTGAAGAGCACTTATGTTATCGCAATAGAGATGCGGTGTAGTTGCCAATGGAATACAAAGATCTTTAAGAATGAAAGACAGCCACGTGAGTTCAGCAGCTGTGTTTGCCATGGCGCGATATTCCGATTCCGTGCTTGACCGAGAAATCGTATGCTGTTTTTTTGCACACCAGGAGATGAGATTGTTGCCAAGAAATGTACAATAGCCAGTGGTTGATCGTCTGGTGGTGGGACATCCCGCCCAATCTGCATAAGAGAAAGCACAAAGATCAAGTGTTGTATGAGAAGTAAAATGCAAACCGATGTCAATGGTGCCTTTGACATATCGTAAGATCCTCTAAACCACTTTTAAGTGCGCAGTGGTGGGTGCATGCATGAACTGGGATGCATAATTGACACTGTATGAAAGATCCGGTCTCGTGAGAGTTAAGTATTGTAAGGCACCAACAAGTGCTCTAAAAAAACTCAGATCTTAAAGCAAGACATTTTCAGAAGAGGTCTTGGTTTTTGCTTCAAGAGGTGTGCTCATAGGTTTGCAATCGATCATATTGGCTCTTTCAAGAATGGTAAGAGCATAATGAGATTGAGATAGGTGTAGACCATCAGTCGTTTGAGAGATCTCAATGCTAAGAAAGTGATGTATTTGGCCCAAGTCCTTCATAGCGAATTCAGAGTTTAAAAGTTGAATGAATGTAGAGACAAGAGCTGTGGAGGAACCTGTGAGAAGTATATCATCGACATAAAGAAGGAGAATTAGTGATCCAAGGTTAGAGTGAAAAATAAACAAAGATGGGTCGGCTAAGCTGCAAAAAAATCCATATTTAAGAAGGAAAGCACTAAACTGATCAAACCAAGCACGAGGTGCTTGTTTAAGGCCACAGAGAGCCTTTTGAAGCTTGTACACATGTTTGGGATGTTCGGGATCAGCCACTCCTGGAGGTTGTTCCATGTATATGTCCTCTGAAATTAAACCATGAAGGAATGCATTTTTGACGTCTAGTTGACGTATGGTCCATTTTTTAACAAGAGCAATCGTGATGATCATGCGTATGGTTCCAGGTTTGATGACAGGGGAGAAGATTTCTGTGTAGTCCATGCCGTCCACTTGATGATACCCTTTTGCCACAACCCGTGCTTTAAGACGATCTAATGAACCATCGAGTTTGAGTTTTGGTTTTAGTACCCATTTGGAACCAATAACATGCATATCCGAGGTGCGTGGAACAAGCTTCCAGGTTTTGTTTTTATGTAAGGCTTCAAGTTCCTCATCCATTGCTGCCTTCCATCCTGGATGAGCTAGAGCAGCTCGGATGTTATGGGGTTCGCGAGGGATACTGGCTGAGAACGTGGAAGAAGTCAAGGCGTATTTTGGGTTGGGTTTAACAATTCCTCTTTGAGACCGAGTGAGCATGGAATGTGAGGGTTGTGCTTGTGGTGCTTGATTTTGGTGAATTTGGGATTGCAAGATAAGTGGACTGGGTT
This sequence comes from Gleditsia sinensis, assembly GCA_037074535.1. Taxonomy (NCBI): domain Eukaryota; kingdom Viridiplantae; phylum Streptophyta; class Magnoliopsida; order Fabales; family Fabaceae; genus Gleditsia; species Gleditsia sinensis. The sequence goes on from CM073465.1 coordinate 72,025,211, forward strand.
CGGTGTTAATATGATAATTGTTGAAGGTCTGCTCAGACATTTCAACTTGCAAATGAGTGGATTGTTGGTCAGAATATTGTGGATTGTTTGCAGGGGACTGCGACATATTGGGCTCAAGTGTAGTCCTGAGCTATTGGCTTTCATGCAAGTGTGAGGAGGAACCTGTGACAGTGTCAGAGACCGACGTGAGTAATGGTATAGCAGGTAAGGGACTTGTGCATGTTGTTGTTAATGTTTGAGACTCAGTTTCGACAGTATGAGTGGAATTAGTATGAGGCAACCATGATTCAAAAATGCTTATGTCATGAGATGTAGGGGATACAATGCTTTGATTCCGATTGTTTTTGTAAGGAAAAAAGAGTTCATCAAAAACCACATGGCGAGATATAAAAAAATTTCTGCTAGAAGGATGAAAACACTTGTATCCTTTGTATTTGTCGATGTATCCCACAAATATGCAAAGAACAGTTTTTGGATCAAACTTGTGTTGCCGTGTATCCCATGTGTAAGGAAAACACTTGGAACCAAAGACACGAAGCGAGGTGTAATCCGAGTGAGTGCCATGAAGAGTAAAGTATGGAGTTTCAGTTTTGAGAGCAGATGAAGGCAAGCGATTTATCAGGTAGACAGCAGTTGAAAATGCTTCTACCCATAAAAATAGAGGTGTGCCACTATGAAACATCATTGTCATTCCAAGTTCACGTATTATCCTATGTCGCCTTTCAACCATACCTGTTTGCTCTGGAGTGTATGGACAAGATACCTGATGAATAATTCCAGAGGAGAGGAAGTGAGATGATAACTTGGAGTTTATGAACTCTCCTCCTCCATCCGAGTGAAAAACCTTGATTTTTTTGTTAAATTGTCTGTTGACATATTGTTCAAAAGCTAAGAAAGCATTTGCAAAATCAGACTTTAGTTTTAAGGGAATGATCCAAGTATACTTAGAAAAATCATCAACTAAACATGCATAATATCTAAATTTTCCAATGGATAAAATAGGGGCTGGTCCCCACAAGTCACAATGAATTTTTTCAAAAATGCTAGAACTTGAATGTTTAGAACAAGAGAAAGGTAATATACTAAGCTTCCCGAATTGACAGCTATCACAAATATGTTCGAGTTTTATGTTTCCTATAACATCAATCAGCCCTTTATTATTTAAAAGCTTTATAACAGATAGCTGGGGATGTCCCAAACGTTGATGCCAAATGTCTGTGGAGCCGGATTTGAAACGATGAGAGAAATAGAGCTTTGGTGAGTTGGGAAGAACATAGAGATCACCCTTGCGCCTCCCTGTGATCACTACTTGTCCTGTTTGTCGTTCCTTTACACAAAAATCAATATTAGTGAATTCACAATTAACAGGAAATTGATTTGTTAGTTGACTTACTGAGAGCAGATTTTTTTTCAAGTGAGGGACAAGTAAGACATCTTGAAGAGGTAAGATTTTATTGTTTTGCTTAATGCTAGAATCTCCAATACCGAGAATTGGTAGAGAAGACCCATCACCAATAAGAACCGAATCTGAGCCTGAATAGTTTTGAATATTGGTTAACATACCTTGCTTACCTGTCATGTGGTTTGAGGCTCCTGTGTCTGAGGTCCATTCTGTTTCAGCAACTGTGTTATCCAAGGTAAGAGCTGCTAGTGCTTGGGGTATGTCATTTTGTTGTGTTGACCTTTTGGGTACCCACCAACATATTTTTGCAACATATCCTGCCATGCCACAGTATTGACATTTTTCGTCACGATAGATTTCTCTTTCAGCAGGCATCATACGTCGCTCTCCAGGTGGAGGAGGTCGTCTTTGTGGAGTGCTGGAGGTTGGACTAGGGGAGTAGCCACGGTTTCCATCCTTTGACTGTTGTGCCTGAAATCCTCTCCCTGTCGAATTGAATTTTTGTTTGGTGCCTTGAGGTTGCTGATATCTCTGTTGGTGTTGCTCGTAAAAAGCCAGTTGAGGAGTGGGTGCATGTGTGGCACTTACATGGTTTGAGAACCAATTTCGTCTTTGATCAAGGCTTTGAAGTTTTGAAACAAGCTCAGAGTATGATGGTCTTGTTGGTTTGAGCATGGTGGTAGTAAAAGTTTCATATTGAGGACCAAGACTAGTGAGAAGACAAAATACCTTTTCTTTGTCTGGAACTGGTTTCCCAATTGCAGCAAGGCTGTCGCATAGTCCTTTAAAGATTTGAATGTGTTCTCCAATTGTTTTGTCACCTTCTTTCCGAAGATATGTTACTTGTTGCCTGAGTGTGAATTCTCGTTCTTGTGAGTCTTCTGCGTAGGCATTTTTTAGTGCTTCCCAAACAGCATTTGCTGTATCTAACCCCACAACAAGGCCAAGCGTTTCTTCAGAGAGTGTTCTAATTATCCATCCTCGAAGAAGACGGTCCGCCTTTCGCCATGCAATGTATGCTTCAGTTATTCGTGGTGCAGAAGTTTCTGTGTTTGGAGTATTAGTAGAATCTGGAATGGTGTACTTAGGTGGAGCAGGATCTTCATTTGTAAGGTGACCGAGTAGTTCTTGGCTTTCTGCAAGGGCCAAGGCCTGTTCACGCCACAATGGGTAGTTTGTGGGGCTGAGTTTGAGAGTAACAAAATTGCCAACGTTGAGTGAGAGTGAAATCATGGTTATTTGGAGGCTATTTGATTGATATATTTGAGATGCTGGATTGTGCCGTGCTCACAGTGGCTCTGATACCAAAAAGAAAAACAGAAAAAAGGTCGTGAGCCCAGCTGAAGAAGAAATACTTTTATTTCTTTTCTCTCTTACTTGCGATACAAAACTCAAGGGATACGTACTCTATTTAAATACAAAGTCTGGAATTATGTTAAAAACAGAAATAATAAAACAAATTTATTTTCGTATGACTGGTAGCATAAAATCCGAGATTATTTGAAAAACATTCCAAGAATGATCCAAGAGATGCTCTGCAAGGCTACTCCAGGATATGCTCTGTTTTGGAGCCGAGATATGCTCAACCAATTTGTTGAGATTTCCTTAACTAGTCAAACTACCATTTTGGGTTGAAGTTGTTGCCATTGATACTCCTACGTCCTTCAACATCTCTCCACTATTGTAGCATGAATTGTGGGAGTCTTCAACCTTATCACTCCGACCGTTGCACTCATCCTTATCACTTCCTAGAGTCCCACAATTCATGCCGAGATGCTGGATTGTGCCAATAAGAAAGAGATCAATAAAATTATCGAGAAATCTTTCTTTCACAACCACTCTCTCTGCCCTTCTTAAGCACAGGATCGTAAAGAAGGAGAACAAGAAGAACAAAAGATAATTTGCTCAATTTGTGAGCTGAAGCTTGCAGATTCTGCATATTACAGGTGCACCAACTCCAACTGTGACTTCATCATCCACAAGTCATGCTTTGAATTGCCTATGAAGGTACATAAGCACAGATCTCACCCTAAACATTCTCTAAATCTTCTCCATTCTACTTCTTCTGATTCTTTTGGTGAGTTCTTTTGTGATGCTTGTAGTCTTCCTAGTTCTGCCTTTCACTGCCATTACAGAAGCTGCTCTTTTGATCTTCATATCTGGTGTGCTTCTTTAGCGAGAACTGTGAAGTGTAAGGACCATGAGCACCTTCTTACTCTACTCTGTATTTACCCTTACAAAGAGGAAGATTATGTGTTCTTGTTCTGTATTGTCTGCATTGGGATGATATCTGAGCACTATTGCTCTATTACTGCCAAGAATGTGAGTATGGTACCCATTTAGATTGTGTAACAGAGAAAACTAGTGAAATAAAAAGAACGAGAAGAAGAAACAACTACTGAGGAAGAGCCAAAGGATGAATAAGAAGAAGCTATTGAAGAAAGTGAGAATGGTACCCATTTAGATTGTGAAGCAAAGGAAGCTGATGAAGAAGAAACTGCTGAAGAAGCACCAGAAGAAAAAGAAGGAAAAGCCGCTGATGAAGAAGTCCAAGAAGAAGAGGGAGGAGGAAAAAGTGATGAAGAAGGGATAGAGGAGGAATATCTGGATTCCTTATTGCTAGAAGCAACATAACTGTAGAACATGCAGCATCGCTAGCGAATGCGAATGATGAGAAACATGGCTCAAAAGGGGCTCAACTTTTGTAGGGGAAGACTGGGGGGTTCAACAGTGACCGTCAATTTTTGCTAGGTTGTTAGTGGTGATGTCGACCAAGGCACAAGACTTGCTCCCGGTGGTGTCATAGCGGCAGGCAATGTTTTGAAGAGCAGGGGAACACTACCAGGTCTCACGGCTATCGTTCAAGGAAGGGAATGGATTGCTTTTATTTAAAAAAATGTAATGAGTTTTTAAAAATAAAATAAGATTTTTTGGTTTTTTTTTTAAAAAAAAGAAGTTAAAAATTAAGAGGCATTTTGATCATTTTGCACCTCTAAATTTTGGATCTAACAGTGAAAATTAAAGGTAGGGGGTAATTTGTAACTAAATAAAAGAAAAGGGGGTACATTTCTCAAATTGAAAGGAAAGGGAGGAAGATACAATTATACCAATACATTAAGGTGGAAATATGCATTTTCTCCAAAAATATATTAGCTATTAGACATTTTAATTTTTTTAGTAAGAGACAAAGTACATTTTTCCCTTTAAGCACCATATATAACAAAATTTGGAAAATTTATGATTTTAGCGTTAGGTATAGAGAACAGTATTTTGAAAATATTAATAAATTTTTTATAAAAATATTTAATGATATATTTAATTGAAATATTAAAGACAAACCAAAATTTATATTCATTTATCAAATTAAATGTTTAAAACACACTTTTATTACATATGAAAGTTTTTAAACATTATTTTGAATAATTTGAAACTAGTAAATATTTTTGTATTTGAGAATAATTGTTAGAGTTTTCTATTGTTAATCAACGGTGTTTTACACATTTGACATTAAGTCTCATATTTTATTTAATTTTAAAATTTCTTATTTTTGCTAAGTATAAATTGAAAAGCAAATAAATAAAAACATGTTTTTTAAAAAAATATTCCTATTTATTTCGAAAGTAGAAAAAAAATTATCTTTTACATATCTTGCATATCTTTACATTATTGGTGTAATACAATCTTAACCACCTTATCCAGTGTAATCTCTGTATAGCTGTTATTTATACGTATCACAACCAATATTCAAACACATTCAAATAGCAGATAAGATATATATTCAGTTTAGATATTCTTAGATAAGATTTTACGTAAACCCTAGCGGCACCATGTATATATATATATATCTCTACTATTAATGAATAAAGTAAGCCTTTCTTTTACAAGTTTTAATTTCGTTATATGGTATCAGAGCGTCAGTAGCTTCACAGCTTCCTTCTCGATCCACATGGCTTCAAACAGCTCCACTAATACCAACCCCAACCCAAACACCATGTCCTCTCCGTATGACCCCAAAAATCTTGTTCAAATTAATACTGTAACTCAGCTGCCCATCAAGCTCACTGGTGCGAACTACCCTGCCTGGCACAAGCAGTTTCGCTCTCTTTTAATCGGCCATGACTTAGTTAGCTACATCACTGGCACCACGCCATGCCCATCACCAGCTATTGAAACTACCGATGAAGCAGAACCAGAAACAAACCCAGCTTACACCTATTGGGTTCGGCAAGACCAGCTGCTCTACCTTGCTCTCCTAAGCTCTTGTGAAGCTGATGCACGTAGCATCATGTCTTCTGCAGAAACCTCAGCTGAAGCATGGACCAAGCTTCAAAAAGCTTATGCCAATCGCTCAAGGTCTCGGGTTATGTCCCTCAAGGAACGGCTGGCATCAATCACAAAAGGATCTTCCTCTATTACTGAGTATCTTAACACCATAAAAGGTATTTCTCATGATCTCTCTCTTATTGGCTATCCCCTTGATGATGTTGATCTTGTTATATATGCTCTTGGTGGTCTTGGCCCATCATTCCGTGAAATCTCTACTTCTCTAAGAACACGTGAGCCTCATGTTAGCTTTGATGAGTTATTTGATCAACTTGTGGATTTTGAGCTTCTTCTCCAACGTGAGGAACGACTTCATGGCAGCAGCCCAGTAACTGCAAATTTGGTCCGAAGAAACCCTACCCATGGTCCACCTAAGCCACGTTTCAATTATGGGAACACTAACACTGCATTCAATCCCTCAACCCGACGTTTCTCACCTTCCTCCAATAGCAACACGGGTCCCATTATTTGTCAATACTGTGACAAACGTGGCCACACTGCCAAGGTATGTTATAAACTCCATGGATATCCACCAAAGGCTGCTGCACCTGTTGTTCACATGGCCACGGCACCTAATTTCTCTCCCTCCTCTCACTGGCTCATGGATTCTGGTGCCTCTCACCATGTCACTAATATTTTGCCAATCTCACAATTAAGTCTCCTTATGAAGGTCCTGATCAACTCACTATTGCAAATGGAACAGGTTTGAAAATCTCACACACAGGTTCCACAATTTTAAACACTACTTCAGTTCCTTTAAAGTTATCAAATGTCTTATACGTCCCTTCAGTTGAATGCAATCTTCTTTCTGTTTCTCAATTATGCAAACATAACCAAGTTTCAATTGAATTTTTTCCTTCTCATTTTGAGGTAAAGGCACTGAGCACGGGGGCACTTCTTCTGCGAGGATTGCATGAGGATAATGTCTACAAACTACCATCACCACAATTCATTCCACCCACTGCATCTCTAGCCACAGTTAAACCAACCACAGCTCTATGGCATTCACGGCTTGGACACCCAGCTTCCAGAATTTTATCTCATGTTATTTCTTCTAATACTTTGCCTGTCACTAGCTCTAAAATGGTTCCCTGTATTCCTTGTTTTTCCAATAAAAGTCATAAATTACCTTTTTCTACTTTTACTATTTCCAGCACGCACCCCCTAGAAGTCATTTATGCTGATGTGTGGGGACCTACTCATATTTCTTCCATTGACAATTTTCACTTTTATGTTATTTTTATTGATCATTATTCTAAATATATTTGGCTTTATCCATTAAAACACAAATCTGATGTTTCCTTAATTTTTCCCACATTTAAAAACCTTGTTGAAAATAAATTTAACACTAAAATTAAAACATTCTACACTGACAATGGTGGTGAATTCATTAAGCTCCGTCCATATCTTGCCTCTCATGGCATTTCTCATTATACAACACCTCCCCACACCCCTGAACATAATGGTGTCTCTGAAAGACGACACCGTCATTTAGTTGAAACTGCCCGATGTCTACTTCACCAAGCATCTCTCCCTCCTCAATTCTGGACCTATGCCCTTCAAACAGCTACTAACTTAATAAATCGACTTCCCACTCCCATCCTTCACATGTCCACACCTCACACCACCTTGTTTGGTTCTCCTCCTAATTATTCCAAACTTAGAACTTTTGGCTGCTTGTGTTTTCCTTGGCTTAAACCATATTCCAAATCCAAATTAGACCAACGCTCTCATCCTTGTATCTTTGTAGGTTACTCTACTTCTCAAAGTGCTTACCTATGCTTTAATCCACACACCAACCGTATTCATCCTAATAGGCATGTTCAATTTGTTGAAACCATATTCCCTTACCCTCAGTTTAAAACCTTATCATACTCTTCCCCCTCCTTATCCTCTATGACTCACGAAATGCTTGCCTCTCTTGACTCTCCCTTATCTTCCCATATCCAAGATAACTCCACTTCCCTCTCTCTCTCAACACCTACAACCAAACCTAAACCCATAACACAACTCACTGATCCTCCCAACAATCCACCTCACAGTTCTCCTCAATCTCTAAATAACACTTTCTCTCCCTCACCTAATCTCTCACCCACGTGCACCGACTCTTTTGACTCTGCCTCATTTGATTCAGTTGAAGCAACGCGCTCTCATGCTCAACCTGCTGCATCCTCAAGTACTATCTCCACTTTACTTCCCTCTCATCCTATGATCACTCGCTCCAAAGCTGGTATTTTTAAACCTAAAATGGCTTATACTGTTTCAAAATATCCTTTACCATCACCTGTGGAACCTACATGTGTGTCTCAGGCTTTTAAATTCCCAGAATGGAAACAAGCTATGTCAGATGAATTTAATGCACTGCTAAAGAATGGTACTTGGGATCTTGTTCCGTGCCAGCCAGATTACAATATTGTTGGCAACAAGTGGGTCTTTCTTATCAAACGAAACCCAGATGGTTCAGTGGCCCGTTATAAGGCACGACTGGTAGCTAAAAGTTTTCATCAACGCCTTGGCTTTGACTATCATGACACTTTTAGTCCAGTAGTTCGTCCTCAGACCATCAAATTGGTCCTCTGTATTTCCCTCTCTCATGGTTGGCCTTTAAGCCAAATGGATGTCAATAATGCTTTTCTCCATGGCACCCTCACTGAAGATGTTTACATGGCACAACCTCCAGGTTTCACTCATCTGACTCTTTCTACTCATGTTTGCAAGTTGAAAAAGGCCCTCTATGGTCTCAAACAGGCGCCTAAAGCATGGTATCAAACACTCAAATCTTTCCTTCTCAGTTTTGGCTTGACTAATTCCAAGTGTGATACTTCTCTGTTTGTCTACCGTAAGGACTCTATAGTGGCATATTTTCTTGTCTACGTGGATGATCTTTTGCTCACAGGAAACAGCTTGCCTTTCTTGAAGAATTTTAAACATGCTTTTGATCAACAATTTTCTCTCAAGGATCTTGGCTCTCCACACTATTTTCTTGGTGTCGAAATTGTGCCCACCTCCACTGGTCTCTTTCTCACACAGCACAAGTACGTCCGTGACCTACTTGATAAAGCTTCCATGCAAGATGCTCGACCAATTCACACACCTATGGCCACCAATTGCACTCTTGCTCCTATTGCTGATGCCTCCACATGTGATTGTAAGTTGTATCGCTGTATTGTTGGCTCCTTGCAATATCTTGCTCTTACCAGGCCAGACATTAGCTTTTCTGTCAGTAAACTTGCTCAACATATGCAACAGCCCCAACATCATCACTTCCAAGCTCTCAAACGGGTCCTTCGATATCTTAAATCCACTATTGATCATGGTCTGCATCTCAAAAAGGACACATCACTTACTCTCACTGCTTATTGTGATGCTGACTGGGCTGGTGATTCTACTGATAGAAAATCTACCGGAGCTTACATTGCCTATCTTGGCTGCAATCCCGTGTCTTGGGCTTCACGCAAGCAATCCACTGTTGCTCGGTCCTCCACTGAAGCTGAATACAGAACCATTTCCTTGACCACTATAGAACTTCTCTGGTTGCAGCAGCTCTTACAAGACTTGGGTCTCACTTTACCTCAGTCCCCCCACATCTTCTCAGATAATATCGGTGCTACCTATCTCTGTGCTAATCCTATTTTCCATTCTCGTATGAAGCATCTCGCCATTGATTATCATTTTGTTCGTGACTTGGTGGCAAGCGGTTCTCTGCGTGTTTCTCATGTTCCATCAAGCCATCAACTTGCAGATTTACTCACCAAATCTCTTTCTGGACCACGACACTCCTTCCTCAAAGACAAGATTGGTGTCGTTCAGTCCTCCACCATCTTGCGGGGGCGTATTGGTGTAATACAATCTTAACCACCTTATCCAGTGTAATCTCTGTATAGCTGTTATTTATACGTATCACAACCAATATTCAAACACATTCAAATAGCAGATAAGATATATATTCAGTTTAGATATTCTTAGATAAGATTTTACGTAAACCCTAGTGGCACCATATATATATATATATATATATATATATATATATATATATATATATATATATATATATATATATATATATATATATATATATATATATATATATATATCTCTACTATTAATGAATAAAGTAAGCCTTTCTTTTACAAGTTTTAATTTCGTTATATACATGCTGTTAGGTTAAGTTTATTGTCATTCAAAACATGATCGCGCAAGATATTTAAAGAATTCAAAAAATTATGTGTATCCAGGCATCTATTTATGCATGGCCAACAAGAAGAAAGGAAAATTAAGATATACTAAATTATTGAATAATTTATGTCTGAAATATTCATGAATAATTAATACTTTATCAAAATTATAAAATAATATAATATTTAGTTAATGAAAAATTAAATCTAATAATTATTAATAATATCAATTATATTTGAATACGGAATACTACCTCATTTAATATTAATCTAGTATTAAAAAAATCGTTGATATAAAAGTATTTATAGAGTGAGAAAAATAAACTCGTGGAGTACGAGGGGACAAGATGTCATAATACCGAAGCATTAAAGCGGTCTTGTTAATTGTACGGAGACGCAAACAGGACCACAGATTAAGACCACCTCACTGTCCATTCGTCCTCGGATGTCTGTTTTACAAGTCTTTTTTGGCTTAACTTATATTATTTCAGAAAATTTTACATTCTTTGCTGGCCCACAAAAGGAACACTCACTTGAGTGTTTGGTTAGAGGCAATAGAATGGAGGGAAGGAGAGTATTTTTTTAAAAATTATTTTGTTTAATGTAATAACTAAGAGAAGAGGAAAGGAATAATAAATAAACAAAATTTATAAATAATTATTAATATAAAAATTAAAATAAATATAATTATGGTGATAAAATTTATTTTTTTATTTTTTTATGTTAATTTAAAAAATTAATAATTAATAAAAAAATATTTTAATCTTTTTATTTTTTATTTTATTTTATTTTCTTTCTTTCTATTATTTTTTTTGAGGTAATACCATCTCTTTTATAGGAGTTGATATGTATTCTATAGGGATCAAGATTCCACTAACTAAATACAAAAAATTGATAGAATAAAATTTGAATTTCCATTCTATCAATTTATTTTTAAAAAATTAAATTTTTTTTTCTATCGAAATGATTAAAACGTTTTTGTTTTCGAAGTAATCAAAACGAAAAAAGATTTATTGAAAGTTTAAAATAAAACAGAGTGTTTGTTAATAAATTATGTCATTTTAATTGAAATTATTATGTTATGAAATGTTTTGGTAGAAATATTCTTATTTCGATAAAAAAGTACAAAATCAGAGTTGGCCCAAGAGTGAAGCTAGTAAAACCCTAGCTTTAGGCCTCTCAAAAAACCTAGATGTATATGCCTATTTTATAGAAGTTACATCCTTAGGGCTGATTGACATTGGAAATGAATCATAATGGGTCAAGAGAAATTTAATCACTTTCCACCCAAGTAAAGATGGCTTTACAATATCTAACTCTAGTGTTATTACACCATAATTCTCCTATCAAAAGAAAAAAAAATAGAAAGTTGAAAAGCACGTCAATTTTTTAGATGCATTGTAAAGCAGTGCATCACATTCAAAATTCTTGACTGGCAGACCTGATCTCAACTTTTCTTTTTTCAATCTTCTTAGGTAACAAATTGGGATGGATATTCGGCAGTACACCACCATTTACAGTGGTCAATGACCCCAACAGTTTGCTTAGTTCCTCATCGTTCCTCCCAGTAAGTTGAATGCACCTGGGTATAATCCCGGTCTTCTTATTAGAATCTCTTTAGGTCTCCATGAGTGTTGGACCGGTCCTATACAAAATCAATTTGAAAAATAAAAAAATTGATAATTTAAAAATAGATAAAAGTAGTATCACATTCAACAACACCAAATTTCTCAAATCTACCTTATTTATCACTTAGATTTTGTTTTCCACAAATCACATTTTTATCAATTTCTTACTCTCTTCTTTTATGCTCATGACATTTCTTTCCTTCATTATCTTTATTTTAAAGAGAGAATTACAAAAACAATTAAAAAAGAGATTGAAAGATAAAGAGAGATAAAAGTACTTAAGAGAGATACTTAAAAATAGAGAGAGAGAAAGTTAAAGATAGAAACTGCGAAAGAGTTAAAAAAATAAAAAAATAAATACAAAAAAAATATTGTTATTCAATATTGTTAGAGTTTGAACTGAAAATCTCACGTGTATTTTATTTATTATTTAAATATAAATATTATTTTGAATTAATTTTAATATAATTATATATATATATATATATATTTAATATTAATATTATGTTAAAAAATTTTAAAATTTAAAAAAATATTATTTAAAATATTTTTTAAAAAAATTTTCTATTGTTTACAAAAATTTTAAAATATTTTTATTTTTAAAATTATTAAAATAATATTTTAAAACGAAATTTAGTTGGTTGCTAAAGAGTAAACGGGTCGTTAGCCAAGCAAGGTATCGTGAACCCTTCTCTCTCTGTATATCTCATATTTCATTGGGTGGTTTTATTTATTTTCTTGGAGTGCTGTGCCAACCATCTGACAGTCCACGAAGGGAAACAGAGCAAAGACGCTACAAAAAAAGAAACTTAAAATTGTACAATTCGAATTAATCTCTGTACTTTCTTCGCCCTACTTGCCTCTATTTGCACATGGATGAATATTAATGGTGGCGTTCATCCCTCTTGGGTAAGGTTCCATTTCTAGTTCTACTTTCTTCAAACTTCTTGACTGCTTTCTTTCCATCTAGTTGGTTTCAGATCCGTCTGAATTTCCTTTTCTAGACACCTAAATCCCTTTTCATTTTTCATTTCGTAGAATTCCCCCCCTCTCTCTCTCCCATTTCTATCTTCATTTTCCGCTGAGTTTTTGGTTAATTCTTGTTGTTGTACACTAAGATTGATCAGCTTATTCTGATTGTGAAACCATCCTTGTTCTTCAAGATTTCTTCTTAATTTTTCTTTCTCCTTTGATCCACGAACGATTTTCTGTAATAGTGAATTGGATCTGATGATTTTTTATTTGTTTTTGGGGAGAGGATAAGGCATAATTCTTTTTTTCATCTGAAACTATGGTTTCCTTCTCTCTGGTTTAGCCCTAATTTTTGGTTGATTATTGTTTAGGGAAATGCCGAGACAGAAGATTGAAATCAAGAAGATCGACAACAGAACAGCGAGGCAGGTAGCATTTTCTAAGAGGAGAAAAGTGCTTTTCAAGAAGGCTCAGGAGCTTTCAACTTTCTGTGATGCTGAGATAGCTCTCATAGTCTCTTTTGCAACGATTCTGAACTCAACATAGAGTATGCCCAACGTTTTACTAAATATATAATTAAAAAATAATGAAAATAAAACAAAATAAAAATACAATCACGTAACTAGAAATAGAGAAATAAAAACAAAACAAAATAAAAAAACCAACCATATTTTTGAAAATGTGAAAATTTTAAAATAAAATATTTTTTTAAGAAGTGAAATAGAAAATTAATATTTTTACAAATCAAAACTTTTAATTTGCAATTACAGCTTGGCTAGTTTGTTAGTACGCCGGTTTGCATCCTTCGTTTAGTATATATATTTTTGCTGGAAAACAAGGTTTAAATGGCATTGAAAATTGTAGTAGTCTCTTTTCTATAATATTTTTATATAAAAAAGTGCTAACCAATGATGTCTTGTCTCCGTTCTTTTCATGCCTAACATTCTATATATATATCTTGTCTGTCTTGGATTTTCCACCTTATCATTCCGTAATAGATTAATACAAATATAGCCAATAGAGGTTGGTAATGATTGAAGTATTTAGTTTGTCAGTAGTATCCTTGACAAACAATCTGTAAATACCATTGCAAGCTTTTGTTGAAGCTTGTAGCATGGTTTAACCTTCAAATGGATAGTCTCCCCTCACTTGAAACTTTTCTTCACAAAAAAGAAAAGAAAAATTAATATCAATATTTGTGATTATCGTAAATAAATGCGCGCGCCCACACACACACACAACAAGTTTTAGATGTTCTTCGGAAATTGTCGCATCACACACACACACATCAAGTTCTAAATGTTCTTCGGAGATTGTCGCATCACAAAAAGAGTGGCAATTGTGACAAGAGCAAGAGATATTGTTGCTTTTATTGAGAATGTAAATATATATCTAGATGTTCTTCGGAGATTGTCGCATCACAAAAGAGTGGCAATTGTGACAAGAGCAAGAGATATTGTTGCTTTTATTGAGAAGGTAAATATATATCGAATAACTCACAATGGATATACATTGATATCTTGACGTATATGAACCTTAGTAATATTCCTATGGAAGAGTAATAGTTACATTGAATACACAACTAAAATAGTGAATTTTGATCGCGCACATACACACATATATAGAATAAAATTTTAAGGGAGAAATCAAGTTCTAAATGTTTTTTGGAGATTGTCGCATCACAAAAGAGTGGCAATTGTGACAAGAGCTTTTATTGAGAATGTAAATATATATCGAATAACTCACAATAGATACACATTGATATCTTGGCATATATGAACCTTAGTAATATTCCCATGGAAGAGTAATAGTTGCATTGAATACACAACTAAAATAGTGAATTTTGAGCTGTTTGTGCTTAGATAGGTTAAATTCCATTTTTGCAAACTAGCATCGAAAATTAAGTTTAAATTGATTGATTTGACACTGGTTTCTGATGCATTACGTTGATTTTCCAGATTTTGTGGTGCCAGTGATTGTGTCCATGATTTTTAGAGAGTAATTCATCCTTTTAATCAGCTTAAATCCTTTTGCGAAATTGAACAATATGTTTGTGCTAAAAAACAGTTTTCTCTTACTGAATGATGCTTACATGACTTACTAGTACAAAGGATATTTATAACGCATACAGTTCAGGGATACCTAGCCTCCACTTTCTTTTGTTATAGTAAATATCTTTAAAGTGACTATATTAAGTTGCTTGGGAGATGCTCGGGCTTGTCTTGGTTCATTAATTGAGCTCAACTTCAGTGTCTAAGTGAGTAGAAAGCATTGGCTTAACCTACACGAGTATATATACAAACACGCATATGATTTATATAGGGAAGATTGCACTTATCCACCGTAGTTTATACCCTAAATTGTAGTTTCTCCCCTATTCTAAAACACATTGAAATGCGCTCCAAATTTATGTGTCCTATTATAATGAGCATCCACGTGTCCAAATCAGATGTTTAGTTTCTCCCCTAATTAATCTAAAACACATTGGAATGTGCCCCAAATTTATATGTCCTATTATAATGAACATCCACATGTCTAAATCAGATGTTAAATCTGATATTTCGGAAGTCAAATGCGTACATGACTTTTGTACCATCCAGCTTACTCAAAAAGTTCACTATAATTAGGGAAGGGGATGAACTGGACAATGTAATTGAAGGAGTATAAGCAAGTAGGAGAGGTATAACAGACCTTTTGGGTTGGTTAGATAATACAAGAGCATGTGACTCTTGAACCTTCGACTAAGGTCTGATTGGGACCAAAAAATGCACGTGACTCTTGAGCGTTAGACTAAGGTCTGATTGAGACGGGAAGATTCTCATTGTAATGGAACATATAAATTGGGGGAGGACATTGCAATGCTTTTTAAATTTAGAGAAATACTCTAATTAGAAGTATAGATATTTAATTTGATGGTTGCAGATTTGAATGGGAATAGAAGAATTTAATTTGAATCTCCCATGTTTTTGCTTTCTCTAGCATGAAGCAGGTAATTGAACGGTGTTATCTGTACTCAGACATTGACAGATTAGACCGTTCATCTAGTGAGTTGCAAGTAAGATTTTTTTTTCTAGAGCTTTCAAGATGAATTCATGAATTATTTGTGGTTAAAGAACTGAAGTACAATGACGAAGCAAGTTCATTAGACAAACAAATATTTTTTCCCTCCATTATTTTCCTATTCTTTTAATATAAATTATGTGGAATTCTGTCTTGGCTAGTCCGTGCTGGCCATTTATGAAACATTTCTTGTATTTTCATTTATGTGGATTTCATAGAAGGACATGACATAAGTGAAGCTTCTTATTACTAGTTTTCTCCGAAATTCTTTGATAAAAACATAATAGATGGTCATTTTCTCTTACTAACCATCATATTGTTGATTCCTTCAAAATAAATTTTTTGCAAGTCATTATTTTTATCAGATTTCTCTAACTAACCATTATATTATTGATTCTTTCAAAATAAATTTTTCGCATGTTGTAATTTTATTGGATACCCTCATAACAAGCATCTAAAAATTGCACCTAAATTTTTTCCTTCACAAAACGAATATCTTTTCAACTTTCTTGATTATTACATAGCAATATTGATGCAATATTATGAATTCAATTTGCTTACTCACAAAACTCGTAATTTTAGCTTTCCCTACATTCACCATGCCCGTACTTATAATTCTAAAGATCAAAGGAAGGATTACATGGAGGGAATTATATCTTTGACTTTGCTTAACTCGAAATTCAAAAGTAATGAATAACAATATCTTGGAAATTTATGTATAGATTGAGAGTGATACGTACAACATGCTGCACAAGGAAAAAGCCTATAAGGCTCATGAACTGAGGTATATATTAATACACTATGCGGCTGCTACTTTGTTTCTTTTCTATGCATGGACCTACAGTAATATTGTATTACTGAGTCATGCCTCCACCTTTATAACAGACAGTTGAAGGGGAAGGAATTGCAGGGGTTGAGTACAAAAGAATTACAGAAGCTAGAGGGACTACTAGAAACAGGGTTGAGCCGTGTTACCAAAGCAAAGGTTTGCACTTTGCCCTCTTCTATACTGCATGCTTATTTGTATCTTGGATTGAAGAGAATGGAGGGAAGGGAAGAGAGCAAAATTTTTGATTTAGAAATCTCGACCTTGCTTCGGAATTTGTTATGAGGAGGGGGGAGATAGAATGAAGGAATTTTTATACTAATCCTCTAAAATCCTTCACCCTTTATATTTCCAAGTATTCCCAATTTGGGAAATTTTGAAAGAAAAATTAGTCATTAACTGTCACATTCTATGAAGCATAGACTCCATTACATTGACACATTAGACTTAAAAAAATATAAAAAAGAGAGGAAAATGGTTCACTTTAGAAGCCTCCCTCCATATTTATGGAAAATCAAACCTAATGAAAGACAATGCAGGTACAATTCTTTGATGTAGATTAAAAGCTTATTCTAAATCATTTGTACGTACAAGATTCTTCACATGCAAGGTATATGTCTGAAGATTTTTTGGAGGTACTGCTGTCACGCCCCTAATTTTAGGGCACGTGAAACACGTATATCATGAACATATATTTTTCATAAACATAAATATCTCAATTCTTTATCAAGGAAACAGATACATATAGATTTTTCCATACAGATATCATATACAAATCAAGTACATATACATCAGAGTACAGCAGAAACAAGGATCATGCATGTGACGTTCAAAGCAACTCTAGAGTACACATATATTACAATATAAAACATTGAGAGCCTAGAAACAATGTAGGTTCACCACTGGAGTACGACCCCTAGTCGATCACGTGGCTGTTGGACCAAACTCTATGTCTTTATCTGAAAAAAAAAAAATCCACATCGTGTAGTGAGTTTTACAACTCAGTGAGCATATAATACCTCCTAAGACCTCTCAGGTCAACATATGGATGTACTCGTCTAATAAAAATTAAGTATTCATAAATTACATTTCAGAAGTACATCCACATGGGACCCGCATTTTCAAATATTCTCTATTCAAAAATCATAACCAGGTCTTTCAAACCATAAGTGGTACTGTATAAACAAAGCTCATGTCAAGTTTATATTCGTTTTCAATACTGTAAAATCATTAATCAAAATATGTTATGCATCAAAACATGTCTCATAAAATAATTGGAGGATCCCATATCAGAACCACCATACCAGAGTTTGACCCCTTCCGTACTTTGGTGGTATAGGATTTGCCTAAACTCAGCATCCCGCTGAGGTTTGCCCTACTACCATTCAAGAGGACACGCGAAGGGACTCTGTATGGGTCTTTCCCAAACACACAGCAAGGGAAGGCAAATAACATATCATATAACTAGCATCTCGCCATCATATAACTAGCATCTCGCCATCATATAACTGGCATCTCGCCCATATATAGGAGGCATTCTGCTCTCCTTCACATATAATCTCCCGTGTGTTGGCCCTCACACGAGGTTAGCACCACCTCCCCTGCTAGCTGAGGCAATCAAGGTGCGCACCAAGGCTAACATCACCTGCTGTTAGCAGAAGTGTTTCCAATAGGATTCCTCTACAGAAAATACCATATGCACATATGTCATATAATCCAGTATAAAATTCTCAATATAATACAGACTTTGAGTATCAATATATTCATCTATCAAATATTCCCCATCAGGGAAATTATGTATACATGCCCATATCCGAGGCAAACATTTTACTGTATAAATCAATGTCATGTGCATAACATATTTTATTTGCCATATAATGAAAAATACATATAAAAATCACATGTTCAATGTATTTCAAAATTCATCTGTTATAAGTTACCCATTCAGGGTTTATCACATATATATACCCTTTCTCGAGGAAACCATATATCTTTATAAATCAATGCCACGTGTATAAATATTCACTTTATCATTTAATGAGAAATACATGTGAAATCAGATATTTCATGGATTCAGAAATCCAGTTTGAAAACTATACTCTTCTTGAACTATATTTCAAAATGTAAGCAATTCAGATATCTTTAATGCATTTCAGAAACATATCAAAATGTGAATATCTCATAAATATAATCATATACATATTCAAGTATCAAGAAGAGTATAGGCAAGCCATAGGAAGAATCATCTACTCACAGGGTAGAGCTCCAGATTGGACAGCCCTAAAATGCACTTTTCTAGTCTGAATTTGACCAAATAAGCTTAAAAAACGTGTCTGGTTCTTGCTCAAAAAGCTCCACTTGCAAGAAGATGCACTATTTCTAAGGCAAGAGATGGGATAAGAGTGTTTTACAATTATTTACGGCTTGTTTGATTTTTGTTTTTGAAAACAATTTTCTATTTTAAAATTTTTTTAGAACAAAAAAAATTGTTTGAAAACTTGTTTTCTATTTTTGTTTTGAAAACAATTTCTGAAATTTTTTGCTTATAAAACAATAAAACAGAAATAACTCCTACATGTTTTTGTTCTGTTGTTCTTGTTTTCTAAATAACCAATGGCAATGTTGTAAATATAATTCAAACAAGTTTTTCTTATCTTTTGTTTTTTAAAAATTAGTTCTTAAAAATGCATCTCAAAACAAGTTTTGAAAAAAAACACTTTCAAACAAGGCCCTAAATTTTGTTTACGGGCTAAAATTAGAACTGTAAGAAGTTGTTGACAAAAATATTTGAGACCTAATCGGACTTCAAAGTATGGACTAAAATCTAAAATTTGGATGAAGAGTAGCAAATTGTGAAGCAACATTGCATGATATTGAAAACATGACGGAGCATATATGTCAACAAGATACACACAAAAAATACAACAATTGTATAGAATATATAATAGAAAATATTTGTAGTTGAAAGAAAATTGGGGAAATAGCATTTACCCCCCTCATCTATACTAATAATTACAATGTCTTCTTTGATATAATAATCATTGCAATATCTCTCCTAATTTATGAATATATTACAAATATCACCTAAAATGGAATTAGTACTCCTTTCCCTTATTCTTCTTTGTTAACAACTTTGGCCTAATGGCTTTTTGCTCCCTTAATTTATTTTTCAACTTCATTTGGATCCTTTGACCAAAAATAGTTTTCTAATATCACTTAACTTTTAAAAATATTATTTATATCATAAATCATAATTCAAATGGAAAAAAAATAAAAAATAATACTGTTAGACCCTAAATCCATCAACCCTAAGCCTAGTTGCCTAAATTTATAAAACTCAAAACCTTAAATCATAAACTCAAAATCCTAAAATGCTAAACCCTAAATTCTAAAACTTAAATTATAAAACCCCAAAGGTCAAAACTTCAAAATCCAAACATAAAAATCGCAAAAATCTTGACACCAAACTCCAAACCTCAATACCCCAAACTCTAAACCCTAAATGCTAAACTCCATAATCTTAAACTCAAAATCTCTAAACCCCAAATGATATAATTCCAAACTATAAACCCTCAAATCCCAATACCTACTACTCCAAACCCCAAATTTTCAAATATTAAAACTCCAAACCCTAGAAAATTAAACCTCAAACTCAAAAATCAAAAATTCTAAACCCTATACCCTGAACTACAAATTATGAATTTCAAACCCTAAATCCTGAACTCCAAATCTCCAAACTTCAAATGTCAAACGCCAAATTTTAAACCTCAAATTTCAACTCTAAACCCCATATATTAAAAACCTAAAACTCCAAACCTCAAACACCAAAAACTAAAATTCTAAACCCTAAAATCCAAAATTGCAAATCCCAAAACCCCAAACCAAAAAATCTGAAATCCTAAATTTCAAACCCCAAACCTCGAACTCCGAATTTCAAACTTCAAATTCAAAAGTCTAAATCCTAAATCTCAAACCTCAACCCCCAAACCACAAATCTTAATCCTCAACTCTAAGCCCTTAACTCCAAACACCAAAAACTTAAATTACAAACTCCAAACCTCAAATGTGAAATTCCCATACCTTAAAAAATAAACCTGAAATTGCAAAATACAAACTTCAAACTCTAAAATCTCAAATCTCCAAAATTCAAACTTAGAGCCCAATTCTAACCTGAAACATCAAGACTCTAAAACCCTAAATTTTAAACATAAAAAACTACAATTCTAAATCACAACCCAAAATCTCAAACTCCAAATCTCTAACCCAAAAAATTTCAAACTTTAAATTTTGAAACCTAAACCACAAGTTAGAAAATCCAAACTCCAAATCCTAAAACCCGAAACTCTAAACCCTAAACCCCAAATTTCCAAACTCCTAACCTCAAACCTTAAACTCTATCTATAAACTCCAAATATCAAGACCCTAAAATCCCATAACCCTAAACCCAAAACTTCAATCTCTAAAATCTTAAACCTTAAATCTCAAACTACAAACAACAAGCTCCAAACCCTAAACTCCAAATATTAAACCCCAAACATTAAGACCGTCAAACTCTAAATTTTAAACTGTAAACCCAACCCCAAAAGTCAAATTCTTAAACTCTAAACTCTAAATTTCAAATCATAGACACTAAACCCCAAATCCTTAGCCCCAAATAATAAAATTCTAAATATTAACATGTTTAGAGTTTGTGGTTTTACGACTTAGGGTTTGAAATTTGGAGTTTGACGTTTGGAGTTTTTTAGGTTTGGGTTTTGTGGTTTGGGAGTTTAAGAATTTGTAAATTGAAGTTTTGTAGTTTTGGGATTGAAATTTTAGGATTTAATGTTTGAGTTTTTTAGATTTGCGGATATAAATTTTTGGTGCTTGGGATTTGAGGTTTGGCATTTAGGATTTTCTAGTTTGGAATTTCAAGTTTGGAGTTTGAGGTTTGAAATTTTATGGTTTTGGTGTTTAGAGTCTAGGGTTTAAGTTTTAGGAGTTTAGAGTCTTGATGTTTGGTATTTGGAGTTTGTGTTTGTTGTTTTGGGGGCTTAGATATTAGAGTTTAGGGTTTGAGGTTAAAGTTCGGACTTTAGGAATTTGGGGTTTAAGGTTTTAGGCTTTTAGGCTTAAGGCTTTGGAGATTTAGAATTTTGGTGTTTTTGGGTCTGGAGTTTAGGTTTTAATGTTTAAGGTTGAGATTTAGAGTTTGGAGTTTTGGATTTTTGGACTTTGTTGTTTTAAGATTAGGGGTTTGGAGTTTGTGTTTGGGGTTTGTAGTTTTAGGGTCCTAATGTTTAGGGTCTGAGGTTTGACGGTTTGGGGTTTGAGGTTTTGATTTTAACGGTTTGGCATTTAGGATTTAGAGTTTGGGGTTTTATGGTTTAGAGTTGTAATTTTTTGTTTAAGGTTTAAGATTTTTGGATTTAAGATTTCAATTTCGTGTTTGGGGTTTGAGGTTTAGAGTTTGAAGATTTGGGGTTTAGGGTCTAGAGTATAGGGTTTTAAGATTTGAAGTTTGTCGTTTGCAGTTTGGGATTTAGGGTTTAAAGTTTAGAATTTTTACATTTGAGATTTGGGTTGAGGTTTTCGATTTTGGTTTTTTGGGGTTTAGAGATTCGATTTTGGTATTTAGAGTTTGAGGTTTTGAGATTTGGTGTTTTACCATTTGGGGTGTTGGGATTTTAGGATTTTAGAGTTTGGAGTTTAGCGTTTGGGGTTTAAAGTTTGGGATATTGAGATTTGGAGTTTGGTCTTGGGGGTTTTGTGGTTTTGGTATTTGGATTTTGAGGTGTTGACATTTGAGGTTTCGGGTTTAAGGTCTTATGGTTTATGTTTTAAAATTTAGGGTTTAGAGTTTTAGAATTTTAGGCATTTTGATTTAGGGTTTTACGATTTGAGATTTGTGTTTTAGAATTTAGTGTTTAAGATTTTAGGATTTTAGACTTATGAGTTTATGTTTTAGGGATTTAGGTTTTATGATTTTAGGTTTTCGAGTTTAAGATTTAGGAGTATTTCTTGTTATTTTTGTTTTCTTTTTTTCATTTAAACTATAGTTTAAGATATAGAGGATAATTTTTCGAAGTTAAGGGATTTTAGGAAAGCTATTTCTAGTTAAGGTACCAAAATGAAATTGAAAAATAAATTAGGGAAGTAAAGATGAATTTGGATAAAATAGTTAGCTATTTGCAATAGATTCATAGGCTATGAGAGACATTGTAATGATTATTAAATTTGAGGGAATATTGATAGATTATTGCAATTGGTAATATATTGATGAGGGTTGAGTAAATGTTATTTTTTCAAGAAAATTTGTTACATAATATCTCTGAAAAATCTTAGGATCATGTGAAGAATTATTTACTTATCATCAAGGATAAGAAGGAATTTTGTCCCACAAAAGAATCAATAAGCATTCGTCTACATCAAAGAATAATAGCTACGTTGTCTTTTATTAGGGTTCTCTTCTATAAACCATCTTCCTCTCGTGTTCCCTTCAATTATACTCTTATATGTTCCTTAGCTTCCCTTTTCTTTGTAAAATCATTAGCTTTGTAAACTGTATTATTCATGTACAAAAAAAATTAGGATAAGAATTTTTTATTATCTCATCAAAATGGAGTTTCTATTCTCAATCTATTTTTTTTTTTTTTTGGGAGGGGGAAGGGGCGCTGGTTGTGTTCAAATTGTTCTGATGCATGTCTAAGTTAAAAACAAAAATTCTGACACATTCGTCCACTTGGCGTTGGGATGATGTTGGACACTGACAAGCCTTCAAAATAGATGAGTCCGTACTTTATTATGCGTGATTTCTTAAAATTACAATATAACTAAAAATATATCATTATAAATAATCAATTTCATTAAAAAATTGCAAAACATATATATAATTAATATTTCCTTAATTTTTTTCATCCCATGCTAATTTCAAACACAGAAATAAGAGGAAAAAAAAACTTTTATTCGATCATCTATTTTCTTCTCTTCTCTTCCCTTTCCTTTTCTCTAGGGTCACTTTTTTTTTTTCTTGTTTTCAAATTTCAGGCATACCCTTACGACTTAGAGCTTGTGAAGTTGTTATTTTCCTAGAGTCATTTTTCTGATATGCAAAAATTATTGTCTTCTCTTAACAAATAGTACTTTTATGTTATTTTCAGGATGAAATAATCCTAAAAGAGATCAATGCACAGAAAAGAAAAGTAACATACATGCCCAACTTACCCTTTGAAGTCTCATGTTTTCTTTGTTATCACTTGAATTAATGTAGAAAATAAAAATGGTCAAGAATACATATAGGATGAACTTTTTTTTAGTTTTTTGGTCATATGTAAAGAATTGTCTACGTTCAAATGGAACCATATGCCTGGAGCCATTACAAATCTCAAACAAAATATAACATAGGTAAAGTAGGATTCTTAACTCCATCAAACTACCATCATTATTTTTTTGGGTGTACGGTAAGAGTATCTTTAGGCTAACTTGTGAGTTGGCTGAGATTCACATTTCTTACATCGGCTTAGTGAATTTAGTAGAATAAATTCTTAGGCACTAGCCACAAGGGTTGAACTGAAAATTCAAGGTAGGAAGCACACTTAACCACTAGGCCAACCTCTTGGAGTTCAAACTACCATAATGCCACCTAAGTTGTGAATTAGTTGCTATTAGATTAAATTCCTAATTATAATTGGTTGTGTTATAGTGTCTCAAAATTTAAATATTTAACTGCCAAAACTATTTAAGATGCAGAATTATGTCTTAGGTACATTGATTTAGCTTATTTAAATGACATTGAACATAATTGATCAAATTTTGTTGGCATTTCTGATCCCTAAAGTGATTATATTTACTGCACATATATGCCAAAAAGTCCCTTTATATCACTGAAATTTCTCCTTTTTTTTGTTGTGTAGAAGAACTATGAATTAGAAAATTTGGTGAACCTTTGGTTTATATGTTTCATGGCCGAACTACGCCTTTAACACGAGTCTGTACTGTAGCATAGATAAAATAGTATGAATGATTAAGAAAGACTCTTGTGTAACTGCCAACAAAAGTTGGTTCACCTAGCAGAAGAAATTCAATATACTAACGTTGAAGTCATTTATTTTGTGTGGGTTTGAATCCACTAATGTTAACAGTTTGTGTTCATGGTCAACCCTCCTCCAAAAAAACCTTAGTTCTGGATGAGTCTGTTTGCCTCTTGATAGGCTCCACCGCTATGCTGATCTCTAGGCCATAGGTGCCAAGAACATGACAGATGTTGATGTAAGGCTAAAAAAGAATCTTGGAGATGCTATTGGCACTTTGCCAGGTAAAATTAGAATAACCTATCTTTATTATCATTTTCTTTACCAAGAAATCCTTCTTTAAAAAATGACTTGTGTAACTAGATGCCAAATGATAACATAGTGTGCCAATGAATTCCCCTTATAATTCAAGGTCGGTTTCTTCTAGAAAGAGGCTTGGAAACACAACAACTAATTGAGTAGTGCATCATAAAACTAAGTTGTAGAGCTAAATTAGACCATTAAACTATTAAGGTAAGTAAGGAATGAGATTAGGGTAGGGATTTAAGGTTTTATCTGCATAAAACTGAATAATTTTGTTAAAGTTGCTGATTAATAAAATAGGTTTAAATGTAACAAGAAATGCTTAGTGGATTTGGTGGCATTAATCCTTAATCCTTAATCCTTAATCCTTATGTGTGTTTCGAACCCCTTAGAATTAGGAATTCAATTGAATTGAATTCTTATTTCTTTTTTAATTTAAGTTGTTTGGAATTTAAGTTTAATTAGTTGGATACAATTCTTTTTTAAATGCAGATTTAAGTATGGTTTTCAAATCCCAACAAAATTGATAGAATTTGACTCAAGAATTCATTTGGTGACAAAAGCACTTCTTTATCGTTAATCATTTCTTTGACATAACATTAGAAAATGATATTATTTTAAAATTAACAATCCAGTTCTATCACTCTAAAATATAATCCAAACAATTAACTTCAAAAGAATTCTACCAAATGTAAGATTTTTTTCAAACACAACAATTAATCAAAAGAATATTCAATTAAATTCATCAATGAAAATTCAATCAAATTATTAGTAGATTGTTGTAAATGAAATTTTACACAAAGAGAATATAGAATATAAAGGCAATTAGAGAGGAATAACACATAAAGGAAAAATGTCTTTCTTATTCCATTGATTCATAGGAACTTCTATTTATAGGCATACAATCATAAAAGAAGATAACCCAAAAGTCAAAGAGCATAAATAAGATTCAATGGCTTTAGGAGTTGAAAAAGTAAAAGCACACTCATAATAATAATAGATTTAATAATATTCATTATTTTGGGAGTTGAGAAACCAAATGGACATCCACAATAATAGATGATTTCATAACACTCCCCCTTGGATGTCCATTTTACAAGGAATATGCCTCATTAAAACCTTACTAGAGAAAAATTCAGTGGGAAAAAACTCTAGTGAAGGAAAAAGAGTACATCATTCTTTGTATACTCCCCCTATTCTCAGTATCATTGAATATCTCTGAGTTGATACATCTCAATTTTATATACTAGTCTTTTAAATGCTGAAGTAGGTAAGATTTTGATAAATAAATCTGTCAAATTACCACTTGAATGAGTTTGTACGTCAATATCACCTTTCTTTTAAAGTTTATGAATGAAAACGATCTTCAGTGAGATATATTTTGTTTTATCTCTTTTAATATATCCTCCTTTAACTGAGCTATATATACAGTATTAGCTTTATATAGTATAGTTAAAGCCTTCTTTCCAAAAGATAGTCCACATATCTCTCAAATTTGTTGAGTCATGGATCTCAACCAAATACATTCATGATTTGATTCATGAACTGCTATAATTTCTACATAATTTGAAGAAATAACAACAAATGTTTGTTTTATAGAATGCCATGATGTAGCTGTATCACCATATATAAATAAATATCATGTTTAAGATCGGGCCTTATGTGGATCAGATAAACAATTCAGCATTTGCATAACCAATGAGTTATGGTTTAGATCCATTTTCATATAGCAATCACATATCAATAGTATCTCGGAGATATCAAATGACATGTTTAATTTTATTCCAATATTTTCGCATTGGACAAGAGTTAAATCTAGCTACCAGCTTGATAGTAAAAATTATATCAGGCATTGTATTATTCGCAAGATACATCAGTGCACCAATTGCACTAAGATATGGTACTTCAGGACCAAGAACTTCTTTATTATCATATTGAGGTCGAAAACATATTATTTCACATCAAGTGAGCAAACAACCATTGTGATATTAAATGGATTTTCTTTGTCCATATAAAATTCTTTTAGGACTTTTCCTGTATAAATTGATTGATAAAAAAAATTTATTTCTCAAATGCTCAAATTATAAGTCAAGACAAAATTTTGTTTTGTCAAGATCTTTCATTTCAAACTCCTTTTTTAAACACTCTACTGTCTTTATAATCTTTTCAGGAGTTCTAATAATATTAAAATCATCAACATACACGATAATAATAGCAAATTCTAAATTTACTTTCTTTATAAAAACACATGGACATATATGGTCATTCTTATAACCATGATTTAACAAATATTCACTGAGACGGTTACATCACATTCGTTCAAACTGTTTTAATTAATATAAAGATCTTTGTAATTTAATTAAATAAACTTCCCAGGATTTTTGAATTTTATGCTTCAGGCATCTTAAATTCTTCTGAAATTTTTATATATATGTCACTATCAAGTAAGCCATATAAATAGGCTATAACAACATCCATAAAACGCATATCAAGTTTTTCATGTACTGCCAGATTAATGAGATAACGAAATATAATTGCATCTACCACACGAGAATATGTGAAATTATAATCAATTCCAGGTCTTTGTGAAAATCTTTTGCAACAAGTCGTGCTTTGTACCTCACAATTTCATTTTTCTCATTTCTTTTACATACAAATATTCATTTGTACCCAACGGGTATTACACCTTCAGGTGTTTGAACTATATATTCAAATATTTCACAATTTTTAAGTGCATTCAATTCTGCTTGAATTGCGTCTTTCCATTTTGGCCAATCACATCTACGTCGATACTCATCGACATATGTAGATTTATAATCATCATTATCATTCAAAATATTAAGCGTTACTATTTACAAAAAAATGTTGTCGACAACTGTTTCTTTTCGATTTAATCATTTCCCCGTAGATACATAATCTATTGAAATCTCTTCATTTTCATCAATTTCATCAATTTTAGGTACCTGAACTTCTTCTGGAAGTACTTTGTTTGTTATGTCTCTAGTTTCTTGAAGAGCATCTATTTCTGATATTGAATAATTATTTCTTTCTTTTTACGGAGATTTTTATCTTTTAAACCGATTAGTCTATAACGCTTCTAACGTGCTTTAGACTTGCTAGTGATTTCACTAACAAATTGTCCTTCGGGGACATCAATCTGTACATGAGTATTTACAGCTGGTATATGTGACTTTATCACTCTTTTTAGGTCAGTAAATACATCTGACAGTTGATTTTCTATTCTATGTAAGTGAATTATCTTTTGAACTTCAAGTTCATATTGTTTTGTGTGAGGTTCAAAGCATTCCATATAATTTCTTTAACCAGTTGTTTTTCACTTTCTCTCCCTAATGTTGGGAAGACTAGTTCATCAAAATGACAATCGGCAAAACATGCCGTAAATACATCTCCTGTCATTGGCTCAAGATATTTTATAATAGAAGGAGAATCATATCCAACATATATTCCTAATCTCCTTTGAAGACCCATCTTAAAGCGTTGTGGTGGGGCTATTAAAATATATACCATACACCCAAAAATTCTGATATGAAAAATATTTAACTCATAATCATAAGATAATTATAAAGGAGAAATATTTATGATAACTTGTTGATTTGACGTGTACTAGTGCTGCTGCATATAAAAATTGCATATCCCCAAATAGAAACAAAAAAATTTGTTCGCATAAGCAAGGGTCTAGCTCTTAATTGAAATTGTTTAATAAATGATTTAGCTAACCCATTTTGTGTATAAACATAAGCTACATGATATTCTACATTTATGTTAATCGACATACAATAGTCATTGAAAGCTTGTAAAAAAAATTCACTAGCATTATTAAGGTGAATGAATTTAATTGTATAATCTATAAATTATGCTCTTAATCGAATTATTTGAGCATTTAATCTTACAAACACTAGATTACAAGTTGATAGCAAGCACACATAAGACCATATACTGGATGTGTCTATTAATACCATATCTAAATGGCCCACATTTAGGATAAATAGGTCCACATATATCACCATGTATACTTTTCAAAATTTTGAAAATTCAGTTCCAACTTTAACTAGTAATAGCTAATAACCAATTTGCCTTGACAACAAACAACACATGACAATTCCTTAGATTGAAAAATCTTCAAGTTTTTTAATAGGTGCCCATGTGAATTTTCAATAATTTTTCGCATTATTATTGATTCAAGATGTCTCAACCGATCATGTCATATAGTGATCAATAAACTTCTGGTTTATTGTAGCATGTTTGCAAATACTTCTTTTTGTATATAAGACTTAACTCAAGCAATTTGCAAATTGTGAACAGTGCATTAAAAGAATCATTTTTCAAGTAACTAGGCACATTATAAAATGGATGGTATAAGATAGAACTATATTGATGCAAGTGATAAATAACCATAACATAAGCTCTAACTAATTTAGAAAGAGATAAAGTGAATGTCAAGAAGAGTTTCACATTTCACAAATTATTTAATAAAATAGGCAATTAATTGGCCTCCTATACGATATCTCACATATCAAATTCAAGAATGCCTACAACCGCATACGGTATAATTGTATATCCATACAGAGAATTTAATTAAATAAAACATATAGATAGATATCAACTAGAGGTCATGCTCAATTTATAGTCCGTATTACAGAAGATTCTTCAACTATATTGTAGAAAACTGTAGTTCAGTTTTCAACAGGATATAAATTCTAAAAACATAATACTTATAAATGTACTGATTATAGTTCTTATTCAAATCAACCCACAAAAGAATTATTGGTCTTTCAAGAACCTTTCATGATATTTCTATAAAATTTCTCACTATTTTGAGCCAGATGAAAACATGATAAACCATGACGAATAAAAATCCATCTCTAGTATTTCTAAGAATAATCACATTAAAACAACTTTCAAGACATTCATGCAGATAGAGGATTAAATAGAAACGTAATTAACAATTCTTATTAACATGAGGCGATCCAAAAGTAATAATTCTCATTTTGTTATGTAGCACCATCAAGCATGAACAATTTACTAGTATCTACAAGTGTTTCAGTGTTGATTACACATCTAGGAACTATAATATATCCGAAAAACTATCCCAACATGGGCAACACAATTATGCTAAATTAATTGTAAGGACTAACCACAGGAAAAATTATCTTAGCATATATGGATATTCCTATGAAATATTATTTTTCTTTTTAAATTTCTTTTGTGAATAAAACTTTTCATGAAATAGCCATGCTGAATTATATGAATCATAATAGAAATTTACATCACCAAATTCATTTTTCACATAAGCAAATGCAATGTCAAATAAGAACAAAATCACATATCTTTCGAAATGCATAATAATGAAAATTCCTCTCAAACAAAATTATCCCACAAACTCAAATATATATTACCAACTCTATTTTTTTCTAAATGAAGACATAGAAAAAATATTTGAATCACCTTGAAATTGTAGTTCCAGCAACTTCAAATACTCTAATAGCATTAGGGACACAATAAGATCTCTTCCTTGTGATTTGAAAACAAATAGTCAGAACAAACTCGTGCTGATAACATATTGTAGATGAAATTTTACACAAAGAGAATATAGAATGTAAAGGCAATTAGAGAGGAATAACACAGAGGAAAAATGTTCTTTTTATTCTATTGATTCATAGGAGCCTCTATTTATAGGCATACAACCATAAAAGAAGATAACCCAAAAGTCAAAGAGCATAAATAAGATTCAATGGCTTCAAGAGTTGAGAAAATAAAAAGATGCTCATAATAATAATGAATTTAATAATATTCATTATTTTGGGAGTTGAGAAACCAAATAGACATCCACAATAATAGATGATTTCATAACATAGATTTAATTCCAAACATACCCATGTGTTTTATAAGAAAAATGTTATTAATGATCTCTCTCTCTCTCTCTCTTCTCTCTTTAGTTCTCTTACAATGCTCCTTTTGCTGTCCACGCAGAAAATCCAGCAGATGATTAGAACCAGCGATTAAAGCAGGTGATGGGTATTACGGTTTTTTCATATTAATTCAATGTTTCTGTTGTTTTAGATGGTGGGAAGAATATCTCAAAAGAGAGAAACTTTGTTTTTAGGTTGAGAGCCTTGCACACGAACAAGGTAAGTCATCTGAGCCAGCCAATATTGGCAGCACATCTTATCCTCCCCGAGACTACTATTGTTCAGACGCCTCTCAAATTGGGGTTAGTTTCATCAGAAGTATGTTTATGAGTTTTCTTATAGAAAAAAATTTAGATAAAGTTTCATAGGCATTTGCTGATAGATTTCCTGATAGAGTTATGGCATCTGGCGAGATCAAATTTTTAGTTTCCTAAGAAAGCACATTGTGTTTTGAGTGCTTGTATGGCTGTGATTCCAATTTCTGCTTTTTCTTAAATTATTCTTTTGAATGGAGTTTTAAAAAAAGTGATCTAATAAAGACGTAAATAATATTTGGCCAAATTATTTCAAAAGTTTTTTTTATTGTCAAATTACTAAAAAAAGACATGTTTAGGATAATTTTATAATCAATTATTTGAATAGAAAAATAATTTTAATTTTTAATTGTAATTAATTTAACTGTTTTTAAATTTTAACGTAATTAAAATATAAAAAAAATCACTACATATATATATAATTTATTTAATCAAAATATTAATTAGAAAAAATATAAATAATAAAAATACATTTTATAATATTATTTTAACTTGAAAATTAAGAGGCTTAATTTAAATTTTATACTTTTAGGTAAGGGTATTTTAAAAAATAATTTGAGATGGTTTTGTAATTTTTAATTTTAAGTGAGTATTTTTCTATAATAAAATTAGTTTTATACTTCTGCTTGTACTTAAAATGTGAAGCTTTTTCATTTCAACGGAAAAATAAATTTGGCAACTATTTAAAACAATTTTGGTTTTAGACCAAACATGGTGAAAATGTAAAGTAAACACTTTTTTATTAAGTAAATATTTTATTAAAAGAAATTAGACCAAATAAGCTTTAAATCTAGTTTGAAGAAACTTTTTAGCAAATAATTTAAAATTTAAAATATATGGATCCCTGATAGATATCCAATGTAAGATTTGATATCCATCTAATTATAAAATTGATTATAATAGAAGCAAGTATTAGCAGTAATCAGAGACACGAAGATCAGATGGACTTTGCTGAAGACTAACTTGTGTTGATGTTTTCTATCCCTTGCAGGTTGTCTCTGTTTAAATAAAATCATGACGAATGGAAGTTAAAAAAACAAACAACAAAATGCCAAATAACTATGGTGGCATATGTAAAGATATAGTGTTTTTGGTAGTATGTTTTTGGAATATATTATCCTATAGTATGTCTTGGTATAATAAAAGCCTTTTTTTTCATATGGAGATAGATTTGTCCCCAAAAAAAAATGAAAGGGATGGCATATTTTTGGGTTTATTATTGAAAAACATAATATATACTCTTTAAATCTTGGATCATTTATAAACTTTAATTTCAATTTTGAAAGCTAGAAATTACCTCCAACTTTTATTAATTAATATTCATCACTTCTCATTTGTTTTCTATTAATTAAACTTATAATTCTAAAATATATGGACTTGTGTTTCTATCATCTGTGTTCCATTAATGGTTGAAATTTATTTAAAAATAAATGTGACATTTTTATCAATTTTTTTAACTGAAGGGGGTTGTGAAAGTTAAGGGAGTAATTTTTAACTTCTAAAACATTTTTTCCTTTAATTTTTCCGTGAGTGGACTGCTGAACTGGTTAAAACATTTTGCAAAACAAATTGATTGCATATAGGTGGTAATTGGTTAATGTTTTATTTTCAAAAGAAGTTATAGTTTTAAAAATAAGATAGATGAAATAATTTAAAAAATATAATTGATTTTCATTTTATTTTTTTAAAAATAATTTATTGTATTATTATTAAATTTTTATTTTTATATTTGATTTACATAAAAAATTTTAAAAAATATAATTATTTAAAAAGGATTAAAATAAAGGGACTGATAAATAAATAAAAAATTGAAAAAGAAATGAGTAAATAAAAAAATTGTTTTTTTTATAAAAAAAAATTTTTTTTATTAGAGTTTATAATTTTAACGGTTAAGATTTAGAATTAAAATTTAAAAATGTAAAATTTTTTTATTTTTAATTTTATATATTAATAAAAATAGCTCTAATTAAATCATTTTACATAGTAAAAAAATTTTATTCCATGAGAAATTTTATTTCTATTCTCGTAGGTGGGAAAATTCATTTTCCCTCCTTAGTGGTTTATGAAAGAAGTATAATTTTTTAAAATTATGTAAGATGAAGATGAGTTAGATAAAACGGTTGATATAAAATTAAAATTCACATTAGTGTTAAATAATAAAATTTATACTTTAGCTAATAGGTTTTTTTTTTAATTTTCATTTTAGAAATACGAAAGAGAAAGGATTTTGTAAAAGTTTCATATAAAAAAAATTTCTTCCCTTTTTTTCTACCATCTTGTGTTCAAATATATTTAACACATTACATATAATAAAGAAGAAATCACTATAATCACATTGATGTTGGTTGGCAAGTGGTATTCTAAATTTTTTTCATTTTCTTTATTTTTTAATCAGTAAAAAAATTTGAAAAATTGTCAATAATTATTTTTAGTCACTATAACATCACTGTCTATACTTCTATCATTAAAATTTTTTAATGGTGACTTTTAAAGTTATTACAAAAAATTTAATTTATTATCGCAATCGATGACTATTAAAACTATAATAATCATCACTAAATGTGTATTTTAGTGGCAATATAAATATGTCAATATCTAATTTTAGTGACAATTTTAAATTGTGCCACTATAATATTTATTATATATTAGTATTTAGCCACTTTTGAAGATGACTTTTTATAGTCATCATTTAATTCTATAAACTTCATTAAAAATTAACTTTTAGTGGTCATAAAATTTTTTCAACAAATGTTTATTTTTTTATATTAATTTCTTTGTTATTAAGATTTTTATATATAATTACAAATATAATAATTTAAAAATAAAAAATATAATAAATTAATTAATTATTTGCTAAAATTATAATAAAAAGAATAATATCATTATTTAAATTTATATTAAACTATAATTAGCTCAAATACACATATTCAATATAATATAATTAGTTATATATATTGTTTTAAAAAAAAAGAATAACTAGTTGTAATAATTTTGAATATGTTATATCTACTTTAAACATTTCTCTCACTAGTTGTAAGAATTTTGAAAAAGAATTTAGTAAGTTGGTAGATTAAAACTCATATATAATGTCATTATTGCTTCGTTGTCATA
Source organism: Gleditsia sinensis (assembly GCA_037074535.1). Classification (NCBI taxonomy): domain Eukaryota; kingdom Viridiplantae; phylum Streptophyta; class Magnoliopsida; order Fabales; family Fabaceae; genus Gleditsia; species Gleditsia sinensis. The sequence goes on from CM073465.1 coordinate 72,059,264, forward strand.
ATGTAAAATGGACACATGAACGTTAAACAATATTCATTATAATTCTCTGTCAAATAAAAAGTCTCAGCAAATACATAGATTTTTGAATTAAAACCAAAGCATCCTTAATCAAAGTATAGCTAATATAATGTCATTATTGCTTTGTTGTTGTAATGTAAAATGGACAAATGCACGTTAAACAATATTTATTATAATTCTATGTCAAATAAAAAGTCTCAGCAAATACATAGATTTTTGAATTAAAACCAAAGCATCATTAATCAAAGTATAACTAATATAATTCATACAATATTAAAAATATGAATATGATGGATCCGCCAATAGTAGCAAAAAATTGCACCAAACGTTGATTGCTGTTTTTTATATTTTTTTCATTTGCGAAATACAAACCAGTTATTTTAGACAATTCTGGGCAAGAAGAAAGATTCCAACACAAACTCATCAAGCATACAAACATGTTAAAGAAAAAGAGAGAAAATTTCAACCAGTTCTTCAGAGAAATCAATTTTATATTTTGATAGCATTAAAAATCAAAGAACAACTTTTATTCAGACCCGGAAACATCAGCTCCAGTGGAAACCAAGAAATACAGTATTTAATATAATGAAACCAAAAGCTTCCCATAGTTTATATTATACTTGTCGTATAGGACAGCCCCTTACACGCCAAAATATAAAAGCTTATTGCTTCAATTTTTCACCCAGAAAGTGGAAAAATGATTTAGAATCAATATTTCCATATTTATATACCAGGGTTTAAAAGAAATAGGGATAAATGTTCCGTTACATGAAATAATACATATTCACATACTTGATAGAATTGTGGTTCTTTGTCGTCACCCCCAGCAACCAGCAACAACACTCCAAAAGGCCAAACGTACACCACTATCAAGACAAAGCCGAAATATCAGAACTACTCAAGGAGCAATGATTCTAAACTAAGATATTGAAGATGAAGAAGATGCTAGGAACGTGGAGTGAGACTAGCATAAGTATTGAGGAAGGATATTTCGTGATGCGTAAAATAAAAAATAAAAATAAGCATTATCTTAAATGATCCTCGTTAATTCTAGTACCAAAATTCAGGCTATAGCAGTTAAGTAGGTTGACTTGAGCTGAGTTGGTGAAAATGCTACTTGTACGAGAAATGAGGCCTTTGACATGGGTTCAACAACTCTACTGGAATAAAAAGCCTTAAAGGATACCACACTATCTAGTAAAAAGGCCTTTGGATGATAACAAAACAATATGTATAAAGTCACATGTCAATGGCCTTTACTTCAATCTTTTTCCTTGTTCTACAGAAAAGAAAAAAGAGTAAGTGAGATGAACAGACAACAAAATTTTTAGACAAGGAAATTTTGTAATACCAAAAAATCACCTTTAATCTGTCATTCTTTTTGTGCCTTTTGGAATGATGAGATGTATTATGCTCGCAGTCAGAAGAATTCTCACTTCTATAGCAATTTAAAATAAGGCAAATGGTATTATGAACCAATCTACTTCCCTTCTAATATATGTATTGCTAGAAAATCTGAATATCAATAACACAAGCCAACATGCAACAACATGATTAATCTACTCATGCTCAATTATTTCAGTATTTATATAAGATACATAATAAGTTATCAGGAAGAGCATCAGCAGTTTAACGCGAAAAAAATAATAGCTCATTAATTCTTGCTAAAAATGTGATAATCACTCCGTGCATATGAAGAAAACAGGGAAAAGATTGCCAGAGTCCTTGGAAATGCCACTAATTAAATTACATGCACCTCAAACGCCCGCCCTAGTTAGCAACATGATACATATTTCAGAAACTTTCTTTCCAAAAAACATTATCCCAAAAATTCTTTGCAATTAGTAATAAATAATTTGAGAAAAATAAGAATTAGCTAAGAATAAGGACACTTCCCTAAAAAGAATGTAACAATAATATGCACGAATGCAATCCAGAATCATAGCGACAAAACAATAGGCTGACAAGGAAGAGAGGAGGTGACAAAATGAACCCCAAAAAAAATGAAGAATCTGAATTGAGACAATATAGGAAGGGACAAATGGCAGAGGATACTAAGAAAGAAAAAGGATGTGGGTCTTCGAAAGATCTAGCTAATTCTATTCCTACTGTGTGTTTTCCTAAGAATGCTGGAAATTATTAATAATGTATTCTACAACTCAGAACACAAATAAGTAATGACCTCCATTTTATCAGTATTTGTTCCTAAAATATGGACCCTAACTATTTTATTTCTGTTAATATTATGAAAATTAGAAATGCGCCTAATGTTTCACGCTGTTTGCGAACAAAGTTGACACGAATAGGCTGATATGCACATCCAATCATGGATACCAAATCCTGTAAAAATGGTCAGAAGTTGAAACCGAGGAGGCATGCAATAAATTCATACATAATGCTAAACGATCAAAAACGACTACTTTTTTTTGAAAGTATCCAGAGAAGTGAAAACTATCTATATTACTTGTAAATTATATAAATTCCACTAAAAAGATGTGGGATTTCAAAAAGTACAATTGGAATTAAAAAGATAAGCATCTAAAATTATATTCCTAACTTGGAGTAATTGTACATGGAAAATGAAGAATGCGAATCAAAAGAGTGGTGTTGCCTACAAAGTCGTTGGAGTGGAATTTTCTATAAGTAGTTCTTCATCTATATGTTCATCTTTGTAAAAGAGTTTTTCTTATTTCTAAATCTTCATATTCACTCTTTTTGATTGAGAATTTAAAGGAATAGCCCTTTGAAAATTGTGATTGAGATATAAAAGTAATCATTGATATAAATTTTAGAGTTTAAAAATGTAGTAATTCACAAGTATCCATTATTTTTATTTTGGACAATAACAAGTATTAATTATTAAACTTGTATTTATAGTAAAAAAATTTAAGTTGAGGCTCAAAGACTAGATATAGGTTCGGATTGAAACTTAATTAAGGTAGGTCTTGAAATTTGTTTATATTTTTTCTTTAAATTTTTACATTTAAAGTTTTTTATTTTTTTGATATTCTATTATGTGATTTTTTACACTGATTGACATATAATATAATCATTTACTACTCAATATATTTGTTTTATAAGAATTTATGATAGTTAATTTGTTAAACATATTTTAATATTGTTTTTATTTACTTAGAATTAAGTTTTTACTTGAATTTTAATATATTTTGGTGCTCTGTTTATATATATATATATATATATATATATATATATATATATATATATATATATATATATATCTCTCTCTCTCTCTCTCTCTCTCTCTCAAAAGAAACTCTGAAAATGTTCCCACTGAAAAATTACTGCTGAAAAAAAAAATTTAGTGTTGCCTGGGTGTGTGTGTGGGGGGGGGGAGAATGGTGCATATTCAAGAGAGGAGTGAATTAGGTGTTTTAGAATTTTGACAATGAAATTTGAAAAAAGGATTACTTAACAATTTTTGCAAAGCTTGAAAACAAAACCCCTTTAAAAACCAAGCTTTAAATTAAAGCTTGTGAAGACAAAGAGCTCAAAAGCAGAAATGCAATGCTTGCAACGAACTAAAACTCAGAAAATCATTAAAGATAGAGAAGCACTGATGCAGCAATGCCTTTAGAGATGGAAAACTTTGAAAAATTAGAAAGTTTAAACAAAGAAAAGGGAAAGACAATACCATGATTTATATTAATTCAATTCAACCATCAAACTTACATCCTATCTTCAAACTGCAACTTAAGATTTTTACTGTACAACAAGTTTAACCCAAGAACTTGTAAGTCATTACTACCACTTAACTTAGAAGAGTTGGAAAATCGGATTCACTCCTTGTACAATCACTTTACAACAAAACACAAATGAGTTTTCACAACAAAACTTGTCAAGGAACATTAACAAGATAAGCTATCAAAAACTCTTAAATAGAGTGTATGATATATAGTTTCAGCTCTATATTAGAAAAACAAAGAAGAATAAAAGCTCAAAGATAAAATATGGTTGAAGTACAATTTTTCTTACTTGTCAACATTCAATATAACTTAATATTTATAAATAAATAAAAAGATTATAATTGTTAAGAGTCATTTACAAATCAAAATCAACGAAATTTGATCATTGTAAGGTCATAAATTTTTTTTCGTTCAAGTAACTATCTAATATTAAAGTTTATAGTCGCTTATTATTGTATTAAATACTTGTTTTTAAAATTTTCAAAATGTCTATAAGCAACTGCTTTTTTGTGTAATTTGAAATTCTAAAGCAACATATGCGTACATTAGCTACTATAGATGTAATAACCCAAACTTTTGAAAGTTAAGTACAAATCATTTGAAACAAGGAAGTTGAGAACAACATAAAATTTAAGAGCGTTTCTGACCTTTCTTCACTCATATAAGAATAACACTCTCACATGAAATCTCAATTAAGTGATTCCAATTTCTGTTGAAAGATAAGACATATATCTACAACTTTGATGTTGGGAACATTTGCTAATTCCGTGAATATTATAGTGATAAGAGGTAAAAACCGCAGCGTAGTGTGGTCTGCACCTTTGCTCACTATTTTATGCATAACTCCTTCATATGAACTCCAAATTAGGTGATTCAAGTGGCTAATGAAAGCTAAGAGAAATTTCTACACCTTTCATGTTGGATGTTTTGTCAAATTCGGCAAGATGAGTTCGTCGCGGTGAGAATGCTGGAGCATTTTTCCGAGGGAGTGATTTTCTGGTTTCGAATCTGGCCACCGGCGAAAATCGCGGACCAGAAAGCTCGCCGTGGTGAGATTCGTCAGATAGCTTTTTTTTAAGCGGTCATCCACCCTTTTTCTTTCATTTCCTCCATAGCTGAACCTTCCTCTCTCTCTCTAGAATTTTCTTCACCTTCTCTCTAAGATATCTCATCATTCGGACGTCCGATTTGAGCAAACAAGGTACCGTTGGACTCGTGGGAAGGAGAGCTACAAACTCCACCAATCGCGTTTTCAACTTCGTTCTTCCGAAATTCTTTCCATAGATAGTCTTAGAATTAGTTTCTATGCTGGAATATAAGGTTTTTAGGTTTATGGTTAGTTTTCTGGCCGACATGAATAGTGTTGCTGACATGAATAGTGGCATTTAGGGTTTATCAAATTCTCATGTTATGTCTATATTTTCTAAATTGTTGAACCATCACGAAGTGAAATTCTCGTTGTTGGACTCCTAGTAAAGTGAGTGGGTTTTTCATACTATAGCGCATGTTTTACGAATTCAGTTTATAACTCTCTCATATGATTTTAACTAGTTGGAATGTATGCTAAATTGTTTTACCGCTTTGAAAACCAATATGTTCCAACCATGTTAGAAATTGTAAATTTCAATCCTAGTTGAACCCTAGGTATGCAAGGCAAGCATCTAGACTGATAATTCTCCATTGAGCTAGATTTATAGAAATACGAACTTAGTTATAGAAATGAACTAAGTTAGCCGTGAAATGATTTGATGCATGCGAACATCTATGCGACGTCTACGGACGATATATTTAAAGGGAAAGTTTATGATGATAAAGGTCTCCATGGGAATCCATGGATGAGGCATATGTTAGAACAGAGTTTTCAGCATGAAAAGAGCTAGATGGAGAATTATAGCTTTATTATAATGTTATTGAAATGTTGTACTTTAAACTCTTTGAATAACATATTTTCAAATGTTTTCCATTGGAGGAATCATTTCATATCACTGTTAGCTAGCCGCAGGTAGTGCTAGCCCTGGTGCACCATGGTCATGCGAAGGCTTCGGCCTAAGATATTGTGACGGGCATATGACTGTCTAAGACACAAAATTTAGGATGGACTTATGTCTACGCCTACAGTGATTGCCATACCCTTGCTCTGTGCTTGGAGAAATTTAGGGTGGACTTATGTCTACGCCTACAGTGATTGCCATACCCTTGCTGTGTGCTTGGGGGAATTTAGGTTGGACTTATGTCTACGCCTACAGTGATTACCCTTCTCTTGCTATGTGCTTGAGGAAGATGATAGATCTGTCAGGAAAGAACTCCAATAGACTGATGCATTTTTCTTAAAGATTAAATATTTCTAAACAAGCTCATTCATCATTGTTATTGCATAAATAACTTCATTTATTACTTACCATGCATAATTGATTTGCTTTATGGTTACTGATTTAAATCATGTTTTATCTTTTGAATATACATTTGAACTGTTTAGCTTTTCTTTCAACAAATTATGGTTAAATGTTTAATGTTTCTATTATTATCTTTACACTTTGATTTCAATTATTAAACTCATTGCAAAACACTCGTGCTTGGTTTGCCCTGTTTCAGTTATAGTATGATTTACCCATTCACTGAGATGTGGTATCACCCCTCTTCTGTTTCTTCCCCACAGATGGTCAAAGAGACTTTGATCCAGTTACAGTTTCGTAGAAGGCTGAATATAGCGTTGTTGAGCCCCAGTTTGGGCAAGGCTATTTTGTAATGATTGTCTAGTTTAGTTTATGTTTAGAGTACCTCCATGAACTTACAGGCAGGATCTTCGCTTCTTGCGTATTTTGATGTGTTGTTGGAAAATGGTTTTATGTTTTACAATGATATTGTATTATGAGGCCATGGGCCAAGTTGAATCACAAATATTGGATTCATGAGATATATATATATATACAGTATTTTTTTATACTGGATGTGGCATATGTAGCCAGTTATATTTATTATGTACCCTGGATTGTGTGCTGGATGTTTGTATGTGCTATGCGTTAGGCTTGCAACTAGGGGGAAACTCTTATACCGTGCCGATCATGTGTTCCATCATTTGGGGCCGTGACAGAGTGGTATCAGAGCTTTAGGTTTTTCCTGTGTTCATGTAGTAACGAACCTTTAGGTAGGATTTTGAGTATGGGTATGAATCCAGACATGCTTATACTCACGATGCTGCTAATGGGGTTTGATAGGATGTTGTCTTTTTGTTTAAGTTAGTTTATAGTATGCTATGTTGGCATGGTTAAGTGATGGTTGGGCTATCTCTATTTTATAGCAAGATGCCACCAAGAATGAGATCAAAGGTTAGGCAACCCGCAGCTCAAGAGCAAATGGCTGAAGAGTCTGCTCAGTCTGCAGTACCCATGCCTAGAGGCCAAGGTAGAGGTCGTGGCAAAGGCCGACCTATAGCCAGTGCAAGAGGCAGTGGCAGGGGTGTAAGGGCTGCTGAAGCAGCCGAACAAGCTGAGTTGAGCAGTGAGCAAGCTGAGACTCCCAGGGCGGGGAAAATGTCTTCTCACCCCTAGGATGATGTGATAGCCCAGATGTTGGCAACCATGCAGGGTATGCAGCGGGCGATAGAAAATTTAGCCGAAAGAAGGGATGGGCAAGGTGGAAGGGACCCACAACAGCCCGAAACAGCTACCTCCGTTCTAGAACCAGTTAGGCCCGTGGAGCGGCATGTAAGACCCGCCGAGAGGGAAGTGGAACTATCTGAGTTCCTGAAGCTGAAACCACCAATCTTCAAGGGGTTGTTGGCTACTGAAGATCCCCAAGAGTTTATAAATAACACTGAAAAGATCTGTGAGGTGCTTAAGTGTCCAGAGATCCGATCAGTAGAGTTGGCATCCTTCCAGTTGTCTGGTGTAGCGCAGGTATGGTTTAAGACCGTGATGCGCGGAAGGGGAGCTACAGCGTCACCTTTGGGATGGCCAGAGTTCAAGAAAGTCTTCATGGAGAGGTTTGTGCCTGAGAGTATCCGAGATGCCAAGTGTCAGGAATTTGTGGAGTTGAAACAGACTCCTGGTATGTCAGTCACGGAGTATGATTACCGCTTCACACAGTTGTCACCGTATACACTGCACATGGTCCCTACTGAAAGGGGCATGATCAAGAAGTTTATCCAGGGGTTGATGCCAGCATTGTTTAAATCAATGGCACCCCAGATGAAGCAATTCCCCAACTATGCAGAGGCTGTGGACTGTGCAAGAATGATGGAGAGTAGGCATTTGGCTGATGTCGAGAATGCCAAGCTGAGAAAGAGGGATAGGGATGGGAGCTCCAAAGGAGGGCAAAGTTCTTATTCCCAAGGACCACGATTTTAGGGCCAGCAGCGCCCAGCACCACAAAATGTTGAGAACCCCAACCCGAGATCAGATGCGAGTGGTAGGCTAGGTCCTAGCCAAGAGAACACCAGGTATACATGTCAACCAGGACCAAGGGCCATTCAGCAAAACAGGCCACAATGCCCTACTTGTGGCAACCATCACTTTGGTCAGTGCCACAGGAAAGTGGGTGTTTGCTATCAGTGCAACCAACCTGGACACATGAAGAAGGAGTGTCCCCAGTTGTATGGCTAAAGCCAAGGGTCAACTCGACCGGCTTTGCTATCAACCCCAGTGGCAGCTTAGCCTATGAGGACTATACCGGGCCAAGAAAGTAGCAGAGGTACTGTTAGAGGGATGATGGGCCGAGGTCAAAGCCAAGCAGGCCGAGGTCAACTGTAATAGCCGTAAAGTTAACGAGAAAGTTCAACTAAAGGAATTTAGAATAAAAGAGATAATTTTGGAAAATGGAGATTTTAATTAAGGAAAATTTGGAATTAAAACAAAGGATTTCAAAAATGGAATTAGGACACGGTGAAAATAAGTTATTATTTATATGGATTAAAGAATTATAAAAGAAATGTTAAGAATTTACGTTTCGGGGCAAAAATGCAATTTCTTAAAAGTTTCGGGGTTAAAATATAAATAAGAAAAAATTTGCAAGGACTTTCCGCTAAAAGTGAAATTTTGCAGAAAGGTCCCCCGAGATATTTTAAGGGCCTCAATCACTCCGGAAGCAATCATTCGCAGATTTTTCCATCTCTCTTCAGAAAACTCTCCCCGAAAACCCTCTAACTTCTCTCTAAGATTTCTTCGCCTACGGACCTCGGATTTCGACACCACCACCACCAACGGACTCAGGACGAAGAGTTCTTCGAATCCATCCGATTGGTTTCTGGAGAATTGGCCGGAAATTGGTCGGAAAATTGAAGGGAAAAACGGCTAAAAAGGTAACCTCCGAAACTCCTACTTTTAGTTCTCAAACGCCAAAACTAACACCGTAGATCGATCCAGAAGGCACCGAAACCTTTGGATCTCAAATTTCAGGCCGATCCACCACTGCACGCTCCCCCACGCGCCGAATCTTCCTCGGAGAGTGACGCCCACGCGCAGCTCCTCGGGCGGCGCGTGTAGCGCGTGGCATCCGAACCTCCTCGCGTTGACCTGCGTTGACCGAGCTCCCGGAGGCCAAATTTCGCAAATCCGGAGTCGTTTTCAAGGTTTTCGGACGTTCCGGACTCGATTTTGGGGTTTATTTCACTGAATTCGGATCAGAAAATAGGATTTTAAGGGTGTCCAACTTTGTGCTTCAAAGAGGTGAGTAGATGATCCTTTCTATGGCTTGGTTTTACTCTTCTTGAACTTTACATTGATAAATGAGTATGATTACATGTTATTTATACTTCCATATGTTCTTGAAATGGTTTGGAAATGTCTGAAATATTTAATATATGATATGTAGTTCAAGAAGAGTTTGATTTTACAATAAGTTTTGAAACACATTAAGCATGTGATTTTTACACGTATTTTGCATGACATGGCAAAGAAAATATGTTATACATGTGACATTGATTTTATACAGTAATATGTTTGCCTCGGATGTGGGCATTTATACATGATTCCCCTGAATGGGAAGTTTTGACAGATGAATGTACTGAGACTGATAGTCTGTATTACATTGAGAATTTTATACTATAATATATGGCATATACGCATATGATAATTTTTGTGGAGGAATCCTATTGGAAACACTGTCAGCTAACAGCAGGTGATGTTAGCCCTGGTGCGCACCTTGATTGCCTCAGCTAGCAGGGGGGGTGGTGCTAGCCTCGTGTGAGGGCCAACACACGGGAGAATATATGTGAAGGAGAGCGGAATGCCTCCTATATATGGGCGAGATGCCAGTTATGAGATGTTATTTTGCCTTCCCTTGCTGTGTGCTTGGGAAAGACCCATATAGAGTCCCTTCGCGTGTCCTCTTGAATGGTAGTAGGGCAAACCTCAGCGGGATGCTGAGTTTAGGCAAATCCTATACCACCAAAGTACGGAAGGGGTCAAACTCTGATGTGGTGGTTCTGATATGGGATCCTCCGAATATTTTAACAGAAATGTTTTGATGCATAGCATAATTTGATTAATAATTTTTCAGTATTGAATATGATTTTGAACTTGATATGAGCATTGTTTATACAGTATCGTATAAAGTTTGAAAGACTTGATTATGATTTTTGAACAGAGAATATTTGAAAAGGCGGGTCCCATAAGAATGTACTTCTGAACGGTATATTTTGATATGATAAGTTTTACAATATGAGTACATCCTTATGTTGACCTGAGAAGTCATAGGAAGTGTTATCTGCTCACTGAGTTGTAAAACTCACTACACGTGGTTGACATATTTTTCAGATAAAGACCCAGAATTTGGTCCCGCAGCTACTTGACCGACTAGGTGTCGTGCCTCAGTGGTGAGCCTAACTTGTTTCTAGGCTCTCAGTGTATGATATTGTAATATATTTGTACTCTAGTGTTGCTCTGAAAGTCACAGGCAGGATCCTTGTTTCCGCTGTAAACTTGATGTATATAGATTTGGCATGTATAATTATTGGTTTTTTTGTAAACTTGTGAACGTTGAATAATATTTGAATATGTGTTATCGTGAGATCATTTGTACATGTGTAATGAAAAGATTTTCAGATAGAAACGGTATTCGCGTTCGTAAAGTACGGACGTGACAAGTTGGTATCAGAGCATTAGGTTTCCCTGTGACAATCAGAGCAAGAGATTCTTTAGTAGGACCTTTAGTATCGATATGAGCCGGACATATTTATACTTCAGGTGCTGCTGAGGGAATCTATAGGATATTCACTTCCTTTCCAAGTGTCTTTAAATTCCTTGAGTAAAGTTTGAATACATGTGTCTTAAAGAGGTGTTTTATTCTGTATAGTTAATGATGCTGCCAAGAACTAGAGCGGTCACTAGAGAAGAAGCTGTAGATCGTGCACCCTCTACAGAAGAGTCTGCACAATCTACAATACCAGTACAAAGAGGCCGTGGTAGAGGCCGACCTAGAGGAAGAGGAAGAGGTAGAGGTAGAGGACGTGCACGGGGTTTGAGAACCCCAAGACAAGGAGAACAGACTCCTGTACCTGATAGAGTTCCTGAGGAAAGAGTAGAAACCCCTCAGGAGCCACCTGATAGAAACGCTGATATGATTACTGGTATTCATAGAAGTTTAGAAACATTGGCTGGATTTATAGTGGAACAGGGTAGAAGGGAAGGCCAGCCAGCAGAACATGATCCTGAAGTGCAAGAACTAGGAAGAACAGCTGACCAAGAGGATAAGCTGAGAGGGATTGAAGTGTCATTACCGCAATTCCTTAAGTTAAAACCTCCGACTTTTTCTGGGTCAGATGTTCAGGAAGATCCACAGATCTTTATTGATGCTGTGGAACGAATTTTCAGAGCTTTGGGGTGCTCTAGTAGAAGATCTGTGGAGTTGGTGTCTTTTCAACTATCTGATGTGGCCCAAGTTTGGTTTGAGACATTTGTACAAGGACGGGCAGCTGTTTTACCACCAATGGAATGGAATGAATTTAAGGAAGCATTTATGAATCGCTTTCTACCAACAAGTGAAAGAGACAAGAGGGCCAGAGAGTTTGAGGAATTGAAACAAACACCAAACATGTCAGTTTCTGAATATGACATTCGTTTTACCCGATTGTCCAGATATGCACCATACTTGGTCCCAACTGAAAAGGATAGAATTAAGAGGTTTGTTTTGGGATTGATACGCCCATTGTTTAAGTCAGTGGGTCCTCAGATGGATCATTTTTCAACTTATTCAGCAGCTGTGAACTGTGCTAGAATGATGGAAACACGAGAGCAAGCTGACATAGAAAGTTTTAAGAGAAGGAAAAGAGATCGAGATAGTAATGTCCAGACTAGATCTAATCCTACTGTTAGTGGGTCAAGATTTCAAAATCCACAGCGTTTCAATCAAACAGGAGCTGGTAGTTCTAACCAGCCATCAGTTAATATTAACAAGCAGAGAATGTTCCAAAGAGATATGAGACCCCCGAGTCAGCAAGACTCAAGATCAATTCCACTATGTCCACATTGTGGTAGGTCCCATACTGGACAATGTCGCAGAGAAACTGGTGCATGTTTTAAGTGTGGACAAATGGGTCATCTGATGAGGAATTGTCCACAACTGCGAAGTTTTAGTCAAGCAACAGTGCAACCAGCTTTACCCCCTGCATCTGTGCCAGCACGACCTATTCGAGCAGCCTCGGTCCAAGCAAGTAGTGTGGGTCCTGGTAGAGGATCAGGAAATCGAGGGCGAGAACCAGCTCGAGTTTTTGCCTTGACACGACAGGATGCTCAGGCCTCAAATGCAGTTATGACAGGTACATTATCAGTATGTTCCCATAAAGCATATGTTCTGTTCGATCCTGGTTCTACTCATTCTTATATATCACCATGCTTTGCTAAGAACTTGGATAGAGATCCTGCTAGTTTGCATTGTTCTTTCATGGTTGCTACTCCTATGGGAGAACTTCTAGTAGTAAATGATGTGTATAAATCATGTGAGATTTCGATAGAAGGCAAGGAGACTCTTATAGATTTGATAGTTCTAAATATGATAGACTTTGACGTGATTTTGGGAATGGATTGGTTGGCATCATGCCATGCCATTCTAGACTGTCATAATAAGGTGATTAAGTTTAATGTACCTGGAGAACCTTCCTTTATGATACAAGGAGATTGTAGTAAGAAGTCTAGTAATTTAATTTCAGCCTTAACAGCTCATAAACTGTTACGAAGAGGGTGTCAGGGATATCTGGCAATAGTCAAGGATGTTGATATGAAGTATACAAGTTTAGAGCAAGTTCCAGTAGTTAAAGAATTTCCTGATGTATTTCCTGAAGAGTTGCCAGGTTTACCACCAGACCGAGAGATTGAGTTTAGTATTGACATTCTCCCTGAAACACAACCAATATCCATACCTCCTTATCGGATGGCACCTGCAGAACTCAAGGAATTAAAGGAACAATTACAAGATTTATTAGATAAAGGTTTTATTCGACCCAGTACATCTCCCTGGGGTGCTCCTGTTCTCTTTGTGAAGAAAAAGGATGGATCTTTACGTCTATGTATTGACTATAGGCAGTTGAACAAAGTGACTATACGAAATAAATATCCCTTACCCAGAATAGATGATTTGTTTGATCAGTTACAGGGTGCTCAATGGTTTTCAAAAATTGATTTGAGATCTGGGTATCATCAACTGAAAATAAAGAAGGAAGATATTTCAAAAACTGTTTTTAGGACTCGGTATGGGCACTACGAGTTCTTAGTAATGCCATTTGGTTTAACGAATGCCCCAGCTGCATTTATGGATTTAATGAATAGGGTATTTAAACCTTTCCTAGACCAGTTTATTATTGTATTTATCGATGATATTCTGGTGTATTCAAAGAGTTCAGAGGAGCATGAGCAACATTTAAGGATAGCTTTGCAAACCCTAAGAGAACATCAATTGTATGCTAAGTTTTCAAAGTGTGAATTTTGGCTTAGTAATGTTACATTCCTAGGGCATGTGGTTACCAAAGAGGGTATTCATGTTGATCCCAAAAAGATAGAAGCAGTACAGCAATGGCCACGCCCCACGACAGTTACAGAGATTCGTAGCTTTCTTGGGTTAGCAGGATATTATCGTAGATTTGTTAAAGATTTTTCAAAGATAGCTGCTCCTTTGACCAGGTTGACTAGGAAAGGAATAAAATTTGAGTGGTCTGATGCTTGTGAAAAGAGTTTTCAGAAATTAAAGGAGTGCTTAACTACAGCCCCAATCCTTACCATTCCTAAGGATACAGGAGATTACGTAGTATACTGTGATGCATCTAGAGTGGGTTTAGGCTGTGTGTTAATGCAAAATGGAAGAGTAGTTGCTTATGCATCTAGACAGTTGAAGACGCATGAACAGAATTATCCCACCCATGATTTAGAGATGGCAGCTGTAGTATTTGCTCTAAAGATTTGGAGACATTACCTGTATGGAAGAACTTGTGAGATTTATACAGATCACAAGAGCCTCAAGTATATTTTTCAACAGAAGGATCTTAATTTGAGGCAAAGAAGATGGATGGAGCTACTGAAAGACTATGACTGTACGATTTTGTATCATCCAGGTAAAGCAAATGTAGTAGCTGATGCTCTAAGCAGAAAGTCAATGGGAAGTTTGGCTCATATAGCAGAGGTGCGACGACCATTGTTAGAAGACATCCATAAGTTAGAAAGTAAGGGAATAAGGTTTGAAATAAAAGAACCGGGAATATTATTGGCTCATGTGCAGCTCCAATCTTCCTTAGTTGAGCAAATCAAAGCCGATCAAGACAAGGATGCTAATTTGCTCAAGATTAAGAGTGAAATGAAGGATAGTAAGGATTCTGAATTCTCGGTGGATACTGAAGGGATATTAAGATACGGTAGACGATTGTGTGTTCCAAATGTTCATGATTTGAGAAAACAAGTTTTGGAGGAAGCACATCGATCTACATATACCATACACCCGGGAATGACAAAGATGTACCAAGACATAAAGGAATTGTATTGGTGGGATGGTATGAAGAGGGATATTGCGGAATATGTTTCCCATTGTTTGACGTGCCAGCAGGTAAAAGCTGAACATCAACGACCTGCAGGTTTACATCAGCGAATAGAGATACCAGAATGGAAGTGGGAGAGAATTACTATGGATTTTATCACTGGATTACCAAGAACTTCCAAGGGAAATGATTCTATCTGGGTCATTATAGACCGCATGACCAAGTCAGCACACTTTCTGCCTGTGAAAACAACCTACAATGTAGCTCAGTATGCCAGGCTCTATTTAAATGAAATAGTTAGGCTACATGGAGTTCCTATATCAATTATATCTGATCGAGGGCCGCAGTTCACGGCACGATTTTGGAAAGCTTTTCAAGAAGCATTAGGAACGAGATTGGACTTGAGCACAGCTTTCCATCCGCAAACTGATGGTCAGTCTGAGCGTACGATTCAGATTTTAGAAGACATGCTTCGAGCCTGTATTTTTGATTTTGGTGGAAGTTGGGATATGTATTTGCCTTTGGCTGAATTTGCATATAATAATAGCTATCAGACTAGTATACAGATGGCCCCATTTGAAGCTTTGTATGGTAGACGGTGCAGATCTCCCATTGGATGGTTCGAAGTGGGCGAGGCTAAACTTATAGGGCCAGATCTTGTACAAGAAGCACTGAACAAGGTAAAGCTGATTAGAGACAGGCTGCAGGCAGCTCAGAGCAGACAAAAGGCATATGTTGACAATAGACGAAGGGAGTTAGAATTTTCAGTGGGTGAACAAGTGTTCCTGAAAGTCTCACCCATGAAAGGAGTGATGAGATTTGGAAAGAAAGGGAAGTTAAGCCCTCGGTATATAGGCCCTTTTGAAATATTGGACAGAATAGGTGCAGTGGCATATCGCATAGCTCTGCCACCAGAACTGAATGTTCATCCAGTATTTCATGTGTCTATGTTACGGAAATATTTACCAGATCCTACTCATGTCATTCAACCCCAGAAAATTCAATTGGATAAGGATCTAACTTATGAGGAAAAGCCGATATCTATAGCTGATCGACAAGTAAAAAAGTTGCGGTCACGAGATATTTCTATGGTTAAGGTGATATGGCAAAATCACTCGTCTGAGGAAGCTACGTGGGAAAGAGAAGATGACATCCGCGCCAGATATCCGCATTTATTTGAACAACGAGGTTAGTATTTATCTGCTACTATGGTGATGAAATTCGGGGGCCGAATTTCTTTAAGGGGGGAAGAATGTAATAGCCGTAAAGTTAACGAGAAAGTTCAACTAAAGGAATTTAGAATAAAAGAGATAATTTTGGAAAATGGAGATTTTAATTAAGGAAAATTTGGAATTAAAACAAAGGATTTCAAAAATGGAATTAGGACACGGTGAAAATAAGTTATTATTTATATGGATTAAAGAATTATAAAAGAAATGTTAAGAATTTACGTTTCGGGGCAAAAATGCAATTTCTTAAAAGTTTCGGGGTTAAAATATAAATAAGAAAAAATTTGCAAGGACTTTCCGCTAAAAGTGAAATTTTGCAGAAAGGTCCCCCGAGATATTTTAAGGGCCTCAATCACTCCGGAAGCAATCATTCGCAGATTTTTCCATCTCTCTTCAGAAAACTCTCCCCGAAAACCCTCTAACTTCTCTCTAAGATTTCTTCGCCTACGGACCTCGGATTTCGACACCACCACCACCAACGGACTCAGGACGAAGAGTTCTTCGAATCCATCCGATTGGTTTCTGGAGAATTGGCCGGAAATTGGTCGGAAAATTGAAGGGAAAAACGGCTAAAAAGGTAACCTCCGAAACTCCTACTTTTAGTTCTCAAACGCCAAAACTAACATCGTAGATCGATCCAGAAGGCACCGAAACCTTTGGATCTCAAATTTCAGGCCGATCCACCACTGCACGCTCCCCCACGCGCCGAATCTTCCTCGGAGAGTGACGCCCACGCGCAGCTCCTCGGGCGGCGCGTGTAGCGCGTGGCATCCGAACCTCCTCGCGTTGACCTGCGTTGACCGAGCTCCCGGAGGCCAAATTTCGCAAATCCGGAGTCGTTTTCAAGGTTTTCGGACGTTCCGGACTCGATTTTGGGGTTTATTTCACTGAATTCGGATCAGAAAATAGGATTTTAAGGGTGTCCAACTTTGTGCTTCAAAGAGGTGAGTAGATGATCCTTTCTATGGCTTGGTTTTACTCTTCTTGAACTTTACATTGATAAATGAGTATGATTACATGTTATTTATACTTCCATATGTTCTTGAAATGGTTTGGAAATGTCTGAAATATTTAATATATGATATGTAGTTCAAGAAGAGTTTGATTTTACAATAAGTTTTGAAACACATTAAGCATGTGATTTTTACACGTATTTTGCATGACATGGCAAAGAAAATATGTTATACATGTGACATTGATTTTATACAGTAATATGTTTGCCTCGGATGTGGGCATTTATACATGATTCCCCTGAATGGGAAGTTTTGACAGATGAATGTACTGAGACTGATAGTCTGTATTACATTGAGAATTTTATACTATAATATATGGCATATACGCATATGATAATTTTTGTGGAGGAATCCTATTGGAAACACTGTCAGCTAACAGCAGGTGATGTTAGCCCTGGTGCGCACCTTGATTGCCTCAGCTAGCAGGGGGGGTGGTGCTAGCCTCGTGTGAGGGCCAACACACGGGAGAATATATGTGAAGGAGAGCGGAATGCCTCCTATATATGGGCGAGATGCCAGTTATGAGATGTTATTTTGCCTTCCCTTGCTGTGTGCTTGGGAAAGACCCATATAGAGTCCCTTCGCGTGTCCTCTTGAATGGTAGTAGGGCAAACCTCAGCGGGATGCTGAGTTTAGGCAAATCCTATACCACCAAAGTACGGAAGGGGTCAAACTCTGATGTGGTGGTTCTGATATGGGATCCTCCGAATATTTTAACAGAAATGTTTTGATGCATAGCATAATTTGATTAATAATTTTTCAGTATTGAATATGATTTTGAACTTGATATGAGCATTGTTTATACAGTATCGTATAAAGTTTGAAAGACTTGATTATGATTTTTGAACAGAGAATATTTGAAAAGGCGGGTCCCATAAGAATGTACTTCTGAACGGTATATTTTGATATGATAAGTTTTACAATATGAGTACATCCTTATGTTGACCTGAGAAGTCATAGGAAGTGTTATCTGCTCACTGAGTTGTAAAACTCACTACACGTGGTTGACATATTTTTCAGATAAAGACCCAGAATTTGGTCCCGCAGCTACTTGACCGACTAGGTGTCGTGCCTCAGTGGTGAGCCTAACTTGTTTCTAGGCTCTCAGTGTATGATATTGTAATATATTTGTACTCTAGTGTTGCTCTGAAAGTCACAGGCAGGATCCTTGTTTCCGCTGTAAACTTGATGTATATAGATTTGGCATGTATAATTATTGGTTTTTTTGTAAACTTGTGAACGTTGAATAATATTTGAATATGTGTTATCGTGAGATCATTTGTACATGTGTAATGAAAAGATTTTCAGATAGAAACGGTATTCGCGTTCGTAAAGTACGGACGTGACATCAACCGAGGATTTTTGCTCTCACCAGGCAGGATGCACAGGCTTCAAATGCGGTCATAATAGGTACTCTTTCGGTTTTCCTACATGAAACATATGTTTTGTTTGACCCCGGGTCTGCGTATTCCTATGTTTCCCCTAGTTTTGCTAAGAGTTTGGGTAAAGATCTGATTAGGATGGATGCCCCTTTCTTTGTAACCACCCCAGTCGGTGATTGTTTGCCAGTAGAGCATGTATGCAAGTCATGTAAAGTGTCAGTGGGTGATAGGGAGACATCTGCTGATTTGATCATCCTAGACATGGTCGACTTTGACGTAATCCTAGGAATGAATTGGTTGGCATCATGCTATGCTACCTTGGATTGTTATGAGAAGGCAATCAAGTTCAACTTTCCAAGTGAAGTTCCTTTCCGGTTCTAGTGTGACCGAAGTAAAGCTCCAAGTAACCTGATTTCAGTCTTGGTTGCTCAGAGGATGTTGAAGAAGGGATGCCAGGGATACTTGGCGTATGTTAGAGATGTGGATGGGAAGGTACCCGATGTAGACAAGATGGCAGTAGTAAGAGAATTTCTGGATGTCTTTCCAGAGGAGTTGCCAAGATTACCTCCTGAACGGGAGATAGAGTTTGGTATCGACCTTATTCCAGAGACTCGACCAATTTCTATACCACCTTACAGGATGGCACCCACAAAGCTTAAGGAGCTGAAGAGTCAGTTGTAGGATTTGTTGGATAAGGGTTTCATCAAGCCGAGCACTTCTCCATGGGGTGCTCTGATCCTTTTTGTGAAGAAGAAAGATGGGTCTTTGCGTCTCTGCATTGACTATTGGCAACTGAATAAGCTAACGATGCGCAATAACTACCCTTTACCCAGAATTGATGATCTGTTCGATCAACTTCAAGGAGCAAAATGTTTCTCCAAGATTGATCTGAGGTCAGGGTACCATCAGTTGAAGATCAGGAAGGAGGATATTTCCAAGACAGCTTCTAGGACCCGTTATGGTCATTATGAGTTTTTGGTTATGTCTTTTGAACTAACTAACACACCAGCTGCTTTTATGGACTTGATGAACAGGGTGTTCAAGCCATTCCTGGATCGGTTTGTCATTGTGTTCATTGATGACATCTTCGTTTATTCTAAAGACCATGAAGAACATGAACAGCACCTACGAGTCATTCTACAGATCTTGAGGGATCAGTAGTTGTACACCAAGCTCTCTAAGGGTGAGTTCTGGTTGGACAGCATTATGTTTTTGGGGCATGTAGTCACGAAGGACGGCATTCAAGTAGACCCCGAGAAGGTAGAGGCAGTACAGCAGTGGCCTCGCCCCACTAGTGTGACGGAGATCCGAAGTTTCTTGGGTCTAGCAAGGTATTACCAGAGGTTCATCAAGGATTTCTCTAGGATTGCTGCTCCTTTGACCCGAATAACTAGGAAGAGAGTTAAGTTTGAGTGGTCGGATGCATGCGAAGAAAGTTTCCAGATCTTGAAGAAGTGTCTAACCACAACCCTAGTTCTAACTATCCCAACGGGCACTAGAGGATACTCAGTGTACTGTGACGCCTCAAGGGTGGGCTTGGGTTGTGTGTTAATGCAGAATAGTCATGTTGTAGCCTATGCATCTAGGCAGCTCAAGAAGCACGAACAGAACTATGCTACACATGATCTGGAGATGGTGGTAGTGGTCTTTACCTTGAAGATTTGGAGGCACTATCTCTATGGTGAACCCTGTGAGATTTACACGGACCACAAGAGCCTCAAGCACATCTTTCAATAAAGGGATCTTAACTTGAGACAGAGGAGGTGGATGGAGTTGGTAAAGGACTATGACTGCATCATCTTGTACCACCCAGGCAAGGCCAATGTGGTAGCAGATGCTTTGAGCAGAAAGTCAATGGGGAGTCTAGCCCATATCAGCCTACTCCGGAGGCCGTTGATAAGGGATATTCATCGGCTAAAAGGTGAGGGGATGCGCTTTGAAGTGAAGGAGCCAGGGGTGTTGTTAGCCCACATGCAACTACACTCTCCGCTAGTTGAGCAGATTAAGGCAGATCAGGACAAGGATGCTAAGTTGTGTAAGCTCAAGGATGAAGTTAGAAATAATCAGACTTCTAAATTCAGTGTGGATGCTGAAGGAGTGTTAAGATGTGGGAAGCGCTTGTGTGTACCCGATGTGGATAGCTTGAGGAAGCAGATTTTGGAGGAGGCACATCAATCAGCCTATACTATCCACCCAGGAACAAATAAGATGTACAGTGACCTCAAGGACTTGTATTGGTGGAATGGGATGAAGAAGGATGTAGCAGATTTTGTGGCTCAGTACTTAGTTTGTCAGCAAGTGAAAGCTGAAAACCAGAAGCCTGCCGGTTTGCACCAACAGATTGAGATACCGGAGTGGAAGTGGGAAAGAATCACTATGGACTTCGTTACAGGGTTACCAAAGACCCTTAAGGGTTATGACTCAGGATGGGTGATAGTGGATCGAATGACCAAGCCATCCCACTTCTTACCAGTGAAGACTATCTTTAATGCGGCTCAATATGCAAACCTGTATCTGAGTGAGATCGTCAGATTGCATGGAGTCCTTGTATCCATCATATCTGACCGAGGTCCACAGTTTACGGCAAGGTTTTGAAAAGCTTTTCAAGAAGCTTTGGGGACGAGATTAGATCTAAGCACCGCTTTCCATCCCCAAACAGATGGCCAGTCAGAACGCACGATTCAAATTTTGGAGAATATGCTTAGAGCATGTATTTTGGACTTTGGTGGCAGTTGGGAAGGATACCTGCCATTAGTTGAGTTTGCATACAACAACAGTTATCAAGCCAGTATTCAGATGGCACCTTTTGAAGCTCTTTATAGGAGAAGATGCCGATCTCTCGTTGGATGATTTGAAGTTGGAGAAGCCAAGCTGCTAGGGCCAGACTTGGTGCAAGATGCCATAGAGAAGGTCAAGCTGATAAGAGAACGGCTTTTAACTGCACAAAGTCGTCAGAAGGCTTATGTGGACCATAGGCGTCGAGAGTTGAAGTTTTCTCTAGGCGATCACGTGTTCCTCAGAGTTTCACCCATGAAGGGAATCATGCGGTTTGGTAAGAAAGGGAAGTTAAGCCTGAGGTATATTGGACCCTTTGAAGTTCTGGATAGGGTAGGAACAGTGGCATACCGCCTAGCCCTACCACCTGGATTGAGTGAAGTGCATCCAATCTTCCATGTCTCGATGTTGAAGAAGTATCTACCCGATCCATCTCATGTGATTCAACCGTAAGAAATCCTTTTGGATGAAAAGTTGGCTTACGAAGAGAAACCCGTGGCCATTGTTGATAGACAAGTGAAAAAAGTTGAAGTCTAAAGATATCCCTACAGTGAAGGTGATCTGACAGAATCATTCCAAAGAGAAAGCTACGTAAGAAGTAGAGGACGTCATGAGAGAGAAGTATCCACAGCTGTTCTAAGAGTAGTCTTATGTTTTCATGTTGTTGGTTTTTGTAAAATTCGGGGACTGAATTTTTATAAGGAGGGGAGAATGTAATAATCCAAACCTTTGAAGGTTAAGTACAAATCATTTGAAACAAGGAAGTTGAGAACAACGTAAAATTTTAGAGCGTTTCTGACCTTTCTTCTGACCTTTCTTCACTCATATATGCATACCTCTCTCACATGAAATTTAAATTAAGTGATTCCAATTTCTGTTGAAAGATAAGACATATATCTACAACTTTGATGTTGGGAACTTTTGCTAATTCCGTAAATATTATAGTGATAAGAGGCAAAAACCACAGTGTAGTGTGGTCTGGACCTTTGTTTACTATTTTATGCATAACTCCTTCATATGAACTCCAAATTAGGTGATTCAAGTAGCTAATAAAAGCTAAGAGAAAGTTCTACAACTGTCATGTTGGATATTTTGTCAAATTCGGCAAGATGAGTTCGTCGCGGCGAGAATGCTGCAGCATTTTCCCGAGAGCGTATTTTTTGGTTTCGAATCTGGCCGCCGGCGAAATTCGCAGACCAGAAATCTCGCCGCAGCGAGAATTAGTTCGCTGGCGGCGAGATTCGTCAGATAGCTTTTTTTTTAAGCGGTCCTCCTCCCTTTTTCCTTCATTTCCTCCATAGCTGAACCTTCCTCTCTCTCTCTTTAGAATTTTCTCCACCTTCTCTCTAAGATATCTCATCATCTGGACGTCTGATTTAAGCAAGCAAGGTACCGTTGGACTCGTGGGAAGGAGAGCTACAAACCCCACTGATCAGTTTAGCCAAAAAACTGCCAGAATGTTGCCGAAAAATCGCATAAATAGTAACCGCCAAGATAAAACTCCGTCCAATCGCGTTTTAAACTTCGTTCTTCCGAAATTCTTTCCATAGATAGTCTTAGAATTAGTTTCTATGCTAGAATATAAGGTTTTTAGGTTTAGGGTTAGTTTTTCGGCCGGCGTGAATAGTGTTTTCGACATGAATAGTGACGTTTAGGGTTTATCAAATTCTCATGTTATGTTTATGTTTTCTAGGTTGTTGAACCCTCACGAGGTGAAATTCTCGTTGTTGGACTCCTAGTAAGGTGAGTGGGTTTTTCATACTACAGCGCATGTTTTACGAATTCGGTTTATAACTCTCTCGTATGATTTTAACTAGTTGGAATGTATGCTAAATTGTTTTACCGCTTTGAAAACCAATATGTTCAAACCATGTTAGAAATTGTAAATTTTAATCCTAGTTGAACCCTAGGTATGCAGGGCAAGCATCTAGACTGATAATTCTCCATTGAGCTAGATTTATAAAAATACGAACTTAGTCATAGAAATGAACTAAGTTAGCCATAAAATGATTTGATGCATGCGAACATATATGCGACGTCTACGGACGATATATTTAAAGAAAAAGTTTATGATGATAAAGGTTTCCATGGGAATCCATGGATGAGGCATATGTTAGAACAGAGTTTTCAGCATGAAAAGAGCTAGATGGAGAATTATAACTTTATTATAATGTTATTGAAATGTTTTACTTTAAACTCTTTGAATAACATATTTTCAAATGTTTTCCATTGGATGAACCCTTTCAGATCACTGTTAGCTAGCCGCAGGTAGTCCTAGCCCTGGTGCACCATGGTCATGCGAAGACTTCGGCCTAGGATATTGTGACGGGCATATGACTGCCTAAGACACAAAATTTAGGGTGGACTTATGTCTACGCCTACAGTGATTACCCTTCTCTTGCTATGTGCTTGAGGAAGATGATAGATCTGTCAGGAAAGAACTCCAATAGACTGATGCATTTTTCTTAAAGATTAAATATTTCTAAACAAGCTCATTCATCATTGTTATTGCATAAATAACTTCATTTATTACTTACCATGCATAATTGATTTGCTTTACAGTTACTGATTTAAATCATGTTTTATCTTTTGAATATACATTTGAACTGTTTAGCTTTTCTTTCAATAAATTATGGTTAAATGTTTAATGTTTCTATTATTATCTTTACACTTTAATTTCAATTATTAAACTCATTGCGAAACACTCGTGCTTGGTTTGCCCTATTTCAGTTATAGTATGATTTACCCATTCACTGAGATGTGGTCTCACCCCTCTTCTGTTTCTTCTCCACAGATGGTCAAAAAGACTTTGATCCAGTTACAGTTTCGTAGAAAGCTGAATATAGCATTGGTGAGCCCCAGTTTGGGCAAGGCTATTTTGTAATGATTGTCTAGTTTAATTTATGTCTAGAGTACCTCCATGAACTTATAGGTAGGATCCTCGCTTATTGCGTATTTTGATGTGTTGTTAAAAATGGTTTTATATTTTACAATGATGTTGTATTATGAGGCCATGGGCCAAGTTGAATCACAAATGTTGGATTCATGAGATATATATATATATATATATATATATATATATATATATATATATATATATATATATATATATAGTATTTTTTTTATACTGGATGTGGCATATGTGGCCAGTTATATTTATTATGTACTCTGGATTGTGTGTTGAATGTTTGTATGTGCTATGCGTTAGGCTTGCGGCTAGGGGAAAACCCTTATGCCGTGCCGATCATGTGTTCAATCATTTGGAGCCGTGACAATAGACACCTGTTAAACATAGAAGACTTCTATATCTTTTGAAAAACTTTGTTTTGAGCTCTTTTTAAATCAATTAATCAATAAATTTATAAAACCGAACTTAAAGAGTTTTAAAAAGTCTTTTAAGAGTCCAATATTCTCTAAATTTTTCTATTACACAAATTTTAAGACTAAAAATATCTAAGAGAGAAAAACCTTCGGCCGTAGTTTTTTTGCCTTGAATCTATGCACACCTTGATGCATTCTTTTGAAATTTTCATAAATCCTTGATGCAATATTTATAAATCCATGCATACCATTTAAGGCACATTAATGGTGTCAACAATATATATATATATATATATATATATATATATATATATAGAGAGAGAGAGAGAGAGAGAGATGGGGCAATGGTGGCTTAGAAGATTTAATTGACTAAATATTTAAAATATTGTAAGAAAAGTCGTCAGAGTTTTGTTTGAAAAAGTTTAAGCATGTTATATATCTTGAGTAACTAAGAGCCTAGAGGGCTGAGTATAGAGCAAATTGATTCTACATTCATGGATGCGTTTGTCTCATTTTGTATTATTTTGCATTGATCATGATCTTTCTCTCCGTACTTAAAAAGATACACAAAATATTTTACAACTAGACACCTATACTACGTGAGTTTTAATTTTCTTAATATTAAAAGTTTGTGTTAATACTTAACTCTATTCAAAAATATTTTATGATATCCTTTTGGGTGCTTCTCTGCACATTTCTTAACTTTAAAAGCTTGAGACTTCCTCGATAATCCTACCCGTATTGGTAGCCCTACTATCATGTGGCTTGTGGCAATCTCAATTTTATTCATAATATATAAACAAAAATAAATAAATAAATCACACTAGAGAATAAAGATTTACTGCACGATACTGTATTTATGAAATGCATTGAAATTTGATAAATATTATCTACCAACTACCAATATTATGATATGACAAAGATTGCTTTTGCTTCAAAGTTTTTATATTAAAAAATTCTCTATTTCACTATCTTATATCCTTATATAAATAGCTGGACATTCATCATTTTGTTTTCCATTCATCTTGGAGCATTGGACTTCGGCTCATATTTCAAAATACATATTTTTCAGGTATGGTGCTTTTATCTTTTTTTGTTTTGTTTTGTTTTTTTATTATTATTTTGGAAAATTTTACTTAGATGGACATTGCAATGTTTTCTTCTCTTATCCCATAGATTATTATCCGCCTTAAAAGGATGATCTTTGTTATTATCCTATTTTTAATTAAACACTATTCTTTTTCAGTCTTCACACGGTCGAAGATGATTTTCGAACTTATTTTAAATGATTTGGGCATGGTTGAAAATGTTCAAGCGAATTGCAACAAGCATACTCTTTTCTTTATATTTTCATTTTTCATAATTATCTTATAAAGCATCAATATTCATATTTTTTTAATTCTTTTTAAAATTTTAACTATCTCTTTATTTATATTAATTCTGTTTGTTTCTATTTTTTTTTTTAATTAACTTCACTGTCAGAATTTTTAATTTGTTTTATATTTATTTTTTAATTTATTTATATTTTGTCAAGTGAGCACAAGAGATTATTAATTATTATTTTTAATTATTTTGAAGTAACAAATTTCATTAAAAAAATTTAAAATAATATACGACACTGGCCCAAAACTTGAAAGAAGACGTAGAAATTGGAGTTATAGAAAACTATGGAGGCATTTGATTTGTTAAAAAATAAACTTATTTTTATTTTTTAAAAATATTTTTTTTTCACATTTTAAAAATATATATAATTTATGTTTTCATTTTATTTTTATTATTTTTAATTATATGATTATATTTTTATTTTACTGTTATTTAAATCTTATAAATAATACAATATTATTGATACAGTTCAAACTAATTATAAAATATCAATCTTACAATGTATTATAGTATTGAAAAATTTTAAAAATATTTTTTCATGTTTTAAAAATTTTTAAAAATTTAAAAAATTATTGATTGAAAATAAAAATAATAAATAATAAATAAAGAATTTTTTATGACTATTTTTAATGTTCAATAAAATTAAAAATTGAAAAATCAAACAAGTATTGATGAGCTTCATTATTCTATGAAGAGTTAATAGATCAGAAAAATAATTTTATTTAATAATTATATTAATGAGTTTCTCTTCTGTGTGAAAACGTACGTACCTTAGCTCCGGTACCTCTGCGTGGACTGAGTTTTAAATTGTTTGAAGCTAGTTTTCAATATGAAAAACTAAAAAAAAAAAAAGTCCATATCAGTATACCAAGTGTGTTAATTTTGGATAAGAGTACTAATTTAAGTTGTGTTAAATACTAATTAAATTTATTGTTTAATAGATAATATAGTAGTCTAAAAGAGAGAAAAAAAAACTCAATCAAAATTATCAAATAAACCTAAAAGAAAATTAAAAGAATTTCCAGACAACACTGTGTGAATGACCCCAATAACGTAGAATGACGTCAAATTATAGAAAGCAAAGCGGACATGCCCACTCTTATTTTAAAATCTCACTCCCCCTTTTTCAAACTATTTAACGGCAAACTTAATTATCGTATTTTTTAGTATTTATGTTTTGCTTAGTTAAAACCGTACATCTATTTTAAATTACAATCTAGATCTCATCTTTGTGTCTTTTTAGGCTACTATAGTACTCAAAGTGCCTTCATTTGTTTTAATTTCAAAAATAACAAATTTTACTATTTAAGACATGTTCAATTTTTTGAAATCACCTTCTCCTTTTCTCTTATGACTACGCCTCCCATTCTTTCCCCATCTTTTACCTCCCCTCCCATTACTCCTCATAACTTGGTTTCTTTTCCCACTTCCTCACTTTCCTTGCCTATCCCACCAGTACTATCACCGGCCTCCTCTTCTCCCCTACCTACCACCTCTTCCCCATCCCTCCTGTACATTTCAGCAACAATGACAATGCCTCAACATCGGTGGTCTCGCAAGGCTTGCTCTCTGGAATTTACTTGGGTCCTCCCTTTCACTCAATCACCAACACACATCCTATGATCACACGGGCCAAAAACAACATCTATAAGCCCCAACATGTCTTCTTTGTGACAAAGTACTCTCTATCTGAACCACTTGAGCCAATTTGCTACTCTCAAGCTATCAAATCTTCCCACTAGCGTGATGTAATGTTTGCAGATTTCAAGGCTCTTTTACACAATGGCACTTAAGATCTTGTCTCTCCTCAACCTCATTACAATGTAATTGGCAACAAATGGGTGTTTGTGTCAAACGCAATCCTGATAGCTCTATTTCATGGTACAAAGAGCGCTTAGTCGCTAAAGGGTTTCACCAGCGGGCATGAGTTGATTACTTTGATACTTACAGTCTAGTTATCAAGCCCTAAACCATCAAGATTTTCCTCTCTATTGCTTTCTCTCGTGGGTGGCCAATCAAGCAAATAGATGTCAACAACGTCGTCCTGTAGGGTCCTTTCTCTAAAGATGTTTATATGCAGCAGCCTCTAGGATTTATTGATCAGCATTTCCCTTGGCCTTATATGGCCTCAAGCAGGCTCCAAGTGCATGGTACCATGCACTATGTAAGTTCTTGCTCTCTCATGGTTTTACTAAATCCAAAACAGATGCTTCACTCTACATCTACAACAAGGGATCCATGCTGGCCTATTTTCTCATCTATGTGGATGATCTTCTTCTTACGGGCAATGACTCAGCCTTCCTCCAGCACTTCATGCAGTCCCTTGCTAGCACTTTCTCCTTAAAGGATCTCGGCTTCCCCAACTATTTTTTGGGCATTGAAATGGTTCCACCCTCTCAAGGTCTGTTTCTGACTCAACATAAATATATTCAGGATTTATTATCCTAATATGATATGCTGGGAGCAAAGCCAGTCACCACCCCCATGTCTACGTCTTGCACATTTTCTCTAACATCTCCTTCTACAGATGCATCTGCTTATCGAATACTTGTTGGTTCCTTGCAATATCTCTCACTTACTCGACCTGATGTGGCCTTCACTGTGAATCGCTTGGCTCAATATATGCATGCCCCCACCAATGATCATTTTCAAGCCCTCAAAAGATTGTTATGGTACCTTAAGTCCACAGTCTCCTTTGGCATTCATCTCACTCGTGACTCCAATTTGTTTCTCACAACTTATTATAATGCTAACTGGGTAGGAGACACCGCTGATAAGAAATCTACTAGTGCTTACATTGCCTATCTTAGAGGCAACTCCATTTCCTAGTGTTCTAAGAAACAAAAGACGGTTGTCCATTCTTCCATTGAGGCTGAATATCGCACCATTGCATCCACTTCAGCTGAGATTCTTTGGCTTCAGCAACTACTCCACGAGCTTGGCATCACTCTTCCCTCATCACCTCTTATCTACTCAGACAATATAAGATCCATTTACTTATGTGATAACCCTATTTTTCACTCCAGAATGAAGCATCTCTCCATTGACTATCACTTTGTCCGGGATTTGGTTTCCAATAACTCCTTACGTGTTGCTTATATTCCCTCATCCCACCAGCTTGCAGACCTTCTCACCAAACCACTGTCTGTGCCTCAGTTTCAATCTCTTCGATCCAAGATTGGAGTTGTTGACTCCTCCATCTTGAGGGGGCATGATAGGGAATTATCCACCAAATATGATAATATCTCTTAATTGAACTTATCTTTATTCTGTTTTTTTATTGTAGATATACATTGTTGAATATTTAAATTCAAATTTTAAGCCTTTGTACATGTATATATATCCAGATATACTTCATTAATAAGATAAGCATTCATTCTGTCATTATTTGCTTTAATCTCTTTAGAAACACCAGTTACGAGAAGCTACTGATGCTCTAGGTAGAAAATTATTTAGATAAAATAGGCTTCATATATATAATATTTAAACTAGCCGTGGTTGGGACCTATACAGAAGAGCAAGGGTTGACCCATGAAAAAATAAAGAAAAAGAGGTTAAGTGGATTAAATTTTTTTACAGAAAATTAAAAAGTTAGTTGTTAGAATTTTACAAAAAAATTCCATCTAGATTAAATTTGTGAACTATTTTCATTTTAAAAAATTTTCTTCAAATGAAATTGACTAGTTAAAATTTTTTTATTAGTAACTTTCTTATTAATCATGATCATCATATAAAAAACATCGAATAATTTATCAAACCTCAAATTCAATAAATCTAAATTCTAAACTGAAAACTCAAACCCTAAATACTAAACTCAAAATTTTTAAAAGCACAAACCAAAGCCCCTAATCTAAAAACCATAAATTTCAAATTTTAAAAATTAAAGCCACAAACCCTAAATTTTAAAATCTCAAAATCCAAAACCCTAAACTTTAAACATCAAACCTCAAACTCTAATCTCAAAAGCAAAACTTTAAACTCTAAATCTCAAAACTCCAAACGCCATAACCCCAAATTCAAATCTTAAAATTTAAAACACTAAACCCTAAACATTAAATCCCAAAACTCTAAACTTGAAACTCAAAAATCTCAAAACTCAAACTCCAAAACTCTAAACATTAAAACCCTAAATTCTATATTCAAAATCATAAAACCAAAACACCAAACCTTAAATAACCAAATACAAAATCTCAAACCCCAAAATCACAAAACTCAAAACTTTAAAACTTAAAATCTTAAACCTCAAACTCTAAAAACCAAACTAAAACACTAAACCCTAAGTCAAACAAAATTAAACTCTAATGTGCATTTTCTCTTCTTTTTTTATTTTATTTTTTAATATACCCATTAAGGTTTAGGATTTTACCGTTTAGTGATTATGGTTGAACGCTTTGAGGTTTGGATTTTTTGGTTTAGGGTTTGTGATTTTGAGGTTGAGTTTCAAGACTTAGAGTTTAGGGTTTTAAGGATTGGAGTTTAAGAATCTATGTTTTGGGGTTTGTGGTTTTGTGGTTTTTTGTATGATGTTTAGGGTTTAGGGCTTTAGGTTTTAAGATTTGGTATTTTAAAATTTTGGGGTTTGAGTTTAGGGTTTTGACTTTTTTCATTTTGAGTTGTTGGGTTTACAGATTTGAAGTTTAAAGTTTTGGGTTTTAAAGTTTAGATTTTAGGATTCAAAGGTTTGGGGTTTAGTATTATGAAATTTTGGGTTTTGGGATTTAGGGTTTGAGGTTTAGAGTTTTAGGTTTTGATATTTGGAGTTCAGGATTTAGGATCGATGTTGGCATTTGGAGTTTTGAGTTTATGTGTTTGGGGTTTTAGGTTTTTTCATTTTGAGATTTTAAAATTTAAGGTTTGGGGTTTGAAGTTCTAAAACTTTAGTATTTGGGTTTTTGTTTTGAGGATTTAGAATTTTGTGAGTTTGATGTTCGAGGTTTGAAATTTAGAGTGTATTTTAATGTTTGAGATTTGAGATTTAGATTTGGAGCTTTAAGATTAAAAGTTTAGAGCTTTAAATTTAGAATTTAAGGCTTGAGTTTTGGATTTTGACGTGTTGGGATTTTGAAGTTTATGGCTTTTAGTGTGAAGTTTTGTCTTTAGGGCTATGAATTTTTTGGTTTAAAATTGAGGTTTAGGGTTTTAAGGTCTGCAGTTTAGGGGTTTTATGTTTGAGATTTATGGTTTTTTGGTTTGAGAACTTTAAATTTCTGGAATTTTATGTTTAGAATTTAAGATTTAAATTTTAAAATTTTATGGTTTGAGAGTTTAGAGTTTATTATTTAAGGTTTTAAATTTTGTAGTTTAAAATTTTAGAATTTAAAATTTCTAATTTAGAATTTAGAGTATAAGTGATTATTTTTTATAAGTTAAATGGTTTTAGATAAATTTATTTTATTTACGTGACCAAAATAAAATAAAAATAAAAATTAAGAGATAAATAGAGCAATTCGACTTTTTTTTTAAAAAAAAAATGAGGATTGAGCAAGTCAAGATGTTATGCCTCATTTGATTTAACTTGCTAATGGGCTACATAATTATTTTTGTAATGACAATTAAGCATGAAATGATGAAAGGATAAAATTATTTGATATGTGATAAATTATGAAATTAAATTAAATAACAGTATATAATCAGAAATTAAAATTTAGGGTCTAGTAAACTCAAGGATCAATTTGTACATTTACTAAAAAATCTATTTGTTAAAATTAATAATTTGAGAGGGTACACCATTAATGTAAGAAGTTGTGCTTTTAAAATTGTCTAGAATCAGAGTTAATCACACTTGACATATAAAAAATAAATTAAGTACAAAACAATGAAAAATATTAGAAAACAATTAATTATGCACAAGTGATAATATATGACCAAAGGAATATAGGAAATAAATTAATAAAAAAATTAAAAACAATGAAGAAATTATTTTGAAACTTTAAAAAAATGAACAATATTACAATATTCTTGATGAAAGAAAATATAAAAATCCTCATAAATTTATTTATTTATTTTTAACAAAATCAATTATACAACAATTCATAAATTTTATAGAAATTGCAATAACTAAAATATAATTAGTTCAGAACCCTAAGGACCGCTAGCTGTGGGGTAAGGTGTATGGTTATAAGTTCAAACTTTATAACTACGCCAATCTCTTTCAGCCATGTCATACGAAAGTTTTTTTTGAGAATTCTCCAGTTTTGACATGAGTGACTTGTTTTAGTTTTTTGTAGATTAACAATTTTTTTAAAGGTTTGTTCCCTTTCCTTTGTCTATTGGCCAAATCCAAGTATCCCAACTCACTACTTACCCCAAGTGCCTCTAACAAAGTAATATACTAATATTTAATTTTTTTTATATAATCTAAAGTAATAATAGAACCATAAGTTTAGCTTTTTATTTTAATTTAAGTCATCAATTATTTTCATTCATTCCCTTTTTTTAAACTTAAATTAATATTAATTTCGAGGATTAAATAATCATAA
The DNA here is from genome assembly GCA_037074535.1 of Gleditsia sinensis. Lineage (NCBI taxonomy): Eukaryota > Viridiplantae > Streptophyta > Magnoliopsida > Fabales > Fabaceae > Gleditsia > Gleditsia sinensis. Next base: position 72,091,522 of record CM073465.1, read on the forward strand.
AGATCAGTTATATATGTTCCAAATCCATATAATAAAAATGCATTTTAATATCAAGATTAATTTAAAGAATATCATATTTTAAAGAAAAATTCTTTTATCAATTATTAATTAAAATTATGCTGTTAAGCCTGGAGAGTAAAATTACAATAGCCATATGGGGTTTCATGAGAACCGGATCATGGAATGGCCTATATCTTTGTGGCTTACAAGATGTAAAGCGGTAACCAGTTTGCGATTTCAATATTCTACCAAAGAAAATGAGGTCTACTACATTTTCACCCTAGTGAATACTTCTGCGATCTCAAGATCACTACGATAACTAGAACATCCGTGGGCCAATGGGAATCACACAATAAATGCCTATTTGCCAACGCTTAGGAGTGTTCCAACCAAGTCAACGCAAGCAAGAAGCTAAATGGACTGGTCACGGAGGTTGTATCTGGAACGAACTGCTGCACTGCACTAAATTGGCTATACCGTCCTTTCGTACGATGGGCCACCATCCCAACGCTATGTTGGTCAGTTTGGAAGATGACAGTTCGATTTTAAAGAGATCTAAAACACCACCCTTCTTGATTGCCTTCTCTTATTTCAATTTTACCATTTATTAATTATATTTCGACTTAGATTCTATATATTTTTTTAAATTGATTTTACATGAACGTTAGCTTTTAATTTCTAACTGTGAGGAAAATTTTATTTTCAGTGGATAAGAAAAATTATAAAACTAAATAATTATTACGTGAACTAATAGAAACATTGTCTTAGATTCAGTTATGCTTAACATTCTATTTTAGCAAACATATTTAATTTTTTTTTATATAATCCTTTAAATCAAATTATCTTTTTTAAAAAATAATCATATTAACTCAGTAACAAATATTTTACCAATTTACTTCACTCATTAAACACAAGAACTTACACAAACCACACATGCCATCTCTTATTACTAAATCAATAGATAAACAAATTAGGCAAATGTCTGCTAAGATGAAAACTTTTTTAAAGGCAATACTTTTTTTCTGTTTGTTAATTATTTACTAATTTTGCTTCATTAGATCGGTAAAGACAAATTAGCTATACACTTGAAGCAAAATAAGATTTGTTTGCAATGTCATACATTTAAATACCTTATTTTCAGTTGTAAGAAATTTTTTTTTGAAGAAGATAAATGATATTGAAGTCATTTTTGTGTACGTTTAATTTATAGATTGAGAAAGACGTGGACTCCAGGAGTTCGAGGGTAAGAGATGTCATATCACCGAAGCATTAATTGTACGGAGAAGCAAACACGACCACAGATATATGACATAAAGGTAAACCTCCCTTTGGAAGGTTTTTTTTTTTTTAATCATCTCACAGTCCACAAGAAAAAAAAAAAAACAGGAGAAGAAAAAAAAGAGACCGACACTCAATTTACTACAAACCAAAAATTGTGGTCAATCACTGTCTTTCTTTCCCTTATAAGGCATGAGTCACCCCCACTTTCTTTTCTTGTTTTTAAAGGTGGGGCTTTTCTCCCTTTTGGGAAAGGTTCCATTTCTGGTTTCTTCTCTCTGCAAACTGCTTAACTGCTTTCTTTCCTTCTCGGGTTGATTTCAGATTATTTGTTAAGACCCTATAATTAAACCCCTTTTCTCTTCTTTTTTTTTTCCCGAAAATTTTCTCTACTCCCCCCCTCCTCTTTTCTTTCTTTTTGTTGCTTAATACTTGGTGTCTACAGTAAGATTCATCGGCCTATTCTGATTTAAATCCATTTAGTTTGTTCTTCGTCAAGGTTTCTCCTTAATTTTTCTTTTCTTTGATCCATAAATAATTTTCTGTAATAGTGAATTGGATCTGATGATTTTGATTTGTCTTTTGGGAGCGGATAAGGCAGCATTATTTGCCTCATCTGAAACTATGATTTCTTTTTCTGTGGTTTATCGCTAATTTTTGGTTAATTATTGTATAGGGAAATGACGAGACAGAGGATAGAAATGAAGAAGATCGACAACATAACGGCGAGGCAGGTGGCATTTTCTAAGAGAAGAAAAGGGCTTTTCAAGAAGGCCAAGGAGCTTTCAACTCTCTGTGATGCTGAGATAGCTCTCATAGTATTTTCTGCTGCTGGCAGACACTTTGAATATTGTAGCTCAAGGTCTCACTCTCTCTCTCAGTTTTGCTATATACATACATACATACATACATGTATGTACATATGTATCTATATGTGTGTGTATATATCTGTCTGTGTGTACATGTGTGTGTGTGTGTAAATGTATATCTTTCTTTTTACATCATAATTTGTTTAGCGAAGAAAGAAAACTTCTTGTAGTTTCTTATTTATTATTAAAAGTAACTGCTAACCAATCAGGTCTTGTCACTGTTCTTATCCGATGCTTAACATTCCTGTCTATATCTTGTCAGTATTTAAATAAATGTTTAGCAACTTTTCATTTTGTAGTAGAGTAAATGTTTTAACTAGCATAAGATTAAAATGCATAAGGTTTTCAAAATATTCATGAGACTAATTAAGTTAAATTGGATAAATAACTAATTAGTGAATAAAAGAAACAGAAATTTATTTCTGGATGTTCATTTAGAGACTGTAGTAACCCAAAAGAGTAGCACTTGTGTACAAAAGGAAGAGATTGTTGATTATTATTATTTTTTCGTGAATGTAAATATATATTGGACAACTCACAAAGCATCCTCTCTCTCTTTCTCTGTGTGTCCTAGAGACAGTAGGGTTTGTGAAGCAAAATACTTCCCCGTTTCCAATTATTTATATAGGATAGTGTGGTTGAATATATTATAGGAGTCGAACTAAAACCTCACCTATATTAACTCTGTTTTTATTGGTTATTTGTTTTTGAATTTATCATCATTTTAAGATCTAGTTAATGTCAAAAAAGGTTGCTAATTGATGTGCCAAATTAGAAGTTTTAAGGTTACTAGCTAGCTCTATATCATCCAGGTAACAACCTCAGAAAGCTCAAACCTATTGTTATAAAATATTGTCCATGAAATTTAAAACATTTTGGAGCAGAGCATTTTGTATAGAACTTTGGTTAGTTTCCATTTCTATAGAAGAATTATGATTAGATACAGCTGCACTGTAAGGGCTTGCATTTAACCTTTAGTGACTTTAATTTATATGATTGATGTATCTTTTACTTATTTTTTATATCTCATAAAGTTCTGTGAAAATTCCTATCACTGTGTACATTTTAAAGAGAACATATGAGACAATAAGAGTTAGAAATATTTGACGAATTTATAATCAAAAGCATAATTTAAGAGAATTGGGCTCCTCTAAAGTTTATCGTGCATTTTATGAAGGATAAGTGGGTAACTAATGATGAGAAAATTAATGGTTTAGATATAGATGAAGTAGGAGCAACCTGATAATGGCATATGAAAGTCTGAAAATCAGTTTCTTTGATTTTTTTCATCAGCTGTTAACCGCTTGCACTTTACCCTCTAAAGTGCACAGGATTAAGATGATAGGTAGGCATATACAATACTGTCGTCATTCTATATTGGAACTTCAAGTACTAACGATATTATAATGGTAGTTAAGTTTCATTAGCATTTTGTGCAAATTTTGCTGGAAAACAGAATAGAAATAAAAGAATTTAATTTGAATCTCCCATTGTTTTGCTTTCTCCAGCATGAAGCGGGTAATTGAAAGGCATGATCTGCACCCAGACATTGACAGATTAAACCATCCCTCTATTGAATTGCCGGTAACTTTTTTTTTTAGGGCATTCAAATGAAAGTACACGAATTCATTGTGGTTGAAGAACTGAACCACAATGAGGAAGCAAGTTCTTTATACAATAAATGAATAAAGTCCATGCTTTTATAGCTTTCCCTATATTCACCTTATTAGCAAATATTGAACCAGGAGTTTAGATAGTCTTCCAAAAACTATCTTTACTTCAAAATCTTCCTCACAATCATCTTATTAGCATTTATTCTATTTAATTAGTGAAGCAAAATTGTTAAATTTTATGAATACACTTTTGAAGAGGGGATATTTTTTGAAGGATTGAATTGAAAAAGTGAAACCTTAAAGGATCAAATTGAGAAAAGATGTATATTTTAAGAATTAAAATAGCGATTCACTCTAATTTTCAAATGAAAGAAGTTTCAATTCTTTCTCATAGAAATAGAGAAAATATAGAGTGAGAATTATATATATATCATTGACTTTGCCTAACTGGAAATTCTGAAGAAAAGAGTAGAATATCTTGGAAATTTATGAATATACAGATTGAGAGTGACACCTACAACATGCTGCGTAAGGAAGAAGCTAGTAAAACTTATGAACTGAGGTATTTATCTATATACTGTGCAGCTGGTACTTTGTGTCTTCTCTATGAATGAAACTACAATTTTTTATAACTGAGGCGTAGCATCATGCATGAACCTTTGACAGGCAGTTAAGGGGGGAAGAGCTGCAAGGATTGAGTACAAAAGAATTACAGAAGCTAGAGGAACTTCTAGAAACTGGTCTGAGCCGTGTTACCAAAGCAAAGGTTCGCACTTTTCCCCCTTCTGTGCTGCATGCTTCTTTATATTTCGATATATTAAGGGATTGAATCCTAAGAAAGTGTTTGATTCACGGAATCAAAGATTATTGGGAATAATCACATTCCTTCCAGAAATATAATATTCTCTTTTTTGATTTATCACAAATATTGGTAAGAATATTTTATTAGATTCTTAGGAATCTAACATTCTCATGTTTGGTTCACATATTTGACAATTTTTCAAAATTACCTCTATTAGCTTTTAACATATAAAAAACTAAAAAAGATAAAATACATGTGTAATTAAATAAAATATTAAAAAATAAAAAAGATAAAGTACATGTTAGAGTTTAAGATTTTAGGGTTTAGGGTTTAAAATTTAAGATTTAGTGTTCTAGGGTTTGGGGTTAAATGTTTAAGCTTTTGGTTAAGAAGGTAAGAAGAGGGTAAAAATGTCTTTGAACTTTATAAAAATTATTTCCACCCCATTGGAATAAGACATTCCCACCTTCTTCCATCAGAATAAAGCATGGTAATATACAGCAACATATTCTCATTTTTTTTTTTGGAATGTTATATTTTCAGCAATGTTTTTCTAAAATTTGAACCAAATATGGGAATATCATTCCCGAGAATCCTATTTTTAAGTCAAACAAAATGTACTTTAAAGGTATATTTGGTTATTGGGAGGAAAAAGGATAAGAAGAAATCCAAGGAAAATGAAAGGGAAGAGAAGGGAGAGCTAGGAAGGGTTAAATGATAATTTTTCTTCCCTTTATTTGAATGTTTAAAATATGATTAATTATAATATTTTGGTTTATTAATATGTACTTTTAAGAAATATTGAATAATATAATCCTTAAATTGGAGTAACTTAAAATTATAAAGAAATGAGGAGTTTAGAAGGTTAGCTGAAATTCCTTCATTCTTTTCTGCTCCTTGTAACAAACTCCTATACAAGAGTATCCCTTCTCTTCCCCTTCACTATCCCTTAGACCGAGGAGAGTGGAGGACAAGGGAAAGAGAAGAGACTGTTCAATTTAGAACTTCCCGTTGCTTGGAAATTTATTATAAAGAAAGGAGGAGAATGAAAGGTTATTCGCTGACATTTTAAATCCTCTACTCTTCATATGTGTAAGTTTCTCCAATTTAGAGGATTTTTCATGAGAAATCAATCTTTAAGATGTTATTCATTATTTTTAAAATTGCAATGTCAAGTAACCAAACTATTGTAACAAATCATTTTAATAAAAAATTAATTTTTAAGAATATATTATAAGTGATTATTTTTTTATTATTTAATTTTTTATAATCTTATATTTAAAGAAAGGAAAGAAAAATTATTATTTAATAATTTCTTCCCTTTCTTTGTCCCCCTTTCTTTTTCAATTCCTTCTCTTCTCTTTCTCTACCAATGATGGAGCATATCTAAGGTCCAAGATTTATACGTTTGATTATTGTTTTGTAGAATCATCTTGCCGCCATATAGTAATTGATGCGATCTGCATTAAACAGATGGTAGTTTTATGTGTTTTTCAGGAAGCAATGATCGCAAAAGAGATCAGTACGCTCAAGAGAAAGGTCTAACACATGCCAAACTTAATTGTTATAGTCTTGTATGTTTTCTTTGTTATCACTTGATGAAGATTGAGAAGAAACATTATCAGAAATATATATAGGGTTGAATAGTGAATTTTTTTTTTCTTTGGTGACATATGAAGAATTATTAAACTCACTTTGTTTGTCCTTGATTAACTTACTTGACTAGTTTTCAACCATCAAGTGCAATGCGTGTATACACACACACACACACACACATAGGCATACGGATTTTATTCCTCTCTAGTGTACTAAAGTACAAGTGGTGAACCCTTAATGAGAAAATTTATGGTTCAAATTTTAATAAAATAGGTATATCCTAATAACCGCCTATGGATCTATCTAAATAATTTTTTCTTTTATCTTTCCATCTGTGGTTATCTGCATGCACTTTATTCTCTATAGTGCAAGGTGTACTTTGGAGGAGTCTGATCCAGCATAGGGCGTCCCTTAGAATTTAGTTATATGAATCACTAATTATTTCACAATTCATGAATCATAATAAACTAAATACATGAGGATTGAACATATAATTGACCAAATTTGGCTGCTTTCTCCGCTCCTCCCCTAGTGATTATATTCAGTGAAAATATGATGTGAAAAAGTATCTACAAATTACTGAAATTTCTTCATATACTGCCCTAAAAAAACTATGAATTGAAGATTTTAGGTGCACATTTGGTTTATAGGTCTCATGGTCAAATTTTGTCTTAGGTTGTTTGGCAAAGTAGGCTGGGTCTTGGAATAAATAATTTGAAGTTTCCTCGATGTCTAAGATCAGCCTATATATGATAGATCTTGCATTTGGAATTGATTATAATAAATTTATGAAGTATTAAGAAAGACTCTAACTAGATGCTGAATGAAGGTTGTGACAAAAAGAAATAAAGAGCGAACAAATAATTTTTCTCTTTAAGAAAATGCACTTCCTCTGCGCTCGAACAGTGGGATTTAGAAAAATTGAAACATATTGCCATTTTGAATTATGTTAGGGAACACAACACCAAATCGAGTAGTTCATAGCCATAAAACTATAAGGTAATTAAGGGGTGAGGTTAGGGTAGGGATTTTAGGTTTGACCTGCATGTCACTGAAAAACTCTCTTTAATTAGTTTTGTTAATCTGATTAATAAAATAGGAAAAGCTTAGAGGATTATTATAATTTTTGTGGTAACAATCCCTAATCCTTATCTATTCTATCAGAAATAATATTTTATTGCCATGATGATCTCTTGCTGCTCTTACGTAAAATGCTACTTTTTACTGTCCACGCAGGAAATCCAGCTGATGGAAGAGAACCAGCGATTGAAGCAGGTGATGGATATTAATGTTTTTGCATATTAATTCAATGTTTCTGTTGTTTCAGACGGTGGGAAGAACATCTCAAAAGATGGAAACTGTGTTTTTAGGTCAAGAGCCTTGCACATGAACGAGGTCTTTCATCTTAGTCAGCCACCGTTGACAGCACATCTGATCCTCCTCATGACTATGGTAGTTCAGACACCGCTCTCAAATTGGGGTTAGATTAATTAGAAGTATATTTATTAAATTTTCTTATAGAAAAATATTTGGGTAAAGTTTCTTTTGTATTTGCTATGATCAGGTTCCCCAACAGTGCTATGGCATGAAACAATACACATCGAGTTCAAGTGCTTGTTTGTCTGTACTTTTAATTTCTTCATCTTTTGAAATTTCTTTTTTTAAAATTGATTTTTGGAAAAACAACCGTAACAAAAAGCAAAAAGTGTTTGTTCAAATTATTTCATAAGCATTTTTATCAATGTCATTAGTATTTGGTTAATCATATAAAAAACAAGTTATTGTCAAATTACTAAAATAGATATGTTTTGAGATAAATTTGTATTCCATATTACTTGAATAGAAAAATGATTTTAATTATTAATATAAATTAATTAATTATTTTTAAACTTTTATATAAATAAAATAAAGTAACTAGAGACACACGCCCGTGTGCGATATATATAGAACTTCTTTACTCGAAATAAATTTATAAAATTATAAAATTATATTAAAATATATAATCAAAATATATATTGTAAAAAATTTATGATAAAATATATTAACTTTAAAAAGTCTTAATTAGTAAAATTTTATGCATTTAGTTTTGTAAAGCTGTGTAGTTTTGTAATTTTTAATTTGAGGGGAGGGTATTTTTATTCTAATAAAATTAATTTTCTATTTTTGCTTCAAAGGGGAAGATCTAAATTTGTACTTGCCCATTTCAGCATAAAAATAGATTGTCAAACAAGATGAAAATTTAATAGAAACGTTTTAAGAAAAAGTAACTTTTTTTTAATATAATAGAAGTTAGGCCAAACAGGCTCTTCTATTAAAAAAAATCTAATTACAAATACCTTAAAACTATAACTAAGTTTTTCCATTTTTAATAAATAGGAAAATTCAAGAATTTGTTGTTCAATTCTCATGATATAGCTATATAAATAGTGATAGCAGTGGTGTTATATTGGATGGTTTGGTTTTAGAAACAAAAATTGTTGCATATATAACAGGTAGATTTAGCGTTCAAAGAGACAGATTAATTTGGGTCTTATGTTAGTCAATGAATAAATCTTTATAAGTGTTCCAATATCTCAATAATTCACATCAAATGTATTAATTAACAATTTCAAATTCAAATCTTGTTGGAACAGGGTGAGAGATGATGTTTCGTGAATAGGGGGATGGAAGAATTATTATAGTCACTTAAGTATTAGTGATTATGAAAAAAAATTTAAGAAACATTTTTTAAGACTATACTAATTCTCATTCTAGATTCTTATTTTATATTCTTGCTTCTTTTAAAATTTACTTTTGTTAGTACGGTGACACCTGAAAATTAAGAGCAAATTTGAAGTGAAAATATAATTTTATATGGCTTCTGTATTTTTTTTTTAAATGAATTCGTATTTAAATTTGACATTTATATAAAATATGATATGATATTTTAAATTGTAAACAGTAATTTTCAGCTGTGTTGATTAAATTAAAATAAAAGCAATTATTAGTTGTGATCAGAAACACAGATAAGATGGACTTAACTTCCCTCACCCCCACCCATTGATCATCTCCCCCCGCCCAATTATCATAGTTATAGTAGCATCGTCATTTGTGCCTTAGGTTCTTTACTTAAATTTTGAAAAAAAAAAAGATCTCATTTGTTTGGTTGGTCAGCTTACTAAAAATTGATCTAACTAAATCTAACCGGAAACACCTCTCATTTGTTTGGTTGCATCTAATTCACGATCAATTGACATGGGAAAATATTCTGGCATGTTCAACAAACCAACTTCAAATTCTATAGAACTAGGCGTTCTACAGCATTACTCCATCGTGTGTTCCGTTTTGGTTTCTCTGGATATTTTCTTGTGTTATTATTAGTATTATTAAACTAATCTTTCTTGAATCTGTTGCCATAGAAAGGTTTTCTCAAGAAGTGTCTATTTTAAATATTGAATTTGTGTCTGCACTTTAAACTTTAACTGCGTGATTTGCTTAGCACTATATATCCAATCCTTGTTGGCGAATGATCAACCATGGTTAACGGTGGTCTTTTCTATATGTTTCCAACTTTGGATGGCGAGAAACCTTGAAATTGTAAAAAGTTTAACTCATACCTTTGGTTGATTCAAGACTAACGATGATAGGGTTGCCAAAGCATTTATAGAGCGACCTGGGCATAATACGGCCCTTGAAAAAAAAAAAAAAAGAGTAACAAAACGTTCTATCGTAAAATGGGTATAACTTTCGACACAGGTAGAATTAGGAGGTTATTACTTGTCGTCTTGAAATTTGTTTAGAGCTCTATAATATTTCAATTGAGTTTATGTCATGACGTAAAAATAGAAGTACGTAATTGGCATGGGTTTTGAGAATAATCTCATTCCGTAAGCCTCTAGTATTATATATATAAATGATTTTTTCATAAATAATATAGATTGTAACCAAAAACATAATCACATTCATTTGAGAGTTTTCTGTATAATTTCAATAATTTCAAATATACATAAATACTCTGCAAATGAAAGTTGAGATCTTGCATGTGATATATGGAGCAATTCTAGAGTACAAGTACAATGTAAATTAAAATCTACAAACCTTGAAAACAAAGTAAGCTCACCCAGAGATTATGTCGTCTAACTGGTCAACTATCTGAAAAAAAATATGAAAATATCGTGTAGTGAGTTTGACAATTCAGTGAGCAAATATAGTTTACTATAACTGAAACAGAACAGACCATTCGCACGAGTTTTCATAAATAGAAATTATGATATAATATAACATTATCTAAATCAATGTATATAACAACAAACTAAAACTTTAAAGAAGTTAAATTTTGTTAAAAGAAAATCTAAAATATTAAGATTTAATATAATAAACAATAATTTCAAAATCAGATAAGGAAATAGAAAGATAACTCTTTATATAAAAAAAAATGTTTAGAGGAGGACTCAAAGTAGATCCATAATTATAATTTTTATATCCAAACACAAAGCCTGGTAAGGGCAATCACCATATACATTGTTTTATCCCAAGCACATAGCAATGGGACGGGTAAATCATCATATTCTCATAATTCATATTATAAGGTTGGGAGGAGCTTTTCTCAACTCCCTAATCTTTTTATATATTGACTGTCCCAAGCACACAGCAATAGGACGGGTAAATCATCACATTTTCATCATAAGTAACCAGGCCAATTGCCACTGGCTATTGGAGGAGACATACCTCAACTCCACATTTATTCACATTTCAATCCTCATGTGCCCATTCGCACAAGGGGATAGCAACTTTCTTGCTAGCTAAGGTTTCATGGTGCACCAAGGCTAACTATCTCTGTCGCTAGCTAACAGTGTTTCTATCAATGATTCCTCCAAAATAAACTAGTTTAATAAATCAAAAATATAAGCTGAAAGAACATTTGAAAATTATGAGATTAAAATTCTTTTTAAGAAAAAATATATCCCTCCCTTCCAAGATATTCCTCGGACAGAGTTCCGGCATAGAAATTCATTCTCCAAAATCAGAAATACAACATTTTTATTCCAGTCCAGATAAACCATAATATCCAGTATCAATGACACATTTGAAACTCAAATACAAATTCAATTTCACCATATCCATGAAACAGTGAGGTATCATTTATAACACAAATCATATGAAACAATATGAAAGATGATACAATTATAAGATTCAATAAAGTGTATCATAATACCACATTTTCATCATAAATTCAGGAGAGACTTATTAGAGGTCTGTTCTGCATGTCCTATAACTTCTAAGAATATAAATCAATATAAACATGAAATTCAATTTATGCTATTCATAATTAAAACTTTGTTTTAAATGCATGGACATGAGAGAGATTTAAAAATGCGTTATAGTAAATTATATTCACTCACAGTATAAGGGCCCCGATTGAATAGCCCCAAAATCTACGTTTCTCATCTGAATTTGATCAATTAGATATTAAAAATGAGTCCAGAAGATCCAAAAACTTAAAAAAATGACCCCGAGATGCTGGCACTGTTCACGGCCAGAAACACTGTTCACGCGCGGCGAAAGCACTATTCACGCGCACTGTTCACATGTACTGTTTGGCACTGTTCATAGTTACTGTTCACTGAAGTAAATTTTGCAAAATTAAACCACTAAAACACATTTTCTGACCGTCAATTTTATCTTACAACTAATATTCTACATCCTTAACAAAACCCCTAAGTTAAAATCTTGAAAAACTATCAAAAATTCAGTATTTTAGAAAATTTACCTTGAAGATACTATTCACGAAATTTCGGTGAAATTTCGGCGAACTTCAGGCAAAAATGATTGGTGGGTTTTGAAGTTCTCGCCGCCATGAGTCCAACGGTACCTCCAGTATCTTAATTGGACGTCTAGAATTGGAGAAATCTTAGAGAGAAGTTTTGAAAAACTTTAGAGAGAGAAAGAAGAAAATTTTCTCTCCCTCCTTGCGCGTGCTACACTTCTGCCATCGGTTCCCCTCCTGTTTTCCTTTTTTTTTAATAATAATATTATTATTATGTAATAATTAAATAATATGATTTCTTTTATATAAATTCATATAAATTCAATTTTTCATCTTAAAATATTCTAAAAATTTCTAAAAATTTACATTCTAGTTAAACTCTTGAATTATGATTTTTCTTGATAAAAATTGTAATAAACAAATCTCAAAATAAATATCTTTATGTATAATAAAAGAAAGAATATTTCTAAAAATACAACAAAAATTTATTAAAAGCCAATATAATTATTTTGAGTAAAACAATAATTATTTTAATTAAAAATATACTTTCTTTTAGCAAAACATAATCATTTACAATATATATATATATATATATATATTAATATTAGTAAAACATTATTATTTAAAAATAAAAATTTTGGGATATTACAGTTTAACTCCATTGAAGCTTTTTCAAGCCCTAAAAATATTTAAAAATGTGAGTTTTGGGTTATTTTTAAAAAATTTCTCTTAATTTTAGGGATTTTTTTTAAATTTTTTGAACTTAATTAGAATTAAGATTTTATTTATTTGAGTTTATGGAACGTTATGTCATTCTAAATTAGAAATAATAGAATTTTATATTTTTATTTTTTTTGTCAATTTTACGTTTTTTTGTTATGTTAAAGATAAAACTGAAGTTAAAAAGAAAAAAAATAAGGGCATTTAACTATGGTGATATCCTTGAAATGTTTTTGATAATTTTTGTTGGGTTTATATATTATCTAAGTATATATGAAGACAAAGGTTGACTATTCATATGAATAGGGTGAGTATAACCCGTCTCATCTGTTGAAACTCGTTCGAACTTAATTAAAATAATTGTTTTGGATGAATTAAATTAGATTAACAAATTTAATTAAGTGAGATTATTTTTAAAAAATCAAATTTATCGATTCGGGTTGGGTTTAAGATATTTGAACATGATATAATTTTACCAAACTAATAAAATATATAAAATTAAAATTAAATTAAAGCAACACATTAAAACCACGTTGTTTGTCAATTTAATATAAAGACAAAAGCCATTGTCCCTTAGACCCTCATTCTCTTCTAATTGTCCTGCAACCTCTCTACTCTCTTGCTGTATCCCTCCCAAAATGTATAATACTTCCAACAACAACAACTAAATTTTTTTTATTAAGTAGAGTCAGCTATATGAAGCAAACTGGCGTCAAAGTGACATATTATAAATGAGATCAATAGAAAGATTATTAATTGATAAATTCTTCTTGATAGTTTCACCTATTATTTTCTTTGATCTCTATTTACTTCTAACTATCAGGTTATTCTTTATATGATCTATTCTTATTATTAAAGTTTCTACAAGTTTTCTCTATATATGGTCAAATCACCTTAGGCGAGATTCCACCATCTTCTCCACAACAGGTGCTACTCCAACTTTCTCTTTATATTGTCTTTTAACCATCCAACATTTAGTATCATATAACATTGCAAGTCTTATAACTGTACGATATAATTTGCTTTTAATTTTGATCAACACTTTTTTATCACAAATGACATTCAAGGTTTTTTTTTTCATTTCATCCACTCCGCTTGAATCCTATAATTTACGTCTTCCTTTACTTCTCCATCATGTTGTATAATGGATTTAAGATATTTAAAACTTGTAACTTATTTTATAAGATGATCTCCAAACTTTACCTCTAAATTTGAATTTGTTTGCCTTCTACTAAAATTATATTCAATATATTCTGTTTTATTTCTACTTATACGAAACCCATGTGTTTTCAAAGTTTGTCTTCATGACTTTAACTTCATATTTATTTCCTCTTTAGATTCACTAGCTATAACCATATCATCTACAAAAATAATACATCGGGGACCCAAATCTGAGATATGTTTAGTAACTACATCCAAAATTAAGTTAAAAATATATGGATTCAGAGATAAACTTTGATATAGTCGTATAGTTATGGGAAAATCTTTTTTATCCCCACTTTATATTCTCACGCAAGTCATGATATTATCGTACATATCTTTGATTACTCGGATATAAACAATATGTACTATTTTATTCTTTAAAATCTTCTATAAAATCTCTCTCAGCACTCTATCATATGTCTTTTTCAAATCGATAAAAATCATATGTAAATCTTTTTATTCCTTTGATATCTTTCCATCAATCTTCATAACAAGTAAATTGCTTCTATGACTGACCTTTTTAGCATAAAACTAAATTAATTTTCTATAACTTAAGTCTCTTGTCTTAAAATCACTCAATGACATTTTCTTATAACTTTATAACATAGCTAATGAGTTTAACCCCTCTATAGTTGGCGCAGTTTTGTATATCCCCTTTATTTTTATATATAGAGATTAAAGTATTCCTTATCCATTTATTTGGTATTTTCTTAAATCTTATTATTTCATTAAACAACTTAATGAGCAAATTTATACATTTCCTACCTAGACCTTCATCTTAATAGTTATATTATCAAGTCTTATTGCTTTGCCATTATCCATTCTCTTCAAAGTTTTCTCTACTTCAAACTTCTGAATTTTACGATAAAAGATATAATTTTGATTCTCTTTTACAATGTTTAATCTATTAGAGTGGCAAGAAAACTTATTTTCTTCATTAAAAAGCACTTGAAAGTAACTCTTTCATCGTGTTTGAATATCTTTCTCCTTTACCAAGATATTACCATCTTTGTTTTTAATATATTTCACTTGATCTATGTCTCTTTTCTTTCTTTCCTTACTTTTTGCAAGCTTGAAATTTTTTTTTTCACTATATTTAGTTCATAAGAATTGGTATAATTTTTCAAAAACTCTAGTTCTCGCTTCATTCAAAACATTCTTAGTAATTTTATATTTTTTTTCTTCTAATTTTCATTATTTTTACATAAGTGTTATGCTTTATAACACTCTCTTTTAATATTAATCCTATCTTACACCTTTACATCTCACCACTAAGATTTTTTACTCTTAATTCCAACACGTCTTGATTCCTTAAATGTCTTTTTTGTTATTTTCTTAATCTCTCGGCCACCTCGTTTCACACATCGTTAGCATTTTTTTGTACTTTGCAAAACCCCTCTACCTACACCCTTCTTTGGAAGCTCCTTTATTGTTCGTTTTTCAAATATTGCCACCTAATTCTCGATACACTTTTTTGACTCTTTTTTTTTACTCCTCTTAACTTGTATGTCCATAACTAAAACTATGAGCTAAGTAGCCAAGCTCTCTCCAGCTATGACTTTGTAATCTATGCAATATTTTCTATTTGATTTTCATATTAAGAAGAAATTTATTTGAAATGTTGCTTCCCCGCTCTTGTGCGTGATAAGATATTTTACTCGCTCCTTAAAACAAATGTTAACTATAGTAAAATTAAAGGTTAAAGAAAAATTTAAGATAATTTTACCCTCTTCATTTGTTTCTCCTAACCCATATCCTCAATGTATGTCCTCATATCTTTTGGAACACTCCCTACATGCCCAGTTAAATTCTTTCTTAGAAATTTTTTTTTCTCCCAAAGATATTTCCTAAACCAAACACTCTAGATCCTCTCAAAAATTTATCTTGTGATACTCCTCTAATCCTACTTGCAGTCTATATACATTAATCACATTAAAAGTGTTGTACTCTACTACAAACTTTAGAATTATGATCTATCTCCTAATATTTTAACATTTACCACGTTGTCCCTCCATTCCTTATCAACTATTATGCTTACCATATTACTAGTTCTTATCTTACTAGTGTACCAAAGTTTAAAACCTGAAGTATTTCATTTTTTTACTTTTTCTCCTACCCACTTAGTTTCTTGTAGGCACATAATATTGATCTTTCTTCTAATCACGGTATTAACTATTTCTATTGATTTACCTATAAGCGTAAATACATTCTAAGTTCCAAAACAAATCCACCACTCATGAACTAACTTCTTTACCAACACCTATTCATGTAAGTGTGAGAACCCTTGCATATTTTTTTACTGCACCTAAGTATCGATACAGTGGCTCTTACTCTTTTAACATTGCACTCGAGTTATACAGCACGCTGCTTCTGAGCAACGATCTACCCATAACACTATCGCTTCTTTGATCCATACTCATGTAGATTTGAGAAAGTTTTACATTGGTTGTCGCAAGTCTAAAACAACCATAATCTTTTATTTAGGCTTAGGATCGGTTATATAAATATAGGCAGAGTTCAGAATGCAGAATACTTCCATGGCTTTAAAATTGATTCACCTAAGTCGAGCTCTATATCTTAAAAACTCAAGTAAGTTCACCTTAGTTCTTGTCCTCTCTTGGTTTACAAGATATTTTTTAATCACTTTGCTTCTTTTTTCCTTAAGTTTTGGATTCTTTCTATTATTTGTTCATGCAATTGAAATTATGGGTGATGCTAATTTATGGTTGGTTTGTGTAGTTCATAAGCATAAAGAGGGAGAGTGAAAAGTTGACAATTGGCTTCAAAGATGTTGAGCATAATGGTTGTGGGAGAAAATTTAGGTGAAGAAAGCAGATTTGAGTAACATCCAACAACTCTAGTCCTTCATTCTTCTGTTTGTTTATTCTCTCTGTCCAGCTTTTACTTTCTTTGAATAGTTTGAATCGCCTAAATTGACCGACCTGTCCTTGATCTATATGACCCCGAATAATTCAGATTATTTAAATTATTGGTCGGTTTCAAATGTCTTTTTTGCAATCCGACTTTTGTTTGGACAGGTTGGATTTATGATTAAACTCGACTCAACTCGACCTGTGTTCACCCTTACACACGAAGATGGGTTTCTTCCAAAAAAAAATATGAAAGAGATATTATATGTTTGGATTTAGTTTTGAAAAATTAGTATAAACTCCTTTTCAACTTAGAATCATTTGTAGTCATTTCCTTCAATTTTGAAAGTAAAAGTTCATTCTATCAACTTTTATTAGTGTATTTAAAGCATTATGAAAATGTCATATCATCCATCTCAAAATAAATAAATTTATAGTTCTACTGTCTATCTACCTTTAATGGTGGAATATCATGAAAACAAAATGTGACATCTCTATCAATTTGGTAAAAGAAAAATAAATAAAAAGTAATATTAAATATTTACTAGTGCAAATAAGGGTAATTTTTACTTTTAAAGTTGAAAAGGTGTTGCAAATAATTCAAAACAAATCATTTTAAACTTAATTGTCATAGGGTCCAAATCATCAACTTCTGTTACTGTTTGTAACGGTGTTAATCATTAGGAGAGCATTGTAACTTTTTAAAAATAATATAGAACGAAATTTAGTTAAATAAAACATTTGAATTCATCTTTCAATTTTCTTATTATCCTATTTTAATTAAATATTTTTCTTTTTCTGTCGTCAAAGGGCCAGAGTTGGTCTTTGAGCTTATCTTGTATGGTTGTTCAAGACTAAGAATGTTCTGATGTATTGCAACGTGTTTACTGTCTTCTTTATGTTTTCATTTTTCATAATTATGTCAAAGCATCAATATTTGAATGTTTTAATTATTTCTAAAATTTTAATTATCTCTTTATCTATATTTTTTATTTACTATCTATTTAATTAACTGCACTATGAGAAATTTATTTAAATTTTCTTTTGGACGGGCGAAATTTATTTAATTAACCACAGCAATTCTACACCTCTTCATTTATATATATCACATTAAACATAGAAAAGTTTGGCCTAAAACCTGAAAAAAGAAGCAGAGACGAGATTAATGGGTGAACGAAAACTAACTTCTTTCTTTTTTTCAGGGAAGTTTATTTTCTCTTATTTGGAGAGCTATTTTACTTTTTATTAAGGAAGGATTTTCCTCTTTCACAAGAGGTGGTGGAACTTCAAAATGTTGTATTTCATTGTATAGATTTATAATTTTGAAGTTAGATTTATAACTCTATCTTCAAATTTAAATAGAAAAATATCAAATTTACAACTATGAATTCTTTTAAAGAAAAAAATTGAAAAGACTTAACTCTCAGAGAGAGTTGGGAGGTGTGGTGCCTCTCTTAAAAACATCTCTATTTTTTTATTTATTTAGACGTTGTATTATTGTTTATCTGAGATTTTAATATATAATCTTTGATAATCTAGTGTTTTATAAAGTTTGTTGTCTTTATATTCTCTAAATGTAAAATTTGTTATTTTGTATCTTGTATTATCATAAATAGTAGGATTAAGTTGTTAAATTTAATTTACTTGTCTGTGTCTTCTGTTTAATTTTAACTTTGTGTATGATATAATTAATAATAATATTCCACTTGCTCAAAAAAAAAAACTAAATTCTTGACCCAAACCTAAAAAGAGAAGGTTGGTCGGCTGCTTTTTCCGCGTGAGCTTCATTATCCTATTCAGAGTTCATAGATAAAAGACAATCAAATTTATTTAATAATTATACCAATTAAACAAAAATATCCATACATTTTGAATATTAAGGACTTTAATTTCTTTTATTCACCTCTTTTTAATCAATACTATTTTTTTCTATCCATGACTATAAACATGATCATATACGTCTTCGTTTGTGTATTGAAAATAAAAAAGAAAAAAGAAAAGCAGTAGTTAGGTTTGACCATATATATATATATATATATATATATATATATATATATATATATATATATATATATATATATATATATATATATATATATATATTACACCCAAGTTCTTAATAACTAAATATAAGAAAGTCCAAATTACTAATAAATAAATTCTATATTCCAGTTACAAATATTACATCTTAGATACGATTATATGATAAGTTTATATAATAATCATAAAAATTATACCCTCCGTTAATAAAATAAAATAGGGTGATTGATCTATAACACAAATTGTAGTTGAAGAGCTTACAAAAACATTATTTTGCCACAAAAGGAAACACTCTAGTTTTAATATACATAAACACCGATTCATATCTAACTATTGGCTGTAAAGACTAAAGGGCGACCTCCTGGAACTCGATACATTAGTTAAGCCAACTTTTAAATAGATAAAAGAAACTAACCAATTTTCTCGGCCATCCTACGTTTGGATGTTTAGAGTTATAACTACCTCCAACCACCTTAGATAAATCTAACCACATAAGATGCATTTTTTCAAATGCAGGAAGCTGAACTAACAAAAGATTTGAAAAGGGTATTTTTTGTTATCCGAAGTTCAAACCGTTGTCAATACAAGACTAAACTCTCCCATGGCTTCTCATCAGTGCTCAAAGCAAATTCCCTCCTTGCACACTCGCAGTTTATTCAGCCATGGCTTCTGGAAAACCCATCATTATATATTGCCTTCTTGCTCTCACCTTCTCAAGCATGATGAGTTTGAGTCTAGCATCTCGCCATCTTCTGCAAACAACCCCACCTGCTGCACCAAACTTTCCCGGCATTATACCCACTTTGCCTAAAACACTTCCACCTTTACCTTCAATTCCATCATTGCCTCAAGCTAATGTTCCCCCTTTGCCCACTATTCCATCTTCGTCAAACCCCTATGCTCTTCCTCCTCTTCCAAGCATGTCCACCATTAACCCAACATTCCCAAAGGCCACCCTTCCCCATTGCCCAACATTCCCTCAATACCCACAATCCCAACCGCTATTCCCTCCATCCCATTCCCCTCCCCACCACCTTCACCTCCCAACCCCTAAAATAATGTTCACTTGTTCGTCACATGCTATTTTATCACTAGCCTATGGTTTGATGTGTTCAGCAGCATACAATATATATAGAAAATAGACATGGCTTTGAATTGCCATTGCATTTTGTATAAGGCTATCAACCTGTCTGTTCTTATTTTCTTTTGTTTGATGTAAAATTTAGAACAGTATTCTTTTAGATGAGTTTCTTCCTTCATATATAAAAGAAAAAAAAATGAAGTGGCAAGAGCAGATAATTTCATACAATACAAATGCATCTATCATATATAAGTGCTTGCAGATAAGAGCACAGCAACTTTAGACTGATACAAATTAACTTCATGAACTAGGAAGAGGTGCTGGAAGTGGTGGCATAGTGGGCCTAGGATGAGAGGGTTATGGGAGAGTTGGGATAGTAGTTGGCAAAGGAGACAAATTTGGGAAGGAAGGTAAAGGGGGCAATGTTGGTTTGAGCAAAGCAGGTGGAAAATTTTCTAGAATATGGCAAGCTAAAATCCAGTTAAATTGTTTGGCCAAAAACAAAATCCCGTAAATTCGAAAAGGAAATAAATTAAAAGAATTTAACAAATAATTCAATTTTGTAATAATAATTATTTGAAGCACTCTGTAATAATAATTATATATGGACATTGTTTAACATGAACAGCAGCAAAAATATGAAAGAAAGTCATAAGATATATAATTTTTTGGTTCAAGTATAACAATGGAGTACTAGTTATATCTAAATATCCAAAGTTCAACAATTGAATTGAACTGCTGGATAAAAAATCACACAGTATAATATTTAGAAAGTTTGTACATCACATTAACATTTGGTTTTTCAAGAATGGATCAAAAAAAGAGTCTGCGTAGTCATCAAACTGAAACGTCTCTTCCCCAATATATGGTTCTTGGCCCTCTAGTGTTATAGGGCCAACAACGTTTTCTTCAGCCAGAAGTATTTGTAGGTAGGGATCATCTTTCTTATTCGTTGAAATCATGGACACTGGTTATATACAAATGATTGATAGAATATTCTCTGATTCAATATTCTTTAGTTTTTTGGGGTTTAACTCTAACTCGGGATATGTAGATAGATACTATTTTCTCTTGTTTCGTATTTTATTAATTTTCTCTGTATTCTTTCTTATTCGACAAAGAATGTGTTCATTCTGTAATATATGTATAAAAAAAGGTTAGATTTAGTATAAAAAACTAGAGATTGAAATAAAAATTGTATCTTTGAGGAAAATAAAATAAAATCGAAACAGTAACGAAAGAAAACATAATCCATTTTTAAAGCTTTAAAATCTTTCTACAATTAAAGCCATTTGGTCACTTTGGGTTGGATAAACCATCCATAGTCATGATTAGCCATTAAATATAATTCGACAATAAAAAATAGTTAATTTATAAAAAAATAATTAGCACTATATTTATTTGAAAAGAATGAGTAATTTGGTAACTATTGAACGTTGGTTGTGATGTTATTAAGATTTCATCTCTGCCTAGGAATGTAAATAATATGCCATTAAAACATTTTAAAACTTGAAATTAACAACATGATCAAATGTAGATTACAGGATACTCAATTAGAAACCAGGAAGAAATAGAGTGATTGAGAGAGTACCCATACATGATCCAACTCATGATCGGTTTCGCTCTTCTCAAACCGAAGCCTCTTCTTCACCCCAATACACTGCTTAGTCCCAGTATCCCTATCACTGTAAGCTTCCCAAATGTCCCATGGGTTTATATTCCCATAAAGATCACAGTCAAGATGGGAAGAAACCTCATCCCCACTGCAAGTGTAGGTGGAGCCATAGTCGCTCACAACCTCAAGCTCTGAACTCTCACCTCAGCAATTGCTTATAACTCTGTACGTAGAAAGGGAATTGTGGTAAGGGCAAAAGATAATTGTTTAAATTATATTAAATAAATCCATTAATCTTTTCTCACACTTATGCATATCTATTTTATATTTTAAAAATGATTTCATTAATCTTTTGTCAAGCCTACGTGTATCTATTCTATATTTTTATTATATTTAAATTATATTAAATAAATCTATTAATTTTTTCTCACATTTACGTTTATCCATTCTATATTTTTTAATAATACATTCCAGTTATAAGGGATAATGTTATAAACCAGTATTCAATATTATGCAATGCTCAATAACAAAATTTGATAATCGATGTAGGTATTTTATTTTATATATTTTTCTAAATATTTGGGACTTATAAGTTAGAGGTGGCTTAAGATACATTAAGTTTATATTAATCTACTTTTATTTCTTAAAATTAAAAATAAATTAATTGAAATTAGTTTATATATAATATTATTTTTAAATTTATAAAATACAAAATAATATAGAAAGTTACATTTCAATTAACTATCCACTACTTCTTTTTATAAATCAACTATTGTTTTTAATTTATTTATTATCTAATTTTAAAATTACTAATTATCTTTTGAATAACCGCTTATTATATATGTATTTTCCACAACTACGCACCACGCACAATTAATTATTTTATAATTATTTTTTAGGTTGGTATACCAAAACATCAAAAAAAGAGGCATATACAATGGTATGGATAAGGGATGATATACATCACTATTCAAGAATAGGCAATGCCATAAGAAATTTGACGTTCTTATAATTTTAAAATAACTTTTATATGAAGTTAAGATGTTAGCAAAAAATTTCTACCTCTAGATTTCCACCGTGTTTTCTTGTAAAAAAATCTCACTAGAATTGTACAATACCCATATGGGGGTTTCATGACAATTGGACCATGGAATGGCCTATATCGTAGTGGCTTACTAGAGTTAAGGCCGAAACCAGTTCATGATTTCAATTTCTACCAACAAAAATTAGGTCTACTACTCTTTCAGCCTAGTGACTAGTTCCGTGATCTCAACATTAGTAATGAACCAAACCAATTGTGTGGTCATCGCTATGTATGGGTTGGAAGATTATAATAATGGGAGCGCTGCGAAAAGACTACCATGGTAACTAAAACGTCAGTGGAGACAATGGGAATTATGCAATCAATGAATCAACACCAGACTATTGGATCATTAATTCAATATTATACTTATACGCAAATAATTGTATGTTGCATGCTTTCAAATAAAATTAAGCTTAATTACAAATAATCTACTAAGTTTAGGATGATAGAATATAGACTAAGGTATAGAGACTTAAATGATAATTTTTATTTTTATGATGAATTAAAATAGAAATAACAAAAAAATATCTATATATAATAGATATAATCTCTATATGGCACATATGTTTAGTTTTTTACCATTGACATTTTATAATCAGAAATAGGGCACAGAAAAAACTAAAGGTGAAAGGCCAACTATATAGATTGAGAAAAAAAATTAGTTGTTATGGATTAGTACGCCTCTGCGTATTCATTTTTTATTTTTTGATGATCCAATATGAATGATTTTTTATTTTAAATTATGATTTTTGCCAAAAAAAAATTTAACAAGTGGTATTAGAGTCTTCTCATATTAAATTATTAAAAATAAATTAAGAATAAATTTGGGTTAATGATTAAAATTTTATTTTGAGGGTTTTGAAATTTAATAATTATTATTTGAGTAATATTGAATTTAAGAATAATTTTGTGGTTGATTGTTTGTCTGAAATTAGTATGGAATGAGTCCTCGTTGTTTTCTGGTATATTCCCAAAACTGAAAAGTCAAATAATGAATTTAGGATTTTTGTTGTTACTTCGGTGCTATTACAACGCCATGGAAGCAGTACTTCTTTATGATAGATTGGATAAAGTACGAGTCTTTTGTATTACTATTGTTATGGGTATGTCGGGGGCTACAAGCATAAGATTTTTTTTTTTGTACGAGTTTTGCTTCCTGTTTTTAGGATTGACTCTGAAGGTGCTTGTGTAGATGTGCACTTGATTTTTGTTTGTTTTGCTGATAGGAACGCCTTAGTTTGAGAATGATTTGATTCGATTCACTGGCAAAGGTACAAACTGCAAAATGGCACATAACGTATATCTTCAAAGAAGAAGACGATGATGTGGGCGACATCTTATCACGCATCGTGCTGCGCTGTATATACACACACACACAAAAATATTCTACACAGACACGCACATATACAAACAGTGAGATAAATTAATTGAAATAATATGTCACTAAAGTAACTTTTTTTTTATAAAAATTAATTTTATTTTGAAATATAAATGGTTGTGTAGATATAATTATGTAAATATTTAGTAACCCAAAAAAAATTAATATTTAATAGAATTACAAGTGTGTTTAATTACTATATTAAAATATTACTTGCAAGTTAATATCTTCTTCTAAAGACAATATATTAATAGAATGTCTAGTATCTTGAGATGAAGTTTGTCTATATTTGAATTTATTTTTGTTTTGAAACTTATATAAGTTTATTTTTTATTTTATTTTTTGTTATCCGTTCATTTATTACTCATACTAATATTATTGTCAATCTCAATTTGATTCATATGCTAAATGGCTCTGACTTCAAATCATAGAAAAATAATCTCTTGATAGTTCTCAAAGTCATGGATCTTGTCCTAGCATTAAAGGTTAATTCTCTCCCACTTTTTATGAATAAGAGTATTTCTAATGACAAGAAGTAAATAGAAAGACGGGATAAATCAAATTATATATGTATGATGATCATGAAGAAGGCAATTCTAGAAGCATAATTCTAAAAATAAAATTATGGCTAAGGAGTTCCTTGTAGATATTGAAAAAAGAAATGTCAAGAATGAAAAGGCCGAAATAGATATGCTCTTGATAAGTTTAATTTCAATGAACCATAAGGGTAAATATAGTATTAGAAAGTACATTCTAGAGATGTTTCATCTTACTTTCAAGTTGAAAACAATTAAACTCGAACTCTCTAAGAACTTGCTGGTGCATTTGGTTTTGATATTGTTTCCAACACAGTTTATTTAGTTTAAAGTGAGTTACAATTGTCTAAAAGAAATTTAGTCTCTAAAGTCTAAATAAACTCATCTTACACTATGTAAAGGAAAAAAAATGTTTAAGCAATATAAGATAGAGAGTGCTCATCTAGACTCAACCAAACAAGAGAAAGAAAGAAAAAATGATAAGAAAGTTGTAGATGTCACACCTCAAAAGAAACATCAAAAGAAATCAAATGAATCAGAAAGGTCTAGTTGTTTCTTCCGTGAAGCTTAAACTCATAAACAAAAGCAATGCCCCAACTATCATGCATGGTAAGTTAAGAAAGTTATGCTTCTTAATTTAGTGTGTTTTGAGGTTAATTTAAATTTGGTGCCCAAACACACATGGTGAATAGATTATAGTACAACAACTCACAATAGTATATCTACGCAAAGTTACTTGAGTTGTTGGAAGTTAAATTATGTTGAAAGATCTACGCGGGTGATGGCAAGATAATACAAGTTGAGACAATAAAAAAATTTATATTATTGTTAAAGATAGGATTTTATTTGGATCTTAATGAAGTATTTATTATATCTTTTTTTTTATACATAATTTGATTTCTATTTCTACTTTGGACAAATCTAGTTATTCTTGTTCATTTGAAAGGAAAATTTTAATTTGTTTCATGATTCACAATTAGTTGATTTTCAATTCTTTGTCAGGTTATAATAATCTTTATTTAATTGATATAGTTATTTCATTTAATGAATCCCTACATTTAAGTACACGAGGGACAAAGAGAAAATTAACTAGTGAGAATTCAATTGTGTTATGGTATAAGATATTAGGTCATATCTCCAAAGAAAGAATATAAATACTTATGTTAGACGAAGTTTGATGGTTGTGTTAACTATATAAAAAGAAAACAAACCAACAAAAGGATATTTGAAGCCAATAGAACTCTGATTGTCTTAGAACTTATAAATACTAATATTTATGGGCCATTTCCTATGGTTGCTTGAAATGGCCAACAATACTTTATAACGTTTATGAATAATTTTTTCATATATGGCTATATATATCTAATTCATAAAAAGTTACAATCGCGGAATGTGTTTAAAAATTCTAAGGCTGAAGTTATGAATAAACTTGGCAAAAGAATCAAAAGTGTCCAATTTGACCGTGGTGGTGAATATTATGGCAAATATAATGATTTAGGTGACCAACATCTAAGACCGTTTGCTAATTTCCTAGAGGAATGCAGTTTTGTTCCGTAGTACATTACACAAGGTTCACCTATTACGAATTGTGTTGCTAAAATATGAAATAGAATACTTAAGTATATGGTGAGGAATATAATTAGTCATTTTTCTTTGCTAGAATCACTATAGGGAAAAGAACTTAAGACTACTGCATATATCTTTAACGAAGTTCTAACTAAAGCGATTACTAAAACTCTTTTTCAACTTTAGATGGACAAAAAGCCAAGGCCAAAGTTTTTGCATGTTTCGGATGTTCAATTGAGGCAAAACCTTATAAGCTTAATGAAAAGACACTAGACTCAAGGACAATGAATTACTATTTTATTGGATACTGTGAAAAATTAAGAGTGTACAAGTTTTATGATTCCACAACTAAGTTAATTTTTAAGTTGAGAAATGTTTAGCTCTTTAAGAATGTTGAGTTTGCAGGGGAAGATATAGTTGGGGACTTTGTCTTTAAAAATGAATACATTGATATTCCCACATGTGTTATTGGCATTTACTAGTATCTCATTCCCGACCTTGGTTAAAACACAGTAGATCAAGAATATGTTGAAGAATCTCCTATTCAAGATATTGTTTTAGAAAGACAAATTCTAAAACTTTAAGGACCTATGCCATTAGAAGATCTATTAGAAATAAAAGAATTGTAGTGCCAAAAAACTATATTGTATTTTTTCAAGAACATTAGGTAGAAATTAGACTAATGAAAGATGATCTAATCAACTTCTATCAAGCCCTAAAAAGTTTTAACTCTCAAAAGTGGATTAATGCTATAAATGAGGATATTAAGTCCACAAAGGACAATGATGTGTGGGATCTTGTCCCATTGCCAGAAGGTGCAAAACTTGTTGGTTGTAAATGGATATTCAAAACTAAGAGGGATTCAAAAGAAGTTGTAGAAAGGTACAACGTTCACATTGTCGTAAAGGACTTTACACAAAAAGAAGGCATCAACTACAAAGATACTTTCTCTTCTATTTTTTCAAAAGACTTTTTTTGGATTATAATGGCATTGACGATGCATTTTAATCCTGAGTTACGTCAGATAGATGTAAAAACAATATTTCTCAATTATAACATTGATGACCATATCTATATAGTGTAGATAGAAAACTTTATGTCAAGAGATTTAAATAATATGTTTTGTAAACTTAAAAAATCAATTTATAACTCAAACAAACATCTCGAAAATTGTATTTCAAGTTTCATCAAATTATCATTTCATTAAGTTTTGAGATGAATTTAGTCAATAATTGTAAAATTATGTGGGAGCAAACGTATTTTTTTTGTTTTGTACGTCAATAACATCTTACTTACTATCAACAATATAGGCTTATAATACGAAACCAATAGATTTTTAGTTAAGAATTTTGAGATGAAAGATCTAGGCAATGCCCCTTTTGTATTAAACATTCAAATATACTGGGATTGCTTTTAGGGTATTCTTGGATTGTTAGAAAAAAGCTATATCCAAAAGGTCTCAAGAGATGTGGTATGCAATATTAAAGAAATTAGGGGATACCTCTAAGGCTAAGAGAGACAAGTTTAGTCTCAATTAGTGTCTAAAGAATAATTTTGAGAAAAATGAAATGTAGAATCTCTATGCTTTAGTGTTGGAAAGTCTAATGTATACTCAAGTTTATACACATTCAAATATTACCTATGCTATTGGGATGTTGGACAGATAATTAAGCAATCAAAGAGTATACCATTGGAAACAGTTAAATAGGTCTTGCAGTATTTATAGAGTACAAAAGACTATATGCTCATTTATTGGAAGTTAGATCAGTTTGAGATCATTGAATATATTGACTTCGATTTTAATAGATGTCAAGATAGTATGAAATCTACGCTGAGCTATATCTATTTGCTAACTAGAGGTGTTATCTTTTGAAAGAGTGTAAACAGTCACTTATAGTTTCTTCTACCAAGGTGATAGAGTTCATAACATGTTATAAGGCATTCAATAATGGAGTATGGCTGTATAATTTTGTCATGGGGCTTTGCATAATAAATAGTGTTGAAAGACCACTCAAATGATTTTTTGACAATAAATTAGTAGTTCTGTATTCTAATAACAAGAGTTTGATGAAATCGAAGCATATATATATATATATATATATATATATATATATATATATATATATATATATATATATATATATATATCATGTTTGTAGTTGTTTAAGAAAGAGTTGAGTGAACGATTGTCTATAGAGTACATGGGAACAAAAATCTCCATGATTGCATATTTGCTTACTAATGGATTACCAACCAACTAGTTTCATAAACACACTGCTTGTATATGTATTATGTCAATTAATGATATTTTGTTGTAATAGGAGTTTATAACTTTAGATGCTTTTATAGACATTTTTTGTAATATCACCTAATTTTTATTTTTAAATAATAATATTTTGCTATAAAAAAAATATTTTTATTTTAAATGATTATGTTTTGCTAAAAGTAAATATATTTTTAAGTAAAATGATTTTTGTTTTGTTTAAAATAATTATATTGGCCTCTAATAAATTTTTGTTGTATTTTTCAAAATATTATTTCTTTTAATATGTAAAAAGATATTTATTTTGAGATTTGTTTATTATGATTTTTATCAAGAAAAATCATAATTTAAGAGTTTAACTAGAATGTAAATTTTTAGAAATTTTTTGGATATTTTAGGATGAAAAATTGAATTTATATGAATTTATATTAAAGAAATTATATTATTTAATTATTAAATAATAATAATAATAATATTAAAAAAAAAGAGGGGGCGGAGGAAGGAACGAGCGGACGCAAGAAGAAGAAGAAAAACGAAATTTCTCTCTCTCTCTCTAAATTTTTTTTTTAAATTTCTCTTTAAGATTTCTCCAATTCTAGACGTCCAATTGAGATATCGGAGGTACCGTTGGACTCATGGCGGCGAGAGTTTCAAAACCCACCGATCATTTTTTCCGGAAGTTCGCCGGAATTTTGTGAATAGCAACTTAAAGGTAAATTTTCTAAAATACTGGATTTTTGAAGATTTCAACTTAGGGGTTTTGTTAAGGATGTAGAATATTAGTTGTAAGATAAAATTTACGGTCAGAAATTGTGATTTGGTGGTTTAATTTTGCAAAATTTACTTCGGTGAACAGTAACTATGAACAGTGCCAAACAGTACTTGTGAACAATATTCTGTGCGTGAACAGTGTTTTCGCCCGTGAACAGTGACAGCGTCCCGGGGTCATTTTTTTAGGTTTTTGGACCTTCTGAACTCATTTTTAATGTCTAATTGATCAAATTCAGATGAGAAACGTGAATTTTGGGGCTGTCCTATCTGGGGCCCTTACCTTGTGAGTGAATATAATTTGCTATAATGCATTTTTAAATCTCTCTCATGTCCATGCATTTAAAACAAAGTTTTAATTATAAATAGCATAAATTGAATTTCATGTTTATATTGATTTATATTCTTAGAAGCTATAGGACATGCAGAACAGACCTCTAATAAGTCCCTCCTGAATTTATGATGAAAATGTGGTATTATGTTACACTTTATTGAATCTTATAATTGTATCATCTTTCATATTGTTTCATATCATTTGTGTTATAAATGATACCTCACTGTTTCATGAATATGGTGAAATTGAATTTGTATTTGAGTTTCAAATGTGTCATTGATACTGGATATTATGGTTTATCTGGACTGGAATGAAAATGTTGTATATCTGATTTTGGAGAATGAATTTCTATGCCAGAACTCTGTCTGAGGAATATCTTGGAAGGGAGGGATATATTTTGTCTTAAAAAAAATTTTAACCTCATAATTTTTAATTTTTCTTTCAGTTTATATTTTTGGTTTATTAAACTAGTTTATTTTGGAGGAATCATTGATAGAAACACTGTTAGCTAGCGACAGAGATAACTAGTCTTGGTGCACCATGAAACTCTAACTAGCAAGAAAGTTGCTAGCTCCTTGTGCGAACGGACACATGAGGATTGAAATATGAATAAATGTGGAGTTGATGTATGTCTCCTCCAATAGCCAGTGGCAATTGGCCTGGTTACTTATGATGAGCATGAGATGATTTACCCGTCTTATTGTTATGTGCTTAGGAAAGTTAATATATGGAAAGGTTATGGAGTTGAGGAGAGCTCCTCCCAACCTTATGATATGAATTATGAGAATATGGTAATTTACCCGTCTCATTGCTATGTGCTTGGGATAAAACAATGTATATGGTGATTTCCCTTACCAAGCTTTGTGCTTGGGTATAAAAATTATAATTATGGATCTACTTTGAGTCATCCTCTAAACATTTTTTTATATAAAGAGTTATCTTTTTATTTCCTTATCTGATTTTGAAATTATTGTTTATTATACTAAATCTTAAGATTTTA
Organism: Gleditsia sinensis; assembly: GCA_037074535.1. Lineage (NCBI taxonomy): Eukaryota > Viridiplantae > Streptophyta > Magnoliopsida > Fabales > Fabaceae > Gleditsia > Gleditsia sinensis. The sequence continues at coordinate 72,121,884 of CM073465.1, forward strand.
GATTTTCTTTTAACAAAATTTACCTTCTTTAAAATTTTAGTTTGTTGTTATATACATTGATTTAGATAATGTTATATTCTACCATAATTTTTATTTATGAAAACTCATGCGAATGATCTGTTCTGTTTCAGTTATAGTAAACTATATTTGCTCACTGAGTTGTCAAACTCACTACACGATATTTCTATATTTTTTTCAGATAGTTGACCAGCTAGACGACATGATCTCTAGGTGAGCCTACTTTGTTTTCAAGGCTCGTAGATTTTAATTTATATTGTACTTGTACTCTAGAGTTGCTCCATATATCACAGGCAGGATCTCAGCTTCCATTTGCAGAGTATTTATGTATATTTGAGATTATTGAAATTATACAGTAAACTCTCAAATAAATGTGATTATGTGTTTGGTTACAATCTATATTATTTATGAGAAAATCATTTATATGTATCATACTAAAAGCTTACGGGATGAGATTATTCTCAAAACCCGTGCCGATTACGTACTTCTATTTTTGGGTCGTGACATTTTTTTAGTTATTTTAGTTTATAGACATTTGGAGGTTATTTTTTTTTTATAGAAATAAAGTATTGGTTTATTTACATTTTGATTTTAGTATGGTTTGGTCTCACTAATGTTTAAGAGTGAACTAATTGGAAATAGACATGCTAAAATCACCTTATATGAAATTTTTATGTTCCAATTTCACATCATGATCCATATCATTTAATTGTATCGGTATATGATGTCATAGATTGGTAGAGTTATGATAGCTGTAACAAATGTCATTTTGATCCTCTATTTGTATGATTGATGGATCGAATTAGTTAATAGATATATGTCAATAATGATAATAAAGTTGAGCTCATTCTATTATTTTTTGTAAAGCGTAATTATAAAGCTACACATATAACCCAAGTAGGAGATTGTTGGATCTACTAAATTTTAGATAATGAGTTTTAATGTATCTAATAGGATGTAGGTTTTTAATGTGTAAATATTTAAATGATAATTTCTATTTTTATGATGGGTTAAAATAGAAATGTCAGAACATAATAGAAAAATTATCTACCTATGGTGGTTATAATTTTTAAATCACACATACGTTTTAATTTCTTATCTCTGACATCTTATCATAAAAAAATATGGTACAAAGAAAACTAAAGAATTCTCTAAGAAAAACATGTTAATCCAAAAGGTTAATTGTACAGATTGAGAAAAAAAAAATTGATTGTTTTGTATATTTATTTTTTGTTTTATGATGATCCAACATATATAATCTTGTATTTTATATGACGGAGTTTATCAAAAGGAATTCTCTAACAGAGTTTGGCAAACACAAGCATGTAGCTCAATGGACTAGTCACGAGGATGTGTTCGGAGTGAACCGCTGAGCAATGGGGTTATCAAATTGGCTGGCTTGAAAGTGCCAGAAATCAACACGTGGGTTGATGAGACAATGAGTAAAGGGATGCAGAGAGATAACTGCTTGAATGATTGTTCCTGCATGACCTAAAATGAGAGGAAAGAGACCTCTTGAATTAGTACAAATTGTGCTAGATTTGTCTACATGTGTATGGTTCTATTTTAACCTTAAAAAAAAACTATGATTTACTGATTTTATTGTGAAAAATTTTAGATACAAAAATTGAGTAAATAAATCTTGATGGAGCAAAATAAACACAGTTAATAGTGCAGGAAATCTGGAATAGTGTAAACACAATGAAATAATTATAATAAAAATTTTATTATAAAAAAATATAATAGCTATGCCTTCTTGAAACTAAGATATAATGCTTAACGTTCTATTTTGGCTATATATTTAATTTTTTTTATTTAATCCTCTAAATTAAATTATCCTTTAAAAAAAACATCATATTAACTCATTAATAAATATTTTATGAATTTAATTCACTCATTAAGTACAAGAATTTACACAAATTATATATGTCATCTCCTATTACATAGGCTTGTAATTAAATCAGATAAACAAATTACTCTTTTTTTTTCCACTAAATTTGTAGAGACAAATTACCTCTGCACTTGAAGCTAAATTGATATTGAAGTCATTTTCGTGTATGAGTGAGAAAGAGATAAACGCGAGGACGAGGGTACAAGATGTCATAATACCGAAGCATTAAAGAGGTATGGTTAATTGTACGGAGGATCAAACAGGACCACAGAGTTAAGACCACCTCACAGTCCATTCGCCCTCGTGTATAAGATCTACCAGTCTGGTTTAGCTCACCTTTATAATATTTCAGAAAATTTCCCGGACAAAGAAACCCATTTTTCGCTTGCCAAAAAGGAAACCTTCCTCTTTGCTGAAAAAAGAAACCCTATTTTATTTTTGGAGTGTGGTGCCAACCATCTAACAGTCCGCAAAAGGAAAGACAGAAGACAAAGGTACAACAATAGTGTTCAATTAATCTCTGTATCTTTCTTTCCTTCACCCCACTCCCCCCCCCCCCCTCTTTGCACATGGATGAGTATTAAAGGTGGTGTCCATCGCTATTAGGTAAGGTTCCATTTCTAGTTCTACTTTCTTCAAACTTCTTGACTGCTTTCTTTCCATCTAGGGTTGGTTTCAGTTTCTCGTAAATTTCCTTTTCTAGACGCTTAATTCCCTTTTTTCCTTTCATTTCCAAGAATTCCTCACCCCCCCCCCTTCCCATCTCTATCTTCATTTTCCACCGAGTTGTTACTTAATTCTTGGGGTTGTACAGTAATATTTTTCAGTTTATTCTGATTTGAAACCATCTTTGTTCTTCAATATTTCTCCTTAATTTTTCTTTCTCCTTTGACCCGCAAACAGTTTTCTGTAATAGTGAATTGTATCTGATGATTTTGATTTGTTTTCTGGGAGAGGATAAGGCAGCATTCTTTTCTTCATCTGAAACTGTGATTTCTTTCTCTCTTGTTTATCCCTAAGTTTTGGTTAATTATTGTTTAGGGAAATGACGAGACAGAAGATAGAAATAAAGAAGATCGATAACATAACAGCGAGGCAGGTGGCATTTTCTAAAAGGAGAAAAGGGCTTTTCAAGAAGGCTAAGGAGCTTTCAACTCTCTGTGATGCTGAGATAGCTCTCATAGTGTTTTCTGCTGCTGGCAAACACTTTGATTATTGTAGCTCAAGGTCTCATTCTCTCTCTCTCTCTCTCTCTCTCTCTCTCTCTCTCTCTTGACTCTTTTATTTTCCACCATCTTTGTTCTAATAAAGAAACTTATGTTATGAGTGTTTTCATTCATTCTCGGCTATATCAGCAATCAAATATTTAGGCTTGCGTTCTGTTGATTTTTGGCTCATTATTCTATACAAACATGAGGATGATCAGAATCTCAATGTTTCTGTAATACACTGTTTACAATCCTTATGGATTTGATAACTCTCTCTTTGCACATAATAATAATAATAATACTGCCATTTATAATAATAAAGTAACAAAAAAAGGGGGAAAAAACTTGATGCCACCCAACAACTTAATCTATAGACGTTACAGCTTGGCTAGTTTGCTTCCTGTGTTTAGCTTATATAGTTTTGCTGAAACGTCAATTTCCTAGATTTTGATTTATACATGTATATATACCAGTAAATAACTGCTAACCAGTGAGGTCTTGTCACAGCTCTTATTCCATGCCTAACATTCCTGTATATATCTTGTCAGAATTTAAATAAATGTTTAGCAATTTTTCATTTTGTATCAGAGTAATACAAATACAAGTCACTATAAATAGATTTTTTAACAAGCATAAGGATAACAAGCACAAAGTTTTCAAAAGATTCATGAGAATAATTAAATCAAATGGGATAAATAACTAAAGTGCACAGTATTAAGACGATAGGTCACTATTGATGAGAAAATCAACGGTTTAGATTATGATGAAGTGGGAACAACCTGATAATTACCTTTGAATGTGTGAAAATCAGTTTCCTTTATTTTTTCATCAACTGTTAACCACTTGCACTTTACTCTCTAAAGTGCACAGTATTAAGACGATAGGTAGGTATATACAATACTGCCGTCATTCCATAGTGGAACTTCAAGTACTAATGATATTATAATGGTGGTTAAGTTTCATTAACATTTTGTGCAAATTTTGTAGGAAAACAGAATAGAAATCAAAGAATTTAATTTGAATCTCCCATGTTCTTTCTTTCTCTAGCATGAACCAGGTAATTGAAAGGCGTGATCTGATCTCAGACATTCACAGATTAGACCATCCATCTATTGAATTGCAGGTAACTTTTTATTAGGGCATTCAAATGAAAGTACATGAATTCGTTGTGGTTGAAGAACTGAACCACAATGAGGAAGCAATTCGTTATACAATAAATGAATAAAATTCATGCTTTTATGGCTTTCCCTATATTCACCTTATTAGCAAATATTTAACCAAGAGTTTATATAAAAGATAGTCTTCCAAAAAATATCTTTTCTTCAAAAACTTCCTCACATTCACCTTATTAGCAAATATTTAATGAATTTTCTTGCCTAACCAAGAGTTTATATAGCTTAAGTGTGGATGTGGTTTAAGTAAGTTTTCTATTTAATCAGTGAAGCAAAATTGTTAAAGTTTATATATACACTTTTGAAGAGGGGATATTTTTTGAAGGATTAAATTGGAAAGTGAAACTTTAAAGGATCAAGTTGAGAAAAGATGTATATTTTAAGGATCAAAATAGCAATTCAGTCTATTTTTTAAATGAAAGAAGTTTCAATTCTTTCTCATAGAAATGCAGAAATTATATAGGCTGAGGATTATATATATCATTGACTTTGCCTAACTGTAAATTCCAAAGAAACGAATATGAATCTCTTGGAAATTTATGAATATACAGACTGAGAGTGACACCTACAACATGCTGCGCAAGGAAGAAGCTAATAAAACTCGTGAACTGAGGTATATATCTATATACTGTGCAGCTGTACTTTGTGTCTTCTCTATGAAAGAAACTATTTTGTATCAGAGGCATGGCTTCTTGCATGAACCTTTGACAGTCAGTTGAGGGGGGAAGAGCTTCAAGGAATGAGTACAAAAGAATTACAAAAGCTAGAGGAACTTCTAGAAAGAGGTCTGAGCCGTGTTACCAAAGCAAAGGTTTGCACTTTGCTCCCTTCAATATTGCATGCTTCTTTATCTTTTGATATATTAAGGGATTGAATCCTTAGAAAGTGTTTGGTTCACGGAATCAAAGATTATTGGGAATAAGGACATTCCTAAAAATGTGATTTTTAGAATCACATTTCCGGAAATATAATAGTCACTTATTTGATTTATCACAAATATTGCTGAGAATATTTTACCATATTCATAGGAATCTAACATTCTCATGTTTGATTCACGTGTTTCACAAATTTTCAAAATTACCTCTATTAATTTTTAATATATGAAAAAGATAAAATACATGTGTAATTAAATAAAATATTAAAAAATAAATAAGATAAAATATATGTTAGAGTTTAGGATTTAAAATTTAAAATTTAGTGTTTAGGGTTTGGGAGCAATTTATTTACTGCAAAAATTGATAGAGAGATATCAAAGGAATAAAAAAGATTTATATATAGTTTCCATCGATTTAAAAAAGGTGTATGATAGAGTGCTGAGTAAGGTTTTATGGAGAGATTTAGAGAAGAAAAAAGTATATATTGTTTATATTTGAGTAATCACAGATATATATGATAGGATCATGACTTGTGTGAAAATACAAAATGGGGATACAAAGATTTTTCAATAACTATAGGACTACATCAAGTTTATCACCAAGTTCATATCTTTTTAATTTGATTTTTAATGCAGTTACTGAACATATCCAAAAATTGTGGCCTCGATGTATAATTTTTGCATATGATATAGCCCTAGTCGGCGACTCAAAATAGAAAATAAATGCGAAGTTAGAGTAGACAAGTATTGGAAGAACATGACTATCTTATAAGTAGAAATGAGATAGAATATATAGAATGTAATTTTATTAATAGGCGTACAAATACGAATTTAGAGGGAAAACTTGGAGGTCATCCTATGAAACAAGTCACAAGTTTTAAATACTTTTGATCCATTATATAAAATGACGGAGAAGTAAAGAATGATGTAAATCATAGGATACAAGCGATATGGATGAAATGGAGGAAAGTTTCGGATGTCATTTGTGATAGAGAAATGTCGTTTAAAATTAAGGGAAAACTCTACTATACAGCTATAAGACCTGCAATGTTGTATGGTACTGAATATTGGGCGGTTAAAAATTAACATGAGAATAAACTCAATATCGTAGGGATGAGAATGTTGCATTGAATGTGTGGATACACTAGACAAAATATGATTAAGAATGATTGCATTAGAGAGAAACTTAGAGTAACAATTGTTGTGGAGAAGATGATGAAATTTTGTTTAAAGTGATTTGTGCATGTGTAAAGGAGACCTATGGAAGTTTCGGTAAGAAGAATAGATTAAATGGAGAACAGTTCGATAGTTAAATATTACTAAATGCTGGACTGTTAAAAGCCAACATGAGAATAAATTCAATATCGTAGGGATGAGAATGTTGCATTGGATGTGTGGATACACTAGATGAAATATGATTCAAAATGATTGCATTAAAAAGTTAGAGTAACACCTGCGGTGGAAAAGATGGTAGAATCTTGCTTAAAGTGATTTGTCTATGTGTAAAGGAGACTTATGGAAGTCTCGATAAGAAGAGTACATTAAATAGAGAACAGTTCGATAGTTAGATGGTATTAAATGTTGGGCGGTTAAAAGTTAACATGACAATAAACTCAATATCGCAGGGATGAGAATGTTGCATTGGATGTGTGGACACACTAGACGAAATATGATTAAGAATGATTGTATAGAGAGAAAGTTAGAGTAACACCTGCTATAGAGAAGATGGTGGAATCTTGCTTAAAGTGATTTGTCCATGTGTAAAGGAGACTTATGGAAGTCTCGGTAAGAAGAGTACATTAAATGGAGAACAGTTCGATAGTTAAATAGTACTGAATGTTGGGCAGTTAAAAGCTAACATGAGAATAAACTCAATATCGCAGGGATGAGAATGTTGCATTGGATGTGTGGATATACTAGACGAAATATGATTAAGAATGATTGTATTAAAGAGAAAGTTAGAGTAATACCTACTATGAAGAAGATGGTAGAATCTTACTTAAAGTGATTTTTCTATGTGTAAAGGAAACCTATGGAAGTCTCGGTAAAAAAAAATAGATTAAATAGAGAACAATTCGATATTTAGTGGTAAAAGGGAGATTAAAGAAAATAATAGATGAAACTATTAAAAAATATTTAACAATTAATCACTATAAAAAAATACTTTCAGGGGCCACTAAAGTTGTCACTAAATGTTTTAAAGTCATTGTTAAAAACTTTTAGTGTTGACTTTTATTGCCATAGAATCCTCCTTTGGTGGTTGCTACTAAAATTAGACTTTTAGTGGCGATATTAGTCGTTGCAAAAACATAAAAATGCCTATTTTGTCACTAAAAATATAGTATGTAAGCTTTTTTTTGTTGCTTATATTAATTTCTTTATTATTAAAATTTATAAATATTGATCCAAACAATAATTTAAAAATAACAAATGTAATTAATAAATTATCTATCTTTTTAAAATCATAATAAAAAGAAAATTATCATTATTTGAACTTATATTAACTGCAATAAGTTCAATCACAAATATTTAATGTAATATAATTAGTTACATTTAAAAAAAATAAAGAAAAAAATAACTAATTACAAATGAAATTAACTAATTCTAACAGAGAAATTTTTTTATAAATGCTTCTTTCACTAGCTATACAAATTTTGCAGAAGAGTTAGATTGACATCTTTGGTTAAGACCCACGTTTAATGTCATTATTGCTTTATTTGAGTCAATTGATAAATCATCACATACCTGTAAAGATTGACAACAAAAGCTTATAGTCAATTGATAAATCATCACATACCCTCTGATCTTTAGTTGCACTTTTGGAAGTACTGGCATATGTCATCAAATATAAATTCAGATAGCAGCTTCAAATGTTTGCATGGCCCGTATCAACTGTTGCTTAATGCTTAATTATTTCATCATAATTTCCCTACAATAAAAAGATCAATATATTGCATCACTATTGCAGTATATTTGCATTAAAATAAAATTTCACCACTACTACTGAAATCAGAAAAACATTTCCTAAAACAACACGGAATGAGTGAATCTAAGAAGTCAACTTACTGAAAGATGGAGATTAGCCAAAGCCAAGACTAGGTGGGTATTGCTATGAAAAAATAGTGCAACACAGAGCTAATGGAGCTAACCCTAGTTTGGATAAGATTCCGTAATATCTTAACTGTATATATCTCTTGTCACTTTGTTGTTATAGATAGGAAGTTGTTACAATGTATTTGAATTTAAAACCTTGTGTACACTTGTATAAATATAGGTTCCATATCTCAATAAGATAAGTTTGTCTTCATCAATTATATCCAATATCTTTATGGTATCAGAGCACTCCTAAAGCTCTCACAAGCTATATCGATCCTTGCATTACATCCACCATGGCTGAATCCTCCACAACTCAAACCCTTCAAACACCAGTGGCAAACACCACATATCACCGTTAACATATCCAATCTAGTCATTAAGTTGATGCCCAACAACTATGTAGTGTGGGCTAAACAAATGAAGTCTATGCTTATAGGCTATGGTCTAGTAGGGCACATCACCGGTAGTACACCATGCCCTCCACCTTTTATTGATAATCATGGAGAACAAATTGAGAATCCACTGTTTACCCATCGGGTACGTCAAGACCAGTTTTTACTACTGGCTATCAAGGCAACTTGTGAACTTGATGCTCGTGCAGTAATCACCCAAGCAGACACGGCTCAAGAAGCTTGGGACCAGTTATCACGTGCTTTTGCTAATCGCTCCAGATCACGCGTCATGCATCTCAAGGAGCGTCTATCTACCCTGACCAAGGGCAACTCCACTGTATCCGAGTACCTATGCACTATCAAAGGGATTGCTGATGAACTTACTCTCATTGGACAACCCTTAGATGAGATTGATCTCATTTTGCACTGCCTCAATGGCCTGGGTCCCAACTATAAGGAAATATCCATAGCCCTACGTGTCCGTGAGACACCCATCTCTTATGATGAGCTCTACGAGATGCTCAGTAATCATGAAGCTCATGTCATGAAGGAGGAAAAACTTACTGAAACCCCCATTGCTGCCAACCAAATCCGAAAGGTAATCTCTCACCCCAAACCTTATTATAGAAGACCTCCACCTCATCATGATCGTCCCAACTATCCCTTACGAAAACCTACTTCGCCTTTAATTTGCCAATATTGTAACAAATGTGGTCATATTGTAAAATTCTGCTACAAGATTATGAATAACCCCCATATTTCTCCAAGTGCTAATGCTGCAGCTACTGCTTCTCGTCCCACCAACCATTGGCTTCTTGACTCTGGCGCTACCCGCCACATTACAAATGATTTCAGCAATCTCACACTTGCCTCTGAGTATGATGGCTCGGAACACCTCACTGTGGCGAATGGTAACACACTTCCTATCACTCATAAGGGTCTTTCGGCTATCCCTCCTTCTCTTCATCTCTCTGATGTTCTCTATGTTCCTACTGTTCAACATAACTTACTCTGTGTCTCAATTATGTAACCAAAACCAAGTTTCAGTTGAATTCTTCCTTTCTCACTTTCAGGTCAAATCACTCACAACAGGCCAACCTCTGTTGCAAGGTTAGAACAACAATCACTCCTACATCATTCCTGGCTCCTCCTCTTGTCCATCTCCTTCTGCTACAACCATGACCATGTCTCCACTTCCCAACCTCCGTTGGCATCATAGACTTGGGCATCCATCCAACACCACGCTACGTCAAGTGCTTCTTTCAGAACACATTCCCACATCCTCCCGTTTCCATTCCTGTATTGATTGTCATTTAAATAAAAGTCATAAACTTTCATTTGGCACTTCAAGTCTCACTAGTCAGGGACCCTTAGAATTATTGTACTCAGATGTACGGGGACCTATTGCATCTCCTTCCATAGATGGCTTTCGGTTTTATGTAATCTTCATTGGTCATTTCTCAAGATATATTTGGCTTTATCCTATGAAACACAAATCCAATGTCTCTTTGATTTTTCCTACGTTTAAATCACTTGTGGAAAAGCAATTTAACTATACCATCAAAACAATCTACTTGGATAATGGAGGAGAATACATTGACTTACGTTCATTCCTCACACAACATGGCATATCACACTTAACTTCCCCACCCCATACTCCAGAACATAATGGTATATTTGAAAGAAAACATCGCCATTTACTTGAGACAGCTCGGTGTCTTCTCAATCATGCCTCTCTTCCCCATAAATATTGGACCTTTGCTCTGAAGACTGCTGCATATCTTATTAACCGGCTGCCTACCCCGGTCCTGCACTCACACACTCCCTTCTTCACTCTTTTCAATCGATCTCCCAACTACCTAAAACTTTGAACCTTTGGCTACCTATGCTTTCCTTGGTTAAAACCGTATATCTCTTCCAAACTTCAACCACGCTCAACTCCTTGCATTTTCCTCGGATATTCAACCACCCAAAGTGCCTTTATCTGTTATGATTTCCACTCTCACAAATTTCATAACTCCATACATGTTCAATTCCTTGAAGAATCCTTTCCCTTCGCCCACAAGCACCTCTCTATTAACTATCACTTTGTTCGTGAGCTGGTTACCTCCAAATCCTTACGTGTTAATCATGTCCCCTGTTCTCATCAGTTAGCAGATCTTCTTACCAAGCCCTTGTCTGGGCCTCGGTTCCAGCATCTTCGGTCCAAGATTGGAGTCATTGACTCCTCCATCTTGAGGGGGCGTAATGGAGCTAACCCTAGTTTGGATAAGATTCCGTAATATCTTAACTGTATATATCTCTTATCACTTTGTTGTTATAGATAGGAAGTTACAATGTATTTGAATTTAAAACCTTGTGTACACTTGTATAAATATTGGTTCCATATCTCAATAAGATAAGTTTGTCTTCATCAATTATATCCAATATCTTTAAGAGCCACAGCACACACACTATTCCAACTGCATATTTGAAGAATTTCTGACTCCCATGCTGCACATAACCAACTTTGAAGCATAAACAGAAAAAACTTAAAGGCTTTATGTTATCACAGCAAATCACCTATGTCATCATGGCTGGGAGAGTAAAGGTCAAAGTCAAGACATCAAACAACACCTCAATTAACCCTGAGATAACTCAATCACATTTTTCAGCCTTTGTACTGAAAGCCAAAAATAAAATTGCTCTGCAGTTTGAAATGTGAGAATAAAAGAAATTCCATTTCTCTAGTACAAAGATATTCAAAGATGTCTATCCAGATTCCAGACATTTTTATGAAGTTTCACAAAGAATTACATATTGCGGTATGATATAAAAATAATATCATTACTATTAACACAATAAAGAAGACAGATTTACATGTATAATACCATAAAGAACTGTTGCCAAAATTACCATGATGCACATGCAAATCTTGAACAAAACACAACACCCATTGCTTATTTGGTCTAGGAAGACAATAATACAGAACCAGCACCTATTGAAAATTATTTTGACGGTCACCCTTTAAAAAATAGGCAATTTGAAACTTTAAACTTGTCCCATTTTATGAGTTTTAAAGCTAAAATCAATTGAACTACCACAAAGTCCCATGTAAGAACAAAGAAAAATGGGCATTCAACTTGAGAGAACAAGAAAGACTGTTACCTGAAGAATGTAAAGAACAAACACGGGCTAGATGAACTAAAATCAAACGATACAAGTGAAACGAAAATCAGAGTCATGCATCATAATCACCAGAAAGTAAAATCCAATTCTAATCCAAAGCTCTGTCAATTTTCATACCAATATTCTTGTCAGTGTTTTGGTGTACTGGCTTAAAGCTAGTGGGATATTCCACTCTTTCGCTGAATCCTTCAACTGGCACCCATCATGATTTCCTTAGCTGATGTCTATCACGTATATATCACAGGAGTATATATATTAGTAGAAAACTGACCACGTTTCAAACAGCAATAATTAAAAGAAGGATGTGAAGTCAAATTTCTTAGTTTGGCATGCTTCCGCAGTAATGCTTTATGAGAGAAAATTCCCTTTTGACAGTATGCCAATGATGGTTGTCAATAATTTGAAGTATGCCCCACATGCATCCTAGATTACTATCCTGAAATTGAACAGTAGACTGCTTGGAAAAAAGCAAGTGCTTTCCCACATTCTACACGGCTATCTATTTAATGTAGTTATAAGCCCTCTCATGTAATAATTCATTCTGTCACTGTTCATTTCTAAGCACATTCTCAACTAACTAATGGTTTCTAAACTAATTAATCCTTAGAGACATTATAATACATTGAACGCAGTGATATTTTACTAATGCAAATAGGCCATGAATGTAACCTCACGTGTGACCTGGTGAGTCCACGATAAGCATCTCATGGCCTGCAAACGTTCACTTATCTCCATCATTCAAATAGATATCAATACCAAGAATCCTTTTGTTGTCTATTTCTGAGCCAATAACCTATAATGCAAATAAGGAAGTGTTAAAATTTCTACAAACCACAGTAGTTGGCAAAACAACAATACACCAAATATTGCTTTTAGCATTTCCCCATATAGAAAATGCAAAGTCATAAACCAAATTACTAATTTAAAATACTCAAAATAAAGTCAGTGTGAACAATCATCAGTCCCAAAGTTCTTGATCAATCATAGAAGTGCCCAGTATGTCATTTAATAACAACCACATTTGCAACAATTTATTTTTCTACTTCCACAAAAGAAAGAAAAGGGTTAGGGATGGACGGCCACTGCAAATACTACAAAAGCAGTAAGACAAATAGAGAAAGGTAAATCTTGCTCTAAATAAACTTCAGCAAAACATAAAAAATCTTACTGATCGAAACTTTCAGCCTCCTATCTCTAATAAGTATTAAGCGAGGAGGAGGCAGAATGCAGATAAGGGAGAGAAGCCCAAGATTGGTGACTTTGCATCTCGCTCTTCACTCCGTTTATATCCTCTGTTTTGAACCCTGAGTCTTCCCTCTATTCTGATGCTGGTGTGGATTTTGCATCTTTTGGACAAGCTACGAGAGAATAAGAGAGCCCAAGAGAGGAGAGAGTGAGAAAGCAAAGCCGAGAGAGCAAAAATAGGGGCATTGAGGGAGAGAGAAGAAAGAGGTAGGTTGAGGGAGAAGACAACGGAAGAGAGATTTCAGTGGAGAAGAAAGCGGAGGTGTGGGTTTATTTGTTGGAGATAGGAGAATATGTGAGGACTTTTGGTTTTTTCAATTTATTTTTAACTTTCTGTGGCAACTTTACTTGAGTTACCACTGAAAGTTCTAAACAAAATAAATCTAACACTCTTAGTGGTGACTTCAACCAAGTCACCACTAAAAGTTGTTCTTTTAATGGAGACCACACAAGGTTGCCATTGAAAGTAACTTTTAGTGGCGACTTTTTTGGTCGTCACCGAAAATTTATTTTCCTGTAGTGAATAATATCTCTATTGATTTTATTTATAATAGGTTACTTTGGTGTCATTTGATCTATGTAGTCGACTCTACTTAGTGAAAAAATGTTTGATTATTGTTGTAGTATTTTAGGATTTGGGATTTAAGGTTTTAGAAATTTTGAGTTGGGATTTGTGGTTTAGGCTAAGAGGGCAAGAGCGTTTAGTTTTGAATTTTGGGATTTGAGGGTTTGGGTTTGGAATTTGGAGCTTGGGGTTTAAGGTTTAAGCTTTTGGTTAAGAAGGCAAGAGGCTAAAAATGTCTTTTAACTTCATAAAAGTTATTTCCACCCCATGGGAATAAGACATTCCCACCTCCCTCCATGAGAATGAAACATGGTAATATATGGTTATACATTCTCTCTCTTTTTTTCTTGAGAATATAATTAGGGCATGTTTGGTTTAGGTGTGTTCAATTTTTAGTTTCACTGAAAATTGAAAAAAAATCATAAAAACGTGCTTGGTTACTATTTTTTACTTTTATTTTCAAGAAATATTTCTTTAATTTCTGAAAACGTTAAAAGGAAGTTTTTAGAATTTTCAGCACAAACTATAAGGGTAATATTTTTTTCAATTATTTTAAACTATATACACACTGTTTTACTATTTATATAATTAGAAATTGATAAAAATAAAAACAAAAGAAAACATAATCATATAATAGGAAAATAGTAAAAATAAAAACACAAACTAAACGCATTTTCAAAAATATGAAAAATAGAAAATGAAAACAGTTTTTAAAAAATGAAAACAGAAAACATTTTCATAAACCAATCGCACCCTTATATTCTCATGAATGTTTTTCTAAAAATTGAAGCAAATATAGGAATATCATTTATGAGAATCCTATTTTCAAGTCAAACCAAATGTACTTTAAGGGTATATTTGGTAGGTGGGAGGAAAAAGGATAAGAAGGAATTCAAGAAAAATGAAAGGGTAGAGAAGGGAGAGGTAGAAAGGGTTAAATGATAATTTTTCTTCCCTTTATTTGGATGTTTAGAATTAACAAGGTAATAAGGTAAAAAAAATTAACAAAAGAAAATAACTAATTATAATCTATTTTTAAAAAAAGTTTATCTATGATTTAAATGATTAATTTTAATATTTTGGTTTATTAATATATGTTTTTAAGAAATATTAAATAATATAATACTTAAATTGGAGTAACTTAAGATTATAAGGAAATGAGGAGTTTAGAAGATTAGTTGAAAATCCTTCATTCTCCTCTGTCCCTTGTAACAAACTCCTATACAACAGTAGTATCCCTTCTCTTCCCTTTCACTATCCCTTGGACTGAGGAGAGTGGAGAACAAGGGGAAGAGAAGGGAATGTTTGATTTAGGCCTTCCCCTTGCTTGGAAATTTATTATAAAGAAAGGAGGAGAATGAAAGATTATTCACTAACATTTTTAATCGTCTACTCTTCATATGTCTAACTTTCTTCAATTTAGAGGATTTTCCATGAGAAATCAATCTTTAACAATTATGTTATTCATTATTTTTAAAATTGTAATGTCAAAAAACCAAATTATTGTAACTAATCATTTTAATGTCAATCTTTAAGTGATTATTTTTATTATTTAATATTTTAGTATTTGATTTAAGTCTAAATATTCAAAGAAAGGAAAGAAAAATTATTATTTAATAATTTCTTCCCCTCCTTTGTTCCCCTTTCTTTCTTTTTCAATTCCTTCTCTTCTCTTTCTCTACCAACTATGAAACATATCTAAGGGCCAAGATTTATACATTTGATTATTGTTTAGTAGAATCATCTTGCTGCTATAGAGTATTTGATGCGATCTGCATTAAACAAATGGTACTTTACTACTTTTATGTGTTTTTCAGGATGCAATAAGCGTAGAAGATATCAGAGCCGGCAAGAGAAAGGTCTACCTCATGCCAAGCTTAACTGTTATAATCTCATATATTTTTTGTTATCACTTTGATGAAGCTTGAGAAGAAAAATTATCATAAATATATATAGGGTTGAACAGTGAAATATTTTTTTCCTGGTGATATATGAAGAATTAATTAAATCACTTTGTTTGTTCTTGATTAACTTACTGGACTAGTTTTCAACCATCAAATGCAATGGGTATATATATAGGCATACGGATTTGGTTCCTCTATAATATACTAAAGTACAAGTGGTGAACCCTTAATGAGAAAATTTATCGTTTAAATTGTAATAAAGTAGGTATAACCTAATAACCACCTATGGATCTATCTGAATAATTTTTTCTTTTATCTTTTCATCTGTGGATACCTATCTACATGCACTTTACTCTCTAAAGTACAAGGTGTACTTTAGAGGAGTCGGATCCCTTACTCTGTGTCCCTTAGAATTTAGTTATATGAATCACTAATTAGTGCACAATTCATGAATTACAATAATCTAAATACACGAGGATTGAACATATAATTGACCAAATTTGTCTGCTCCCCCCGCTCCTCCCCCAGTGATTATATTTAGTGCAAATATGATGTGAAAAAGTATCTATAAAATACTGAAATTTCTCCATATACTGCCCTATAAAAAAACTATGAATTGAAGATTTTAGGTGCACATTTGGTTTATAGGTCTTATGGTCAAATTTTGTCTTCGGTTGTTTGGCAAAGTGGGCTGGGTTTTGGAATAAATAATTTGAAGTTTCCTCGAGGTCTAAGATCAGCATGATTCTATAAATAATAGTTCTTGCATTTGGAATTGATTATAATAAACTTATGAAGTATTAAGAAAGACTCTAACTAGATGCTGAATGAAGGTTGTGACAAAAAAAAAGGAGCCAACAAATAATTTTTCTCTTTTAGAAAATGCACTTGCTCTACGCTTTAACGGTGTATAGTAATTAGTTTTTGTTAAAATTCATCTCATTAATAAAATAGTAAAGGCTTAGAGGATTATTAGAGTTTTGGTGGTAACAATCCCTAATCCCTATCTATTCTATCAGAAATAATATTTTATTACCATAATGATCTCTCAATGCTCTTACGTACAATGCTACTTTTTACTGTCCACGCAGGAAATCCAGCTGATGGAAGAGAACCAGCGATTGAAGCAGGTGATGGGTATTAAAATTTTTGTATATCAATTCAATGTTTCTGTTGTTTCAGATGGTGGGAACTAGGAAGAATATCTCAAAAGATGGAAATCTGTGTTTTTAGGTTAAGAACCTTACGTGAACAAGGTCTTTCATCTGAGTCAGCTAATATTGGCAGCACAATCTAATTGAATTCTATCACTTTAAAATATAATCCAAACAATTAACTTAAAATGAATTCTACCGAATGTAGGATTTTTTTCCAAACACAAAAATTAAATAATAAAAATATTCAATTAAATTCATTAATGAAAATTTAATTGAATTGTTAATAGATTTAATTCCAAACATACCCATGTGTTCTATAAGAAAAATGTAATTACTAATCTCTCTGTTTTCTCTCAGTGATCTTACAGTGCTCCTTTTGCTGTCCACGCAGGAAATCCAGCTGATGGAAGAGAACCAGCGATTGAAACAGGTAATCAAATTTTTGCATAATAATTCCCCTATTTCTTTTCATTCATATGGTGGTGAGAAGAATCTCAAAGATGGAAATTTGTGTTTCTAGGTTAAGAGCCTTTCACATGAACAAGGTCTTTCATTCGAGTCAGCCAATATTGGCAGCACATCTGATCCTCCTCAAGACTATGATAGTTCAGACACCTCTCTAGGATTGGGGTTAGTTTAATTAAAACTATATTTATGATTTTTCTTATAGAAAAAAATTTAGATAAAGTTTCAAGAAAAATAATTTAATTTACCGTCGTGGATAAATTTTTTGTCTATCAACGATACTAAGATTGTGACATGTGATAAAAATAATATTTTTTGAAAGTATTTATATCACGTGTCATTATTTGATTATTTGAGTATTGTTGATAGACAAAAAATTATTTAGATGGACTAAATACCAATTCAAGTTTCAATATATATTTATTATTAGATTCCGGATGTGGCATGCTTTTATGATTCAAGATCACATTTTTAGTTGCACAAAAAAAGCTTGTTTTTGAGTGCCTATTTGGCCGAGTTTCTAATTTCTATTTCATTAAGTTATTTTTTAAATGGAGTTTTCAAAAAAGTAATGTAACAAAGAAACAAATAATATTTAGCTAAATCATTTTATTAACGTTTTACTGTCAAATTACTAAAAAAATGACATGTTTAGAGATAATTTTATAATCAATATTATTTGAATAGAAAAATATTTTTAATTAATTTAACTATTTTTAAATTTTAACGTAATTATAATTTAAAATGAAATAAAATCACTATATATAGTTGAAGCAAGAATGTGTGGTGATCAGAAACACGAAGATCAGTTGGACTTTGCTGAAGACTAACTCGAATTTATATTTTCTATACCTTGCAGGTTGTCTTTGTTTAAATAAAACAAGAGTATATTTATTTAGAGGCCACATTGAGCAGACCAGGATTTTCTTCCATTATCTTTTAGCAATTCAATAATTACAGATAGAAGGAGGTTAAATAAAATAATTATGAGATTATTAAGAAAGATTTCACAATTAACAATTTATTTATTAATTTTATTTATAATAGATTATTGTGTTGGCATTTGATTTATGTAATTAATTTTATTTAATGAAAAAAGATTTGATTGTTGTTGTACTTTTGCTGATTCATGACAAATTGATGTTTAAAAAATAAAATGTCACATAGCTATAGTGGTACACTTGAAGATGGTGTTTTTGGTAATGTTTTTTGGAATATATTATCCTATGGTATAAAAGTTTTATTTTACATATAGAGATAGATTTATACCAAAATTTTTTTTCTATCCTGTGGTATAGATTTGTGCCAAATTTTTGTCAAGCACTACTAAATTACTAATTTTTTCTATCCACGAGACGTTTTTGTATAAACTTGATCGTGTACAACTTGGTTTGTGTATTGAAAAGAAAAAAAGAATGTATCTACAAATTTTACACCCAAGATCTTAATAACTAAATTTAAAAAAATTATCCAAATTACTACTAAATAAATTCTAAATTCCAGTTGCAAATATTAAATCACAAATTACAGTTATGTGATAAAATTATATAATAATCATGAATATTATTCCTTCCATTAGTCACATAAAATAAGGCAATTGACTCAGTTAAATTACAGTTGAAGAGCTTACCGAAATATTGTCTTTTTATAAAAATTCACCAATAGGACAATTCTCTCATTTTAATATGCGTGAACACACTGATTGATAATCTACCAATCTAACTTTCTGCAACTGTGACAAACTCGGTTAAGCCAACCACACCTTGTAAGTCCAACCACTTCCCCGTAAGATTGAATTTTTCAAATACAGGAATTAGTTGGTGACCTAATTACAAAAGATCCCGAAAGGATCCTTTTGGTTCTCCAAAGCTCTGGCTAGCTCTGTCTATATAATACAATGAACTCTACCTTGGTTTTTCATTATTAAAAACTCAAAGCAAATTCCCTCCTTTCACTTTCTTCTTCACACTTGCAGTTTATTCAGCCATGGCTTCTAGAAAATCCATCAGTACAGCTTGTCTTCTTGTTCTCACCTTCACAAGCATGATGAGCTTGAGCCTAGCAGCTCGCCATCTTCTGCAAACAGCCCCACCTGCTGCACCAAACCTTCCAGGAATTATTCCCACTTTGCCTAAAACAATTCCACCTTTGCCTTCAATTCCAACATTGCCTCAAGCCAATGTTCCCCCTTTGCCTACTATCCCATCTTTGCCTAACCCCAATACCCTTCCTCCTCTTCCAAGCATGCCGACCATCAACCCAACACTCCCAAAGGCCACCCTTCCCCCATTGCCCAGTATTCCCGCAGTCCCCACAATCCCCACAATCCCAACCACTATTCCCTCCATCCCATTCCTCTCCCCACCGCCTTCATCCCCTAGCCCTTAAAATAATGTTCACTTGTTCGTCCTATGCTACTTTATCTCTCGTCTCTGGCTTGATGTGGTCAGCAGCATAATATATAATATGAGAAATACATATAGCTTTAGATTGCATTTGTATACGTGAGGTCGAGTTGTATGAGACTATCATTGTCTGTATATTTTTTTCAGTTTGGTGTGAGATTTAAAACAGTTTGTTATTTCTTTTCATTCATATATTAGTTTCTTGCTATTGTTTGTACTATTCTTATATATTATAGTTGAATATTCATTGTTATACAATAATACAATTTTTTTTCTAGTGCGAATATATTCATATATTTGAATATAAAACTAATTTCCGTCAAGACACCGAAGTCATCTCTCTTAATAAGTGTTTTTTCACATGAGTTTCTTACAATTTCTAGTAAGTATAAACCAAAAAAAAAAGAACTGGGAAGGGCAGATAATTTCATACAAATACAAATCCATCTATCATATATGAGCGCTTGTAGACCAGAGCACGGTAAGTTTAGACCGATACAAATTAATTTCATGAATTAGGAAGAGGTGCTGGAAGTGATGGTACAGTGGGCTTAGGATGAGAGGGTTGTGGCAGAGTTGGGATAGTGGTAGGCAAAGGAGAGAAATCTGGGAATGAAGGCAAAGGGGGCAATGTTGGGTTGAGCAAAGCAGGTGGAAAGTTTTGCAGAATAAGGCAAGCTGAAATCCAGTTAAGTTGGAAAAAGAAATAAAAAAAATAACAACTAATTCACTTTTTTAATAATTATTATCTGAAGCACTCTGTAATAATAATTATATATGGACATTGCTTCACATGAACAACAACCAAAAAAAAGAAAAAGAAAACGAAAGAAAGTCATAAAGATATATACTTTCTTCATGCAAGTATAACAATGGAGTTACATACTTACATCTAAACTTAACATCATAAAGAAGCAATGATTCCATATATTTTCTTCCAAGCTTGTTGGACATACAAAATCAATATGGAAAGAAATCAAATTGAAATGCAGTTTCAGAAATCACAAAGTTAATAAGAATTTACAACTTCATAATTAAGAGTTTTCCTTGTTTCTGTTAGATAATGTGCTTAGGCTAGATTTTTCAAGAATGACTGCAATTTGTGGTAGTCATCAAGCAGTTCCTGGCCCTCTAGTGTTATAGAACCATCAATTCACCAAGAAGTATTTGCAGGTAGGGATCTTCTTCCTTATTTGTTGAAACTGCTGAAATAGGTTCTATACAAAGGATTGTGGTAGAGTTGGGATAGTATTACGCAAAGGAGGGGTCTATGTTGGTTTGGGCAAAGCAGGTGGAAAATTCTGCAGAAGATGGCGAGCTGCTAGGGTCATGTCCATGCTTCAGAAGCAAAAAGTGATGACGAGAGATAAATTCTTAAAGGCCATGGGTGAAGCAAGTGAAATGACAATTGGGTTGAGGAAGAAATATGCAAAAGGTGCTTTCAATTGGTTTGTATGGAAAGTCTCTTGAAAGGTTCGGGTTTTATAGAGAAAGAAATGGTGGAAGGTGCATCATCAGTGTGGTTGATTATTGGTAATCTAATATAGAGACTTTTTTAAGATTAATTTCCTCATCTCTATAAATAATAAGATATTTTCAGTTGTTTATGGTCAAAATTTGAAGTTTTTGATGTTTTACAAAAGCGTTAAAAAATTCATAAATTAAAGACACTTTTATTTATTCAAATTTTTTCAGATACTTGATCGAATTATATTGACGCAAAGCATCTTAAATTTGATTCTTATTGATAACCCTTTGGGGGATTGCTACCTAATAATATTATATGAACCTAAACTGAACTCCACTTTCAGCCATTCTAGCTATAGCAGATAATTTTTCCTTTCAAGCTTCAACACTGGGCCAGCAGCTAACTTTGGTTCCTCCGCTTAACATTTCCAACATACCAACAGTACCACAGCTCACAATGCCTCCAATGACAGAAACTTCTTCAATCTCTACTATGATCCCCTCAATTCCTGTTCAATCTTCTCCACCTGCAACCCCAATACCATCTGAAATTTTCCACCCAGACATGACGGAGTTTGTGCCCCCGAATTGCAGCTTCCTTGAGTAACAGGGAAGTCACAGAGATTAGCTGAAAATACCCGCCCGGTGTTGCTATGATTTTATTGTTGTTTGTTCTTACAAAGTGAATCCAAGAGCTATGCAAATTGGAATAATACTAAGTATACACTTTTCTCAAGTGTAACAATGGAGTTATTTGTTACATCTAAATATACAAACTTTAACAGCTGAATTGAATTACAGTATAAAAATCACATAGTATAAAAGTTAGAAAGTATGTACAAACATCATAATTTACAGCTAGTTTTTAAAAAATGACTCAAACCAAGAGTTCCAATTTTCATCAAGCTGAAACATCTCTTCTGTAAGAGAAAGCCCAAGCCCTCCCGTTAAGGGAGCCAAGAATGTCTTCTTCACTAAAAGGTACTTGTTCGAAGAAATAATCTTTTTTTTTCTTTTATGACTTAATGGCCTTTTCATTAGAAACTGGTTCTACGATACAAAGATTGATGAAATATTCTCTAATTCATTATTCTTTTGCAAGTTGTTATGTTTTTTAATAATCCTCTTTGTATTCATCTTTATTGGATAAAGAGTCTAATCATTTTACAATATGAAAAAGTTAGTTTTAGTACGAAAACTAAAGGTAGAGATAAAAATTTCATCTTTAAACCAAAAAGAATAAAATCTGTGACAAAAGAAAACAGAATTTACATCGCATGCAAAGCCATTTGGTCATTTTGGATAAACCATCCAAAGTGATCACTGGTGGTTAAATATAATTCAATAATAAAAAATGATTAATTTATAAAAAAATAATTAGTACTATTTATTTAAAAAGAATGAGCAACTTGGTAACTATTTGACGTTGGTTTTGATGTTATTAAGATTTCATGCACATGCGTAGTATTTCTATAACTGATCACACCATTATTTTTCTGCTTAGGATTGAAAATAATATGCAATTAAAAGATTTTAAAACTTGAAATTTACAATATGTTCAAAGGGTAGATTTCAGAATACTCACTTGGAAATCAGGAAAAAATAGAGTGATTGAGAGAGTACTCATGTATGATCCAAGCACCGTCATAATCGGTTCCGTTCTTCTCATACCGAAGCCTCGTCTTCATCCCAACACAATGGTTAGTTCCATCATTCATTATCTTCTTCCCAACGTCCTCTCCCACCCATGATCCTATCCCCACTCTTAGCTCAACTCTCTTAACGTTAACGTTTGCATTTTTTCTCTTCAGCATTGTGAAGAAGTACAAGTCTTCACCTTCCACCTATTTGACTGTTTTCACAATAGGCTTCCCAAATATTTCATGGGTTTATATTCTCATAAAGACCACACTCAAGAATCACCTCTTCGGGTAAAGATTGGCCTGTAATCACTTTGTAGAGGTAATACCGAAGAAGTACATCATCTGTGACAAGGAATCTCATTCCCAACGGAAGTTCAGGTGGCGCCATAGTCATTCTCAACCTCAAGCTCCGAACTATCGCTCTGTACGGCTGTGCTTCATTTAAATTATATTAAATAAATCCATTAATCTTTTCTCACACTTATGTATATATATTTTATATTTTAAAAATAATTTCATTAATCTTTTCTCACACCTATGTTATAAACCAGTATTCAAGATTATGCAACGATAACAAAATTTGATATTTTAAATTTATTATTATATAAAATTAATAAAGTTAAAAAATTTTAGTTTTAAAAAACAATATATTTTTAAATAAAAAATTGTAAATAAAAATAAAAACTATTTTTTTAAAAAAAACGTAGTGCCATGTAGCTCAGGTAGCTATGCGCGGATTGAGCTTTAAAATGTTTGAAGCTACTTTTAAATATGAAAAACTGAAAAAAAAAAAAAAAAAAAAAGAGTCATATGGGTATACCAAGTGTGTAAAAATTTGGATAAGAAATATATAAGTAATATAATATAAAAGAAATATTTTAATGATCTTAATATATTGCATGTGATAAACAATTTACCCCTTGGCATTAATGATGGTTTAGGTAAGGTAGTATAAAATTCAAGTCCGAACTCGTAAAAAGTTAGTAGATCCCTGGCTCCATGCCTAAAAAGATAACAAATTCTATATCCAACCATTCTCATTGAATCTCCAAATTTTCGAACTTTGACTTATTTATTTGGAAAATATAAAAATAGGCAAATTTTCTAACGCCGAGACTAGTTAGTTTATTAATTTGAAATTTATTCATATAATACTAAAACAAAAAATTATCTCAGTAACAATTTATATAATTCAAAATAATAAATTTAAGTAATTCTAAATTGTTAAAACATAATTCTTAAAAATACCATTATTAGATTATTATTCAAAACATCATAAATTATTTAAATTGCCCATGCAGATGTGTTTTTCAATCATCATTTTTTCTTGGGTCATTTTCAATCATCTTGTTTGTTAACTCTTTACCACAATATTTGTATTCTGTTATGAAATCATCTATTATTGTGGATGTCCATTTGGTTTCTCAACTCCTAAAATAATGAATATTATTAAATCTATTATTATTATGAGTGTCTTTTTATTTTTCCAACTCCTAAAGCCATTGAATCTTATTTATGCTCTTTGGCTTTTGGGTTATCTTCCTTTATAATTGTATGCCTATAAATAGAGGCTCCTATGAATCAATAGAATGAGAAGGATATATTTCTCTTTATGACATATTTCTCTCTAAGTGCATTTACATTATATTTCCTCCTTGTATGAATTTTATTTATAACGCGTTATCAGCACGAGTTTGCTCTTGGCTATTCGTTTTCAAATCACGAGTTAGAGATCCTATTGTGTCCCCAATGCTATTAGAGTATTTGAAGTTGTTGGAACTACAATTTCAAGTCTTGGAGACACCATTAAAGAAGGAAATGGTGAATCAATGTAAAATTGCGCTAAGGCGATGATCTTTCTTCGTCAGCACGTTCACGAAGGACTAAAATCTGAATACCTTACTGTGAAATATCCACTTGTTCTTTGGAAAAATTTAAAAGGTATGACCACTAAAAAACTGTTATTTTTCAAAAGCTCGTTATGATTGGATGCATTTACATTTGTAAGATTTTAAAAACAGTTAGTGAGTATAATTCTGCAATGTTTCGTATTAGCTCCCAATTAAAATTATGCGAAGAAGAAATTTCTGATAAAGATATGTTAGAGAAAACTTTCTCTACTTTTCATACCTCGAATGTGCTCCTGCAGCAGCAGTATCGAGAAAAAGGATTTGAAAAATACTCACAATTGATTTCATACTTTCTTGTGGCTAAACAAAATAATGAGCTGTTAATGAAAAATCATGAAGTTCGTCCAACTGGTTCTGCTCCATTCCCTGAAGTGAATGCGACTATAATTAATAATGGACGAGGACGTGGTTGAGATCGTGGACGTAGCCGAGGAAGAAATAATGAATATTTTCACATGCAGATCTTTTAATTGTTCCTTGAAAAAAAATTTTTTTTTTGTAAATTCTAAATTGAGACATGTGCATTTTGTATGAGTCAGGGCCATCTAAAAATTGTGATTAAAATATGTGTCTTGATAGCTAGAATCCTTATTCATGGATTTGGATATATTTATAACCCTTATGTTAATTGTTTAATTAACAACTTGGACTGATGAGTTTAAAGATGATCATATAATGATTTACAATTCTTGATATTCTTAGTATTTCTTGAGGCATTGTTTAGATTTTAGAAACCTTATAATGTTAGAATTTATATTTATTAACTTTGAGGTCATTGCCATCTTTTAGTTTATTCTGATATTGTCCATTTATTATATTTTAAAGTAAAAGTGATGTATCCTTTAAGTTGATAACCTGAGGGCTAACATTGGTCTTAGAGTATTAAGAAGATATTTCTAACTATGCTCTTATTTGCATTTTAAATAAGTTGGGTGATCTATTAATTGGCTTTATATTTATTCATGAGATTTGATGGTCAATTGCCTACTTTACTAAATAATTTGTGAAATGTGAAACTCTTATTGACATTCACTTTATCTCTTTCTAAATTAGCTAAATTTTATGTTATGGTTATTTATCACTTGCATCAATATAGTGCTATCTTATACCACCCATTTTATAATGTGCCTAGTTACTAGAAAAATGATTCTTTTTATGTACTGTTTACAATTTACAAATTACTTGTGTTAAGCTTCGTATACATAAAAGAAGTATTTGTGAATATGCTACAATAAACCAGAAGTTTATTGATTCAAAAACATTCACTATTTGACATAATCGGTTGTGATATCCTATATCAATAATGATTGAAAATTCACATGAGCACCTATTGAAAAACCTGAAGATTTTTCAATCTAAGGAATTCTCATGTGTTGTTTGTTCTCAAGGCTAATTGGTTATTTAGCTATTACTAGCTAAAGTTGGAACTGAATCTCCAACATTTTTGAAAAATATACATGGTGATATATGTGGACCTATTTATCCTAAATGTGGGCCATTTAGATATGGTATTAATAGACGCATCCAGTAGATGGTCTCATGTGTGCTTGCTATCAATTTGTAATCTAGTGTTTGCAAGATTACTTACTCAAATAATTCGGTTAAGAGCACAATTTACAAATTATACAATTAAATCCATTCGCCTTGATAATGTTGGTGAATTTTCTTCACAAGCTTTCAATGACTATTGTATGTCAATTGGCATAAATGTATAACATCCTGTAGCTCATGTTCATACACAAAATGGGTTAGCTAAATTATTTATTAAGCAATTTTAATTAATGGCTAGACTCTTGCTTATGCGAACAAAGCTCACTGTTTCTATTTAGAGACATGCAATTTTATATGCAGCAGCGCTAGTACGCATTAGAATAATAAGTTATCATAAATATTTTTCTTTACAATTGGCTCATAATCATAAGTTAAATATTTCTCATATTAGAATTTTTGGGTGTGCGGTATATGTTTTAATAGCCCCACCGCAATGTATTAAGATGGGTCTTCAAAGGAGATTAGAAATATATGTTGGATAAAATTCTCCTTCTATTATAAAATATCTTGAACCAATGACAGGAGATGTATTTATGGCATGTTTTGTTGATTGTCATTTTGATGAACTAGTCTTCCCAACATTAGGGGGAGAAAATGAAAAACAGCTGGTAAAAGAAATTACATGGAATGCTTTGAATCTCACACAAAACAATATGAACTTGAAGTTTAAAAGATAATTTACTTACATAGAATAGAAAATCAACTGCCAGATGTATTTACTGATCTAAAGAGAGTGACCAAGTCACATATACCAGCTGTAAATACTCATGTACAGATTGATGTCCCCGAAGGACAATTTGTTAGTGAAATCACTAGTAAGTCTAAAGCACGTCAGAAGCGTGATAGACCAATCGGTTTAAAAAAATAAAAATCCCCGTGAAAAGAAAGAAATAATTATTCAATAGTAAAAATAGAAGCTCTTGAAAAGATTAGAGACATAACAAATAAAGTACTTCCAGAAGAAGTTCAGCTCTTGAAGAGACTAGATACATAATAAACAAAGTACTTCTAGAAAAAGTTCAGGTACCTGAAATTGTTGAAATTGATGAAATTGGTAAAATTGTTGAAATTGATGAAAATGAAGAGATCTCAATAGATTATGTATCTACGGGGAAACGATTAAATCGAAAAGAAACAGTTGTGGACAACATTTTTGTGTAAATAGTAGCGATTAATATTTTGAATGATAATGATGATTATAAATCTAAATCTGTCGATGAGTGTCGATGTAGATATGATTGGCCAAAATAGAAAGACGCAATTCAAGCAGAATTAAATTCACTTAAAAATTGTGAGGTATTTGAATCTATAGTTGAAACACCTAAAGGTGTAATACCTGTTGGGTACAAATGAATATTTGTATGTAAAAGAAATGAGAAAAATAAAATTGTGAGGTACAAAGCACGGCTTGTTGCAAAAAGTTTTTATAAAGACTTGGAATTGATTATAATTTGACATATTCTCATGTGGTAGATGCAATTATATTTTGGTATCTCATTAGTCTAGCAGTACATGAAAAACTTGATATGCGTCTTATGGATATTGTTACAGCCTATTTATATGGCTTACTTGATAATGACATATATATAAAAATTTCAGAAGAATTTAAGATGCCTGAAGCATATAATTCAAAATCCCGGGATAAATTACAAAGATCTTTATATGAATTAAAACAGTTTGGACGAATGCGATATAACCGTCTCAGTGAATATTTATTAAATCATGGTTATAAGAATGACCATATATGTCCATGTGTTTTTATAAAGAAAGAAAATTCAGGATTTGATATTATCATGGTGTATGTTGATAATTTGAATATTATTGAAACTCCTGAAAAGATTATAAAGGCAGTAAAGTGTTTAAATAAAGAGTTTGAAATGAAATATTTTGAAAAAATAATTTTCCTAGATTACAATTTTATTATTTGAGAAATAAAATTTTTATTTATCAATCAACTTATATAGAAAAAGTCTTAAAAGAATTTTATATGAACAAAGAAAATCCATTAAATACAATCCCTGGTATAGTTTTTGCATCACTTTATGTGAAATAATATGTTTTCAGGTTATATGATAATAAAGAAGTTCTTGGTCCTGAAGTACCATATCTTAGTGCAATTGGTGCACTAATGTATCTTACCAATAATACAATGCCTGATATAGTTTTTGCTATCAGCCTGTTAGCTAGATTTAACTATTGTCCAATGCGAAAATATTGGAATAAAATTAAACATGTCTTTCGATATCTCCGATATACTATTGATATGGGATTGCTATATGCAAATGGATCTAGACCATAACTCATTGGTTATGCAAATGTTAGATGTTTATCTGATCCACATAAGGCCCAATCTTAAATATGATATTTATTTATATGTGGTGACGTACAACAAATTCATTCAAGTGGTAATTTGACAGATTTATTTACTAAAATCTTACCTACTTCAGCATTTGAAAGACTAATATATAAAATTGGGATGCATCGACTCAAAGATATTCAATGATACTGAGAACATGGGGAGTATACAAGGAATGATGTACTCTTTTTCCTTCACTAGGGTTTTTTCCCACTGGGTTTTTCTCTAGTAAGGTTTTAATGAGGCATATTCTTTGTAAAATGGACATCTAAGGGGGAGTGTTATGAAATCATCTATTATTGTGGATGTCCATTTGTTTTCTCAACTCCCAAAATAATGAATATTATTAAATCCATTATTATTATTAGTGTCCTTTTATTTTCCCAACTCCTAAAGCCATTGAATTTTATTTATGCTCTTTGACTTTTGGGTTATCTTTCTTTATAATTGTATGCCTATAAATAGAAGCTCCTATGAATCAATAGAATGAGAAGGATATATTTCTCTTTATGTGTTATTTCTCTCTAAGTGCCTTTACATTATATTTCCTCCTTCTATGAATTTTATTTATAACATATTCAACTTTATCTTTTCTATTTATTTTAAGATTTTTTTTGAAGTAATTCTAAACAATTAATTTTTTTAACATCGATACAACTACAAGAAAAATTATCTAGTTAGTCTAATACTAACCCAAACGGATAAAATATACAAATACATATTAATGGCCATCCCTACTTAGCTTTTTCAATTCTAATTTTTTTTCTTTTTTCTTGCAAAATGTGAGCTATGTTTAGTTTGAAGTTTTTTAAAAAAATATTTATTTATTTTTCAATAATATACACTAAACAAGCTCATAACTACTGTTTTCTCAACTGGACACTGATTTTTTTATTTCAATTTTATTATTCTATTTATCCTAAATTATTCAAATTCTCACTTGAAAGTATTAAATTGAGGCAAATAAAAATGTACAATGATTCAATTCAAATATAGAACAATAGACAAAATAACCTAACAAATAAAGAGCAATATTTTATCCATTTAAATGTCTGATTGTTTACAACATTAATTTTTGTGTAGTTAAAAGTATAATTATTATAATTAATTTTTGTAAACAGTAATTAATTTTATAAATATGTTATTTAGTCAGTTTTATTTTATGATTATATTAATTAAATATTTAAAATAATATTCTCCTTAAAATTTTTAAACTTCAAATTGTAAATAAAAACATTTTTTTCAAATGTCTTACACTTTAATTAATAATTTAATAATAAAATACTTAAAACATTTGATGTAGAGCATGTGTAAATGGATTTTGTGTATGCTTGTGAGCATGATTTATTGATTTTGAAAGTGAATATATGTGGGTTTTTAGAGATGAAGTATTGATACGTAGATGGGGCCGGGTTCCAACCTATACTGTGTCACCTTAACAAAGATAATATTATATAGTATTAGCTTTTATCACTTAAATCATAGTTTTTGGAATTGGATTGGTCATTGGTCTGATGAACATGCTGAATTTTTGAATCACTGATTCAATTGTTGGGTCATTTAATATAATATTTGCTTTAAAATGAACAAGTGATACAATTTAATATTTATTTTAATTTAATATATTATTTAAATGGAATAAATGAATATAAGTATAAGAAATTGAAAAAATAAAGTGCATGAAAACGAAGTCCTTCATCGGTGAAAATACAGGGATTGGTCTTCTTTGAATCTATGTATAGAAGCTAAGGAGTTATGAAAACAAGGAATCTGACTGTGGATTTATGTTGTATGATAAGGACTCACTTTGTTGTAACTTTTCTGAGAAAAGTTTGAAGTAAAAATTTTCTTTTTTTTCTTTAAACATTATTGTGGGGAGAATAATCCATTAAAAGAATCGAATTGGATAAGTGACCAGTTCATCTCAAATCAATTGGTCCGATTTTGTTCTTAAAATATTTTATTAAATAACTGAAATAACATGTTTTTAATTTAGCAAAATGATTCAGATAGTCATTGTTCATTTCACTAGCAACAATGAAGTTTTTTTATTTATTTTGCCATAACAAAACAATAAAGGAGCATTCATGGTGTATAGTTGTAATGCAATCATTCTTATTTGAAGAGATGATTTTTAAAAAATATAGGTATATTTTAGGTAAAATTTCAGCATTTATAATCATAATCTAAAAAATTCAATATTGTTCTATAAATCTCTTCAAACTTAAAGATACAAAACTAGTACATGATAGATAACAATCATTGAACTTCAGTAGAACTCACTCAAATTATAATAAAAAATAAACATAACTAAGTAATTGAACAATATATAAAGTATAAACAAAACTTCAACAAAGCCAGTCTCAAATAGTGATAATGAATTACAAATTATACATTGATTTATCAAACTGTATAAGCTACTATAGAGATGCTCATTATAACCTGTACAATGAAGAGCATTATAGATACCAGTTTAAGGATTAGTGGTTGGGTAGGGCTAAAAAACTTCAGGGACCTTAGGTACTTCTAACTTTGGAAATGTTGGTAACTCAGGCTCAGAAAATAGTGGCAACTCAACCTTAGGCACTTGAGGCAACTTTGGTTTAGGCATTTCAGGGACTTTAGGCACTTCTGGATTTGGAACTATAGCCAATTCAGGTTTAGGCAATGGTGGCAACTCAACTTTAGGCATTTGGGGTAACTCTGGCTAGGCCATTTCAGGTACTTTAGGCACCTCAGGCTTTTGCAATGGTGGCAACTCAACTTCAGGCACTTGAGGCAATTTTGGCTTAGAGACTTCAGGCACTTCTGGCTTTGGAACTGAAGGCAACTTAGGCCTAGGCAATAATGGCAACTCAACTTTAGGCACTTGGGGCAAATTTGGCTTAGTCAATTCATATACTTTAGACACCTTAGGCTAAAGTATTTCAGGTACTTTAGTC
Organism: Gleditsia sinensis; assembly: GCA_037074535.1. Lineage (NCBI taxonomy): Eukaryota > Viridiplantae > Streptophyta > Magnoliopsida > Fabales > Fabaceae > Gleditsia > Gleditsia sinensis. Next base: position 72,153,313 of record CM073465.1, read on the forward strand.
ACATCTGGCTTAGACATTTCAAGGGCTGTAGAAGCCTTAGGCTTTTGCAAAGGTGGCAGCTCAACCTTAGGCACTTGAGGCAACTTTGGCTTGGACGCTTCAGGAACTTTAGGCAATTCTGGCTTAGGCACTTCTAAGACTTGAGGATTTCAAGCTTTGGCACAACAGGTAACTCTGGCTTTGGAAGTGGTGGCAACTCTGGCCTAGGCAATGATGGAAGCTGAGGCTTAGGCAAGTTTGGAAGCTAAGAAAGTGGAGACAATTTAGGTTTAGGAAGCTCCTCGAGAGCTTTTGGCTGAGGCAAGGTTGATTGTAGAAGACAACGTGCCCCTGCAACCATTGTGAGACTACTCACTGATGAAAAGGTTAGAAGCAGAAGTAGTAAAATGAATGATGGAAAATTGCATGAAGCCATGTGGAATTGGAGCAACCAGATGACAAGAAGTGTTGGATCAACGGGACTCCAATATCTTCTTTTGCAAACTATATTGTTTATGGTGTGATTATGATTTTGGTTTTGAAATGGTATATGTGGGGCTTTAGAGATGAAGCAATGAATCTAGTGGCACCTGGATAGGTACGAAGGATAAGTTGATAGACTAGTTTCGGTATTGGTATTTGGTAGTTCAACGTCTTACCTATATATCATTTTTAACAATATAATAATTATAATAAAACCTTCAAAAATTACTCATGAGTATAAGCTTATATATTCATAGACCTTAACATTTTCATGTTTTTTATTTATTTATTGAGGTCGAGCAGTGTTTAGATTAATTTATAGGAATGCAATTACTCAACTTACAATTCGATAACTTTTGAGAAAACACATATTTTGATCCTTAAATTTACTATACATCTATAATTTAGTCTCTGAATATATATCAATGTACATGTTAATCTTTAGATTGTACAACCGTCAAACAAATAACTCCCTCTGTTATTTTTTTATAAATTAAAAGCTGATATGGCACGTTAAATATCTACGACGTTAACTGCTGACTCTGTCCATATAAACAATGACTAAGCAAAAAAAGTTCATATAATCAAATACCTAAGAAAAAAATAAAAAAATGAAACCCAAAACGCAGTCTGGAAGGAGCCATTCCTTCCCCTCCCCCTCCCCCCCCCCCCCCTCGCGAGTCTCCTTCCCCTCCCCCTAAACATCCCCTGCTCTCCCACCCCTCCCCTGTAACTTTGTGAACGTCATACTGGAATCAACAACCATACCCATATTTTCCCTCTTGTCTATCCTCCTTAGCATCTCCAGCGTCGGGATAGTTTTCTTTCCAATCAAGATTCTCTCGAGCCCAACACAGTAAAATTATGGGTGCTATGGATTTTCAAGCATGGATGTATATACAAATTCAGCTGGCTCACTGCCAATCTTTTCTTTCTCATTGTAACGGCCAATGATAAGGGGACTCGGATGGCGAACTCGTTTTTTATCAAAGGAATGGGAGACCAAACAGTAGAAAAATTGGTTATCCAGCTGGGGAGAAAGGCTCACTATCTGTGCGGGAAAAGAAAGAAAATCGCGGCCGAAGCTAGCAACCCCAGTGGGCTCGACGAGGGTCGTGTGGGTGCACCCAAAAATGAAGTTTTTGAGAATCAGAGAAGGGGAGGATAATGACATGGAGAGGGTATCGTGATAGAGACGAACGATTAAGCTTCCATCAGCGTAAGCATAATAAAATGGTGGGCATGAGAAAGAAGAGCAATCAAAGGTCTCGATGGAATCCAAGGGACATCGAGCCATTGTGCAGAGATCAAAGGAGGACACACCTCATGTGAGTTGCAAAGCACGCAGGGGAATTGCATGAAACAACGGTGCTTCAGGAAATGTTGAGCGATTTGGTGGTGAGGGAAGGGTTGGGCTTGCCCTCACAAAGTATGCACTCGAAAGCAGCGCAAGGAAACCAAACAAGGTCGCTGTCAGTGTCCATGTAGAGAGTTATGGGTTGGGGAGGGTGGGAACCGAGATTGAAGGACAAGGTATAATCGCTACTGGGAGATAGTGGTAGAGAGACTTGGCAGTGACAGCATTGATGGTGAAAGCGAGCTGCAAAGCGAGTGGAGGTGGACTTGAGGAGGTGGTGGATTGGTGGGTACTGTTCAATTGAGTTTGGAAAATAGAGTGTAATAGATATAATAGAACCATTTCTAGTGTGGAAGTGCAAGGGACGTTTAGGGGGGAGGGCAAGGAGACTCACAGGGGGAGGAAAAGAAACGCCTCCTTTCAGACTTGTGTTTTGGGTTTTTTTTTATTTTTTTATTTTTGTTTAGTCATTTGATTACATAAACTTTTTTTGCTTAATCATTGATTTTATGGACAAGGAGTCAGCAGTTAACGTATTACGTAGGCGTTTAACGTGCTATATCAACTTTCAATTTACGAAGAGATATCAGAAGGAGTTATTTGTTTGATGATTGTACAATCTAAGGATTAATATGTGCACTTATATATATCTAAGGACAAAATTTTAGGTGTATAGTAAATTTAAGTATCAAAATGTATGTTTTCTCATAACTTTTTATTGTTTGACTTAAGTATAAAACTGTGACATTATTTGACTAGACATCGTATATTCACCTTCATCGTTATATAATCATATTGGTTGATATTTGGCACGTGAAGATTTTAATTTCTCAAATATTTAAAAATTTACTTATTATTAGGATAAAAGAAAATATGAAAATTTTAATATTTATATGTTATATGTGTATTAAATAATATAAAAATATTAATTTTTTCATAAAATTTTATACTCAAATTTTTTATAAATACTCAAAAAAATAGAATACTCACATATTAAACCTTTTGTTTTTTCTAGGAATTTGCTTACACGTTATGATGTTATGATGTCCATCACATTATAGCATAATGTCATAACCTAACAGGAGGTGAAAACAAGCTCTTAGCATTAGGTATTCAAATTCGCTTTGTATCCATAGATGATTGTGAAAATTTTATCAAATCTTTTTTATTAGTTAAATCAACACACAAATCATTATAAAAGCAAATTCCTATTTCATGAAAAACCTTTTACTTGTTGAACCAACTAACGTTGACCTATTTTGGCAGCTTTGATTTGAATAAAGGTTTGCAAGATTTTCTCTGCTAGGTGTAGCCGCAGCATCACCTTATTGATAATGAAACAAATGGAGAGGTAATAAGTTAGTGGAAGCTATTGGATGCATATATATATATATATATTGGTGTACCTTCCTAATTCCTATATTGTACAAATTCTTCAGTTCTGGTACAATCAACATTCTCCTATGGGAGAAAAATATATTTTAAACAGAGTTAGGAACCCTTTTTTCTTTTTTTTCTTTTTGACAATCTAAAGAGAGAGAAAAGGCCACATTTAGTAACGTACTTGCAGTTGACTTTTTTCCAATGCTAACATCGATAACGTTTTCTTTAACATAAAAATTACTCAAATGTCGGCATGATCTTTTTGTAATTAATGGCTAACCTTTTTACTAACAAATCTTAATTAAATAATAAATGAATTTAAGTTTGACCGTTAAATTATTTTTATAATATTAAAATTTTAAATTTATAAAATAGTATTTATAAAAATAAGTATTTTGAATATTTAAAATAAAATTAATCATATATTTAAAAAGTATAAAAATATTTGAGTTAAGATAAAAATAAATAAATAATATTTTAAGTTAGGTCTTGTTAAAACAAATTATAGAAATATTAAACTTGCAAAATTCTATCATTACTGTTGCCCTTGTTACCCGCATAGGCTAACATCAATATTGACCATTAGATGAAAACATCTAAATGGATCTAATAATTAATAATAGATCTAATTATACACAGCATCTGTACATTTTGAATACTCAAGAGTTTCCCCTTAAACCCAATTCATATAGAAAAAATTGACATCAAAGCCAGTTTCATCTATTTTCTGTAGTCTTTTATGGTCCATGGTTGTGAATTAGATGTGGCAAAAAAATAAGCTTCTTTATGAGTAACATTTTGTTCTCAAATTCACAATTGATTCGATTTAAATAAAATAAATGGATCAAACTAATCAGTAACATAAAAGCTCTTCTCACATATTTACTTGTTATTTCATGATTAATTTGATCTACCATTTTTTTTTCAAATTTTTGGTTTCCCTTGATGGGTTCCAAAAGAAGCTGAAATTAAAGTGCTGTGAGGCAAGATAAAGAGTTGCTGCGTGAGGTGCGGCTGCGTGAGAAAGAACTCAATTTTGTGCAAGTGTTTACGGTAGAAACTAGAAATGTTGCATTTTGGGGTTTGGACCGCCGGATAGATGAGTTCATCCTTAATGGGCTAGCTGTCGATGGAGCTCTTGGAAATGCCTCCAGAACACGGACTAGTGTCATTTGATCAAGTGCAAACCGTAAACCAGATCAAAGATATTTTGTCTCTCTCTCTCGCGCAACACTCTCTCCCTCGCGCCGCGACCTCCAAACCAGAAAACGCTGCATGAGGAGGGGCTGCGATGGCAGCTCCTCTTTTTTTTTTTTTTTTGTTTATAGTTATTTTGTATTTACTTTTTTTAAAAAAAAAAAATTTGTCATTAAAAAGTTTTTTTTCTTTTTTTTAAAAAAAAAAAGATTAAGAGTTTAAATGTTTTACATATTTTTTGTTCAAATATACAATATTGAATTTAAATCTATATATTTCAACTAAAATTTGAGTGAAAAAAAAACTATATTTACAATATTGTTATAAGAAATAAAAAAAATATTAAAAATAGTTAACGTTCAGATAAAATTAAGAATCGTGTTGTTTTTATATTTTTTTAATTATAATATTAATTTATTTATATTTTTATCTTCAAAAATTTTAAATGTACGTATAAATAATGGTATTGCACTCGTCAAAAATAAAAAATCAAGTGCAAAACCATTTTCCATTAATTCCACAAATAATTTCATTGCTTCCGTTGCATTACCAATTTTTCTGTAGCCTGAAGAATCAACGGATTCCACGAAACCATTTCCCTCTCAGTAATTTCTTCGAACACTTACCGTGCGTAACCCAATTCAAGGTAACTTGCATGCATCATTATCGTAAGAGTAGGCCGCCCAGCCATGATTAATAATGTCTAAATGGTTTATATTAGCAGTAATCATTAAACTTTTTTTTATTAGATGAAATTAATTATATAAATTAAACACCATCAAGGTGACCTATTATAAATAGTTTGTACAAACAATAAAAACAAATGGATTGCTAAATAAATTTTGGCATCAAGCCCAATAACTTCATTTGATTATAGGGTACTCAAAATATAGGTGTAATTCTCTATAACTCCATTTGGTTATAGAACTTTAAGAGCTAGAGAGGCCTCATGCCATATGCTGGTTAGGCCACAAATCATGATGTTAAAAGCAGAGTCATCATTAAGGTTCAGATATTTGGGAGAAGAAAACAGTAGAATAGAAAAAAAAATATTTTGAGATGTATGATATTTGAAAGTAAATGACTCCTTTTTTTTTATTAAGAAAATAATATTGAGATATGTTATTGTAATATTATTATTTAAAGCAATAGTAGTATGTTCAAAACTTCTTTTCAGTCTTACATTACACTCATATTTATGTTCGACACTTTGACAAAAAAATCAGTGTAAAAACAAAGCTTATTGAAAGGTGAACAGAGAGTCACTTAAAAGATTGGGTGTAAAGGATTTCTTTAGAAAAAATTTGATTACCAACTTAAATTCTTAACATAAGAAAATTTTGAATCTATACAATATGGATAATTGTGAAGATTTTATCATATCTCTTTTGCTAGTTAAGTTAACTCATGTTGTATTAACATTTTTTAAAGAGCTACGTAGGTATTTGGCGGGTGAACATTTTTTCACAAGAGATAGGAGTATTTTAGGGAGTTCTACGTGGTCAAGAGCTACATGGATGGTTTCGAAAGTGAGAGAGCCAGAGTTTGGTGTACCTAGTTCGATGCCTATCTTTTACCATTTCCTTACTCTTTCTCCTGAGGTTATCTGGTTATGGACCTCTAGTGTAAACTCCAAAATAGTAAATGTGAAAGCAGGAAATGATATTTTAACAAGCACTTCACTTAGAGCATTAGTTAAATAAGTTGCTTAAATTTAGCACTCATGCCGGCTCGATTTCCAATCCCCCATTCCTTTCCAAAAAATGGAGACCCAACGTGGTAGAGATTTCTCAAAACCAAATGAATTGCATTATTTCATAAATTTTACAGAAATACATGATATAGCCTATGCTTTTGAGGTCCAGCTAGCATTTTATTTCATAAGAGAAATACAATACATCATTAAGGAAAACAGAAGTGAAAATTTAGCACCAAAACATTCTCTCTTTGACTGATAACCTACCATCTCCCTCCATTTTGGTTCCCCTGTAATCCAATGTCCATTTCTCAAACGTACAGTCAATAAAATCGTAGTAACCGCCGTGAACCAAGAGTTCTCCTTTCGACACCTTTTCTTCTATCCATGGATAGGTGAGTAGGTTTAACAAGGAATGGTTAAGTGATTCCTGCACAAAAGTCGATTGAATGGTTTAGACTTAAGAGATTCAACACGATCAAATTCTTTATGAACTCAAGTTTGCAAGGCTCCCATTATAGTAAAAGCTTAAACTGTTAAAGTAAAATATTTATGATTCATTTTATTAATATCTCTAGCATGTCCCCTTACATGAAAGTCTTTCGCACCTGTGTACAAAGAACAAGTCCATTGTACTTTGAGCTGAAACTTAATTTTAATTAAGAGAATAAAGTTGATAAGAATTGAAACCACTTAGTCATATAAACTTTAACACTGTGTCAATGACAATTTCAACTAAAAAGTTTAAGCCATTAAATGTTAAACAAAGGCCTATGATTGGATTTATTAATATCTCTAACAGAGGCAATAATGCAGGAGCAAATAAATATATGATGGTATATATTCACCTAAATTACATTAGATGGAACGGCAGATAGCCTTGGAGAATATTTCTGACAACAGAACAGGAGGTGTCTCACATCCCCTGGAGTTTGGGGGTGTTAAACATCATCTAGCCCTAAATGGGGACAATTCATATTATTTGACTTTCGAAAATTTCAACAACCAGATGGGAGTAGACATTTAAAGCCAAGTACAAAAAAATATCACCTTCTCACAATGCCTGCACTGCTGGTCAAAGTCAAGGTGGGAAGCAGCAGCCTCAGTTTTTGTTCTTGCATTCTTTCCGGCAACAACCCAACTTTCTAATAAGCTGGAGAAAAAAAAAAACCAAGTGAGAAATGATTGATAGATTATTTCCATCAAAGAAAGGAAAATGAAAAGCAACATAAAGAATTATGTCATTTAACCTTCCATTTGCATTTGCAACATCTTGCATACTCATAAGAGCACGAATTCCCCCACAGCAGCTGTGACCAATGACTAGGATGTTTTCAACCTGCAGTGGAAGTAATTTTTTTTTTCTTTCCTTAAAAAGACGCATAAAACTAAAGGTTTCTCACCAGCTAGCCTTGCATAAGGTCTTATATTTAGAAATCGATGAGCATCTTAAATACTTAAAATATCCTCCATATATTTAACACAACCCCAAGCTATAAGCAGCTTTATTTGTTCAACTTCAACATATGTCCCATGCTTGATAGTTATTTGCAGCTAACCTAATAATGCTGCAATGGTCAAATGTGTTCTTCCTGCTTCATTTCCCATATTGAACTCTTAAGTGTCTAAGAAGCACATATTCCGATACGAGTATGGGTTATGACACATCACACATACAATAACATGACAAAAAATGTAATATTTACAAGCAATTTATAGTGTCACGTTATATCGGATACAAGTATTGGACAAAATACATTTCTAATATGACAAAAAATGTAATATTTACAAGCAATTTATAATAAGATCAGCAAGTATTATAATAAAAATAAGTTTCTTTCTCTGATCCTAATTTTGCCAAAAGTTCATGACAGTGAATTGAAACCTAATCATTTTTATTCAACAAAATTGTATTTCAAGGTTCTAACTTCTAATTAAATTTCACTAAGAAAGGAAGTAAGGTTCTTCGTCAAAACACATAAGCATATAAGTAAATAATTAAAAGAAAATGAAAATAAGTACAGATGAATCCCGCCTAGTACTTTGTAGGCAAAAGTTCTTACTTTAAGAGTATTTACAGCAAATTCCAGTGCAGCATTTGTTTCTGTTGTTCCATTCTGTATCAGGGAAGAAAGGGATCAGAAAAATGGGCAAGCAATGTATACCTCCCCAAAGTTAAGCAACAATACTAAATTGATGACACAGACATACCTCAAACGGAGTTACCAAATTAGCAACATTGCGAATCATGAAAGCTTCTCCTGGTTGAAATCCCAGAACATAAGAGGGGCAAACCCTAGAATCTGCACAAGCAATGACCATAAACTGTTCTTGGAATTGTTAGTCAAGAATAATTAATTCAGCTAAGGCTTCAGTAGTCAAATTGAAGGAATGGAACAGAAAGAATAAACGGAAAACCATAAAAGAATACACCATTAACAGCTTAGCCACAAGGCGTGGGACACATACATACACACAGCAATTACCTTTGGTGCTTGAGCCTCAGCAAGATTTTTGAAATGTTCTATGTTTTCCCTACCAGAAAACAGAACCAACATTAAAGAAGTTTCTTCCTTTTATAGGTATCTGAATTCAAACCCTTTGAAAAGAGCTTTTCTGAAGCTTACATATATTTATTCCTTTTAAAACTTAAGAATCTGTCCTTCAAATCATTAAATAGATCACACCCTTTTTCAGCTTCTGTCATAGTCTCTAGATTGCTATTGTTCAGTTGCTGAGTAAATTCTGGAGGCCCCATATAAGCTTTCAAAGCTAAAACTTGACGGCTCCTGCAAACATCGGAGGAAGGTACCTTGAGTGACAATAAGAGTAAATCAGTCAATAGTTCTAACTTCTTACTTCTAAGGGTTAATTACAAATTCCATAAAGGAGTCATATACTATTAGAGTTGTCGAACAAGAGAAGATTGCTTAATTTAAATGCTCTTTCTTAAGGAAAAACTTAAGTAATTTACTCGATGCTTAGAGGAGATTCAAAGTTTACTAGCATTTTCATGTATTTTTTGGTAGATCTTGACCAATTGAACGAAAAAATGGTAAAGGATAAATGAGCCCTTTCCTAATTATTTTCCTCGCAAATAATGATAGCTCATAACGATATCATGTAATTGAGAAATGTTAGTTTCAGACAACTATACCAATCCTCTACCCCCAAATACGAACCAGGAGACTAGCTAAGAACAAAAATTTCAGACATCAAAATTTAAAAAGACTAACGAAGCAAGCAATTTAACAGTATTTGAGCAGACGAGAAGTGAAAATTGATCACTCACCTTAAACCCTTCAATAATTTCAAATGGGTTTCCTTGATTTTCCCTGTTTTCACCTTAAGACCAAAGATCTGCCATGGCAGTGTTAGTATAATTAGCTCATTCACAAAACCAGAATAAAATGGGCATCTCGGAGATGAAGCATATAACATCATAAAAATACCCTTGATGCCCCCAATGCAGCTCCATGAGGCTCAATGAAGGAATTGGAGGATAAAGCAAGAGGCTTGGAAACGAAGGGGTCACCTGAAACAGCGACTGATGCAGGAGCTGCCATTAGAGAAGCTCTAACTCAAATGGGTTCCCTTCTCCTCCAGTATCGATTGAGAATTGAATGAATGGGAAATTATTTAAGAGTGGGTAAAGTTGGTTTGATAAGGAAACATCTTTGGTCTCCAAGAAAGAAGGAGAAACCTAAAAAAAAAAAAAATTAAAAGAAAAAGAGGAAGAGAGAGAAAGAGAAGTTATATATATTCTTTTTGCACACTTGCCACTTCATTCACCATTTAGTTTACCATGATTCCATGAAGGTCCACTTTTTCCTCTTTTGAGACTATCTTTTGCTCTTTTGATAAAGGCCAAGTAAATTGGCGGAAAATTCAGCAAGTAGGCATAATGAATGAAACGTTTATTTAAGAAAGATAGCCATTCACCAGGAAAAGGTAGGGGACAGAGAAATAGTGGATAGAAAAGGGGCATGCCACTAGAGCTCTTATCCAGAAAGGAAGGACCTTTTGGCCTTTTAGGGAGAAAATTTTATTAAAATATAGGTTATAAAAATGTATGTCCAACCCAGTTTTCTAAAAATTACGAATTCATTTTTTAAAGACTAATTTAATGGATTAATTTTTTAACTTTTAAGTTATAATAATTTATAATAAATATATATATTTTAAGTATATTTGATAAATAAAATAATTTAATTTACAGCGTATTTAATTAATTTATAAATTTGTTTGACTAAATTAGAAGTATTTAATAAATAAACTTATTTAAATAGTTTATAACTTTTTATCATACGCTAATTTAAATAGTATATAGTTTTTAACTGATAGGTTTTATAATTTTATTTTTTTTATTTTATTTAAATTCTAACACTATCTTACTCATAAAATGACATTATGTTTATTATGCTCGAGTAATATTCAAATTATATACTCTATGATAAACTTTTAAATATTATTGATAGTGACACAAAAAATAAAAATTTAGAGACATCTACTAAAATATAAAAAAATTGTAACAATATTGCTAATTTATTGTTGGGCGCTATATGATATGTTTATTTTGTATTTTTTTGAAATTACATAATAAAATATAATTACTAACAAAAAATAATAATTTTATATAAGTATATATTTTTATATCATTTTACATTTATCAACTAATTCAATAACTAACTTTACCAAACACTAATAATTCAATAAGTTAACTTAACAGTTTTTTTAACTTTCAGTTAATTTTTAAATTTTCAACTAACATATCTATTATTTTTTCCAAATATAATCTTTAAATATTCATCAGAAAAACTTTTATTCTAAATTTAAATAATATTATAAAATATTAATAATTTATTTTTTTAAAAAAAAATTATTAAATTCTTAAAACTTTGTCTAACCCAACTCAACCCTACTGGAGACCTACTTATTTTTTCTAATCTCATTCGTCTACCTCTACTATTTTTGCAACTAAAAGTAACCAACCTTTGATGTTCCTCCATCCTTTTCTTTTTATTATTATTTGTGAGCAATAAATCTCTCAAATTTATTTTTTATAAGAGATATAATAATTATTTTTAAATTTTTCATTTTTTTAGAGTTTTAAATATTTCAACCTTTCTTTATCCTTACACTATTTTTATTTCAATTTATATATCCTCCATTCACAAAATTATAATAATAAAACTTATAATTTTTTCTTAAAAAATTATAAAGAGTTTAATTTAATGCAATATAAATTATTAAGAGGTCAAATTATACTTATAAAATTTAAAATAAGAGATATTATAATCCTAAATTGAAATTAGAAAGAGTATAAGTATAACTTTTTAAAATCTTAAAATGAAGTAAATATAATTTAATTTAAACTTAATTATTAATTAAAATATTTTGTTTGACTAGTAAGAATATGTTTGTCAAGTTAAATAAATTAGTTTATAGTTTATTTGACTAACTTATAAGTTTGTTTGACCAAATTAGAAGTATTTGGTAAACATGCTTATTTGAGTAGCTTATAGTTTTTTATCATATGCTACTTCAAGTAACGTATAACTTTTCACTGATAGTTTTCATAATTTTTTTTTTATCTTTATTATTTTATTTAAATTCCACCACTATCTTATTCACAAGATAACATTATTTTTACTATATTCGAACAACATTCAAATTACATATCCCATAATGAATTTCTAGATATTGTTGATAGTGATACAAAGAATAAAAATTTAAAGGCATCTACTAAAATGAAAGAGATTCGTAATAATATTGTTAATTTATTGTGAGATTTTAGATGACATATTTATTTTGTATTTTTTAAGATTATATAATAAAATATAATTACTAACAAAAAATGATAAATTTTATATAAGTATATTTTTTATGTCATTTTACATTTATCAGTTAATTCAATAGCTAATTTTACCAAACACTTTTAATTCAATAAATTAGCTTAACAATTTTCAGTTTTCAGTTAACAGTTTCAATTAACAGCTTTCAGCTAAAAGTTAATTTTTTAACTTTCAGTTAACTTTTAAACTTTCAGTTAACTTATAAGTTATTTTTGTCAAATATAGACTAAGATTATTTTCTTTTCTTATGTGAGAATTAAAGATATATTCACAAACAAATATTTTAATACTAATTTTTTCAGACCTTAAAACAGTTAAATTTTTAGGTTTTTTTATATTAATATCTCTGAATATTCAAACATTTAATCTCTTTAAAATCGTAAATCTCTTGTCACTTCAACTAATTAAACAACAACTATTGACCAAAATGTTTCGTTAAATTGTTTAGTTAAAATTTTATTAAATAAAATCACTTGTACATTGGGTAAGAAATTTATTATTATCAATATATTTTATATTTATTAATTAATATTTAATAAATAAATAAATTTCACGAAATTAAATATAAATGTTTCTTATCATCATCCATAGCTAATATGTTTCCTTAACTTGAGCGAAAGGCTACCAAAAGAAGTTAAAATCTGATGTAACGTTTCGTTTGATGATCTTAAAGATCAGTGGGTGTCTCCAAAGTATGTGGCTTGCCTCAATCTGCAGATCTATGGCAAAGATTTAACGAATGCAATATTTTCAGCTTTAATAGCTTCTGCAAAAGAGAGCCGGCACCATTTTCAAGAACTGAACATCTTTTTCTTTTTCATTTAATTCCGATTGAGCTCTATTTTTTTTTTAATGTTTTTTGAATTTAGATAAATTCATAGTAAATTAATAATTTAATTTTAAAATTTATTTAATTTTTGGTTCCTCAATATTTTTAAATATATAACTTAGTTCTTAAATTATTAAATTTATAGCATGTAATGTTTTTTGGTAATTTTTAAAAATTTTAAAATCGTTGCACATTAATTTTTGGAAGAATTAAAATTAGACTAACTCTTACATTTTAAAAAATTTATAAAAATTTAAATAATTTTATAAATTAAAAGATTAAATTATTAATTCACTAAAACCCAATATCAGCCAGTGCAGTAAGAATAACAGGAGAAATGAAAAAAGAAAAAGTGCAGCAAATATGCTTGACTAATCATAGGGAAAAATAGAAAAAAAAAAATAGAAAGACTAAAGTGATGCGCGCCGCAGATTTGCTTGGGGGCCGCTTGTAAATGGATCCTTTGCTGTGCGGCACCGACTCTTTTTTTAAAGAAGATTTGTTCTTTTATTAAAAAAAAAAAAATTTCATAAAAATTATTTAATATTTATCAATTTTTAAAGATCTATATTTTTTATTTTAGATCTACATCTCAAAGTTAAAAAAAATTTAAATATCATGAGTCATTATTTTTAAAAAAATTGAAAAATATGTATTTTTTTGTGTTAATTTTAAAATTAGTAGTATTTGAGTAAAATTTATTATTTTTTTATGATATTAATAGTAAAAGTTAGAAGATATGTTGTCTTATAATCTAAATTTTTTTATTTTTTAAAAATACAAGTTGATTTGTAATATTTATCTTATTTTATTTTGTTAAAGATTTTGATAAATTCAGATTTAATAAATATTATGATTTTTGATTTGTCCAAAAAAAAAATTATAAAAATATAAAATAAATTTTTGATTATATGAATTTAAATTTTTTTATAATAAATTTAAAAATTTGATTTATAAAATAAAATAAAATAAATTTATTAAAAATTGATAAATTATTTATTTAAATTTATCTAAACATTATTTTTTTAATATAAAATATATATTAATTAAAAAAAATTTAATAAATTATAAATTATGCTATCTAAATATGCTATCTAAATGAAACCTAATAATATTAGTAACATGGTTATAAAGTACAGATACTCTTATATTAAGGCGTGTCAATATATTTAACATCGACGTCACAACACGCTAACAAGTTTATGAATATATTTAAAACATGCCTATACGAAATATTTTATTTTTTTAGTTTATATACATATTAGACTTAAATGGAACACATAATTGATTAACTCAAAAATTAAATAAAAAATAAACGAAGAAAAACTTATCAAAACAAAAATAGAAGGAGAGACTAAAAACATTAGCTTGATGAAATAAATTCTTACTTTTTTTTTGTACATGAATAATATGTTTAACATTTTATTTAATATATTTAAAAAATAATAATTTGAAGTACTTAGAATACAGGATAAAACTAGTATTTTTCTTTAAAAGTAAATCACTAAATATAAAATTTGAATATACATCCATAGGTACAAATACACATACATAGACTTGTGTTTGTAACTTTGTATATATTTGTGTGCACATGTGTATATATTTGTATCGGTGTGTATGCACTGTCTCATGTCAAAAATTATATTTTTAAAGTTTGTTGTTATATCGTATCTTGTATCTGTATCATACTTATCAATATCAATTTCTATACTCTTTTTTTTTGGGACTTGAATGCCTGTACTTCATAATGGCCTAAAAAATTAAATATGTAAGCTGTGTTGATTATTTACAATCCATCAACAAGACTTTTTTCAAACTTCAAAACTAGGGAAATGAACAACTACCAGCTCCTAAGTTAACAGTGTAAGGGAGAAACAAACAGACATTCCTTTTAACAGCCATAAACGAGAAATACAGAAAATTGCTATCTTTAAATAGGAAATTTAAAACAAAGCCAATGAAGGTTCCCAAATGAAACCAAACACAGATTTCCAACTTATTTTTCTTGGTAAAGCAAAGCCCATGGAGCTACTTGGACTCGGATGATCCATGCAGAAACCAACAAACACTGATTGCTGGTATTCTCGGTGTGAATAATTATTTTGCATCCTTAAAAGGTAATCTATCATATATTTACAAGCCTGTACTGCAATAGATCTACAACAATCCTTCATAGCAAGATATAGATAATGTGATCTCAGACCCTTCTTTTCAATTCAATTAAGTAGAAAAGTTTCAATACCAACTGGACAAAAGAAGAAAGCAAAATCAGAATAACAAGGAGAGATTCTTCAGCAGATCTCCTCTGGATAAGTGGACCAAGCTGATAAAAAATAGATATGTAAACATGACAAATGTCGGTCACATTAAGAAATGTACTTAAGATATTTGTATGTCTATTCATAATTGACTTGACATACTTATCTTTGGTAGACTACCTTCAAATTCCTCTGACAAAACAAAGATAGATCTTAAAACGTCTTCTCTGATGTACCGGGGCTTGTGTAGTGAATGGGTCTCCCGGTTTAGGACTCGTGGTGAAATTACACTTGCGTAATAACAACTAGAAATTTATACTCACCTGAGTTTCCTCTTTTCATAGATCTGTTATGGTACCTCAACTTAGATAAATACCCTACTCCGATCAAGTACTTAGGAACTCACTATATCAGAACTGCACAAGTAGTAATTCAGATTGTAGCACTATCTTTGACACACTTATCCAAGGCAGTAGGGACAGGGAGGAAACACACCTCCACTTTCTAGAGAAGGATGTATAAAGCCAATCTTATCTTAAAGACATCCACTCAGGTCATCATGAAAACATAAATACCAACACTAATAGCACCTTTAATAATAAATAAATAAATAAGATGTATGAGGAAGATCAAACCCACAAACAACAAAGAGAAATGGCAAAGGGTTATTAAAGAGGACCACTCCAAGAAGGCCATTCTTTCCTTGACCCCTGTTGTGATTCCCACACATAACTAGTTTCTAAAATCATGATAAACTCCTCCCTATGACAGCAATGTTGAAGAAAGTATAGTTGAGCTAATAACGTTTACACTTAAGATCAAGTAGTGGACTCTGAACGGCAACCTTGAAGCACCAAGCAAGGTATGGGCCAACAATCATTACCATTTTCTTATTCTTTAAAGCAAATGGTGTTATAAAATCAATAACAATGATTGACAAGAAAACAGACAATTACAAGCAAAGGCAGGAGTAACTACCATTTGGAAAATCAAGGTTAGCACTGCCTGGACTAAGGTCAACAAATCACATATATACTGAAAAATGTTACACCAAATGAATAAAACAAATTCCGTGAAGGACTCAGGGTAAGAACTAGTTAGCTAGCATTTTCAGTCAGCTAAGACAAGCAGACAAGACACAACAACAACAACGACCAATCCTTTTTCCACTAGGTAGGATTGGCTATATGGATCAAATTTCACTACAGTGACTTATTATAAACGAGATCAACAGATAAATTGTTAATTGCACAAACAGATAAGACAAGTCGAACAAAAACATGCTTCTCTTGTTAACTATGAATATTGTGAAACTACATGAGTAGTTAGCAGTGCAATAGACTTAACAGGCTAGCAGTTACAATCAGACTCAGTCATTGCTTGCTAAGCAACATTAACTGTCTTCAGGCCTGAAATGAACAGAGTTAAAGATGATGAATAAAGGATAAGAAAATGAGACATAGGCAAGACAGCTTAATAAAAGGGAGAGCTCAACTAATAAACCAAGAAACTGATTAAAAAAAACCTCTTAAACAAAAAAAATTTCTTCTTGGCAGAACTGTGGCTTCTTTCAACCTTTTCACAACATGCAAAACTCATTAAACAAAGGTAATCAGTAGACAAGTCATAACGTTTTTATTTCTGAAGAACCTCTCCTCATAAAACAACAAGACAGCAAAACCACACTACACCAAAGAAAACAAAAACAGAACAAACACTGCAGCCAACAACATTACCAGAAATAAAAATAGAAACAAAAACAAAAGAAAACACCTTTAGGAAAACATTTTTAAACTAGACATTGCTAACCAGCATGGCTAGTCAGCTAGTGCACCAATAGATAACACCTATATGTATCAAGACTGCAATGCATAAAGTCTGGAGTTCAAAGAGTAGTGCTAAATTTACATACAAATGGTAAAACTTATAATGCCCTTCTCCAAAAGTTAAATTCAGTAAAACTAACACAAAAGCAAAAGCATATATGGAAGTTTTCAGCTTTCGAAAATATATTAGGATGATTCTCAGGAGGAAAATTATATTTAATAATTTACCAGCACAAATGCAGCAATCAACGAGCTAATAGACATATAAATCAAGAACCCGTAATGGAAAGGACAATGAGGGTAAACTCCAATATCCAAACCAGGTTCTCATTGCTTAGTGAGTATGTGACTAAATTAAACTTCAATCACTAATATATCCTTCCTCAATAATGCAATCTACATTAGAAATGGTAATTCTCCTTGAAATATTTCAAAATGATGTATGGACATATTGCCGCAAATTATTATAAGATCAACCAGATGATTCACAGTGGCTCTTAGTGTCACAAGTACAAGCATGCATACAATTACAATTAACAAAATCTACAACAAAAAGAACAGGCGCCTAGAAACTAGTGACCCTTAACCTTGTCATCTGCAACAACATTGAGAATGGGTAAGCTACTAAGGAACTCATCAAGACCCTCGAAAAACATCCCTTCTTCCTCAGCATTTCCAGCCACATTCCCTTCTCTCGCTGCTGGGGTAGGATCTTCCACCTCATTACTAAACTCCACATTCAAATCCAATTTCTCCAAGTTTTCCGCACCCCTCCTCCTCGAGCTAGTCAATGCAGCTTTTTTACTAGATTCTGTTCTTGGAGCTTTTGGCACACCAGCACCATCATCTCCAACCCCTCCATTTTCGTAATTTCCATGCTCTGAACCACTATGATTCCCTCTCCTAGCTCTTTCTATAGGTGCTCTTTTATTGTTACCACTAGCAGCAGTAAAACCTTTCCCCTTTGCCTTCTTTGCCCTCTTCCTTTCCCTCTTAATATTACCCCGCCAGTCATCATCATCAGAATCCTCCTTACTTGCATCAGAAAGTTCCACAAATGCAGCAGCAGCTTCATCATCGTAATAAATCCAAGGCCCTTTTTGAGATCTCCGGTTGGACGTTCCCTTCAAAGGGCAAGCAAACATGGCAGAAAATGGGTTCCACTTGGAAGAAGTCCCACTTATATCTTTGAAATTGCCTGAAAACCCTAATGGGAAAAACCCCCAACAGCAATAATACGAATCTTTCTCCGCCACAGGCGGTGTCCGTACCTTAAGCGCATGGAACCCCCTCCGACAGCTCTGGCACCTAAGGGTACAGTCCTCGTAAGCTCTCGGGTACTCGTACATAACGTAACAGTACGGGCACGCCGTCCAGAAACTCGAACCCACCTCAGTCTCAGCCGGCCTTGTAGATTCACTCGTCTGAGCTTGCCGAGTTGACTCGGCCTCAATGTTAGGGCTTGGCCTTACTTCCTCAGCAACCGCCCTTCCGTCCTTCGACCTGCTGCTTTTCCTTTGTGAAATCTGCTGCTGCTGTTGTTGCCTCTGCACCGGAGGTGGAGTCATACTCGGTGTCGGAGCGACGGGAATGGGGGCCGGAGGTGGAGCAGTAGGGGGGCCGGTGACCAATCTCAACTCATTGTCGTACATAGCCTTCTTGACGGGATTCGACAACACCGACCAGGCATCATGGACGAGAGTGAAGGCGTTTCCGGAAAACGCAAAAGGGTTCCGATGAGGGTCGAGGAGGACGGCAAGACGGCGGTACTGCGCGGCGACGCACTCGATGTTATGGGTGTAGGGAAGGATTTGAAGGATGCCGTACCAGTCATGGAGACTGTTGATCCGATTCTCGCCGGCGAGGAGGGTGTCGATGACGGTGAGGAGGAGCTCGGAGGCGTCAAATGTGGGATCGGACTCACGGGCTCGGACAGCGAAGGACCTGGCCCCGTGCAGATCACGTGCGCTGAGGAGCTTATTGGCTGTGTAGAGCCACCGCTCAGCTTCGGCTCTGCTGCTGCTACTGTCCATTTTCGGCCTTTCCTCCCTATTTCTCGCTCTGCGACTTTGGTTGGGGTTTGGAGAGTGGAAGGGGAAGAGGAGCGAGAGAGGGGAGAGAAAAGCATTGTCCCCAAATGGACGAGAAAGGACAGGCGGTGAAAGGAGATTTACACGAGGGAGAAGGGGAATGAATGAGTTCGGGATAAGGGTATATTGGTCACCGCAGTGTGGGGACACGGATTTCACAATTCACAGCACAACGTGGTGGGTTTGGAAGCAGGGAAAAGAAGTAAAGAACAGCAAGTGAACTTAAGGACACTACACTACAGTTCAGAGTTATGACCGTTGACTTGAGAAGTGGGGCGCTCTTACATCTTATTCTTAGAATCTTTGGTCTTCTATGTGTCAGACATGTTTCATAAGTGATAAAATTTGTTGTTTTTTAAAATTATAATTGTTAAAAAATATATAAAATATATTTAATTAATTTTAAATATTTATTTAAGGAATTTTTATTATTACTTTTAATTATAACAAAAAAATTTGAATATTATAATATATTTTTTTAAATTTTTTTATTTATGTTAAAATAAAAGAAAATGAATACTGAGACGATAAAAAAAGTTATATAAAAAAAATTAAAAAAAAAAAAAGAAATAGAGATGAGAGATAAAATATAAAAGAGATGGATAAAAAAAAAAGAGTAAAAGAGAAATAAAAAAAAATTAATAAAATTGATAATATTATTATCTTTTTATATTTAAAAAAAATTCTCATAATATACAAAATTTGAATTTTCATCGTGCATTAAAAATTTTTAGTGAGAATTCTGCTAAAAATTTATATTTTTTGAGAATTTTGTTTTTAAATTTTGAAATCAAACATAAAAATTTAAGTTTTTTAAATTTAATTTTTTAAAAAATTTTCCACCCAAACACTCTTTAAAAAAAATCTACCATAGATTTTTTAAAAAAATTTTAATTGTATCTTTAAAATATTATTTTATTTTTTTAGAAATATTTAATACTATCTTTTCGCCTAATATCATTAAATCTTTTTTTCGAAAGTTTCAATTTGATTTTTAAGTGATTGTAATTTTATATGTGATTCATTATTTTTTTTGTTTTTTTAATGAAAATATTTAGTATACAATAAAAAAAATTTGTTCATAAAAATTATATTTTTAAAAAAATATAATTGATAGAAATAATAAAATATATTTGATTAATCTTTAAAATTATTAAAAATATTTTAAAAATTATTATTTTACTTTAAACAAATATTTCTACTACTATAGAAAAGTTCAATTGCCAACCTTCTAGATGAAAATATTTTTGTCCAACAATTGAAATTATCTAAAAATTAAGTTTTAAATTTTAAAATCCAACACAACAATTTCATATTCTCAAATTAACATTTTTAAGAATCCAAAATAAAATTCCCTGTCAAACATCACCTAAAAGTGTTCAATATTATCTTTTTACCTGACACTATTAACTTTTTTGACAAAAAACTTTCAACTTAATTCTTACGTAGATTTTAGTTTTATAAGTAGACGATCATTTATTTATTTTATTTTATTTTCTCTTTCTTTCTTCTCTCTTTTGCCGGCTCATACCTTCGCGAATTTATCCAAAAAATAGCCAGCGATATATTGTTATGAAAATGGATATCCCCATTGGGTACCATCTTCAACTAAGTTGTTTTAGTTTTTCATAAAATGCAACGTGAAATAATGAATCAATTTTGTCCAAAAAATTCATAAGCGATATCGAAGAATGGCTGCGAAAAAGATGGAAAAGCTCGTGACAAAAAGAGAATCGATGCTAAAGTTGAAGAGATTGAGAATTGAATTAAATTAAATAGTTGTCGATAGAGTCTTTTCGCGGCCGTCGGAAATCGTCGCTGGAGTGAGTTTCCGGCGACGATTACAACTATATTGTTTGGTTTGATTAGATGAATTTCTATATTGTTCTACCTATATTTGTTCGTCGGGCAAGAATGTTTTTCTCTTTGATGGAAAAGACAAAATCTCAGAGTTGGAGCTGCATAGTGCATACCAAAGGTTTGTATTGACGATGAGGAGGAGCTGGGTATGAAAACCAATAATAAAATAAGATCATAGTTCCGTTTGGATTAATTTCAATCTTTTTAATTTATATTTTTAAAAATATATTTAATTTGTAATTTTACTTTGTTTTTATTTTTACTCTTTACGTGGGATGTAATCAGTTAAGATTAACTATTAAAAATCTCATTGTTACAGTATTGAAAATTTTGAAAAACATAAATTTATTATTTTTAAAATTTTCAAAAATTTAAAAAATATTTTTTAGAAATAAAAACAAAAAAAATTAACTAAACATATTTTTATTGACTTTTTTATTTTTAGTAACAAAAAAAAAAACCAAAAACAACCATAACAAATCTTGTTCTTGATCTAGCATGAAAATTTTTTATTTTACAAACCAAAGATCCCTTTAAAAATATAAGTGTAGACAATTTAATTTTAGTCAATTAAAATCACATTTGGTAAGAATATGACTCACATAAATATGTAGTGACAAACAAAAAATTTCAAGTGTCGCTAGAAAGGTTCATAAAATAAATATATAACTAATTAATTTTTTATCACATATATAAAATAACATATTAAGGCCAATCAAATTTAAGTCACATGTTACAATAAAAGGCTTAAATAGTGATGTCACTTGATAAATAAAATCATTTCACTTGTAAATTTCACTATTAAATTCAATTAAATTTTACCATAACTATTTATTAATAAATTTTAATAAGAGAACATTGACGTTGATAGCTGTATATTGTTATATTAAAAATTTATTAAGTTAAAAGTTATAACTGATAATTATATTATAATTATTTTTTATTTAACTGTATTTAATTTTAACTTTGATATTAATTATGAGATTAAGTGTTTATTATTAAATTAAAAATTATAATTATTAATTACGGAATATGTTAATAACAATATAGATCAAGTACCATATTTTGATTATAATTTTGTCTCAAATCTAGGCATCAACCATAGTGCAAGACCCTATCCAGCATATGTGATTGAAACCTCTCTCTCAAAACTCTATAAATGAAGCCCTAGGCCATTTGCATGAGAAGAAAAGAGTTTTACTCTACTGTGCTAAAGCTCTAATGCTTGAATCAGAGGACTTTTATTTTCTTCAGTGGAGAAAATTGTTAGAGAATATACTCACTTAATCAAATCAATAAATTTGAATTTATCCATTAAATTTTTCTTATAAATTATTTGACACAACTTTTGCGTACAGAAAAAAAAAGAAAAAGCATTCCTGAGGACTTCTCGTTTGGCTACAAGTTGCCTTTGCAAATTTGGTTCAAGGGAGAGAAATTTTTTTTATTTTAATTAATATAATTTGAAAAGAGAGAAGATTTTTTTTTTAATTTTATTTAAAATAAATAAATAAATATTATAATTTTTTTTTAATATTGAAAAGAGTGCAATACGCGACGCATTATTCAATCCCCTACCCCCCAATTACCTGAACTAATTTTAAGTGACAAATATTATAATATTTTAATTTTAAATAAATATATAATAAAATAGAATAAGATGATTTTCAAAGGACATTTTTATCTTCTATATGCTTATAATTTTTTTCCTTTAAATTTTTTAATTTTCAAAAGAAAAGAAAATGAGAGAGCAGAACAAATTTTATACTTTTATTTTTTTCTACTTTTCTTTAAATTATTAAAATAAATAAAATAATTTTATAAAAAATTCCTTCCCTTCCTCTCCCCAACATTCAATTACTTCCGACCAAACACTTTCTTACCGTCAAAATAAAGTAAGAACACAGTAAGGCTAAGAGATTTTATTTTATTTTAGTGGAAAGCCAGAAGATCTTTAACTGCTGATGAGGAAAGAAGCTTTTTTATAGCTAAGAATTGCTCCGTTAGTGGATATGTCAACAGGAGAAGGCGAGGAGCTTTTTGATTGGCTCCTTAATTTCAAGTACAGTCAATACAGATGAGACATGCCATTATGTTCCAAGTGTCTTTAGTGGACAATGTATTTACTAGCTAACGTGTTTAGAATTGGCTGGAGACGTGCCATGGGGAATTAGGGTGTGTTTGTGTAAGCGTTCAAAAATAATAAAATTATATTTTTATTAAAATTTTGTCAGAAACAATAAAATATTATTTCTATAAATTACTCCAAAATTATGTTTGCGTTATCTCAAAAGCCAATCCAAACACACACTTAATAGTATTTATGTGATCTCGACAGAGAAAATTATTGTTGAGAAAACAATAATTCTTATATGGGATCTCGACAGTTCGATCAGAACTGTCTTCTACTGAAGGATTTATGTGAGAAAAAAAAAAATATTAAATATATTATTTCACAAACATTATTTTATAATATTTAAAATAAAATAAGATTGTTCACCGTACAATAACTTCACAAACCCCCACATTTTGCTAAAAACCCATGAAAGCAGGCATTGCGAAAATGCCAAAATCCTCGACCAAACAAAATTGAAACACCTACATGAAAAGACCTTTAACCCCAAATGAGTTTGGCTGCGGCAACTTCAAAAACAAAGGCAATAGCAGGGGTGCAGCGAAGGTCAAGCAGCCCTACGGACTCGGAGGAGATGATCTCATTCCCAAGCGAAAAGGTAAGGGCAATTTTGGGAAATGAAGCCAAAGAGAATAAATAAATTGTTATGAATCTTCAAAAGGGGAGATGGGTAAAATAGTATTTTAAGTAGGATTCATGGGATTGGGCTAAAGTGATTTTTCTTTTTTAACAAGAAAATAAATTTTAAAAATTGTTTCTAAAAACCCACCCAAAAAGAATCAAATGCAAGCTTTTTCTAAAAACATATCTATATAATTTTGGACTTTTGCAATAAAGTTCATTTATTCAAATATACTATTATTCAATGAACTATTTTAGGCAAATTCAGTCAACAGGCACACTTTTTAGCCATTTTGTAAAAACTAAATCCAACTAACTAGTTGAATTGAAAAATGTATGAATCAATGAAGAGAGTAGTTTAATTTAACACTTAAAGATTATTCAAAAATAATGATCAAAATTAGTCAAAAATTAATAAATAAGAGTAATTTGAACTATTTGATTATTTACTTCTACTTTTTCTGTTATTAAAATGATATCATTTTAGGTATTTTTCAAAAAAACTTAATTTCAAAATAATGTTATTTTGACTAATTTTTTATGTTAATGATAATTATATATGCATTTTAATTTTTTTGTAATTAAAAATAATATTTTTATAATTATTATTGACTATCGAATATTATGTTATGTAAAAGTATTAAATTTTTAATAAACAAAGGTTAGGTGTAATGGTAAGCAAACTATAATTAAAGGTGAAAACACAAATTTAATTTTTAAAGCAAACACTTGTTAAAAAATATTTTTCTTGCAATAGGGTCTAAGAATAATTAGTCTTATATTATTAATAACTTGTGAAAATATTATAAAAAATAAAAAATTTATATTGGCCTATTTAATTAATTTTATATATTTCAATTTTAATATATCATATTTTATAATATAAAAATTAAAAAATATATTATATATTTTACTATCAACTCAATTATAGTTCATCCACGATTGAACTAGTTAACTATGAATCACTCTCTTCACTAGTTTAAGTTTTAAAATAGTACTTTTAGTAAGATTTTATCTATTTTTTTCACAACTTTTTTAATCTATTTATTTTTTACAAATTGAATCTACATAAAATTATCTAGAATCGGATACCATGTAAAGTCCTGTGAAAATGGATGTAGGGCTGTTTGCTCATAGGTCAAAATGTTTGGGCCCATAAAATTAATATATTGGGTTAGGATACTTTGGACTCTCTCTTTTAGAATATGTTGGCCCATTTTACAATCAGGCTTTTCAGTTTGATTTGTATAACCTGCTAGTCAAAATAGACACCGTCTCATTTATGAAAAAAAGAAAAAAGAATGTTATAGGCAACCCATTTCCCAAATAAATTTAGAAAATTTAAGAAATTTGATATTATGCCATAGCAGCGTATATCATATTGCAGCAGTTTGGACGTGTTTGGCTGACTCCATATTTCCTAACCTTCAAGCTATAAAAAAATTTAATCCTCAAGTATTTTTAATTAAAAAAAACTGCACTCATGCCATTTACTAGGATAAAAGTTGAAACTTTAGTAATTTTTTATTTTTGAAAATAATTTTTTTTTATATCTGATACGAAACGTGAAAAAAAAAATTTCTACCTTACTTTCTCAAAAATCTTAAAATATTATTTGTATCAAATACTATCTAAATACAATATGAAAAACTATGAAGGAAGAACTAATATTACATTATGATAAGGAGATAATAGTTCACAGGAGATCACACCTTTTTTTTTTGACAGGCTTAAGCATCAAGGGCACAAAGTCCCCAAGCCCCAAAATGACAAAGGGACCACACGGCCACAGGCCGGGTCCATCATCTTGAAAGCCCAACAACAACCAACCAGTGTAACATACACACCGGAAAAAAAAAAACCAACAGACACAGAGGATAAGCTTGAGATGCGTCTTTGGTTTCTTTATTTTTTTAAATGTTATATTATTATTTATTTAAAATTTTAAGATATAATTTTTAGTAATTTAATATATTGTGAAATGTATTATCTTTGTATTCTCTGAATGTAAGACTTATTGTTTTATATCTTGTATTTTTAAAAACAGTAAAATTAAATTGTTAAGTTTAGTTTATTTATTTTTATGTTTTGATTAATTTTTAACTTTATACCTGTTATAATAAATAGTAGTATTTCACTTATTTTTTTTTTTTTAAAAATCCTGCGTCACACACTTTTTCCATTGCATCGTACCCTCGCAGATCGTGCATTTTCATGGACTTTCTCCATTGCATCAAACTCACTCTGTAATATTTGATGTAAACAAAGTCAAATTCTTTATTTTTTCATTTTCGTTCGTTTTAATATCTCTCAAAATTTATAAAAATTTAAAATAAAATAAAAATTTATAAAAAAATAAAAAAGTGAGACCTTTTTAATAATAAAAAAATTTAAAATTTAATAAATAGTAAAAAAAAATTTTTAAAATTTAAAATTTTAATTTTAACAACTTCACCTGACCTGCTCTCAAAGCCCAAGGGCTGAACGGCGCAGGCCTCCATTTTTATAAAAAATCATATGGACATTCTCGTTGATAACAACAATGTGATAGGTTAAAATTTTAAATATTTATATATAATTTAAAGATTTAATTAGTATTTAAAACGAATGTCTGATATATGTCAAACATTAACATAAACACAATTTATTCTGTAAAATGTCCGTGTTTTATAATTGTCACCAAACAAAATAAAATTACATTATGATACATTGCCAGAAAAAAGAACGAGCTTGTTATTACCAAAGCCTTTTGAAAACCAAAGTAGATGAGGTTTACACCTCCATTTATGAAGCATCATTCTTTCTGCCGAATTGCCAACTGCGAACAAAACCCAATGATTTACCCAATTTCATACCCCAATGGCGTTTTCCCGTTTGGTGGTCTTGGCTTTCTTCGTTGCCGTGTCATTTTCGAGCATTTGCAAGGTGAAAGCCAATAGAAAACTTCTGGCACCGGCATTGCCCGATTTGCGGAACTTTTCTCCCATAAATTTTGCTCCATTCCCCCCAGTGGCGGAGTGGCCAGAATACAGGTTGCCTCCACCGATCATTACGATTCCAGATATCCCGTCTATTACCAATCTCCCATCCTTCTCCCCACCTGCCATAACCAGCAATCCTTGAGGATAATTGGGTTCCGTTATGTTCCAGAGTGTGCAGAAAAATAAAAAGTTCACGCACAAGCCTTTACTTCTCTGTTTGCTTTCTTTTCTTTCTGTAGCTCTTAGGATCATGCAGAGTCATGGACAATCTTGTATGTTTCCCTTTCCCCCTGTTTCTTTGTGTGAAAAGTGTTGTATGAAAAGAAATCATATTAATGATATATTCCATTGAGTGAGTTAAAAGTGTTTGGTCTATGTTTGAATTTAAACCCATCTTAGTTTGGACCACCAATAAAGTTGGATAAGGTAAAGATAGTTCTGACTCTAGGTAGATTATTTAACTTGATTAAATTATACTTAAATTAAAAAATTAACATTCAAATTCGATTGAAATTTTAAATTATCCGAATTCAGATTATATAAAAAATAAGATGAATCGAATTTAAAAAAATTATTAAAAATTTGTGACAAATGCATGTGAATCAATTAGAAATTATTTTAAAAATTACTTTTATAAATCTATCAATCTAATTCAATTAGCTCGAAAAAAATATTTTTTTTTACCAAATTCGAGTGAACTTAGTGAGGTTAGCCGAATTTATGCTTAGTCTTATTTAACTTCACTAAAAAAAAACTTAAAAAAATGTTATAGCCAACCTATTTTCCAAATAAATTTTAAAAAAATTAAAAAATTTGACATTATACCATAACAATAAATGTATCATATTGCAGCATTTGTATTGGGCTTAATAATAAATTTAGCATTTTTTTTAAAAGAGATGGCACGAGTTTGAACTACTTCACTCTCAATAATAACAACAAAAAACTAAATATTTTTTTTATTAAGTGGAGTTGGCTGTAAATGACATCAATAAAAATATTATTAATTGCTAATTTTTTTAATAATTTTAATTTTTTTAATCTTCTTCTATCTCTAATTATTGAATTGCTTTCTATCTAATATACTTCTTTTACTAGAGCTTCCACATGTCTCTTCTATACATGGTCAAACCACTTTAAGTAAGATTTTATCATTTTTTTCACATTAGGTGATATCTTAACTTTTTCTCTACTATATTCATTCTAAGTCGTATCTCATCTAGTTTGTCTATACATCTAACACAATATTCTTATCTCTGCGATATTAAATTTATTCTTATTTTGTCTTTTAATCTCTCAACATTCAGTACCATATAACATTGTAGCTCTTATAGCTGTACGGTGAAATTTTTTCTTAATTTTGAGCTATATTTTTCTATAACAAATGACATCCGAAATCTTAATCTATTTCATCCATTCAGTTTGAATCTTATGATTTACATCTCCCTTTATTTTTTTTGTTATTTTATATAATAGATTTAAAATATTTAAAATTTGTAACTTATTTTATAAATTTGAATTTGTGCGCCTTTTACTGAATTCACATTTTATATACCCTATCATATTTTTATTTATACAAAAGCTATGTGCTTTCAAATAGTCTCCAAAACTCTAAGTTTGCATTGATTTTATCTTTTAATTTATCGATTAAGAATATATTATCTGTAAAAATCATACATCAAAAAATTAATTTTTAGATATATTCAATAAGTGCATTCATTATCAAGTTAAACAGATACGAATTTAGAGATAAATCTTGATGTAGTACTATAGTTGTAAAAGAATCATTTGTGACCCTACTTTATATTCTTACAAAGTCATGATTTTATCATATATATATATATATATATATATATATATATATATATATATATATATATATATATATACACACATATAATTGTTTATATATAAACAATATGTACTTTTAACTCTCAAACTATAAAAAATATAATCCCCAATTATTTTTAATTAAGAAAAACTGCACCCATGTCATTACCTTAAATACAACATGCACTCAAGAAAGAAAGCAAAAACTCTCAAGAAAGAACCAAAATTACATTATGATAAGGAGGCAATAGTTCACAAACTCAACCCACAATATTGATGTAAGCAAAGTCAATGGTTTAATCCCTATCCATGCCTTTTTTTTCATTCTCTACTCTCAAGGCCCAAGGGCGTAGGTCTTCATTTTCATAAGAAACATAACATTGTATGTAAATATGTTAAAATTTTAAATATTTATATGTAATTTAAAAAATTATTTAATATCTAAAAAGAGTATTCAATATATGTCAAATATAAATATAAACATAACTCATTTTGTAAAATGTTTGTGTTTTATAATTCTTACCAAAAAAAAAAAATTATACTATGATACATTGCCAGAAAAAGAATGAGCATGCATGTTATTACCACAGCCATTGGATTTCCTTACCACAAATAATACACATCACTGTAATAAATCTTTGGCCCACTTTGAGAAGATCAGCAGCAATTAACTTGCCCAGGACAAGAATTAAAAGTAATGGGGTCCAAGAATTGGCAAAGAATAACTCAGTGTAACCTACATTTTCAGCTAAAAGAGAAACGTGTCCACCCTACAAATATTAGTTAATGACCTAGAAGTACAAGATAGGTTCATCTACCACATGGTCTCTAAATTATAATACACTAAAAATGCGATTCATGCATATGCATTCCACATAAATGCCTAAAATTATATTTTCATATAATTACTTTTACACATTTAAATTTGTTTTATAAAATGTTTGATGTCTCAAAATTTTTAAAATCTATATTTATTTTTTAATTTAAATGTATACAAAATTTTTCTTGCTGTTAACATGAAACTTATATTTTATATATTTTTTCTCTTAAAAAATTATAAGTTATTTAATTTAATGAAATATAAATTACTAAAAGACCAACATAATACTTATAAAAATTTAGAATAAAAAATTTTAATATAGTTTTTTTAGAAATTAGAGGAGAAAATAATATGAATTTTATAAACTCTAAGAGAAGTTTTAGTATTAAAAGGTGAGTGAGTGTAATTTTTTAATATATCAAGAAAAGTGAATATAATAGATTTGATTTTTTTTAAAAAAAGTTACTCTAATTTATAATCTACTTTCCACATTGGCTATAGATTTGTTAAGCTCAGTAGAAAGCCTTTGTTAAAAAGACTTAATTTTCAAAGAAAATCAAGGGATGTGTTGCTTTTTTTTTTTTATATATATATATAGTATTTCTTTTCTTTTGTGTTTACTTCTCAGTTGTATTTAATAATATATATTGTAATTTTTCTTTTATTTTAATTAGAAAAAAATAAAAAAATATGTTGTTTTTCAATCTTTAATTTTCTCTCTTCTTTAAGAGTTGAAACTAGATGGTTAGGTTTTATTGTTGTAACTTACTAAATTTTATGTAAATTTTGTACAAAACATGTCCAATGAAATGAGATCTTTACTGTTAAAAAAAAACTCAAAATATTATGTGTGAGAAGACGTAAAAATGGCATATATATATATATATATATATATATATATATATATATATATATATATATATATATATATATATATATATATATATTAATGGTGTGAGAATAACATAACTCGTACGCAAGCAGTACAACTAATTGTAATCTTCTCAACTCTAACCTAACAGATCTGGGACCAAATGAGTAATGGCCTAATAGAGACTGCTAGTCATGAAGATTGAAGGTAAATAATGTCACAACATTAAAGAGGGGCTGTTACTGTATCTAACCGTAATTTCATGCTGCCTATCAACAATTAATAAGATCTGCTGGGACTCTGTTCATTCCTTGAGTGGTTGTTGAAATCAACAAGAGCATCGAAGTAAAATTGGACCCAGCATGAACCTTCTGATTTTTCTCACCGAAATATAAGTTAATACAACTACACAGAAGCAGGAAGGCAATGGAATGTGAGAGAAAATGAAAGACATGAACAACAATAATTTTGCAGCGTTCTTCATTGAAATTTATATGTTTTGGGTAGTAATTATAGTGATAGTGAGGAGTTTATAATATGTTGAGGAGGCCTTTAATACACCATTATTTTCGTTTTAGTATCTTAAACATTAAAATAAATTTAAAATATCTATATTTAATATACTAATATTTTAAGTTATTTATTATCATTCAAGATGTCAAGAGACATACGATAACACTAATGTAAATAATATCTCATACTAGTAAAAAAAAAATTGTAAGATTTGTTTATTTTTTGTTTTTAATTATTTTCAAAATAAAAAAATTTGTTTAATAACTATTTTCTATTATTGTTTTTAAAACAAGTTTTAAAAATAAACTGTTTTTAAAATAAAAATAGAGAGAAGTTATTTTTATTTTTTATTTTTATTTTTAGAACACAAAAAAAAATTAAAAAATAATATATTTTTAAAATAATTTTTTAAACAAATTTTTTATTTATTTTTGTTTTACAGAACAACTTTTAAATATAATTTTTAGAAATAATTTTTAAAAACAAAAAAACAAAAACAAAATTAAATAAGTCTTTACATTTTGAAACTTTATAAATTTTTATAAAATTATTTATATTCTTTTATGAATTTTATGACAACTTTTAATTGTCTTAGCCAAGACACTCTAAACCAAGTCATTACATCCCTTGACAAGAAATTTTCCGTGTGATGCTACTTCTGGTCGGGTTGACTGATGAAAACAAGGGTTCTCATGAAAAGGCACTGGCTTTGCAACCACTACGACTCACCTTACATAAAGAACCAGAGCTTTGGTAAAGGTCACTGATATTTCTGTGGAAGATGGGGGAGAGAGGAGGCCCAACTGAACGCAGCACATTTACTCTGCGTTGGCCATAGCCTAGTAAAGTGTCACAAAATATAGGTGACAGTCGTGACACTCACTTTTCCCATGCGTGGTAGCTTCGCAGAAAAGACAGCTTCTAAACCGATTCTGGTGATTTCTAGTCATTATCAATGTTATTAGTTGGCTTAGGTGGCCATGCAGCATTTAGTTTTTCTTCTGCAATGACAATGACTCATACTACCCCAAGATTTTACTTTATGCCAAAATTTTCATTTTCAATCTCTGATCATTTTCTAGATTCCCTCATTTCATCACATCTCAGATACAGTGACAATTTGCTGGTCACATTATTCACTGAACTAGGTGGCAATATCAGATTTACATGCAGTGCATTCTCAGAATTTGCAAGTTACCTTTCCATAAAAAGTCACCTATATTGGCTTCATCCATTTAGGATCACCTAAAGTAACAATAAAGATAGGCTGCAAGAGAAAACATTCTAATTATCCTTAATCCGGTTGTATTAACCTCAAGAATAGTGGAGTTATCTACTTCAAACCAGAGACAAACACGTTTGCAGGTAACCCTTTTTTGGGACAGATATCTTAAAAGCTGAAAAACAAGAAAAAGATGGCTACCTACAAAGATGGAGCGTCATAAAGTAAAAAGGCATAAAGTGGGTCAGTTTTGCATCTCTACCTTACATACTTACAGTGCCCAAGAAGTAATAATGCGCACCAACATTTGACGCCATTTAAAAACCAAAGTATGATTCTTTCTGGCGAATTGCCAACTGTGAACAAACCCAATGGCCAAGCTATAAAAACCCAACGGGGCAGGTCCTTGTCTTACCACCAACACTACCAATCATCTATCCCCAATTCTCCCAGTGATTGTCCCAATTTCATACTCCAATGGCGTTTTATCGTTTGGTGGTCTTGGCTTTCTTCGTTGCCTTGTCATGTTCGAGCATTTGCAAGGTGGAAGCAAACAGAAAACTTCTGGCACCGGCATTGCCTGATTTGCGGAATTTTCCTCCCATAAAGTTTCCTCCATTCCCCCCAGTGACGGAGTGGCCAGAATACAGGTTGCCTCCACCAATCATTACGATTCCAGATATCCCCTCTATTACCAATCTCCCATCCTTCTCCCCACCTGCCATAACCAGCAATCCTTGAGGATAATTGGGTTCCGTTATGTTCTAGAGTGTGCAGAAAAATAAAAAGTTCACGCACAAGCCTTTACTTCTCTGTTTGCTTTCTTTTCTTTCTGTAGCTCTTAGGATCATGCAGAGTCATGGACAATCTTGTATGTTTCCCTTTCCCCATGTTTCTTTGTGTGAAAAGTGTTGTATGAGAAGAAATCATATTAATAATATATTCCATTGAGTGAGTTAAAAAGTGTTCGGTCTAATTTGAATTTAAATCCATCTTAGTTTGGTACACCACTAAAGGCGGAGAAGTGACGTAAAGATAGACGGTGCTCTAGAGTGATGTTAGTCGAAATAATTAAATTATTTAATTTGATTAAAAGTTTCAAATTATTTAAACTCAGATTAGTCACATCGGTTTTAAAAAAATTATTAAAATGTTACATACAATTTATTTGAATTAATTCTAAATTATTTTAAAAATCACTTATATAAATATATCAACTTAAATCAATCCAATTAACATAATTTTTTTTTATCGGATTCGAATAAATTTAATTAGGTTAGTCGAGTTATATTTACTCTTACCTAACTTCATTTGAAATATAGATATAGATTTTAAAATTGAAATTTAAATTAAATTGGAAAATTTTTTTTCTTAAAAAGTTGAAGCATAGCTTGAAAATGATTTTTTTTAACAAAAAATTTATTATATACATAAAATTAATACATTTTTTAGTATGAAAAATATATAACATTGTAACTTTTAAGATGTTTTAAGATTAAAAATGTGTATTATCTTATTTTTGAAGTTTCAAATTTAATTAAAATTAAAATATTATTATTATTTTGAACTTTGAACTCCAACTTGAGTTTAAATATTTTTAAAATTTTTTCTTTAAAAAGCTCAACCAAGAACAGGTCCATTCAAGCTCACAAGAAAATTAAGTTTGGACCTAACCCATATTTATTTACCATATATCAACGTTTGCTTAAATTTAACAAGAAAATATTAGTTATGTCAATTTAACACCTATCAATATTGATGAAACATATCTCTTATAACTCTATTATTAAATGTGCTAGGACAATTATAGTACTAAAATAGATAACTTCTTGAAAGGTACACTTACCAAAACAAAAATAATAATTTTTACAAATAAATATTTTTCATCTAAAAATGCCACAAAAATTAATTTATATTATTAATGCCATTTTTATCCAACTAATAACATTTTAGTCATATTGGAATTATTAAAAAAATTAATTTTATAGAATAAAAAATAAAAAATTATGCATAATATAAGAGGAGATAAAGAATGACAACAAATAACGAATATAAAATAAAATTGAAAGAATAAAAGAATTAATATTAGCCTAGACAGACCTATTAAGTCCAACTTAACTTTAGAGGTCTAATAATTGAGCTTAAATTGAAGTCCATTGACTCAAGGGAAGTTAATTATATTTGCAGAACCTTTGAACCAACATTTCTATATTTAGTATGTATACAATGTTTATAGTTTTTCACTAGCAACCCATGAGAAAGATTGCATTAATGGAGTCAGCACCATGCTCATCAATATACTAACAAATCATTAGTTAGCTAATTACAATTTGATACAACTTAAGCTACAAAGATTTACATCTAACAAAAAGTGTCTCTCAGATGATAAAATCTGAAAGGTTTAAATGTTATTTTAAGTGTCAATAGTTATTCAATATAAAATATTATTTCATATTCTTTCAACATCTCACTCTAACTGGTTTTCATTTTGGCAGTCTTGAAGCTATTTAGACACAATTTCGCTCTTTCCTCATCTTTGAATGTGCACTCTAAAATTTTTTGAACCTCCCAATGTTAGTTCTTCATAAGTCACCCCTTTTGAATCAACTGGGTTTCAATAAAAGTATAAATTGATACAATTTAATTTATAAAAAAAATATTTTAAAAGATTTAACATGTTGAGGGAAAAAACTTCAAAACTTAAATATCATTTTAAATTACAGTGATAACTCTGAGACATATGACAGGT
Organism: Gleditsia sinensis; assembly: GCA_037074535.1. Classification (NCBI taxonomy): domain Eukaryota; kingdom Viridiplantae; phylum Streptophyta; class Magnoliopsida; order Fabales; family Fabaceae; genus Gleditsia; species Gleditsia sinensis. Next base: position 72,187,867 of record CM073465.1, read on the forward strand.
TCGTTAATTCTAACATCTCTTAAGTGATTGACAATCATAGCACACTGGATTTGCATAGAAATTCATAAAAGCCGAGACCAAGAAGATAATTCTGATAGCTTGGAGTAACACATTTAGGAATGGTGCCCTAGAATACGTTGACAAAAAAGAAAAACAAAAGGCAGGACATGACAACCTAAGCTTATAGGAAGTGTTTTTCACTAAAATGCACCAAATTATAGATAGGCTTAATCATGTAACCGACCCACTTAATAATTTGTTTTTGTTTTTGTTAAGTCTACATTAAACCCTGTCCAAAAAAAGAGAGTCCACATTAAACAGCTCACTCCCTTTAGCTCTACATCTACAAATAGGATTACACACTATCAACAACAACAGCCTTTTCTTTTCTTTTGTTTTTTTGGTTATTTCGATTAGGGTATATCTTCAGGTTTTGCCTGAAAAAACTTCTCTTTAGCCTACCTTATAGGTGCCCTCCCCCATCATCAACCAGTGACATATAAAATTTTACTTTCTAGTCTTTCTAACAAAATCAAAGTCAAGTTGGTAAGTAGAGATCCTACACTTTCTAACAACAATAGACCTTTAGTGCTCCTACGTTAAACATTGTAAATGCACTAGTTCGTACAGTAATCTGTCAGCTGAAACCTCTAATATGCTTATCAGTATTTTCACTGAATCAATGGTACTGAAATCGTCTCTAACATTGAAGATTCAATTTCGAATCCCAATCATTACCAAGTGAACCAAAAAAATATTTCCAACGATTGACAGATCACCCAAAAAATGAATCGTTCATCACTGATTTATTGTGCCAATGCCTTGTTTTTCATCCTCCTAAGGTTTTCTTCCTAGTCCTGCATGGTGTTTTATTCACAACTCCACGCCTCTAGCATATCATTCTTTTCAAAGTGACACCGAACTTCAGCTTGCAACTCATAATCAGGTTGGCTCGATTATTGAACAAGCCAAATTGCAGTCAAGCTGTTAATGAGCTGAGCCTAAGCAAAGCTTTCGTAAGCAGCAATAAAGGCTCCATACACATAACCTGCATCAGGAAAAAACTGCAACTCCGTAGTACATATTTAATCTAAACAACTCCATAGCACATAGTATACAGTGCAGGGCAATCAATACTTCTCTACTTAACTCATCTAAACAGTCACCTAATATAGCTAAGACACAAAAATAATGATGCAATAGAGCTGAAAACCAGTAGATAGAGTGAAAACAAAACTAATAAATCATGCCTCTAAATATAGGAAAAAAAAATAGCAAAAGTAACAAACTCTTATTCCATCAAGATTAAGTTATACAAACTGATCTAAGAGATCAGCTGACAAAACTGAATCAAACTTCGGTCTTCATCACATAACAAAATTCAGAGTATCTAGCTGCCTTCATATTTTGGGTCAGCTGTGACCAAATGATATGCTATAACCAAAGCAAAAATGAAAATGCCAAGATAGTTGGCAATAAATCCCAAGCCTTGATCATCAATCATCTCTTACTTCCTGAGGGAGACAAAAAATAAATTAATATAAGGTAACCAATCATCGGAATAAGTTGCCTGAACAAATACAAATCAAAAGCATATTTTCAAGTATCATGATGCCAATTTCAATTCTTGGCTTGCTCAGTAAAAATCCACAAAATAAACAATTCTTGCCAAGTAACATCAAGGTCTAAAAGGAAAGAGAGGACTTCCTTCACATAGCCCACAGGGCAAATATAGCACGACACATGTAACCAATATGGGGTTAAACTGAAATTAAGGCTTCATTAAATAATTTTAATAATGAATAAAAAATTATGTGAAATGAACAGAATAATAAGGTAGAGAGAGAAATTTGAAGGAAGGAAAATCCACAGAGAGAAAGGGGGAAAAACTTAACAGTACTCTCAGTTCTGATTCAAATCTGAAAACCTAAGATAACCATTAGTGGAACCCAAATGGATAGTCATGTTATCCCTAAGCTACTGGAAAACCCAAATGATTAAATATACCCTAAAGTTCCACATTACTTCTAAATAACCTAACTACAATAAATCCCCAATCAATACGCTTACTATATTTTTCTAGAATCCAAATATTTCTTTCCTATATCCCATTTTTCTATTCCATTCCCTATTAAAAATGAACTAAATGAAGGATAACCATCAACGTGCATGTAAAGAGATATATGGAGCAGTTATAAACCATAAAAGTAAAAGAACGCCACCACTTGGGCTGACTACAACATACAAAACACTTGTACTCAAGAGAATAAATGGTCAATGAACCCAGGGCGGTACATCAGAAACAATTCAGAAAAGTAACATAAGCAACCTCATGAGTTATGATAGGTGACCCTAATAGGCTTACCACTAGATTTCTCAAAAATCAAGTCATAAATCTTTCACTTCCTAGCCAGGTACCTCCTTCAATTAAGATTTCCACCCTCCACATTTTTATCCAAAATACGTATAAAGTATACATTTTTTTGATATAAAAAAATCAGTTAAACAGCTTTAGTATTCATGAATGACTTTCTAGTGACAGTAAATTAGTTGCACATTATGTCATACGCAATAAACTGTTAAACCTTGTGTGCAAACAACTATGCCTTCTGTATTAACATGTTATATCATACAAATATTGATCTTAAATCTAACCAGAGCATTGAAATGGGGTAGAAAGTAGAAACCGAACAAGAAAATCACAGATTTTTCTCCTGCATGATGCAATGTCCATCACTCCATCATAGCACATGATAAAACCCTATAATTTCCTTCGGTATTTATTAATTACATATGTCACTGTAAAACCATGTACGCAAAGAACTAAGGACTTTTGTATTAACATGTTTCATAATACTAGTATTGATCTTGAATCCAAACAGAGCATTGAAAGGCGGCAGAAACTGAACCAAGAAAATTATAGATTACTCAAATGCACGAAGCAATTTCCATCAGAACAGACCCAAAATGCTGATTTGAACACCCTTCATGATTAAACCCTAGAAGATTTCTTTGGTATAAATGCCAAAAATTATCAAAATGGAAACAGACTACACAGATCGGGCAGCCCAAAGCATGAAAGTGAAAAACAATCTGAGGATCGTTGAGGACGTCACCTTTTGTCGCAGAACTGAGCACTTCTTTGGTAGCTTCTGGATCTGCAAAGGGAACGGTGCTTCTGTGCTTATATGTAAACCTTGCAAGCAGGCAGGGGCGGAGCTAGACAGTTTTTATCAGGGGGCTGAAGAAAAAATATTAAAATTAATATATTAATTAAATATTTTAAAGGATTAAATAAGAATTTTTTATTATTATTAAAAAATTTTAAAAATTTTTAAAAGAATTTTATTATTATAAAAAAAAATTTAAAATTTTTGGGGGGGCCACCACTACCCTCCGTCCCTGCAGGCAGGCGCCATCGCAGACTGGCGAGTAGTAAAACGTCATCGTTGACATTGAAATTTCAAGGTTTCAAAAGGAAAAAAAATTGTGGCTGCTGGGATTCGAGCCCAGGTCTCCACGGCCACAACGTGGAATTCTTACCACTAAACTACAGCCACAGATTAATAATTGGCTAGTATTTAGAAATTAATACTATTGTGAAAAAGCATTTTATTAACGTTAATTTTAATATTAAAATTTACCATATATAGAATAATTTTATGATATTCCTTGTCTTTTAGTTATATACAAGAGTTTTTCTTTCATTTTATTTAAATAAGTAATTTGATTTAAATTAATAATTACAACTATTGTAAAAAAATTATTAAATTTATGTACATAAGTAATTATTTATTTTAAAACTTACCAAAAACCATTAATTATATGTCCAAAAAGTACACCGCCTCAAATTTTAATCTCTAAAAACATCATTTTAATTTTTTTTAATTTTCAAAAAGTAAAAATTGTCACAAATTAATCTTGTCATCCTACCCTCTCACATTTTCTTTTAAAAAAAGTTAACGTTGAATGTGATGAGGCAAATAACACAAGCTCGTGTGATAGAGTCTTAAGAAAATTTAATATTTTAAGGATGTATAACATAACTATTAGGATGTTACAAAAAAAAATATTGAAAATTGTGTATTATATATCTTTAAAATATTTCGTTTTTAACATATTTATTATTATGTAAAAATAAACTAATTGTCAGGTGAGCTTATAATATTTTATTTTATTTTTTTTAACAAAAAATATAAGAGAGTTAACAATAAAATTTATTTGTAATCATTTTGTATTTTTTAAAGAGTTAACAGTGAAACTAATTTATAATGATGGTGAAATTTTTTTTTCTTTGTAAAATAATTATAATTAAGAGAGTTGAATTTTTTATAAGGCAATAATGCAAGGAATACCATGTGAAGAGGCTATTAGAAAATTTATTATTTTAATATTGATTTGAAGAAAAAAGATAGTAGCGAAAACAAATTTTATTTAAATGCTTTTAGAAAGTCCCTACTGAAGAATTATATTTTTATAAAGTGGGAAAACCATGTAAAAAATTTCATCTTCTTTAATTTCTAAGGCTATGTGAGATTAAAAAATGGTTATTATGACAAAATTAAAGAAATATAAAATATAGAAAGAAAAGGAAATATTAATTTTAAATTAAAGGAGATGAAAATTTAAAATTATGAAGAGATAAACTGGGACAAAATAATTTAAAACTCGAGACAATGTAATAGAATAAAAAAATAGTGGAAAATTAGAAAAAGATGAATTACGTAAATAGTTTTACTAGTTTTTGAAAAATTAAATTAACAATATGATTATATAAAAGGGAGAAAATAAATAATTTTTTGGGAAAAATGCATTTTGTCACCCTGAAATATTGATACAATTGCAATTTGTCCCCTCTTCTTTTAATTTGAACAATGTCTCTCTTATTCTTTTATATAGTTGCAATTCACCCTCTACTATTAATTTTGATGTTAAACCTAATTTTTGGAGGTTCAAAATGTCTAAATTATCCTTTAAATTTTTTTTTCAAAAGAAAAATAAAAAAAATTTGTATTTTTAAAGAGTAATTTAGACATGTTAAACTTTCAAAAATTAGGTTTAATATTAAAATTAACAGAAGGGGAGTGAATTGCAACTATATGAAAGAATAGGGGGGGATATTGTTCAAATTAAAAGAAGAGGGGGTAAATTGCAATTGTACCAATACTTCGGGGTGGCAAAATGCATTTTCCCTAATTTTTTCAATGAAAAGTAATTATTATTCATTAAAATTCAATATTTCCTGCAAATAAAAGAAAAGGACAATAATAGTTGAAGAATTCTCTTCTTGGTATATAGTGATAATATACATATATAACAAAAAGTTGAGAATTTGTTTAGTTAGTTTATTTTCATTGAAAACAAAACAACACAATTAAAAATATGTTTAGTGGAGTTAAAGAAAAAATATTTTCTAAAAAAATTTCTTAAATTAGGGTGAAAACAGAAATATACGTTTTTAGTATTTTTTTTTTAAATAATCAGTGATATTTTTATTATTTAAAAAATGAGTTTATTATAATTTTTTTAAAAATAAAATAGTGTTATGATTATAAAAAACTAAACTAAAAAATCAAGTAATATTTATAGCTATTTATGTCAATTAAATTTAAAAATAAATATAAATAAATTGTTAACTTCTCAAGACAAATATATTTTATAAATAATGAAAATTTACAAATAAAAAAAAATTGAAAATATTTTACAAAACAAATATCCTCTTGACTTTTGAAAGTGAGCCATACCCTAGCCTAGTATGTGCCTTCTATGAAATCACTCCTCCTCGAAGGATCCACATCAACACAATCGAATGTGAAATCTCTCGGCATGAAAGTTGGGTTAGGGTCTAATTAGCTATAGATATTTCAAGCCAACACATGAAAACACCAAAATATTTGTGGGGACTCATAGATCTTAGAACTTTAAATTCACCCACATAGTCTATTGGTCCCATATTTTCCCATCTACTCTCTCATACTATCTCCTTCTAGTATTCTTTCTTGACCATTGTTAATTTGACTTATGAAACGGAACTTTTACTCAAACTTAGTACCAATCAATCATTTCTCTTATAGAAAGGTTGAATGATTGGCCAATATAATCATACTCTTTTGTGTCTGATTATTATATCAAATCATTATTTACCCGCATAAAATAGCAATGTTGGATTATGTGCTATGATCGTTCAATCAATTTTGCAACATGGTGTGGTTACCAACACGATAAAGTAATGATTCCATTATATATTTCGATGAGCGAATAAAACACTTCAAAATTGAGTGTTTTAGAGAAAAAAATTATAATAAGATTACTCAATACAAAATATGATTTTGTGGAAAACTGACTCAAATAACTCTAAATTATTGTACTTTTTAAATAAAAAAATAGAAAAAATTAATCAAAATATTCAATGTGGATATATATATGGTTAACTTCTATATAACTGATATGAAGATTAGCATTTTTTTTGGTATACATAATTTAAAAAAGGTATTAAATAGTAATATGATGATTATGTTATAATTATCTTCAAAAAGCTAACTTCTATACATAATTTTTTAAAAAAAATTGGAGTAGATTCTATACATAATCAACATTTTAAAAATAGTAATACATAGTCTTATTTAAAAAAATTACTATTTTATTGATAAAAAGGCTAACTTCTATACATAATTTAAAAAAAAATTGGTATTCAAAAAGTGCATATTATTTCAAAATAAAATTAAATCTTAATTTTCTTTTTATTTTTTAATTTATAGAAAAATTTTAAATTTCAAGCTAGGCTTGATCTTATAGATTAAATATATTAAAAAGTAAATTATATGACTTCTTTTGCAATTTGTAAAAATTAAATTCACATTATTTTATTTTTAAATTTAAACAATTTTTTTTTAAATTTATAAAATTTACATTCATACTATCTCAAATTTTTTTAAAAAAAAACTACATAAATTTTTATAAATATTAGTTTGAATTTTTGATAATTTATATTGTATTAAATTAAATTATTTATAAATTTTTAAGAAAAATATATAAAATATAAATTTTATTAATAATTTTCTGAATGTAAAATTAATTTATATAAATATAAATTAGAAGAACTATATGAGTATAAATTTCAAATATTTCAAAAGAGTTCTTTGATAAAGCAGAAGCAGGCCACTGGTAGCAAAACGCAAAAAATTGGAGGTGTCTTTGGTAAAAACTACAAAAACAAACCAATCAATGCCCAAACTACTTTGTTTTTTTCCACATTATAAAAGCATCTTTTTTTTTATATAAGACATTATAAAAGCATCAAATTTAATATGAAAGCTTGTGCAGGGCCCATAATTACGTCCACATGCATTACTGGAAAAAAGAGATCATTTTCTGGGCCATAAGGGTGATACAGATTCAGTTTATTTATTATTATTTTTTTAAAAAGGTTGCGGCACTGAATTGCCAACTAGTGCGTTGTGCTCTGAATTCCATTGTCCCATAAATTATGGAAGAAAAATCTCATCTCTAAACAGCAATCGCAGAAGACCCTTTCTTGACATTCCCCAGTTCCTGAATATACTGGCAGAGTCCTACTGATTCTAACAGCATCTCAGTGGAAAGAAAATTTTCCCTTCAAACTGTAAGATTCCCCCAGCTTCAATCCCTGAAAGAAAAGTTCGATTTTGATTTGTGGGTTCTTAGAACATCATTTCTTTATTTAACTCTTTTTCACTTTTATTTTTTTTCACATGTTTTAAATTTCTTAATCATTCAAACATTTTACCCTTAATAATCAGAAAACTACAAAATTTTGGTTCTGCAAGTCGACTCAGGTGGGTTTGATTCGATCTCTGGCCTCGACTGCGAAATAGCTGTAAATTCCAATCTGTTTAGCACCAAAATGGAACATCTTATATTGTTTTATTTACTTTCTCTGAAAGTTGAATTGCTATATCTACATCACAAGCTGAATGAATAGGTTCATTTGCATTATTGTGTGATTCAAATTTGATTCTTGCATTTGAATTTGCAGGCGACCATAACAGAGTTGTGAGGGATAATTAGGATGGGAAGTGTTACTGAAGGAAAGCTGAAGTTTTGTATTGACAGAGGAGGCACATTCACTGATGTCTATGCAGAAATCCCGGGTCAGTCTGATGGGCGAGTGTTGAAACTCCTATCTGTTGACCCATTAAACTATGATGATGCACCAGTTGAAGGGATTCGAAGGATCCTTGAAGAGTTCACTGGGGGGAAAATTCCAAGAAATTCAAAGATACCCACTGAGAAGATAGAGTGGATAAGGATGGGAACAACTGTGGCAACAAATGCCCTTTTAGAACGAAAAGGGGAAAGGATTGCTGTGTGTGTGACTCAAGGCTTCCGAGATTTACTCCAGATTGGTAACCAGGCTCGCCCCAGCATATTTGACCTCACTGTATCAAAACCATCGAATCTTTATGAAGAGATTGTAGAGGTGGAAGAGAGAGTTCAGTTGGTCCAAGATAAGGAGGCAGAAGATCAGGTTACTTCATCATTGGTTAAAGGTATTTCAGGGGAGCTTGTTAGGATTGTGAAGCCTCTCAATGAAGAAGCACTGAAGCCTTTACTGAAAAAATTATTGGAGAAAGGAATTAGTTGTTTGGCTGTTGTATTGATGCATTCATACACTTATCCACAGCATGAACAAAAGGTAGAGAAGTTAGCCTTGAGTCTGGGATTCAGACATGTTTCCATTTCATCTGCTTTAACTCCGATGGTCCGGGCAGTTCCTCGTGGTCTAACAGCCAGTGTAGATGCTTATTTGACCCCAGTTATTAAAGAATACCTGTCAGGATTCATGTCTAAATTTGACGAGGGACTGGGGAAGTTAAATGTTTTGTTTATGCAATCAGATGGTGGGCTTGCACCAGAGAGTACCTTTTCAGGGCATAAAGCAATTTTGTCTGGACCTGCTGGTGGGGTTGTTGGTTACTCACAAACTCTTTTTGGACTTGAGACAGATAAACCCTTAATTGGATTTGATATGGGAGGTACATCTACAGATGTGAGCCGGTATGCTGGAAGTTATGAGCAAGTGTTGGAAACCCAGATTGCTGGTGCCATAATACAAGCACCTCAGCTAGACATAAATACTGTTGCTGCCGGTGGTGGTTCGAAGTTAAAGTTCCAATTTGGAGCTTTTCGAGTTGGACCAGAGTCAGTTGGGGCGCACCCAGGTCCTGTATGTTATCGGAAAGGTGGGGAGTTGGCAATTACTGATGCCAACCTAGTTTTAGGATATGTTATTCCTGATTATTTCCCATCCATCTTTGGGCCAAATGAAGATCAGCCTCTGGATGTCAAATCAACAAGAGAAGAATTTGAGAAGCTTGCTGAACAAATAAATGCTTACCGAAAGAACCAGGATCCATCTGCAAAATACATGACAGTGGAACAGATTGCACTTGGTTTTGTGAATGTCGCTAATGAGACAATGTGTCGTCCAATAAGACAGTTGACTGAAATGAAGGGCCATGAGACAAAGAACCATGCACTTGCTTGCTTTGGAGGTGCTGGACCTCAGCATGCTTGTGCTATAGCTAGATCTTTGGGTATGAAAGAAGTTCTGATTCACAAATTTTGTGGGATCTTAAGTGCCTATGGCATGGGATTGGCAAATGTTGTGGAAGAGGAACAGGAGCCATATTCTGCAGTCTACGGAGCTGAATCTACTATTGAGGTTACACAACGAGAAGCTATGTTACTGAGACAGGTAAAGCAGAAGTTGCAAAACCAAGGATTCAGAGAGGAAAGTATATCAATAGAGACTTATTTAAACTTGAGATATGAAGGTACAGACACTGCCATCATGGTCAAAAGACAAATAGCTGAAGATGGAAAACTATGTGACTATGCTACTGAGTTTGTGAAGCTCTTTCAGCAGGAATATGGCTTTAAACTCCTGAACCGAAAGATTATGATTTGTGATGTTAGAGTTCGTGGTATAGGAGTTACCAATATATTGAAGTCATTGGCCCTAGAACCTGCCTCTGGTAGTCCCAAGGTTGATGGCTACTATCAAGTTTACTTTGGAAATGGTTGGCAAGAAACACCTCTATATAAGCTTGAAAATTTGGGGTATGGCCATATCATGCTTGGCCCTGCAATCATAATGAATGGCAATAGCACTGTGATTGTAGAACCCAACTGCAGAGCCATTATAACCAAATATGGCAACATCAAGATTGAAATTGATTCTCCCTTGAGCAGTGTTAAAATATCGGATAAAGTTGCAGATGTTGTACAGCTCTCCATATTCAATCACAGATTTATGGGAATAGCTGAGCAGATGGGAAGAACTCTACAAAGAACTTCTATTTCAACAAATATCAAAGAACGGCTTGATTTCTCCTGTGCTCTCTTTGATCCTAGTGGGGGCCTAGTTGCAAATGCACCTCATGTCCCTGTGCATCTAGGAGCTATGTCTAGTACAGTTCGGTGGCAGCTCAACTACTGGGGTGACAACTTAAATGAAGGAGATGTTTTGGTCACTAATCATCCTTGTGCTGGAGGTAGCCATCTTCCTGATATAACTGTTGTTACACCAGTTTTCTACAACGGGAAGTTGGTGTTTTTTGTGGCAAACAGAGGGCATCATGCAGAAATTGGGGGTATTACTCCCGGAAGCATGCCTCCTTTTTCAAAGTCCTTATTGGAGGAAGGTGCTGCCATTAAAGCATTTAAGCTTGTTGAAAAGGGGATTTTCCAAGAAGAAGGGATTATTAAACTTCTGCAGTTCCCAGGTTTTGATGAGCGGGGAAATAAGATCTCAGGAACTCGAAGGATTCAGGATAACTTATCAGATCTGCGAGCACAAGTAGCTGCAAATCAGAGAGGAATTTCTCTAGTCCAAGAGCTCATTGAGCAGTATGGTCTGGAAACTGTTCAGGCATACATGAATTATGTACAGATGAATGCAGAAGAAGCAGTAAGAGAGATGCTCAAGACAGTTGGTCATAAAGTTTCATCCAAGTCAAATGAAAATTTTGTGAATATTGTAGAAGAGGACTATATGGATGATGGATCTGTTATTCACTTGAAACTAAGCATTGATTCTAACAAAGGAGAAGCAACTTTTGATTTTGGCGGGACCAGTGCAGAAGTTTATGGTAATTGGAATACACCAGAAGCTGTAACAGCTGCAGCAGTAATATACTGTGTTCGATGTTTGGTAGATGTTGAAATTCCACTCAATCAAGGTTGTTTGGCTCCTGTGAGGATTCTTATTCCAGAAGGCTCGTTCCTTTCTCCTAGTGATATGGCTGCTGTTGTTGGAGGTAACGTCCTCACATCCCAGAGGATAACTGATGTTATTTTTACTGCATTTCAAGCCTGTGCTTGTTCACAGGGTTGTATGAATAATCTTACATTTGGAGATGATACTTTTGGTTACTATGAAACCATTGGCGGTGGGAGTGGGGCTGGTCCAGCCTGGGATGGTACCAGCGGAGTCCAGTGCCACATGACTAACACAAGAATGACTGACCCAGAGATTTTTGAGCAAAGGTATCCGGTTATTCTGCACAAGTTTGGACTAAGGGAAAACAGTGGGGGATCAGGATACCATAGAGGTGGTGATGGGCTTGTAAGAGAAATAGAGTTTAGGTGCCCAGTTATTGTAAGCATTCTTTCTGAGAGACGTGTGCATGCACCAAGAGGCTTGAAGGGAGGAAAAGATGGTGCTCGTGGGGCTAATTACCTTATAAAGAAAGATAAACGAAAGATTTATCTTGGTGGTAAGAATTCAATTGAGGTGCAACCAGGGGATATTCTTCAGATTTTGACTCCTGGTGGTGGTGGATGGGGTTCTCCATTGTAGTTTTTTTTTTTTTTTTTTTTTTTTTGCTTTTTCATGTGAAAAACTACTTCACGTTTGATGTTCTGAAATGGGTTAAATCTGTGTTACTGCTGCCTGTGGGTTAATGTACTGATGTTCCCTGATGCTAATGAATAAAATTTTGGATTGTGCTATTTCAATTTTTCATGATAGGCCACTCGTGCCGTTTGATCCATGTAGCCGACCTCATCTAATAGGAAAAGGCTTAGTTGTTGTTTTTGTTGTACTATTTCAATTTTCATTTCTTATTGTCTTTTTAAACCTCTAGAAAGAATGATGCCGTTATTTACAATTTGAAAACTGAATTAAGCAAATCAATAATAATCAATAAATATCAATCTATGTATATCTATGTGTTAAAGATAAATTAGAAGGTAGACATAGGTTACACAAAATTAATAGACCAAATCAATTATGGATGAATATCTAAGTAGGTCAGAAGTGGGTTTCCACTGAAAAATATATTAATATGCTTTTATGTCTATTAATATTTGGTTTGGTTTACCAATTTTTTGTAGTTCAGGTCTGCTTAAAATTCTTTTGCTTCTGGAAATTTTTTTGGTAGACATACTCTACAAAAGATTTGTAGGTCAAGTCAATTCTACTGATAAGGTTACATGTCTCTTAATAACTGACTTGATCTACCATCTATCTAAGAATCTCTCTATCACTTTTTCACCAAATCTTCTTTTTGTGACCATTGGCTGCATATTATTTGGTTATTTGATATAATGCAGCTAACCCATATTTTTCCCAAGTGCCACTGTCTGAAAAATACTCCATTGAATTTCTACATACAAGTCTCTCTCCCTTACATTAAAATATCCAATCATCATAGGCCATCCTCTCAAGTATATGAGTTATTAGCAATGATCATCATAAACTCTGATGTTGCAAGATTCTCTGTTTTACATGTTCCGTTTCTTATTTGAAATTTTCTCTCATGCTATAATGAAGTGACTTGTGCATTGCTGTTGTGATCTGTGACAGTCTGCTTGTAACTTTAGTGCTCTTTTCCTAACTACGGCATCTCAAAACCTGCTGTGTGTTAAATTAGCAGAGGAGCTTGGGGTGATAGTTTCAAACGCATGGGTTTCATGGTTTGAGGCAGCTAGTTTACCTCCATTAGTTTCTCTTGTTGCCACACTGTTGATTTTATACAAACTTTATCCACCTGAAATTGAAGACACATCAGAAGTACCTGCCATGGCTGCAAAAAAATTGGAAAGTATGGGTCCTGTCACAAATGATTGGATTATGGTTGGTACAATGCTGCTTGCGATCTCTTTGTGGATCTTAGGGTATGTTAGATTCCTTATTTCAAATCATTTTAAAACATATTCTGTTATGATATGGGATATATAAAAAAAATAAAGAAATCATAAACTACTTGATTTCAATTTATCAATAACATAACTAATTTGTTATGAAATATTGAAATATGATATGCATGATCCATATGATAATTTTCCATGATACAACTGTCAAGTAGATGAAACTCACATTTTATAAAAATGTTTATGATGGTTTAAATTTGTCAAGTCATGCCAGTATCAATGGATACTCCATATATTTATAAAATCTTTCTTCATTGATTTATTCATTTGTTGACCTTTAGGGTAGAGTGCCTGAGACACGTAGACCCTGAAAACATGGAATTTTGAAATGAAAAGGTGGATGAATGTTAATTTTTTTAGTAGTACTTTGTGGTTTCTGTTTTGTGGGCCAATATAAGTTTAACCCTTTGATTATGAATATTAAGGAAGAAGTTCCTTCACATTTATAGCAACTTCTAATTGCAACAATTATATCATTTGTACATTTGATGTCTTCCCAAACAATACTTATTTGACTTATTACATCTGCACATTGTTGTTTTTCTTATAATGCAAATTCTTCTAGTTTAATTCAGTTTGATCAATGTTTCTTAATCCTGCAGAGAGACAATTGGCATTCCAAGTGCTATAGCTGCAATGATTGGCTTATGAATACTCCTTGTATCAATTATTTCTTTGTTTGTTAATTTTTTCTTTCAGCTATTCCATTCGTTAGCTTGTGTTTGTTCAGTAACTTCATTTTATTTCTGTTCTTCCAATGCATAATATCTATTCCTCTCTGAAGCTACATGTCAATCTTTTTTTCTTTTTTCTTTTTTTAGTTCTGATGCATTCTCTCTCTCTCTCTCTCCCTGTCCTCATTTTTGGGAATGTTTGGTCAATGTTAAATGAGCGGTATGGACAGAAAAGTATTTGTAAATTTTCAAAAACTTGCTAAAATAAATCTTTTAGAAGCCCAATTTTTTCTTTCATTTTCTGTTGATTATTATGGCATCTCCCCTCCCTCCTCTTTCTTTCTTATTAATCTCAAGATTTGTTAAAGCATGGTAGCGGTAGCTGATGAGATCATAATTCCTCTTTTTTGACAGCTGGTTATGTAGACCTTCCTGATATATTCAAACAGGGGTTCGTTATGGCTTTTGTTAATGTTATCATCTGGGAGTTGTTGGCTCTTTCTGGTGGAAATTTTTGGTCTTGTATTGATTTTCCATGCCAATGTAAGTAATAGCAAGTTTCCTTGTTATAATAGGCCTTTCTTCTTCTCTGCCAAAAGAAAATGTCCTCCATTTCAGGACAGTTAAGCTCATCATTTTGCCTTGCAAAATTTTATTCTTTTAGTTTTATTTGTTATTTTGTTTCAGTATTGTTAGCATTGCTTTAGTTTACAGTCATTAATTTATGAATAACTGTTTTGGTGGAAACCCAAATTAAATATTTGAAACTAATTTGATCTTCCTCTTTTGTGGAAGTTTTCATGTTTACTTAAGTTGGCATTTCCATTTTTCGAATATTCTGATCTATTGTGGAGTGAGTTGCTTTTAGCACTTTCTATTTTGTACTTTTTTATTAGATAACTTTTCTTTATTGTCTCTGCCCACTTAAAAATCCATAAGACTATTAGTTATATGAATTTTCTTTATCATTTGAACAAGAAATTTGAGTATGTTAATGTTGAATATTTAAGTCTTTAATTTACTCTTTCCTATCTTAACTAGGATTAGGATTTGAATATTTAGTTTATTAATTAGGATTAGGGAGTTATTAATTTTTTTTTAACATCAAGGAAATAAGTATCTCTAGAATAACGAGATTAATCGTAGGAGTATATATATATATATATATATATATATATATATATATATATATATATATATATATATAACCTTTGAAGATACTGATCAATCAATAAATCAAATAAATTAGTTTTCCTTTTTATGGGATACTCTTCATATTACTGTTTATACTACTGTTCACATGATAGTAGAATCTCGAGACAACCAAAATCCCATAGTCCCTTATAATCTGAGCTTTGGCCCTCCCTTCTTTGGATTTGGATTCTTCCCAGTGGAGAAGAATAATCAGTTGTTCAATGGCTTCCTTGTTTTGTTTTGTTTGTAAGCCATGATCATCGTCCTTGTTTTGTATTGATTATAATCTTATGCTATCATGAGAAAAACGGTGAAGGTCAAGCATCAATAAAGCATTTTATGGCTTCCTTCTTTGAAAAAAATACCGCAATCCTACAGTATTTTAAATGGGTATTTTAAGCATTGTATAAGTGTCATATCAGTATTTTTTCTTTTAAGCAATCCTATAATATTTTAAGTAACTCTGCACTCTAATGATATAATTTTTAAAAATTTATTAAATGGATCCTACAAATTATACTGCATATTTATGTTTTAACATAAAATATTAACTTATTTTTATTTTTATTTTAAAACAAAAATACATAAAAAAATTAAAATATATTAAAAATAATATAAATCAATTCTAATTAAGTTACAATATTATTTTAATTAAATAAAATTATAAATTTAAAAAAAAGACTAGAAGAATTGATAATTTAAAAATTTAAGTATAAAATTTGTTAACACTTTGACAAACATTATAGGATGATACTCAACGGTCTTTCAACAGCTCCTCCAATGGCTAATTTGTTTCAATGATCCTTCAACAGCAAAATTTTGATTTGATTCAATGGTAATATACAACGGTAAAAAATATGTTTCAGGTAATAAATATATAATTTTTATCAATTTTTCGTAATTTTAAAAACAATTTTTTTATTTTTTTCAATTTTTTCCCACGCCCAAAGTACAATTTTTATATGTTTTCTCTCACAGTAAAAACAATTCTCCCACGTCTTTCGAAGCCTTTCTTTTCCATTCTCCCACACTTCTGCTTCTTTTGCATTCTCGAAGCCTCTCCTTTTCCATCTAGCATTCTCAAAACCTCTGCTTCTTTTGCATTTTGGAAGCATTCTCGAAGCCTCTCCTTCTTTTCCATCCAACAAATTTCTGACTCGTCTCAATCCAGCAAACTTCTTTTCCCTTCGGAATCGGGCCGTTGATGCAGAGACAACCAATTAAGTTGATGGAGGAAGAAAATGGAGATGAGGTTTTTCATTTGTTTATGATTTTTGGTCTGAAATTTGAGGTTAAGAAACGTTGCTTACAGAAGCAACGGTTGCTCCACGGTGAAGTACTCCAATGAAAAGATATGTGTAAGATGCGGTGCTTAAATATAAGATACGGCTTAAGAACTGCCGTTGGAGATGGCCTAAGAATCTCAAAGCCATTGCCGAATATGTGAGTCATCCTACATTATAGTAGATTTTGTATTATTATTGATTAGCGAGCGAAAAACTATTATTTGTATTGTTGTTGGTTAGCAAATTAGAAAACCAACACTCATTATTATTGATAAACGAGTGAAAAACTATTATTAATATTGTAGTTGGTTAACTAGTAAAAAACCATTATTCATATTGATGTTGGTAAGTCAAAGAAAATGTACATTATAAAACGTTTTAAGTGAGCTGTTAAAACTTAATATTATTGAAGACCTCGTCACACCAAAGTCATGTGATTGCAGATTTGGTGAAGAACCTAAGCTATGAAAATTAGTTGAGAGAAGATTGAAAAAACTATTTAGAAAAAGAATATTGAAGATTTTTTAAAACTGTGTCATGTGTTAATTTTAAAAACTCTTTTGTCTACTATGAATATTATGATGACTATTTATATGCTTTTTGTTACCTCAAAATAATAAACAGATAATGTGCTAACTAAAAATTATTTTAGACCAAAGTTTAAATAATTTATTTATAAATTGGACATGATTAATATATATGTTCAAATTTGAAGGGGTTGTTGAATATTTAATTTACTATTTCTTATTTTAAGTAGGATTAGGATTAAGATTTGAATATTTGAGTTATTGACTAGGATTAAGAGAACCTAATTAGGAGTTATTAATTTTTTTTTTAATATCAAGGAGGTAAGTATTCCTAAAATTATGGATTAATCCTAATCTATTGCAAGTAGGGTTATATATATATATAGCCATACTGATCAATCTATAAATCAAATAAATTGGTTTCCCCTTTTTACTTGGTATTGTTCATACGGCACTGTTTTATGTTACTGTTCATACTATTATTCACAGTTAAGCATTTGAGTCAAATTTGAATTGGGAATTTTCATCCAAATTCTTAGGTAGATTGAAATATTCAATATGCCAAAAGTCCATGGAGTCCTGTTCTAGCTGCTAGAGTGTACCCAGGAGGAGAGTAAAATATTGTCTTTTGTATAGATTCAAGTCGGCCTCTAAAATCCAATAAGTACTAGCCAAAAAAACATAGACACTGATATGAAAATAGGATAAACAATAACACGTTTGAGCTTCTTAGGATATGGTTCCTTTTCTAAGTGCCTATGCTTCTTAGGATAAAATTAGAGTAGGAGGAGCAAACTTGTTTTTTTTTTTACTCATTTAATTTTGTATGTCTTAGAGAGATACCATTGCTCTGATTCTTAACGAAGCCCCAGCCATAGGTACTCATTCCAGTGAACCCGGGATGGAGTACCAGATAGGGGAATGGGGAAAGGGAGAAGAGATAGACAGAGAGAAACAGAGAAGAGAGAGAGAAAACTGATAATTTTTATTACTCCCCAAATTATAAACAGAAAGTTTATAGGTTTAGAGTTAGGGCTGTATATAAATGAAACTATAAGCACATGCACAAAATAATAATAGGAAACTATAATAAAGGATCCTTAATAATAAGCTTGCCTAGAATAAAAGACAACAATAAAGAGTAACCCAATTGAAGGCTTCATTCTTGACTTACAAATAATTATTTATATCAACATTGACTATGGCAATCCTAATATTTTTATTCCATTCTTCATCAACCCCTCAAGTTGATAGGCAGAGTAGAGCAGAAGAAACTTTCATATTTTAATTTGAATGTGTGTGGCTCCTCTTCTTAATATGGTTTGACTTTTAACCCATGTGTTTGGGTAAAGTTGAGATAAAAATTTCACTATTGCAAACAAATGAACATAACATAAGTATAGGCAAAAAAAAATAAAAAAAATGAAAGAATGTAACTAAGGGGAGCTCGGCGGATAAGAGAAATAACATCTCTCTTTATCAATTTTGGCTCTGTAAGAAATATTCTAGAGATAAACTTTTAAATGCATGTAAGAAAATATGTACTTAAGATCACTTAAAAAAATATATCTATAATGCAAATTAAAACAAACAAATATGATTTAACTAAACTTTAAAAACTACTAAAATTACTAAACACACCGAAATACCTCAATTTTTTCTCACAAAAGTCTATATATTCTCCATATGGTAATTCCACAAATGCACATGAGGCTGCTTATACTGAGGTTTGCCTTGACATGCTTTTATAATGGTACATGTTGACTATGGATTAAAGCTTACACATGGGCTGATCTAATTTCTAATTAAAATTCTAAAATAAGTAAAATAATAATTTATCTATAAATAAAATAATTATGACCCAAAAAATTATCTAATTAAACGAACAGTATCTACATCATGGTCTCTAATAAGATAGGTGAGAAAAGTAATTGAGAAGAAGACTATATTATACTACGGGGAGACTAGACTATACCAAATGACACTTTCGTCGTGCAAAATAATAATGGGGAAGTGTCATCTATTTCTGAAAATCCTATTTCTTATGATGGCGCTTTTTATATTCCAGACCATCTAACACGCTTTTGACAAGCTTTATTGCGTTCAGTTTATCTAAAAGATAGATAGATGATTAAGCAGACTTGATTCATAAAAGATAAATAAAATAAATAAAAGTATTTTTAAATAACTCCCAAGTAATTATAAGATTTTGAGAAGCTTTTTATATAGAAATGTTTAAACAGACTAAACTTATTTGGGCTGACTTCCCATTGGTTGGCCCATAAATGGGTCAAGCAGGATTAACTTGTTTACTGGTAGATTAAAATTTTAGTAATTCAGTTCAATTAAGGTGGGTTGATAGATTAAACGAGTTGGTTTACATTTTTTATTTATCAAAAAGTTTAAAAATAAATAATTACATACTTAAAAATAAAAATAATATATATGTAAAAGATATAATATTTTAAATAATAATCAATAAAATATTTTAAAAAAAACGTTGTTTACAATTAAATTTGATATTTAATATTATGATACAATTTTATTATTCAAATTTGAAAGCAAATATGAAACTCTTTATTATTATACTTATAAAATGTTCAAAATTAAGAATAGATATTATAATAATCTATAATTTTTAAATAATAATATTTTACGATAAAAAATATATTTTTATTTTAAATATTATGTTTTGTAAAAAAGCAAATACATTTTTTATTAAAATTATTTTTATTTTACTTAAAATAATTATATTGACCTCTAATAATTTTTTTTTTAAAATATTTTTTCTTTTATTATGTATAAAGATATTTATTTTGTGATTTTTTTATTAAAATTTTTATATAAAAAAATTATGATTTAATAGTGCAATTAAAGTTTTGCAATAATATAAATTTTTAAAAAAATTTGAGATATTTTACGATAAAAAATGATATTTATATGAATATATATAAAAAATAATCCTAAATATTTAATTGTTAAATAATAATAAGTAAAATGAAAAAAAAATAGAAGGGAGAGGGGGAGATGCAGAAAAAGAAAGAGGATTTTCGTAATCAATGAATAGTATAAATAGTGTAAATAGTAATATTTTTTTTTTTAAATTTAGAGTGTCTATTGATTTTCGATCTCAAAACTAAGGATACTATTAGATTCAGGACGGAGAATATTATAATTTTAATTGAATAATTTTTTAAATTAGCCGCAGAATCGCTGTAAATCGAAAATAAATTTTTTTAGAAAAAGTTAAATTCTGAAACTTCTATTTAAAGATCTTAAATTGAAAATCTGACACTATAAATGAATTCAGAAACTAGATAAACTTTAAGATATGAAAATTTTCAGCCATTTGACAACTTTTTGTTCATCATGAATAGTATTTTTCGACAATAAATAGTGATTTCGACCGGTATGAACAGTTTTTTCGACCGTAAATAGTGACTAAACTCCCAGAGTCATTTTCTTAAGTTTTTGGACCCTCCAAACACATTTTTGAGGTCTATTTAGTCAAATGTGAATTGAAAAAGTGTATTTTGGGGTTGCCCAATTTGGAGCTCTTACCTTATAAGTGGATAATTCTTTCTATGACTTGTCCTATACACTTCTTGATATTTAAACGTGTATTTGATTATATTTATGAGATATTTACACTTTTATATGTTTCTGAAATGCATTAAATTATCTGAATTGCTTACAATTTGAAATATAGTTCAAAAAGAGTATAGTTTTGAAAATGAATTTCTGAATTCATAGTATATTTGCTTCATATGTATTTCTCATTAAATGATAAAGTGAATATTTATGCACATGTCATTAATTTATAAAACCAAATGATTGCTTCGAGGAAGGGCATGTATATGTGATAAACGCTGAATGGGTAATTTATGACAGATGCTTTGTATTTAGACTGAAATTATATACTATACTGAAAACTCTGTTTTGAATAATATGGAATATGTGCATATGATAATTTTGTGAAGAAATCCTATTAAAAACACTGTTTACTAATAGTAGGTGATGTTGGCTCTGGTGCACCTTGATACTTCAGCTAGCAGGGTGGTGCTAGCCTTATGTGACGGTCAACACACGGGATATGATATGTGATGGAGAGTGGGATGTCTCCTATATGGGCGAAATGCCGACTATATGATTTGTGACTTGCTTCTCTTACTGTGTGCTTGGGAAATATACACATTAGAGTCCTTTCGCATATCCTCTTGAATGGTGGTAGGGCAAATCTCAGTGGGATACTGAGTTTAGGCAAATCCTACACCAACAAAGTATGGAAGGGCCTGAACTTTGATATGGTGGTTCTGATATAGGATCATCTTAATGTTTTCATGTGAAATATTTTGATACATAACAATTATTGTTTAATGATTATACAGTACAGTATATGGTTTTGAATATCTGAATATTCTTTGATTTGAGAATATTTGAATTACGGGTTCCATATAGATGTATTTCCGAACTGTAATTTCTGATATGATAAATTTTAAAATATGAGTACATCCATATGTTGATCTAAGAGGTCATAAGAGGTATTATCTGCTCACTGAGTTGTCAAACTCACTACACGATATTTATATGTTTTTCAGATAAGTATATAGAGTTTGGTACTTTTCCTTCAGATAGTTGACCCACTAGACAACATGATCTCTGGGTGAGTCTACTTTGTTCAAAAGCTTGTAGACTTTGATTTATATTATACTTGTACTTTAGAGTATGCTCTGAACGGCATAGACAAGATCCCTATTTCTGATGTACTTTGATGTTTATAGATTTAGTTTATATATTGTGTATATATGGAAATATCTATCTGTAAAAGAGTATATTATACATGTTATAAAAATATATTTGTTTATAACAAAATATTATTATTTAAAAACAAAAATTACTGGATGTTACATCTTCTCTAACTATGCTTCTTACTCTGTTATCCTTTTTATCGGTCATTTTTTTTCACTCTCTTTTCTCAAAAAAATAGCGATATCCAATTGTCTTTCAAATAATAAAATTCATAATTAAATATTTTTAAAATACAAAAAAATAATTAATTTATCGTCGATAAAAAATTTTTTATTTATTAACATTGTCTAAATTATAAAACATAATAAAAATAATATTTTTTAAAATTATTTTTGATACGTATTATAATTTAAATATTTTTAATAGATAAAAAATTATCTATCCATGATAGATCAAATATTAACTCTAAATATAATTAATTTATAAATTTATTTTTATAATACAAATAATTAAAATATATAATTTTTGTCACATATATTACATAAGAGAAAGAATTAATGCTTCTTGAATTAACACTAATAAATAATAATTATAGTAAGTTGCCTGTAGATCAAAAGTAATCGATATTAATTCTCATAATTTCTTTTCAACTATGCATTTGTTTTTATAAGACGATAATTATATATAATTTTATTTTTTTATTTTTTTATATCATTATTTATTAGGATAATACTCACATTTTAGTGACATCTTTTCAAAATAAAATTCAAATTTTTACTCATTTTTCCCCCAAAATTATTCTTCAAAGAATTAAAATTTAAAACTAACCATGGTTGAAATTTAAATTTATAATAATTTTATTTACAAAGAAAATATCAATAAAAATACATTATTTTAATATTATTATTAGTTAAGGTGTAAATTCTTTTAAGTGATATTTTAACTCTACAAATAATATGATAATTATATATAGTTAGTATTGTAAAAAAAATTAATATTTAATTCATCGTTGATAGATAATTTTTTATCTATTAATAATATTTAAATTATAATACATATTAAAAATAATTTTAAAAATATTATTTTTATCATAATAAATTAAATTATTTTTTTAATAAAAAATATGATAGAATCCGCGTGCCAAGGGCATGCAAAGATCGGAGAGGAAATACCAATTGACATGCAAAAATAAAAAAATAGCAAATCATGGTATCTGTACTTACAAGTAAATTTCACAGTTTTAGAAAACAAAAAGGAAAGTTTTTAGAAACTGGGCAAATTAAAGGCTAAATCCCTAAAATTTAAGACAAACAGTTATTTGTTCTATAATTTAACAGGAAAAAGCGATTTAATTTAAGCATAATAGAGCATAAATTCATGATTCCATAATTCACAACTTTCTTTTGGGTTGGTATTTAATTAGCTGTTGAGAAAATGTGCATTTCTTCTCAAACTATAAGGAATAATTCCTTACTTTCTTTAATAGCTAGCAAGAACGCTATGGATATCATAATAGTCCTCCAATGGTCATAATTTCTTTAATGAAAATTTAAATTTATTTAATTAAAATTATTTTTTAATAAAAATTTAAAATAAAATAAAATGTGTCGTAAACAAATTAATCTGTTTATACACCCTATTTAACCTGTTTATTAATAAGTCTACAGACATTTATTGGTGTGGGTTTGGTTAGGCCGATTCAATCTATTTTATAATGCTATATTTAATTATAGTTTTATTGTTATTATCTATCATTACTCAACTTGCCAATAATCATAAATTTTAGTAAAACAGTTTCAAAATAAAATTCTCAAAATTTTCACTCATTTTCGCCAAAATAAAAATAAGGATAGTAGAGATTTCCTTTAAATATTTAAAGTACATAAATAATAATTTTCAAAATTTAAATTTATAGTACTTTTATTTACTTTTGGTAAAGAAAATGAAAATGAATATGAATATACAAGTTGCAATTGATGCTCTTGTCCCTGTTTAATCGGATTATTAGCAGTTTTTTTTTTTTTTGTAGTGTATCTTATGAAGTTTTCAAAATTTTTAAAATTAATATAATATAATAAATAAAAATAATTATCTCAGTTTTAACATTCTGAAATTTTAAAATTTAAAGAATCACTAAATTTTTTATTCACTTTTTAATTCAACCAGAAAATAATAATTATTTTTTCATTTGAGATTTCTATTATTATTAGAAGTGCGGTTAAACTTTGTATTTAAATGAAATTTGCCATTTTTATTATAAAAAAAAAATGACATGTGAGAGAATATAGATAAAAATTTCAAAAAAATTTATGGTTTAAATGACATTGGTTTCTCTTTTTAAAAATCTTTATATTTGTTTTATTCATTTGTCAATTTTTTTTCACTAAATATTCAATCTCAATTCTTAAATAATCTTTTAAAATTTGAATTCATCATTCAACCAATAAAAAAAGTGATTCTCAATTTTTTTTTTCACTCATATATAATTGAATCATTGTTGAACTAATAGTACAATATATAAAATATATTCAAAATTTGATATTATTACATGTAACATAGTAAAAATAAAATTTAAAAAATCAGAAATTTAAGATTAAATCATGAAAAAATACATACTAATATATTTAAAATATTAATAACTCTATAATATATAAAGTAGGTTTACACTCTTGCATAGTTCTATCGTCCATATTACAATAAAATCCACCCAATAATTAAAAAATCTTGTCACAATTATTTTAATTTAAGTCAGTGTGATTGTAACAAAAGAATATTGCCACAGAAATTTTGGTTTAAATTTTCATACTTTCTAATAATAATATTTATTTTTTTGGATTGAGCCTGGTATAATGAAACGATGGAATCTCTTGATGGAATCTTTACATGTTCCACATTTAGCGCAAGGAGATTTTTATTTTATTTTTTATTTTTAGTTTTAAAGTAAATTTTCACTTTTATTAAAAAAGAAAAACAAAATTTAGTGCATTTATAATACAAATAATAAATAAATTTAAATTCAACTGTTAATTTTTTTTTATAATATTAACTGTTTAAATATATATATATATATATATATATATATATATATATATATATATATATATATATATAAATATTTGTAAAAAAATATTTTTAATATTTTAAACAAAATTGGTCATATATTCAAATTGTGTAGAGAAACTCAGACCAAAATTAAAAAAAAAATGCAAAATTAGGTAATGGGGAGAATGTTCAAAAATTTTGTCAAGGTCCCAAATGATAGAATACATGACCGGCACGGTATAAAAAATTCCTCTTAGCCGTAAGCCTAACACATAGCATGCACAAACATTCACTAAACAATCCAGAGTACATAATAAATATAACTGGCCACATATGCCACATTCAATATATAAGAAAATACTGTATGTATATATATATATATATCTCATTAATCCAACATCCGTGATTCAACTTGACCCATGGCCACATAATACAAACATCATTGTAAAACATAAAACCATTTTCTAAACAACACATCAAAATACGCAAGAAGCGAGGATCTTGCCTGTAAGTTCATGGAGGTACACTACACATAAACTAAACTAGACAAACAGTACAAAAGAGCCATGCCCAAACTGAGGCTCACCAACGCTATCTTCAGCCTCCTACGAAGCTGTAGCTGGATCAAAGTCTCTTTGACTATCTGTGGGGAGGAAAATAGGAGAGGGGTGAGATCACATCTCAGTGAATGGGTAAATCACACAATAACAGAAACATGGCAAACCAAGCACGAGTGTTTCGCAATGAGTTTAATAATTGAAATCAAAGTGTAAAGATAATAATAGAAACATTAAACATTTAACCACAATTTATTGAAAGAAAAGCTAAACAGTTCAAATGTATGTTCAAAAGATAAAACAAGATTAAATCAGTAACTGTAAAGCAAATCAATTATGCATGGTAAGTAATGAATGAAGTTATTTATGCAATAACAATGATGAATGAGATTATTTAGAAATATTTAATCTTTAAGAAAAATGCACTAATTTATTGGAGGTCTTTCCTAACAGATAGCAAGGGGAGGGTAATCACTGTAGGCGTAGACATAAGTCCACCCTAAATTCCCCAAGCACATAGCAAGGGTGTGGCAATCACTGTAGGCGTAGACATAAGTCCATCCTAAATTCTGTGACTCAGGCGGTCATAAGCCCGTTACAATATCCTAAGCCGAAGCCTTAACATGACCATGGTGCACCAGGGCTAGCACTACCTGCGGCTAGCTAACAGTGATCTAAAAAGGTTCCTCCAATAGAAAATATTTGAAAATATGCTATTCAAAGAGTTTAAAGTAAAACATTTCAATAACATTATAATAAAGTTATAATTCTCCATCTAACTCTTTTCATGTATAAAACTCCGTTCTAAAATATGTCTCATCCATGGATTCCCATGGAGACCTTTATCATCATAAACTTTCCCTTTAAATATAGATCGTCCGTAGACGTCGCATAGATGTTCGTCATGTATCAAATCATTTCATGGTTAACTTAGTTCATTTCTATGACTAAGTTCGCATTTCTATAAATCTAACTCAATGGAGAATTATCAGCCTAGATGCTTGTCCTGCATACTTAGGGTTCAACTAGGATTGAAATTTATAATTTTTAACATGGTTGGAACATATTGGTTTTCAAAGCAGTAAAAAAATTTCGCATACATTCCAACTAGTTAAAATCATACGAGAGAGTTATAAACTGAATTCGTAAAACATGCGCTATAGTAAAAAAAACCCACTCATAGGTAAGGGCTCCAGATTGGACAGCCCTAAAATCCTCGTTTCTGGTCTGAATTCGGTAAAACAAACCCCAAAATCTAGTCAGGAAGGTCCAAAAACTTGAAAAATGACTTCGGGAGTTTAGTCACTATTCACTCGCCACAAATCACTATTCACCGTCACTATTTATCGTCAGAAAACACTATTTACCTTCACAAAAATTTTACCGAATCAATAAAACAATTTCATATCCTAATATTTATTTAATTTCTGAATCCATCTACGGAGTCAGATTTTTCATTAGAAGTTTCTAAGTAAGGTTTTTCAGAACTTACCTTTTACAGAGATTTTCTACTTCAGATCTATGGCGATTCAATGGTTGATTTGAAAAAATGATCAGTCAAAACTGAAGTACTCTTCGTCTTGAATCCAATAACACTTTCAGTTTTGATATCGGAAGCTCTTAAACACTCCAAATCGAAAGATAAAATTTGAGGTCACTATTCACTCACTATGCAGCACTATTCCTCTCCGTTTTTTTTTCTTTCTTTCCTTCTGCAATTGTCGCCCCCAGTTTCATTTATCAGCTTTCATTTTTTTATAATTATTAAATAATTAATAATTAGATTTTCTTTTATAAAAATTCATATAAATTTCGTTTTTCATTATAAAATATCCCAAAAATTTCTAAAAATTTTCATTATCGTAAATCTTTAGTTAAACTCTTAAATCACGATTTTTTTTGTTGATAAAAATAATAATAAAACAAATTTCAAAAAAATATCTTTATTCATATTAAAAGAAATAATATTTCTAAAAATACCATAAAAATTCATTAGAGGCCGATATAATTATTTTGAGCAACACAATACTTCTTTTATTTAAAAGTCCACTTACTTTTAACAAATCATAATCATTTCTACATAAATAAAAATATATTTGCTTATAGCAAAATACTATCATTTAAAAATAAAAAGTACACGCCAAAACATAAATTTTCATATTTTCAAAATTCTCTCTTTTATTCTAAATTTCCTTTAATTGGAATTTTCGTTAAATTTTACGGTTATTACATTCTTCCCCCCTTAAAGAAATTCGGTCCCCGAATTCCATCACCATAGTTGCAAATAAATACTTTTCTCATTGTTCAAATAAATGCGGATATCTGGCGTGTATATCCTTCTTTCTTTCCCAAGTAGTTTCCTCAAAAGAGTGATTTTTCCATATCACCTTTACTGTAAATATTTTTTTTGATCGTAACTTCTTTACTTGTCTGTCCATACTGGTTGTTCCTCTTAAATTAAATCTTTCTGTAACTGAATCTATGGACACTGTATAACATGTGTAGAATCCGGTAAATATTTCCGTGGTATAGACACATAAAAAAAACTGGATAAACATTATCCAATGCAGGTGGTAAAACCAAACAATAAGCCACTGAACCGATCCTATCAAGAATTCAAACCGAGAGGGTAACTTCCCTTTATTTCAAAACCTCATTACCTCTTCTATGGGTGAGTCCTTCAAGAATATATATATAGTCACCAACTAATACTTTATCGTGCTCAACATTCATAGTCCTTATAAACTTTTGACTTGTATTGAGTTTCCAGTATTTATTTATTTTTAATCAAGTTCACTTAATCAATAACATCTTATAATAAATCTAACTCCACTGAGTCATTTAATAGAACATTTATAACACCTCTTACATAAGGCTTACATATTCTAATATCATTTTATTATAGACAAATTCTGCTAAGAAATCTCCTACCAATCTCAAAAAAATATGCTTGTAGCATGCTCTCCAAACTAGTATCATCAATTTTCATATTCTATCTATTGCATGTTATTCCAAATTAGATTTTCAAAAGTTTAACTTTTCTCAACTTACTCACATATTAAGAAACTTATGATATTCATGTAAAACTTCAATTGTTAATTTCTCCCAACTTTCACCACAATAATATAAAAATACTTAAAACATAACTTCTAATGTATAGACACATCATTTAGTTTTAGTATCAGTCATACTATAATCTAATAAAGATCATTAGACTTCCTGAATAACTCTCTTGAGATAATTATATTCAATTCGTACTTACCAACATACTCACTAATGAAAAATTTCACTTGTATCTTCTTTTTACCATTATACTAGTACAATTTTTTTTATCTCAGTATATCCTTATTACCTCGGGTAATCCATATTCACAATCTATGACTTCTTCTGAAATCTCCTTTTTCAACAATTATCCATACGTGAATTTCCAATGTCAACATAATTTACATTCCAAATACTAGACTCAGTTTAGCATGGTATAAATTCTTAACATAAATATCTTAATCACTTACATTATTCTCAGAGATGATTCTCAAAATATTCTTCATATGTCCAAATTAAAAATTTCGAGATTATCTTAAATCTTACTTTTCATACTTTACTCTTCAAAAACTTCAACACCGTTAATTCCTTTGATTACATTCGTCAAAGCACCATTACATCATCATCCATCTATTTTTTTCAAAATTTCTATTACTTTAATCCACTAATCAGTTGAACACCATAATAATTGAGTTTCAAAGATTAGAAATTATGAGTCTGTTTGTTTTTCAGTTTTAAAAACTGTTTTCTGTTCTCAGTTGTTTTCATAACAGAAAAACTCGTTTGATAACTGTTTTCTGTTGTTGTTTCGGAAACAAGTTTTGGAAATAAGTTATTTTTAAAACAGAAAAACAGAAACAATGAAAAGTTGTTTTTGTTTCCAGTTTTTGTTTTCAGAAAAAAAAAAGAGCAAAAAACAACATGTTTTCAAAACAGTTTATCAAACGAATTTTTTTTACTTTTGTTCTACAGAACAACTTTTAAACATAGTTTTCAAAAACAGTTTTTAAAAACGAAAAAACAAAAACAGAATCAAACAAGCCCATCTTTCATTGCAATGAGGGAAAACAACCTTGTATTTAACGCCAACCGTTAATGAGGGAGAATGCAGTGAAACAGACGAAAAACACAATAAAGAATGGTGCCAAAATAGAAAGTCAAAAATTTGGACAAATATTGAAAAGCATTAAAATCGGTGGCCGCAAATTTTGAATATATGTGCCAGAATCTACTTTATAGTGATATTCGGTGAAAAAAAAATATTTTCGAACTTATAAAAGTCTGTGAAAAACAAATAGTACGTAGCTAACTGGTAGGATGCAGTTGATTGTTTCAGAATAGATGTAATCAATTAACTGTAAAATAACCAGTCCAAATTAAAAATTTTCAAAATAGCTAGTCGACTTAATAATACCGATAGTGGACTGGCAAAAACATTGGGAAAACAAAATAAACCATTTGATTATTCCTCTTCAACAATTAATTGGTTTACATTTTCACTCTTTTTTTTTACAATGACGGTTATCACTTACAACTTTTCTACAAGAATCAAGACATCAATGTTTCATCAAAGACAATAAGAAAAAGACATATTTATGGTGATATCTTATCTTATGCTCTTTATGTGCTTAATATGGGTCACAGTCATAACTAATGTACATATACATGCTTGCCGTCTTTTTTTGAAATTTTTTTTCTTTTAATTTAGCTGATATTCACCAATCACTCGCATAGTTGTTCTAATAATACCCGGTCATTCGCATAACTATTATAAATATGCCCTTCTCTGAGTTCTATAAATGCTTACATTAGTATCTTTATCTTCATACTCAGAGTTAAGGTGATAGAAATTATGGAGGGAATAATATTCCGTCAGTTTCGAAATATCTGTTTCTTTTGTGGTTTCAGTCCTAGAAAATATGGGGAGTATGTTATAGCAGCACCAAATCCGGGTATGGTGTTAGTTAGGAGAAGAATTCATTTAGTGTATGGTGGAGGTAACTGTAGGTTAATGGGGTGTGTGGCTACAGCTGCACATGTAGGAGGATGCCAAGTTCTAAGTATTATTCCTACAGTTCTAGCTGCATCCAGCAACATAGGAAAGACAATTGGGGAAGAATATAGAGTAGCTTCCATGCATGAACGCATGGCTAGAATGATGAGCAATGCTGACACCTTCATTACCTTACCAGGTGGTTTTGGTACTTTAGAGGAGATTTTTCAAATAGTCTCTTGGACACAACTGAATATGCATCACAAACCAATAGGTTTGTTAAATGTTAATAATTTATTTGATGGTCTGTTATCTTTTCTAGATCAAGCTGTAGAACAGAGGTTTATCCCACACTCAGCACGACAAATTCTCATCTCGGCTTCAAATGCTGAGGAGTTGATTGATGCCTTACAAGCATATGTTTATGTACCTGATCCAATTATTGCTCAAATAGAATGGACGGCAGACAACCGCAGGAAGCTTAAATTGGATTTGGATCTTCATCTGTAACTGTAGTAGAACGTAGCCATTGTTGTTCCACTTTTATTTTCTTAGGGTCTATTTGAATACCATCCTTGCTAAACATACTCCTTTAGAGTTTGTAAAACTATCTTTAAATGTTGCTTATGATCCTTTGAACTCTTGTAATATTTTAGTGTACCGTCAATAATTATAATAACAAATTGATCCAGAAATAGCTTAAGTACTATATTTATTAAGTCCATGAATAAAGCTTGGACATTTTTCAAACTAAATGACATCACCAAGAACTCATAATGCCATAACGAGTCCTAAAAGAAATTTTTTTCGAATATCCTCTTCCCTTATCCTCAATTGATGAGATCCAGATATCAAATCAATTCCATTTTTTTAAAATAAAATGTTGAGCACCTTGTAGCTGGTCAAACATATCATCTATATGAGGTAATGAGTATTTATTCCACATTGTCATTTTATTAAATTGTCTATAATCTATGCATAGTCATAGTGATTAATCTTTCTTTTTCATAGATAGAACTTGAGCACTCCAAGTAAAAGTACTAGGGCTTTTAAATCCCTTGTCTAACATGTCTTATAACTATTTTTTTTTTCAGTTCTTTAAGTTCAGTGGGTGCCATTCTATATGGAAATATAGACGCTGGCTAGGAAATAAATCAATACCAAATTCTATTTATTATTTCGGGGTAATCCTGGCAATTCCTCAGGAATTATATCAGAAAATTCTCTAATCACTGAAACTTGATTTACAGTGGTATACTTTATATCAACATCTCTCACCACTGCCAATTATTCTTGGCACTTTTTTGTAATCACTTATGGACTGCTAAAGCAGAGATTAGGTTACTGGGTATCTCACTAAGATTTCTTTGTATCAAGAGAGAAATTTTTTCAAGAATATTGAATTTAATCACCTTCTAGTGACATTTCAAAATGACATGACATAATGCCAACAAATTCATTCTCAATATCACATCACAATCTACCATATCTAGACAACCGGGTACAACGGATGTCACATTTAGAAACCATCATATTTGATATCTGTCTCAATTTCTTAAATTCTTTAAGACTCATCTCGCTATAAAACAGAGATAGCCCAACCGTCACTTAACCATACCAACATAGCATACTATGAACTGACTTACTTGAACAAAAAGACAACATTCTATCGAACCCCCTTTAGCAGCACCGTGAGTATAAGCATGTCCGGATTCAAACCCATACTCAAAGTCTTACTTAAAGGTCCGTTACTCCATGAACACAGGAAAACCTAAAGCTCTGATACCACTTTGTCACGGCCCCAAATGATGGAACACATGACCGGCACGGCATAAGGGTTTCCCCCTAATCGTAAGCCTAACACATAGCATGCACAAACATCTAGCACACAATCCAGAGTACATAATAAATATAACTGGCCACATATGCCACATCCAATATATAAAAAAATACTGTATATATATATATATATATATCTCATGAATCCAACATCCGTGATTCAACTTGGCCCATGGCCTCATAATACAAACATCGTTGTAAAACATAAAACCATTTTCTAAACAACACATCAAAATACGCAAGAAGCGAGGATCCTGCCTGTAAGTTCATGGAGGTACATTAGACATAAACTAAACTAGACAAACAGTACAAAAGAGCCTTGCCCAAACTGGGGCTCACTAACGCTATCTTCAGCCTCCTACGAAGCTGTAGCTGGATCAAAGTCTCTTTGACTATCTGTGGGGAGAAAAATAGGAGAGGAGTGAGATCACATCTCAGTGAATAGGTAAATCACACAATAACAGAAACATGGAAAACCAAGCACGAGTGTTTCGCAATGAGTTAAATAATTGAAATCAAAGTGTAAAGATAATAATAGAAACATTAAACATTTAACCACAATTTATTGAAAGAAAAGCTAAACAGTTCAAATGTATATTCAAAAGATAAAACATGATTAAATCAGTAACCGTAAAGCAAATCAATTATGCATGGTAAGTAATGAATGAAGTTATTTATGCAATAACAATGATGAATGAGATTGTTTAGAAATATTTAATCTTTAAGAAAAATGCACTAGTATATTGGAGGTCTTTTCTAACAGATCTATCATTTTTCCCAAGCACATAGCAAGGGGAGGGTAATCACTGTAGGCGTAGACATAAGTCCACCCTAAATTCCCCAAGCACATAGCAAGGGTGTGGCAATCACTGTAGGCGTAGACATAAGTCCATCCTAAATTCTGTGACTCAGGCGGTCATAAGCCCGTCACAATATCCTAGGCCGAAGTCTTAACATGACCATGGTGCACCAAAGTTAGCACTACCTGCGGCTAGTTAACAGTGATTTAAAAGGGTTCTTCCAATAGAAAACATTTAAAAATATGCTATTCAAAGAGTTTAAAGTAAAACATTTCAATAACATTATAATAGAGCCATAATTCTCCATCTAACTCTTTTCGTGCATAAAACTTCGTTCTAAAATATGTTTCATCCATGGATTCCCATGGAGACCTTTATCATCATAAACTTTCCCTTTAAACATAGATCATCCATAGACGTCACATAGATGTTCGTCATGCATCAAATCATTTCATGATTAACTTAGTTCATTTTTATGACTAAGTTCGCATTTCTATAAATCTAGTTCAATGGAGAATTATCATCCTAGATGCTTGCCCTGCATACCTAGGGTTCAACTAGGATTAAAATTTATAATTTCTAACATTGTTAGAATATATTGGTTTTCAAAGCAGTAAAACAATTTTGCATACATTCCAATTAGTTAAAATCATACGAGAGAGTTATAAACCGAATTCGTAAAATATGCGCTATAGTAAGAAAAACCCACTCACAGGTAAGGGCTCCAGATTGGACAGCCCTAAAATCCTCGTTTCTGATCTGAATTCGGTAAAACAGACCCCAAAATCGAGTCAGGAAGGTCCAAAAACTTGAAAAATGACTTCGGGAGTTTAGTCACTATTCACTGCCGGAAAACACTATTCACTCACCGAAAATCACTATTCACCACCACTATTCATTGCCAAAAAATACTATTCACCGTCACAAAAATTTTACCGAATCAACAAAACAATTTCATATCCTAATGTTTATCTAGTTTCTGAATCCATCTACGGAGTCTGATTTCTAATTATAAGTTTCTAAGTAAGGTTTTTCAGAACTTATCTTTTACCGAGATTTTCTACTTCAGATTTACGGCGATTCAACGGTTGATTTGAAAAAATGATCGGTCAAAATTGAAGTACTCTTCGTCCTGAATCTAATAATACTTTCAGTTTTGATATCGGAAGCCCTTAAACACTCCAAATCGAAAGATAAAATTTGAGGTCACTATTCACTCACTATGCAACATTATTCCTCTCCGTTTTTTTTCTTTCTTTTCTTCTGCAATTGTTGCCCCCGGTTTCATTTATCAGCTTTCGTTTTTTATTATTATTTATAATTATTAAATAATTAATAATTAGATTTTCTTTTATAAAAATTCATATAAATTCCGTTTTTCATCATAAAATATCTCAAAAATTCCTAAAAATTTTCATTCTCGTAAATCTTTAGTTAATATCTTAAATCACGATTTTTTCTTGATAAAAATCATAATAAAATAAATTTCAAAAAAAATATCTTTATTCATATTAAAAGAAAGAATATTTCTAAAAATATCATAAAAATTTATTAGAGGCCGATATAATTATTTTAAGCAACACAATACTTCTTTTACTTAAAAGTCCACTTACTTTTAACAAATCATAATCATTTCTACATAAATAAAAATATATTTGCTTATAGCAAAATACTATCATTTAAAAATAAAAAGTACGCGTCAAAACATAAATTCTCATATTTTTTTAAATTCTCTCTTTTATTCTAAATTTCTTTTAATTGAAATTTTTGTTAAATTTTATAGTTATTACAAATTTATTGTGTTTCGAGTGACCTTACGTACTATTGGGAAACAAGATCCATAATATTATTTAGTTAAAATATGATTATTTTTACAAATAATTTTGTAAATTTTTTGTGATTCAAATAATAAATAAAATTTAAACTCAATATTTAAATTCGTAAAATAAAATTTACAAGAAGAAATTAGGTCAAGTTTTATATTTAAAGTGTGACTAATGCTACCTTTAATATTGAAAAATTTTAAATATTTTTGTTAATAATTAATATTTAAATATAATATCAGTGGAGTATGAACGTTATGAAAGTTTCAGGTAAATAATTGGAATGAAGAAATTGATTTTAGAGATTAGTTGGATTCTCGGTCGTCATTGCACCCTTGGGATCACGTCGCTTCCTCACATCATAAATGAGGTTGCTTTTCCTCAACAAACTTGGACAAGTTTGGCACCTTCATCCCAAGTTCTCTCTCTCTCTCTCTCTCTCTCTCTCTCTTCTTTTTGTAAAAAAATTGCTTAAACATAATTAAGAAACTATAAATTAAAAAAATTAATATTTTTAAATTATTAGATGTAATCTATATATATATATATATATAATTACAAAATTTAATGCATGATTTTGAATTTGGAAAAATAAAATCTCTTTTACAACATATTAACAAGTTTCTAATTAATTGTGTGAGATTCTTGCTGAAGTGACACCCTATTTTAGACATAAGTAAAAAAAAAATTATTTTCAGAGTTGTGCGTGTTTTTATAAAACACTTTTAAAATATATTTCAAAACTTTTGTACCGCACCAATAACATGAAATACAAAAGAAATTTTTTTTTATGAAATGCTAATATTATTGTTTAATTTATTTAAATTTTACTCATTTAAGATATTTATTTTTTAATTTTGTGTCCTCGTAAAAGTTTTACTATTAGTTTTTATGGGATTTTTCATTAATATATATAATTGAAAATTTTAATTATATTCTTGTCAAACAAGACACAAGACTTTTAAAAGGTAACAAAATTCCAAATTGATCTAAATGGTTAGAAAGAGAGGCATTGATGATGATGGATGTGGAGAAGAGGGGACAAACTCATGGAAAATTTTGAAGCTTATTAGCTTAAAGCCAGTTGTTGCGTATTCTGACCAAAAGTTGTACAGCTTCTCTGAAGTTTCTATTTCATAGGCTTAAATGTTGGAGGGAAAAGAAATAAGGATACGTTGGAACTATTCTGCGGAGGAAATAACCCAATCAGCTAATAGTAATCACACATTTTCTCTTGTTTTTTTTTTTGCCTTTTTATGTGTTTAATTAGTCAAATAATAATGATAACATTCACATGCGAACAAAAGTAAAAAAGTTTTTGAGAAAATCTCGTAGAAAAATATGGTTGCTTTGATATATATCAATTAGATATTCGTTTAAATATAAATATATATTATTATTATTAAATAATAAAATCTAGTAAAAATATAATTATTATTAATTATTATCATTGTATCAATTTTAATTATGAATAATTTAAAATTTTCATTTTATGAGAAAGTAAAATAAAATAAAAATAACAAAGTATCATAAAGCAAGTTAACTAAAAAAAAAAATCAAATAATCAAAATTTTAAGATTTCTAATTTTACCACAATTACTTTCTCTTACATTTTTAATCTTTTAAAAACGTTAAATTTTTTTTAATCCAACTTAAATTCTTTACAAAATACTTAATTATTGTCTTAGTTTTACAATGCCAATATCTATTGTATCAATGTCAAATTTCTCAAAACACAAAATATAAAAGTAGTGAATATTTCTTTTGACTTTCTATAAATTTTTAAATTATCTCAATTAAAATTTAGATATATGAGCCAATCATTACCCCTCATTTAACTATGTGTAAGGGGACAAGAATTAAATTTGATGGGTCAAGCCTCAATAATTTCAAGCCACATATTTAACACTCATCAATTCTATATATATATATATATATATATATATATATATATATATACAGAGGTACCTAGATGAGCCAATCATTACCCCTCATTTGACAATGTGTAAGGGGACAAGAATTAAATTTGGTGGGTCAAGCCTCAATAATTTCAAGCCACATATTTAACACTCATCAATTCTCTATTCAATCACATGAATGGTGCATGCATCTAATAGTCTATCAGTGATCATTTTTTTTTCTTTTTCCTCAATTCTTATTTTCATGTTATTTTTTCTTATGTTAAGAGGACCAAGAGAGAAATAGAAGTTGACTAAAAATTTATTTGGTTGCTTTAAAGAGAGGTAATCATATTTATCTATCTTACGTTCACACAAAAAATACTTATAACGTGCAAAGTTACAAAACAGACAAATGCTGAATATTTCTTGTCTCTAGAATTTTCATAGCTTTCTTTCAAAAGGTAGTTTAGAAGTTCACCAAAGCATCAACATCAACCTTGATGAGAAAATTACTCATTGACACTATTTTTTTTGGTGCTGAATAGCTTCACTAGCAATCTAAACTTATAACTTAAAAATAGAAATTCCTAAGTTAGAAATTGTTAATTTGGTAATGTTTCAAATGAAATATTAACCTTTAATATCCAAAGGAAACGACAAAGAAAATGTAAAACTCATATATACTAGCGAGGACAGAATCCACTCATAGACATTTGATTGATTGAGCATGGTTTGGAATTGCTGGAAGATCCTGATGTCTTTTCTCCAATGATTGGTGGCTCCATTCGACCGTGCATGAAAAATGCTGGTTCTTGAGGAAACGGCAATTGAACTGAATCGTTGCTAAAATATGAAACAACTGTAACCATCGAAGGCCTAGCATCTGGGTTTTTTTGAACACATAATAAACCAATATGTATGCATTTAAGCACTTCACTATGCGAAACAACTTGTGTGCTTAGATTTGAATCCAATATTTCTAACCATTTTTCATCCTTCCATTTCTTCCAAACCTGCAACATTTATATGTCAAATTGAATATTGAAATCAGTAGATCTAAAGAACAAATTTTTTTTTTAATTATTATAACTTACATAACTCAAGAGGCCGTCAACATATTGTGATTCATAACGACTGGCATTCTTCTTTCCAGAAATAATTTCCATAATTATAACTCCAAAACTAAATACATCTGATTTTTCAGAATATTGTCCAAGCATTGCATATTCTGGAGACATATAACCGCTACAAAAAAAAAATATTAAAGTTGAATCTTACCAAAATATACTAACAACATTTTGAACATTTAAGATTCATTACATAGACAAATCATTATTATATTTATTTCTTATACGGTCCTTAAGATGGTTTCCTAACCACCACTTTATATACACATAATTAATTCACTTTTTTGATCCAGGTAAAGATATATTATTCATATTGAAATATTATTAGGAGATTCGGAAATAAATTCAATACAGTTTAACCCCCAAAAAATTAACAAATGTAGGATTTAAAAGTGTCAGTCCACCTTACTGCACCACTAAGCCAATCTCTGCTATATATTATTCTATAGATGTGTAGATTAAGCATGATTTATATGGAATTATGTCACAACTTTTTTTCCTCTATTCATGTTAAGTTGAATGTACAAGCAAGAAAAGCAATAAAATAAAAATTCATAACTTACAATGTTCCAACAACTCTATTCGTGCTTCCTTGGTCTTCATCAATACCAACCATTTTGGCCATGCCAAAATCTGATATTTTTGGATTCATATTATTATCTAATAAAATATTGCTAGGTTTAAGATCACGATGTATTATTTTAAGACGAGAATACTTGTGAAGATAAAGAATTCCTTGAGCAATTCCTCCTATAATTTGATATCGCTCTTGCCAATTTAATACACTTCTATTTTGAGTACCTATACAAATATGTCAAGAGTGAATACTCAAACAAAAAAAGAAATCAATTTTATGCAACATTCTTTGAGATAATTAGTTAAAGCAAATCATAAGACACCAAAATAATAAGATGCATATTACAAATTAAAAGTTTAAAAAGGCTTAAAAGAGACCAACCAAATAGAAAGTAATCCAGGCTGTTGTTAGGAACATATTCATAGATAAGAATTTTCTCTTCTCCTTCTAGGCAAAATCCTAACAACGTTACCAAGTTTCTGTGTTGAAGCTTGGCTATTAATAAAACCTCATTCTTGAACTCTATTGCTCGTTGTCCAGAACTTCTTGAGAGTCTTTTTATAGCTACTTGTCTTGCATCAGAAAGAATGCCCTGAAAATATAATTTATTAGATAATCAAGAGGAAACGTAGATCATAATATGTTCGTTTGATCGCATTTGTCACCTTGTAAACTTCTCCAAATCCACCTTTCCCTATTTTGTTTTCACTTGAAAAATTATTTGTAGCAACTTCAATTGCGGCCAAACTGAATTGCAAGGACTCTAATACGATGCTTTCAGCTCCAACTACACCAGCAAATTTTAAAGTAAGCAGGCTGAAAGTAATTGCTTCTCTTAACTTAGAATTGATTGGATTTTTATTTTGATATTACATCATTAAATTCATTATACTTTACATAAAAAATTTTGTTGCAAAAAATTACTTTCATCGATTATTATTATAATAGATTAATTAAAATATTAACCTAATTATATGAAAATATTATTTTTGTTGCTTCATATATATTACGTACAATTTTCTCTGAGAACGCTCTTGTAACTCTTCCTCCTTTTACTCCGCAAGAAACAGTAGGCGAAACAAAAGAGGGCCACCGCAACAACAAAGGAAACTATGACAACCACCACAATAGTCCTTGGGGATTGGCCCTTTTGTCTTCCTTCAAAAAGTGTGACATTGACAAAGAGCAGAGCATATTATAGAACGACATGTAATTTACAAAAGTCGAAAACTTGTTAGTCATAGGCATACAGGTACTTTATATAACGATATTATCGTAAAATTTTACAGATAATTACTGCTTGTGATCGATTTTTTCAACCCTCCCTCTCCCCCTCTTTGCCTGCCTCTGTTTTTTGGGTCTTTCCCTGCAATTTTCCCTTGCCGAATTCTAATTCCAACCCACAAAAGCAAAATACTGGTAAGACTCATCTTAAAATTTACCTTTCTGTTTTGCAGGCGGTGTAGGCGGAACAAGTCCTGCTGGCGTAGGGGTTGGTGCCAGGGAAGCCGTTCTATAGATGAAGGGGTATATTTCATACCTGAAGCCACAGCTGGGATATAGAACTCTTCCTCCAATCTTGTATGAACAACACCATGAAATATCCGCAATCACAATACTTAAACAACTCCTGCAATCGTAGGGCGACAGGTCCGGTGT
The DNA here is from genome assembly GCA_037074535.1 of Gleditsia sinensis. Lineage (NCBI taxonomy): Eukaryota > Viridiplantae > Streptophyta > Magnoliopsida > Fabales > Fabaceae > Gleditsia > Gleditsia sinensis. The sequence goes on from CM073465.1 coordinate 72,227,854, forward strand.
GCACTGTGCTAGAGCGTATAGTGTCTGAAACGCAGACAGGTTCTTTTGCCCTGTCGCATATTTCTTATCCCCTGTCGCTGTCTCGTCTGCCACTTCGTTCACGATGGTGTACAGTCGACTCATGAATATTTGTTTCATTGAGTCGGTGACATTCGCGGTGTTCAACAGACCCAATCTGGGTCTTGTATCCACGGTGGAGAAGAAATTCCGGTTGGAATAGCGAACCATGCACTCATCATACCATATTATAGCTATTTTAGAAAACCGGCAACTGTCTGAGCCTTGACCACCTAGTCTTCGGGTTGCGTTCAAAACGCATCCTCGACAGAGATCAAGGGGAACGTCACCTCGGCACATAAAGAGGCCATAGACTGCATCGGAGTGGTTTCCGGCGGCGAGGTTGGTGTTGTAGAATCCGGAATTGCCGGTGGCGTTGGAAGTCAAGGAAGAGAGGAGGGTCCTGAGGTTTGATTGGAAGATGCTGTTTGCACTGAAAGTTTCATTGCTCGTGCAGTTCTCATGAAGGAAAGTAGGGCCATCTGCTGCTTCAGTGGTAAAAGTGAGGAAGCTAAGAAGCACAAAGAGGAGGACAAGTTTGAAGGAAAAATTGGTTATAGTAATGGTTCTGTTATTCGTTGAGAGCACGGCCATGGTGGATAATTCAATTTGTGCTAAGATGGTGATTTTCAAAACGGCAAGTTGGGTGTATTTCAGGAGGTAGATATATCTTTGCTCATGGCTTGCGCTGCTACAGAGGGATTAATGGAAAAGCTTTGACGTAAGTCAACGAAACTGCGACAGGGAAGTCAAGTCTAAGTCTTCACATGTAATCACAGCTTGAGTTTAAGATTAGGAAAATATCTAGTTAGTTTAAAATAAATATAAAATTATTACCAATTGATTTGTTTTTAGCTTCTTTGTATTTTTCTTTTTTAAAAAAAGGTTGATGTAAAATGTTACATGCGCACCTCACAAATAGTTCATGGATGGATTAAATATTTTGCCAGTTAGTTGCAGGATTCGAATTTCTAGAGTGGAGAAAAGATTTAAAATTTTTTAAATAAGTATTTTTAAATTAAAAACAAATTGTGTTATAAACTTCTAAAATATCATATTATTAATATCATATTATAGTATGTGGAATTTTCCCTGTAAGTAGATAGATATTTGCACTTGGTTTGCCCTGCCAGAGAGGCGATTAATAGCTAAGCTGAGCTGGGCGGAACTCAGCGAAACTGAGGCAAGCAAGTCAAATTTTACTTTTCTAGTCCCAATTTTTTTCCCGGACAGTAGTTGTGAAAAATATCAGTTAATTATCTGTTGGGAAATGGATGTTAAAAAAATAATGAAATGGTCAAAATGTGAGATGGAAAACAGGGAGTGTTGGTTGAGGAAAATAAAGAAAGGCGAAACAAAGTCGTCATAAGATATATAAAAATAATTTAGTTTATTAAATTAATAGTGTTTAAATTTTAATATATAATAAAAATAATATTTTTTTTAAATTAATTTTATTATGTTTCATAATTTGAATACTGTTGACGGATAAAAATTTATCTATCACCGATATATTAAATACTAATATAATTCTATGACAAAAAAAAGTCACTCTCTCTCCTTGTTCCTTTGGAGAAGCATGTCTTGTTTCTACAGTTTTAATAATTATTGATTACGTCTAAATATATTTTAATTTTTTATTTTTATTTCTAATGATTCTTTCAATTTTTACTTCTATTTGTTAAAAAGTCAGGTACCGCAACTAAAATTAAAATAAAAAAATTAAAGATAAAATGAACACAAAGATTTAACGTGGTTCACCCAGTAAAAACTACATCTACAGCCAAGTAAAAAGAAGATATTATTAGAAAGAATTGAGTAATTACAACAATTCTCAAATTGAAAATAGAGAACACATAAATTACTCTCTCTAACAATAAGAATAAAACACTTCAATTATTCTCTAAAAAAACTTTAGAAGGAAGGTGAAAAAATGAAATGAATAAGATGTAAAAATGCTTAAAACTTTCTTTTTCTTTTGTTCATTACTTACATGTTTCCCTTCTACTTCATTGCCTATTTATAGGCAAACTAATATGCCAAATGTCAAGAAAAAATGCAGCCTAACACATGCAATATTTGACAAAATAAATGGAAACATGATAAAGGAGTTGGTGGCCACTTTTCTAGGAAGCCAAGTCAAACATTTCTTTCACTATTCTTGACAAATTGCATGTGGACGCAATGAGTCTTAACACTATCAACCAGATTATATAAAATGTTTGCCAGTCCGAACCAATTTACAAACCGTACAATTTTCTCCACAAACCAATGTGGATGGAGCATGAGAACTATTGACGCCATTGAATATCTATCCGCTGGGTCTTCTTAAACACACAGTAAACCAATGTGGATGCACCTGATACCTTCATTTGGAGTATAGTTTCCTAAACGGGAGATATATAACCACTAGAAACCAAAACCATTAATATAGCACTATCGTCTAGGGAGGAAAAAAAAACACAAAAATCTCAATGTGACAATGAATCTATAATTTGTTTCATGTTGCCAATATGTTTGAACTCAATTCAATTGTTTTAAGTTGTGAGTAACAGGCTAACTTTGAAGCCTTGCATGCTCAGAAGACAACCCCAAGAGACCAAAACCATCAATACATCAGTGTCAGCATGGGAGAAAAAAAAAACACAAAAATCTCAAAGTGACAATGAACCTGTAATTTGTTTCATGCTGCCACAAAAATCTCAGAGAAACTGTGGTTACTATGTCCCAATAATCCTAGTGATATTTGCTTGAGATTGATCAGCTCCGTATATTCTCGCCATGCCTCCTCTCCATGACTGAAGGTGAAGAAGTTGTTATTAGATAAATACTTTAACAATAGGACTCCAAATTGTATGACATCTTAACCTCTGTAGTTAATAGATTTACAAGTCAAATTTTCTATTGAGATTTATTCAATAATTAATAGTAGGAGAAAATTAATACATCTTAAATACCAACCATGTACTAACGTGTATAATTTCGTAAAGAAAACATTTATCAACGCTGAAGTAGTTATAATAATTTTGTGACTGAAAAAAAAGTGTCACTCTCTTTCTTTGTTTCTCTTAAAGAAGTATTTCTTGTTTTTTAAATAAAAATGATAGATAAATTAGAGAGGTGAGCGATTTATAGTAGTTTAATGGCAGTTGAAAGCTTGATTGAATCAGTATTTAATATTATATATAAAATTTATTAAAAATATAGTACTTATCTATTAAAAATAAAATTAAAAGCTTTAAATATTTTTATGTCATATTAAATTATTTAAAAGTTTATACATACATGAACAAATATAATATATTTTATTAACAAAAATAATATAATAATTCATTATAATTTTTTAATGATGTATTAAATAAATATAAATATAATTAATATATAATTTACATTCTTAAAATTTAGTAACTAATATATAAATGCCCTGTTAGGTTCGATTCTTAGTAGAGCATATTTTCCCCACTAGTTTAGTGTTGAACTGGCCAAATATCTTGGAGATTTAGGAGGTAAAAGAAGAGCGAAGCACGTTCAAACTGTGTTACAAAATTGCTGTGGGGTTCGTAGAAGGTTCCGTTTGTACAGACAGATCGCTGAGAGTGGGAGCAGCTTCACATGTAAAGCTCAGCAGTCCCAACACAGAGAGCGAAGTATGGAGTGGGTTACAGAGGATTTGAAGATAGACATGTTCGTGAACAGTATTTCTCTCGCTCCACCATTGCAGAAAGTGAGAAAGAGTAGCAGTTAAACTCTCTAGTCTGTATTCTCCTTCCCCTTAATTGATTTTTTCATGTTTTGCATTAAACTCAGTAGATAACGAGATTGTGGAGGGAAACGCGTTGCAGCTCTTGCTGAATACCGGCCATTGGTACATTTGGTTGGCATGGAGTCAACAAAGTAACTTTTTGACTTTAGATAAACATAATTTTTTTTTAATATAATAAGAAAAAGTAATCGTCAACACACAAAATTCCAAAATGGTTAGAAAGAGAGGGCATTGATGATGATGGATGTGGAGAAGAGGGGACAACTCATGGAAAATATTAGAGCTCATCGGCTTAAAACTAGTCGTTTTGTATTCTGATCAAAAGTTTTGCAGCTTCTCCGAAGTTCTTATTTGATAGGTTTGAACGTTTGAAGGAAAAGGAATAAATGGGTGCGTTGGACCTGGACTATTCTGTGGAGAAAACCCAATCAGCCAATAGCAATCCCAATTTCTCTTATTTTCTCTCTCTCTCTCTCTCTCTCTCTCTTTTGCTTCTTATGCAATTAATTAGCCACACATTCACATGACACGAAAGTAGAAAATTTTCAGAAAATTCCCCTAGACAAATAAGATTGGATAGTGATATGCACATATTAAATATTTGTTTAAATATAAGTATATATTATTATTAATAAGTGATAAAATTTATATGAATATAGAGTTTCGTTTTCACAAAAAAATTATTACCCTTAGAAGAAAGCAAAATAAAATAAAAATACCAATGTATCATAAGCAAGTTAACTTAGAAAAATTCAATTAATGAAAGTTCTAAGATTTTAAATTTTACCACAATTAATTTTTATTGATTTTTTTGTCTTTTTAACTTAGAATTTATAATCTAGTTGATAGTTAAATTACCCTAATTCATCCACTAATATTTTTCAAGATTAATTAGAAATGCAAAAATCAAGGAATGAAGGCATTGATGATGATGGATGTGGAAAAGAGGGGACAAGTGGAAAATTTTGGAGCTCATCAGCTTAAAACTAGTTGTTTTGTATTCTAACCAAAAGTTTTGCAGCTTCTATGAAGTTTCTATTTGATAGGCTTGAACGTTTGAGGGAAAAGGAATAAATGGATGCGTTGGACCTGGGCTATTCTGTGGAGGAAACCCAGTCAACATTTTTTCTGTTTCTTTGTTTGTTTTGCTTCTTATGTATTTAATTAGCCGCACACAAAAAATTCACGTCATTACAAGAAAACCGCCGTATTACGGCGGTTTTTTAGTGGGTTTAACGACGGTTTCGACCGTCGTTAAGCCCATTAACGACAGTTTTAAAACCGTCGTGGAACTCTAGATCTAGCGACGGTTCTATCAACTGTGGGAATAATCGTCGCTATGTCTGGTTTACCGATGGTTATCAGAACCGTCGTTAAACCAGTTTTAACGTAGTTTTTAACCGCCGTTAAAAGTAACGCCGGTTTAATTATCATCGTTATTTATTATTTATTATTTTTTATTTTTTATTTTTAATTAATAAAATTAATTATAACGACGATTTTTAACAAAAACCGTCGTTATTTTTTTCTTTTTTTTAATTATAACGACGGTTTTTAACAAAAACCATCGTTATTTTTTTTAATTATAACGACGGTTTTTGTTAAAAACCGTCGTTATTTCTTTTTATTTTTTAATTTTTAATTAATAAAATTAATTAAATTTTTTATGACAATTTTATTTGTAATTTAAAATATATACTATTCATAATACTATTAATGCTGTTTTTATTATTAAATTTTTATGCAAAATAAATTAATTTATAAAAATATAAATTAATTTTTATATATTTTATTTTATTATATAATAATTAAGCGTTTGAATTATTTAAAAATTAAAAATTGTATTTTAAAATTTAATAATATTTAACTAGATACTAAATATGCATAAATTATTAAATTATAATGAATCTATATAAAAAAATGTATATACAGAAAATTAATAGTAACAAAAGTGACAAAATTACATATACAAATATAATAACTAAATCAAATTTCTGGACCCTACGGATGCTGATCACGCTGATGCCCACTATCACGATCGCTGGGGTCCTGAAAAATCAATTTTGTTTGTTAGAATTTTGAATGTTTTTAAAATAAACAAAATTATACCAACAATTTTTATGTATTAAAAGGTTACCCTTGGTCTGGGACTATGAAGTCCTGAAATTTCAGGTGGCAGCTGACCCTAAAATTTTTGTAGCAGGAACGTCATAGCAGCCTCCATCTGTGCTTGCCGTGCTGTGAGCTCAGCATCTCGTCGCTGGAGCTCAGCGTCTTGCTCCTGCATAGCTGTCTTCAGGCGCTCCACCTCACTCTGTAAGTCGTGGTATGACGGCCTAGACTGTGAGCTCGACCCAGACGAACCACGACCGAAAACTTGAGTTGGGCAAACACCCAACCCAAATCCTCGTACGCGGCCGGAGTGCTCCTTATTGCCAAGAGCTCTCGCAAGCGAATCGGCCGTCGAGAGCTCTTGGGATGAGCTGTCCTCCTGCTGGATCGAAGCAATTTTCTCCTAACATTAAATAATAGGAAATTAATAATATTAAACATTATCTAAAAATTAAATAATTATCCACGTAAGGTTGATAAGATTTTATTACTCACCGCAACAGCCCGAGCTTTGTCGTTGATGTATGATTCGTCAGCTCTTTTATGAGCTGCCGTCCATACATCACCACGAGTCACTGGACCCTGAAACTCAATCTCCTGAAAATTAAAATGATTAATCAATCAATTTATGATTATAGTCTTCTCAACATTTAAAAAAACAAAATATTTATAGATTTAAACTTACCATCTCTGCCTTTTAGGCGCAAGGCTCTTCGATCCAGTAGTGTGTGGCATTGTCAGCTGTCTTCTGTTCCGTTTATTCTTCGCAGCCACATCCTAATTAATCACATAGGAAAAATAATTAGTGACAATATTTAAAAGTTAAATTTCATAAATATATATATTAACAACTTACCCTAGACTTCGCGTCTAGGCGATAGTCTACGAAAGTTGCCCACTGATCAGGTGGGATGCCTGTCGGGACTTCACTCCGCAACTGATCTCTGGTCTTCTTACCATCGTACGCCAGGCGAAATATATTGTATCGTGCTGCTCTCCATTTCGCTCCTAGCGACTGCATGATCAGTTTCTTGTGTTGATCCGTCACATTAAAATGTGTCTGCAAACGAAATTAAAAAAGTAGTTACACATAAATAATATATAAATTACAAATAAATATAATTACTTACAAAAGATATATGTTTTTATACCTGAATATTATTTACGAAGACATTCGTCTTCGATTGCTGAGGAATGCTCCTCCAATCCCTGTAAGAGATCGGGAATAACCGAAAGTTATCTCCGATGGTGCCGAGGAAGACACCGAGCAAACCGCCACTGTCTCCGATAGGCTGGTGGTTGTCGTTGAACTGGACAACCACCTGTGACTGCTCAGGCAGGGCCCATACGTCGTGGACAATCAACTATCTGGACGTCGTGTGCCCGGTCCTGTCTGTCAAAATAATTAGTGACAATTATATATTATATTACTAAAATAAAATTATTAAGCGCATAAAGTGTACATTATTACAATACTCACCGACTACATCAACTGTCCAACTCCTCCTGCGTCTGCGCTCCTGCTCAGCGGGCTGATGCTCCGCCTCTATACCGCCAAAGATCGCCTTAAAATCGAACAAATAATCGTCATACAGTGCCTGAGCGTCGGGTGGGGGGAGTGTGCAGGGGACAGCCTGCAAATCCAGTGGCTGGGAGTCGCTAAGAGGGACTGAAGATGCGGCAGCCTCCGACTCCATAATGGGCTCTCCGCCCTCACTGATCGCCCCACGGGGTGTGGGAGTCTGAGAACTGGACGCCCCTGCTATGTCTGATCTAGCCTTCTTCATCGTCACCGCTACTGGCAAAATGAAATTAATAAAACAATTATAAAATAAATTTTGCCTAATAAAAGTGATGGAAATAAATAAAATAGTATAGTAATTATAAGTAGTCTAAAATATATATAAATAGGCGACAACAGCAAAACTAATACCGTAACAAGCATAAATTAACTTCTCCTTCTGGAAACAATCTTTCTAAATTTTGCGTTTGTAACGGATCGCTCTCGTATATAAGATTTTCATCATCATCGCCCATCTCGTATAAGTCACGGGGTTTTAAATACATCACTATACTCCAGTTCTTGTCCAACTCATCTTGTACATAGTATACTTGATGAGCCTCAGATGCCTGGATGTATGGCTCGTCATCATCATTTTCACCAGTGTGAATCAACCGAGAAAAATCAACCGATGTCACCCCGAATTCATCAATTGCAATTCCTCTCGTTGTAGTTGTGTTGGCCCACATACACTTAAATAATACGACTGTAAAATGGCCATGGTAGTTTAACTCGACAATGTCCAATAGTTTGCCGTAATACGGGACGCCACCAAATTACATATTCGTATCACTAGTACTTGCATAACTCCTCGTCCCGAAAGTACCGTAAACTCCACTATTTTGAGATGTCATCCCTTGGTCTCGCTCTAAAGTTCGAAATTTGAATCCATTGACATTGTAAGCACTGTATCGACGTGCTTTATCTAGTGGACCAAGTGCCAGATATTTTAAATCAGCACATTGCGATCCATCGGCATCAATTGCGATCTGGAAAACGACTAAAGGATAAGTTGTACTCATATTTGACATATGAATTAAATGTGACCGTGTTGAAATACTTACACGACACGAAAACCAAGAGACAAATTCTCTGTGGACTTTTTTATCTATCTCGGTAAATGATCGCGTCCGACTTCTCAAACTATCCCGTACATAGTCTCTAAATTCCCTGTTGAGAAAACATTGTCTAAACACTTAATGCTACACATGACAAAAAATTGTATAATCATGTAGCTAAGTGTGAGTTAACTTACTGTAAGTAAGGATCAACTTCTTTGCAGTTTGTTAAGACATGCCGATGAGCCTGCAATTTTTCCCGGGGAGAAATGGTGAAATAATCAAATCCACCAACTGGTCTTCCTATTGGTGGGAACAAACCCCTGTCAGACGTCCCAACATCGGGTCGATCATCCACACGAGGAGGACGATTGAAGACAGTGTCAACACCATATATGTACCTGGAACAGAATAACAAAACTTCTCCTGCAATATACGACTCTGCTATTGAGCCTTCTGGCCTTGCTCTATTCCGCACGAAAGATTTAAGTTTACCCAAGTATCTAGAGGACATAGATTAAATGAATAATAATAGATTAACAATAATGCAAGAAATTGGAATTATGTGTTTTTAAGGTTTTACCTTTCGACGGGATACATCCAACGATATTGGACTGGTCCTCCTAACTTCGCTTCCATGACCAAATGTACAGTCAGGTGCACCATGACTGTAAAGAAAGACGGCGGAAATAACATTTCAAGATGGCACAGCGTCATAATGATTCGATTTTAAAGTTGATCAAGTTCATTAACATTCAAAAATCTGGAACACAATTGCCGAAAGAATGAACAAAAATCGATCAGAACTGCAGATACCGGCTTCGGAAGTGTCTTTCTTATGGCTAACGGTAACAGTTGTTCCATAAGGATGTGACAGTCGTGACTTTTTAGTCTTCCGATCTTACGTTGTCTTACGTCAATACATCTGGAGATATTACTGGAATAACCGTCAGGTACAGATACATTCTTAAGTGTTTTCATAAATACTTCCTTGCCTGCATTTGTCAACGTGAACAAAGCAGGAGGATATTTACTGTCAGCATCTGGCCACAGCTCAGGCCTCACACCAAACTCTTTTAAGTCTTTCCGCGCATTTATGTGATCCTTTGAACGGCCAGAATCATTAAGTAAAGTGTAAATGATGTTGTCGCAGACATTTTTCTCGATATGCATGACGTCAAGATTATGACGCAACATATTATTCTCCCAATACGGAAGTTTGAAAAATATACTTTTTTTACGCCATTGTTGAGTTCCAACATCAACCGAACCCTGACCTCGGGAACGCCGTTGTTGAGTCCTAACATCACTTTCCACATTTTTTCCAAAGACAATTTCAATATCATTGACTTGTCTTAAAATGTCTACACCACTCAGTTGCGGAGGAGGGTTTCTTCTTTCCTCTTTTCCGTCAAACCTATTGCGGGCCAGCCTGAATTTGTGACCCGGAGATAAGAAGCGGCGATGTCCCATAAAACACCACTTCTGACTGTGAGGGAGACAGACTGGAGTAGAGTTAAAGTTACAGTACGAACATGCTAATCCAGTATGAGTATTCCAGCCTGATAAACATTCAAAGTCAGGAAAATCACTGATTGTCCACAAAAGAGCTGCATGCATATTGAACATTTCTTTGCCAAATGCATCGTACGTCTTAACACCTTCAACCCATAACTTCTTCAGCTCTTTAATTAGTGGCTGTAAAAACACATCTATATCATTCTCCGGTGCTTTTTTCCCTGGAATTATCATTGACAACATGAATGAACTTTGTTTCATAGACATCTAAGGAGGAAGATTGTACGGAATCAGCAGAACTGGCCATATACTGTAACTTGTAGATAGGTTTTCAAATGGATTGAAACCATCTGTTGCAAGGCCCAAACGAACATTTCTCGGATCTAATGCAAATTGAGGATTCAGAAGATCAAATCTCTTCCATGCCTCAGAATCCTTTGGATGCCTCATGATGCCGTCAGAAATTTTGGCTTCAGAATGCCATCTCATAAATTCAGCAGTTTTAGAAGATATGAACAACCTCTGCAATTTTGGCTTAATTGGAAAGTATCTAAGAATTTTATTAGGCACCTTTTTTCGCTTCTCCCCCTTTTGTTTCGGTTTCCACCTTGGTGCCGAGCACTTACTACAAGTTTCTCTACTTTCATGCTCACCCCAATATAACATACAATCATTCTGACATGCATGAATTTTTTTGTAGTTCAACCCTAACTTATTAATGACTTTTTTAGCCTCGTAAAATGAAGGCGGAATCTTGGCATCTGGGAATACATCGACAAGCAACTCAAGTACCATCGACATTGCTTTGTCGCTTAGGCCGCACAAACACTTGATGTGATACAACTTCACCAAGAAAGACAGTTTTGAATACTTTTCACACCCTTCATAGAGCGGTTGTTCACCATCTTTCAGTAACTCATAAAAATTGTTGACACTATCATCCATCCTTTCTGCTGACTGCGGAACTGGCATATCCACAGAAGCGATGCTCTCATTTTCGGGGTAAATCCCGAATGCATCACGGACTATGTTCTGGACAGGGTCATCTCGAACTATGGGTTCTGAGACCTCAATTGGCATTATAGCATGTCCTACAGTAGGTTCTTCTATAATCATTTCTCCGTGCAAACTCTAAAAAGTGTATCCCTCCGGAAATGGTTTGACGATCAAATGTTGGCACACGACCTCGATGAGTTGCCATTTTTTGAATCTACACTTTGGGCATAGGCATATTATTCTACCTTCGACCCCAGAGTTAGCATTTGCGAATTCCAAAAATCCGTCTAAACCATTTAGGTACTCTATTGAATGTCGAGGTTTATTGATCCAAGATTTATCCATTTCTGAAATAATTATGAATTTAGATAACAATTAACCTAAATAACTCTTAATCTGAACTATAAGAAAACATGACTATTTTACATGAGAAGGGATTTGCAATTGATTGTGCATAAAACACAACACATTTTGAAGAGGTGTAAAATGTTTTACACGTAAAACATTTTTGACAAATTTTATGATAATAGACATTTAATGAAGCACTAAATAAAAAATCTTCGTTATTGTCATTAATTAAAAGGATGAGTTTCATGATCAAATCTCTACGAATCTGAATTTTTTGGAAAAGACAGCCACTAGCAGGAAAATAATTGAATTATGATTTTACATCTGGCCTTACAATTTTAATTATAGTATATACATGGTAAAATTTCTAACGATCTTATAGGGAATTGAAATTTTCAATTTCCCTATCTGAAAAAGTAAAATCAGTGGCCCATACGAGGGCCATATATTGAAGAATAATTCTACTCAATTACATTTAAGATCTTGTTTGTTCCTGAATAGAGAATCTAGTATAATTAATTAAAATGATGAGTTGTATGATCGAATTTCTACGAATCTAAATTTTTTGGAAAGGAAAACCACAACCAACAAAAAATTAAAATATTATTTTACAGCTGCTGCTAGGATTTCAATTATAGTATTTACATGGTAAAATTTCTAACGAATTCAGATAAGGAATTGAAATTTCAACTCCCTATTTAAAAAAATAAAATCTGTGGCCCATATAAGGGCCATATATTCAAGAATAATTCTACTCAATTACATTTAAAATCTTGTTAGTTCTTTAATAGAGAATCTAGTGTAACAATAAAATGCATTAAAAATTATTACACTACTAGCATACATATTAAAATTATGTTATTATAAATTTGTTTCCATTTTTTAAAAATTATGAGTATTTTTAAATGAGTTTTATTTTTCTAAAACTAATTTCTAATACTAATTTTGTCTATTTATTAACATTTATTATTTTATCTCATCACCTGAATAAATATTTTAATATTTTATTAACAACTGTAATATAATTTGACTAATATTAATTTATGTATATTATTTAAATACGTTTATCAAAATCTGTGGCCCATATAAGAGCCATATATTCAAGAATAATTATACTCAATTACATCTAAAATCTTGTTAGTTCTTTAATAGAGAATCTAGTGTAACAACAAAGTGCATTAAAAATTATTACACTACTAGCATACATATTAAAATTATGTTATTATAAATTTGTTTCCATTTTTTAAAAATTATGTGTATTTTTAAATGAGTTTTATTTTTCTAAAACTAATTTCTAATACTAATTTTGTCTATTTATTAACATTTATTATTTTATCTCATCACCTGAATAAATATTTTAATATTTTATTAACAACTGTAATATAATTTGACTAATATTAATTTATGTATATTATTTAAATACGTTTATCAAAATCTGTGGCCCATATAAGGGCCATATACTCAAGAATAATTCTATTCAATTACATCTAAAATCTTGTTAGTTCTTTAATAGAAATTTCTAATGTAACAACAAAGTGCATTAAAAATTATTACACTACTAGCATACATATTAAAATTATGTTATTATAAATTTGTTTCCATTTTTTAAAAATTATGTGTATTTTTAAATGAGTTTTATTTTTCTAAAACTAATTTCTAATACTAATTTTGTCTATTTATTAACATTTATTATTTTATCTCATCACCTGAATAAATATTTTAATATTTTATTAACAACTGTAATATAATTTGACTAATATTAATTTATGTATATTATTTAAATACGTTTATCAAAATCTGTGGCCCATATAAGGGTCATATATTCAAGAATAATTCTACTCAATTACATCTAAAATCTTGTTAGTTCTTTAATAGAAATTTCTAATGTAACAACAAAGTGCATTAAAAATTATTACACTACTAGTATACATATTAAAATTATGTTATTATAAATTTATTTCCATTTTTTAAAAATTATGTGTATTTTTAAATGAGTTTTATTTTTCTAAAACTAATTTCTAATACTAATTTTGTCTATTTATTAACATTTATTATTTTATCTCATCACCTGAATAAATATTTTAATATTTTATTAACAACTGTAATATAATTTGACTAATATTAATTTATATATATTATTTAAATACGTTTATCAAAATCTGTGGCCCATATAAGGGCCATATATTCAAGAATAATTCTACTCAATTACATCTAAAATCTTGTTAGTTTTTTAATAGAGAATCTAGTGTAACAACAAAGTGCATTAAAAATTATTACACTATTAGCATACATATTAAAATTATGTTATTATAAATTTGTTTTCATTTTTTAAAAATTATGTGTATTTTTAAATGAGTTTTATTTTTCTAAAACTAATTCCTAATACTAATTTTGTCTATTTATTAACATTTATTATTTTATCTCATCACCTGAATAAATATTTTAATATTTTATTAACAACTGTAATATAATTTGACTAATATTAATTTATGTATATTATTTAAATACGTTTATCAATATAATAACTACTTTCAATTTATTTACATTAATTTTAATAATAGTTTTAAAACAGTAAATAACTTATAATTAAAACAAAATTCACTATCATTTTATACTAAATTTATAATATTATATATATTTTTTAAATTTTTATTAAAACATTCGTATATTTTTAAATTAGTGTCACAATTTTTTAAAAATTGTTTTCAATACTTACTCTATCTATTTATTAAAATTTATTATTTTATCTAATCAATTACACACTTCAATTCATCTACTAATTTTATGTTATTATGTAAATGTATTTCTCCTTACATGTTTTCAACGAACATACTATATATTATAATATTAAACATCATAAATATCACAAAAATAACACAAATTTTAAAATTGATTCATACAATGTACATCACAATGTCAAATATATTTATAAAAAAAATAGTAAGTACATAAAATATCTAATATTACCGCAATCTAACATACAATAATTTGAAATAAATTCATTCAAATTCAAATTAATTAAATTACATACCTTCAAAATGATTCCAAATAAATAACGCACAAAAATCAAAATTAAAGTGTCGTCCCAACGTCAGAATATCTTCACAAAATAAAATATAAAATAATATAAGAAAATATTTTGAACATACAATATAAAAAAAAATCAAATACAATTAAAAAATTAAATGACATACCTTGAGAATAAATAAAACAAGTCGCAGAAAACACCACAGTACAAAAATTTGAAAGACACAACAAATAATTTCAGAGAGTATATTATGCAAAAAAAATCTATCGAAAAGCTGTTGTAAGAAAAATAAGGAGGACCATTCAATTTATAGACGAACGCGCGGTTTAACGACGGTTATTAACCGTCGTTAAACCAAATAAAAACCGTCGTTAAATGGGTTTAGCGACGGTTTCTCAAAAAATCGTAGTAACTTGTAACTTTAACCACGGTTTTAGGAAAAACCGTCGTTAAATTATACGAACATCGAGTAACGATCCGAATTCCGAACGTTATAACTTCACGATGGTTTTCTTTAAACCGTCGTTAAATAACGACGGTTTTTCAAAAAACCGTCGTAAAATAATGATGATTTTATGTATAACCGTCGTAATTTTACGACAGTTTTATAAAAACCGTCGTAATGTCCGTAATTCCTCCCAAGTCGACGTAGATGACCACGGTTGGATCTTAACCGTCCATATGTAACGAAGGTTTTCTGAAGAACCGTCGTTAAGTGCTCAACTTTAACGACAGTTCGTAAACTGTCGTTAAACTTAGCTTTAGAGACGATTTTTTTGGACCGTCGTTAAACACCCGTCGCCATTTTCCGCTTTTCTTGTAGTGCGTTCGCGTGAGAACAAAAGCAGAAAAATTTTCACGTAATTCTCCTAGAAAAATAAGGTTGTATTATGATATCAATAAATTAGATATTTGCTTAAGTGTAAACATATATGATGGCTGTCCAATAATAAAATTTTATATAAATATAAAATATCATTTGAAGATTGTTATTATTAATTACTATTTTTATATCAATTCTAGTTACAAATAATTTGAAAACTTGACTTTTGTGAGATAGTAAAATAAAATAAAATTTTCAAAAGTATTACAAAGCAAGTTAATTTAGAAAAATTATATTAATCAAGGTTTTTGATTTCACCACACTTAATCTCCTTTGAATTTTTAATTTTTTTAACTTAAAATTTATAATCTAATTGACATTCGAATTATCTTAATTCATTCACTAACCTTTTTAATGATTAAGTAGAAATATATTTGCAAGTCAATTCATTGTCTCTATGTAAATTAAATAAACAAAGAGTTATTAAGATTAATGGCACTCAATTAAGAATGTTTAGACTATACATATATATCTCTACTTTATATACAATTCATGGTTCTTACACAATAAACTAGACAATCTAATCATCTTTAGGTATCATTATAATTAACATGACATTTACTTAGTGGCCAATTTGATAAGAAGCATTAAAAAAAGTATAGTAATTCAATTAGAAAAAATAACTCTTCAATTAAATTGATTGAAAAATTTAAAAATTTATAATTAAACTACATTGTAACCCTAAATATAAATTTAATTCATAACTATGAACAAAATAATTTCAAAATAAAAATAAAACATCTAAAATCAACATAAAGAGATGAAAAAGAAAAATTAGTTAGAGTTGGAGCTCTAGTTTTTCTTCTCTATACCAGGATTTTTTTCACTTTGTTTTCCCTCTTTAGGTTGCTCAATTTTGCAATCTAAAAGTTCCTTTAAAGATATAATAAGTCATTCAACACAAATTCAAACTCTTTCAATAAAAATTAAAAGGTTTTTCAATCTACTTAAACTCTTTAAAAAATATTTAATTATTGTTTTAGCGTTGCAACACCAAGATCTATAGTATGAACGCCAAATCACTCCAAACTCAAAATATGAAAATAGTATATATTTTTCTCAACTTTTCATAACTTTTTGAATCATCTCAATTGGTTTAGATGAAAGAGTATGCTTAAATTATTTAAGCAACATCTAAGTTGTAAAAAATTTACAATTCTTACTTCTTTTCTTTAATCTTTTTCAATTTTCGCTCAATTTTTCATTCTCTTTATATCTATAAAAGAAACACATAACCACACATAAATTAATAAAAAAAAGTCACAAAATTCTAGAATAAAGATAATTAATTTATAAATGTAAAATTCACCCATAAAATATCCAAAACCTAGCCTTTTGCTTGTTTTCAAATAAAACAACAAACCTAAAATTTATGACACTAAAACATTTTTAAATTATGCATTGAGTGCTAAGTTCTTTTAACTTAATAAACTTGCCTCAAAGATTTTAAAATATTGCAACCCAAGGAAGATTTTAGAAATTATAATCATGTATCAATTTAACTCAAAATGAAATTTATACTTTATCTTTTTAAATCTTGAGTGCCCTGTGTAAAATTTCCTATGATAGTTAAACTTTTGTACTCCGATGAGTTTATACAATCCAAAATTTTAAGTGCAGTTTTTTAGATATTTAAAGTTTAGAAACTCTATAAACTTAATTTTTATGTCAATCTCCACTAACATAGAGTAAGTACCACACTTAGATCAATATAATTTTTTAAAAGTTGTAACGTGGCTTGAGTGTAAAGTTAGATTAAAAATATTAAACTAAACTCAAATCACTCAAATGTATATAATCATTCTAGATTTTTCATAACCATCGAAGGCCTGGCATCTAGGTTTTCTCAAACACATAATAAACCAATATGTATGCATTTATTCACTTCACTATGCGAAACAACAATTGTTCTCAGATTTGAATCCAATATTTCTAACCATTTTTCATCCTTCCATTTCTTCCAAACCTGCAACAATATTATATGTCAAATTAAATATTGAAACCATTAGAGCTAATGAAGAAAGAAATAAATTATCACAACTTACATAACTCAAAAGGCCATCAGCATATTGTGATTCATATCAGCTAGCATTCTTCTTTCCATAAATGATTTTCATAACTATAACTCCCAAACTAAAGGCATTTGACTTTTTAAAATATTGTCTAAGTATTACATATTCTAAAGACATATAATTGCTACAAAAAAAATAGTTGAATCTTACCGAAATATGTTAAGAACAATTTGAACATTTCAGATTTACCAGATAGATAAATCATTATTATATTTATTTTTTGTATGTTCATTAAGATGGTTTCCTAACCAGTTTATATACCCATTAATTCATTCACTTTTTGATCCAGATAAAGACATATTATTCATATCAAAAATATTATTAGGAGATTCAGAAAGAAATTCAATACAGTTTAAACCTAAAAAATTAATAAATGTAGGATTCGAAATTCTGACAGTCCACCGAACTGCACAACTAAGCCAATCTCTGCTATATTTTATTTTATATATATGTGTACATTAAGCATGATTTATATGGTATTAGGTCACAACTTTTTTTTCCTTTATTCATGTTAAGTTGAATGTATAAATAAGAGAAGGAAAAAAAATAAAAATTCTTAACTTACAATCTTTCAACATTTATGCTTCTTTGGTCTTCATTAATATCAACCATTTTGACTATGTTAAAATTTGATATTTTATGATTTATGATATCATTTAATAAAATATTATTAGATTTGATATCATAGTATATTATTTTAAGACAAAAATACTTATAAAAATAAAAAAAAAATTGAGCAATCCCTCTTATAATTCAATAAAGTTATGATCAATTTAATACACTTTTATTTTGAATATATGTTTAAATATGTCAAGAGCAAATAGTCAAACAAAATAAAAATCACTTCTATGCAATATTCTTTTTAGCTAGTTAGTTAAAGCAAATCATAAGACCCCAAAATAATAAGATGCACAATGCAAATTAAAAGCTTGAAATGCAATGACTCCAGAGTGGTCATGTCATTTGCACCTAGGGCCCCAAAATCGTACGTGTATAGATAAAATGACAACAGACGAGCAATTATATCAGCCGCCTGAGGGTAGGGTTTTTTTTCCCGGGGGGGGGGGGGGTGGTTTGGGATAGAATCGAAGGTTTAATCCTCTTTCATGTATTAAAATAAATAAATAAATAAATAAATATATATATATATATATATATATATATATATATATATATATATATATATATATATATAAAAGCCGTAAGAACAAATAAGATCGTTTGAAATGACCGTTAAAGATCCTTACTTCTCTCTTTTATTTTTTAAAAAGTTATATTTTTTAAAATTAAAAATTTTAAAAATAAAATATACTAAAAAAATTTAAAAATAAGTTTGATGCTACTTTATTTTATTAAAAATAATTTATTAAATTTTTATTTTTATATTTAATTCATGTAAAATATTTTTAAAAATATAATTATTTTTCAAAAAATATCTTTTTAAAAAAATTTCAAAATTTCAAAATAAAAAATAAAAAAAAGTAAATAAATAAGGAAGAGATAATTACGTCATTTTATGCAATAAATTTTTTTTTATTTTTAAATACAAAAAAAATGTATTCTCGTCAATTTTTTTTTAGAAATTCTAAAATCATAGCCACTGTAATTGACATGACCCAGAGTAGCTGGCACAAGACTAACATGACCTTTCAAACGTTGCCTTCTAATTCTCTATGTAATGCCTGCTCACACGAAGACCTGCGCTAACTAAAAAAAAGAAGATATCACCAGCATATTTTGTTAACCAAAAAACTACAGAAATTGTGATGTATGAGTATTTTCTGTAGTTAATAGATTTACTTTCTATTGAGATTTATTCAATAATTAATAATAGCAGGAAATTAATATATCTTGAATATCAACCATCCACTAATATGTATAATTTCGTAAAGAAAACATTTCTCAATGCTAAAAAAGTTATAATAATTTTGTGACTAAAAAAAAGTCCCACTTTCTTTCTTTGTTTCTTTTAAAGAAGCATGCCTTGGTTTTTAAATAAAACTGAAAAATAAATTAGAAAGGTGAACCATTTATAGTAGTTTAACGGTAGTTTAACACTTGATTGAATCAGCATTTAATATTATATATATAATTTATTAAAAATATAGTACTTATCTATTAAAAATAAAATAAAATTAAAAGCCTTAAATACTTTTATATCATATTAAATTATTTAAAATTTTATACATATATGAAATAATATAATATATTTTATTAACAAAAATAATATAATTTTAATATATAATTCATTATAATTTTTTAATGATATATTAATTAAATATAAATATAATTAATATATAATTTTATTCTTTTTTTATCCTTATTATTTTATTCAAATTTCAACACTATCCTATTTTCAAGATGACATTATTTTTACTATATTCGAGTAACATTCAAATTATATATCTTATGATAAACTTTCAAATATTATTAATAGTGATATAAAGAATAAAAATTTAGAGACATCTACTGAGACGAAAAAGATTCGCAATAATATTATTAATTTATTGTGAAACTCTAAATGATATGTTTATTTTGTATTTTTAAAGATTATATAATAAAATATAATTACTAACAAAAAATGATAAATTTTATATAAATATATCATTTTATATTATTTTATATTTATCAGTTAATTCAATAATTAATTTTATCAAACACTTCTAATTCAATAAATTAACTTAACAGTTTTTAACTTTCAGTTAACAACTTTAAGTTAAAAATTAATTTTTTTTCAGTTATCTTATAAGTTGTTTTTATCAAATATAGCCATTATGATATATTATATTCTATTAATTTATATCATAATATTTAAAATATTAAAAAATGTGAGATCAAAATAATAAAATATACCCCCGACTGGGTACATGGATTTAACCAAATTGTGCGGAAAAAATGCAGGCTGCTTAGGCGCTGGCGGAGTAACGGTAGTTTTGAAACAGTGCATACTCAGTCAGGAGACATATAACACACTACAAACCAAATCCATCGATACAGCACTGTCAGCATGTGAGAAAAAAAAACACAAAAATCTCAAAGTGACAATGAATCTATAATTTATTTCATGCTGCCACTAAGTTTAAACTTAATTTAATTGTTAAAGCTGTTAGTATTAAAAGATTACAAGTTTGTTCTGTCTTGAACCTTTATTTTACTAGAAAACAAAGAAACTTAATCCTATGTCACGTTTGGAAGCTAGATGTCACGGAGTCGTCGGACAGGAATTGAAAAGATTCAGAACATAAAATATGGCTTGCTGCAGACATATGCATTTTTTGAAGAAATAATAACGTGACGTCAAAGCCAATCAAATTCTCTGCTTCATGCTCTGTCTTTCATTCAGCTTGTGCTAGTGTTTGTCGCAAGACTCAAGTCTTGTATTTGGCTTTTTCTTCTATTGGGAAAGAATTTTCGGGGAAAAAAAAAGTTCATATTAGCCATTTCATTTTCACTTCCTAAAACATCCTTCGAAGGGAGTAGTTTTGTCAATAAATATTTTATAATTTGCACTATGCCACCTCGTTGGTCCCAAATTTCATCTCTTTTGGTGCATACTGCTAAAAATTGAATAAAAATTATGTCTTGCAAAAGCTATTGGTATCACCCTGACATTTAGAGTATGTTTATTTTTTTTTAATTTTTTTATATTAAAAATTAAAAATAAATATAAAAACATATTTATTTATTATTTATTATTTTTATTTTTAAAAAAAATCAAAAAAATATTTTTAAAATTTTTAATATTATAACGTATTGTAACAGTAATATTTTTATAATTATTTTAAATTATATATATAATATTTTATTGTTTATATAATTATAAAATAATAAAAATAAAAATAAATTAAAAATACAATTATATAATTAAATAATAATAAAAATAAAAATATAAACCAAACATAATTTTAAAATTATAAAAATTTAAAAATAAAAACTAATTTTTTAAAAAAAAATTCCCAAACTAAATACAATTTTACTTGTTCAGAAAAAAGAATTATCGAGGGTCTAAGTCAGAAACTGTATCTTCGTCGATGGACCTCTGCACTGACTAGCTTGTAAATTGATCAGACTGCTCAATGGTTGACTTGCTTGAATCTGTTCTTTTTTTTTTTTGGACTAGCCTTGAATCTGTTCCAGTGTAATGTAAAAGTGCTGGCTTCTCATGTCAGCTAGGGTGATAGAGTTACTATTGAATAAGAATCCCTCGGAACAGGGTCCAACGGTTCCAATGGAGTCCCCTCCCTCCCAAGCTTCCAGGCCTTCAATTCAATCATTTAATCAATATGTTCAAGATTTTGATCTTTCTTCCATCATACATATAAAATAATTTCTGTATTTTCAATATTATATTATTTGACAAATTCTAAGCATGACTGAATCTATAAAAAGATGTATTTTTCTTGCCATTAATGATATCTAAAATTAGGATATCAAAATTATATATATCAGATTTAATTGAAATATGACCATGCATTTGTATATCCTAGAAACATAGATTCATTGTAAAATACCATACATTATATGATTAATTAATTAATGTCTAGTGCCCTAATTATTCACCACAAATTTAGTTGAAGCACTAGTAGCTTTATTCAGTGACTTGTAACTAAAGAAAAGAATGAAATGAAAATTCAACTACTTATTAAATACCAACAACTCTATCTGTGTTTGCCTGAGTTTGATCAACTTTAAATATCTTGGCCATGCCAACATCAAAAAATTTTGAATTGAAATCTTCATCTAACAATACATTACTAATTTTGAGATCACATTGTATAATTATATACCGAGAATCTTCGTGAAAATAAAGGATTTCCCATGCAATTTCTTCGGTAATTTTATAAAGTTTTGACCAATTTAATTGACCTCTTTTCACATACTCTTTACAGGTAACAAGAAACGGATGTTAAGTATAAGGATAAGAAATTATATTCAATCCATATTGAAGTAAGCTCATTCAATTGCGCATAAATGGAGAAAAATACTTTTGAAAAACTTACCATACAAAAAATGGTCAAGGCGTTTGTCGGGCACAAATTCTTAGATGAGTATCTTTTCTTGTTCACCCAGTAGTCAACCATTTTCCAAAACCAACAAGTTTGAAATTCTGAGTGTGATTCCATTTTCTAACGTCAAGATCGATTTGTATACCTTGTAAACCTCACCAAATTCTCCTTCATCCAATTTATTATCAGAACAAAAGTTGTGTATTTTTTTGGTACAGGAAAAGAGTCAAAGGACTACATCTAACACCAGGGTGTGGTACCCCCTTTCATGTTATCAACTAACAAATGTCCTAGTCCTGCAAGAGGTCTCTCCCACACATGCAGTCCAATATTCATGCAATGAGCTTGCCTGACCATCCAGTCTACCACTCTATTGCTTTCCCTGTAGCTAAATTGTACCTTAGCCGTCCATTCTTTAACAAGCAGGTTTTTTATTTGAGAAACCAAAGCATGATAAGGATGGTAACTATTGCAGCCTTTTATACAAAGCTCTACTGCAGTATTTGAATCTGATTCCACAATGACATCTTTGATGTTCATTTCCCAAGCAACTGTGAGGGCTATAGCTATCCCCCATAGCTTTGCCTTGGTGATTGAGCAGAAACCTAAATTCCTTGTAAAGCTTCTTATCCAGCTACCTATTGCATTTCTAAGCACCCCGCCACAGGAAGTCTCTCTGGAGTTAAATGTTGAGCTGTCCACATTGAACTTAAGTTGTTGATTCAATGGTGGCATCCATCCTATGTGTTGCAGCTTCATGTTGCTTCCTTGTATTTTGCCTTTTTCAGACATCCAGTAGGCACACTCCCTGGCTTTTGCTAGGCATGGTATTAAAAGATCCATTGTTGAACACGTGTTGGGTTGAAAGATTCTCTCACATCTTATCCATATGTTCCATGCTGTTACTCCGAAAGTCGTCTACCAGTCAATGCTTCCTTCTCCTCCTTTGCTAAGGTTCTGTGTGAGATTCATGGAGATCCACTCTTGCGTATTCCTTGTGAAGAAGCTTTCCCAATTACTGATGTAGACCAATCTCAACCATAACTTCTTGTCCCATTTGCAGTCTCTTATTCAGTGCAACACGGTTTCCTAGTCTTCCCCGCAAATTTGGCAGAGTCCAGAATCTTCAATGTGTCTATCGAATCTAAGCTTGTTGGTGAGAAGGCTGTTGTGACCCATTAACCACAAAAAGGTCCTTATCTTCTGGGGTCCCGGCCACTTTCATATCTTTTTCCATAAGGCGTTTGGTTGTTGGTCTCTTCGAGCTCTTACACCATAGGCTGAGCTAATCGAGAACTTATTGTTCGGGCTGTGTTTCCACGAGACGGTGTCTTGGCCCCTTTATTCATTTAGAGGTGCCATAGCTGCTAAGTGTTTCTTTGTGTCATCTGGAATAAGGTGTTCAAATTTTTTCCAATCCTATTCGCCTGTGGTAGAGACCATATCTCTGACTTTGCTAAATCTTTAACTTTCCTGGATGATTCCAGTGGCCAGATCTTCTAATTTATCTACTCCTGGAATCCAATCATCTGTCCAAAAGAATGAATTGCTCCCATTGCCAAGGTTCCACCTAATCCCTTTTAACACTTCTGGCCATATACGTGAAACTCCTCTCCATAGATTGGATATAGAAGTGTGTTTGTCCTTCAAGAGTGGCACCGTATCTTTGTTGCATTTATATTTAGATCTCAGGACTTTGGCCCAAAGAGATTTAGGCTTTTGGATTATGCCCCGTGCGATTTTCATCGTGAAAAGCATCATTCATTTCTCTTAACTTCTTTACCCCTAGTCCTCTTGTTTCTTTAGAGCTGCATATGTTCTCCCATTTGATCAGGTGGATTCTCCTTGTTTCTTCATTGGCACCCCAAATGAAATTTTGGCTTGTCTTTTCTAATTCCTCACACAACCCCCTAGGGAGGTAGGCTGTTTGCATGGAATAGTATGAGAGGTTGTTGAAAACACTAGTGATGAAGGTTATTCTTCCTGCCATATTCAAGACTCTTGCCTTTCAGCTACTCAATCTCTTTTTTACCTTCTTAGTAATGTATCTAAACGTTCTGTGGGTTACCCTCTGATGAAGTAACGGCATGCCCAAATAGGTTCCTAGGTCACTGGTGAGTTGGAAATTAAGCTCTTGATTGAGCTGTGCTGCCCTTGCATGGTTGATGTTACTTGAAAAGAAGCATCTAGATTTCTTCTCATTGACTAGTTGGCCGAAGCTTTTACAAAAGATATCTAAGCAATCTTCTATGATTCTACTTTGTTGCAAATTTGCTTCTGCAAAAAGAAAAAGATCATCAGCAAATACAAGGTGGAGAGTTGAGGTCCATTTTTACAGAGCCTGATTGGCTTCTAAAACTTGTTTTCAACTGCCCACTCAATGCATTGCAAGAGTCTTTCAAGGCATAAAAAAAAGGTAAGGGGAGAGTGAGTCTCCTTGTTTGACCATTCTTGATTGGCCGAAGGGTGTTGTGAGCTCTCCATTCCAAAGGATGTTTAAGGAGCCAGTTGAAACATAGCACATGATGAGTTTAATGAAATGGTCATTTAAGTCGATGTCTGTCAGGGTGTCTTTTAGGAAATCCCATCTGATTCTATCATATGCCTTCTCTAAGTCTATTTTGATTGCCATGATCCCTCTTCGCCATTTCTTCCTTCTCATCATGTGAATGACTTCTTAGGAAACTATAACATTATCATTGATGTGTCTACCCTGGTATAAAGCTGTTTTGGCAAGGTCCAATCTACTTGTTCATAAGAGGTTTCAACCTATTGGCCATAGTCTTTGTCAATATCTTGAAAATAACATTGTATAGCACAATAGGTCTAAATTTATTTAAGTTTTTTGGCTTCTCCACCTTGGGGATGAGCACTAGTAGTGCCTCGTTTATGTCCCTAACTATTTCTGGCTTAAATTATATTTCATTGATTGGTTTGCAAACACAACTCCCCACTGTGTCCCATTGGTTATGGATGAAAATTACATAAAGGCCATATGACCCTAGTGCTTAAAAGGCTCTCATACTAAAGGAAACTTGTTTGATTTCTTCATTCGTGAAAGGTCTTTGTAGCTTTGTCATCTCTTCTTCTGTGATATGTGGAAAGCAGTTCTAGAGTGGTAAGGGATGAAAGGGATTATCTTTCTGTTTGAACAGTTCCATGAAGAAGTCTTTATATATTTTTTTAATTGTTCTTCCTCATGGATTCAGGTTCCTTCTTTATTCTTAAGAGCCATTATCCTGTTTCTTATGATGATGATGGTGGAGGTGTGGAAGAACTTCGTGTTCCTATCCCCTGCTTTCATCTAATTGTATCTTGACTTTTGATATTATATGGCTTCCTCTTTTAGTAGCATATCTTCATAATCCTTCCAAAGATATCTTTTTAGCCGGACCAAATAGGGGTTGTATTAATATAGCATTGCCTTATCAATCCCAGCTAGTCTCCAGATTAATTCTTACTTTTTCATGAAGATGTTGCCAAAAGTATTGTGGTTCCATTCTTGTGCATTTGTTTTAAAGTTCTCTACTGCTCTCTTCTAATTGTCATTGTTTTCCCAGAAACTTTTAATTATCCCTTTGAAAGAGTTATCCAAGAGCCATGCTAATTGGAAGCGAAAATCTTTTGGTCCTCTACCTTGATTGCTTGAGTGGCTCTTGGATAACTCTTGGAACTTTTAACCTCGTGTGAATGAATTGTTTGTGTTTTTTCTTTATAATCACATCTACATAGTCTGCATTCCACAGAAGCCATATGCCTCCCACGAAGCCCTCTGCTTCCATTCTGCAGCAACCATTCCATCCAATCTTCTTTGTTACCAAATCAGCCTTATTGTCACTAATCTTCGTTTCGAAGAGAGCCACTAGTGCAAGCTGGTGCATTCTTATCATATCCTCGACAATTAAAGGGAAGCTTTTCACGCGAATCTCTATGCAGTTCCAATTAAGAAAATTTATAAAAAAACTGAAGGTTTGGGAGGAGGACTTAGATTATAATATGTTGCGGTACCCCTTCGATGCTCCTACTTCCTCTAGAAACAAACACTCATTCTCTTTTGGCATCAAATACTCTTGGGCTAGTTTATTTTTTTTTTGAACTGTAGGCCGAGGCCTGTGTTATAGAATCATTGAAATGGGCAACAGCCCAAGCCCAAGAGACTCAGTAGACACCGGTTACAAACTGCAATCCGGATCTAGCTCTCAGATAGATACATCGCGATACCCTGGGTAAGAAGATCAAGAGCAACACACTCCTAAAAAACCCTTCTCGATCTGTAACCTAGGACCCATGAAAACCGAAATTGCTAGGGGGTTTCCCTTATCAATCTCTCTTCCTCCCTTAACACCTTCCTTAGCCTCGTCGGGGGATGAAAAACCTAGTTTATCTGGAGGGAATTGGTCTCCAGAAGCTTCGCCACCGTGTGTGCCACCATGTTCTGATCCCTTCTAATCCACTCGATTTTGACCTGCTTCTCCTCCTAGGTAACATTCTTAACTAAATCTTGGATATGATTGATACTCCATTCTTGTCTTTTGTTATTACAAACTTCAACTAAAATTTTGCAATCTGACTCAATAATAACTCTTGATAATTGCAAATTATTGACCAAGCACAAAGCTTCTTCGATCGCTTTTCCTTCTGCAACCAGAGGTGTATGGGCTAGGCTTCGTTTTCTTGTGCCAGTGAGGATTCTCCCCCACTCATCGCGGACCACCACTGCAAGGTAACACTCAGTCCCCTGTGGTTGAAAAGCTGCATCAGTGTTAATTTTTATCCACCCTTCCGGTGGTTTTATCCACGTTCTGTTGTTTGTTGGCTCCCCTTCCCCACTGGCTTTGTGAACTTGCAAATCTCTTTTTTTCATGCTGTATATGCAGTCAACTAGGGATTTAGCTTTTTGGATTACACATATAGGGTCTATTCTTGTTTGCTCATACATAAATGCATTTCTTTCTTTCCATATAAACCACAACATGGTGAAACACATCGCCATTGCTTCCTTATCATCCCTTCTTTGATCCTCCTTATACCTCTGAATCAGATGTTCCAACCAGTCACCTATTCTGCAACCCCCACCCTGATTATATTGACTCTGAATGTCCACCCCAAACCAAGCTGGTCTAGTCCACCTACATTCTAGGAAAAGGTGCTCTAAAGATTCTGGGGCCTCATTGCATATGGGACATTTGTTGTCTTGAATGATTTTCCTTTTACATAGGTTCTCCATAGTAGGTAGAGCATTATGTAGAATTCTCCAAATATGGATTTTGATTTTATTAGGGATGTCTGTCTCCCAAATCTTCCTCTATAAGCTTGGGTTTATAGAAGCCGATGTTTATGTTACGTTACTTCTCTCCCCCTGATCATTCCTCTTAACTATTTCATAACCACTCTTTACTCTATATTGTCCATCACTGGTTTTTGGCCAAATGAATTTGTCCTCCTGATTAGAGTAAGGGATTGGGGTGGCCAAGACCTCCTTTTTGAGATTCAGAAAGTAAATTAAGGCCTCTGCTAGATCTTCCTCCTATGCAGCCTTCCTCACCATAACAATAGGTCCATTATTTTCCTCTAAATCAGAATCTTCTTCACTGGGTAGCTCCACAAAATATTCCTGGTGTTTTTCTACCTCCTTGGCCTTCCTTCTCCACTTTTTTCTATCTGTCCCCCGGCCTGTACTGCGTTGTCCTCCCCTCCCCTCTCCTTTTGTCTCATTTACTCCTTTCCTTCCCCATTTCTTTGTTTCAGCCTGGGCTATGTTTTCCTCAGTCTCCCCTGTTTTTGGAACTGCTTCTCCCACTGTACTACGGGTTTCCATACTTTTATTTCGTGGGCTTTCAGAATAGGCCCCAACCAAATCACCTTGGCCCCAGATTTTTGTTAATTATACTCGGTTTTGAAGTCCTGGGTCCATTGGGCCTTTAAATTTCCCTGGCCCAACCCTTATTTCCTTCAGCATTTCTTTTTTTCCAGAACAGACCTTTACAGCCTGGCTTTCACCCATAACAAAGTCAACCCTTGTCAAATCCTGCTCCTCCCTCGGTCTCTCCCCCTTTTCTCCTGACTGGATTTCCTTTTCTCTGTGTACAGACGCTCCATCCTTCTTTAGTTCAGAAAAAGTAGGTTCTATTTCATTCTGTGTTTTTTCCTTTCTCTTTGTTGCTCTCTCTGTCCCCATCTAAGTACACTCTACTTCTGTTATCTGTCAATTCATTCGTTGTACTTTCTCCTTCCTGGGTTTCCGTGTCTCCATCTTCTTCGCCTGAGCCCCACCGTGCCCCACCCTCCTTCTTTCTCCAGAAACTTTCTCTAACCACCACATTCAGCGGTTTAGCCGGTTGTACACCCATTCCCGGCCCAAAACTTAGCCTGGATTCCCCAGTACCAGTCTCCTTTCCCCTCTTGCATTCCTTCTGTTCGTGACCCACGCATCCACAGCCATAACAATACTCCTGTAATCTTTCATATTTTAACCCTATCCACGTACTGGGCATGTTCCTTCTTGGAGCCTAGAATCCTGGGATAAAAGGTTCTTTCAGATTTTTCTGGATTCTCACCCTCAAAAAGTGCCTCATTAGTTTACCTTCCACCACTGGATCTTCTACCTCCATAACCTTACCCAGACTGCTCCCAATAATGTGCCCATTTTTAACATTCAGGTTCTCTAAAGTTAAACCGTGAGCTTGCACCCAGAAAGGTCCTTGATTGAATTTCATCTCCTGTAAAGTTTGCTCTGGGTTCCAGTAGTGTAGGTTGAGCAGATAGCCCATAATATTCCATGGTTGGCCTTCCATTATTCTTCTTGATGCTTCCTCTTCTTCAAAGTTGAATAAATAAGTGTTTATCCCCATGTCAACTATGCTCAAGCCTGCTGGATTCCCCAACCCTTTGTGTATCATAGTCTTTATTGTCTTCTTGTTTAGAGCTTTATCAATAATAACTCTTCCCACCAAACTTCTATGCATAAGCGTACTGGTCTGCTTCTCATCAGTTTCCAGTTGCAAAGTGCTTTCTCCCTCAATATACCTTTTTCTTTTTCCCCTTCCTTCTCTGGTTCCTTCATATTCATTCACCTCCATGTTCTGAATATTTTGCTTCTCCGTTTAGGTTCAAATCTATAAAGATAAGTACCTTCTCTCCGTATAGAATCTTGAACTTCAGCTCAAGCAGATGAAGCTCTTCCTAGAAGAGAAGAACACTCTTCCTAGAAGAGAAGCCGGTACCCAAAATGCTACTCTTGGGCTAGTTTAATTAATTCTAAACTAGGATCAAGAGGTTTTTTCTTTTGTTCCACTGGGCTGGTGCTATCGCTCGGTTCCTGTCCTCTCCCATTATTTGTTTCCTTATGTTGATAGGGGCTGGGAGCTGTTTCCTTCACAAGTTGGGCTATTCTTTGGGGTTTTTCAGTAGTGGGACCGTTATTTTTTTTATTCTGCGATTGGCTTCTTAAGAGGTCCATAAGCACTGGTTTGCTGGGGGTTGGTCTCGGGATCTTTACTGGCTTCTGGTCCATATTTCTGGTTTTCTTGTTTGGGTTCTTGGGATAGTTAGTTTTCCTTTTATCTTGGGGTGGGCCTACTGGTGTAGTTGTGACTTTCTTCTTTCCTTTCTACGAGCCCAGGCCCGTGTTTCCCTTCCCTCTATCTACTTTGTCTTTTCCTGAGCAAGTACATTCCTTTATGTTGTTGCTAATGGAACCTTCGAGAATTGTCTTGTTGGCTTTGATAGTCTGGACATTTAATGTTGCTTGTTGCAGGTCTGATTCTTTCCCTTCTTCTGCTTCCCCTAGTACCTCAAAACGATTACTTTTGCTGCTTGTTAACGCCTCATCCGCTGACATTCCTGTTGTCTCTGTTTTGCTTTCAGAGTGTATGATCTGCAACTTTTCCAGCACGCTAGTTTTGGTTTGTTTTCTTCCCTCTGGCTGCTTTACTAGCATCCACGGGCTAAATTCGTCCTCTTTTGACTCAATTGATTTCTCTGTGTTCCCTTGTTATCTCATTCCCAGGACCAATATTTAAGGAGGAGGCTTCCTATTGTACCGATATTTGAGCATGGTTGTTTTTTGGTTGACACTGTTCCTTACAGTGGCCATATTTCCCACATCCGAAGCATGTGAAGTAGAGCCCTTTGTATTCAATGTTGAATGTATGTTTCCTTAGTCTAAATTTAGGCACCAATTTCTTTCTTAAATCGATCTCAATGCATAGCCTGGCAAACTTGCTTCTTTCCACTTCAAATTCCTCTCCGATGTCACTTTTCATCTTCCATAGATTATGTGAGTCTATTTTCAGGGTCTTGCCCAATCTATCTCTCAGTCTCCATAAGAAGTGACTATTATAGTATTCAATTGGTAGCTACAAAATTCTTACCCAAACTGCAACTTTCTTGAGCTGATCATCTCTGGGATTGAAATTAGGCCTCCATCTCTAAATTACTAAAAAGTGGTCAGCAATCATCTAAGGGCCCTCGTGTAAGTCGTAATGGTAATATGCTATATTGGAAAAGTTAGCCACATAATAATTGTTTCCAATGTCTATCAGGTTTAGATTCCCTAAGGGATGCCACATTTTACTTAATCTGTCTTTTAGGTACTTGTATCCAATCCTCCACTCAATTAATTTGATTACGAAGGATCTCCTCCACGGTTTGTAGTATTTTCTCCTCTCTTCCAACGATATTTCAATCTTTGGGTATGCAAAATTTTTCTGTTCGGTTTCTTCTCCCATCATTTCATCTTCCGAGTCCACATCGGAGAAATCGCTATCTGTGTCTATTACAATCTCAGTATTATTGGCAATGCCGTTAAATCCCGTAAGCCTATATTTGTAGGATGTGTGGACCCCAGCCTATTTGTCTCTTTTCCCCCCTGTGTAGTCTTTCTCTCTGTCGCAGGCCTCTCTTGTTATGCAATTGTGGTAGTTGTCTTAGGCTCCCCATCAATGTTTTCTTTGGAGAGGATCTCGTGGTGGTTGGCTCCTTCTTTTTCTTCCATTTCAACATCCATCGGTTGCATGACCACTTCGTGAGTTTTGATTTTCTTGCTATTTCTATTCAGGATGTCTTCCTCTTCTTTGGATATTTCAGTGGCTGTTTTGTTGCCTTCGGCAGTGTCTCCGGTACTCGTTATTTTTGCACTTGGATAAAGTTGTCTATGGATGATTTGATAGTATCTAAATAAAATTGCAGGGATTCTGCAATTGAAATCTTAATTGTATGGCCAAAAACAAATAGTTAATCAACTACACAAATAATAGTAAAAAAAAAAAAAAAGACGGCGGAACTCTAAAACTTGCTTATGCTTAGTTCACATTTGAAACATAAATAGAAAACTGTCTGTCCATTGTGATACTATTCAACAAAGACACCTTCCAATTTTCATGTATTCCTAAAACTGCAGTTGTATCAACAAAAACAAGGCGCGTCTTAGTAAAATGGGTACGGTTCGTACCTCACATAACAACTGGGAGTGAGAACTTCTCCCCGCCGCTTCACATCACAGCAATTGGATACGTTTGCCATTGCTATTTGCAGACACTTATTGCAATCCTCCGCTGACAAATCTGGCGTGCACTGCCCGAGAGTGTCAAGATTTTGAAAAGAACTAAAGTTGGCTTCTGTGGTCGCAAATTTCTTCCCACCGCCTCCATTTGCTGCTTCTTCAGCCACCTTACGCATCGTATCAGCTAAAGCGACTCTGCTCTGAGACATTACCGGCGTTCAACAAAGAAATCATGGGGCTTTCTTGCGCTGTGGAGAAGAAAGACTCGTTGGAGTATCGTAATAAGGACTCGTCGTACCAAATGACGGCCTCTTTCTCATTGGGGCATTTTTGAAGGACTTGTTTGGTTGCCGCGGAAACACAGTCTTCACGTGTCGGAGTAGTGACGTCTCCGCGGCAGAGGAAGAGGCCACAGACGGTGTTGCTGGGGTTGTTTTGACCGACAGTGGCATTGTAAAAACCATCACTTCGGTTGGCGTTTGACGAGAGGGAAGAAAGTAACTGATTAAGATTGGTTTGGTAGGTGCTGTTCGAGGCAAAAGTGGTTGTGTTTGGGCACAAGTTATCGTTGAAAGTAGGCTCTGTTTGGGTTCTCCCAATCAAAAGGCTTATAGAGAAGCAGAGAAGCAGAAATGCCTTAATAGAATTCATGGAGCAAAACATTTTCTGATGATCAATGCTATTTCATAAATTGGGCTATAATAAACAGAGGAACTTGTTTTTTCTCCTCCTCCTCAAAAAGCACATGATTTTCTTTTGTGGGTTAGGCTTATATTTGCATAATACGTTGCTGATGCTTGAAACTTTTTTTTGTTTCACGAAGTGTAGCAATCGACGTAAGCATGATAATGTGCAAAAATTGTCCATGAATAAAGAGAGGTGTGGATTGGAGTGAAAAATAATGTTGTTAAACAATCCAGTTTTTTGTCAGAATTAGGTTGTTAAGCAATGGGTTTCTTGTTGCCACGAGTAGGATCCTCTGTTACTATAAAAATCCATTTGAATTCCACAGCATATAACTCAGGAATGTATGGTCGCGCAGGAATCTTAAGATAAATGGCTACTACAGATTCCTTTTACAAAATCAAGTTTTAAGTTTCAAACACATCCACTGGGGATAGCAAAGATTTTGACAATTGGTGCCAAAGATGCTGAAAGGATGAGAGTAAAAGTTAAAGTTCTATTTTCTGAAGCAGTTTTTTTTTCTTATCAATTCTTCGTTCAATGGCGCATGCCAGAGATTTTTCTTTTTTCTTTCTCTTCTACTTTCCATGTTACTTCCCCTTATGCTACGCTGGACAAGAGGGAAAGAAAAGTCGAGGGAAATAGGCAGTCATGTTTATCTATGACATAGATATAAAATCAAATGAAAATACCTATAATGTGGGAAAGTTACAGAACAGACAAAGGCTGAATATTTCTTGTACGCAGAATGTTCATAGCTTTCTATCAGAAGGTAGTTCAGTAAAGCATCCTCTCAAAAAAACTTAGTCACAGGCATCTCATTGATAGTTATTTATTGGTGCTGAATAGTTTGACTTATAATTTTCTCTAATCTCAGTGATAGTTACTTTTGAATATGGAATCTATCAGACAACTCCAGAAATTTTTGTTTACATGACTAATTAGTAGACTATGACAAAAAATATAATCTAGAAATAAATTCGTACATTAGGAATTGTTTGATAATGTGCTTGACAATTTTAATTTTCTCAAAACTTTTCGTGAAATGTATAATATGAATATTTTAAGTCAAAATAAGGTGCTTTAGTCACTGTATCATCATCATCAACGAAGTTTTTGTCACAAAATCTAGCGATGAGTTCTAACCATTACACAGACCATTTTTAGGGTCTATCTTTTCTCAGCAAAAAATGCTTAAACAGTTGCAATAAAGCAAGAAAAAATTAATAATAGCATTTTAATGAACGGAAAAGGAGAAAGGGGCGAGAAAAAACTCATAGATCCCTTCTTTATACGGTTGAAGGTGATGAAGTTGTTACTTGACAATAGAACTACAATAGATACATAATATTTTGAATGAAATTTTAAACTCTAATACCCAAAGGAAAAGAAGAAAGAAATGTAAGCCTCATATACTAGCGAGGAAAGAATTTACCCATAGACATTTCATTGATAGAGCGTGGCTTAGAATTGTTGGTATGTTGGCTGTACGTGAAGAATGCTGGTTCTTGAGGAAATGGCAATTCAGTTGAATCATTACTAAGATTGGAAAGTACTGTAGTCATCGGATCCCTAGCATCTGGATTTTCTTGAACATATAATGATCCAATCTGTATGCATTTAATCACTTCACTATGTAAACCAACTTCTTTACTTACATTTAAATCCAATATTTCTAACCATTTTTCATCCCTCCATTGCTTCCAAGCCTGCAACAGTAATTATGTCAAACTTAATATTCAAATCATTGCCCTTTAAATTGTTAATTTTGCTTCAAAGGCTGAGATGATGATTCGAGCAATACCAATGAAAGATACAAATTATTAGAACTCAATACTTACATAACCCAGGAGGCCATCAAAATATAGTAATTTATAATAACTGATATTCTTTTTTTCATTAATAATTTATTAAAAAAATTGTTCAAACATTATATATTCAAAAGACATATAACCACTACAAAAAAAAAGAAAAAATTAATATGAATGATAAATTCTTATCCGATATACAAATTAGAACATTACAGTTCAAGAATTAGAAAAACTTTTCTACGTATAGATCAAGTAACACATATACATTTGGTCCCAAACCTATCTTTCTTCCTTTGTTCGTATATAACAAGATAGAAATGAAAAAGTAAGAAAATAAAAAATAAAAAATTTATTACTTACTATATTCCAACTATTCTATAAGTACTTCCACATGTCCATGCCAAAATTTGATATTTTTGAACTTATGTTGTCATCCAATATAATATTGTTGTACTTTCGAATTACTTTAAGACAGGAATATTCGTGAAGAGAAAGAACTTTTTGTGCAATTCCTTCTATAATTTTGCAAGGCTCCAACCAATTTAATACTCTTCTTTTTTGGAAACCTATAAAATTGTCAAATGACTCAAGTGAGGAAACAAGTGAATGAGAATTTTCAAATAACTAGTTAAAGTAAACTAGAAAAAACCAAATTAATAACACCTATAACATGAGTTATAAATGTCAATTAAAGGTTAAAATGAGACTAGAAGTGACAAACCAAACCAAAAGTAATCAAGACTGTTGTTGGGAACATATTCATAAACAAGTATTTTATCCTGCTCTTCTTGGCAAAATCCTAGTAGCGTCACCAAATTTCTGTGCTGAAGTTTGGCTATTAGTAAAATCTCACTCTTAAGTTCTTTTGCACATTGTCCAGAATTTCTTGAAAGTCTCTTTACTGGTATTTCTCGTCCATCAAGAAGAGTCTCTTTACAAAACAATTAATATTAACAAACAAGAGAAAATAATCTCAACATCTATACATCATCCAACCTATTTCTCACCTTCTAAACTTCTCCAAATCCATCTTTGCCTATTTTGTTCTCATTTGAGAACTTATTTGTTGCGGTTTCCATCGTGGTCAAACTGAATTGCAAAGACTCTAAAGTGGTGTCTTCAGTTCCAACTACGTACACCAGAATACAAATTTTTAAGTAAGCAAACTAAAGGTAATTTCTTTTCTACCCTTACTTTAATCAAAAACAGAAAAAAGTTAAATAAATTTGGCCTATAAAATTTATAAGTAAAACAAATTAATACACACACACACACACACACAGATATATATATATATATATATATATATATATATATATATATATATATATATATATATATATATATATATATATATATATATATATATATATATATATATATATCTGTGTGTGTGTGTGTATGTATATATAGGAGCAAAGGAATATGAAATAAAAATCCATAATTTACTATGCCCAAACATTCATATTTATACTTCCTTAGTTTCATTAATACCAAAAATCTTGACCATGTCAACATTTAAAATTTTTAAATTTTTTTGTCATCTAATAAAATATTGTAAAATTTGAGATCACTATGAATTACTTTAACAACTTGTGATGAAATAATTTTTTGAGCCTCCAATAATTGTATAATACTCCTGCCAATTTAATACTCTTCTCTTTTGGTAGATAGACTCATTTCTATGTTGAAGTTTGGCAACAAATAAAAGGATTTTAAAATTTTTACTAGCGTCACACTAAATATTGACACATGATAAAATAGTATTAAATGTGTCAATATTTAATGTGACACCGATAAAAATTTTAACTTTACTAATAGTATATTTAATAATAATCTTAAATAAAATATCATTACTGATTGAGTAAGCTGGTGGATCAAAATTTACGTAAGCAAGAACTTAAAAAGTTGCCACATGCATTTCCATTTAGATTAAAAAAAAGTACTTTTTAACTAAATTAATAAGTGAGCTTTTTAGATATCGCATGTGTAAAGTTTTTGGTCCACCCACGTAATTTTTCTTCTTGAATTAATGCATCTCGTCTCTTTACTGCCATTTGCTGCCTCCAGAAAGTACGCCCTGAAATCATAATTCATTAGAAAAGCAAGGAAAAATATTTGTTGCCTTCACTAGTAATCTTGTAAATTTGTCTTAATCCACCTTTGCGTAAACTTATTTGTTGCAGCTTCAATTGCGGCTAAACTGAACGGCAAGAACTCTTAAGCGGTTTTTTCACTTCAAACTAGACCAATATGCAAATTTTGAAGTATGCTATGCTTGCTCTTTTTTTCTGCGTAAGAAGCGGTAGGCGAAACAGAAAAGCGTCCCCGAAACAACTATAATGATAATGGTTCGTAATTGGGCTTTTCTTTTTGCTGCATAAAGAGGAGCAAGTATGCATGTGTTATTCACATGTCATAGACAAGAAGTAGAGGATGATTCATAATGAAAAATGGAGAATAAAGCCACTACCAACAGGACGGAAATTAACAGGGAAAATCAAAAGTTGAGTGCTTTGGAAGATAAGGATGAGAAGAGGGTTCTCAAGCCAAATAGGCAGGCACTGTTGGCAGTGAAGATTTTGTTGCTAGAGCAGTTGTTGTAAAGATAAGTAGGGTCAGCTGCTTCAGTAGTTGAAATGTTGAGCAATTGAGGAAGCAAACAGAGAAGAAGAGGAACACAAGTTTGCCGGATGCCATAGGCATGAACATGGTAATGATAAAGGGTACGTGTTAGTGTTTGAGACCATTAATATAGCTTGGTGAGAAGACAATGGTTTATTTTATTTGAAGCTGGAAAATGCGTTCACATCTTTTCTCAACTTGGTTATTCTGCTGAACTAATAAAAGATATTGCCAATACATTTTACACTAATTGTGATGTATGGGTTGGGTGAAAGGGCAGAAACCTCCCAGCCTCCTAGTCACGTGACTTAGTCCAATATGTTAGTATATAGTTAAGTCTCATAATTAATTATAACTGGAATTACAATATCTGTCATATTTGAATCCAATGTCTC
Organism: Gleditsia sinensis; assembly: GCA_037074535.1. Classification (NCBI taxonomy): domain Eukaryota; kingdom Viridiplantae; phylum Streptophyta; class Magnoliopsida; order Fabales; family Fabaceae; genus Gleditsia; species Gleditsia sinensis. The sequence goes on from CM073465.1 coordinate 72,265,273, forward strand.
TAACAATTGATCATCACTCCATTCCTTCCATGCCTGCAACATTTATATAGGTAAAATTAATAATTAAAATCATTGCCTTTTACATTGTTAATTTTGTTCCAGAGGATGAGATTATTATTTCAGCAGGACTAACACTTCAGAGAAACAAATTACTAGAACTTATATAACTTAAAGACGGGCACAAATCTCCAATATCCAACCCTAGCACATATATACAGAGAACACGAGACAGAGATGGTGGCAACCACAACGACGGCACGAGGGGTTGGAGGATTCTATAGAGGAGAGATTTCGCAAAGAGAACCTAGGGTTGGGTAAATTTGCTTGCAGGCTCAGATTTTTTTAGGGAGGGTGGATTGGTTTATTTAACTATTTAGCGGCAGTTTTAAAGAAAACTTATCAGAAATAGCAGCCGTTCTTAAATAATCGCTGTAATTTTGCATAGTTTATCAGCAGCCATTGAACTGCTGTTAAGTTCATCATATAACAGCAGTTTTTATCAACCCCGGCTAAAAAATAGCTGTTAAAAAGCAATTTTGTTGTAGTGAAGTAACAAATTATTATAACTCTAAATAGGTGGAGAACAGTGTTAGATGATACAGCAAAATAAACTATAGGTTGTTTAGTATTAATTATATTTTAGCTGCAGTTTTCTTTTTCCCTTTTTCATTTTTGTTTTTCTTTTATATGTACAGATGTCATTTTTTCATTAGCTTGGTTTGTTAATCTGTTAGGATATTTTTTATGTATATAATTGCACTAGGTCACTGTATTGAATCAAGCAGAATGAGAAAAGATTATCTTCTTCGCCATCGCCTCTGCCTCTTTTCTTCTTATCTCATGACTTTGTTTTTTCTTAGCAATATGTTGTTGTGCACATTTCTCTGATTCTTTGCCTTACATGGTATCAGAGCTCAGGTTGAGAGGCCATTTCGATGGCAGAAATCAAACCCAATCCACAGACTCCACCTAATTCACCTAACCCTAACTCTTCGTCAGATTTGCCTAAACACAATGACCCCCTTACCATGTCTCGCTACTTAACCTCTTTGACCCCTCCAACCCTTTTCGCTTAGACCATGGAGACAGTCCAGCCATTACCCTTGTTCCCGAGCTTCTCACTTCCAATAATTACGCCACATGGTCTCGTGCTATGCGTCGTGCTCTTCATGCCAAGAACAAACTTGGTTTTATCACTGGATCTTTGCAGCAACCGACTGATCCCTTGGATCCCTTACTAGATTTGTGGGAGCGTTGCAATGACATGGTGGTTTCATGGATTCAAAATTCCATCAGTCCCTCTATCAAAACCAGTGTGGTCTTCGTCAATGATGCTCAAGCCATCTGGAAGGACTTGGAGGAACGCTTCTCACATCAGAATGGCCCACGGATTTTTCAACTTAAGAAGGCACTATCTCATCTTCTTCAAGAACACGATCCTGTAAGTACCTACTATGGCAATCTTAAAACTCTTTGGGATGAACTTTCCCTTTATGATCCCTTACCTGCCTGTACCTGTGGAAATATGAAAAAATTTTCAGACCGATACCAAAGGGATTGTGTTCTCCAATTTTTAATGGGACTCCATGACTCATATTCTCCCATTCGTGACCAAATTATGTTAATGGATCCTATCCCATCTGTTACTAAAGTTTTCTCCCTGATTCAACAACAAGAAATGCATCATCAAATGCTATCTAGTGTGCCCTCCACTGACACAATGGCTATGGCTGTTAAGAGACCCTCTTTTTCTCCCACACCCGCCACCAATTACCTTAATCCTCCAGAAAGGACCATCCATATTGCAGCCATTGCAAGATTACTGGTCATTCCTTGGAGACATGTTTCAAACTTGGCAATGCTGTTGCTCCTATTTGTTCACATTGTCACTTAATGGGACACACTGTTGATAAGTGTTACAAATTGGTTGGATATCCACCTGGTCACAAATTTCATGCCAAATAGCAACCCTCTTCTGGAATGAGTGCACATATGGCTTCTTCTTCCTTGGCTTCTGATTCTCAAGGTATTACTGATGACAGGATTGGTTTGACCAAGCTTCAATATCAGCAGCTACTGTCCTTGATACAGCAAAAGGATCCTTCAACTGCCACTGCTCACAATCACTCGACCGTTTCCTCTCAATCCTCTTCTACTTTTATTCTAACATCAAAAATGTCTGGTACATATACTTGTTTTTCTACACACACACACAACACCTCACATCCTGTTTCTTCTAATTGGATACTAGACACAGGGGCTACAGACCATATGGTCTATCATCCCTCATTTTTTACGTCAATTAAATCTGCTGTTGTTTACTCTGTTAAACTGCCTAATGAAAATTCTGCTCATGTTACTCACATTGGTGATATTCAAATAACGGATACATTAATGTTACAAGATGTTCTTTGTATCCCTTCTTTTTGCTTCAATTTAATTTCAGCAGCTAAGTTAACTTATTCTCTAACTTGTTGCATTTTATTTTTTTCCCATTCTTGTTTCATTCAGGACATGCTTTCTTGGAAGACGATTAGGAAGGGTGAGCTCAAGCATGGCTTATATCACTTGGTTTTCTCAGCCATTTCACCATCAGCCCTTGTACAGTCTCTCTCAGCTCAACCATCTCACACTTCCAAACTTTTTAGTTCTTTTACTCCTGTTGTCAGCACAGTCACTAACACTGCCCTATGGCACTATCGCCTAGGCCACTTATTTGTTTCTAGGCTTAGAATGATTACGGATCCAATTGTAAGCAAACAGATATCTTCCATTAATGAAAATCCTTGCAATATTTGTCCTTTAGCAAAATTTCACAGATTTCCTTTTAGTGATAGCACTCATATTTCATCTACAATTTTTTAACTCATTCATTGTGACATATGGGGTCCTAGTCCTACCATTGCACATGATGGGTCAAGATATTTTTTAACCATAGTGGATGATTTTTCTCGATCAACTTGGCTATATTTGTTGGCACATAAATCTAAAATTAGAACATGCATTGAATAATTTCACAATTTGGTGGAAACCCAATTTGGCCTCAAAATCAAAACCTTACGAAGTGACAATGGTTCTGAATTTTCCATGACTGAATTTTTCAATAAAAAAGGCATCATCCACCATAGAAGTTGTGTACAAACCCCTCAACAAAATGGCATTGTTGAGAGGAAACATCAGCATATCCTCAATATAGCCAGGGCTTTTCGTTTTCAATCAAATTTACCCTTGACATATTAGAGTGACTGTGTACTCACAGCCACTTACATAATAAATAGGCTGGCCACACCACTTTTACAAAATAAATCTCCATATGAAATTCTTTTTAAACAATCACCTTCTTATGCACATATGAGAGTGTTTGGCTCTCTATGTTTTGCTACCACACTATCACATCCTAGGAACAAAATTGATCCTAAGGGTAAAAGATGTGTGTTTCTTGGATATCCTTTTGGGATAAAGGGTTACAAGCTTTTAGATCTCTCCACTAACACCACTTTTTATTTCTAGGAATGTTATTTTTCATGAGTCCATTTTTCCTTTCCACCAAACCACCCCTCCTCCACCTCCATCACCAGAATCTCCACTACCAGTTTTTTCATCCACTCCCTTTTTCAATTGTGAATCATTTCTTGCCCCTGATTTCACACCTTTGCATACTCTCAATCCTGAGCAGTCCCCTGCTAGCAATCCTTCTTCCTCCCTACCCACATTCCCCTCACAATCTTCTCCCCCTCCTCCCTATCAACCTCTTAGAAGGTCCACTAGAACCAGAAAAGCTCCAAACTACCTCAAAGATTTTCATTGTCACCATACTTCCCTGCTTTCCCTTGACCAATCGGCTTTCAAGGATGCACCTATTTCCAAAGGTAAGGTCTTTCCTCTCAGTCATTATTTATTTTATAACAAATTTAATCCCTCATTTCAAGCCTTCACATCCTCTATTTCTCTCTATACCGAGCCTACCACTTATAAACAGGTTTTGAAGGATCCTGGTTGGTGTCAGGCTATGGAGGCTGAGCTTGATGCCTTGGAACAAAATCAAACCTGGATACTCACAGACTTACCCCAAGGAAAAGAAGCTATTGACTGTAAGTATGTTTACAAAACTAAGTTTAATTCTGATGGCACTGTGGAGAGACTTAAAGCTAGATTAGTTGCCAAGGGCTACACACAGCAAGAAGGCATAGATTTTCATGACACTTTTTTCCTGTTGCAAAATTGGTTACTGTCAGATGTCTTCTTGCTGTTGCTGCCACTAAAGGTTGGTCTTTACATCATTTTGATGTTAATAATGTTTTTTTAAATGGTGATTTGAATGAAAAAATTTACATGAGAAAACCTCCTAGTTATACTAAAGGTTAGTCCCACCAAGTTTGCAAGCTGCTTAAGAGTATTTATGGACTTAAACAAGCCTCAAGACAGTGGAATTTCAAACTTACTTCTTCCTTGCTACAATTTGGTTTTATTCAGTCCAAATCTGACTATAGCTTGTTTACTAAGCATGATGGACATTCATTTCTTGCTTTATTAGTCTATGTTGATGATATACTTGTGGCTAGCTATTCTCAAGCCTTAGTTGATTCTATTCGGTCCTTTCTTCATTCTAAGTTTAAAATCAAGGATCTGGGCTGTCTGCGTTATTTTTTAGGCTTAGAAATTGCTAGATCAACTAAGGGAATTCATATTTCTCAACGAAAATATGCCTTGGATATATTGGCTGATGCTGGCATGTTGGGTTGTAAGCCTCTCAATCTTCCCCTTGATCAGAATTTTAAAATTAGCAAGGATGACGGGACTCCTCTTTCTGATCCTAGCATTTATAGAAGACTTATTGGAAGACTCTTATACCTTACAAACTCATGGCTAGATCTCTGTTTTCCTGTGCAATTGCTAAGTCAGTTCATGGCCAGCCCAACATCTTCTCACCTGGTAGCCACATACCGACTTCTAAGGTATATCAAGACAGCTCCAGGGTAAGAAATTTTATTTCCTTCTTCATCTCCATTCCAACTCAAAGCCTATTGTGATTCAGATTGGGCTTCATGCCCAGATTCTCATCGCTAAACTACAGGATATTGTGTATTTCTTGGTAATTCCTTGGTTTCTTGGAAATCCAAGAAACAAACTGTTGTTTCTCGCTCTTCAGTTGAAGCTGCATACATGAGTATGGCTGCCCCATGCACAGAATTAACTTGGCTTCGTTATCTTCTACATGATCTTGGTATTCCCCATCATTAGGCTGCTTTCCTCTATTGTGACAATCAGGCAGCACTTCATATTGCTGCAAACCCAATCTTTCAAGAACGGACAAAACATATTGAGTTCGATTGCTATTTGATTAGAGACCAAATTCAAGCTGAACATATTACTACTGCACATGTCTCCTCCAACAATCAAGTGGCTGATATATTTACTAAACCTTGTCCTCTTCTCTTCAGCACTCACATCTTTCCAAGATGGGAATAGTAAATTTCTATTCTCCATCTTCCGGGGGGTGTTAGATGATACAGCAAAATAAACTATAGGTTGTTTAGTATTAATTATATTTTAGCTGCAATTTTTTTCCCTTTTTCATTTTTGTTTTTCTTTTATATGTACAGATGTCATTTTTTTATTAGATTGGTTTGTTAGTCTGTTAGGATATTTTTGGTGTATATAATTGCACTAGGTCACTTTATTGAATCAAGTAGAATGAGAAAATATTATCTTCTTCGCCATCGCCTCTGCCTCTTTTCTTCTTATCTCATGACTCTGTTTTTTCTTAGCAATTTGTTGTTGTGCACATTTCTCTGATTCTTTGCCTTACAAACAGTATTAGAACTCCATGCTATTTTACATGTAGATTGAGAATATGTAACATTTACAGCGGAATCTCAATCTTTTCTTTGAAGTATTGATATGAACCGATTGCCTTTGGTGGTTCATTGCTACGAGAAGGTAGGCATTTTGCTTCCAAATAGCACAATTTCGAGCGTGAGCGACAGGAGAAGTGAAAGGGAGGCTAACGGAGAAGAAATATATATTTACTCATCTAGATTTTGTTTTCACAAATATGATAGTTTAATTTTTTTTTTTAGCGGCAATCAAAGATAAGAATAAGACTACTAGAATATCTTAAGCATTTTTTTAGTATTTTAAAATAAATATAAATAAATCTAAATTTGTTTACCATTATGCTGACAATCAAAATAACTAATGGAATATTATGCTTTTAGCAACAACTTTTTATATTTTGTTACTAATAAAGCGTTGATATTTGTTATTTTCTCGTAATGATTCCCTAGAATTTTAGTTGTGCATGTTGCAAAAGTCCAAAATAAGACACTGTTTTTTTTCTTTTAAATAATATCCTCTTCTTTTCTACTGATGGTTGATATTTGTCATCATTTGGTTTCTTTTCACATAGGTTGATGGTATCTGCAAAATAACACACAGCAGAACAAATTTTGATAAAGATAAACAAGAATGTTTTTTGTTCAAAACAGAATAAGAACATGTTTAACCTTAGCTAGCTAGCTGATCTCGTATTGAAATTTACTATGTTTTCTTTCATCTAATAGAAGGACCAATCCGTTAATTATGTTCCTCGGGTACTTGCACACGATCTGATTTTGCTTATCGAAGTAATAAAATTTTAAGAAATCTATGACAAGAAATTGGAGAAGAATACGTGCTTACATTACCAATTGTATTGTTAGAGTTTATTATTGCTTTCTCCACAAAAGCATAATCATGTAGCCAAGTCATTTTATGTTTTGTTCTTATCTTTGTTCATGACAACATTATCTTTGCACACTGCTTCATATAGATAAGGTTTTTAAAAAGAAATTTGCCAATCACAACCGCTTTCCTATCCATAATTGCTCATAATATTATATTACATCCAAATTTATCAATTTGGGGAATAAAAAAAACAAAATAAATTTTATCAACCTCTTTCCTATCCATAATTGTCGAAACTCCAACGTTGCTTGATCTCTTGTACAGCTCAAGTCTTCCAAATTCAACTTTGCCCAAGAAAAACGAAAACATCAATTCTATTATATTGCATTAATAACAAAAATTAATTACTAAGATGTTAGATATAAATTTCTCTCTAATAATAAACTAAAAGGATTTTTTTTTAAATAACGATCCAGACATAAGAATTTGACAGTGATTAATTTGAATGATAATGCTTTTAGGATCACCGAGGAATATTCATGGGTATATATATAGGGAAAATTAAGGAATATATACGAAAATATTAATTATATTATCTTAATGTAAACGTGATACTAGCGAGGTGGGGTTGTAGTTATAGACATTTCATTGATAGAGCATGGTTTGGAATTGTTGTATGAAGAATGCTGGTTGTTCAGGAATTGGCAACTGAATTGAATCATTACTAAGATATGAAACCACTGTCGCCATGGAAGGTCTAGTATCTGAGTTTCCTTGAACATACAATAAACCAATCTGGATACATCTAATCGCTTCACTATTTGAACCAACTTCTATCATATTTAAATCCATTATTTCTAACCATTTTTCGTCTCTCCATTGCTTTCATGCCCGTAACAATTATGTCTTCAAATCATTTCCCTTCTTAGATTTTACATTCATCATTGATTTTGATCCAAAAATACAGAGATGATGATTCTAGCAACTCAAATTAGAGAGAAACCTACTTACATAACTTGTGAGGCCATCATCAGATTGTGATTCATAGCAACTGGTATTTCTCTTTCCACTAATAATTTTTGAAGTCAGAACTTCAAAACCATGAACATCTAACTTCTCTAAAAAAAAATTGAGCATTGCATATTCTGTAAACATATAACCACTACAAAAAAAATATTAGAAGGTACCAAGAAGAATATTTTGGATATTAGAGCCAAACTTTGTAACTCACTATGTTCCAACAACTCTTGTCATTCCTTGGGTTTCCATCTATAGCAACTATCCTTGTCTTGTCAAAATTTGATATTTTTAGATTAATGTTATCATCCAACAATATATTGCCAAGTTTAAGATAATGATGTATTATTTTAAGATGTGAATACTCACGAAGATCATCAAGAATCCCTCAAGTAATTCCTCTTATTATTTCATAGTGCTCCGACCAATTCGGTACTATATATTCTCTTTTTGGGAACCTATAAATTTGCCATGATATATACAAGTGAGAAAATAGTGGATGAAATATGGCATAATTTGTGAAAGAAAATTCAAAGAAATCATGCATGGATTGTATCGTAAATCTCAACTAAAAGTTAACATTGAGTTTAGTTATCAATTACATAAGCAAAAAAAAAAAGTAATAATAATATATACGTACGTTTGATCACAAATTGTCACCTTGTAAACCTCTCCAAATCCACCAATGCCTATTATGTTTTAATATGAATAAACATCAACAAAAAATATCAAGTTGAATAAATTCTATAAGTGATTGATATAAAATATTTACATCAAAGTCATAATGACTTCACAAAAATAAAAAATATCAAATTTTCTTACCACAATTGTGATTATCCAAAAATTATCTATTTAAAAAAAAAAACAATTATGTCACTCAAACGATGAAATCAAGAATATGTCACTCAAACGATTAAACTTATGACATTGCATACACGATAAATAATGCAACAACTACTAATTCCACACCTTCAACCTTAATAACTCAATCATAAAATAATTAAGCAATCAGATACACTATTTTTAAACCACCAACCAGCTTTAAATGCTATGTTAAGTAGTGGAACAACATGTTAGATAACCCAAAGACTGAATGTTAGATAGGAAAAATATCCAACATGTTTTTCAACTTTTTTTTGCCTTTTATAATTAAATGCACGAGTGCAATAAAATAGATCGGATGATTGTAGTTAGTGGGGGGGGGGGGGAGAATGGGATTGCACTCGATGCCTCTTGCATTTGGCCAAGTCTCTTTAATTGTCATGCTCACTTTGGTGGAGGAAATTGCGCCCTTCAAGATTGGTTGCATTTCAATGGGTAATTAATAACAAATTGGATGGGTAATGAGTGGGTTTGATCATTCATGAGTGAAAGGCACATGTGTTATGTCTCTTGTGCTCCGTGACTCTTATTGCAACAATGTTATTTTCATCATAATTATTCTAATTATAACTTTTCCAACATATGCTAAGATTGCTCATGCTCTTCACAAGAGACTTATTTCATAATGTTCCTTTTGTCATAATTATGTAACAATTTTTATATAGTCTGTATTGAATTTAAAACACCAGATTATATAATTATATTCTAAGTCAAAATTTTTATAATAAAAGTAATTAAAATTTTGAATACTTAACTTTTAATATATTTATAAAAAAGTAAATCCCCCCATCTTCATTGTTTTCCTTTGGTAACAAAACTAGGAAATTATTGATTGATTGATTTTAATATTGGAAAGAAGTCTACCATGAATTTAGATTTTCAATCATAAGTTATCATTATGTGAATAACGAAAAAAATATAATTTTTTATAATTAATTACTTTATGTTTGTATCTCTTTTTCTATGAATTACCCATAAGTTTGTAATTCAAATAGTAAATAAATGTGAATTCAAAATTTTTGTAATATGAGAAATTTGAGCTCATAAAAAAACGCTTGTGAAAAAAATGCCCCAAGCTATTTTCACATACTTTTAGACTATTTTAGAAGTTTTTTTATATCCCCTTGCCTTTACTTAAAATAAATATTAACAGAATTTTAATATTCAGTTAAGAAAATTAATCTGCCTTTATAATTTAATAATGAAAACTACAAATAAATTGGTTAAGTAATTATGAATTAATAGATTAATTTATTTTATACAAAAATGGAATGCATTTTATAAATATTTAAAGAAAATTATTATTATGAAAAGCTCAATTACACAAGAGGTTAAATTTTCTCGCTCTTGAATTTTTATTTGTATGTATTGTTTTATTTGATAAATGAATATATAAATAAAAATCAAAAATCAAAAATAGAAAGCTTCAAACTTTCTATACCACACCCTTTAGAAAAGAGTATATGCAAAAAGAGGGAAAGAAAAGGTGGAGAAAATAAAAACAAAAAAAGAAGGCCTTTAATTGAAATTGGGAAATTTTCCTAAACTAAAGGCAAAAGTCAAAATTGGCTGTCTATAAATGTCTTCAACATCCAAAATCACCAGTCCCTCCTTGGACATTTTTCTCTACTTCCACAACCTTTCCTTCTCTCGCTCTTTGATGAAAATTCTAATAGAGTCCGAGCAAGATGATATCGTTTTTCCTCTAATCCATCTGTAAGAATTTCAGAAACTGATTCATCTGATCCTAAATTCTTTTTGCTCTGCAAGTTTTCTTATTCTCTGGTTAATGGGTCCAAAAAATGTAAGAATTTCAGAAACTGATTCATCTGATCCTAAATTCTTTTTGCTCTGCAAGTTTTCTTATTCTCTGGTTAATGGGTCCAAAAAATGTAAAAATGGATATCCATAAATTGAATTGGAGCTAGAATCTCCATTATGAAACTTGGAATCCAATCTTCAGGGGTAACTTCTCTTTTCCTTTTTGTGTCATTCTGCAGAAAACTATGACTTTTTGTATTTTATTTTATGTTCTTGAATTGAAGTTGGAACTGGAAGGTACTCAAGCAATAATCCTTCGAGGCGAAATGGACTTAGTCTGCTCTTTTCTTGTCGACAAGTGAGATGAGAAGCTTCGTGGTTTTTATTTCTTTCTTTCTATTCTCTTATTATGGCCATTGTGAAGCCAAAAGGATCCTTTTTCCTATCTGAGTGAGAAAATTCAGAGAAGGAAAACACCCGATCGTTTATGTTGTGGGCTTTTTTTTTCTCAAAGGAATGTACAGCTGAAGTTGTATGATGCGAATCGCGATAAGTTAGTCCAGTTCCCAGTAGTTATTGGTTTTTTTTTTTTTAATCGAAGTGATAAGCAGAGAACCTCTCAGGATTTGAGTCTACGGTGGGAGACAATTCAATACCCGAAAGAGAATAACCCTGATACTCGTGCTGGGACCCAGCCAAAAAAAAAATTGATGTTTTCTTCTTTTAATTTTTCCTTTTTTTTCTGAATTTTAGTTAATTTTGTTTGTGAAACGTTCTTATTTTATTCTGATCCTACATAATCTTAATTTATTATATCTGGAAAGAAGAGATTATATTGTTTATTCTTTGCTATGTTATCTTTTCAGGGATATTTGTTATGTGGGCGTAATATCTACCTGAGGCTCTTATCCATTCTGGAAATATTAAATCACAAAGGAAGAAATCAGCATGCGTTGGTTGGGTCTCTCAGTAGATGTGTTTCGCAAAGTTGTATGCTTTAACTTGTACTGTAAAGTTATTCTGTAGATCACCATTTCCATAAGTCCTCTATTCTCTTACTTTTGATACCTTGTTCTTAGCCACTTTCCATGGACTCCAACCACTTTTTGGTTATTTCTTCTGATAGAATTGGCTAAAAAGTAGCTGTGAAGACTGAGTTTAGCATGTCTCCTATGTGCTCTCATCTGATAGTGTTCTCCTGTTCTAGCTAATTCTGATTTTACTTTTAGTTGGGTCCCTTAATTGTACTACTGGGTATTTCTTTGGTGCATACATTACATTAGATCGATTGAGTAGTTTGGTGAGGATCAAAAGACGTTATGGTGTGCCAAGCAGCAAGCCAAACAAGATTTCGGGCATTAAAACATGAGAATGGCATTGAAGGTGAACCAACAATTATTGTTAGAGTGATAGCATGCTTTCAACCCTTGCATGATTGTCAGGTCAGTAAAAGGTTGCCCATTGTGGGTTTTTTGCAATTACAGTTCTTTTCTTCTTTCTACTTACATATTCAAGCTACCTTTTTGATAAAAAAAACATATATATTTTATGTCTGTTATTTTTCATAATACATAAACATCATGGCCATTGAATATACAGTGTCTGTTATCAGTAATCAGATAGTTTTAAGAGCTCGTGAATTTTATCTTCTAACTCTTTGCAGGCTGAGTACTTCCGTCATTTGCTTAAGCCTGTTACGTAGATTGATTCCACGTTTCTTTCCCATTAAACTGGAGTTTGTAGTTTTCCTTTTCTATCCTTTGCTCTTGAGCCAAGCAGTAAGGTACTGAAGATCTCACTTCAGAGCATCATAACATCTCCTGGTCTGTATTTTTAAATGACCTTTTTCATTATTACATCTGAAATGGTCTCGTACTAGTAATGAGCAAATGTTTCTATTTTTCTTTAGGTCATTTTTTGCTTGATGGTTAAGGCTGATAGGTCTTGGCCTTGCCCCCAGAATGTGGCTTGGCAATTACCTCATTTGGATTGCTTCAGCACATTGCCGGAGCCCAGGCTGCTCGGACATCTAAATGCTAACACCTGCATCTTTCCTGCATACCATGTGTTTCCAGGATTCACAGTTCCAGCTTTCCCAAGTCTGAAGACTGAGCAAACAGATGAAGTGCTGGAACTATGTTTAAAAGAAACACATAGTGGAGGGGCCATACAAAATGTCTATCCTTCATCTTTGCAGAAAAAATTACTTATTTTTGATTACTCTGATAATAAGACAAGGTTATTTTATAGTCCCGTCTTCCCTCTTGATCAGAGTCCAGTTGTTGCAGCTGCTACAGAATTCACTCAAGTTTGTGATGTAAATGAGGGACACGAAATTAATATGGGTCAAAATTATTCAATTAAATATGGTTTACCAGAAGAGTATGATGAGAATCATACAGTTAATGAAGAAAGTGAAATGCATGAAGACACAGAAGAAATCAATGCCTTGCTTTACTCGGATGATGATGTTGATGATTACATTGATGATGATGATGATGATGATGATGAGGTAACAAGTACAGGTTGCTCTCCAATGCCAACTGAAAGGATCTATCTGATGCAAGAACATTCTGAAGATACAAAGGAGGAGGTTGCTAGCTCTGATCAGCCAAACAAAAGGCAGAAGTTAAGTGATGGTGGGTATGAAAGATCATCACCCAGGTTGGACAGTTTGATTTCAGTAAGACTAAACGAAACCTGTGAATATGTCAGTGATGCTGAATCAATGTGTTCTACTGGACAAACTCCACAAGAAGTGAATTCAGTGGGGCAATATTCACACAAAAAAGGATAAGATCCCTGAATCATTGAGAGTTCTTGAGAACTTAATTCCCGGAGCAAAGGGAAAGCAGCCATTATTAGTCATTGATGGAACTGTTGAGTACTTGAAATCTTTGATCTCCCAAACTGGTACACTTGGGGTGAACTATCACTAACTGATCACTGCCAGCAAAAGTTTTATTCCTCGATTTCTTAGCTATGATGCCAGGAAAGCTTGAACCTCAAGTTTGCTTCTTCCCCTTTTTTTTTAAGCCTCTTTTTCGAGGTTTACATATGGCTTACCAATAAAGGAACAAATGCAATGACAAAAGAAGAAAAATGGGGACCAGAATCATGACATTTTAGCTTTGGTGGGCTAAAGATTAAAGGTCACAGATTGAACAGAACATAGTGGTGGGCTAGAGTGTAAATCAGGAAACTTTTTCCTAAAGTGTTGAACTCTTGTTTATTTGAATGCATGCGCGTTAGGTAACTGGGGCCCCACTTTCCACTCCTGATTTTATGCTTTCTTCCTCTCTTTCAACCTTGCACTCGCATACCATGCTGGCATGAATTCTGAATTACCTAGAGTTTCAGATGTTGAGGAGTGCTTTTCAAAGGGAATGTGGTGCTTCATCATGAGTTGCTGGGGCCTTTTCTTGATTATGCCATTTCTGGTAAAGGTTACTTTGTTTACATGTCGAGGATGAAATGACAAGCTTTTCTGGTTTTTAGTTTGTAATTGAGAAGTGGGTAGAGTATTCTAGGTTTCGTATTCCTGTTGCTATTATTTTAATGTCAGTTGAGTCAGTGTATGAATAAGGAAGAGTTAAGTGCAATTTTTAGGTGTTTGCTGTGATATTCTCCAATAATATCATAACATATGGAAAACTTTTCGAATGGATAGTTGGAAAAATGTCCACGTGATTTGTTTTTATTGGAGAACCTTATAGCAAACACCTTGGAAACTTTACTCAAGACTTGTCTTGTGAATATTTGGGTGCAAATGTTGGAGATATGGCTTGATGGCTAGCACACACTATTCTTGTCTACTCATGTATTTTATGTTTGTACTATAAAGAATAATTTTATTTGAAGAGTTGCTTTGATATAATATTAGAGTCTTTATAATTAAATAGTTAATATTTTTATTTTCGTCAATTTGATTCTCTTAATTATATTAAATTAAGCGTGTTAGGAATAATAATAATAAAAGTTATGCCTAGGCCTTCTAACAATTTAGAACTTGTTTGAAAATTTTGAAATAAATGGAGTGGAATGGGAAGAGAGTTTCCACTCCATTTTTAAAAAATTTAATGAAAAATGGATGATAACACATTCCCCACTACTTGTAAGTTTTTCAATGTCATTATTGGGGTGGAATGGGTTAGAAGGGTGAAATTTACATTATTCTTTCATGTATATTTTCTTTCAATAAAAGAAAAGAGAAGTAAAAGAGGTCAAAGAGTAAATGAAAAAAAAAAAAAAGTAACTGAACTCATTCTTTTTTTTTTTTTGGACAGGCTTAAAGCCTAAACAAGGAAGGGACCGAAACTGGCCCAAAACCCAGAAAGACAAAGGGACCTCTGATCTAGGCCTAAAACTGAAGAGTAACAGATTCCTTAACCCAGACCCGATCTAGCTTCCAGCAGCTGAGAATGAAATCTTCCCCCAAAGCAGCACACTTTAGGTAAACTTCGGGCACCCCTCCACCACAACGTCAGCGACGGCACCCATCAAGCTTGCCTCAAATAGAAAGCCACCGCAGCTACAGCAGCATCCCACTAAAGGCAGACCGCAGCAACCCACTAAGGCAAAAATCTAACGGCGTACAGTCAAGCCTACATGTACAGTAGCCTGATCCACCGCAAACAACCAACCGAAGAAGCATCTCCGGGAAAAAGACACCTAAATCTCGATAGTTGGTTTAATGGCTGCACTCACTCCATCTACCCTGGCAAAAATTGTTACAAGCCGAAAAGTATAGCTCTTCCAAGAGACTAGTCTAATAGAAAATGGTGTCTCATAATTTTATATGAAATTCAAGATTTTTTTGGTCAATTAACGTGAGACTATCAATACTTACTTATTTTTAAAATTTGCAAATATTCTCGTGTAAAGTAAGTTTTGTCTATCTCTTTTGAAATTTATCGTGACTCACTTTCACAGCAAGGAATTAAATTTTTTTTTTTTCATCAAAACAATTGAAACGTTTTTATTTTTTGAGTTACCGACACGAAACGGAATTATTAAAACGAAATGAAATATTTGTTAAGAAATTATGTTATTTCGATTGAAATTACTATATTTCTAAATGTTTCGGTAAAAATACTTTTGTTTCAGTAAAAATTTCGGTAAAAATGTTCTTGTTTCGGTGAAAATATTTTTGTTTCAAGTTGTTTCGATAGAAATACTCTTATTTCGAGTTATTTCGATAGAAATACTTTTATTTCAAGTTGTTTCGATGGAAAAGTACTAAACTAATTTAAAAAATAAACAAAATTAACAATGTAAAAGTAAATGAAAGTAACATCATATCACATCTAACACTAAATTATTTTTTTCCACAAGTTACAACATCTTTATTAACTTTTTACTCTCTCCCTTTATTTTCATGATATTGTTTTCTTTTATTATCTTCATTTTAAAGAAAAAACTACAAAAATAATAAAAAGAGAGATTGAAAGATAAAGAGAAAAGAAGATACCTAAAGATAAAGACAGAATCATGATCGACAAAGAGAGATATTTAAATATAAATATTACAAAAGAGTTAAGAAGAAGATAGAGAAATAGATGTAAAAGAAAAATTATTATTGAATGCTGTTAGAATTTAAGTCGAAATCTCTACTGTAGTAGTATATTTACTTACTATTCAAGTAATTCGAATTAATTTTAATATAATTTTATATATCTATATTATTAATATTATATTAACATCTTTTAAAATTTTAAAAAAATATTATTTGAAATATTTTTTAAAAAAAAATTCTTTTTTTTTAATTTTTAAAACATTTTGAAATATTTTTTATTTTAGAGTCATCAAAACGATATTTCAAAACGAAATTTAATATCTTATTTTACATAATTGCGAAACTCACTCCATCAAAACTCATATCGATTGATGTGTCAAGCTCTAATACTATTATTACAAATTAAAATATAAAAGAGTAAAATGATTTGAAGAGTGATATTTTGAATAATGCTCTAATGAATATATTTTTAAAATAAAATAAAATAAAAACGAAAAATAAATAATAAAAAAAATAAAAAGAGAGAAAGGAACTCAAACCATTCCAAACTTTCCAAATGTTGCGCGACGAAAGTGAAGGATGTCATAGCATCAAATGTCCTTGTTTTGAAGGGGCATTCGAGCAGGAAAGGAGAAGCGTTTAAAGCTAACAAGAAATGGGATTTGGCTCTTCTCTTCTTTTTCTTTTTCACTTCTTTCATGGATCGTATTTATTTAAATTTTATATATTTTTTAATATTTTATACATAATTTTGATAATATTATGCTTATTTATAATTTTTATATAATTATATGTATATTTTAACAGTAACATTTTTTTATAAATAATTTTTTTCAATTTTTAAGTTTCACTTCTTTCCTGGATCACATTTATTTAAAATTTATATACTTTTTAATATTTTATACATAATTTTGATAATATTATGCTTATTTATAATTTTTATATAATTATATGTATATTTTAACCGTTTCATATTTTTATAAATAAAATTTTTCGATTCTTAAGCCGATCATGTTTCGACCACATAAAATATAGCAAAAAAAAAAGCCCCATAAAAAAATCTCATTAAAAGAGAGAGAGAGAGAGCTGTACAGGTATGCGAGACTTATCGCACTCAAATCATTTTCAAATTTTCAATTTTTACTTTAGGGGGAAGAGAGGTATTTGGCATCTAGCACAGTACACAGTAAAGGCAGGTTCTTGAAAGCATGACTACGTAGTATCTTTCTAATCAATTGAAGGCCCTACTATCTTTCGTAGCCATTGTCGCCGCCAGAACTAGTTTCGTGGAAAGGTAATGTGTAGACTGTAGAGTAAAGTCTATACAAGATAGAGTTGGACAGAAAAATCAATAATAGTAGCAATGTCTTCTCATGTCAAGTGCGTGCTTCCAAATCTACATGAAAAATATATTACAAGCATATCTAATAATTAACAAATTTGTTTTCCCTTTATTTAGTTGTTTTGTACATCAAAACCAGAAAAATAGATCTTCTGGAGAGTGTACAGCATCGTATACTGTACATTTTTTTATTATCTGACTAAACGACTGATTGGTGTATCAGTCGCTTGATTGAAAAAAATAATTTTACGACTGATTGGTGTATCAGACGTTTGATCAGACAGTGAAAGAAGATATAATACGCGGTGCTGTGTCCCTCTTTATAACAGAGAATCCAAGTTTCAAAACTAGAGTGTATTTTTTTTACCATTAAAATTTTATGAATAAGGGTTACCAACAACAACAACAAAATTTAACATGTAAAAAAAATATTTTAATTGGCAAAATTTTTGTTGTTGTAAACACTTTGTTTTGTACACGGCAGGGCACAGTTTTTTATTTATTTATTTTTGTGATTATAATCAATTTCTTTCGTCCCATTAAATGTAAGGCTAATCATTTTTTAACTAAAAATATAATAAATAAAACTTTCTCTAAATTGCTGTTTTCAAAAATTAAACATTTTCTCTTTTTTAGGATTTAAAAAATTATTATTATTGCCACAAAATAAAGTTTCGAATTTAAAATTTTTTACTAACTATTTAAATCTCTCACCATTATATCACATCTAATGACTTGTGGTAGACACTTTCTTTTATCACATGTCATATTTACGTACTATACTATTGAAAAATGATAAATATATCATATCACACCACTTTTAGTACATTTTTAAAATGCTAATATATTATTTTTATGATAATTATATTACATAAAAAAATTTAAAATTTTATAATATCTTATACTATGATATTTTATATTATAATATTTATGATACCAAAAAATGTGAAATTACCATATACTAAACACTCCAAATAATGGGTTTTTTTTTCTTTTTTTGAAACAGCTTATGATAGGTGAATCTGGTGCTTTGTCATGAGGGGTAGTATGTAGCCGATGATTAGAATTTTGAAGAAATAAAAAAATAATTGTCGCAGTAATAAAATACATTGTAAATTTTTAATTATTTAAATAATTTAAAGTTAATTTATAAAAGTATAACATATAAAAAAAAATCTAATGATTCTACATTGTTTAAGATGTATACAATTATATATATTGAATATTTATATATATATATATATATATATATATATATATATATATATATATTATACTTAAATATTGATGGTGACATTATTTTTTAAGAACTAAAATAAATTTTTATCTTAAATATTTTACAAATAAATTTATAAATATTTTAAAATTTTAGATAGTTTTATACCAAGCACACAAAAACTTTTATTATTGCCTCTCAGACACATTGAATCCTATAGTCTTGTCACATAACAACTTGCAGATGACATGATTTATGTTGGAATAGCTAATCATATTTCTACCTTTCTAGTTGTAATCCAATTAAGATATTTTTAAATTTTTATTTATAAATAGTTTGATAATATCATCTCTAATTAAATCTCATGAACATGAGATAAAAATGAAAAAAAAAGTTTAAAAAAGTTGTAAAATTCCATTATTTACTTTTCTTGTCAAGAGAATAAAAATAATAAAATGAAAATATCATACACATTTTTTCATTTCAATCTAAAATAAAAGTTAATTGACAAAAATTAAAACATTTTATAAATTGTCTTTTTTAATAGACAATTTATAAGTCTTATTGTAAATTTTTCTTGTAATTTATAGTATATTTTAACTTTAAAATATGATAGAATTTTTTTACTCTAAACTTTTTTAATACTCTTACTAAAATTAAAGTGCAAGTGAGTCTTAAACTACTCTATTTTTAAAAATAGAATAATAAATGACCTAAAATTGATTGGTAAAGTGTTAAAGTTGATGAAGAATTGCAATCAACGACGAATTGAAATCCTTGAATAATATGAATAACTTGATAACTATTCATTGAGACGTAAAAATTTGTCAACTTAATTTTCTTAGTAATTATTATCCATTTCTAGTTTACTCTCTAAAGTGCAATACACTTTAGAGATGTGAAATCCGTGCAATTAGTTTATTTAAATAAAATCATATCACTTTGAATTTGTAGTATACATTTTATCCCAAATATTGTAACTCTAGTTTCCTAACTAGCACCGGCTATATCTTTCCCATGAAAAAACAAAACAAAAATGATGCCTTTTTGAAGTAATTGAAGTGCCAGTGGAAAACATGAAAAATATATGTTTTGCTTTGAAGAAAAATCACAAGGAAGAAAAGAAGACCCCATTTACACTCCAAAAGAGAGAAGAAGAAATGAAACATGAGAAAGGGAAGAAAAAGGTTTGGAACATAAGAGACTCAAATGAGAAATACCATCCTAGGAGAGACACAGAATTTCTCGTCTTTCAGGATATTGAATTCCTCCACCTTCTATGAGTCTTTCTGTTCTGTTCTGCTGAAGTTGGAATCTGTGGTGCAATATCATGATTTTCTATGTTTGTCATTTTAGTGAATTTGCTCAGTTTCTTCCACCCACTGCTCCATGTTGATGTTTGCTTCTGCTTCAACATCTTATCAAACTGCTTCTGCAAATTTTCCATATCATTTTGAAGCTCCAAGTACTTGGCTTTCACACTCTCAAGCTCAAATTTCACATTGTGAATGTCTTTTTTGGCAGCTACCCATCCTTCTTGGAAGGATTGTGGCGTCCCTTCTAGAAGTGATTTCGGCTTTGTAATCATAGGCTGGTAGTGAGATTCAACACCTTCTTTCAGAGAACTACTGCCTAATGCATTGCTTATCTTTACCTGTTCGGAGAATAGAACTTGCACCACTACCCTTAATGGAAGCCTTTCATTTTGGGCAGCATGCATGCAGGCATCAATGGAGAGTTTCTGACAATCCATTATGCGACAGAGCCGCTTCCTTTCATGCTCAGAAAGTGTTGGATGTGCCTGTTAATTTGTTTCGCTGATAAGTAGTCCAGAAGTAAAAAGCCATAGTCAA
The DNA here is from genome assembly GCA_037074535.1 of Gleditsia sinensis. Lineage (NCBI taxonomy): Eukaryota > Viridiplantae > Streptophyta > Magnoliopsida > Fabales > Fabaceae > Gleditsia > Gleditsia sinensis. The sequence goes on from CM073465.1 coordinate 72,285,525, forward strand.
AACTGAAGCTAAACTGCTAGATATTCCTACCCATCCTACTACAATGAGTGAAGCACACATCAATGAAGTTTCTTAAAATCTTATTTTTCCATGATGAAAGCCAACCATCTTTCTATTGAACCATTTTCTTACTAGAATGAGTCTCACATGTGTCATACGCTTGTATCAAAAATAGCGTGACTCAAATTACACTTGACCAATCTAGATTTAGTTGTGCTGTGGTATCTATTTTCATGTTAATATCCATACATCTTGAGAAATAACTGAAATTAATAAAAAATTTCCCTTTATTGTGATGAAAACAAGAATCATGCTAAGGTAGCATGAGACACAGGAACCTATTCAAACTTCACAAGGTTGCAGGTTTACCTGAATTTCATGTAAATAGAGGAAGTCTAGGTATTTCAAAATCATACAAAAACTATGCAACATTTTCTCTCCCTTTTCCCCCAAAAGAGGCATTAATTACCTTAAGATAGGAGTCAATTGCTCTGTAAAGTCCATCGTCACAAGTCCTTGCTGACTCAGGCAAAGCTTCTGCAAGTACCTGAAATTTTGTCAGGGAAAGGTTTCTATCTCTAGACACCTCTGTGAGATAACTGTCAACAAGCCTTGCCACTCTTGTCGTGGCATTTATTTTACTACCCAGATGCTTATCAGAAAAGGAATGTCTGGGTGGACTCGAACTTTCAGTCTGTTCTTGAACAAGAAAATGCTCGAGTAGCCTCTGAACAAGATCCACATCATACATAGTCTCACTTTTATTATAAGAAGGAATCAGAAGATCAGCCAGTGTAGCTTGTTCAAATTGCATTCCCACTCTTTTCTCCAATTCATTAATTAATGCAGGTGCAACCTTTAGCATGTTTGCCATTCTCAGAAGCCTAAGAAGGAAGTTGCATGAGACACTGTCCTTCTGTGGTGGAATTATGCTGATAAGGCTCTCAATGATCATTCTTTGCTCTTTATTCTGAACACTTGAAGTGTCATCTCCATTTCCAGCCACAATCATATGAAGTCCACCTTTCCAGCTACTGCCACCACTACTACTGCCATTACTGACACTGTAGTTGCTTGTTTCATCTCCTGAAATTGTTGTGTCACTTATTAATCCTGGTAGCCATCTGGTTGCATAATGCATTATTGCAGCACCAATCAACTCAAATCTCATACCCTTTACCTTAATGGCAGTAATGACTCTAACAAAGTGATCAATCCTAAGGATCGAAACGTCTTCAAACCACCAATCAGGAGGAACCTGCTGATTCCTACTGGGGCTTGAATCCTTCATGTCATTCCATCTGGGACTGGAAACTTTTGGATGTCTTCCAGTATATGACCATCTTATTCCTTTTGGGTTAGCACAAGCTTTCCAAGCTATGGACTCGCTGCATCTTCGAACAATTTGAAGGTTCTCAGCCCATGGCGAGAGCTTCTCACAGCTTTTCAACACTACTATTGAGTCTCTCCATGAAGACAAAACGACATAGCTAAGAAATGCTTCAGTTTTGAACACAAGATTGCCTTCTTCAAGGTCCTCTGTCATCTCAAGGTACTCTGCAGCACACCTAAGGCCAGAGATATTGCCTGCTGTTAAATCAACAGCAATTCCATAGCAGAATTTGGCTGCCAATTCAAAGGCGTCAGGTCCACCGGGAAGATCATCCATAGCTAACTTATTCAAGTCCGGGTGACGCGATTCATATATGATTCTGTTCAGTTTTCCACTTTTTGAAAGCAAAGGATACTTCCACAAGAAATAGGGAGAAAAGATCACATAGTTTAACAGCACAACCAGTTAGTATTTGATCTATCTGTGGAGGAAAACCGTAGTTTCAGAATTCAAACTTACATAAAAGAAGAAAAAGATAGCTACCTTGTGTAAGTGGAAGTTAGCTTCTCCAATTTGAACTAGAAAGTCACTTGGTATATCAGTTTCAACATACCTGCAAACCCAAATCGTTCAAGATTGAGAAGTGAATAAATCAATGGTAGTAATATTATCAGTTTCTGGCAACCTGTTTTAAAATTTCAATCCATTAGGATTATTAAAGCACTGTGATTCTGCATTTTCACATACCAAGAGTGGCCTCTTTGCTCAAACCCATCCGTCTTGAGGCCATGATTGCTTGAACTGAGAACCCCAGAACCATATTCCCTTCCTCCTGCTGACTCGCTCTCCGATTCCCACATGCTGAAAACTGAAACCCAGATTCACAGAATGTACTGAGCTAGATTTTCTCGGGAAACTGGGTCTAAATCGGAGTCAGAGCAGATAAATGAACAGGAAAAAACAGAGTGAACAGGAATAAAAGGAAAAAACCCACATGGGGATGGTTGGAATTATCTTGAAATTGTCGGCTTCTTAACAAGATCTCTCACAGGCTGTGCCATATTAATGGGATAACAATTTTTGGGTTTCTGCATCCTTCAGCTGTGAATTTCAGAGAAAAAAAGAATCTCCTTTGTATGAAAGACATGCACTTTCAGTATCTTATGCCAGCTTACTGACCCAAACAAATCACTTCCATTTTAGAGCTAATTTTTCTAATTCTTTTAGATGTTACTGGATTTATTACAATCCCAAAACATTCTTCCGATGAACAGAGAAGGAATGAAAGCCACTTTCCGATTACAGGTTTCTGCTTTGTAATTGATGAAGCTCGTAGTTACAAAATTGCCACTGGATATTTTTAATTTTTATATTTAGTATTACTTGAAAATTCTCCTGTCATATAATATAAAATATTAAAATCATATCATCTTTATCAAAATAAAAAAAAAAATCACATCATCTTATATATTTTACACTAAACATTTAAAATATTAGTATACTAAATTATATAATATTTAATATATTTTTAACATTTAAAATACCAAAAATAAAAAGATGATCTACAAAACGTCTTTCGGCCAGAAATTCAAAAGTGGTAAAATTTCAGCTAAGAAAGGATCAAAAAAGGGAAAAAAAATTCTCATCAATGTCCCAGGAAGTTGAAAAGAAAAAGGTGGCAGTGATTGATGGCAAAGTGCTGCAGTTAGCAATAGCAATGATAGTGTGGAGGTAGAGTACAATAATATTTAAGTTTGATTTCATAAAAGAAAAAAAAAATAGCAACTTTAAGATCTATATATTTAATTGTTTAACCATAAATGTTGAATATTGACAATTCATATTAAAGTAAAGTTACTAGATTAAACTCCATAACTGTAAGATTGAACTCCATAGATGTAGGAAGAAACTGTCGGTCAATCTTTAGATTTATCGTGTTCATCAAATATCCGTGTTTGAATCATAATATATATTTGCATCCTACAAATAATTATAACTTTTAATTTAATATAACTATTTAATTGTCAGATTCAATTTTAATATTTATTTTTAAATTATATTTTAATATACTTTTTTCACTTCAATTTATTGATCTTGGTTTCGTTGAACTCTAAAAACAAAATGAATTTTTAAAAATTTTAAAAATATTAAAAATATATTTTTAAAATTTTCAATATTATAGAATATTATAACAGTAGTATTTTTATAATTATTTTAAATTATATACAAAATATTTTATTATTTATATAATTATAAAATGGTAAAATTAAAAATATAATTATATAATTAAATAATAATAAAAATACAAATACAAACTTATTTTTAGATATATGAAAATTTTAAAAAAATTATTTTAAAAAAATAAAAACAAAAACCAAAAATAAAAAAAATACTTTAATAAACTAAACACGTCTTAATAGTACACTAAAAGATGGAGCTTTCTAAATAGGGACTGTATTTCTCCAAAACAAAAAATCTATCCGAATTGGTTATCCATTGATCAACATGAAAAAGAGTATTACTATTTCCAAACAGTGCACGGAGGTCTGGAATTTTGGCATATTACCAATAGCATTAAATGGAATCAATGTACAAACAAATAGGCTGCTGTGCAAGTGTACTATTATTATCTTCAATCTTCCAGAGTGTTTATGGGACAATTTGATTGATTTGATTTTATGTCGGAACTTGATCATTGATTGTCATATCTTTAAACGTAAGCAGTTTTTTTTTTATAATATTTTATTTTTTAAATCTAATTTTATTAAATTCACATTTTATATGAACAATGTTAGTGTTATAAATTTTACTATTTATTTTTTTGATAGTAAATTTTTTGTATGTGATCATTGAACTTTGAAATTTATTCTGACTCTATATCAAAAAATAAATAATATATATATATATATATATATATATATATATATATATATATATATATATATATTAAATTCTTACACCTCAATTTAATTATTTAATAAAATTATTATTTTGATCTTTATAAAAAGACTATTCGTGATATAACAATCATAATTTAAAATTTATTAAGAATTTATTTGATTTTATTTTTTTAAATTTTTTTTTGAAAATTGTGTTTAAAATTTATTTTGTAAAACAAAAATAAAAAAATCATTTGATAAATTATTTTAAAAATATATTATTTTTATTTTTTTGTGTTCTAAAAAAAATAAAAATAAAATCTTATTTCTTTTTTTTAATTTTAAAAATAACTTGTTTTTGAAATAATAATATAAAACAATTATCAAATAAATTTTTTTAAAAAATAATTAAAAACAAAAATAATTTTTAAAAATTAAAAATAACAAATTTCAAATTTCTAAGTCTTTGATCCTTTAAGTCCTTTAAACTTATAATAAAATTATAAAAAAGATAAGGATCCTTTCAGCTCTAAATACAAACTAAATTTGTTTTAAACCTAAGGGAGTTAGCTTATCATTGGGAGGTATGTAGTAGAGGAATTTTTTTTTTTTAGAAAACTAAACTTGAAAAAGTTATATATTCTATTTTTGGTTTCTAAATTTTAAAACATGATTCTCAAAAAATATGGATTCTTGAGAATATCTTTTAAAAATATTTTTACTAAAAGTTGTCTATGTAGGGAGGTGGGTGTCACACCCCCAAATTAAAAGAATATGACTGTCACAAATAGCAGATAACTTTACTCTTATTTTGTTGTATATATACTTCAAGTATATCATATAACAAGAGTAAAATATACGTTCACAAATTTTCAGTATAGTCAAATATACATGTCAAGTCTACACATAATAATATTACAACAGAAGTAAGAATTTTGTTTAGAGCGTTCAAAGCATACTCTAGATTACAAATATATATTAATTTAAACACTGTCAACCTTGTAAGCAATATAGGCTCACTCAGAGAGTATAACACCTAATTGATCACGTAACTATAGAATCAAACTCTATATCTTTATCTGAAAAAATATAATTATTGTATAGTGAATTTAACAACTCAGTGAACAGATAATACCTCTTATGACCTTTTAGGTCAATATATGAATGTACTCATATATTAAAATTTGACATAAAAAATTATAATTCAGAGGTACATCCATATGGGACCTGCATTTCAAATATTTTCAGTATAAATCACATACAGATATATAAAACCATATACAATACGGTATGATCATTAATAAAATATTATCATATATCAAAATATTTCTTATAAAAACATTAGGAGGATTCCATATCAAAACTATCATATCAAAATTTAGGCCCTTCCATACTTTAACAAGTAAATTTGCCTAAACTCAACATTCCACTGAAGTTTTTCCTACCACTATTCAAGAGGACAGGTGAAAAAATTCTAATATGGGTATTTCTCAAGCACACAGTAAGGGAGAGCAAATCACATATCATATAGTTGGTATCTAGTCCAGATAGGAGGCATCCCACTTTTTATCACATATCATATCTTGTGTGTTGGCTGTCATATGAAGTTAGCACCATCCCTGCTAATTGAAGTATCAAGGTACAACAATGCTAACATCACTTATTATTAGCAAATAGTGTTTTCAATAGAATTCTTCCATAGAAATTATCATTTACACATATGTTATATCATTCAAAACAGAACTTTCAGTATATTACAAAATTTTAGTCTCAGTACAACTTATATGTCATAAACTTTTTAGTCAGGGTTGATCACATATACATGCTTTTTTCTAAGGCAACCTTATAGCTTAACATATCTATGCCATGTGTATAAAATATTCACTTTCTATATTGTTGAGAAATGTATGCAAAATCACATATTTAATGGTTTTAAAATTATTATACAAAATCATACTCTTTTTTAACGTTATGCTAGTTAGCAAATAAATCAGGTAATTTAATCAATTTCAAAGACATATAATAGTATAAATAACTTGTAAACAGAATTAATTATATATTTGAAATTCAAGAAGAGTATAGAGTAAGTCATAGAAAAAATTATCTACTCACAAAATTAGTATCCCAAGTTGGATAGCTCAAAACATTTTTTTTTCAAGTCAAATTTGATCAAATGGATCTCAAAAACAAATTTGGAAGGTTTAAAAACCAAGAAAATGACTATAGAATTGCGACATTTGGCCTTCGAAAATTTGGTCAACGCTGATCAATTGTGGTTTAATGTTTACGGTCAGAATTACTATTCACTACCAGAATTTTTATTCACAACGACCGGATTTACTGTTCATAGCATACAAAAATTGTCAGATGGCAGCAAAATTTCATATTTTAAGGTTTTTCTACCTCTTAAATCTATTTTTGGTGCTAGATTTTCAATTTGAGAACTCTAAGTAGGAGTTTTAAAACTTACCTTATTAGGGTTTCTCCTTCCTTTTTTAACAGATTTTCGATCAAATTTTCAAAAACCAATCAGATAGAATTGTAATCTTCGTTGTTTTGAATTCGTTAGTGGTGGTGATGTCGAAATTTGAGATCCAAAAGAGTTAGAAATCTAGAGATAAATTTTAGAATTTTTAGAGAGAGAAAATAGGGAGAGAGAGAAAGTGTAGAAATTTTACACTACTTCTGCATCTGATTTCCCTTAAAATCATCTGAAGGAATTATTCGCAAAATTTTAATTGTTGAGGGATGTCCTTACTATTTTTTTTATTTATATTTTAATCCCTAAACTTTTAAAAAATTACATTTTGACCTCAAAACTTAAATCATCATATTACCTTCATAATTTCTCAAACAATATGATAAATAAACATATTTCTAATGGTATTTATTTTCATTTATCATAATCTTCGTTTATATTCATAATTATTTTTTAATTCAAGATTTTTCATTTATTTAAAATTTTTCTTTATTTTAAGACTGTTATAATGAGAATCTAAATTTCTTATGTTATAGAAATTTTTTTAAAATATAGAAATATAATAATATTTTTTATTTTGTCACTTTCTCTTTCATCTTTCTCTTGTACATCTCTCTTACGCTCACCGATCTCTCTCATACTTTTTTTTTTCGTCATCTTTATGTTTTTTCTATTACTTTTTCTGTCATCTATATATTCATTTTCTCTCTTTCACCTTAACATAAATAAAAATATGTTTTAAAAAGTATTAAAATTTAAAAAAAATTATATTAGAATTAAACGTAGTAATAAAATATTTTCAGATAAATATTTAAAATCAATTAAGTGCACTTTATATATTCTCAATAATTATTATTTTTAAAAAATATATTTCTCAAAAAATATTATTTTTAAAAATAAAAAATTTTATCGCATATTAAACACTTTTTGAGACTTAATCAAAAGAATAAACTTTGCCTTGCAAAATTTAAGACCAACAGTAAACTGATGCTCGGAGAAGTATCCAAAATGCTCAACCTTCTCGTTTCCTACACTATTTTTTTCACCTAAAAAAAGTCCAACTTTAGGCCAATAGTCGGCTGTTAGAAGTTTCCGCCTCAATGAAATTCACATTAGAGTCTAGCAGACTGTTGTGCATCAGTAGTCTATTGTTAGCCATTGACCTGTGAACATAAACATCTATTATTTTATTTTATTTTTTTAATTTTCAAAAATATTCAAGCAACATTGAAATTATGTGTTACAATAGTATATTGCTATTAATATGAATTTTTTTTTTATAAAATCAAAGACTAATTTTTATACAAACTAATTATCTCAATACGCCTAATGATTAAGGATCTACAAAATTGATTTGGAATGAATAAAGTTGAGCTAACTAAATCGAATTAATCCAAAACAAAACAAAAAACAAAAAAATATGCAGTTTATATTAAATTTTTATTAGTAAAAATTGATTGATACCTTTTGATTGTTGATTCAGACAAAATTTTAATCGAATCAATTGATTATATAATATATATATATATATATATATATATATATATATATATATATATATATATATATATATATATTATATTTTTAATATTATTTATTAAATAGTATGATAGTACGTAAAATACCAACCAAAAATAGCATCATGTCATGTCCCAAAAGAAAAAATTCAAAGCGGGGCGCATTTTTTGCCTACGTTTTTTCTTGTCGTCCATTTGGTTTGTTTATTCTTTCTTCAAAATATTAAAAATATTGAACTTAACTTTTTTTTCAAAACCCAAATTAAAATAGAGATGATTGTCTGAAAGATTGCCTACACTTATAAAAAACACAATACTTAAACATTCAGTCGATGTGAGATTTTAACACTCCCTCTTTACGCTCAAAAATAAACATCTGGAACATAAAGTTTATAAGTATGAACATCTATGAGTAGAGACACATCGTAAAATGAAATAAACTCTGATACCATATTAAAAATATTAAATTTAACTTCTCTTTTAAAACTCGAGTCAAGAGAAAAATAATTGTCTGGAAGATTATTTAAACTTATAAAAAATAAAATACTTAGACATCCAACTAATGTGGGACTTAAACACAAAAACACCATTTTTTTTTCTTTCTTCACTTTCAAATTTTCCTCCATTCTTCCATGCTCCTTTGTTCTTCATCCATTTATTTTCTTCTGCTTATGGTTTTGTACTTGCTTCTGTGTTCATTTGTTCTTCCTTCAAAAAGCTAAGAATTTGGTTAATTTATTGGTATTTTTAAGTATATTTAATATTTTTGTAAATGATTTTAAAATTTGTATAGTTAAATATTAAAAAAACTAATTAACTGAATCAAATCAAACTGATTATCAATAATTTGATTTAATCAAATTTAATTTTAAAACCAAACTGTACTTATGTGCATCTATACTAATGATTATTTTAAAGGAAAATTATATATAAGAGTATTCCCTTGAGTTATTATTCATTAATAAACTGGTCTTAAGCCTTAATTAATTTTTTTTAACTCTTAAGTGTTCTTCATTTGTATATTTATTTTTGTGAGAGAATTTCAAATACTAAAATCATTCTTCTTTTCATCTTCTGATTTTGTGAATTCATGACAAGAGTTTCACTTAGTAGACCACTTAGAACTCAAACATGGGGACCATACATGATAATTTCGTGGGTGCGGCTATAATTAAGTGTTACATGATAATTTAAAAAAAAAAAGAATAAAATGGGGATAATAGAATTTGGATGTAAGAATTTAATGAGAGAACCAATCCCAAGTGCATTTAGTAGAGCACTTAGAACTCAAACATGGGGACCATACTAAAATAGCCAATTCCACAAATTAGGAAAATGGTACTTTCAGAAATTTAATTTCACAAACTATACATAAATTGATACAATACATCAACCACATGAAAATCAAATATCAACCCATCAAATATAATTTCTATTTAAAATGTTAAGGTTTTGAAACAGTCAAACATAAAAAAAGTGCCCTCAGGCCACGTCCTCTCTGAGGGCTGAATGGATTAGGACTAAAAGCCCTTAGCCAGCATAAATTGCTCATTTATTGATTCAACTCACTTTATTCATAGGAGTAGACCAAATCAATTCTTTGAGTCAATTTCATTTTGACAATTCTAATAACAATAAGAATTAATATTACATGGATTGTCGGTGGAATTCAAATTTTTACCATATGACATATGTTCATTTAAAAAAAAACAAAAATATTAATAACTATTATTAAATACACTTAACTTAGTTTAAAAAATAATAATAATAAGTGTGGCTTTTCTTATTCTTTATCAAACAAAATCATTAATTTACCTTTAAAATTTTATGGGATTTGATTTAAAGTTTAATTCAAGGACATCTTAACGTTATACACACACAAAAAAACTATTTCTAAATGATAAAAATAAAATCAATGAAATAGGATGTAAATATGAACTTTCTTATTTTAATTTTAATGAAAATTAAAAAAAATGATAATTTGTTATACAAAAATGAATATAAGAAAAAAAAAACATATAAAAATAAGAAGATTGATGTTTTTTATTTTTATTTTTTAAAACTAAGTGTATTTAATAACGGTCATTAATGTTTTTGTTTTTAAAAAATTGAGATGAACACGTGGCATGTTTTGGTACATAAACTTGGACTCCACTAATAATGTATGTAATATTAATCCTAAAAAATAATACCTTTAACAAAAAAGTTGAGAGGGTAGAAGCCGAAGCCATATCTCTCCTTCCAATGGGAGTTGGCAATTGATATGTATTTAATATTCATGTTTATAGTTAGAGTTGGTATTTGATCCATTATTGATGAATAAATTTTTATCTATCAGTATTATTTAGATCATGATACGCGATAAAAATAATTTTAAAAAATATTATTTTTACTACATGTCATAATCTGAATACTGCTGATAAATAAAAAATTATCTAACGACGATGGATCAAATATTTTTTTTTATAGTTATATCTTCTCTTATCTTTATGTCAATGTCCATGAATTAAAAGATTGTAGCATCCAAAATAAATTTACTTTTAGATAAAAATTTGAAGATATTTGAATCATAATATAAAAAATATTTATAAAATGAAGTTTATTTGTGTTTGATAGTATACATATATTTAAAACTTGTATAAACTATTTTAAATATTATTTTTTAAAAAAATACAAATACCTTGGTTTTGCAAACACACTTTCAAATTTGAAAGTCAGACCTCAATCTTTACTAGTGCATTTTCTGTTCTATTTTTTCTTCATAAAAATAATGGAAAGAAGTATTAAAATAATATAATATAAAATATTAAAATCATATCATCATAATAAAAAGAAAAAGAAAAAAAATCAGATCATCTTATAACTTATGATAAATGACACCAGTTTTTGTGAACTTAATTGATTTAATCAGTAAGAATTAAAATATTTTATTGATTACCTTTAGAATTTATTTTTGTTATTAACAATTTTTTTAAATATAATTTATAAATATTACTATAAATTTTCGTTAAAATTTATAATATATTTTAATTTTAAAACAAAATAGTTTTAAATTCGTCTCCTACCACTAATTTTTTTTTATTAATAAGCATGCACCAATTGTTTTGCATCTGACTTTAAATTTTTATCTTTATTTAAATATATGTACTATTTATCTATTAAAAAAAAACTAATAGTGCACTGAAAAGTTGGAGCTGTCCAAACAGGGATTGTATTTCGCCAAAACAAAAAATCTATATGAATTGGTTTTCCATTGATTAATATGGATAAGAGTATTACTATTTCCAAACAGTGCACGGAGGCCTGGAATTTTGGCATATTACCAACATCATTAAATGGAATCAATATACAAACAAACAGGCTGCCGTGTAACTTATTGTCGTAACTCGAATAAGTGTACTATTATCGTCTTCAGTCTTCTAGACTGTTTATGGGACAATTTGATTTGATTTGATTTTATGTTTGATCTTGATAATTGATTGTCATATCTTAAAAAGTAAGCAGGTTGTTTTTTCTTTATTTATAATATTTTACTTTTTAACTCTAATTTTATTAAATTCACATTTTATATGAATAATTTTTTAATTATAAAATATTTAATTTTATTAAAAGAAAGTATAATAACCACCGCGAGTCGGTCAAACGATAAAGGTTATATTTGATAAATATAGCTGATAAGTTAATTGAAAGTTTAAAAGTGAGTTGAAAGTTGAAAAACTAATTTTTAGTTGAAAGTTGAAAGCTGTTAAGTTAATTTATTGAATTACAAGTATTTGGTAAAATTATCTATTGAATTAGCTGATAAATGTAAAATGACATAAAAGGATATATTTATATAAAATTTATCATTTTTTGTTAGTAATTATACTTCATTATGTAATTCTAAAAAATAAAAAATAAATATATTATATAGTGTTTCACAATAAATTAGTAATATTATTGCGAATCTCTTTTATCTTAATAGATGTCTTTAAATTTTTATTTTTTGTGTCACTATCAATAATATATGAAAGTTCATTATAGAGTATGTAATTTGAATGTTGTTTGAACATAGTAAAAACAGTGACATCTTGTGAGTAAGATAGTGTTGGAATTCGAATAAAATAATAAGGATAAAAAAGGAATAAAAATATAAAAGCTATCAGTTAAAAGCTATACACTACTTAAAGTAGCATATGAAAATACGCTATAAGCTACTCAAATAAATTTATTTATTAAACACCTCCAATTTAGTCAAATAAGCTTATAAGTTAGTCAAATACGCTATAAGCTAACTTATTTGACTTGTCAAACATACTCAGAAAAAAAATTTTGTTACTTGATAAAGGCAAATTTGAGAGTGTTTATTGAACTTTGAAATATATCTAGACTCTACATTAAAACCTTTTTCTCTCAGTTAAAAAAAAGGAAGTATAATAAATTTTTATACTTCAATTTAATTATTTAATAAAATTTTTATTTTGGTCTTTATAAATTTTATTAATAAATTATTCATGACACGACAATCGTAATTTAAGATTCACCAAATTTTTAAGTTTTTATTCTTTAGGTCCTTTAAACTTATAATTAAATTGTGAAAAAGATAAGGATCCTATCAGGTCTAAATACAAACTAAATTTGTTTTGAACTCAAGGGAGTTAGCTTGTGATAGAGTGTTAATCAAAGAGATAAGCTTTGCCTTGAAATTTTGAAGTTATAAGAGCAAGGGCCATCTGAATATCTGATGCTCGGAGCTGTGACAAAATGCTCAACCTTCTCATTTTCTACACTATTTTTCTCACCAAAATAAAGTCCAAAGTTAGACCAATAGTCAACTATTAAAAGCTTCGGTTTCGCCGGAATTCACATTCGAGTGACTAGCAGACTATTGGCCAATAACAATCGATTGTTAGCCACTAACTTGTGAAGGTAAGCCTCTATTATTTGAATTTTTAAAATTTTTTAAAGATATTCAAACGCCATTTGACGGCTCAATTACTATTTATATAAAAAAAAAAGTTTCTATAAAATAAAAATAACTAATTTTTATACAAGATAACTACCTCAATATGCCTAAAAATTCTTTTGAGAGAAAAACTATACATTCTCATGATTTATTATTCATTAATAAACTGCTGCTAAGCTTAAATTAATTTGTTTTAGCTCTGATTATTCTTTATTTGTATATTTATCTTTGTGAGAGAATTTCAACTACTAAAATCCTTCTTCTTTTCATCTTGTGATTTTTTGAATTCATGGCAAGAGAGTTCCACTTCTCTTCGTGAATTTCGTGGGAGCAGCTATAATTAAGAGTCAAGAATAATTTAAAAAAATAAAATAAACGAGGATAATAGAATTTGGATGTAAGAATTTAAGGAGATAACCAATCCCAAGTGGATTTAGTAGAACACTTAAAGTATCTCCAACTTTGATACTCTATAAAGTTATTTAAGTGGGTCTCACATTATTATATCATCATTTTTTTAAGCAATTTTGCACTACTTTAAGCAATTATATTTTTCAATAGTACAACTCTCAAAAGTAATTATGCACTACTCTATCTATTTTTTCCATTGCAATTTTAAAAGTATTTTTTCCATTGTAATTTTAAAAGCATTTTCTCCATCTCCAACACCTAAAATAATATGATATTATTTATCCTTTGTCTTTTTCTTTCTCGGCAATTCTGAAAGTCTCGAAACTTCTAATCTCAAGCCTCACGAGTTTCTGGTGATCTAAGCATTCAAGCCTTGCAGGTTTCTAGCATCTCAAGCCTTCAAACCTTTCAAATCTTTATCACATTCTCAGCCTCCAAATTTTTATTGCGTTCTTTTTTTAAATTAGTTTCGTTCCATCTTCTTCCAAATCGACTTCGTTCTTCATTCCATCTTTTTTCAAATTGAATTTTTGGTTCCTTTGTTCTTCGTTCCATCTTTGTTCATCTTTCTCCAAACCTCTAGCCTCTTGAAGCCTCTTCAGTCCATCTTCATTTTTCGTTCTTCCCTTGTGTTTGATTTATAGTTTCCTTCTTCAAGCCTTTTAATTTATGTTTCATCTTCACATTTTTTTTTAAGTTTCCTTTTTTATTTTTGATTTATTTTTTATTGTTTTCTAATTATGAATGTTTGTCTTGATTTTTGATTATTGATTTCTGTTGTTATTTTTGTGATTTGATCTGAATTTCAGGTTCGATGGACTTTGATATAGAAACAACCAAGCTAATAGAAGAAGGAAATGGTGGAGTTTTCTAATTTTTTTTTTTTTTTTTTTTTTTATGATTTTTGGTCCTAAATTTAGATTTAAGAAACGTTGCTTACAAAAGTAACATTTGTGCCACTTCAATGAAAAGATACGGATAAGATGTGTTATTTGTTGTAGCTCTACGATTTAACAATTTTTGTTAGAGATGCTCTTAAAATTCTAATACGGGGGACTATACTAAAATAGTCAATTCCACAAATTAAGGGCTGAATGTACTAGAACTAAAAGCCCTTGAACCAATATAAATTGCTCGTATATTAATTCAACTCACTCTATTTATAGGATTAAATCAATTCAATTTTGTGAGGCAACTCCATTCTCACAGTTCTAATAAGAAGAATGAGATATTCAATAAGACATTCGGAAGGATGAGAGACCGAGTCATATCTCTCCTTTCAATAGCAACTGTCAATTGATATGTATTTAATACTTGTAGACTTATTCAAATTTATATCTCATCGTATTACAATGTTTAATAAAAAAGAAATTTAATTATAGATAAAATTTTGAAGATATTTTAATCATAATATAGAAAATATTTATAAAATGAAGCTTAATTATTTGTATTTGATAGTATATATAACTTGTATAAATTATTTTAAATATTATAATTTTTTGAAAAAAAAATACAAATACTCTCGTTTAATTTTGAGACATTTGGAAGCACACTTTTAAATATAATTGAAGTTTAATTATTTGTATTTGATAGTATCTCTGTTAATTTTGTTAACAAAGAAATGGACTAAATGTTGGTTATTAAAAGTTAAAAGAGAATAATTTGCTGAACCAAATATTTTCGAATGACTCAAAATTGAAAAAAAGTATTTGCAATTTTTTCCTATATTTTATATTTAACTATATCTTGTTCATGTCAATGCCATACTTCTTAACCTGATAATATAAAGTAATTTACTTTTTTCTGTCCTGGCTAATACCTTTATTATGTGGCATTCATCTTTATTATGAATATATGTATATATTTTATTTTAAAATAAAATAATATCTCTTTTTTTTAAAATAATATTTTTATTACGATGTCACTGTCTTCTCTATTAAGGTATACATAAGTCTCTATTAAAAAGAAAAATAAAATACTCTTCCATTATTTGATTAATGTCTTTATTATAAAACTCTTCCCTCTGTTATAAAAACAAACATAATTTTTTTTAAAGAAAAGATATTACAGCTTAATCTAAATATTTTAAATATCTTTTATGAAATAAAACAAATAATAAATAAATAAAATATTACTTTCTCAAAAAAAATTTCTCAATTTTTAATCAAGTTTTTAAATAAATTAAATTGGTATTTTTTAAAAAAATAATTAAGGTGTTGTTTGATTGGTGGTAAAAAAATAAAAAAATAAAAATTGAGAATGGAATGAAATATTGTACAAAAAAATTACGTTTAATAAACCATAAAAAAATGGAATCTCAATTTTTTTTTTTGCATTTGGTATATTTTAAATAATGTAAAAATATAATGAAAGACTGATAAAAAAATAAAAATACTTTTGAAATATAAAATTAATAAAATAATATTATTTAATTTAAAATTTTAGTTAAAAATAATATAAATAAAAAAATATTAGTAATATAAAAAGTTTATTAAAAATATTAATATTTTAAAAAATAATTTAAATATTTATTTTTTATTTTTTATTTATTAATAATAAATAATATTTTTTAATTAATTAATTTATTTTTAAAATATTTATTTATTTTTTTGAAAAAATATTGATTTATTATTTTGTATACAACAAGTAAAAAAATTTTAAGTTTTTTTTGTGAATATTTTTTAATTAATTTATTTTTTTAAAAAATATTTTTATTATTTATTTAATTAAAAAAAATGTTATTTTGCCTTGAATTCTATTCCCTTGCCTAATTCCTTCTTTTCTGTGTGGTAATGCGTTTTCTCACCAAACAATTTTTTTTGATGAAATTAAATGAATATTTTTATTTTATCACTTCAATTTTATGTACCAAACAATATTTTATAAGAGAACATTACATTTAAAAAAATTGAGAGAAATGTTATTTTATTTATTTTATTATTTATTTTTTGTTTATAAAATGTATTTAAAACTTTAAATTAAGTTGTAATATATATTTTTTATTTTAAAAAAGTATTTGTGTATATATATTTTATAATCAAAGAAAAAATATTGTAATAAGTATATTAATAACAAAATAATTTATTCTAATAAAAAATAGGTGGGACCCTCCCAACGTTCCGTTTCTCTTCTCTCTTAGTTTTCGATTTTAAGCAAATATTTTTCCTTGTTTTTATCTGTTATTGGAGACGAGAGGAAAATTTTTCAGTGTGTCTCCTTTAATGGTAGATTGGAAATATTTTTAGTTTTTCAATATGTAATTATTGATAAATTTTAAATAAAATTTAGTTTTTGATTTTTTTTAATTATATTTCAATCAGAGTCTGTGTCTCTATTTAATCAAAGTTTTTGTAATTTTTCTTCCTTTGGTGTAAAATTTTTATGATGATGTAGAGATTTTGAGGATCTACCACAAGTGAAGAGCTTGTCTCCTAGTATTGAAAATGATGGTAAGAATGTTTTATTTTAAAGATATGGTGTAGGGAGTCAATAGTATTTTAATTTAATAAGAAAATTATAAATATTTATATATTTCAATTTTTTTACAGTAGTTGTAAATGTTGTTAGAATTTTTTTCTTAAATAATTTTGTCATAAAAACAATATAATATATAAAGAAATTTAGAAAAATAATATATTGATGTGACTATTTAATATCAATTAGACTCTTAAAAAAAATATTAGTCCCACCCTTATATTCAAATTTAGATAAAAAATAAATTCAAGACTTATATATGTTTTCATTAAATTTTTGAATTCTTAAATTTAAATCTATTTATTTGAAAAAAATTTAAAATAGTAAAATTTTTCTACTTATTTACATGAAATATTTTGTATAAAATAAAAATAAAATATCTCGTAAACACATTAATACAATTCAAAACAACAACAAAATTACATAATTTTAAATTGTTAAACACTATTTTTAGCACCATAATCTTTAAATAGTTATTTGATACACCATAAATTATTTTTAAATATTCTCATCATTTATGAATATTATAATTCAATTTATAAAGTAAAAATATAATAAAATATTTTATTTCATGATTGAAAAATAAGTAAGCAATTAATTCATATTAAAGATATTATGATAATACTATAAATATTAAAAAATATATTATTCAATAAATGAATATACCCCCAATTATCAGCTGCAGTAAATAGTTGAACACAAAATGGTGATGGTGATTTATAGGGACACGGATCCTGTTGTGGCTGCGTTTTGTTTTTTAATATATTTTTAAATTTTAATTTTTTCAATAAATTTTTTAAAAATTATTTTTTTCTTTAAAACAATTAAATAAAAAATAAACCGGTCTTTTAATATATTTTTAAAGTTTAATTTTTTCAAAAAAATTATTTTAAAAAACTTAAAGAGAAAATAAACTTTAAAAAAATAAGAATTTATTGAAAATATTTTTTTTTAAAATTTTTAAAATTTATTGAAAAACCAAATATTAATAAGAAGGTACTATGCTTCCTTGCATTTTTTTTTTATTTTTTCATTTATTTTTAATATATTTTCTAAGTTTAATTTTTTTCAAAAAATTATTTAAAAAAATATTTTCTGTTTAAAAGTATTCTTATATTTGATTTTTCAACAAATTTTTAAATTTTTTTACTAAAAAATTATTTTCAACAAATTATTATATTTTTAAATTTTATTTTCTCTTTAATTTTTTTAAAATAATTTATTGAAAAACTTAAATTTTAAAAATATATTAAAAATAATTAAAAAAAATAAGGAAGCGTAGCACCGTCTTATTCTTATATTTAGTTTTTCAACAAATTTTTAAATTTTTTTCAACAAAAAATTATTTTCAACAACTTATATTTGGTTTTTAACAAATTTTTTAAAAAATATTATTTTCAACAAATTCTTATTTTTTAAAGTTTATTTTTTCTTTAATTTTTTTTAAAAATAATTTGTTGAAAAAATTAAAATTTAATAATATATTAACAAATCAGTTTATTTTTTATTTAATTTTTTAAAGAAAAATAAATTTAAAATAATTTATTGAAAAAATTAAAATTTAAAAATATATTAAAAAAAATTAAAAAAACAAAAACAGAACAAAACGCAGGGGGGCACAGCTGGGATTCGCGTCCGATTCATAGTGAGTGAAAATACGTGAAAGAGAGAGTGTTTCCCAAGCGAGTGGTGGGATTTGTGCCACGTAGGTTCCCAATTCTCTCCCCACGTGCCTCTGCCCATTGGCTGTCGGGATTTGGCCAAGCAGGGTGCATTGAAGCCTTAGCCTAGAAGCTGCAAAAATTGATGTACGCCCTCTCATATTTCACAGGCAGGAGCAGGATTCAATTCCCCCCTTCCAATAATTCATTTTCTCTAGTCTCTGGGTGTATTGAGATTTATACCATTCAAGCAATTATTCAATCCCCAATCTTTGAATAATTTGGGTCAGTGTCACTATTAATGAGCTTCATTAGGACCCACCTCCTTTTTAAGATCCCAATTCATTAATTAGATTGAGAGTTAACATTATTATATGAACTTTGAAGAAAAAAGACAGATCACTATTTGAATTAAAAATTTGATATTTAAATTTAATTAAAATTTTAAATTAATTAAAAATTTTATATTATATCAAATTAAATTTAAAAAATTACTCTGGACTCATTAAAATTTTAAAATTAGTTTAAAAATTTATTAGTGTGAACTTGGCAATTGATTTATTTTTTTATTAAATTTAAATGAATCTAGTCTGATTATAATATTAAAAAAATTGACTTATATTTAAAGCAACATAGAATATGATATTTTAAAATATATTTAAATATTTTATTATATTATAATATAAAAATAATTTAATTTATTATTGGTAAATAATTTTTTATCTATCATAATGTCTAAATTGTGATACTTGATAAAAATAATATTTTTTAAAATTGTTTTTATCATATATTTTAATTTAAATATTATTAATAGATAAATAATTATTTATTGATGATGGATCAAATTTTAACTCTTATAATATTTATATTATACTGTGTTAGCATATTTGTGTCATTTATTGTGCATAATATGTAGCGGCATTAAAACTTAGGCCAATGGAATTCCTTCTACCATAGGACTGACAATTTTTCTTGTTTGTGAGAAGTTTTGGAAGACCGCCTTACCTAGAGGTGGAGTCAGGAGTAGGGGTGTACAAAACCGAACCAAACCGAACCGTTAAAAAACTGAAAAAAATTGATTTCTGGCGGTTTAGTTCGGTTTTTTATTTCAGTGAACCGAGCGGTTCGGTTCGGTTTTCGGTTGGGAAAAATTCCCAACCAAACTGGACCGAACCGACCGCTATTCCAAGCCCAGAGTCAAAAAAGCCCAGTCCAGCCCTTTAGCCCAGGAACATTCAGCTCAAGTCCAACCCAAAGGCCCATCAGCCCACGGCCAGGCCTAATCCGGCCCATCAGCCCCGCCCGACTCCCTGTGGCCTGTAATGCATTTGTGCATTTCGGCATTTCCTTCCATTTCTGATTTCTCAGCTGCTCCTCGAAGATTCTTGAATCGTGCCCTAGAGCCCCCCCGGTCGCCTTGCTCGGCTGCTCTGCTCTCCACTTCACTTCACTGCCGGTAACCAAACTCGCCGTCTGCAGCTTTCGGTGACCGGCTTACAGAGAAGAGATTTCACTTCACCCTTCGTTTGGGTCACCGAGTCCGTGACTCGATCTCCTTACTGCACTCTGCCACTCTGCTCTTTCTTCTGCCGCCCTGCTCTCCACTTCATTGCCGGTTAAACTCGCCGTCTGTGGCTTCCAGTGACTCGTCGTCTGCTCTTCATTCTCCCTCTGGTACTGGTTGCTCGACAAGCCAAGGTAAACAATGATTAAGCTTAGCCAATCAATATTTCAGTATGGAATTGAATTTCGATGCCTGTGGGAATGTGCTGCACTGCTGCTTTTACATCTCAATGTACATGTTAGACAAGTGTTTTTTATTTGCAGACCAATACTATAGTTCAAAATCTCATACTAATTTGTATTCTCATACATCTCAATCTCATGCTTTTACATCATAATTTGTATTCTAGTTAGTGTTGGCCAATCATCTGTAATTTTGCCTCAAATACTCATCTATTTACATATTTCTGGGAACTTCAATTGCATCAGGATTTTTAATTCTACTAGACCTCAAAGAGTTATCATCTGTCCAAATTAATTAGATGTGCACAGAGGTTTTTTAATTTCTATACCGATCACTATAACAACCTAATAACTAAATCCCACTTGTTGAATAAGAAGAAATAATTCCACTTGTTGAGTAATAATTCAATACACAGAGGCACTGAGGCACATAAAGGCATGCTTATTCTCTTATTAGGCTTGTTGAGACATTTTGTAGGATGACAGCAGATAACTAAGTCCCTTATTTTGTATTTTTTGTTTATTTGTAGAAAATTAACAAAGATGGCTGAATCAGAAGAAATACAACAAAGAATTTGTGAGGATGCACATTTTACTGAAGGATCAAGATCTCCAGCTCCAAATGTGTGTGAAACAGCTTCAGCACCTTCAAAGAAGAAAAAGGTACAAGAGGAGAAAAACAATGAAGAGGATGACATCCAAGAAGGTAAGAGAAAACCTATTAGACCTGAATCTTGGGTATGGCAACATTTTACCAATATTAAGGGCCGTGACTCAAATTGGCCTAGGGCTTCATGTAATTGGTGTGGGGTTGATTATGCTGCCCATAGAAAAAGAAATGGACCATCTAACATGGCCCATCACTTAGAAAATCAGTGTAAAAAATTTTCCAGAGAATTATTAGACCCCAAACAATCCATTCTTTCTTTTCAACCAAAAAGAAAAGAGCAAGGGGAAGGGACTGGGAGCAATTTATCAGCTGTTAGTTTTGATGTTCATGCATGTAGGCAAGCTCTAGCTAGGATGATTATTGTTGATGAATTACCTTTTAAGTTTGCTGAGGCTGAAGGATTTCGATATTTTATGAGTATTGTTCAGCCATTATTTCCTATTCCATCTCGTATTACAGTGGCTAGGGATTGCTATAGGCTTTTCTTGGATGAGAAAAGAAAATTGAAAAGTGTATTATCCTTGAAATCTCAAAATGTTTGTTTGACTACTGATTGTTGGACTTCTGTGCAAAACTTGAGTTATCTTTGTCTTACTGTGCATTTTATTGATGCTGAATGGAAATTGCATAAAAGAATTTTGAACTTTTGTCCAATAGTTAGTCATAAAGGAGAAGTAATTGGTCAAACAATAGAGAAATGTCTTACTGAATGGGGAATTGAACGAGTCTTTACAATAACAGTTGATAATGCTACTTCAAATGATGTTGCCATAGCATATTTGCGGAGACAAATAAATGAGTGGAATACAAGTGTGATGAATGGAGAATATATGCATGTTAGATGTTGTGCTCATATTTTAAATCTTGTTGTTACTGATGGCTTGAAAGAAATGCATGATTCAATAAGCAAAATTAGGGATGCTTGCAAATATGTGCGTGCTTCTCCTGCACGTATGCAAAAATTTAAGAAATGCATAGAGCTTGCTAAGATACAAGATAAGAGCATGGTTCAATTGGATGTTCCAACAAGGTGGAACTCCACATACCTTATGCTTGAGAGTGCTTTGAAGTTTCAAAAGGCATTTCTTAGGTTGGAAGAGTGGGATGCTCAATTTTTTTTGGATTCTCCACTTGGTCCACCAAACACAGAAGATTGGCTTAATGCTAGGCATTTTGTGAATTTTTTGAAGATCTTTTTTGATGCAACTAAAAATGTCTCAAACTCTTTGCATGTGACTTCATCTCAATATTTTCATGAATATTGTCTTATTGTGAAGACTTTGAAGGGTTGGTGTGAGAGTGATGATGATGCATTATTAAAGAATATGGCTATTAGAATGAAGGCTAAACATGACAAATATTGGGGGAATTTAAAAAATATGAACATGTTTGTTTTTGTTGCCATAATTCTAGATCCAAGATACAAGTTGAAATTTGTTGAGTGGAGCCTTTCAAAACTTTTTGATGAGGACTTGGCTAGGTTTATGATTGAAAAGGTAAAGAAAGTTCTCAATGGCATGCATGATAAATATAAATCCTTTTATGGTATTGCAAAATCACAAGATGTTGGTCAATCTTCCCATTCAAGTAGAGAAGTGGATATTTCAATGGATGCAAAAGATTCTTTTGTTATGGAATTTGATATGGACATGAGTAGGGATGATGCTATAGATCACAAATCTGAGTTGGAAACATATTTAATGGATGCCCGAGAAAAGATGACATTGAAGTTTGATATTCTTAGTTGGTGGAAGGTGAATTCTTCTAGATTTCCCATTCTTGCTCAAATTGCTAGGGATGTACTAGCTATACCAATGTCAACAGTTGCTTCTGAATCAGTTTTTAGTACAGGGGGTCGAGTTCTTGATCAATATAGGAGTTCTTTATCTCCAAGAACAGTAGAGGCTCTTATTTGTGCACAAAATTGGTTTCGGTCTACCCCTTTATCTTTTGACATAGAAGAGCAAGCTGATGACATTGATAAGGCTGAGATAGGTAATATTATTTTTATTTCAAATAAAATTTTCTTAATAAATTTTTTATGCTAAAAAGAGTTTGTAATAATTTTTGTTCTTTCTTGACTTAATATGTATATACAATTATTAGATGAAGCTGGTCCATTGGCTGAATCCGGTTCAGATTTAGACTTGTAAAAGAATATGTTCTAAGCGGTATGTGTATTATATTTAATCATCCAAATTTTTATGTATTTTTTATCTAATGCATTTTAAATTGTACTAATTATGTTTTAATTATTGTTATATTTTAACAGGTTGTGTACTTGATTATGGAGATCTTAGTCTCAGGGAAATTTTGTGCTTGGCTGTTGGCTGGAATGATAGAAGACAGTAGTTGTGAATATTATGTCTTGATATTTTTCTTGTTTGCTGATAGCATTATGGATTTATTGTGTTTTATGGGTTTTTGTTGATTAATAACAGTTATGGAATCATATGTTTTATGGACTTTTTGTTAGAAATGACTTGCAATAGAATTAATTATTAGATTGTATCATGTATGAGTGTATGTTACATAATTAGGTGAAGCTTGGTATTAGGTCTCTGTTATGGTGTTTTTTGAAGCTTGGTATACTTCCTTTTCTTTCTTTATATTTTCCCTATTCCCATTTTATCCCAAGTAATGATGAATCAATTATACCCAATCACTTGTGTAATATACTGTTAGGTAGTTTTCTTATCTGCTTCACCTTGGAATTCAGGTACCAAGTGGAAACTTTTTTTTAAAAAAAAGGGCCAATGCACCATTGAATGCTTCTTGTTTATTCTTTTGTCACAATTATTTTCTTCACTGACTTGCAAATGAAATAATGAGGGCAATGGAGCAATCATTGATGAAAGGAAGCCAAATTCAAGATGATTGTGCTGCTGTTGTAAAGAAGCTTCGGGCTATGATCCACTCAACAGAAGAGCAGCTTCATGTACACAAGAAGCAGACCATGTTCTTAATGCAATTGACAGTAAAAACACTGCCTAAAGGTCTTCATTGTCTTTCATTGCGCCTTACAACTGAGTATTATTCCTTGAATTCTTCTCAGCAAGAGTTCCCAAATCAAGAGAAGTTAGAAGACCCTCAACTATACCATTCTGCGATATTCTCAGATAACATATTGGCAACAACTGTTGTTGTGAATTCACCATGGTATGTATTGTGGAGTCCACTACTGCACAAATTATTTCTTTTAATTTCTCTTTATTAGTTTTTTTGCACGTATCAACCTTGAGATATAGAATTTTTCATGTTTTGTGAAAGAAGTATGATTGTATGTGATCCCAAGCTTGAAATTGATCTATGGTAGTGTACTAGAACTTTAAACATCCTTTAATATGATTTAATGTTGTTTAGGAGGAAAAAGAAAGATTTAATGGTAAAGGCTATAACTCATTAATTTATTTCTTAAATGGCAGCTGATTGCATTACAATCTTATATTGCACATCCTCCCTTTTTTTCAATTTATCAAGGGGGCTTTGGCAGGATCATAAACAGGAAATGGCATTTGCTTTTAGACACTTCTCTTTTATTGACAGTGAAAAGTGGGAATGTTAAGCAGAAATGGAGGATATGGTGTCTGAATGTGAAAATAATATTCCCACATTGTAGCCGAGTATTGAAAAATTAAAAGTACAATGTTTGATTTGCTGGATTTTATTTTCCCGAGTCATTTTGGAAAGTCCATGCTGGTTCTTTGTTCTGGTTCTTACCTAAGCCTAAAGTATCTTTCCTGCAAGAAATTCCAACAATGATGTTGCAGTGTGGTTCATTTAGGTTCATATTAATGTCCTTTTATGCCCTTCAATATGAGTATGACATATGATATATTTATATGGCTATATTATTGTGCTATTTTTTTTTTTTTGGTATCCAATTGGCTATTACCAACACCTTGTTGGAATGACTGCTATCATCTATTTTCTCATGAACCTTGGTTTACTCTTTTTTGGTGCTTATTTTTAGGATAAACTCTTGCAGCCCACAAAAAAATCTGTTGAAATGGGCCTAATTTTTTTTTGAAATGAACCCACAAAAACCGCCAAACCGAACCAAACCGAACCGTTTTTTATTGGTTTGGTTTGGTTTGGTTTGATAGACTTAAATCAAACCGAATAGGTCCATTTTTTATTGAATCTTGTATGGGCGGTTCGGTTTGATTGAACCTTCAAAACCGAACCAAACCGCACCGCGAACACCCCTAGTCAGGAGAATGCTCTCATAAAAGTAGGGATAGAGGTAAATTTTTCACACATAAAATATGGGAACCAGAATGATGACCATACTTTCTCTGGCTCAAGAAGATTTTATCATATTAAAATTATTAATTACTTTTTATTTATTCAATTATATATATATATATATATATTAGTAATTATATATTTATAATTTATAGTAATAAATATGTCACATCCGAATTTAATGCAACGTGAATATCAAAATCTATAATAATTTTATCCTTATTATTTACATATGACTTCACATTATTACATATTCAAAAAAATATCATATGTTTATAAGTTTTTAGTATAGTTAATTATATATATCAAAATTACACTTAACAATATTACAGCAGAAGCAGAAATTCTGCCTGTGACGTTCAGAGCATACTCTAAATTACAATGACAAATTATTTAGACATTTCGAACCTTAGAAACAATATAGGCTCATCCAAAAGATACGACACTTATCTGATCACGTAGCAGCAGGATCAATCTCGGTATCTTTATTTGTAAATGTGGAAACACTGTGTAGTGAGTTTGACAACTCAATGAGTAGAAAATACCTCATATGATCTCTCAGATCAACATATAGATGTACTTATTAGTTAAAATATATCATATCAAAATTTACAGTTCAGAAGTACATCCATATAGGACTCGTATTTTTAAATATTCTCAGTTCAAATCAATTCAAATATCTGTATCCATATATGATACAATATGATCATTAATCAAACAGTAATATGCATTGAAAACATTTCTTATAAAAATCTTAGGAGGAGCCCATATCAAAACCACCATATCAGAGTTCAACCCTTTCCGTATTTTGTTGGTGTAGAATTGCCTATACTTAGTATCTCAATCAAGGTTTGTCCTACCACCATTCAAGAAGACACGCGAAGGGACTCTAATATGGGCAATTTCCCAAGCATAAAGTAAGGGAAGACAAATCACATCTCATATGGCATCTTATTTAGATAGGAGGTATCCTGCTCTCTATCACATATCATATCCCGTGTGTTGGCTCTCACACGAAGTTAGTACCACCCTTGTAGACCTGGATCCTCTACTGTGGAGGGGGGCACAACACTGCATGTTATGGCTCTCTCCACAGTCTGACCAGGCGACTGGTACACAACCAGTCGCCTGGTCTTTTTTTTTCAACCAGGCGACTGGTTGTGAATCAGTCTCTTGGTCCCTCTACTGGAGGGGGCACAGCACGCGGTGTTGTGCCCTCCCACAGCAAAGGATCCAAATTTCACCCTTGTTAGCTGAGGTATCAAGGTGCAGTAAGACTAACATCATCTGTTGTTAGCAGACAATGTTTCTAATAGGATTTCTCCACAAAGTTATCATATGCACATATTCTATATTATTCAAAACAGAACTTTTAGAATAATTCAGAATCTCAATTTCAATATAGCTCATCTGTCATAAATTACCCATTCAGGGTTTATCACATGTGCAAACTCTTTCTCAAGGCAATCAAATAGTTTTATAAATCAATGCCATATGCATAAGTATTCATTTCACCGTTTAATGAAAAATATATGTGAAATCAGTTATACCATGGGTTCAAAAAAATTAGTTTCAAAACTATACTTTTCTTGAACTATATTTCAAATTGTAGGCAATTCAAATAATTTTAATACATTTCAGAAATATATAAAAGTATAAATATCTCACAAACATAATCATATACATGCTTAAAGATCAATAAGAGTATAGGGCAAGTCATAGGAAGAATCATTTACTCACAAAATTAAGGTACCAAATTGGACAATCCCAAAATCTACGTTTCTGATCTAAATTTGACAAAATAAACTCCAAAATTGAGTTCAAAAGGTCTAAAAACTTTGAAAATGACTCTGAATTTGTGAAATTTGACCTCCGAGAGCTCAGTCAACATAGGTCAATGCAAACAGGGTGTTGGATCATGCGCCACCGAGAGAATTGCGTGTAAGCGTCACTCGTCAAGAGAGTTTCAGCACGTGTGGTGGTGGATGGTCATGAAATTTAAGATCCTAAGGTTTCGACATCTTCTTGATTGATCTATGGTGTTAGTTTTTGCGTTTGAGAATCACGTATAGGAGTTTCAGATATTACCTTTTTAGGCGATTTTTCTTTCAATTTTCTGGCCAATCTCTGGCCAATTCTCCAGAAATCAATCAGATGGATTTGTAGAACTCTTCGTCCTGAATCCGTTGGTGGTGGTGGTGGTGTCAAAATCTGAGGTCTAGAAGCAAAGAAATTTTAGAGAGAAGTTTGAGGGTTTCGGGAGGGAGAGAAAATTCTAAAGAGAGAGAGAGAGAGAAAAAATCTGAAAATGATCAGCTTTTTGAGTGGTTAAAGCTCTTAAAATATTCCGAAGACCTTTCTACAAAAATTCAATTTTAAAGGGAGGTCCTTACAAATTTTTTTTATTCATATTTTGACCCTGAAACTTTTAAAAAATTACATTTTAGCCCTGAAATATAAATTCTCATATTTTCTTTGTAATTCTTTAACCCATGTAGTAAATAAACATACGTTCAATGGTTCTTATCTCCATTTTCAAAATTCTCTATTTTATTCAAAAATTTTCTTAATTAGAATTTTTCTTAAATTTACGGTTATTACATTCTCCCTCCTTAAAAAAATTCGGTCCCTGAATTTCATTACTATAGTTGCAAATAAATACTAACCTCATTGTTTAAACAAATATGGATATCTGACGCGTATATCATCCTCTCTTTCCCAGGTAACTTCTTCAGAAGAGTGATTTTTCCATATTACTTTCATTGTAGGTATTTTTTTTACTACAACTTCTTTACTAGTCTGTCCACTATTGTTACTGGTTGTTCCTCATAGGTTAAATCTTCCTGTAACTGAATATGTGGATACTGTATAACATGTATAGGATCCGGTAAATATTTCTGTAGCATAGACACATAAAAAATTGGATGGACATTACCTAATTTATGAGGTAAAGTCAAACGATAAGTTACTGGACCGATTCTATCAAGAATTTCAAATGGTCCTATATAGCAAGGGTTTAATTTTCTTTTCTTCCCAAATCTCATTACTTTTTTTATAGGAGATATTTTCAAAAAAATATGTTCACCTATGATAAATTCTAATAGTTAATGTCTATTATTCAATTTTTTTCTTAACTAGAATTTTTCTTAAATTTACAGTTATTATAAAATGTTTATTTTTAGGAATCTATTTAAGATTACAATTTTTTTTAAAAAAAAATTACCTCATTTTTATAAAATTTTACAAATATTGATGACAACGTTGCATGTCCCTCTTCCTTGGTAATTTTTATTTATTTATTTATATAAAATCAATAAAAAAAGTGTCTCAAATAAAAATTAGTATAATTTAAAAGAACAAATCTAAATATTTCTAAACACAACAATAATAACTTATATTATAACTAGAAGATCTTCATTTAAATGTTTATCAAATTCAAAATTGAACACGTGTAATCACTTTGCGAAAATTATGTAATATGAATTAGTTATATATTGTAATATTATAATAATATAAATAGTTATAAATAATTACCTCTTCTTTAACATGAAAATCTGATTCACAAGTTTTAAAGTGTTTATCTTTTCTTCCATCCCAAGAGCCAAAACCATAAATATTTTGACATAATAAATTAGAAAAAAGTGACATATATCATTTAAAATAGATTGAGTACAATAGATTAATTTTTGTTACCCTGTTATTCCTCGTTGATGAACAATCTACCACCAGTACTAAAAGTATATTCTAAAACAATTACCGAAATATGGATGACAAAAATATCCATAGCAATCTTCTGCAATATTGGATACGTATTCTTATTAGGTCCAGTTTGGTTTAAAGTTTTTTTAAAAAAGTTTAAAGTTTTTTAAAAAAATTTTAAAATTAAGAATAGAATAAAATAAAATAAAATATTATAACTAAAATTATATTTGGTAGAATAATAATAAAAAATAATAAAAAAATAACAACGAGACAAAAATATTATTAAAAAAATAAAATTATTATAATAAATTATTTTAATTTAAAAATTTATTTTAAATAAAAAATAAAATAAATTATTATTAATATAAAATTTTAAATTAAATTTTATCAAATAGTATTAAAAATTTTAATTTAAACATATATTTTTTTCATTATAGAAAATTTTATAAATAAATAAAATAATAAAAAATATTTTTATTTTTTTTATTTTTTTTTATCACACTGTTTATTTTTTACCTATTTACTTTTTATCTATTTAGAAAAATAATTCAAATTTTCTAATAAAAAATAATTAATATTCCGTGAGATTTATATTTTTTCATCAACTCGGCCAACTAAATGAAAGAATGGAATTCACGTTCCCATTTCATGATTCTTGCTATCAAATGGAACCTTAATTTTTCACCAACCAACTTATATATGATATCAAAAAATTTAACCCTGGGTAAAAACTTTCTATTTCAGACAATGATTTAACTCAGCTTTTGTTAATATATCTTTTAAATCATTAATAAAAAGTCATAATCGCTAGAAAATTAGAAGTTACAAAATCACCCATTTTTAATCCTATCACCTTCACCTTTTCTCTAAAAGTTTCCTCAACCACGCCATTAACAAGATATTCATTAAATAAAGAGTAACAAATATGCTTAATTTTATCAATTTCTAGCCACTCAGGCACAAGCACAAACAGGTGGTGTGCTCTTCATTGAAGCCTCTTCCTTCTTCCGTGTCTTGACCTCAGTCAAAACATTTCTAGCCCACTCTGCAAAATGGGTTTCATCATGCCCAATTCTACCACTTTCGTATACAGACATGCATCTGCGATCATCTTCTGCATAAGGACAGTGATCTCCATTTGGGTCCCTCCAAGCTCCTCGGTGTTTCATCCCTGACCAGCTTGCTATCCAATGGTAGACATATTGGCCAACGCCTGCAAGTTTAAGCCAACCTTTGGGAAAGAACTCCATGACACTGCTGTTTCTGTCCATGAGGAACAAGTTGGTTAATTGAGCCCCATGTGGGGATATTAGAATAACTGTCAAACTCATCAACTTCACCTGCAACAAACGAACCCATTAATATTATAACTCATTTATGAATCACAAATCATCTACATGTCAAATACTCCTATTAAATACAATGTCAATAATTTATATTACATATAAATACTTAACTTGATGTGATATTCACCGTCAATATTTTTTAGTGACTAAACCAAACATTTTGTTTTTGATATTACAATTTGTTAGAATTTGTATGTGGGCCTTACCTATTTCCATGAAAGAGAGAGAGTTGGACCATGCCTTACAAGGGTGAAAGAAGCCCTTTGTTCCAAAATGACTCAAGTCATTTTGGAACTACTTTTCTCCACCTTATAAGTTGCCTTCTATTCTTATATTTTTTCAATGTGGGAATTCATTTTCCAACACTCCCCCTCAAGTCCAATTGGCATGCTCCAATTGAGACTTACCTTTATTGCCTGAGCTTGTGTTTCTTAAGTCTCAAAGGCTCCAAGTCTTCTTTCCTTTTTACTTGGGCTTGTACTTTTTGATAACCTTAGAGGCCACATGTCTATTTTAGTCCATTTTTTTCCTTCACATTACAGGTCTCTTTGAATCCTTCGGTGCTGTTAAATTTTAGCTTTGATACCATATTAGAAATATTAAAGCCTAACTCCACTCCCAAAACTCGAGTCTAGAGAGGAAAGATTGCCTTTACTTATAAGGAGTATATTTTTTAAACATCCAGCCAATGTGGGACTTCAACACACCCCCTCACGCTCAGGAATGAACATCTGAAGCGTGAAGTTTGCAAACATGAACATCTGCGGGTGGATCACATTGAAACTGGAGTAGGCTCTGATACCATGTTGGAATTTGTATGTGGGTCTTAACCATTTTCATGAGAGGGAGAGAATTGGACCATGCCTTGTAAGGGTGGAAGAAGCCCTTTGTTTTAAAATGACTCAAGTCATTTTGGAACTACTTCTATCCACCTTATAAGTAGCTTTCCATTCTTCTATTTTTTCAATGTAGGATTTCATTTTCCAACACAGTTTGAAATAATCTTGAGTCTTTAGACTAGCTAAGTCTCTTAGGCACACACACTCCTATATCATCTTATTGTATTTAAAATTTTAATCACAAAATACTCTTTATGTAGAGTGACCAAGCATTTTGTTTAGGACTCAGATTCTTCATAATAATTCTCTTATGAATAGATATAATTTGTGGGCATGAAGATTTTTGTAAGTCAATTAGCTGCATGCTTGAGAAAAATAAGCAACACAACTACAGATAAACATCGCTTCTAAACTCGCTCTTTTGAAAATTTAATAGGGTATGATTATACATCTCATACGAGCTGAAAATTGAATAAGAAGTAAATTGGACCTGCTCCAACTTCAGTGAACAATGGATATTATAACTGAACCCTCAGTTATATATATAGTACAGACTAGTGTTTTGACTCTTAATTTAATTCATAATATAGTTTTAAGATTCACGCTAATTTTGTTAGTTCAACTAATACCTTAGTAAATTAACTATTAAATTAATTTAATTCCAACAATCAAATTGTTTTTGTAATTGAATTTGATGATTTGACGATTAAACTAGTGATTCAATCTAATTAAACTAAACCGAATTAGATTTTTTTTTATTAAAAAAATTTATATCATTATTTTATGTAAACTTAATGATAATATTTTTATAAATTTATATTTACATTTTAATTATCAAAATAAAATATATTATTTTAATTAATATCATTTTTTAAATATATCTTATATTTAAAAAATATAAGATATATTAATTATTAATTTAAAATATATTAATTATTAATTATTAATTATAAATAATCAATTCAACAAATTTAATTAGTAACTCAACATGACATAATAATAAGATAACACTAGCTTTTGAGGGATTTATACTGTTTGCATTTTACCATTTATCCCTTCCTAAGTTTAAATTATATAAAAGATGATTAGTGATCTTACATATTTCTCATGTTGAAATATATGTTTACATAGTCATTTGAGATATTAAAATACGTTATGTATAAATATTATTGTGGATTTTTTTCGTCTGGTCTATTAAAATAATAAAAAATAAAAATAAAACCTAAATGAGTTAGTCCACGAATTTTTATTATTTATGTGTTTTTATAAGATCTATTTACTTGATATGTGTAAAAAGTATAACTTATTGTTAGAGGCGGACTTTTCTTTAGACAGGGCTACCTCTCCCCCCCCCCCAAAAAAAATTACATTAACTGATAAGTATCTCTTTCGTTCATTCAATAATTTTATTCAAAATTCGCCACTATTTATTGTATTTTTTTTTTTTTTTGTGAAAATGTTTTCATTTTGTAGCTTAAAATATTTTTTAAAAACTAAAAAAAATAATATGAATGATATACAGGTTAAATCACAAATTATTTTATTTAAGCTTCATATTAAAAAGTTCACAAACTGGCTCGTTTTAATAGCGAGAAGATAAAATTTAGGTTTATATATATTAATACTTTCATATTTAATATGTCATTAATAATTAACCAAGATTTTCATTTTTTTTCAATTTCTCATACTGAAATATCTTATATGTAATTTTTTAATATAAAAAACTAAAAATACTTTTTTACTAAATTCTAGGAATGTACAAAACTGACCCGAATCGATTAAACCGAATCAAACTGATTAAAAATCAAACTAACCAAATTATTTTTAATATATTAAATTTATATTATTAAATTTATTTTTTATTATATTTTAAAAATATTTTATAAGATTTTTTTTTTCAAATTTTTTGAAATGGATTTAAAAAATTCGAAATCGGCCCAAAAAAAATTCAAATGAACCAAAAATTGAAAAAAAAATTGAACCAAACCGAACCATATTTAATTAATTTGGTTTAATTCAATTTTATAGGAATCAACCGAACCGATAAGGTCCAAATTTTTTTATATTTTTCATAGTCGGTTCAATTTGATTAAGTCTTTAAAATCAAATCGAACAGAACCGTAAACACTCCTACCAAACTCACAAGTGTTAAAATACATGTCTATCATAGATCTATGCATAGGATATATTATATTCATTTCTCTTCAAATTTTTTAAAATTATACTTATGCTTTTCAAATTCATGATTAGAATATTTTTAGAAATTTATAAAGCATACACTCACATTCTTTTGTAGTTTTAAATAAATTACAATACCTTTCCTTATTTTAAATTTTTATAAATATAAATTTAGTGTGATATGTATTGCATTAAAATAGACTATTTT
The DNA here is from genome assembly GCA_037074535.1 of Gleditsia sinensis. Classification (NCBI taxonomy): domain Eukaryota; kingdom Viridiplantae; phylum Streptophyta; class Magnoliopsida; order Fabales; family Fabaceae; genus Gleditsia; species Gleditsia sinensis. The sequence goes on from CM073465.1 coordinate 72,319,161, forward strand.
TACATTAAAAAAATAAATATTCAGTAACAAATTTTTAGTGACAACTAAAATATTACTAATAAAAGTAAAAATAATGATTGATATAATCATTACTGTTTATTACTGTCAAAAGTGAATTTTCAATAATAATATAAAAAAGTGGTGACATCTTTCAAGTCATTTTTTATAAATAAAAAAAATTATAGTGATAACACTTAGATTAATGGTGACTTCAAGTGGTCATCACATTGCCAAAGAAAGCTTTTATTTTTTAAAAAATAAACTTGTCACTAAAAATTTAAATATACCCATATCAAAAATATTTTAAATGGTCAAAAAGTCACAATTAAATTTTTTTTATGTATAAAAATTAAAGTGTATAAAGTATAAGCGTTTTCAACAATTTTATTAATAATTTTGTTATATAAATTAAAATTAAAAGGATTGTGAACATAAAGTTGAAAAAACTAATGAAACTACAATAGATAACCATTTACCTGCTCACAAAAGGTGAGATTATTTGAATGAGCCACCATGAATCGGCAACTTTCTACCTTACCACACTCTTTGCGAAAGATCTCAGCCACAATCGTTTCATTCTTGAACGATCTTGGCCCTGTCCTTAAAAACAAAGTCATCCCTATATTCTCATCAACCTCTTTCTTTAAGCTCAAATTACAGAACATCCTAGCCTTGCACCTCATCAGATCATAAGCCTCCATTCTCCTCTCCCTTGACATGCCACCCTCATTGTGTCTCATAACCACTGCCTCCTCAAAACAAAATGGCGCATCAGAACCAACTCCATTGTCAAACCCTTCAATATTTGGAGGCCCGCCAAACGTGGCCTCCATCAAGCTCTTTACCCATGGGCCCATTTTAAGCCTGAGCTCACCCCAGTGGTACAGAACCCACCTTGTGGGTGTCGAGTAGTTGCTCTTCCTATGCCAAGCCACAAAGGGAACCATAGCTGATAAACCATGCCACAAATTCTCGTAGTTGTAATGGTTGTATGACACAAAGGTTAGGCCCTTCATCAAGGTGGCATTGTAGGGCAAAGCTTCCGGCCATGCCAGAGCATAGGAGTTCCAAGACCCGTCGTGGGTATCGCGCCCTTTGAGGCATAAAACCCGATTCTGGGACGATTCTGAGGGAAACTTTTGGTATTGAACCTCGCCTTCTTGGTGGGTGTCGTACATGGAGCTCATGAACCATGTGTGTCCATTAAGAGCCGTATGGGAATAACGGAGATCTTTCAGTGGGAGAAACGTGACTGAGTGGCGGAGCTTGTGGTTCATGGAGCTGAGCTCGTTAGCGATGGAGGTGTTAAAGATGGCATTTTGCCAGTGGTGCATGAAGTTCCACGGGAGGGAAGAAGGGGAACATGATGGTGGTGGTGGGATTTGGAGGGAGAATCGGATGTGCAGGAGGATGAAGAGGGTAACACAGGTGATGAGGATGAAGATGGAGAGCTTAGGAGAGAAGAAGAAGCAATAGCGTGATGAGAGGCAGCGTGGGTGGTTGCGTTTGATATGGAGATGAGGCATTTTGGGGCTTCTGCTTATTGTTTCTGGACGTGCTTTGGTCATGGCATAGGCTAGAGAATGGAAGATGTCAAGAGAGATAAGGATATTCAAACGGTTTCAACTTGAATTTATCTCTTTAAAATTTGACAAAAATCAGACTCAGCAGTCGGAGATAAGTTTCTTGATTACATCAAAGTTGTGATTTTTTTTTAGAATAAGTGGCAACTCAAGTGCTCAACCACCAAAAGAAACTAGTACAAAAACAAAGTAATTCTGGCTAAGATCTTGTCATGTTTTTCAGGCTTTGACCATAATATAGAGCAAATCATGCTTAGTGGTTTACATCTCAAAAATAACAAAGATTGGAGAGAGAAAACCCACAAAAGTGCTCCTGGGAACATGGGATTTTTTGGCCTAATTGACTTGGGGTATACTTAAGATATTTGGCCATTGGATTTCCTTAACCCATTTAGGACAAAAGCATGGAAAATTTGAACACAGCAATTCTCTCTTTTTAAGTTATTCATTGAGAAAGTAGTATAGTTAGTTTTAAAGTTAGTGCATTAATGCACCTATCCCACACAGAAATACATGAAGAGTGGGGCAAAGGAAGGGCACGGTACCCTTCATATTCAAGATTGACAACTGAGGAAGATTTCTGAAGGTAACTTTGCCTGAAGATCCTCCAGATTTCATGGTGGGGTTACCTTGAAACTTGTTTGTTTCACTGTAAAAGTAAACCTTCAAATTCACTAAGAAGCTGCTTTTGAAGCGAAGTAATGCTGCTCACAAAACCAAAAGTCATACAAAGCAAGCAAGCTTGTGCGGGCTGATATGGCTGTTTGTTCATTGAATACACTGCAATTTGCCGATCTTTCTCCCAGATTTTATGGCGGGTAACCCTAAAAGTTGCATGGGCATATGAGTTAGGGGTTGAGAATTTAACGTGAATTATTTTAAAAGAAATTTCCTAAGTAGTTCATTATTAATTGCTTTTAAATAAGAGCAAATATTATTATTGTTGAAATATCCGAGGTTGACATGCAGCTTGGATGATAGTTTTGCACTGCTGTATTGGAAAATAATGTTATTGACATTTTGGTCAGTCTCACTAAATTTTTACGACAAAGATTTGTAGATTACAGCCTATTCTAAAATAAATAACATATAGAGCTAGTTTTTAAATGAACCTTAAAATTCCAAGTCTTTTCATAAGAATCCATCTTGCTCAAGAGTGAACAATGTTGAAGCATTAAAGGACTATCTGAAATTCTGAACCAAGGCTGTGCACTAATATTAACTGTTCTTGCAGCATGTAATCAACAAACACAATAAACAAGGCAAGATGCATAAAAATCCATAGCAATAATTCTGAAAATTACTGCAGTATTATTACAACTAAAATCAAAATATGGGAAATTTGAAGGCTCTCGGCATGAAAGATTCCTATCAGCGGCAACATAAAATGATAAAAATTAAGAAGCAATGGAAGCTTACATTTCCAATACAGCAGTGCAAAACTATCATCCAAGCTGCATGTCAGATCAATATTGGGGATGGATCAACGAACTGCAACTGAAATATACCTACATTCTCTTCTGAAATTAAGCATAAGATTGATCTCAAATCTATAAACTATTTATGTGAATATCACATTTCAGCCAAAAGAACTCCTAGTCAATTATTTCCAGGATTGAGTTCTTTCTGAATGAGAATCATATTGAAGTTGTCGGCTATTTCAGCATATCCAGTGTCTCTAAATGCAATCATAAGCTTTTCACAAGCAAGCGTATCAAAATCTGTGTTAGTTGATTGCTTCCATTGATCAATAACTTCTCCTGCTGCTTTCACATGGCCTAGTATCAGATATGAAGAAAGAATGCAGATATAATTCCTGCTAATCATTTTCTGCTTAGTCATTCTTAAGGATTTCCATATCTGATCAATTTTATCCTTACTTCCCAACCCAGTATATAGAATTATTAGGAAGTCATACGTGATCCATTCCCTTTGGGTGGTCCTTTTCTCAGCTTCAACAGGTGAGTTGGAATCTGCATTATCAAGATGCCCTACAGTAATGTATATATTTGCAAGGTCAGAGTATCTCATCCAACTTTCGTTAGAGCCAGCATCACGACTCATTTCGTCAAGTATCCTTCTAACTTCATCAATATTAAGAGTTGCGGCACAAGCACTTATCCATAAATTATAAGTGAAGATATCAGGTGTAACCTTTTGTCGTTTCAGTTCTTCAACAACCAACGGGACCTTTTCAACCTGCCCAACTGACATGTATAGGGTCATCATTTCATTGTACGGCAGGGCACTAAAGGAAAGGTTTAAATTCTTTATATTTTGATAAAGTTCCTCAGCCTTTTCAGTAAACTTTGCTCCTGCATAAGAATGAAGGAGGGCTGTGTAGGTTTCACTTGTCTTTGCAGAAAGAGGTAGGCCCTCAAAGTAGCGCTCCGCAGCATCAATGCCAAAAACTTTGGTCATCAGGTCTATGCGGACTGCATAATCAGAGTCTGATAACTCATATTCTTCATGGGTAACCATCCATTCTGATATCTGCAATCATCAATAGTCACAAGCTGCACTATCAATGAGCATTCAGATCTTTCAAAAATTAAAACATTATAAAGAATCAATTCTGTGATCTCCAATTGCCAAGCCAGGCAAGCTTCATGACTCCTAGCAATCATGAAAAGTGTATATGCCCAAATTGAGTAAAATACACCTTAACCTCTTAGACTATGTTATATCAATTTTCTCCAGACATTTCAATTGATACAGTGATATTTTTGAACTCAATAGTTTATTTTTGAGGGGTAGTCCTTATGTCAAATCCAGGTATGTATACATGTGAGGATTTTTAGCCCAAGCTATAACACCTGAGTTGTAATGTCTCAAATTACAGCTTATACCATCCTCCACCATAAAGACCCAAGTGTGATAAGCTGAGATTGATCAAGGAGAGAACATGTGTAGAAAACATAATACACAAGTGATCTTTACATAAAGGAAGGGAGGAGGGGAGGGAGAAAGAGAGAACTTTTGACTTGTAAATAAAAAGTAGCAAATACAAGTTATTTTCTATAACGAATCACCAGCTTCCATTGTTAACAAACACCTTGCTTTTCAAAGAAAGGACAACAGATGGGTAGATGAAGAGAAGAATCATATGATACAGAGCTTAAATTATTAAAGCTCTGAAAACCTAGACTTTAACTTCCAGAATAATTTTGTTTTTTTGTTTTTCAATTATATGGAACACTGAAAATTATGAAAAAAGCCAGATAATGAACTCTAAGCACAAGAAGTTTAAGGTCACCAAAAAGGAAAGCCTCATTTATAATCATGGCTGAGTTGGGGACAAAATTTTAAGAGGTGGTTTCAAACTTATTGCAATGTAAAATTAGTACCCACTATTTTGGTATAACAAGAGTACTAGAAATATTTCCCAGCTTTAGGAGGATCTATAACAGATAAGAAACAGAAATGATGCATGGCAGAATGATTTCCACAGAGACAAATCAAAGTTTACAAGACAGTGCTTCTATTTTTTGGGTTTTAATTGCTAGCCATTAGCCTTATGATAGTTTTGACATTCACTGCTCCTCATGGAAAGGCAAAGTTGATTCACATATTCCCTTTCGCAGCAGTGCTCTCTTTCTTCCTATGCTTATCTTACCTGCACTGCCTGGAGAACTTAGAAGTTCAGAACTGGTAAAAGCTGTAATGGTTGAAACATTAAGCTTAATGCCATATCTTTGGCATAGTCAACAAGAGAGGGGGAAGAAAATCAGGTTCTTTCTCGGATAATACATGGACCACCTAGAACATAAGAGTTAGGTATGGTAATTAGGCCATCCTTATAGTTCCTGAGCAGGGGAGGGGGAAAAGCACTGCATCAATTGATTAGTACAGTAGTTATATTAATGCACAGAGTGAAGTTTAGGTCAAAGCTTAACCAATGAAGAAAGGGAAACATTAGAATCCACAAGTTACAATAAAATTAGAGAAGAATAAAAATAAACTGATCCTACAATCCTAAAACATTATTATCTCATGCCTTCGCCAGTAAACAGCATTTAGTCATGAACATATAAACTGAAATATGGATATAAAAAGGCAATACCAGCCTAATTAGATATTGCAGCATTGAATTTGAAAATAAGATAGCATAACTCAACTGTATTAATGAAAGACCACTCAAGTCCAAGGCTTTGCGTACAAACATACCAGCCATCAAAAGTTTGGTCATTGAAGTTGCTGGCTTTTCTTGTTTAAAAGCTCCAGAATCATGTATTCATTCAAGGATCATTCAAATCAGACTGTTTCCCATATATTCATTCAAGGAAATTTCTGTGTGGCTGTGACAGCACCAATGCCAGGATCAACCAAGAGCCTTGGACAATCAGGGCCCTACTTGGTACAATACCAAAGCCGACAGCGCTATACCAAGAACCCAGGTACATCTCAATATGTAAGCCGAGACACCAACACAGAATCACCCTTCATTTAAATACTTGTAGGCAATACACATATAGTTTGATTGAACTACCTTGTATGTCCCTTCTTCTGAATTTTGTTAATTGACACTTTTTTAAGATACTGATTATCACACCTGGGAAACCCAGATTCCAGAAATATGGTTACATTTGTTTATTTTACGTGCTTCATTAATCATTCATAAAAATGATCTCCAATTCTCTAAGTAGCAGGAATACTACCGCGAACATGATAAACGGCGCAATATGTATGCATGACACGACAAAATATGCACTATTTAAATGGAATTTGTAGTACTGTGTGATATCTAATTCGAATGTGCAGCCCCTATTCAACACAATACTGCTCCAATTTGAAGTGTCAGTGCTTCATAGTTCCCGGACTTACTGTAAATCTAATGCCCATGCAGAGCTTCTAGAGCTTGAACATATAAAATCCGTTTCTCTATTATTAATATTTCCCAATTTCATTATAAATAAACAGCGTATGAGAAAATAACAGGACGAAGGATCAAACCTCCAGAGCGTGTTTGTAATGTTGAGATTTTCTGAGGTCTCTGGATATATCCCGAAGTTCAGACACCGTTATATGATTCCCTTCGCTGACCCATTTCTGAAGAACGTTGGTGGCGCTTCGCTTGGGCAGCCTCAGCCTGAAAAGTCTGCTCCTTAGGTCGTCACCATCCAAAGAATTCGGAGTCTGTTCCACAAAATCACTTCCTAAAGCACCCGAAGAGAGAAATCTAGAGAGACTCGCTCTGCTGAGGAGAGATGGTGACTGAGAATCGCTGTTGATAAACCCAGTATTTCGCCACCTCCTATAACGGACACGCAATTAGATGAGTTCAATAGGGGTACAGCACAATTCCAATTTCTTAGAAAAATGCAAGCAAAGAAAAAGAAAATTTGAGACTTTCATATGTCCAAGCCTAAGGATTAGAAAGCTCAGCTAAGTGGGTTATACGAAGCTTCAGAATTTGATAGAAGCAGACTCCAAAGCCCAAAATGGGACATAGCTTGTTTGGAAGTTGTAATTTTCTCTTCATTCATCATCTTTTTTCTCGGGAGTCAAACAGACAATATAGAAAAATAGAGCAATAAGTATGAGGCGTAGTTTTGCTCACCGTCTGAGAGTGAGGAACAGTGAACGAGATGCCATTGGCGCTGTTTGTTCCTTGGTTCTGTTTGATGCGGCTTCACCATCACTATTATAGTTGAAGGAAATATTTTCGCTATTTTATTTTGCTAATTAGAAATTCTTCATGAATTGAACCCATTAATTAATTTTTTTTATTTAAAAATTATTTTGCGCATTTATTTTGTTAATCAAATTAAATAGGACTGTTAAAAAAAAATTGGTCTGCCAAACCCAGCAGGCCTCCATTTCGGTGGATTGGGCCATGCTCGGCCTAATTACCCTAAAATTGTTTTTTGCTTTGATATTTTTATAATATTTTTCAACATATAACATATATAGAGTAAGATAAAATAAACACTTGATATATTTATGTGATAGAAACTAATACTAAAAAATAGTCATTAAATAATTTAAATTAACATAGAAATATTAAGAATTATGTTAGTATATATATTCTTGAATAGCACAATTAATAATACAATGACATTTAAATATTTATACCCAATTTAATAACTAAAAATTAACAAAGTAACATGAATTATAGTAATATAATTAAAATAAAAGGTGATATTTTTAAAAATTCATAAATTATAACCAAGATTTATAACAATAAGTAAAGTGTTTGCAAAAAAAAAAATCATATAAATTAACCAACTTAACTCGCTTTGGTTTAAAAAATTTTAGCTATTGGGCTAAATATTTTTCTCCCAAAACACAGCAACAAAATTATCAACCCAACCTAATTAGGCCTCTATTGGTTAGACCCAATATGATATTTCTAAAATTAAGACTTGTTCAAAAAAAATTTCTAAAATTAAGACTTTACTTGAATATTTTTTTAATTTAAATTATATAAACTTTTGATTCACTCGAATAAGTAAATTTGTTATACACCTGCTCAAGAATATCTCCCCATTACATTTTCTTTTTGAAAGTTATTTCTTTGTCATTTTCTTGAGATGACTTTCATTTACAAGTTAATAATTCCATTTATAAAGAAGAGTTGTAATACAAATTCTGAAGAATTATAGAATTTAGTCAACAAATTTTCTTTGGGTTTCATTTATGCCTTAAAGATTAATTTCTTTCACCAAAATAGGATGAGATTGATAACGCATTTTATTCACTGGAAAACTAAATTTGAACATTTTTAGTAACAAGTTTAAATTGTACTTAAATATGACATATTTTTACAGTATTTATATTATAACGAGTCTTATTTATTTCAGCATCCATACTTCTTAAAGATAAACTTAGATAATTCAAGTTGAAATGCGTAAACGATCCAAGGGCCTCTTCTTTTCCAGGGAGTTTCCTTGGTAAATTTCATAGAATTGCCTGTATGTTATAGAAGTGTAGGCTGGTGGATGGCTTTCATTGACAAGCTCTGGTGCTGGACTGATAACCTGGTCTAGTGATGGTCCATTTGTAGTCACCATTGTTATCCTTGTAGCATTGCTGTATAGAGCTGCTCTATGCACATTGCTCTTGTACTTCCCATTACTCACAACCTATAAAAAACCAAGAACAAAATTACCATAATATTAAATATGTTATATTTAATGTGATAATTGAAAGTCATCAAAGAAATTATATTATAAGTATTTTATAAAATATATCAAAATTACTAATGAGTTAATTGACTTAACGATACTAAAATCATCTTAAGAATTTAAATTTGAATCCTAGTCGATTTTAAATGAACTAAAAAAAGACTATAACAAAACTAAAAATTTAAGAATGTGAAGATGATACTATATTAAATGTTGTATACTTGCAACTAAATTAGATATGGAGACAAGGTAGGATGGAAAGGTATCCTCTACTTTTTGTCCATAATTGTTTTCTATTTTCATTTTTGGTTAGTGCACATAGACCTACAAGGGTCTTCATATTTGTAAAAGTTTAAAAAAAATTAAATAAAATTTTTTAAAGATCAAAACACTATAAAATTATAAATTCGAATATATTCTTAAAAATGAAAATTTCAAAGTTTGTTAACTGAAAAAATTACCATCCCAAATGCAAAATCTCAATTATTTTGGCATATACCTAATTCTATGTAATGAGATGATGGAAAACATGATGATATTAACAGAAGCAGAAGATGAACAAGAAAGTTAGAAAGGCACCTCTAGTAGATCAGCAGTGTTCACCATTAGGGCATTGGGAGGAGCTTTCACTTTGACCCAGATGCCATTGTGCAGAATCTGAAGGCCACTAATACCATTTTCTGAGACTATAGTGAGCAAGCCATGATCGGAGTGAGGATGAAGCCCCACAGCAAGTTCTGGCTGTGGACATGGAGGGTATAAGTTTGCAATGAACAGTTGAAAGCTTGACTCATGATTCACTGCCTTGCTTATGTAGTTCGGTTCCAATCCCAAGCTTTCTGATACTCCTTTCAGCAGTTCACTTACGATTTCTCTAATTTTCTTGAAGTACTCTAGTGCAGTATCACTGCATCGTCAACAACTATAGTCACAAAAAGTTTATTTTTTACACGAAAAGGCATTGGTTGAAGAGAAGGATTAAGAAATTGAACCCGGGGGGTTTGGTACATGGATTATTTTTGTTTTATAAGAATTTCAATTTAAAAAATTAAAATTTTTATATTTAGTACAAATTTTGAAATTTTAATTTATGGAAAATTAATATTTCTAGAAATAATTTTTTAATAAATTTCAACAAAATAATTCTCAGGGTAGAAATTTTAATTTTCTATAAATATAAGAATTTTCTTATAATATTAAAAAATAATTATACCATTCATTAATAGTATAATTATAATAATAACAAAAAAAAATTTTTATTGTCTCTCTCATCTCTTTCTCTCTTTATTTTTTCACTTTCTTTCTCGTCTTCTTTTTTACTTTTTCTCTCATTTATTCTCTTCATTTTTACTTTCTCTCTCGTAAAAATAAAGAGTATTTTTAGAAAAAGTACGAAGATCCTCAAGAAATTAAGTATAACCAAGTATAAGAATAAAAAAATTTCAGTAATTTCAAAAATCAACTAAACACATTTTATAAATTCACAAGAATTATAATTTCCATCAATTATATTTATAAAAAAATATGATTTTTAGAAACAAAATTTTTTATAATAATAATAAAAAAATCGTATTATCTCTCTGATCTCTTTCTCTCTTCACTCTCTTATTTTCTCTTTGGTCCTCTCTCTCACTTTTTCTCTCATTTTTTCTCTTCACTCTTACTTTCTTTTTCATAAGAATAAATAGTATTTTAAAAAAAAAATTCTCAAAAAATTAAATATAATCAAATATAAAAATAAAATATTTTCAAAAAACGTTATTTATATATTTTTAGTAATTTTAAAAATCAACTAAACACATTTTATATATTTATAAAAATTATAATTTTCATCAATTATATTTTTGAAAAAATATAATTCTTGAAAATAAATTTTTTTACCAATTATGAAATGCTCCTTAAAATATTGACACTTATGGTAAAAAAAGTGTCACTAGCATTAAAACTCTTGAACAAAAAAAGTACTATACATATGTCACACACTATATATATGGTCAACAGAAAAGTATTCCATATACATATGCGTGCCCACGCGCACCCACACACAGATTTTGCTACGAGGGCTTGTTTGATTAGATAGAATAAATTTTAATGAAATGAAAAAAAGAAAGGAAGAGGGAATGAAAAAGAGAATAGAATGCCATTACTTTATTTGGTATGCGATGAAAAGGAAGAGGTAATGTAATATTTTATTATTTGATTAATAAATAAATTGAAAGAATAGAAAGATAAAATAAGTAAAATGATTAAAATAATTTTAATATAAAATAATTAAATTAATTTTTTTATAAAAAATTAAAAAATAGATTTTTTTTTTTAAATTTCTACAAATTAATTTTTACAAAATATAATCAAATTAATTTTTTTGATAATTAAATTAAATTATTTTAATAAAAAAATATGAAGTTAGCATTATTTTATGATGGAATTTTGGATTCCATCCATTATTGGAAGGAGTCCATTTTCTATCACATGATGTAATGGAGTATTCCATGGAATGTTTCATTCCATCAAACCAAACGATGAAATTTTACTTTCTATTTTAGATCCCTTTTCATTCTTGCCAACCAAACGTGCCCTGAATAAATTAGAGGAATCCGAACACTCAAATTAAAATTAGAATATGATTAAATTTTTTTTTATTAAATTAGAGAGAGTAAAATTGAAAAATAAGCTCAAAAAGAAATTTTTTTATGCAGAAAAATTCATTTTTTATATCATTAATAAGAATATAATCTGGCCAAAATTTAAAGATACTTCTAATTATAATAACAAAAAAAAATTCAATTTTCCAAAAAGCACTACCTGAATCCAGCAGGCTTATGAGGAAAATGGAACTCTGGATGCACAAAAACTTTGAGAAAATCCCTCCAGCAGTATACTTTTTCCACAGCAGTGTTGAAGCTAGAGCCACACCTCATGGGGTCCAAAAAATGTTTCCCTTGGAATTCTCTCTTTTCCTTGTCTGAAAGATTGAAAAATCCTTTCACCCCTTCGATCATGCTGTTTATTAAGCTCTCTGGCATACCATGATTGATCAACTGGGAATCGTGAAATTCACTACGTTTATTCATCAATAACGCATACTTAAAAAAATAGACTTGTGGTGCATTTCATATTGGAGTTATTCTGATTATGTAATAAGTTCAGGTTCAGCGTTTTTCTTTTTGCTGACTGGGCAAGTCAACATATGGTGACTTGGCATAGTGACTTAGCTCACGGGTAGTATTTTAGATTGTTAATGCTTTACTATATAAGAAGCTGATCATAGTTCAGCATTCTGTACTTGAACATTTATCTTGATATGAAATAAAGTTTTTCCAGAGTTTTCTTCTCCATTGAATCTTAATATGGTATCAGAGCGTTTTTCTTCGGTAAAGCAAACTCGCTTCCAGTGAAGATGAAATTTCAACCAGAGCTTATTGATGATGTCGTATTCAGAAGCTTTGAACAATAAGAGACAATCGAATTCTCCTGCTTCCAGATCTGAAGGTTTGATGCTTGACGTGATGAATAATCAAAGGCAGCCAGTTCCAGTAAATTCCAGACCAGAAGATAATCTTTCAAATCCGTATTATCTACATCCAAACGAAAATCCTTCCTTAGTACTTGTTTCACCAGTTTTATCTGGTCCTAACTGTCATTCTTGGAGTCGATCGATGAGGATGGCGTTGCTCTCTAAGAACAAATTGAAGTTCGTGGATGGTACTATACAGTCTCCAGATAAAGAAGATCCTCTCTATTCGGTTTGGGAGAGGTGTAATACTATGGTTTATTCCTGGCTTGTAAGATCTCTTTCTCCATCAATTGCGAAAAGTATTCTTTGGCTAGATAGTGCAGTGGATGTGTGGAATGATTTACGTGAAAGATTTTCTCAAGGTGACTCGATAAGAATATCTGATTTGCAAGAAGAGATTTATAGTTTTAGACAGAATAATTTGTCAGTTGCTGAATATTTTACTCAATTGAAGGTTCTTTGGGATGAGTTTTCTAATTTGAGATCAATTCCTGTTTGTTCTTGCAATCCACAATGTCAGTGTGGTGCTTTGAAAACAGTTAAGAAATATCAAGAAAATGATTATGCTATCAGATTTTTGAAGGGACTTAATGAAAGTTTTGCCACAATCCGTTCACAGATTTTGCTAATGGAACCTCTGCCAAATATTAACAGACTTTTTTCATTAGTGACACAACATGAGCGACAGTTTTCATCCAGTTTTGAGAAGTTGGAGGAGCCATCTGTTTTTGCAAGTCAAGGTGCCAATGTCAGTATGCAGAATGGACAGTATAGAAAGTTTAACAACAGTTCTTTTCCTACTGGATCTCAAGGGTTTGGAAGAGGTAATTCATCACAGTTTAGTGGATAGCGAAGATATCCTAATTTTGGTAGCAAGCCTGTTTGTAGTTTCTGTAACAACGTGGGACATACTATAGATACTTGTTATAAAAAACATGGATACCCAATTGGTTATCGAAGTAGGACTAGATTCCAAGGAGTACAAGCTAATCAGATAAGTTTTAATGAATTTGGTGAAGATTCTTTTCATAATGATCAGTTGATGTCGTCCTCAGTGGATCAGAATATCTCCACTAATCTGCCAGTTCAGGAAATGAGTAGTCCTTCAAGAAATTCACCTACTGATGGAAACTCAAGTCATCTACCAATTACTCAAGATCAATATAAAGTGTTGGTTAGTTTGTTGCAGCAAGTTAAGATAACTGGAGATACTCCCAATGTGCAAGTAAATCAGTTGACTTCAGATTTTTCTTCTCCAGATAATAATCAAGGTAGCTTTAATCTTTCTTGCATTGATGATCATATGCCTCAAAATGCAAGTTGGATCATAGACACTGGTGCCACTAATCATATTTCTTGTCATCTTACTGCTTTTTCATCTTATAAATATGTTTCCAATATGTTTGTTAACCTTCCAAACAATCATAGAGTTGCAGTTACTCACATTGGTAATGTTGTCTTAACTCCACACTTAATTTTGCATAATGTGCTCTATGTTCCACAATTTTCTTTTAATCTTCTTTCAGCCAGTAAGTTGACTTCTGCTTATCCTTATTGCCTCATTTTTCGACAAAATGTTTGTCTCATTCAGGATATTCAACTTTCGAAGATGATTGGATTAGCTAGACGAGTTCACAATCTTTACCAGTTCATTCCATCAAATTCTGGTTCATCTCATAGTAATGTAGCCTCTACTTTCACTTGTACTCACAACAGAGATAGCTTTCATGACATTTGGCATTATAGAATGGGTCATTTGTCAACTCCACGATTAAAATTGTTGAAACAAGTTGATAATTCAATATCCATACCTACATTTGATCATTGTAATGTTTGTCATCTAGCTAAACAGCACAAACTTCCTTTTCCTTATAGTAAATCTGTTTCTGCATCATGCTTTGACTTGATACATGTGGACATATGGGGACCATCTAGTGTCATATCTTTGTATGGTCACAAGTATTTTCTTACCATTGTAGATGACAAATCACGATATACTTGGTTATTTCTTATGAAATCTAAATCTGAAGCAAGACAATTACTTCAACATTTCTGTTTCTATGTGGAAACCCAATTTTCTCTTAAAGTTAAGTGTGTGCGTAGTGATAATGGTGCAGAATTTAATATGCCTATTTTCTATGCTTCAAGGGGTATTATCCATCAAACCACTTGTATTTACACTCCTCAGCAAAATTCCATTGTTGAAAGAAAGCATCAGCATATTTTGAATGTTGCTAGATCTCTTAAAGTTCATGCTCATCTGCCTACTTATTTTTGGTCTGATTGTGTGGATCATGCAGTTTATTTGATTAACCGGACTCCTTCTCCCATCATTTCTAACAATACACCCTTTCAAATTTTGTTTGGAACTCCCCCTAAGCTGTCTCATATCAAAGTTTTTGGCTGTTTATGTTATGCATCAACTCTTTCTCATACCCGCACCAAGTTTGACAATAGAGCTCAAGCATGCATTTTTCTGGGTTTTCCTTCCTCCACCAAAGGTTATAGAGTTTATAATCTTCAAACTTCCAAAATTTTTTTATCTAGAGATGTTTATTTTTATGAATTATCTTTTCCATTTCATACATCTTCTTTATCTTTACCCACTTCCCTAGATTTTGTATTTCCAGCACCTATTTCTTTTCCTTTGTCTGATCCCCCTTCTCCTTCCCTGCCATCTTCTTCAGATTCTTCCTCTTTCCCTCTTTTTTCTCCCTCCCCTGAATCTTCTGTTGCTGCACCTCCACCTTCTTCTTCTCCTAATCTGCGTAGATCTACTCGGTCTCATCATATCCCTTCTCATTTGCATGATTATCATTATTCTTTACCTCATTTGCATTTTAGTTCAGTTTCTGCCTGTTCCACCCCTCATCCCATCTCTCATTATGATTCTTGTCATAAACTTGGTCATTCTCATCGCATTTTTGTTAGCCAAGTAACACATATCAGAGAACCAACTTCTTATTCTGAGGCTATTACTCATCAATGCTGGAAAGATGCCATGACTCAGGAGATTGAGGCTCTCCAACAGAATAACACATGGATTGTTACTGATTTGCCTCCTCATAAGACTCCAATTGGCTGCAAGTGGGTTTATAAAGTTAAATATAAAGCTGATGGTTCTATTGAACGGTTTAAAGCCCGTTTAGTGGCTAAAGGCTACACCCAACAGCCTGGTTTGGATTATTTACAAACTTTTTCTCCTGTTGCCAAAATCACTACCATTCGCACCTTGCTTGCCCTTGCTGCTATTCATCATTGGCATTTACAGCAGCTAGACATTAATAATGCTTTCTTACATGGTGATTTGGCTGAAGAAGTTTACATGACTATGCCCCCTGGCTTTTCTCATCAGAATCCTACCAAAGTCTGCAAACTGATTAAAAGTCTGTATGGTTTGAAACAGGCCAGCCGCCAATGGAATTTTAAACTTACAGAAGCTTTAATTTCTCAAGGTTTCTCTCCTGCAGCTTCTGACCCTTCATTGTTTATCAAGTCCCATGGATCTTCCTTCATAGCACTTCTAGTCTATGTGGATGATGTTATCCTGGTTAGCAGTGATCTTCATCTCATTGATACTATCAAAGCTTTTCTCCATGCATCTTTTCGTATTAAAGATTTGGGTCCTTTGAAGTATTTTCTCGGTTTTAAAATTGTTAGGACCAAAGACGGTATTAATTTCAGTCAAAGGAAATATGCTTTGGACTTGCTTGAGGACACTGGTTTTACTACTTGTAAACCAGTTTCAACTCCCATGGTTGCTGCTAAACAATCTTCCTCTGTTACTTCTGTTCTTCAAGACATTACCTCTTATCGTAGGCTTGTTGGCAGACTTTTATATCTCTGCAATACTAGACCTGATCTCACTTTTGCTGTGCAGCAACTTTCCCAGCATTTGGATTCTCCCACTGCCTCTCATCTCCAAGCTCTCCATCGTGTTCTTCGTTATCTTAAGGGCACTCCGGGGCAAGGTTTATTTTTTCCAGCTAATGCTTCTTTACAGCTTTCTGCTTTTTCTGATTCTGACTGGGCAACTTGTCCCTTAACCCGTCGATCCGTTACTGGTTTCTGTCTCTTTCTTGGATCAAGTTTGATTTCTTGGAAGTCTAAGAAGCAAACTACAGTAGCCCGGTCATCCTCTGAGGTAGAGTATCGAGCTTTAGCTTCTACAGTTTGTGAAGTTCAGTGGATTTTGTACCTTTTTCATGATCTATGCATTCCTCATCCTCAGCCAGTCACAGTCTATTGTGACAATCAGTCTGCTTTGCATATTGCCCGAAATCCTGTTTTCCATGAGCGTACAAAACACATTGAGCTGGATTGCCATTTTGTTCGGGAGAAACTTCAATTCAAGCTCATTCACTTGCTGCCAGTTGCTTCTCGCCATCAGCTTGCAGATTGTCTTACAAAACCCCTTGCACCTTCTCTGTTTCATCATTCTATAGTCAAGCTGGGCATTCAAAACATTTATGCGCCAGCTTGAGGGGGGGCTATTGGAGTTATTCTGATTATGTAATAAGTTCAGGTTCAGCGTTTTTCTTTTTGCTGACTGGGCAAGTCAACATATGGTGACTTGGCATAGTGACTTAGCTCACGGGTAGTATTTTAGATTGTTAATGCTTTACTATATAAAAAGCTGATCATAGTTCAGCATTCTGTACTTGAACATTTATCTTGATATGAAATAAAGTTTTTCCAGAGTTTTCTTCTCCATTGAATCTTAATATTTCACACCCACAACAGATACGATTAAGAAAAAAAAACTTCAAATTTTACTCAAATATTAAATACAAAAACTATATTTTAATCTTTGAAAGATAATTAATTATTAATTTAATACTATATTTAAATAATTTAATTGTGTCAAAGGTTTATTACCAAAAAGTATAACTTCATTTCAACTTAACTATTTTAAATATATTAAAACAATATTATATAATCTTTAAAATTTGATAGATTAAAATAAAACTATAAAACCATTACAAAAGATTTTTAAAATATTAAATTAATAATGATAAGATTAAAATAAAAAAAATTCTAAATACTATTAATTTTATGTGTTATAAGAGCGCGTATTAATCATGTTCAGTATCAGTGTATCCATACTTCTAAAATTTCTAACTAATTAAGTGGGTGGCATAGATTTTTACCATGAAGAAGCCCCATTCTTCACAAGCTTTGCTAAGATCTTGGATGATTTTGCACCTTTGTTGAGGGTTGGTGGAGGTGAGGAGAGAGAAGTCAATGATGGGAATTGTATCTTGTGATGAGTCTAGAACTGGAAGATCATGAAGATCTTTTGAGACAAAAGAGGAAGGGATGGAGGTAAGGCCAGATTCAGACAATGATTTGATAGTGGTTAATTTGGGAGGATGGATAGAAGACTGTTCTGAGAAATCACTAGCAATGGTCATTGTTGAAGCAGCCATGGATGGAGCTTGGATAAGAGAAAAGAGAGAAGAGAGGTAAAAGGAGGAAGAAAGTGAGTGAGAATTTGGAGTAACGCTTATAATCAACCAAGATATTCCCATGAAGCTCATGTGGACCATTCCAGTCATTATTGCAGCATTGGCTTTTAGTGCCATTTTTCAACCTCAAACCTAACTTTGTCAGTTTGTCCTATGCCACTAGCTTCTCCTACAGATAATGTTCTTTTTTTTTTCCTAAAATAACCTTCTGACTCATCAAACATTAGACAAGCTAAACACGAAAATTAATATATTGATGTGCCTATTTAATATCAATTAGACCCTTAAAAAAATATTAGTCCCACCCTTATATTCAAATTTAGATAAAAAATAAATTCAACACTTATATATGTTTTCATTAAATTTTTGAATTCTTAAATCTAAATATTTATTTTAAAAAAATGTAAAATAGTAAATTTTTTCTACTTATTTACATGAAATATTTTGTATAAAATAAAAATAAAATATCTCGTAAACACATTAATACAATTCAAAACAACAACAAAATTACATAATTTTAAATTGTTAAACACTATTTTTAGCAACATAATCTTTAAATAGTTATTTGATACACCATAAATTATTTTTAAATATGCTCATCATTTATGAATATTATAATTCAATTTATAAATTTTAAAAAATTTATCTATCTTTATATTTTTATAGCCAATACCACAATATCAAGAAGTGCGACGATCCCTTCCTTCGAAAGTGAAAATTAAAAATGATTATTTAAAGTAAAAAAATAATAAAATATTTTATTTCATGATTGAAAAATAAGTAAGCAATTAAGTTCATATTAAAGATATTATGATAATACTATAAATATTAAAAAAAATATTATTCAATAAATGAATATACCCCCAATTATCAGCTGCAGTAAATAGTTGAACCCATTGGCTGTTGGGATTTGTGCCACGTAGTTTCCCAATTACCTCTTCGTTAACATGAAAATCTGATTCATAAGTGTTGAAGTGTTTATCTTTTCTTGCATCCCAAGAGCCAAAACCATAAACATTTAGACATAATAAGTTAGAAAAAATTGACATACATCATTTAAAATAAATTGAGTACAATAGATTAATTTTTGTTACCCTGTTAATCCTTGAATAACCAGCTTTGAGCATATACTGCTTCAACAGTATCCTCGTTGATGAACAATCTACCACCAGTACTAAAAGCATATTCTAAAACAATTACAGAAATATGGATGACAAAAATATCCATAGCAATCTTATGCAATATTAGATACGTATTTTTATTAGGTCCTGTTTGGTTCAAAATTAAAAAAAAATGAAAAATGAAAATAAAATAAAATGAAATGAAAAGAAGTAGACCAAATCAATTCTGTGAGTCAATTTCATAAGGGTAGACTAAATCAATTCTTTGAGTCAATTTTATTTTGACAACTCTAATAAAAAGAAGGATTAATATTATATAAATTGTTCGGTGGAGTCCAAATTTTCACCAACAGAACATCAAAATATAGTATATATTCATCTTTTTTTTAAAAGCAAAAATATTAATGATTGTCATTAAACACACCTAGCTCAGTTTAATAATAATAATAATAAAAAGAATTATTTTTCTTATTCTTTATCAAACAAAATCATTAATTTACTTTTAAAATTTTATGAGATTTGATTTGGTGTTTAATTCAAGGACATCTTAACTATTATACAAAAAAAATTATTTTTAAATGATAAAAATAAAATCAATGAAATAGGATATAAATATGAACTTTCTTATTTTAATTTTAATGAAAAAAAAAGAAAAAAAATGATAGTTTGTTATACAAAAATTAATATAAGAATAAAACATATAAAAATTAATAAGAGTGACACTATTCATTATTATTATTTAAATTAAATTAAGTATATTTAATGATAGTCATTAATATTTTTTATTTTAAAAAACTAAGATGAATATGTGGCATATTTTGGTGCACTGCTGCCACCAACGCTGCATATAATATTAATCCTAAAAAGAATGAGATCTTTAATAAAACAGTTCAGGGTGGAAGCCGAAGCCATATCTCTCCTTCAACGGGAGCTGGCAATTGATATGTATTTAATATCCATGTTTATAGCATCCTCTAGTATGTAGATAGTCATATATATATATATATATATATATATATATATATATATATATATATATATATATATATATATATATATATATATATATATATATATATATATATATATATATATATATATATATAATTACTTTTAGATAAAAATTTGAAGATATTTTAATCATAATATAGAAAATATTTATAAAATGAAGCTTATTTGTGTTTGATAGTATATATATTTAAAACTTGTATATATTATTATTTTTAAAAAAATACAAATACCTTCGTTTTGCAAACACACTTTCAAATTTGAAAGTCAGACCTCAATTTTTACTAGTGCATCTTCTGGTCTTGTTTTTCTTCATAAAAATAATGGAAAAAATATTAAAATCATATCATCATAATAAAAAAAATAAAAAAAAAATCAGATCATCTTATAACTTATGATAAACGACACCAGGTATTGTGAACTCGGTTAGTTTAATAGGTAAGAATTAAAATATTTTATTGATAAGCTTTAGAATTTATTTTTGTTATTAACAATTTGTTAAAAATAATTTATAAATATTACTATAAATTTTCGTTAAAATTTATAATATATTTTAATTTTAAAACAAAATAATTTTAAATTCATCTCCTACTACTAATTTTTTTATTAATAAGCATGCACCAATTGTTTTGTATCCTACTTTAAATTTTTATCTTTATTTAACAAATAAAAATTAAAAAAAAAAAACTAACAGTGCACTCAAAAGATGGAGCTTTCCAAATAGGGATTCTATTTCTCCAAAACAAAACATCTATATGAATTGGTTTTCAGTATTACTATTGCCAAACAGTGCATGGAGGCCTGGAATTTTGGCATATTGCCAACAGCATGGAATCAATGTACAAACAAATAGGCTGAGGTGTAACTTATTGTCGTAACTCGAATTAGTGTACTCTTATCGTCTTCTATCTTCTAGTGCCCGTTTGGTACACTGGAATAAATTTCAGTGGAATGGAAAGAAGAAAGGAAAAGGCACTACAACAAAACCGCGGCATTACGGCAGTTTTTTAGTAGGTTTAACGACGGTTCCGACCGTCGTTAAACCCATTAACAACGGTTTGTAAACCGTCGTGGAACTCTAGGTCTAACAACGGTTTTATCAACCGTGGAAATAACCGTCGCTATGTCTGGTTTAACGACGGTTGTTATAACCGTTGTTAAACCAGACATAGCGACGGTTCTAAACCGCCATTAATAACTATTTTTAATTAATAAAATTAAATATAACGACGGTTTTTGACAAAAATCGTCGTTATATAACGACGGTTTTTACCAAAAAACCGTCGTTATTTCCTTTTTTTTTAAATTATAACGACGGTTTTGAGCTAAAACCGTCGTTATTTCTATTTATTTTTTAAATTTTTATTATTAAAATTAATTAAAATTTTTATAACAATTTTATTTATAATTTAAAATATAATATTTTATATTATTCATAAAACTACTAATGCTGTTTTGATTATTAAATTTTTATGTAAAATAAAAATTAATTTATATTTTTAATATTTTTTAAATTAATTTTTATATATTTTATTATATAATAATTAAACGTTTGAATTATTAACTAAATACTAAAGATGCATAAAATATTGAATTATAATGAATCTTCATATACAAAAAAATTTATATACAGAAAATTAATAGTAACAAAAGTGACGAAATTACATATACAAATATAATAACTAAATCAAGTTTCTGGACCCTACAGATGTTGATCACGCTGATGTCCACTACCACGATAGCTGGGGTCCTGAAAAATCAATTTTGTTTGTTAAAATTTTGAATGTTATTAAAATAAACAAAATTATACCAACAATTTTTATGTATTAAAATGTTACCCTGGGTGCGGGACTATGAAGTCTTGAAATTTCAGGTGGCAGCTGACCCTGAAATTTTTGTAACAGGAACGTCATAGCAGCCTCCATCTGTGCTTGGCGTGCTGCGAGCTCAGCATCTCGTCGCTGGAGGTCAGCGTCTCGCTCCTGCATAGCTGTCTTCAGGCGCTGCTGCTCGACGTCCCGCTCCTGCATAGCTGTCTTCAGGCGCTGCTGCTCGACGTCCCGCTCCTGCATAGCTGTCTTCAGGCGCTCCACCTCACTCTGTAAGTCATGGTATGACGGCCCAGACTGTGAGCTCGACCCAGACGAACTACGGCCGAAGACTTGAGTTGGGCAAACACCCAACCCAAATCCTCGAACGTGGCCGGAGTGCTCCTTAGTGCCAAGAGCTCTCGCAAGTGAATCGGCCGTCGAGAGCTCTTGGGACGAGCTGTCCTCCTACTGGATCGAAGCAATTTTCTCCTAACATTCAATAACAGGAAATTAATAATATTAAACATTATTAAAAATTAAATAATTATCCACTTAAGGTTGATAAGATTTTATTACTCACCGCAACAGCCCGAGCTTCGTCGTTGATGTACAATCCGTCAGCTCTTTTATGAGCTGCCGTCCATACATCACCACGAGTCACTGGACCCTGAAGCTCAATCTCCTGAATATTAAAATGATTAATCAATCAATTTATGATTATAGTCTTATAAACATTTTAAAAAACAAAATATTTATATCAGATTTAAACTTACCATCTCCACTTTTTTGCGTGCAAGGCTCTTCGATCCAGTAGTGTGTAGCATTGTCAGCTGTCTTCTGTTCCGTTTATTCTTCGCAGCCACATCCTAATTAATCACATAGGAAAAATAATTAGTGACAATATTTAAAAGTTAAATTTTAAAAATATATATATTAACAACTTACCCTAGACTTCGCGTCTAGGCGATAGTCTACGAAAGTAGCCCACTGATCAGGTGGGATGCCTGTCGGGACTTCACTCCGCAACTGATCTCTGGTCTTCGTACCATCGTACGCCAGGCGAAATATATTGTATCGTGCTGCTCTCCATTTCGCTCCTAGCGACTGCATGATCAGTTTCTTGTGTTGATCCGTCACAATAAAATGTGTCTGCAAACGAAATTAAAAAATTAGTTACACATAAATAATATATAAATTACGAATATCTATAATT
The DNA here is from genome assembly GCA_037074535.1 of Gleditsia sinensis. Lineage (NCBI taxonomy): Eukaryota > Viridiplantae > Streptophyta > Magnoliopsida > Fabales > Fabaceae > Gleditsia > Gleditsia sinensis. Next base: position 72,342,009 of record CM073465.1, read on the forward strand.
AATTGCAAAAGATATATGTTTTCATACCTGAATATTATTTACGAAGACATTCGTCTTCGACTGCTGAGGAATGCTCCTCCAATCCCTGTAAGAGATCGGGAATAACCGAAAGTTATCCCCGATGGTGCCGAGGAAGACACCGAGCAAACCGCCACTGTCTCCGATAGGCTGGTGGTTGTCGTTGAACTGGACAACCATCTTTGACTGCTCAGGCAGGGCCCATACGTCGTGGACAGTCAACTGTCTGGACGTCGTGTGCCCGGTCCCGTCTATCAAAATAATTAGTGACAATTATATATTTATATTACTAAGACAAAATTATTAAGCGCATAAAGTGTACATGATTACAATACTCACCGACTACATCAACTGTCCAACTCCTCCTGCGTCTGCGCTCCTGCTCACCGGGCTGATGCTCCGCCTCTACACCGCCAAAGATCGTCTCAAAATCGAATGAATAATCGTCATCCGGTGCCTGAGCGTCGGGTGGGGGGAGTGTGCAGGGGACGGCCTGCGAATCCAGTGGCTGGGAGTCGTTAAGAGGGACTGATGATGCGGCAGCCTCCGACTCCATAATGGGCTCTCCGCCCTCACAGATCGCCCCACGGGGCGTGGGAGTCTGAGAACTGGACGCCCCTGCCATGTCTGATCTAGCCTTCTTCATCGTCACTGCTACTGGCAAAATGAATGTAATAAAACAATTATAAAATAAATTTTGCCTAATAAAAGTGATGGAAATAAATAAAATAGTATAGTAATTATAAGTAGTCTAAAATATATATAAATAGACGGCAACAACAAAACTAATACCGTAACAAGTATAAATTAACTTCTTCTTCTGGAAACAATCTTTCTAAATTTTGCGTGTGTAACGGATCGCTCTCGTATATAAGATTTTCATCTTCATCGCCCATCTCGTATAAGTCACGGGGTTTTAAATGCATCACTATACTCCAGTTCTTGTCCAACTCATCTTGTACATAGTATACTTGATGTGCCTCAGATGCCTGGATGTATGGTTCGTCATCATCATTTTCACCAGTGTGAATCAACCGAGAAAAATCAACCGATGTCACCCCGAAGTCATCAATTGCAATTCCTCTCGTTGTAGTTGTGTTGGCCCACATACACTTAAATAATACGACTGTAAAATGGCCATGGTAGTTTAACTCGACAATGTCCAACAGTTTTCCATAATACGGGACGCCACCAAATTGCATATTCGTATCACTAGTACTTGCATAACTTCTCGTCCCGAAAGTACCGTAAACTCCACTATTTTGAGATGTCATCCCTTGGTCTCGCTCTAAAGTTCGAAATTTGAATCCATTGACATTGTAAGCACTGTATCGACGTGCTCTATCTAGTGGACCAAGTGCGAGATATTTTAAATCAGCACACTGCGATCCATCAGCATCATTTGCGATCTGGAAAACGAATACAGGATGAGTTGTACTCATATTTGACATATGAATTAAATGTGACCATGTTGAAATACTTACACGACGCGAAAACCAAGAGACAAATTCTCTGTGGACTTTTTTGTCTATCTCGGTAGATGATCGCGTCCGACTTCTTAAACTATGCCGTACATAGTCTCTAAATTCCCTGTTGAGAAAACATTGTCTAAACACTTAATGCTACACAGGAAGAAAAATTGTATAATCATGTAACTAAGTGTGAGTTAACTTACTGTAAGTAAGGATCAACTTCTTTGCAGTTTGTTAAGACATGCCGATGAGCCTGCAATTTTTCCCGGGGAGAAATGGTGAAATAATCAAATCCACCAACTGGTCTTCCTATTGGTGGGAACAAACTCTTGTCAGACGTCCCAACATCGGGTCGATCATCCACACGAGGAGGACGATTGAAGACAGTGTCAACACCATCTATGTATCTGGAACAGAATAACAAAACTTCTCCTGCAATATACGACTCTGCTATTGAGCCTTCTGGCCTTGCTCTATTCCGCACGAAAGATTTAAGTTTACCCAAGTATCTAGAGAACATAGATTAAATGAATAAAATTGGATTAACAATAATGCAAGAAATTGGACAGACTGTGTTTTTAATGTTTTACCTTTCGACGGGATACATCCAACGATATTGGACTGGTCCTCCTAACTTCGCTTCCATGACCAAATGTACAGTCAAGTGCACCATGACTGTAAAGAAAGACGGCGGAAATAACATTTCAAGATGGCACAGCGTCATAATGATTCGATTTTGAAGTTGATCAAGTTCATTAACATTCAAAAATCTGGAGCACAGTTGCCGGAAGAATGAACAAAACTCGATCAGAACTGCAGATACCGGCTTCGGCAGTGTCTTTCTTATGGCTAATGGTAACACTTGTTCCATAAGGATATGACAGTCGTGACTTTTTAGTCCTCCGATCTTACGTTGTCTTACATCAATACATCTGGAGATATTACTGCAATAACCGTCAGGCACAGATACATTCTTAAGTGTTTTCAGAAATACTTCCTTGCCTGCATTTGTCAACGTGAACAAAGCAGGTGGATATTTACCGCCATCATCAGGCCACAGCTCAGGCCTCACACCAAACTCCTTTAAGTCTTTCCGCGCGTTTACATGATCCTTTGAACGGCCGGAATCATTAAGTAAAGTGTAAATGATGTTATCGCAGACATTTTTCTCAATATGCATTACGTCAAGATTATGACGCAACATATTATTTATCCAATACGGAAGTTTGAAAAATATACTTTTCTTACGCCATTGTTGAGTTCCAGCATCAACCGAACCCTGACTTCGGGAACGCCGTTGTTGAGTCCCAACATCAGTTTCCACATTTTTTCCAAAGACAACTTCAATATCATTGACTTGTCGGAAAATGTCTACACCACTCAGTTGTGGAGGAGGGTTTCTTCTTTCCTCTTTTCCGTCAAACCTATTGCGGGCCAGCCTGAATTTGTGACCCGGAGATAAGAAGCGGCGATGTCCCGTAAAACACCACTTCCGACTGTGAGGGAGACGGACTGGAGTAGAGTCAAAGTTACAGTACGGACAGGCTAATCCAGTATGAGTATTCCAGCCTGATAAACATCCAAGGCCAGGAAAATCACTGATTGTCCACAAAAGAGCTGCATGCATATTGAACATTTCTTTACCAAATGCATCGTACGTCTTAACACCTTCAACCCACAACTCCTTCAGCTCTTCAATTAGTGGCTGTAAAAACACATCTATATCATTCCCCGGTGCTTTTTTCCCTGGAATTATCATTGACAACATGAATGAACTCTGTTTCATAGACATCCAAGGAGGAAGATTGTACGGAATCAGCAGAACTGGCCATATACTGTAACTTGTAGATAGGTTTCCAAATGGATTGAAACCATCTGTTGCAAGGCCCAAACGAACATTTCTCGGATCTGATGCAAATTGAGGATTCAGAAGATCAAATCTCTTCCATGCCTCAGAATCCTTTGGATGCCTCATGATGCCGTCAGAAATTTTGGCTTCAGAATGCCATCTCATAAATTCAGCAGTTTTAGAAGACATGAACAACCTCTGCAATCTTGGCTTAACTGGAAAGTATCTAAGAATTTTATTAAGCACCTTTTTTCGCTTCTCCCCCTTTTGTTTCGGTTTCCACCTTGGTGCTGAGCACTTACAACAAGTTTCTCTACTTTCATGCTCACCCCAGTATAACATACAATCATTCTGACATGCGTGAATTTTTTTGTAGTTCAACCCCAACTTATTAATGATTTTTTTAGCCTCGTAAAATGAAGGCGGAATCTTGGCATCTGGGAATACATCGACAAGCAACTCAAGTACCATCGACATTGCTTTGTCGCTTAGGCCGCACAAACACTTGATGTGATACAACTTCACCAAGAAAGACAGTTTTGAATACTTTTCACACCCTTCATAGAGCGGTTGTTCACCATCTTTCAGTAACTCATAAAAATATTTGACACTATCATCCATCCTTTCTGCTGACTGCGAATCTGGCATATCCACAGAAGCGATGCTCTCATTTTCGGGGTGAATCCCGAATGCATCACGGACTATGTTTTGGACATGGTCATCTCGAACTATGGGTTCTGAGACCTCAATTGGCATTATAGCATGTCCTACAGCAGGTTCTTCTGTAATCATTTCTCCGTGCAAACTCCAAAAAGTGTATCCCTCTGGAAATGGTTTGACGATCAAATGTTGGCGCACGACCTCAATGAGTTGCCATTTTTTGAATCTACACTTTGGGCATGGGCATATTATTCTACCTTCGACCCCAGAGTTAGCATTTGCGAATTCTAAAAATCCGTCTAAACCATTTAGGTACTCTATTGAATGTCGAGGTTTATTGATCCAAGATTTATCCATTTCTGAAATATTTATGAATTTAGATATCAATTAACTTAAATAACTCTTAATCTGAACTAAAAGAAAACATGACTATTTTACATGAGAAGGGATTTGCAATTGATTGTGCATAAAACACAACACATTTTGAAGAGGTGTAAAATGTTTTACATGTAAAACATTTTTGACAAATTTTATGATAATAGACATTTAATGAAGCACTAAATAAAAAATCTTCGTTATTGTCATTAATTAAAAGGATGAGTTTCATGATCAAATCTCTACGAATCTGAATTTTTTGGAAAAGACAGCTACTAGCAGGAAAAAAATTGAATTATGATTTTACATCTGCCGTTACAATTTTTATTATAGTATTTACATGGTAAAATTTCTAACGAACTCTTAAAGGGAATTGAAATTTCCAATTCCCTATCTGAAAAAGTAAAATCAGTGGCCCACACAAGGGCCATATATTGAAGAATAATTCTACTCAATTACATTTAAGATATTGTTTGTTCCTTAATAGAGAATCTAGTGTAATGAATTAAAATAATGAGTTTCATGATCGAATTTCTACGAATGTAAATTTTTTGCAAAGGAATAACCACTAGCAGCAAAAAATTAAAATATTATTTTACAGCTGCCGCAAAAATTTTAATTATAGTATTTACATGGTAAACATTCTAACTAATTCAGATAAGGAATTGAAATTTCAATTCCCTATTTAAAAAATTAAAATCTGTGGCCCATATAAGGGCCATATATTCAAGAATAATTCTACTCAATTACATATAAAATCTTGTTAGTTCTTTAATAGAGAATCTAGTGTAACAACAAAGTGCATTCAAAATTATTACACTACTAGCATACATATTAAAATTATGTTATTATAAATTTATTTCCATTTTTTAAAAATTATGTGTTTTTTTAAATGAGTTTTATTTTTTTAAAACTAATTCATAATACTAATTTTGTCTATTTATTAACATTTATTATTTTATCTCATCACCTAAATAAATATTTTAATATTTTATTAACAACTGTAATATAATTTGACTATTATTAATTTATGAATATTAATTAAATACGTTTATCAATATAATAACTACTTTCAATTTATGTTATTATTAATTCATTAAAAATTATTACACTACTAGCATACATATTAAAATTATGTTATTGTAAATTTGTTTTCATGTTTTAAAAATTATGTGTATTTTTAAATGAGTTTTATTTTTTTAAAACTAATTCCTAATACTAATTTTGTCTATTTATTAATATTTATTATTTTATCTCATCACCTAAATAAATATTTTACTATTTTATTAACAACTGTAATATAATTTGACTATTTTTAATTGATGTATATTATTTAAATACGTTTATCAATATAATAACTACTTTCAATTTATTTACATTAATTTTAATAATATTTGAAAAACAGTAAATAACTTGTATTTAAAACAAAATTCACTATCATTTTATACTAAATTAATAATATTATATATATTTCTTAAATTTTTATTAAAATATACGTATATTATAATATTAAACATCATAAATATCACAAAAATAACACAAAATTTAAAATTGATTCATACAATAATGTACATCACAATGACAAATATATTTATAACAAAAGTAGTAAGTAAATAAAATATCTAATATTATCTCAATCTAACATATAATAATTTGAAATAAATTCATTCAAAATCTAATTAATTAAATTACATACATTCAAAATGATTCTAAATAAATAACGCACAAAAATCAAAATTAAAGTGTCGTCCCAACGTCACAATATCTTCACAAAATAAAATAAAAAAAATATAAGAAAATATTTTGAACATACAATATAAAAAGAAATTAATCAAATACAATTAAAAAATTAAATGACATACCTTGAGAGTAAATAAAACACGCCGGAGATAACACTACAGTCAAAAAACTTCACCAGCACAATAAATAAATTCAGAGACTATATTATAAAAAAATAATCTATCAAGAAACTGTTGTAAGAAAAATAAAGGAGACCATCCAATTTATAGACGAACGCGCGGTTTAACGACGGTTATTAACCGTCGTTAAACCGACCAAAAACCGTCGCTAAATGGGTTTAGCGACGGTTTCCAAAAAAAACCGTCGTAACGTGTAACTTTAACGACGGTTTTTACTAAAACCGTCGTTAAACTACACGAACATCGAGTAACGGTCTGAATTCCGAACGTTATAACTTCACGACGGTTTTAATGAAACCGTCGTGATTTAACGACGGTTATAGTAACAACCGTCGTAAAATAACGACGGTTTTATGTTTAACCGTCGTTAAATCACGACGGTTTTACAATAACCGTCGTAATGTCCGCCAAATATTTCCCTTCGCCCCAGATGACCACGGTTGGATCTTACCCGTCCGTATTTCACGACGATTTTTTGGAAAACCGTCGTTAGGTGTCGAACTTTAACGACGGTTCATAAACCGTCGTTAAACTTGGCTTTAGAGACGGTTTTTTATGACCGTCGTTAAACACCCGTCGCCATTCCCCGCTTTTCTTGTAGTGAGAGAATGGAAAAGAGAATAGAATGCCATTACCTTGTTTGGTATGTAATGAAAAGAATTAGGTAATGTAATATTTTATTGTTTGATTAATAGAAATTGAAAGAATAGAAAGATAAGATAAACAAAATGATTAAATTAATTTTAATATAAAATAATTAAATTAATTTTTTAAAATAAAAAAATTTAAAAAAAAATAATTTTTTTTTTTAAAATTTTTACAAATTAATTTTTATAAAATATATTCAAATTAATTTTTTTAATAATTAAATTAAATTATTTTAATACAAAAAATTTAAAGTTAGTATTATTTTATGATGGAATCATGGATTCCATCCATTATTGGAAGGAGTTCATTTTCCATCATATGATGGAATGGAGCATTCTATGGAATGCTCCATTCCATCCATTCCATCGTATCAAACACTGGAATCTTGCTTTCCATATCAGATTTCATTCCCATTATTGTGTACCAAACGGGCACCTAGAGTGTTTATGGGACAATTTGATTTGATTTGATTTTATGTTTAAACCTAATCATTGATTGTCATATCTTAAAAAGTAAGCAGGTTGTTGTTTCTTTATTTATAATATTTTACTTTTAAATATAATTTTATTAAATTCACCTTTTATATGAACAAGTTTTTAATTATAAAACATTTAATTTTATTAAAATAAAGTATAATAACCTGCACCAAAGGGTGGGTCAAACGATAAAGAAGAAATTTGGTTACTTGATAAAGGCAAATTTGAGTGCTATTTAATTATTTGTAAGTTTTTTATATAAGTATATGTTGAACTTTGAAATATATTTTGACTTTATATTAAAACGTTTTTCTCTCAATTTAAATTTTCATGTAGGAAAACAATGAAGTATAATAATTTCTTACACTTCAATTTAATTATTTAATAAAATTATTATTTTGGACTTTATAAATTTTATTAATAGATTATTCATGATATGATAATCATAATTTAAAATTCACCAAGTTTCTAAGTCTTTATCCTTTAGGTCCTTTGAACTTATAACTAAATTGTGAAAAAGATAAGGATCCTATCAGGTCTAAATATAAACTAAATTTTTGTGAGAGAATTTCAACTACTAAAATCCTTCTTCTTTTCATTTTGTGATTTTGTGAATTCATGGCAAGAGTTCCACTTCTCTCGGTGAATTTCGTGGGTGCGGCTATAATTAAGACTCACTGGATAATTTTTAAAAAATAAAATAAAATGGGGATAATAGAATTTGGATGTAAGAATGTAATGAGAGAACCAATCCCAAGTGCATTTAGTAGAGCACTTAGAAAGAACTCAAACATGGGGACTATACTAAAATAGTCAATTCCACAAATTATACCTCTCGTCATATTACAATGTTTAATAAAAAAAGAAGTTTAATTATAGATAAAATTTTGAAGATATTTTAATCATAATATAGAAAATATTTATAAAATGAAACTTATTTGTATTTGATAGTATATATAACTTGTATAAATGATTTTAAATATTATATTTTTTTAAAAAAATACAAATACTCTCGTTTAATTTTGAGACATTTGGAAACACAATTTCAAATATAATTGAAGTTTAATATAATAGTAAACCTTCGGGTTCATGTATTTCGGAGACGAGTGATATAGTACCTCTATTAATTTTGTTAACAAAAAAAAAGAAGACTAAATGAGTTAAATATTGGTTATTAAAAGTTTAAAAAGAATAATTTTTAACTTTTAAAGTTGAACCCGATATTTTCAAATGATTCAAAATTTTTTTTAAAAATTATTTGCATTTTTTCCCTATAATTTTTTTTCATATATTTGTATTTAACTGTGTGTTAATCATGTCAATGACATACATAATATAAATTAATTTATTTTTTTCTATCTTAATTAATTCACTTATTATGTGGTATTCATTTTTATTATATATATATATATATATATATATATATATATATATATATATATATATATATATATATATATATATATATATATATATATATATATATATATATATATATATATATATATATATATATATATATATATATCATTTAAAAATAAAAATAAAATAATCTCTTTTTTTTTTAAAATAATACTTTTATTATACCGTTGTTCTCTTCTCTATTAAGATATACATAAGCTTCTATTAAAAGTAAAAATAAAATAATTTTTTATTATTTGATTAATGTCTTTATTATACAATTCTTTTCTCTATTATAAAAATATATATAATTTTTTTTAAAAAAATATTACAACTTAATCTAAATATTTTAAATATCTTTTATGAAAAAAAAACAAATAATAAATAAATAAATAAAATATTACTTTCTCAAAAAAAATTTCTCAAATTTTAGCCAAGTTTCTAAATCAATTAAAATGATATTTTTAGAAGAAATAATTAATATAAGATAACATTAAATTTAAAAAAAAATTGAGAGAGTGTTGTTTTATTTATTTTATCATTTATTTATTTTTTATGAAAATTATTTAAAATCTTAAACTAAGTTGTAACATATTTTTTTTATTTTAAAAAAATATTTGTGTATATATATTTTATAATAAAAAAATAGAATATATTATTCTATATTTTTATTTTAATAAAAAGTTATATATATTTAAACAAGAGTCACATAACAAATATATTAATAAAAAATGATTTATTCTAATAAATAATAGACGGGACCCTCCTCACGCTCCGTTTCTCTTCTCTTTTAGTTTTCGATTTTAAGCAAATAATTTTCCTTGTTTTTGTCTTTTATTGGAGACGAGAGGAAAAATTTTCAATGTGTCTCCTTTAATGGTAAATTGGAAATATTTTTAGTTTTTCAATATGAAATTCTTGATAAATTTAAAATAAAATTTAATTTTAAATTTAATTTAATTCTATTTCAATCAGAGTCTGTGTCTCTATTTAATCAAAGTTTTTGTAATTTTTCTTCCATTGGCGTAAAAATTTTATGATGATGTAGAGGTTTTGAGGATCTACCACAAGTGGAGAGATATAGTATTTGTTTGTTTTTTTATTTTAAAAATTATTTTTTATTTTTAGTTATTTTTTTTAAAAAAAACTTGTTTAGTAACTGTTTAAACTATTTTTTTTATTATTTCGAAAATAAATTTTAAAAATAAATTAATTTTAAAACAGAAAAATAGAAATAATAAAAAATTATTTTTATTTTTAAAACAAAAAAAGAGAGTAAAAAATAATATATTTTTAAAACAGTTTATTAAACAATTTTTATTTATTTTTATTTTACGTAATAATTTTTAAACATAATTTTTAAAAATAAAAAAATAAAAATAAAAATAAAATAAACTAGCCCATAATTTTTTTGTCTCCCAGTATTGACAATGATGGTAAGACTTTTTTGTTTTAAAGATATGGTGTAAGGGGTTAGTAGTATTTTAATTTAATAAGAAAATTATAAATATTTATATATTTTAATTAAAAATAAAGTTTTTAACACTAGTTGTAAATGTTGTTAGAATTTTTCTTAAATAATTGTCATAAAAAATATAATATATAAAGAAATTTAGAAAATTAATATATTGATGTGCATATTTAATATCAATTAGGAACACAAATGAGTAGAATATAATTAGGGTACAATAACTCTGAACCTTTAAAAAAAATATTAGTCTCGCCCTTATATTCAAATTTAGATAAGAAACAAATTTAAGACTATCTCTGTTTTCATTAAATTTTTGAATCCTTAAATTTAGATTTTATTTATTTATAAAATTTTCGAAATAGTAATTTTTTTCCTTATTTACATGAAATATTTTATATAAAATAAAAATAAAATATCTCATAAACACATTAATACAATTCAAAACAAAAATTACATAATTTTAATTTGTTAAATACTATTTTTAACAACATCATCTTTAAATAATTATTTGATACACCATAAACTATTTTTAAATATGCTCATCATTGATGAATATTATAATTCAATTTATAAATTTTAAAGGATTTATTTATCTTTATATTTCTATAGCCAATACCACAATATGAGGAAGTGCGACGATCCCTTCCTTCGAAAGTGAAGGTTAAAAGTGATTGTTTAAATGAGAGTAGTAGAATTTAATATTTAATTAAGATTTTTAAAGTAAAAAAAATATATTTTATTTTATGATTGAAAAATAAGTAATTAATTAAGTTCATATTAAAGATATCATAATAATACTATAAATATTTAAAAAATATTATTCAATAAATGAATATACCCCCAATTATCAGCTGCGGTAAATGGTTGAACACAAAATGGCGATCATGATTCATAGAGTGAGTGAAAATACGTGAAAGAGATAGTGTTTCCCATGTGAGTGGTGGGATTTGTGCATAATGTGTAGCAGCATTAAGACTTGGGCCAATGGAATTCCTTCTTCCATTGGGCTGACAATTTATCTTGTTTGTGAGAAGTTTTGGGAGACCGCCTTACATAGAGGTGGAGTCAGGAGAATTCTCTCGTAAGAGTAGGGATGGAGGTAAATTTTTCGCACATAAAATAATGGATTTCTGGCTCTTAAAATTATTAATTATTTTTATTTATTCAATTATATATATATATATATATATATATATATATATATATATATATTAGTAATTATATATTTATAATTTATACTAATAAATGTTTATTTTAGGAATCTATTTAAGATTACAATTTTTTATAAAAAAATTACTTCATTTTTATAAAATTTTACAAATATTGAGAACGTTTGCATGTCTCTCTTCCTTTGTAAATTATTTATTTATTTATATAAAATCAATAAAAAATTTGTCTCAAATAAAAATTAATATAATTTAAAAGAACAAATCTAGATATTTCTAAACACAACAATAATAACTTATATTATAACTGATGTTATGAATATCTTGTGTGGATGTCCATCATCCATATCTTTCAATTATCTTATCTGATAAGATATTATTTCTAATAATTATTTAAGAGGATAATTATCACTAGAGAGTTATCCTACAGCTGTATATCACTACTAGGACTCTCTCACCTACTTGTATAAATATCCCTTCATATATGAATGAAAAGAACAATTCACTCTCTTGTTTCTCTCTTACTTCTCTCTCTCTACTTTTAAATTATTTCATAACACGTTATTAGCACGACGCTCTACCTCTTACTTCAATGTTAGTAATCTTTATGTATAATTAGATTGTTATTGATTTATTTTATCCTTGAAGGACCAAATCAATTTATATACAATTTTTTTAATTTAAATCTCTCTTCCTCTTGCTTCAAAATATGTCTCTAAAGGACTACATCTATAAGTCCCTAAAGGATTGCACTTATATGTCCCTGAAGGACTGCACCAACTTATATGTCCTTGAAGGACTACACCAATTTATGTGTAATTATATGTTCCTGAAAGACTGTACCAATTTATGTGCAATTATATGTCCCTAAAAGACTGCACCTATAAATCCCTGAAGGACTGCACCTATAAGTCTCTGAAGGACTGCACCAAATTATATATCCTTAAAGGACTGTACCAATTTATGTATAATTTATTTGTCCCTAAAGGACTGCACTAACTTATATGTCCTTGAAGGACTGCACCAATTTATATGTAATTATATGTCGTTGAAGGACTACACCAAATTATATGTCCCTGAAGGACTGCATCTATATATCCTTGAAGGATTGCACCTATATGTCCCTGAAAGACTGCACCAAATTATATGTCCCTGAAGGACTACACCTATATATCCCTTAAAGACTGCACCAAATTATATGTCCTTGAAGGACTATACCAACTTATGTGCAAATTCTATTATTTTAATTTGTCCCTGAAGGATTGCAACAATTTCAGTTGCCTCCCTGAAGGACAATGGTTTAGGTGTAACACGTCTATTTTATCTCTTCTATTAAACTTTATTTTTTTTAATCACTCGGTATATAGTTCTTCATGTAGTTTTTTAATCAATTAATATGTATAGTTGCTTGTATTTATTTAATATATGCAAATAATAGTAATTACATCGATAAAAATACAAAGATTTTTTTTTATGGTTGTGCATAACTAAGAGATTATGATAAAAGTTGAATATGCCTTTTTAATTATAACTTCTTTTAATGAATATGGGCATTCCGATGGCATATATATAATATATGTTTGTATGGATGAAGATCATGTATATATGCTCTATGATTTATATGTGTAAAAATCCTTGTTATTAGTACATGGTTAGTTAAGTAATGATTAACATTTATCTCTTAATTAAGGAGAAAGCACATGTCTATGTTAATTGACATTAAATAATTATGTTTACAACACTTTGACATAAAAGAATGATTTTATTTCTCCTTTTAATAATAAATAGAAGGCTATCATGAATTTACATGTCTTTATTATGATTTATTTGAAATGGTTCACTTTATTTATGGATGGTGATTGACTAGCATTATATTTTATGGTAGTCTTAACATGTCGAATCTTATAAAACTCGAATTTCTTTACCATCACCTTCATAATGGGATGAAAAATGAGTACTTACTGTAAAAGATCCACTTGTTCTTTGAAAAGTATAACCACTAGAAAAATAAGTCACATCCAACTGACATTGCTCCATTCTCTGAAGCGAATGTAGCAATATATGACCACTATGGTCAGATTCAAATTCTAATTCGTGGTTGTAGTGATTATTTCAAGAACATATCTTTCCACCAGAAGTGAAAAAATTATATGGCTAAAAATTTCAACGACAGCTATGATTGATATAACTCATTTAGATGTCACAAATTCTTTTGCTGATCATGATGGAAAAATTGATCATTTAATTAGTGATGGTAGTGTTCAAAATAAGTTATTTGTATAATTTCTATGATATTAAACTTTAGGGTTTCCTTTTTTTCAGTACAATTCATTCTTTAAAGTTGTTATTTTATTTTATGTACTATTTTCTTATATTGACTATTCTTATTTTATTTTTCAATCAAGAATGAATATTTCCTCTATTGATACCAACATCACTAATGAAGAGATATGTCTCGTTGATAGTGGCACAACTCACACAATTCTCAAAGATAAAAAATATTTTTTCCAATTAGTAATGCAAGGAGCTAATATTAATACTATATTTGGTAGTACAAAGTTAATTGAAGGCTCTGGAAGAGCTAGTATAATGTTACTTGGAGGAACAAAACTACATATTGACAGAACTTTATACTCCTCCAAATTCCTTAGAAACTTACTAAGTTTTAAGGATATCTGTCGAAATGGATACCACATTGAGACAACAAATGAAAGAAATATTGAATATCTTCATATTACAAGTACAATATTAGGTAACAAATGCATATTGGAAAAGTTATCTACATTTTTCTCTGGATTGTACTATACATATATAAATACAATTGAAATATATGCTATTGCAAATCAGAAGTTTGCAAATCATAATAACTTTGTTATTTGGCATGACCGATTAGGCCATCTCGGATCAATTATGATGCGAAAAATAATTAAATATTCAAGCGGACATTCATTGAAGAGCCAGCAGATTCTTCAATCGAATAATTTCTCATGTTCTGCTTGCTCCCAAGAAAAATTGATTATTCGACCATCACCAGTCAAAGTTATGGGTTAATCCCCCACATTTTTAGAAAGAATACAAGGCGATATTTATGGGCCAATACACCCACCCTATGGACCATTTAGATATTTTATGGTTTTAATTGATGCATCAACTAAATGGTCACATGTGTGCTTGTTATCATCTCGTAACTTGGCATTTGCGAGATTACTTGCGCAATTGATTAGATTACGAGCACATTTTTCTGATTTTCCAATTAAGAAAATACGCCTTGATAATGCTGGTGAATTCACTTCCCAAACATTCAATGAGTATTGTATGTCTATTGGGATTGATGTTGAACATCCTGTAGCACATGTTCATACACAAAATGATATTGCAGAATCATTTATTAAATGTCTGAAGTTAATTGCAAGACCATTACTTATGAAGTCAAAACTCCTAATATCTACTTTGGGACATGCAATTTTGCATGCTGCATCATTAATTCGCATAATGTCAAAAAATTATTATGAACACTCCCCATTACAAATAGTTTTTGGTCAGGAACCAAATATTTTCCATCTAAGAATTTTTGGATGTGCGGTATATGTCCTTATTTCCCCACCACAACGCACTAAGATGGATCCTCAAAGAAGGTTGAGAATATATGTTGGATATGAATCTCCTTCTATAATAAAGTATCTTGAACCATTAACATGAGATCTATTCACAGCTTGGTTTGCTAATTGTAATTTTGATAAATCAGTTTTTCCAACATTAGGGGGAGAAAATAAGCAGCTGAAAAGGGAAATTAGTTTGTATGAATTATTACTAACTCATCTTGATCCTCGTACAAAAAAATGTGAACTCGAAGTTCAAAAGATAATTTATTTGCAAAATTTAGCCAACCAATTACCAGACGCATTTACTGACTCAAAAAAAATTACTACATATACCAGCTACTAATGCTTCAGTTAAAATTGATGTCCCAGTCGGATAATCCATCATTACAAATAAGCCTGAGACCCGCATAAAGCGTGATAGGCCCGTTGGTTCTAAAGATAAAAATCTTTGAAAAAAGAAAAGGAGCTAAGAATCAATATGATCAAATCGAGGATTTAACAACTCCAGAAGAGTTTCAATACATAATTAATGTTTTAGTTCGAAAAGAAACTCAGGTA
This sequence comes from Gleditsia sinensis, assembly GCA_037074535.1. NCBI lineage: Eukaryota > Viridiplantae > Streptophyta > Magnoliopsida > Fabales > Fabaceae > Gleditsia > Gleditsia sinensis. Next base: position 72,357,624 of record CM073465.1, read on the forward strand.
CCTGAAATTTGTGAAAATGAAGAGATCTCAATTAATTATGTTATGAATAGAATATGATGGAACCGACAAAAAGTCAACGTTGACAATAATTTTGCATATAATATAGCAGGCAAAGAACAAAATGGAAAGACACAATTGAAACAGAGTTAAAATCGCTTGAAAAGAGAAAAGTTTTTGGACCTGTAGTCCGTACACCTGAAGATGTAAAATCAGTTGGATACAAATGGGTCTTTGTGCGAAAACAAAATGAAAATAATGAAATTGTGAGATATAAGGCAAGACTTGTTGCCCAAAGTTTTTCGGAAAGATCTAGAATTAATTTTGAGGAAACATACTCACCTGTGGTGGATGCAACTACTTTTCGATATTTAATTAATCTGGCAGTACGTGAAAAGCTCGATTTGCGTCTAATGGATGTTGTTACAGCCTATTTGTATAGCTCACTTGATAGTGATATCTATATGAAACTCCCGGAAGGATTTAAGTTGCCTGAAGCATACAATTCCAATTCTCGAGTAGACTACTCAATCAAATTAAATAAATCACTTTATGGCTTAAAACAATCTGGGCGTATGTGGTATAATCGCCTTAGTGAATACTTGTTGCAAGAAGGGTATATAAATGACCCAATTTGTCCATGTATCTTTAAAAAAAGATCTGAAAATGAGTTTGTCATAATTGCAGTTTATGTTGATGATTTAAATATTATTGGAACTCCTGAAGAGTTCCAAAAAGCTGTTAATTGCTTAAAGAAAAAATTTGAAATGAAGGATCTTGGAAGAACTAAATTTTGCCTTGGATTACAAATTAAATATTTAAATAATAGTATCTTTGTGTATCAAGAAAATTATGTGACAAAGGTGTTAAAACGATTCTATATGGATAAATCACATCCATTATGTACTCCAATGGTTGTGAGGTCATTAGATGTGAACAAAGATCCTTTCAAACTTCGTGAAAAGGATAAGGAACTACTTGGTCCTGAAGTACCATATCTTAGTGCAATCAGGGCATTAATGTATTTTGCTAGTTATACTCGACCTGATATATAATTTGCTGTTAATCTATTAGTAAGATATAGTTCTTCACCTACACGAAGGCATTGGAATGGAGTTAAGCATATACTCCGTCATCTTAAAGGAACAATGGATATGAGCCTATTTTATTCAAATGTACCCGAGTCTGAGTTAATTGGTTATGCGGATGCAGGATATTTATCCGACCCTCATAATGGACGATCACAAACAGGCTATTTGTTTACATACGGGGGTACTACAATTTTATGGCAATCTATGAAACAAACTATCTCTGCCACATTAGCTAATCATGCAGAAATTTTAGCATTACATGAGGCAAGTCGAGAATGTGTTTGGCTACAATCTGTGATTCAACACATACAAGAATCTTGTGGCTTGTCTAGAAAGATGATCCCGACGATCTTATATGAAGATAATACTGCATGTATTGCCCAATTAAAAGAAGGGTATATTAAAAGGGATAGAACAAAGCATATATCACCTAAATTCTTTTTCACTCATGATCTTCAAAAGAATGGTGATGTAGATATTCAGCAAATTTGTTCAAGTGATAATCTGACAGATTTGTTTACTAAGGCACTTCCTACTACAACATTTGAGAAGCTGGTATATAATATTGGAGTTCGAAGACTTAAGAATATCAAATGATGTTGTCATATTTATTCAATAACGTCTTAAAAGAATGATGTACTCTTTTTCCTTCACTAGATTTTTATCCCACAGGGTTTTTTCTAGTAAGGTTTTAACGAGGCACATTCTTAAGGAATGGACATCCAAGGGGGAGTGTTATGAATATCTTATGTGGATGTCCATCATCCATATTTTTCGGTTATCTTATCTGATAAGATATTATTTATAATAATTATCTAAGAGGAAAATTATCACTAGAGAGTTATCCTACAGCTGTATATCACTACTAGAACTCTCTCACCTACTTATATAAATATCCCCTCATACATGAATGGAAAGAATAATTCACTCTCTTGTTTTTCTTTTACTTCTCTCTCTCAACTTTTAAGTTATTTCATAAGAATTAGAAAATATTCATTTAAATGTTTGCCAAATTCAAAATTGAAGATGTGTAATCACTTTGCGAAAATTATGTAATATGAATTAGTTATATATTGTAATATTATAATAATATAAATAGTTATAAATAATTACCTCTTCGTTAACATGAAAATCTGATTCATAAGTTTTAAAGTGTTTATCTTTTCTTGCATCCCAAGAGCCAAAACCATAAATATTTAAACATAAATAGTTAGAAAAAAATTAGAAAAAATTGACATACATCCTTTAAAATATATTGAGTACAATAGATTAATTTTTGTTACCCTGTTAATCCTTGAATAATCACCTTTGAGCATATACAATTGCTTCAAAAGTATCCTCGTTGCTGAACAATCTACCACCAGTACTAAAAGCATATTCTAAAACAAGATGACAAAAATATCCATAGCAATCTTCTGCAATATTGGATAAGTAATCCTATTAGTTTTTCACCAACTTATATATATATAATATCAAAAAAATTAACCCTGGGCAAAACCTTTCTCTTTCAGATAGTGATTTAACTCAGGTTTTATTAACATATCTTTTAAATCATTAATAAAAATTAATAATCGCTAGAAAATTAGAAGTTACAAAATCAACCATTTTTAATCCTATCACCTTCACCTTTTCTCTAAAAGTTTCCTCAACCACGCCATGAACAAGATATTAAATATGCTTAATTTTATCAATTTCAAGCCATTCAGGCACAACCACAAACAGGTGGGGTGCTCTTCATTGAAGCCTCTTCCTTCTTCCTTGTCTTGACCTCAGCCAAAACATTTCTAGCCCACTCTGCAAAATGGGTTTCATCATGCCCAATTCTACCACTTTTGTATACAGACATGCATCTGCGATCATCTTCTGCATAAGGACAGTGATCTCCATTTGGATCCCTCCAAGCTCCTTGGTGTTTCATCCCTGACCAGCTTGCTATCCAATGGTAGACATATTGGCCAACGCCTGCAAGTTTAAGCCAACCTTTGGGAAAGAACTCCATGACACTGCTGTTTTTGTCCATGAGGAACAAGTTGGTTAATTGAGCCCCATGTGGGGATATTAGAATATCTGTCAAACTCATCAACTTCACCTGCAACAAACGAATCCATTAATATTATAACTCATTTATGAATCACAAATCATATACATGTCGAATACTCGTATTAAATACAATATCAATAATTTATATTACATATAAATACTTAACTTGATACGGTATTCACCGTCAATATTTTCTAGTGACCAGACCAACATTTTTTTTTTTGATATTATGGTTTGAAATAGTCTTGAGTCTTTAGACCAGCTAAGTCTCTTAGGCACACACTCCTATATCATCTTATTGTATTTAAAAATTTAATCACAAAATACTCCTTATGTAGAGTGACCAAGCATTTTGTCTAAGACTGAGATTCTTCATAATAATTCTCTTATCAATAGATATATTTTGTGGGCATGAAGATTAAGATTTTTTTAAGTAAATTAGCTGCATGTTTGAGAGAACTAAGCAACACAACTACAGATAAACATCGCTTTTAAACTCGCACTTTTGAAAATTTAATAGAGTATAATTATGCATCTCATAAGAGCTGAAAATTGAATAAGAAGTAAATTGGGCCTACTTGGGTAGACAGTGCAGACCATAATCGAGCCCTCAATTATATATATATATATATATATATATATGAAATATTCTAATGTTTTAAGTCTTTAATTTATAATATAATTTTAAGATTTACATTAATTGGGTTGGTTTAACTAAACTAAGTGAATTAGTCAATAATTTAATCTAATTCCAACAATCAAATTGTTTTTATAATTGAATTAAATGATTCAATAGTTGAATTAGTGACTTGAGGTAATTGAATTAAAAAAATTTCTTAAAAAAATTTTATATCATTATTTTTTTATAAATTTAATGATAATTTTTTTTTATAAATTTATATTTACATTTTAATGATCAAAATAAAGTATATTATTTTAATTAATATCATTTTTTAAATATATATATATATAATATTAATTTTTAAAATATATTAATCATTAATTATAAATAATCAATTTAACAAATTTAATTAGTAAGTCATCAGTTAAATTAGTGACTCAAGGATAAGATAACACTTGCTTTTGAGGGATTTATACTGTTTAACATGTTACCATTTATCTATTCCTAAGTTTATATTATATAAAAGATTATTAGAGATCTTACATATTTCTCATGTTGAAATATATGTTTACATAGTCATTTGAGATATTAAAATATCTTATGTATAAATATCAAAATGACATTTTTTTCATTTAGTGTTTATTGTGGACTTTTTGGGTCTGGTCTATTAAAAAATAAAAAATAAAAATAAAAACTAAATGAGTTAGTCCACAAATTTTTATTATTTATTTATGTGTTTTTTTAAGATCTATTTACTTGATATGTGTATTAAGTATAACTTATTGTATTTAGTTTTTTTTTTTGTGTGTGAAAATATTTTTATTGTGTAGCTTAAAATATTTTTTAAAAAATGAAAAAAATAATATGAATTATATACAATTTAAATCACAAATTAATTTATTTAAACCTCATATTAAAAAGCTCACAAACTGACTTGTTTTAACTGCAAAAAGATAAAATTAGGTTTATACATACATATATATACACACAGAATGAGATTATAAATTTTTCATGTACTTCGTTCATAATTATGTTAGATGTTTGAATATATAGTAGATTACACTCAAATACTAAGTGTTAAATTAAGTGCATTTCTATTATGTGTATAGATGTGTGAGTGCTTAGTTTTCTAAGGTGACTGAAATTTTGGTAAGTATACATCAAAGTTTCTCAAGTACTTAAACAATTTAATATTAAATTTAATATTTAAATATAAAATGTATATATTTTAATACTTTCATATTTAATATGTCATAAAATAATTAACCAATATGAGATTTCCAATTTTTTTTCAATTTCTCATACCGAAATATCTTATAAGTAATTTTTCAATATAAAAAACTAAAAATACTTCCTTACCAAATTCACAAGTGTTAAAATACATGTCTATAATAGATCTACGAGTGCATAGGATATATTATATTCATTTCTCTTCAAGGTTTTTTAAAATTATACTTATGCTTTTCTAATTCATGACTATAATATTTTTAGAAATTTATAAAACATACATTTACATTCTTTTGTAGTTTTAAATAAATTACAATAATATTTTTTATTTTAAATTTTTATAAATATAAATTTAATTTTTTTAATGATATGTATTTCATTAAAATAGATTATAATTACAAAAAATAGATATTCAATAATGAATTTTCGGTGACAACTAAAAAAATCACCGTTAAAAATAAAAATGACAATTAGTAAAGGAGCCACTATATGTTCCTGTAAAAAGTGAATTTTTAATGACAACATAAAAAAGTGGTGACATCTTTCAAGCCATTTTTCATAAAAAGGTTACAGTCATAACACTTAAATTAGTGGCACCACATTGCCACTGAAATCTTTCTTTTTAAAAAAATAAACTCGTCACCAAAAGCTTAAGGATGTGCATATCAGAAGTACTTCAAATGGTCAAAAAGTCACAACCAATTTTTTTAATATATAAACGTGAAAGTGTATAAAGTATAAATTTTATCAATAATTTTATTAATAAAAATTTTCTTTTGTGTAAATTAAAATTAAAAGGATTGTGACCATAAATTTGAAAAAACTTATGAAACTACCAATTGATAACCATTTACCTGCTCACAAAAGGTGAGATTATTTGAATGAGCCACCAAGAATCGGCAACTTTCCACCTTACCACACTCTTTGCGAAAGATCTCAGCCACCATCGTTTCATTCTTGAACGATCTTGGCCCTGTCCTTAAAAACAAAGTCATCCCTATATTCTCATCAACCTCTTTCTTTAAGCTCAAATTACAGAACATCCTAGCCTTGCACCTCATCAGATCATAAGCCTCCATTCTCCTCTCTCTTGACATGCCACCCTCATTGTGTCTCATAACCACAGCCTCCTCAAAACAAAATGGCCCATCAGAACCAACTCCATCGTCAAACCCTTCAATATTTGGGGGCCCGCCAAACGTGGCCTCCATCAAGCTCTTTACCCATGCACCCATTTTCAGCCTGAGCTCACCCCAGTGGTACAGAACCCACCTTGCGGGTGTCGAGCAGTTGCTCTTCCTATGCCAAGCCACAAAGGGAACCATAGCTGATAAACCATGCCACAAATTCTCGTAGTTGTAATGGTTGTATGACACAAAGGTTAGGCCCGTCATCAAGGTGGCATTGTAGGGCAAAGCTTCCGGCCATGCCAGAGCATAGGAGTTCCAAGACCCGTCGTGGGTATCGCGCCCTCTGAGGCATAGAACCCGATTCTGGGACGATTCTGAGGGAAACTTTTGGTATTGAACCTCGCCTTCTTGGTGGGTGTCGTACATGGAGCTCATGAACCATGTGTGACCATTAAGAGCCGTATGGGAATAACGGAGATCTTTCAGTGGGAGAAACGTGACTGAGTGGCGGAGCTTGTGGTTCATGGAGCTGAGCTCGTTAGCGGTGGAGGTGTTAAAGATGGCATTTTGCCAGTGGTGCATGAAGTTCCACGGGAGGGAAGAAGGGGAAGATGATGGTGGTGCTGGAAATTGGAGGGAGAATCGGATGTGCAGGAGGATGAAGAGGGTAACACAGGTGACGAGGATGAAGATGGAGAGCTTAGGAGAGAAGAAGAAGCAATAGGGTGATGAGAGGCAGCGTGGGTGGTTGTGTTTAATATGGAGATGAGGCATTTTGGGGCTTCTGCTTATCGTTTCTGGACGTGCTTTGGTCATGGCATAGGCTAGAGAATGGAAGATGTCAAGAGAGATTAGGATATTCAAACGGTTTCAACTTGAATTTATCTTTCTGTATCTGTTTCGAGTTTTTTTTTGGTAAGAGGAAGATACGCGGAATGATGAGGGGATTAGAAGGCGATCAGGTTTCAAGTTCGAACTCTTTAAAAATTGACAAAAGTCAGACTCACAACAGTCGGAGATAAGTTTCTTAATTACATCAAAGTTGTGATTTTTTTTAGAATAAGTCGCAACTCAAGTGCTCAACAACCAAAAGAAACTAGTGTAAAACAAAGTAATTCTGGCTAAGATCTTGTCATGTTTTTCAGGCTTTGACCATAATATAGAGCAAATCATGGTTAGTGGTTTACATCTCAAAAATAACAAAGATTGGAGAGAGAAAACCCACAAAAAGTGCTCCTGGAACATGGAATTTTTTGGCCTAATTGACTTGGGGTATACTTAAGATATTTGGCCATTGGATTTCCTTAACCCATTTAGGACAAAAGCATGGAAAATTTGAACACAGCAATTCTATCTTTTTAAGTTATTCATTGAGAAAGGAGTATAGTTAGTTTTAAAGTTAGTGTATTAATGCACCTATCCCACACAGAAATACATGAAGAGTGGGCAAAGGAACGGCACGTTACCCTTCATATTCAAGATTGACAACTGAGGAAGCTTTCTGAAGGTAACTTTGCCTGAAGATCCTCCAGATTTCATGGTGGGGTTACTTTGAAACTTCTTTGTTTCACAGTAAAAGAAAACCTTCAAATTCACTAAGAAGCTGCTTTTGAAGCAAAGTAATGCTGCTCACAAAACCAAAAGTCATACAAAGCAAGCAAGCTTGTGCGGGCTGATATGGCTGTTTGTTCATTGAATACACTGCAATTTGCCGATCTTTCTCCCAGATTTTATGGCGGGTAACCCTAAAAGTTGCATGGGCATATGAGTTAGGGGTTGAGAATTTAACGTGAATTATTTTAAAAGAAATTTCCTAAGTAGTTCATTATTAACTGCTTTTAAATAAGAGCAAATATTATTATTGTTGAAATATCCGAGGTTGACATGCAGCTTGGATGATAGTTTTGCACTGCTGTATTGGAAAATAATGTTATTGACATTTTGGTCAGTCACACTAAATTTTTACGACAAAGATTTGTAGATTACAGCCTATTCTAAAATAAATAACATATAGAGCTAGTTTTTAAATGAACCTTAAAATTCTAAGTCTTTTCATAAGAATCCATCTTTCTCAAGAGTGAACAATGTTGAAGCATTAAAGGACTATCTGAAATTCTGAACCAAGGCTCTGCACTAATATTAACTGTTCTTGCAGCATGTAATCAACAAAGACAATAAACAAGGCAAGATGCATAAAAATCCATAGCAATAATTCAGAAAATTACTGCAGTATTATTACAACTAAAATCAAAATATGGGAAATTTGAAGTCTCTCAGCATGAAAGATGCCTATCAGCGGCAACATAAAATGATAAAAATTAAGAACCAATGGAAGCTTACATTTCCAATACAGCAGTGCAAAACTATCATCCAAGCTGCATGTCAGATCAATATTGGGCACGGATCAACGAACTGCAAATGAAATATACATACATTCTCTTCTGAAACTAAGCATAAGATTGATCTCAAATCTATAAACTATTTATGTGAATATCACATTTCAGCGAAAAGAACTCCTAGTCAATTATTTCCAGGATTGAGTTCTTTCTGAATGAGAATCATATTGAAGTTGTCGGCTATTTCAGCATATCCAGTGTCTCTAAATGCAATCATAAGCTTTTCACAAGAAAGCGTATCAAAATCTGTGTTAGTTGATTGCTTCCATTGATCAATAACTTCTCCTGCTTCTTTCACATGGCCTAGTATCAGATATGAAGAAAGAATGCAGATATAATTCCTGCTAATCATTTTCTGCTTAGTCATTCTTAAGGATTTCCATATCTGATCAATTTTATCCTTACTTCCCAACCCAGTATATAGAATTATTAGGAAGTCATACGTGATCCATTCCCTTTGGGTGGTCCTTTTCTCAGCTTCAACAGGTGAGTTGGAATCTGCATTGTCAAGATGCCCTACAGTAATGTATATATTTGCAAGATCAGAGTATCTCATCCAACTTTCGTTAGAGCCAGCATCACGACTCATTTCGTCAAGTATCCTTCTAACTTCATCAATATTAAGAGTTGCCGCACAAGCACTTATCCATAAATTATAAGTGAAGATATCAGGTGCAACCTTTTGTCGTTTCAGTTCTTCAACAACCAATGGGACCTTTTCAACCTGCCCAACTGACATGTATAGGGTCATCATTTCATTGTACGGCAGGGCACTAAAAGAAAGGTTTAAAGTCTTTATATTTTGATAAAGTTCCTCAGCCTTTTCAGTAAACTTTGCTCCTGCATAAGAATGAAGGAGGGCTGTGTAGGTTTCACTTGTCTTTGCAGAAAGAGGTAGGCCCTCAAAGTAGCGCTCCGCAGCATCAATGCCAAAAACTTTGGTCATCAGGTCTATGCGGACTGCATAATCAGAGTCTGATAACTCATATTCTTCATGGGTTACCATCCATTCTGATATCTGCAATCATCAATAGTCACAGGCTGCACTATCAATGAGCATTCAGATCTTTCAAAAATTAAAACATTATAAAGAATCAATTCTGTGATCTCCAATTGCCAAGCCAGGCAGGCTTCATGACTCCTAGAAATCATGGAAAGTGTATATGCCCAAATTGAGTAAAATACACCTTAACCTCTTAGACTTTGTTATATCAATTTTCTCCAGACATTTCAATTGATACAGTGATATTTTTGAACTCAATAGTTTATTTTTGAGGGGTAGTCCTTAGGTCAAATCCAGGTATGTATACATGTGAGGATTTTTAGCCCAAGCTATAACACCTGAGTTGTAATGTCTCAAATTACAGCTTATACCATACTCCACCATAAAGACCCAAGTGTGATAAGCTGAGATTGATCAAGGAGAGAACATGTGTAGAAAACATAATACACAAGTGATCTTTTACATAAAGGAAGGGAGGAGGGGAGGGAGAAAGAGAGAACTTTTGACTAGTAAATAAAAAGTAGCAAATACAAGTTATTTTCTATAACGAATCACCAACTTCCATTGTTAACAAACACCTTGCTTTTCAAAGAAAGGACAACAGATGGGTAGATGAAGAGAAGAATCATATGATACAGAGCTTAAATTATTAAAGCCCTGAAAACTTAGCCTTTAACTTCCAGAATAATTTTGTTTTTTTTTTCAATTATATGGAACACTGAAAATTATGAAAAAAGCCAGATAATGAACTCTAAGCACAAGAAGTTCAAGGTCACCAAAAAGGAAAGCCTCATTTATAATCATGGCCGAGTTGGGGACAAAATTTTAAGAGGTGGTTTCAAACTTATTGCAATGTAAAATTAGTACCCACTATTTTGGTATAACAAGAGTACTAGAAATATTTCCCAGCTTTAGGAGGATCTATAACAGATAAGAAACAGAAATGATGCATGGCAGAATGATTTCCACAGAGACAAATCAAAGTTTACAAGACAGTGCTTCTATTTTTTGGGTTTTAATTGCTAGCCATTAGCCTTATGATAGTTTTGACATTCACTGCTCCTCATGGAAAGGCAAAGTTCATTCACATATTCCCTTTCGCAGCAGTGCTCTCTTTCTTCCTATGCTTATCTTACCTGCACTGCCTGGAGAACTTAGAAGTTCAGAACTGGTAAAAGCTGTAATGGTTGAAACATTAAGCTTAATGCCATATCTTTGGCATAGTCAACAAGAGAAGGGGAAGAAAATCAGGTTCTTTCTCGGATAATACATGGACCACCTAGAACATAAGAGTTAGGTATGGTAATTAGGCCATCCTTATAGTTCCTGAGCAGGGGAGGGGGAAAAGCACTGCATCAATTGATTAGCACAGTAGTTATATTAATGCACAGAGTGAAGTTTAGGTCAAAGCTTAACCAATGAAGAAAGGGAAACATTAGAATCCACAAGTTACAATAAAATTAGAGAAGAATAAAAATAAACTGATCCTACAATCCAAAAACATTATTATCTCATGCCTTCGCCAGTAAACAGCATTTAGTCATGAACATATAAACTGAAATATGGATATAAAAAGGCAATACCAGCCTAATTAGATATTGCAGCATTGAATTTGAAAATAAGATAGCATAACTCAACTGTATTAATGAAAGACCACTCAAATCCAAGGCTTTGCGTACAAACATACCAGCCATCAAAAGTTTGGTCATTGAAGTTGCTGGCTTTTCTTGTTTAAAAGCTCCAGAATCATGTATTCATTCAAGGATCATTCAAATCAGACTGTTTCCCATATATTCATTCAAGGAAATTTCTGTGTGGCTGTGACAGCACCAATGCCAGGATCAACCAAGAACCTTGGACAATCAGGGCCCTACTTGGTACAATACCAAAGCCGACAGCGCTATACCAAGAACCCAGGTACATCTCAATATGTAAGCCGAGACACCAACACAGAATCACCCTTCATTTAAATACTTGTAGGCAATACACATATAGTTTGATTGAACTACCTTGTATGTCCCTTCTTCTGAATTTTGTTAATTGACACTTTATTAAGATACTGATTATCACACCTGGGAAACCCAGATTCCAGAAATATGGTTACATTTGTTTATTTACGTGCTTCATTAATCATTCATAAAAATTATCTCCAATTCTCTAAGTAGCAGGAATACTACCGCGAACATGATAAACGGCGCAATGTGTATGCATGACACGACAAAATATGCACTATTTAAATGAAATTTGTAGTACTGTGTGATATCCAATTCGAATGTGGAGCCCCTATTCAACACAATACTGCTCCAATTTGAAGTGTCAGTGCTTCATAGTTCCCGGACTTACTGTAAATCTAATGCCCATGCAGAGCTTCTAGAGCTTGAACATATAAAATCCGTTTCTCTATTATTAATATTTCCCAATTTCATTATAAATAAACAGCGTATGAGAAAATAACAGGACGAAGGATCAAACCTCCAGAGCGTGTTTGTAACGTTGAGATTTTCTGAGTTCACTGGATATATCCCGAAGTTCAGACACCGTAATATAATTCCCTTCGCTGACCCATTTCTGAAGAACGTTGGCAGCGCTTCGCTTGGGTAGCCTCAGCCTGAAAAGTCTGCTCCTTAGGTCGTCACCATCCAAAGAGTTCGGAATCTCTTCCACAAAATCACTTCCTAAAGCACCCGAAGAGAGACATCTAGAGAGATTCGCTCTGCTGAGGAGAGATGGTGACTGACAATCGCTGTTGATAAACCCGGTATTTCGCCACCTCCTATAACGGACACGCAATTACATGAGCTCAATAGGGATACAGCACAATTCCAATTTCTTAGAAAAATGCAAGAAAAGAAAAAGAAAATTTGAGACTTTCATATGTCCGAGCCTAAGGATTAGAAGGCTCAGCTAAGTGGGTTATACGAAGCTTCAGAATTTGATAGAAGCAGACTCCAAAGCCCAAAATGGGACATAGCTTGTTTGGAAGTTGTAATTTTCTCTTCATTCATCCTCTTTTGTCTCGGGAGTCAAACAGACAATATAGAAAAATAGAGCAATAAGTATGAGGCGTAGTTTTGCTCACCGTCTGAGAGTGAGGAACAGTGAACGAGACGCCATTGGCGCTGTTTGTTCCTTGCTTCTGTTTGATGCGGCTTCACCATCACTGTTATAGTTGAAGGAAATATTTTCACTATTTTATTTTGCTAATTAGAAATTCTTCATGAATTGAACCCATTAGAGTATCTCGGACGATGATACCCACTTAAGTTGCTCAAAGGTCTCACATGTGTTATATTAATTTTTTTTTTTTAAGCAACTCTGTATTTCAATGTTACAATTCTCTAAAATTTATTAAATAGGTCCTATAGTTACCCAACATCTTTATATTTATTTTTACTTAAAATATTAATTTATTTTTATTTTAATTTTAAAACAATAAATACATAAAAAAAAATTAAAATATATTAAAAATAATACAAATAATTATAAAAATATAATAATTAAAAATTATAAAAATACATAACATTATCTTAATTAATTCTATACGATTCTCTAATTACGTCACATAACATTTTGTGATATCGTCGTTGTCTCTGTCATTTCAGATGTATCCTTGAAGAGAAACTTTTCAAGCATCTTAATCCCCTCCATCTTCAATTCTTTTTCTTTTAACTTGTTTTTTTCCACCTTAATTCGTGCGAATTCTTCCATAACAGTCATTCTGCGAGTATCTTGTATTGTTGTCAAATCGACATTGTCAGAAGAAGTTTTAGTTGATTTCTTTTTACCCTTCTTTTTTGCTGTTTTTTTCCCATTTGCCGAACTATAGTAGGTGAGGTTGGGTCGTATGTACCTTCAAATAGAGTCCCCGAATTAGAAGACGATGAGTACGTTCCCGAAGCAGAAATTTTTGTTCTTTTTGAAGAACCCTCACTTAATTTTGCTGTCCATTTAGGCTCATTTTTCAGTAGTCGCCACGCATGCTCAAATTTGAATAGTTCGCCCTCATCTTGACAAAAAATAGCATATGCCTCAGCCATGATGTCATTCTCTGAGCTTCCACTTTTTTTCTATGAATAGCTTGTTTGTAGCACCTAACGAATTTTTGAACTGCACTATTTAACCGATGTCATCGAGATTTTAATTGAACGGATTCTCTCTCTCGGAATTGACCACGATAGTTGTTATAATTCTCTTTAATTCTTGACAAAAAACTATCTGCTTTTTGGTCAACACCAACAATTACATTCTTTGAATTGTTGAGCCACGATTAAATAAGAAGTACATCTTCGTCCGTTGTGAACCTAACTCGAGATTTTTTTTTACTTGTATTTCCTCCTCCTTCATCGAGTACAATATTTTCCAAACCGACTTGGGTGGAAAATTGTGGAACTTAAGACTCAAACATAGACCTGACTGGTGTTTCAGGTTCTTAATCAATGGACTCTGCATCGCTAGTACCCATTGGAAGAGGCCTATAAAATATGGCAGGATTGGTTGGTTGGAATGGAAGCATATCTGCACCACTAGTACCTATTGGAGACCTATAAAACATGGCGAGATTGGTTGGTTGGAATAAAAACATAGGAAATTAAAAAATTTCAGTATTTGGATTATTTTGTGGATTTGAAAAAAAGGAAGAATTTGAGAATTTTCACTGGTAGGAGGTTGATAATTTTGCATATAATTGAAAAAATGATTGAAATTAAATTGATTAGGATCCATTTATCAATACAAATGAAATTGTGGATTGAAAAAAAAGACAAAGAGAATTGATAAGTTGAAGATTGGAATGTAAAATTTTGTAAGACTTTGTCACAATTTATAGGATAAAACATGCCAAATGCAACGACTAATCAACGGTCATATGCAACGGCCATATGTGCAACGGGCATATCTACAACAATCATATTCTTTTTGCTATTTCCTTCTTCACTCAACGGTTATTTGCTTTTATCAATACATATATTATTTGCTTTTTTTACTTTTTCCCATTTGCAATTTCTCAATCCATGGGACCTATTATTTTTGTTTTTTCAAAGCAATTTTTCCTTCAGCGTTTTTTCATTTTCCTCCACGCCCAATCTCTCGAAGCCTCCAGGGAAGCCTCTTGCTCGAAGCCTCCAAGAAGCCTCTCCCTCGAAGCTTCTTCTCCCTTGAAGCCTGCCTCTCGGAGCCTTCAGTTCTCCTCTCCCTCGAAACCTCTCAAAGCCTCCAATTCTCCTCTCTCTTAAAGCCTCCAGGTCGAAGCCTCGCCATCTTCTTCCAATCTCCCACCTTCGTCTTCCAGGCTTTATTCTTTCGTCGATCCGACTTCATTCCTTCGTCGATCTGGCTTCCTTTCGTCAATCGTTCTGGTTTTTGATTTCTATTTCCATCTTCGGCTTCAATTCGTCTTCGATCCGGCTGGGTTTCCTCGTTGATTTTGTTTTCGTTTTTGGTTTTTTTTTCTGGTTGATTTATGCTGTTTTCTGGTTGATTTCTGATTTTTGGTTTTTATTTTAGGTTATGTGGATTTCGATTTTGGGTTTCCTTGTTGATCCGGCAAGCATTTTTGGTTGATATTTGATCTCTGTTTTCCAACGGATACTGGTCGATTGAAGGAAATGGAGGCAATGAGTTTTTTATCATTTTTTTCTTAAATATAGGAGTAAGCAACGTTGCTTCTGCAAGCAACCGTAGTGACAGCCTGGCGCACTCCAACGGATGTATACAAATAAGATGCGTTCCTTATCTGATTTTATATTTTAAGCTCCTCCTGTTGGAGATGGTCTTAAGACTAAATTATTATTATTATTTAATTTTTTATTTAAAAATTATTTTGCATATTTATTTTGCTAATCAAATTAAATAAGATTGTTAAAAAAAATGGTCTGCCAAACCCAGCAGGCCTCCATTTCGGTGGATTGGGCTATGCTTGGCCTAATTACCCTAAAATTGTTTTTTGCTTTGATATTTTTATATTCAACATATAATATATATAGAGTAAGATAAAATAATCACTCCATCTATTTATGTGATAGAAATTAATACTTAAAAAAAATTCATTAAATAATATTATCATGTCATAATAAAAAAATTAAGATAGAAATATTAAGAATTATGTTAGTATATATATTCTTAATTAGGGCAATTAATAATACTACGACATTTAAATATTTATACCTAATTTAATAACTAAAAACTTAAAAAAGTATAGTAAATGTTTATAATTTCAATAAAAGGTGATATTTTTATAAATTCATAAATTATAACCAAGATTTATAACAATAAGTAAATTGTTTGCAAAAAAAAAAATCATATAGATTAATCAACTTAACTCGCTTTGGTTTAAACAATTTACCTATTGGACTAAATATTTTCTCCCAAAACTAAAACAACAAAATTATCAACCCAACCTAATTGGGCCTCTATTGGTTAGACCCATTATGATATTTTTAAAATTAAGACTTGTTCAAAAGCTGGATATAAACAAGGCTTATGATAGATTGGAGTGGAGTTTCATTAAGAGAGTTTTAGAGGCCTATGAGTTTGATGGTAAATGGATAGACCGGGTGATGGAGTGCATTACAACAGTAAAATATAAAGTAAAGGTGAATGGAAATTTGGATTCAACCTTCAATCCCCAAAGAGGCTTGAGATAAGGGGATCATTTGTCCCCTTACCTGTTTATCATGGCAGCTGAAGTTTTGTTAAGGAGCATTTCTAATGCAGCAGCAAAGAAGGAACTTGTTGGACTCAAAATATCTAAAAATGCCCCTGAGCTAACTCACCTATTTTTTGCAGATGACTCAAATTTGTTTGCAGGTGCTAATGAACAGATTGCTGAAAGGATAAGGAGGATTTTGGAGGACTACTCAATGTTCTCGGGACAGATGATAAATCAGGAAAAATCAGGCATCATTTTCAGCAAGGCCACCCCGTAAGACATTAAGGAAAAAGTTCAGAGTATATTAAACATCCTAATTTGGGAAAACCCAGGAAAATACCTTGGTATGCCAGCTGTATGGGGGAGATCTAAAAGACAAGCGTTAGGATGGGTTATGGACAGTGTTAAGCAGAAACTATGCAATTGGAAGATGAGGTATCTCACCCAAGGAGGAAAAGAAGTTCTTATTAAGGCAGTTATCCAAGCAATACCTACTTATGCTATGTCAACCATCTTGTTCCCTAAGGCTTTCTGCTCAAAGTTATGCTCTGAAGTTGCAAAATTTTGGTGGAGAAGTAGTGGAAAAGAGAACGGAATACATCGTGTAAAGTGGGATAAATTAACTAGAAGGAAGAATGAAGGAGAAATGTAGTTCAAAGATTTTAAGAGCATGAACTTAGCTCTGCTAGCAAAACAGGCATGGAGGTTGAGAGAAGAACCTAATTCCCTATGGGCTAGCATCCTCAAACAGAGATATTTTCCTGAATCTAACCTTCAGAAGGCAAGGAGGGGCAACCGCAGCTCATGGGCATGGCTGAGCCTTTGGGAAGGAAAGGAGTTTTTGAGCAAACATGGGATATGGCAGATAGGCAATGGAAATAGTATAAATATTTGGGAGGATAGATGGCTTAGGAGTGGAGAACTGATTGAAAACAACTATAATAGTGGCCTGGAGGAAGTAGCCTCCCTAATTGACCTAGACACCAAGTCATGGAAAGTTCCAATCCTTAGAGAAATGCTATCTGGCCAACAGTTAAAGAAGGTTCTAGCTATCCCCATCCCATGCTCTAACCAACCAGATAGATATATATGGCCTATGACCAGTGATGGGCAGTATAGAGTGAAGAGTGGATATGAGTTTGCCAAGAAGGAAAACCAGGAGACCGATAGAAACACTACCTCTACTTCTGTTGTTATCAATCCAAGACTATGGAGAATTTTATGGGAGACCTCTATCCCTAATAAAATTAAAATTCACACCTGGAAAATATTACACAACGCTCTCCCTACTATAGAGAATGTTCATAGAAGAAGAATAACCCAGGATTTTATGTGCCCTATATGCAATGAAGCTCCTAAAACTCTAGAACACATGTTCCTAGAATGCAATTGGACTAGACCAGCATGGTTCGGGGTTGACATCCAGAGCCAAACCAACTGAAGAGAGGCACACAAAATTAGTGAATGGCTACAAAACAAAAGTAATGAGTATAAGGATGCTCAGGGGGTGGAGGAGAAGGAAGTTATGGCTATGTGCTTTGCTATGCTATGGTTTATCTGGAAGGAGAGGAATGCTTATATGTTTGAACAGACATGAATAGATCCTATGAGAGTGATACAAAAAGAAAAATTCCTAATAGGAAACATCCAAAGTATACGCACATAAAAAAAATGCATAATTCCAATAGCAACAGGGAGGGGGAATCAGCCAGTCAAATAAAATGGAATCATCCCCCAAGAGGATGGTTAAAAGTTAACACGGATGCAGCTTTCAAGTCACAAGGGACGGATTGTTACCTGGTGGCAGTGGTCAGAGATGATGAGGGTAGGATGCTTACTGGTTTAACACAGCAAAGCTCAACACAATCGGCTTTGGAGGCAGAAGGAAAAGCAATTGAAGAAGCGCTGAATTTAATCAACAACCTACAACTGAACAGAGTCATCATAGAATCGGACTGCAAAATAATGGTAGATGTGTGTAACAAAAAAAAGCAAATATGGAGGGTTAATCATGTTCATAACCTTATCAGTGAGATCGCCTCTGAAGGAATGCAGATCAGGGTCGAATGGGTCCATAGAGACCAGAATGAGGTGGCTCACTCTGTTGCGAAACTTCTGGAGTGTAATCAACTCCAGAGAAACTGGGTGTCAAGACCCCCAACCAGTCTCAAGAATTTACTTAGGAGAGATGCAGAGAGGGAGGAGGAGAACCCCTAACCCTCTGCTCGCCTTCGCAGCAAGCTTCTCACCGGATCGATTGGGTTCCATAGAGTGTGTTGCTCTGTTTTTTCACCCTAGATTCGTGTCTAGTGTCTTCTGGAGAGCAAGATTTCTGGCTTGCCCACAATGGAAGCCGAGTCTTATCGGGTCTCTCGGAATTGGGCTTTAGCCCGAATTTATGTTGTAGGCTTAGGCCTCTTGACCAAAAAAAAAAAACATATTTCTAAAATTAAGACTTTACTTGAATATTTTTTAATTTAAATTATATAAACTTTTGATTAACTCGAATAAGTAAATTTGTCATACACAAGCTCAAGAATATCTCCCCATTACATTTTCTTTTTGAAATTTATTTCTTTGTCATCTTCATGGAGTGACTTTCATTTAAAAATTAATAATTCCATTTATAAAGAAGAGTTCTAATACAAATTCTTAAAAATTATAGAATTTAGTCAACAAATTTTCTTTAGGTTTCATTTATGCCTTAAAAGATTAATTTCTTTCACCAAAATAGGATGTGATTGATAAAGCATTTTATTCACTGGAAAACTAAATTTGAATATTTTTAGTAACAAGTTTAAATTGCACTTAAATATGACATATTTTTACAGCATTTATATTATAACGAGTCTTATATTTATTTCAGCATCCATATTTCTTAAATATAAACCTAGATAATTCAAGTTGAAATGCGTATACGATCCAAGGCACTCTTCTTATCAAGGGAGTTTCCTTGGTGAATTTCATAGAATTGCCTGTATGTTATAGAAGTGTAGGCTGGGGGATGGCTTTCATTGACAAGCTCTGGTGCTGGACTGATAACCTGGTCTAGTGATGGTCCATTTGCAGTCACCATTGTTATCCTTGTAGCATTGCTGTATAGAGCTGCTCTATGCACATTGCTCTTGTACTTCCCATTACTCACAACCTATAAAAAACCAAGACCAAAATTACCATAATATTGAATATATTATATTTAATGTGATAATTGAAAGTCATCAAAGAAATTATATTATAAGTATTTTATAGAATATAACAAAATTACTAATGAGTCAATTGATTTAACGATACTAAAGTCATCTTAAAAACTGAAAATTTAAATTTGAATCCTAATCGATGTTAAATAAACTAAAAAAAATTATAACAAAACTAAAAATTTAAGAATGTAAGAAATAATAAAACAGTGACACTAGGCCATAGTCTATCTTAGATGCTCTCATCGAGATGAAGATGATACTATATTAAATGTTGTATACTTGCAACTAAATTAGGTATGGAGACAAGTAAGGTAGGATGAAAAGGTCTTCTCTTCTTTCTGTCCATAATTTTTTTTTTCATTTTTTGTTAGTGAACATAGACCTACAAGGGTCTTTATATTTGTAAAAGTTTAAAAAAAATTAAGTAAAAGTTTTTAAAGATCGAAACACTATAAAATTATAAATTCGAATATATTCTTAAAAATGAAAATTTCAAAGTTTGTTAACAGATAAAATTACCATCCCCAATGCAAAATCCCAATTATTTTGGCATATACCTAATTCTATGTAATGAGATCATGGAAAACATGATGATATTAACAGAAGCAGAAGATGAACAAGAAAGCTAGAAAGGCACCTCTAGTAGATCAGCAGTGTTCACCATTAGGGCATTGGGAGGAGCATTCACTTTGACCCACATGCCATTGTGCAGAGTCTGAAGGCCACTAATACCATTTTCTGAGACTATAGTGAGCAAGCCATGATCGGAGTGAGGATGAATCCCCACAGCAAGTTCTGGCTGTGGACATGGAGGGTATAAGTTTGCAATGAACACTTGAAAGCTTGACTCATGATTCACTGCTTTGCTTATGTAGTTCGGTTCCAATCCCAAGCTTTCTGATACTCCTTTCAGCAGCTCCCTTATGATTTCTCTAATTTTCTTGAAGTACTCTAGTGCAGTATCACTGCAGCGTCAACAACTATAGTCACAGTTTATTCTTTACACGAAAGGCATTGGTTGAAGAGAAGGATTAAGAAATTGAACCCGGGGGTTTGGTACATGGATTATTTTTGTTTTATAAGAATCTCAATTTAAAAAATTAAAAGTTTTATATTTAGTACAAATTTTGAAATTTTAATTTATGAAAAATTAATATTTTTAAAAATATTTTTTTAATAAATTTCTCACAAAATAATTCTCATTGACAAGGGTGAAATTTTAATTTTCTATAGATACAAAATTTTTTTTATGATATTAAAAAATAATTATACTATTCATTAATAGTATAATTATAATAATAATAAAAAAAATTTATTGTCTCACTCATCTCTTTCTCTTTTTATTTTCTCACTTTCTCTCTCATCTTCTTTTTTACTTTCTCTCTCATTTATTCTCTTCACTTTTATTTTTTCTCTCATAAGAATAAAGAGTATTTTTAAAAAAAGTACGAAGATTCTCCAAAAATTAAGTATAATCAAATATAAAAATAAAATTTTTTCCGTAATCTCAAAAATCAATTAAACACATTTTATACATTTACAAAAATTATAATTCTCATCAATTATATTTATCAAAAAATATAATTATTAAAAACAAAATTTTTTATAATAATAACAAAAAAAATCATATTATCTCTCTTATCTCTTTATCTCTTCACTCTCTTACTTTCTCTCTGGTCTTCTCTTTCACTGTTTTTCTCATTTATTCTCTTCACTCTTACGTTCTCTTTCATAAAAATAAATAGTATTTAAAAAAAATATCAAAATTCTCAAGAAATTAAATATAACCAATTATAAAAATAAAATATTTTCAAAAAATATTATTTAAATATTTTTACTAATTTTAAAAATCAACTAAACATATTTTATATATTTATAGAAATTATAATTCTCATCAATTATATTTCTCAAAAAATATAACTTTTGAGAATAATTTTTTTTACCAATTATCAAATGTCCCTTAAAATCATTGACACTTATGGTTAAAAAAAGTGTCACTAGCATTAAAACTCTTGAACCAAAGAAGTATTATACATATGTCACACACTATATATATGGTCAACAGAAAAGTATTCTATATACATATATGTGTGCGCGCGCGCACATTTAGATATATATATATATATATATATAACTAGTTCAACCTAACCCAAAATTAAAGGAGATAAAAATTGCAAGTTATTTTAAACAATATTATATATATGTTCAAGAGCTATAACTTAAATGACATCTTTTCTAAACACAAGTGTCTGAGTGCATAGATTTAATTTCCCACTCACCCTTCCCCTCTTAGAATAGGAGCCTCCCTTGAACCAAAAATAAAACAATATTATGTATCAAATTAAATTAAAGTAATTAAAAATTAGAGAGTGATAGCTAAATTTCAAATCACAAATATGAGAATATAAATTTATCTTCAATTAATTTTTTTCCCAAATAATTAGGGGGTAAATTCGGTGTGATAAAATTAGAGAAATTAAATTCCGCTATGAATAAATTAGAGGAATCCGAACACTCAAATTAAAATTAGAATATGATTAAATTATTTTTTATTAAATTAGAGAGAGTAAAATTGAAAAATAAGCTTAAAAAGAAATTTTTTATGCAGAAAAGTGCATTTTTTATATCATTAATAAAAATATAATCTGGCCAAAATTTAAAGATACTTCTAATTATAATAACAAAAAAAAATTCAATTTTCCAAAAAGCACTATGGTAACCTGAATCCAGCAGGCTTATGAGGGAAATGGAACTCTGGATGCACAAAAACTTTGAGAAAATCCCTCCAGCAGTATACTTTTTCCACAGCAGTGTTGAAGCTAGAGCCACACCTCATGGGGTCCAAAAAATGTTTCCCTTGGAATTCTCTCTTTTCCTCGTCTGAAAGATTGAAAAATCCTTTCACCCCTTCGATCATGCTGTTTATTAAGCTCTCTGGCATACCATGATTGATCAACTGGGAATCGTGAAATTCACTACGTTTATTCATCAATAACGCATACTTAAAAAAATAGACTTGTGGTGCATTTCACACCCACAACAGATACGATTAAGAAAAAAAAACTTCAAATTTTACTCAAATATTAAATACAAAAACTATATTTTAATCTTTGATAGATAATTAATTATTAATTTAATATTATATTTAAATAATTTAATTGTGTCAAAGGTTTATTACCAAAAAGTATAACTTCATTTCAACTTAACTATTTTAAAGATATTAAAATAATATTATATAATCTTTAAAATTTGATAGATTAAAATAAAATTATAAAACCAATACAAAATATTTTTAAAATATTAAATTAATAATGATAAGAATAAAATAGAATTCTTGTCTAAATACTATAAATTTTTTGTGTTATAAAAGCGTATATTAATCGTGTTCGGTATCAGTGTATTCATACTTTATAAATTTCTAGTTAATTATTTAGGTGGCATAGATTTTTACCATGAAGAAGCCCCATTCTTCACAAGCTTTGCCAAGATCTTGGATGATTTTGCACCTTTATTGAGGTTTGGTGGAGGTGAGGAGAGAGAAGTCAATGACGGGAATTGTATCTGGTGATGAGTCTAGAACTGGCAGATCCTGAAGATTTTTTGAGGCAAAAGAGGGAGGGATGGAGGTGAGGCCTGATTCAGACAATGATTTGATTGTGGTTAATTTGGGAGAATGGATAGAAGACTGTTCTGAGAAATCACTAGCAATGGTCATTGTTGAAGCAGCCATGGATGGAGCTTGGATAAGAGAAAAGAGAGAGGCAAAAGGAGGAAGAAAGTGAGTGAGAATTTGGAGTAACGCTTATAATCAACCAAGATATTCCCATGAAGCTCATGTGGACCATTCCAGTCATTATTGCACCATTGGCTTTTAGTGTCATTTTTCAACCTCGAACCTAACTTTGTCAGTTTGTCCTATGCCACTAGCTTCTCCTACAGATAATGTTCTTCTTTTTTTTCCCCCTAAAATAACCTTCTGACTCATCAAACATTAGACAAGCTAAACACGTAACTTGAGAATATTTTATCACCATTCTCCATCTTTCAATAAAACAATATCCATGTATTAAATAATATTCAAACAATTAGATTTAGTGATTAAATTAAAAAAATAAATTATTTACAGTTTAGTGATTTATTAGTAGCAGAAACAATATTTAATATTATACATCTAATTTATTAAAAATATTTATAAAAAATAATTACCAATTAATTAGCTGGTCAGTTCCAGTTTAATTTTCTAATTAACACTTGTATTGAATAATAAAATTTATATTTATAATTGAAATTTTAGTTTGTAATAAAATATTTGTATGCCTTTTATTTACCTTTAGAAAAAACTTTAATTCTAAATTTTAGAGATTTGAAATTAAATTTTACTAATTCAACGATAAAAAAAAAATTTACCTAATCAAAAAATTGCATGCATAACTTATTTGATATCGTATATTACTCTCATTTATTTTTAATTAAGTTATTTTTATATATTCTTTATTTATATATAATTTTATTAAAAGTTATAAATAAATATACTAATTTATACATTATTAATTAAAATATTATAACACACAACATATATATTCTTATAATTAAATTATTTTATGTAAACATATACATGCATAATATAAAAGTTTATAATATTTTATTAACTTAAGTTATATATATATATGTGTACAATTATATATTATACTATTTATGACTTATTTAAAGTAGACTTGTTTATAACACTTATCATTACTTTTGGTCGAATAAAAAGTTTAAGTTTGGCTATTTTAAATGAAAAAAATTGAACATATCAAAATTCGTCTCTAGATTATAGCTTTACCTAATAACTAACTCATAAAGTTAGGGAGTGCAAAATTAATGCTTAATGGATTTATGACAACTACTGCGGTTGACAATTCATTGAAAAGGATGAAGGGTTATTAATATGCCACTTCAATAAAAAGGATGAAGGGTTATTAATATGCTACTTGAAGTGCTCTTGACTACTTATAAGAGATTGGTCATTGGTTGGGAAGGTTTTATTTTAGAGGTAAGTATCAATTGAGTTTGATCAAGTTCATAATGCAAAATTAATATTTATATATTACTGACCAAAATTTTAGATTATCTAAAAAATTAAAATGTCAGATGAATTAAGTTGATTGGGTTATATTAGAGTAAAGTGATAAAAAAAATTTATTAAAAAAATGGACGGTTGGATTAGGTTTGAGTTTATACTAAAAATTACATTTAACAAATCCACGTGAATTTGATTTTTTTTAATAAGGTACAATCTGTTTAAGTCCATTAATCTAAAGTGATCCAACCGATGCAATGTTTTTTAAAGGATTTGGTCGGAATTGAAGAAATTGTTGGACAATGCACACTCTTGGTTTTGGCTATCAATTTTTCTAGATTATTGACGTTTAAGAATGCTATTAAGGTAGGGAAGGAAGCTTGCTTATGACTAATAAGTTATGTAGTATGAATATTTTTATATTCAAGTCGTATTTGTAATAAATACTTACCTAAATTTATACTCTTTAAGTATTCTAAAATATTTTTATTTATATGGTATATGTTGTTATACTCGTATCCTTTGTTTTAAAGAAAAATACCGTATTAAGCATTTCGGCAATATAGTTAGTATAATTTGGTGGTAATATTGGAAGTCACAATGAATATGCTTAAAACCTACAAATTATGTGATTTCTATTGTATGAGCTAAATGCACTTTACATTGAATTATTTCCATTGACAGTATATTATAGACTTTGGCCTTGTTAGACTCCTAATGAGAGGGATTTTAAAATTCGGTATATAATTGATTGGATTCTCTGTCCACTTAACACTGTTGTAAGAATATGTTCTCTTATTTGCGCTATTGAATAATTGCATAGTGTTCACTTAAGCATTTATGGTGACAATTTTAATTTCAAATACAAATTGCTTCTAATACATTATATTATTTCATATCCTAAATCCATATAATATGATAGATTTTACAATTTACACAACGAAAGGGAGGAAATTTTTTTCTTATTTAGTTTAGTTTAAGAGAAAAGAAAAGAAATTCTTTATTCGCTTTATAAGAAAAAAAAATAACTATTATACTTCTTTAATTCTAAACAAATATACAACATTATTTTAGTGAAAATATTTTTGTTTTTTTTTTTTTTGCATCCTATATTTTTTTTCCCCTCCAAATCACTCCACTTTTGGAGAGAAAATGAATGGAGGGAGGAGAAGATTTATCTCTCCATTTTTCCTCCTCTCTCTTCTAAATTATTGTTCCAAATAAAGTATTTTAAAAAAAAATTCTCATCCTCTCTCCTCTAAATCCTTCAAACCAAAAATTAGATAAGAGCAGATGTACAGTGGACAAGGGCTTTGCCCACAACATTTCTTTAGGGTTTGTAACTCGAAGATGTACTTTTCTAGTGAATGAATTGATTTTATACCCCAAAAAGGGAGCAATAATTTGAAAGTGCATGAGTGATCTCTCACAAATATTTGCCAGCTGATGATTAAGTAATACTGCATTTAATTTCAGAAATTCTTTAAACATTTCCGGGACAGTATCATCCTCACTTAGGCTTTGGAAAAAGGATGATCAAAGTTCGATGGATGGCTCTGAAAAAACTAGAATATCATGCAATTACATCTTCAATGATGCTTTCCGAGCCAAAAATTAGGCAATTTTGACCTCTTTCACCCTCTTTTGGATGAATAAGTAGACAATTGATTCGAAACTTTCTCTTCAGATTCTTAAAAAAAAATTAATAAAATTAATTCACACTATATTTGTAAATCTTGAGGAAACAAAATTCCATAGACAAATAAAATTGAGAACAGCGTTACAAAATATTGGTTTCTTCAAAGTATTTTAGGAGTTAAATACGAAAACTCTTTCCAATGAATATTTTTTCTACATACACTGTCTCAAATGTCGACGTTTGCTGGTGGATCCACCCGATTTTCAACCCCACCAAGGTGTCCTGCATTCTATTTCAGAAATGATGTTAAAGATTTTGGGGGAACAGTAACTCGGGATTTGGAAAAGTGCTGCTTATAGTTTGATGGTTGACTCTAGAAAACCAGAATATCATGCAATTACATCATCGAAAGTGCTTTCTGAGAAAATTTTGGCAAAGACAGTAATCCTAATTCTCGTTGTATTTGTAACTTTTTGTTTTGCTATTATACACTTCAGCATCACAAGATTTATTGACGCGTCAAAAACAAAAGTTAAAGCTCTCATCTTGTTGAGAGTTAACACATTTATTTGAGTTTCCAAGTAGGATTTTGATATGAAGAACTCCAACACTCAAGCACTCGAACTTTTTCTCGAGAAACGGTGTAAAGCTTGAGAGTTCGAGCTATCCATAACAGCGCCCTTTTAAGTAACTCACCTAACATAGAATGGCAATCAAAAGCTTCTCAGAGGAACACTTGGCTTCATTTGGCTGCGACTATACCAAGATAGTAGATTTTTCCCATTGTAGGAGCGTGACCTCTTCATTGCAGTAGGTGCACTCTGAAGCAGAGATCTTACCCTGAAAGAAGAACTCCCTTTGATCCTCCTTAACCCATTTAGGACAAAAGCATGGAAAATTTGAACACAGCAATTCTCACTTTTTAAGTTATTCATTGAGAAAGTAGTATACCTAGTTTTCAAGTTAGTGTATTAATGCACCTATCCCACACAGAAATACATGGAGTGGGCAAAGGAAGGGCACGTTGTTGGTTTTGGGATTAAGTCCCACATTGGAAAAGAGGTTGGAATGGGGAAGGCTCCTTAGCCTATAAAAGGAAGCTTCCCCCCCCTTTGTTTTCAACACCAAACTTTGTAGCCTTTTGACTCTTCTAAAGGCTTAGATGATTTTCTCTCCTTTGTATTTTCTCTGAGGAATATATTTGTAGTGGTGTCCGGGGACGTAGGCACAATTGGCCGAACCTCGTCAAATCCTGGTATTCTCTTTATTTGCTTTTCTGCTCTTTATTTATCATTGTTAGCCATTGTTAGATTTGCTATTGGTGGAAAAATAGCTCAATTTCCACAACAATTGGTATCAGAGCTTTTGGTTGCGATTTCTCTTGAAAATTTTAGTATGCTCTATAGTTGCGGTTTTAACTGATCTTCCACATCAGAAAAAATTTCTTGAGATTTTTTTGTAAAGTTGGTGTTAAAATTACTAGTAAAATATTGTCTAATTAAGTGCATGTCTAGGAAAGTTCTGTCTAAGGAAACTGGTTTTTAAGTGGGACCGTGTGACCCCTCCAGTTTTTCCTGAGAATTTTCCTGGTGCATTTTTTTCAGGCTAAATTATTACTAGTAATTTTTCCATTTTTGAGCAAAAATGGCTGATGATAAAGAGCAGACTCAGAAAGCCACAGTTTCCACTACATCAACTTCGGCAGCTTCTTCGTCGTCAATTTTGACGAGATTTGCTGCGCCAAATGCAAGATTTGCGGTGGAGATTTTTGACGGTACGGGTCATTTCGGAATGTGGCAAGGTGAAGTTCTAGACGCGCTTTTCCAGCAAGGTCTAGATATTGCTATTGAAGAGGAGAAACCAGATGAAATTGAAGAAAAAGAATGGAAGACCATCAATCGGTTGGCGTGTGGTACTATTCGATCATGTCTTTCCAGAGAGCAGAAATATTCCTTCTCAAAGGAAACTTCTGCAAGTAAGCTGTGGAAGGCATTGGAGGAGAAATTCCTGAAGAAGAGCGGTCACAATAAGCTCTTTATGAAGAAGAAATTGTTCCGGTTTAGTTATCAACCGGGTACCACCATGAACGATCATATTACTGCTTTTAACAAGGCAGTAGCTGATTTGAGGAACCTTGATGAAACCTTCAAAGATGAAGATCTGGCATTGATGTTGCTGTTTTCACTTCCTGAAGAGTATGAATTTATAGAAGCTATGTTACTTCATGGGAAAGAGAAAGTTTCCCTCGGTGAAGTATGTAGTACTCTATATAGTCATGAATTGAGGAAAAAAGACAGGGAGGAAAGCAAGCATGCGGAGGTGGTTGCAGAAGCACTGGTAGCTAGAGGCAGACCACAAAGCCAGAAGAAAGGAAGAAGAGGAAAATCTCAGTCGAGAGGCAGACCGAGTAAAGATGAATGTGCCTTTTGTAGAGAGAAGGGGCACTGGAAGAAAGATTGCCCGAAATTGAAAAATAAGGGCAAAGTTGACAAAGGCAAAGCTATTGCAGAAGCATGTGCTGCTGAGTACAGTGATGAAGATTCAGATCTTTCACTGGTTGCTACAACCTCCACAAGGCGATCTGACAAGTGGTTGTTTGACTCAGCATGCAACCAACATATGTGTTATATCCGGGAGTGGTTCTCTGAGTTCAAAGAAATAGACGGTGGAGTTGTCTACATGGGCAACGACACATTTTGTGAAACAACTGGAATCGGTTCAGTCTACTTAAAGAACCATGATGGATCAACTAGAGTTTTGACAGAGGTTAGGTATGTACCTGACATGAAGAAAAATCTCATCTCTTTGGGAGTCCTAGAATCCAAAGGATTGACGGTGACAATGCGAGATGGAGTTTTGAAGATAGTTTCTGGAGCTCTGGTGATGTTGAAAGGCACCCGGAAGAATAATTTGTATTACTATGATGGTAATACAATTGTTGGGACAGCTGCAGTTGCAACTCTTGATGATGAAGGGTCAGATGCAACTAAGTTGTGGCACATGCGATTAGGGCATGCAGGTGAAAAATCCTTGCAAATTCTGGCGAAACAAGGATTATTGAAAGATGTGAAAACCTGTAAGCTGGACTTCTGCGAGCATTGCGTGATGGGAAAGCAGAAGAGGGTGAAATTTGGCACTGCAATCCATGATACTAAAGGTATTCTGGATTATGTTCACTCTGATGTGTGGGGTCCTTCCAAGACAGCTTCTTTGGGAGGAAAACATTATTATGTTACCTTTGTTGATGACTTCTCTCGAAGAGTGTGGGTGTACACTATGAAGTCAAAGGATGAAGTGTTAGATTGTTTCCTTAAGTGGAAAAAGATGATTGAAACTCAGACTGGCAAAAAGATCAAACGGCTTAGAACAGACAATGGAGGTGAATATCGAAGTGATCCGTTTGATAAAATTTGTCAAGATGAAGGTATTGTGAGACATTTCACAGTTAGATATACACCACAACAGAATGGGGTGGCTGAACGCATGAACCGGACATTGCTGGAGAAAGTTCGGTGTATGCTGTCCAATGCTGGGTTGGGCAGACAATTTTGGGCTGAGGCTGTGAGATATGCAAGCCATCTGGTTAACCGTTTACCATCAACTGCAATTGGTGGTAAAACTCCTTTGGAGATTTGGTCTGAAAAATCTGTTACTGATTATGATTCTTTACATGTATTTGGTTCCGCTGCATATTATCATGTGAAGGAATCGAAGTTGGATCCGAGAGCCAAAAAGGCGCTCTTTATGGGGATCACTACTGGTGTTAAAGGATACCGCCTCTGGTGTCTTGAGACCAAGAAGATAATCGTTAGCAGAGATGTCACCTTTGATGAATCTGCCATGTTGAAGAAGGATGACATTCAACAGATCAATAGTGCTCCGCAGCAGGTGGAGTTTGAAAGGAGAATCGACCCAGTTATGTACAAAGATGGAGAAACTCCTATGGCAGAAGAGGAGTCAAATGAAGAAGAGATTCCAACCCAAGAATCTCACCAGCAAGAAGAACCAATTGCATTAAGGAAGCCACAACGGGTAAGACACAAACCTGCTCGATTTAGTGATATGGTGGCTCACGCATCTATAATAGTGAATGATGAAATTCCTACCACTTATCAAGAAGCAATTCAAAGTTCCGAAGATGAGGAGTGGAGGAATGCTATGAATGAAGAAATGCAGTCTCTTCATAAGAATCAGACATGGAAGCTAGCAAGTCTGCCGAAGGGAAAGAAGTCTATTAGATGCAAGTGGATATATGCAAAGAAAGAAGGATTTCCTGACAAGAAAAGCATTCGCTACAAGGCGAGATTGGTAGCTAAAGGCTATGCTCAGATGGAGGGAATTGACTACAATGAAGTTTTTTCTCCAGTGGTAAAACATTCCTCCATCAGAATCTTACTGGCCTTGGTAGCTCAACTGGATTTGGACTTAGTTCAAATGGATGTAAAAACTGCATTTTTACATGGAGACTTGGAGGAGGAAATCTATATGACTCAGCCGGAAGGGTTCAAGGTTGCTGGAGAAGAAAATATGGTATGCAAACTTGAAAAATCTTTGTACGGATTGAAGCAATCTCCAAGACAATGGTACAAAAGATTTGACAAGTTTATGTTGGGGCAGAAGTACACAAGGAGCAAATACGATCACTGTGTGTATTTGCGCAAGCTACAAGATGGATCTTTTATCTATCTTCTTCTTTATGTTGATGATATGTTGATAGCTTCAAAGAATTCTGGAGAAATTGAAAAGTTGAAAGCTCAACTGAAGCAAGAATTTGAGATGAAAGATTTAGGGGAAGCTAAGAAAATTCTCGGCATGGAGATAAATAGAGACAGACGATTGGGGCAACTTCGTCTAACTCAGAAACAATATCTGAGAAAGGTGCTGCAACGTTTTGGCATGGATGACAAGTCAAAACCTGTGATTACTCCACTTGCTCCTCATATGAAACTTAGTGCTGATTTATCTTCGAAGAATGATGCTGAACGAGAATATATGGCGAAAGTTCCTTATGCAAACGCTGTTGGTAGCTTGATGTATGCAATGGTGTGTACGAGACCTGACATTTCACAAGCAGTTGGAGTTGTGAGCAGGTATATGCATGATCCTGGTAAAGGACATTGGCAAGCTGTCAAATGGATTCTACGGTACATTCGGAACACCGTGGATGTTGGGTTGTTATTTGAGCAGGATAAGAAAATTGGTCAATATGTAGTTGGATATTGTGATTCCGACTATGCTGGTGATTTGGACAAACGAAGATCAACTACCGGTTATGTGTTTACACTTGCAAAGGCACCGGTTAGTTGGAAGTCAACTTTGCAGTCAACAGTTGCTTTGTCTACAACAGAGGCAGAGTATATGGCTGTTACAGAGGCTGTTAAGGAGGCTATTTGGCTTCAAGGATTGCTGAAGGACTTGGGAGTTGGTCAGAAGCACGTCAAAGTGCATTGTGACAGTCAGAGTGCTATTTGTTTAGCAAAGAACCAAGTCTATCATGCACGCACGAAGCATATAGATGTTCGATATCATTTCGTAAGGGAGATTCTGGAAGAAGGTGAAATACTACTTCAGAAGATCCAGACAGCTGAAAATCCTGCTGATATGATGACCAAGATAGTGACATCGATCAAGTTTCAACACTGTATGAACTTGATCAATATTGTGAAGATTGCAGATGGATAGCACCGTAGGTGCATTTGAAGACACTACTAGAGATAGTATTATTGTGAGAGAAGACTTTGTAATTGTTGTTTGGGACTTTATTCCCAAGGTGGAGATTTGTTGGTTTTGGGATTAAGTCCCACATTGGAAAAGAGGTTGGAATGGGGAAGGCTCCTTAGCCTATAAAAGGAAGCTTCCCCCCCCTTTGTTTTCAACACCAAACTTTGTAGCCTTTTGACTCTTCTAAAGGCTTAGATGATTTTCTCTCCTTTGTATTTTCTCTGAGGAATATATTTGTAGTGGTGTCCGGGGACGTAGGCACAATTGGCCGAACCTCGTCAAATCCTGGTATTCTCTTTATTTGCTTTTCTGCTCTTTATTTATCATTGTTAGCCATTGTTAGATTTGCTATTGGTGGAAAAATAGCTCAATTTCCACAACACACGTTACCCTTCATATTCAAGATTCACAACTGAGGAAGCTTTCTGAAGGTAACTTTGCCTGAAGATCCTCCAGATTTCATGGTGGGGTTACCTTGAAACTTGTTTGTTTCACTGTAAAAGTAAATCTTCAAATTCAATAAGAAGCTGCTTTTGAAGCAAAGTAATGCTGCTCACAAAACCAAAAGTTATACAAAGCAAGCAAGCTTGTGCGGGATGGTATGGCTGTTTGTTCATTGAATACACTGCAATTTGCCGATCTTTCTCCCAGATTTTATGGCGGGTAACCCTAAAAGTTGCATGGGCACATGAATTAGGGGTTGAGAATTTAATGTGAATTATTTTAAAAGAAATTTCCTAAATAGTTCATTATTAATTGCTTTTAAATAAGAGCAAATATTATTATTGTTGAAATATCCGAGGTTGACATGCAGCTTGGATGATAGTTTTGCACTGCTGAATTGGAAAATAATGTTATTGACATTTTGGTCAGTCTCACTAAATTTTTACGACAAAGATTTGTAGATTACAGCCTATTCTAAAATAAATAACATATAGAGCTAGTTTTTAAATGAACCTTAAAATTCTAAGTCTTTTCATAAGAATCCATCTTGCTCAAGAGTGAACAATGTTGAAGCATTAAAGGACTATCTGAAATTCTGAACCAAGGCTGTGCACTAATATTAACTGTTCTGGCAGCATGTAATCAACAAACACAATAAACGAGGCAAGATGCATAAAAATCCATAGCAATAATTCAGAAAATTACTGCAGTATTATTACAACAAAAATCAAAATATGGGAAATTTGAAGGCTCTCAGCATGAAAGATGCCTATCAGCGGCAACATAAAATGATAAAAATTAAGAAGAAATGGAAGCTAACATTTCCATACAGCAGTGCAAAACTGCCATCCAACCTGCATGTCAGATCAATGTTGGGATGGATCAACGAACTGCAAATGAAATATACATACATTCTCTTCTGAAACTAAGCATAAGACTGATCTCAAATCTATAAACTATTTATATGAATATTACATTTCAGCAAAAAGAACTCCTAGTCAATTATTTCCGGGATTGAGCTCTTTATGAATGAGAATCATATTGAAGTTGTCGGCTATTTCAGCATATCCAGTGTCTCTAAATGCAGTCATAAGCTTTTCACAAGCAAGCGTATCAAAATCTGTGTTAGTTGATTGCTTCCATTGATCAATAACTTCTCCTGCTCCTTTCACATGGCCTAGTATCAGATATGAAGAAAGAATGCAGATATAATTCCTGCTAATCATTTTCTGCTTAGTCATTCTTAAGGATTTCCATATCTGATCAATTGTATCCTTACTTCCCAACCCAGTATATAGAATGATTAGGAAGTCATACGTAATCCATTCCCTTTGGGTGGTCCTTTTCTCAGCTTCAACGGGTGAGTTGGAATCTGCATTATCAAGATTCCCTACAGTAATGTATATATTTGCAAGGTCAGAGTATCTCATCCAACTTTCGTTAGAGCCAGCATCACGACTCATTTCCTCAAGTATCCTTCTAACTTCATCAATATTAAGAGTTGCGGCACAAGCACTTATCCATAAATTGTAAGTGAAGATATCAGGTGCAACCTTTTGTCGTTTCAGTTCTTCAACAACCAACGGGACCTTTTTAACCTGCCCAACTGACATGTATAGAGTCATCATTTCATTGTATGGCAGGGCACTAAAGGAAAGGTTTAAATTCTTTATATTTTGATAAAGTTCCTCAGCCTTTTCAGTAAACTTTGCTCCTGCATAAGAATGAAGGAGGGCTGTGTAGGTTTCACTTGTCTTTGCAGAAAGAGGTAGGCCCTCAAAGCAGCGCTCCGCAGCATCAATGCCAAAAACTTTGGTCATCAGGTCTATGCGGACTGCATAATCAGAGTCTGATAACTCATATTCTTCATGGGTAACCATCCATTCTGATATCTGCAATCATCAATAGTCACAAGCTGCACTATCAATGAGCATTCAGATCTTTCAAAAATTAAAACATTATAAAGAATCAATTCTGTGATCTCCAATTGCCAAGCCAGGCAGGCTTCATGACTCCTAGCAATCATGGAAACTGTATATGCCCAAATTGAGTAAAATACACCTTAACCTCTTAGACTTTGTTATATCAATTTTCTCCAGACATTTCAATTGATACAGTGATATTTTTGAACTCAATAGTTTATTTTTGAGGGGTAGTCCTTATGTCAAATCCAGGTATGTATACATGTGAGGATTTTTAGCCCAAACTATAACACCTGAGTTGTAATGTCTCAAATTACAGCTTATACCATACTCCACCATAAAGACCCAAGTGTGATAAGCTGAGATTGATCAAGGAGAGAACATGTGTAGAAAACATAATACACAAGTGATCTTTACATAAAGGAAGGGAGGAGGGGAGGGAGAAAGGGAGAACTTTTGACTTGTAAATAAAAAGTAGCAAATACAAGTTATTTTCTATAACGAATCACCAGCTTCCATTGTTAACAAACACCTTGCTTTTCAAAGAAAGGACAACAGATAGGTAGATGAAGAGAAGAATCATATGATACAGAGCTTAAATTATTAAAGCCCTGAAAACCTAGCCCTTAACTTCCAGCATAATTTCGTTTTTTTTTTCAATTATATGGAACACTGAAAATTATGAAAAAAAAACCAGATTATGAACTCTAAGCACAAGTTCAAGGTCACCAAAAAGGAAAGCCTCATTTATAATCATGGCGGAGTTGGGGACAAAATTTTAAGAGGTGGTTTCAAACTTATTGCAATGTAAAATTAGTACCCACTATTTTGGTATAACAAGAGTACTAGAAATATTTCCCAGCTTTAGGAGGATCTAAAACAGATAAGAAACAGAAATGATGCATGGCAGAATGATTTCCACAGAGACAAATCAAAGTTTACAAGACAGTGCTTCTATTTTTTGGGTTTTAATTGCTAGCCATTAGCCTTATGATAGTTTTGACATTCACTGCTCCTCATGGAAAGGAAAAGTTGATTCACATATTCCCTTTCGCAGCAGTGCTCTCTTTCTTCCTATGCTTATCTTACCTGCACTGCCTGGAGAACTTAGAAGTTCAGAACTGGTAAAAGCTGTAATGGTTGAAACATTAAGCTTAATGCCTTATCTTTGGCATAGTCAACAAGGGGGGGGGGGGGAAGAAAATCAGGTTCTTTCTCGGATAATACATGGACCACCTAGAACATAAGAGTTAGGTATGGTAATTAGGCCATCCTTATAGTTCCTGAGCAGGGGAGGGGGAAAAGCACCGCATCAATTGATTAGCACAGTAGTTATATTAATGCACAGAGTGAAGTTTAGGTCAAAGCTTAACCAATGAAGAAAGGGAAACATTAGAATCCACAAGTTACAATAAAATTAGCGAAGAATAAAAAAAAACTGATCCTACAATCCTAAAACATTATTATCTCATGCCTTCGCCAGTAAACAGCATTTAGTCATGAACATATAAACTGAAATATGGATATAAAAAGGCAATACCAGCCTAATTAGATATTGCAGCATTGAATTTGAAAATAAGATAGCATAACTCAACTGTATTAATGAAAGACCACTCAAATCCAAGGCTTTGCGTACAAACATACCAGCCATCAAAAGTTTGGTCATTGAAGTTGCTGGCTTTTCTTGTTTAAAAGCTCCAGAATCATGTATTCATTCAAGGATCATTCAAATCAGACTGTTTCCCATATGTCCGAGCCTAAGGATTAGAAGGCTCAGCTAAGTGGGTTATACGAAGCTTCAGAATTTGATAGAAGCAGACTCCAAAGCCCAAAATGGGACATAGCTTGTTTGGAAGTTGTAATTTTCTCTTCATTCATCATCTTTTTTCTCGGGAGTCAAACAGACAATATAGAAAAATAGAGCAATAAGTATGAGGCGTAGTTTTGCTCACCGTCTGAGAGTGAGGAACAGTGAACGAGACGCCATTGGCGCTGTTTGTTCCTTGGTTCTGTTTGATGCGGCTTCACCATCACTATTATAGTTGAAGGAAATATTTTCACTATTTTATTTTGCTAATTAGAAATTCTTCATGAATTGAACCATTAAGACTAAATTATTATTATTATTTCATTTTTTATTTAAAAATTATTTTGCATATTTATTTTGCTAAACCCAGCAGGCCTCCATTTCGGTGGATTGGGCCATGCTTGGCCTAATTACCCTAAACTTGTTTTTTGCTTTGATTTTTTTATAATATTTTTCAACATATAATATATATAGAGTAAGATAAAATAATCACTCCATCTATTTATGTGATAGAAATTAATACTTAAAAAAATTTCATTAAATAATATTATCATGTCATAATAAAAAAATTAAGATAGAAATATTAAGAATTATGTTAGTATATATATTCTTGATTAGGGCAATTAATAATACTATGAAATTTAAATATTTATACCTAATTTAATAACTAAAAACTTAAAAAAGTAACATGAATTATAGGAAATGTTTATAAATACAATAAAATTTGATGTTTTTATAAACTCATAAATGATAAAAAAAATATTTATAACAATAAGTAAATTTTTTGAAAAAAAAATCATATGCATTGACCAACTTAACTCACTTTCTTTTAAAAACTTTTAGCTATTGGGCTAAATGTTTTTCTCTCCAAACAAAACAACAAAAAAATCAACCCACCAAAAAAAGTTCTAAAATTAAGACTTTACTTGAATCATTTTCTAATCTAAACTATATAAACTTTTGATTAACTCGAATAAGTAAATTTATTATAAACCTGCTCAAGAATATCTCCCCATTTTGAAAGTTATTTCTTTGTCATCTTCATGGAGTGACTTTCATTTAGAAATTAATAATTCCATTTAAAGAAGATTTCTAATACAAATTGTGAAGAATTATATAATTTAGTCAACAAATTTTCTTTAAATTTCATTTGTGCCTTAAAGATTAATTTCTTTCACCAAAAAAGGATGAGACTGATAACGCATTTCATTCACTGGAAAAGTAACTTTGAACATTTTTAATAACAAGTTTAAATTGCACTTAAGTATGACATATTTTTACAATATTTATATTATATAACAAGTCTTCTATTTATTTTGGCATCCATACTTCTAAATGCGTATACGATCCAGGACACTCTTCTTATCAGGAGGGTTTCCTTGGTGAATTTCGTAGAATTGCCTGTATGTTATAGAAGTGTAGGCTGGTGGATGGCTTTCATTGACAAGCTCTGGTGCTGGACTGATAACCTGGTCTAGTGATGGTCCATTTGCAGTCACCATTGTTATCCTTGTAGCATTGCTGGGCAGAGTTGTTCTATGCACATTGCTCTTGTATTTCCCATTACTCACAACCTATAAAAAACCCAAGAACAAAATTACCATAATATTGAATATATTATATATAATATGATACTTGAAAATCATCAAAAAAAAAATTATAAGTATTTTATAGAATATAACAAAATTACTAATGAGTCAATTGACTTAACAATACTAAAATCATCTTAAAGACTGAGAATTTAAATTTGAATCCTAATCAATGCCAAATGAACTAAAAAAATACTATAACAAAACTAAAAATTTAAAAATGTGAGAAATCACAAAACAGTGACACTAGGCCATAACTTATCTTAGATGCTCTCGTCCAGATGAAGATGATACTATATTAAATGTTGTATACTTACAACTAAATTAGGTATGGAGATAAGGTAGGATGGAAAGGTCTTCTCTACTTTTTATCCATAAATTTTTTCTATTTTTATTTTTCGTTAGTGCACATAGACCTACAAGGGTCTTTATATTTGTAAAAGTTTAAAAAAAAATTAAGTAAAAGATTTTAAAGATCCAACCACTATAAAATTATAAATTCGAATATATTCTTAAAAATGAAATTTTCAAAGTTTGTTAACAGATAAAATTACCATCCCCAATGTAAAATCTCAATTATTTTGGCATATACCTAATTCTATGTAATGAGATGATGGAAAACATGATGATATTAACAGAAGCAGAAGATGAACAAGAAAGCTAGAAAGGCACCTCCAGTAGATCAGCAGTGTTCACCATTAGGGCATTGGGAGGAGCATTCACTTTGACCCACATGCCATTGTGCAGAGTCTGAAGGCCACTAATACCATTTTCTGAGACTATAGTGAGCAAGCCATGATCCGAGTGAGGATGAAGCCCCACAGCAAGTTCTGGCTGTGGACATGGAGGGTATAAGTTTGCAACGAACACTTGAAAGCTTGACTCATGATTCACTGCGTTGCTTATGTAGTTCGGTTCCAATCCCAAGCTTTCTGATACTCCTTTCATTCTGATACTCCTTTCAGCAGCTCCCTTATGATTTCTCTAATTTTCTTGAAGTACTCTAGTGAAGTATCACTTTATCATCTACAACTCTAGTCAGAAAGTTTATTTTTTAACACTGAAGATATTCCTTGAAGAGAAGGTGTGAGAGATCAAAGACGCATGTACTAAGATCATTGACACTCATGGTCAAAAAAGTGTCACTTGAGTTAAAACTCTTAAACAAAAAAGTATTATACATATGTGTGTGCATGTGTGTATTAGAAAAGTGTCACTTGAGTTAAAGCTCTAGCTTGAACAAAACAATATTATACATACACGCATGCGTCCGTGCGTGTGTATACATATAAAAAACTAGTTAACGCGCACACGTGTGTATATATATATATATAAAAGACTAGTTCAACATAACCCAAAATTAAAATAATATTATATATTTGTCTAAGAGATATAACTTAAATGACATATTTTGGGGAGTTTATGCATAGATTTAATTTCCCACTCACCCTTTCCCTCTTAGAATAGGAGCCTCCCTTGAACCAAAAATAGAATATTATGTATCAAATTAAATGAAAGTAATTAAATAAAAATTAGAGAGCGATAGCTAAATTTCAAATCACAAATAGGAGAATATAAATTTATCTTCAATTAATTTTTTTCCCAAATAATTAGGGGGTAAATTTGGTGTGATTAAATTAGAGAAATTAAATTCCTCTATGAATAAATTAGAGGAATTGGAACACTCAAATTAAAATTAGAATATGATTAAATTATTTTTTATTAAATTAGAGGGAATAAAATTGAAAAGTAAGCTTAAAAAGCAATTTTTTTATGCAGAAAAGTGCATTTTTAATATCATTAATAAAAATATAATCTGGCCAAAATTTAAAGATACTTCTAATTATAATAACAAAAGAAAATTCAATTTTCCAAAAAGCACTATAGTAACCTGAATCCAGCAGGCTTATGAGGGAAATGGAACTCTGGATGCACAAAAACTTTGAGAAAATCCTTCCAGCGGTGTACTTTTTCCACATCAGTGTTGGAGCTAGAGCCACACCTTATGGGGTCAAAAGAATGTTTCCCTTGGAATTCTCTCTTTTCCTCGTCTGAAAGATTGAAAAATCCTTTCACCCCTTCCATCATGCTGTTTATTCAGCTCTCTGGCATACCATGATTGATCAACTGGGAATCATGAAATTCACTACGTTTATTCATCAATCACGCATGCTTAAAAAATAGACTTGTCGTGCATTTCACACTCACAACAGATACGATTAAGAATAAAAAAAATTCAAATTTTACTCAAATATTAAATACAAAAACTATATTTTAATCTGTGAAAGATAATTAATTATTAATTTAATACTAGATTGAAATAATTTATTTGTGTCAAAGATTTATTACCAAAAAATATAACTTCATTTCAACTTAACTATTTTGAAGATGTTAAAATAATATTATATAATCTTAAAAATTTGATGGATTAAAATAAAATTATAAAACCAATACAAATTTTTTTTTTAAATATTAAATTAATAATGATAAGACTAAATAGAATTCTTGTCTAAATACTATAAATTTTGTTTGTGTTATAAGAGTATGTATTAATCGTGTTCGGTACCAGTACTGTATCCATACTTCTTAAATTTCTAGTTAATTATTTGGGTGGCATAGATTTTTACCATGAAAAAGCCCCATTCTTCACAAGCTTTGCCAAGATCTTGGATGATTTTGCACCGTTGTTGAGGGTTGGAGGAGGTGAGTAGAGAGAAGTCAATGATGGGAATTGTATCTTGTGATGACTCTAGAACGGGTAGATCCTGAAGATTTTTTGAGGCAAAAGAGGAAGGGATGGAGGTGAGGCCAGATTCAGACAATGAAGACTGTTCTGAGAAATCACTAGCAATGGTCATTGTTGAAGCAGCCATGGATGGAGCTTGGATAAGAGAAAAGAGAAA
Organism: Gleditsia sinensis; assembly: GCA_037074535.1. Classification (NCBI taxonomy): domain Eukaryota; kingdom Viridiplantae; phylum Streptophyta; class Magnoliopsida; order Fabales; family Fabaceae; genus Gleditsia; species Gleditsia sinensis. The sequence continues at coordinate 72,398,060 of CM073465.1, forward strand.
GGCAAAAGGAGGAAGAAAGTGAGTGAGAAATTGGAGTAACGCTTATAATCAACTAAGATATTCCCATGAAGCTCATGTGGACCATTCCAGCTAAACCTGTCACTATTGCAGCATTGGCTTTTAGTGCCCTTTTTCAACCTCAAACCCAACTTTGTCAGTTTGTCCTATGCCACTAGCTTCTACAGATAATGTTCCTTTTTTCTTTTTTCTAAATAATCTTCTGACTCATCAAGCATTAGACAAGCTAAACACGTAACTTAAAGAATATTTTATCACCACTGTCCATCTTCCAATAAAATAATATCCATGTATTAAATAATATTCAAATAATTAGATTAGTGATTAAATTAAAAAAAAATGATTTACAGTTTAGTGATTTATTAGTAGCAGAAACAATATTTAATATTATACATCTAAATTATTAAAAATATTAATAAAAAATAATTACCAATTAATTAACTGGTCAGTTCCAGTTTAATTTTTTAATTAACACTTGTATTAAATAATAGAATTTATAAGTATAATTGAAATTTCAGTTTGCAATAAAATATTTTACGCCTTTTATTTACCTTTAGAAAAAAATTTAATTCTAAATTTTAGAGATTTGAAATTAAATTTTACTAACTCAACGATAAAAAAATATTTACCTAATCAAAAAGTTGCATGCATAACTTATTTGATATCGTATATTACTCTCATTTATTTTTAATTAAGTTAATAAACTTTAAAATAAATATTAGAAAATTTTAATTTAATTTATTATTTATTATTTATTGTAAGAGATATATTATCTGATTTTATTGTTGTAATATTTTTATATATTAAAAAAATTCATTCTTTATATAATATAAAAGAAATTGCACTTATCCACATTTATCTCATTTATATTTTTTTTTATTGTAATGAGCACATTATCCAAATCAAGTGTTAATTATGATGTTCTCAAAACTATTTAGTCAATCCAGAAAATTCACAGTAAAAGTATTGTTTTTATATATTTTTTATTTATATATAATTTTATTAAAATTTATAAATAAATATACTAATTTATACATTATTAATTAAAATATTATAACACACACATATATATTCTTATAATTAAATTATTTTATGTAAATATATACATGCATAATATAAAAGTTTATAATATTTTATTAATTTAAGTTATATATCTGTGTAAAATTATATATTATATTTAGTATACTATTTATGACTTATTCGAACTGGACTTGTTTATAAGACTTATCATTACTTTTGATCGAATAAAAGTTTAAGTTTGGCTATTTTAAATGAAAAAAATTTGAACATATCAAAATTCGTCTCTAGATTATAGCTTTACCTAATAACTAACCCATAAAGTTAGGGAGTGCACAATTAATGCTTAATGGATTTATGACAACTACTAGGGTTGCCAATTCATTGAAAAGGATGAAGGGTTATTAATATGCCACTTGAACTGCTCTTGACTACTTATAAAAGATTGGTCATTGGTTGTGATGGTTTTATTTAAAGATGAGTATCAATTAGATTTGATTAAGTTTATTATGCAAAATTAATATCCATTATTCACCAAAGTTTTAGATTATCTAAAAAATTTAAATTATGTCAAATGAATCAAGTTGATCAAGTTATATTAGAGTAGAGTGACAGAAAAATTTTATAAAAAAAATTAGACGGTTGGATCAAATTTGAGTTTATACTAAAAATTACATTTAACTTACCCATGTGAACATGCTTTTTTTAATAAAGTACAATCTATTTAAAATTAGCGATCCAATTGATGCAATTTTTTTCAAAGGATTTGGTCGGAATTGAACAAATTGTTGGACCATGCACACCCTTAGTTTTGGCTATCAATTTTTCTAGGTTATTGAGGTTTAAGAATGTTATTAAGGTAGGGAAGGAACCTTGCTTATAACTAATAAGTTATGTAATATGAATATTTTTCTATTCAAGTCATATTTGTAATAAATACTTACCTAAATCAATACTTTTTAAGTATTCTAAAAATATTTTTATTTATATGGTATATATTGTTATAATCGTATTCTTTGTTTTAAAGAAAAATACCGTATTAAGCACCTCAGCAACATAGTAAGGGAATTGCAAAGATGACTACTTTTGTAAGGGTGAGTTGTGATCATAATTTGGTGGTAATATTCGAAGTCACAATGAATATGCTTAAAACCTAAAAGTTGTGTGATTTCTATTGTATGAGCTAAATGCATTTTATATTGAATTATTTTCATTGACAGTATATTATAGACTTTGGCCTTGTTAGACTCCTAATGGGAGGATTTTTAAAATTCCGTATATAATTGATTGGATTCTCTGTCCACTTAACACTATTGTAAGAGCATGTTCTCTTATTTGCACTATTGAATAATGGCATAGTGTTCACTTAAGCATTTATGGTGACAATTTTAATTTTAAATACAAATTGCTTCTAATATATTATTTTATTTAATATCTTAAATTTATATAATATGATAGATCTTATAATTTATTCAACGAACGGTAGGAAAAAATAAAATTTATTTATTTAGTTTAGTTTAAGGGGAGGGAGGAAGAGAATAAATTTTTCTTTATTTAATTTGTAAAATGAGGAAAGAGAAAATAAAATAAAATAACTACTATACTCTTTTAATTTTAGACAAATATGCAGCAAAATAAAATAAAATTATTTTCACTTAAGCATTTATGGTGACAATTTTAATTTCAAATACAAATTGCTTCTTGTTATGAATATCTTGTGTGGATGTCTATCATCCCGATTCCTCAATTATCCTATCTGATAAAATTTTATTTTCAATAATTATTTAAGAGGACTCTCTCACCTACTTGTATAAATACTCCCTCATACATGAATGGAAAGAACAATTCACTATCTTGTCTCTCTCTTATTTCTCTCTCTACTTTTAAGTTATTTCATAACACGTTATCAGTATGACGCTCTACCTCATGTTTCAAGGTTAATAATCTTTATGTACAATTAGATTATTTTATCCTTGAAAGATTGTACCAATTTATATACAATTTTTTTTTCTTATTTAAATCTCTCTTCCTCTTACTTCAAAATATATGTCCCTAAATGACTGTACCTATAAGTTCCTGAAAGATTGCACCAAATTATGTCCTTGAAAGACTGTATCTATATGTCCTTAAAAGACTGCATCAAATTATATGTCCTTGAAGGACTGCATTTATAAATTCTTGAAGGACTACACCAAATTATATGTCCCTGAAAGACTGCATCAATTTATGTGCAATTATTTATCCCTGAAGGACTGCACCTATACGTTTCTGAAGGACTGTACCAAATTATATGTCTTTGAAGGACTACATCAATTTATGTGCAATTATATGTTTTTGAAAGATTGTACCAAATTATATGTCTCTAAAGGATTGCACCTATATGTCCCTTAAGAACTGCACCAAATTATATGTCTTTAAAGGACTACACCAACTTATGTGCAAATTCTATTATTTTAATTTGTCCCTGAAGAACAATGGTTTATGTGTAGCAAGTCTATTTTATCTCTTCTATTAAACTTTATTTTTTTTTACTCACTTGGTATATAGTTCTTCATATAGTTCTTTAATCAATTAATATGTATAGTTTGCATGCATTTATTTAATATCTGCAGATAATATTAATTACATCGATAGAAATATAAAGACTTTTTTATGGTTATACTTGACTAGAAAAGTATGATACAAGTTGAATATGCCTATTCAATTACAACTTCTTTTAATGAATATGGACATTCCGATGGCATATATATAATATATGTTTGTATGGATGAAGATAATGTATGTATGCTCTATGATTTATATGTGTAGAAATCATTGTTATTAGTACTTGGTAAGTTAAGTAATGATTAACATTTGTCTCTTAATTAAGGAGAAAGCACATGTTTATGTTGATTGACATTAAATAATTATGCTTACAACACTTTGGCATAAAAGAATGATTTTATTTCTTCTCTTAATAATATATAGAAGACTACCATAAATTTACATGTCTTTATTATGATATATTTTTTATGAATGTTTATTGACTAGCATTATATTTTATGGTAGTCTTAACATGTCGAACCATATAAAACTCGAATTCCTTCAAATCACCTTCATAAAGAAATGAAAAATGAGTACCTTACCGTAAAAGACTCATTTGTTCTTTGAAATTCCTTAAAAAAAAGGTATGACCACTAAAAAAATAAGTCATCCAACTAACATTGTTTCATTCCCTAAAGCGAATGTAGCAACATATGACCACTATAGTAAGATTTAAATTCAAAGTCGTGGTTGTGATGATTATTTCAAGAACATACCTTTCCACTAGAAGTGGAAAAAATTATATGGCTAAAAATCTCAACGATGGCTATGATTGACATAACTCATTTAGATGTTACAAATTTCTTTACTGATCCTGATGGAAAAATTGATCATTTAATTGGTGATGGTAGTGTTCAAAAATAAATTCTTTGTATAATTTCTATGACATTAAACTTTAGAATTTCTCTTTTTTCAGTACAATTCATTATTTAAAGTTGTTATTTTATTTTATGTACTATTTCCTCATATTGACTATTCTTATTTTATTTTTCAATCAAAAATGAATATTTCCTCTATTGATACCAACATCACTAATGAAGAGATATATTTCGTCGATAGTGGTACAACTCACACAATTTTCAAAGATAAAAAGTATTTTTTCCAATTAGTAATGCAATGAATCAATGTTAGTACTATATCTAGTAGTACAAAGTTAATTGAAGGCTCTGGAAGAGCTAATATAATATTATTGGGAAGAATAAAACTGCATATTGACGTAACTTTATATTCCTCTAAGTCTTTTAAAAACTTACTAAGTTTTAAGGATATCCGCCAAAATGTAGGGGTGTACACAGTTTGGTTTTGGAGGCTAAACCAAACCGAACCGATTACAAATCTTTTAAAAATATTTGGACCTATTCAGTTTGGTTCAAAATATAAAACCGAACCAAACCGAACCTATAAAAAATTGGTTCAATTTGGTTCGGTCTAATTGGTTTTTTTTTTTTTAGATTTGGACGTGGGATTGTTGCTGCGCTGCGAAACACGATTCCGAACAGCTGCTTTATAATGAGACATCACACAGGATCCAATTTAAATTATTTTGAAATTTTTTGGAGATTGCCAAGTCCTTGTGCACTATTAAAAAATTTTGTGGCAGTGATTAATATATATATATATATATATATATATATATATTAAATGGATTTGAGTCAAAGACTCTTTAATTTATGTTCAATCTGCTGAAGACCCACCATCATTTAAGTGATTTAACCACATCTTTTTCAAACATAAAATGTATTATTTAATTTAATTTAAGACTTCAAAATGCTTGAGTGTCTGACGCGCCTATAATGTGATTAGATGGAACAAGCCAGACATGACAATTTAGTCTGCTCAATGTTAGAGATGCAGCTCTGATGAAATGATAGATGATAAGAAATATTAAATAATATAATATTATAATATATAAAATTTATAATATATTAATCGGTTGGTTCGGTTTAAATATTTTTAAACCAAACGAAACCAATCAGTTTTTTAAATAAAAAAACCGATTTAAACCATTTTTAATCAGTTTTGTTCGGTTTTACTTCGGTTTTAGTTGGTTTAGTCAGTTTTGTTCGATCCGAGTCGGTTTTGTACACCCCTACCAAAATGGATACCACATTGAGACAGCAAATGAAAGAAATATTAAATATCTTCATATTACAAGTACAATCCTAAGTAACCAATGCATATTGAAAAAGTTACCTACATTCTCTTTTGGATTATACTATACATATATAAATACAATTAAAATATATGATATTGCAAACCAGAAGTTTGCAAATCATAATAACTTTGTTATTTGACATGACCGGTTAGGCCATCCCGGATCAATTATGATGTAAAATAAAAAATTAAACATTCAAGTGAACATTCATTGAAGAGTTAGCAGATTCTTTGATCGAATAATTTCTCATATTCCGTTTGCTCTCAAGGAAAAATTGATTATTCGACCATCACCAGTCAAAATTATGAGTAAATCTCTCACATTTTAAAAAAGAATACAAGGCGATATTTGTAGGCCAATACACCCACTATGTGAACCATTTAGGTATTTTATAATTTTAATTGATGTATCAACTAAATGGTCACATGTGTGCTTGTTATCATATCGCAACTTGCATTTGCGAGATTATTTGCGCAACTGATTAGATTACAAACACATTTCTCTTATTTTCCAATTAAGAAAATTCGTCTTGATAATGCTAGTAAATTCACTTTCCAAACATTCAATGAGTACTGTATGTCTATTGAAATTGACGTTGAACATCATGTAGCACATGTTCATACACAAAATTGTCTTGTAGAATCATTTATTAAACATTTAAAGTTAATTGTAAAACTATTACTTATGAAGTCAAAACTTCCAATATCTATTTGGGGACATGCAATCTTACATGCTGCATCATTAATTTGCATAAGGCCAACAAATTATTATGAACACTCCCCATTACAAATTATTTTTGGTCAGGAATTAAATATTTTCCATTCAAGAATTTTTGGATGTGCGATATATGTTCCTATTGCCCCACCACAATGCACTAAGATGAGTCCTTAAAGAAGGTTAGAAATATATGTTGGATATGAATCTCCTTCTATAATAAAGTATCTTGAACCATTAACAGGAGATATATTCACAGCTCGGTTTGCTGATTGTCATTTTGATGAATCAATTTTCTCAATATTAGGGGAAGAAAATAAGTAGCTGAAAAGAAAAATTAGTTGGCATGAATTATCACTAACTCATCTTGATCCTCATACAAAATAATGTAAACTCGAAGTTCAAAAGATAATTCATTTACAAAATTTAGCCAACCAATTGCCAGATGTATTTACTGATTCAAAAAGAATTATTAAATCACATATACCAACTAATAATGCTCCAGTTAAAATTGATGTCCCTATCGGACAATCCACCATTACAAATAAGCCTGAGACTCACATGAAACGTGGTAGGCCCGTTGATTTCAAAGATAAAAATTCTCGAAAAATAAAAAGAGTTAAGAATCAAGATGGTCAAATCGAAGATTTAACAATTCTGGAAAAGTCTCTAGAAGAGTTCCAAGACATAATTACTATTTTAATTTCAGAAGAAATTCAAGTACCTGAAATTTGTGAAAATGAAGAGATCTCAATTAATTATGTTATGAATAGAATACGATGGAACTGACAAAAGGTCAACGTTGACAATAATTTTACATATAATATAGCGCGCGATGTTTTAAATGATAATAAGGATCATGAATCAAAGTCTGTTCAAGAATGCAGAAAAAAAAAATAATTGGCCAAAATGAAAAGACACAATTGAAGCATAGTTAAAATCGCTTGAAAAGTGAAAAAATTTTGGACCTGTAGTCCGTACACCTTAAGATGTAAAATCAGTTGGATACAAATGGGTCTTTGTGCAAAAACGAAATGAAAATAGTGAAATTTTGATATATAAGGCAAGACTTGTTGCCCAAAGTTTTTTGCAAAGATCCAGAATTGATTTTGAGAAAACATATTCAACTATGGTGGATGTAACTACTTTTCGATATTTAATTAGTCTGACAGTATGTGAAAAGCTCGATTTACGTTTAATAGATGTTGTTACAACCTATTTGTATAGCTCACTTGATAGTGATATCTATATGAAACTATCGGAAGGATTTAAGTTGCCTGAAGCATACAATTTCAGTTCTTGAATAGACTACTCAATTAAAATAAATAAATCATTTTATGGCTTAAAACAATCTGGGCATATGTGATATAATCGCCTCAGTGAATACTTGTTGCAAAAAGAATATAAAAATGACCTAATTTGTCAATTTATCTTTATAAAAATATCTAAAAATGAGTTTGCCATAATTGTAGTTTATGTTGATGATTTAAATATTATTGAAACTCCTGAAGAGTTCCAAAAAACTATAAATTACTTAAAGAAAGAATTTGAAATGAAGGACCTTGAAAGAATAAAGTTTTGTGTTAAAACGATTCTATATGGATAAATCATATCCATTATGTACTCCAATGATTGTGAGGTCATTAGATGTGAACAAAGATCTTTTCAGACCTCATGAAAAGGATGAAGAACTATTTGGTCCTGAAGTACCATATCTTAGTGCAATCGGGACATTGATATATCTTGCTAGTCATACTCGACCTGATATATCATTTGCTGTTAATCTATTAGCAATATATACTTATTCACCTACACGAAAGCATTAGAATGAAGTTAAGCATATATTCCGTTATCTTAAAGAAACAATGGATATAGGCCTATTTTATTCAAATATACCCGAGTCTAAACTGATTGGTTATGCAGATGTAGGATATTTATCTGACCCTCATAATAGACGATCGCAAACAGGCTATTTGTTTACATATGGGGGTACTGCAATTTTATGACAATCTATGAAACAAACTATCTTTGTTACATCACCTAACCATGAAGAAATTTTAGCACTACATGAGACAAGTCGAGAATGTGTTTGGTTACAATCTGTGATTCAACACATACAAGAATCTTGTGGCTTGTCTAGAAAGATGATCCCGACGATCTTATACGAAGATAATGCTGCATGTGTTGCCCAATTGAAAGAAGGGTATATTAAAGGAGATAAAACAAAGTATATATCACCTAAATTCTTTTTCACTCATGATCTTCAAAATAATGGTGATGTGGATATTCAGCAAATTCGTTCAAGTGATAATCTGGCAGATTTGTTTACTAAGGCACTTCCTACTACAATATTTGAGAAGCTGGTATATAATATTGGAGTTCAAAGATTTAAGAATACTAAATGATGTTGTCATATATATATTTTTATTCGATAGTGTTTTAAAGAAAAGAATGATGTACTCTTTTTCCTTCACTAGGTTTTTATCCTACAGGGTTTTTCCTAGTAAAGTTTTAACAAGACACATTCTTAAGGGATGGACATTCAATGGAGAGTGTTATGAGTATCTTGTGTGGATGTTTATTATCTCACTTTTTTAATTATCCTATCTAATAAGATATTATTTTCAGTAATTATCTAAGAGGATAATTATCACTAAAGAATTATCTTGCAGCTGTATATTATTATTAGGACTCTTTCACCTACTTGTACCCCCTCATATATGAATAGAAAGAATAATTCACTATCTTGTTTCTCTCTTATTTCTCTCTCTACTTTTAAGTTATTTCATAACACTTCTAATATATTATTTATTTAATATCCTAAATCCATATAATATGATAGCTCTTACAATTTACTCAATGAAAAGAAGGGGAAAAAAAATTATTTAGTTTAGTTCAAAGAGAAGGGAGAAAAAGGAAAATAAAATTTTTTTTATTTGATTTGTAAAAGGAGGTGAGAGAAAATAAAATAAAATAATTATTACACTCTTTTAATTTTAGACAAATATACAATAAAATAAAATAAAACTATTTTAATTAGAATATTTTTATTTTTTTTTCCTCTTTAAATTTCTGCACTTTTGGAGGAAAAAGAAATGAAGGGAGGAAAAGATTTACCTCTTCATTTTTCTTACTCCCCCTTTTAAATTATTATTACAAACAAAATATTTTAAAAAAAATTTCTCCCCTCCTTTCCCGTCTAAATCCTTCAAACCAAAAACTAGGCAACTGCAGAATTAGTGTACAGTGGACAAGGGCTTTGCCCACAACATTTTTTTTAGGGTTTGTAACTCGAAGATGTACTTTTCTAGTGAATGAATTGATTTTATACCCCAAAAAGGGAGCAATAATTTGAAAGTGCATGAGTGATCTCTCACAAATATTTGCCAGCTGATGATTAAGTAATACTGCATTTAATTTCAGAAATTCTTTAAACATTTCCGGGACAGTATCATCCTCACTTAGGCTTTGGAAAAAGGATGATCAAAGTTCGATGGATGGCTCTGAAAAAACTAGAATATCATGCAATTACATCTTCAATGATGCTTTCCGAGCCAAAAATTAGGCAATTTTGACCTCTTTCACCCTCTTTTGGATGAATAAGTAGACAATTGATTCGAAACTTTCTCTTCAGATTCATAAAAAAAATTTAATAAAATTAATTCACACTATATTTGTAAATCTTGAGGAAACAAAATTCCATAGACAAATAAAATTGAGAACAGCGTTACAAAATATTGGTTTCTTCAAAGTATTTTAGGAGTTAAATACGAAAACTCTTTCCAATGAATATTTTTTCTACATACACTGTCTCAAATGTCGACGTTTGCGGGTGGATCCACCCGATTTTCAACCCCACCAAGGTGTCCTGCATTCTATTTCAGAAATGATGTTAAAGATTGTGGGGGAACGGTAACTCGGGATTTGGAAAAGTGCTGCTTATAGTTTGATGGTTGACTCTAGAAAACCAGAATATCATGCAATTACATCATCAAAAATGCTTTCTGAGCAAAATTTGGCAAAGACAGTAATCCTAATTCTCGTTGTATTTGTAACTTTCTGTTTTGCTATTATACACTTCAGCATCACAAGATTTATTTGATGCATCAAAAACAAAAGTTAAAGCTCTCATCTTGTTGAGAGTGAACGCATTTATTTCAGTTTCCAAGTAGGATTTTGATATGAAGAACTCCAACACTCAAGCACTCGAACTTTTTCTCGAGAAACGGTGTAAAGCTTGAGAGTTCGAGCTATCCATAACAGCGCCCTTTCAAGTAACTCACCTAACATAGAATGGCAATCAAAAGCTTCTCAGAGGAACACTTGGCTTCATTTGACTGCGACTATACCAAGATAGTAGATTTTTTCCATTGTAGGAGCGTGACCTCTTCATTGCAGTAGGTGCACTCTGAAGCAGAGATCTTGCCCTGAAAGAAGAACTCCCTTTAATCCTCTTTGAACTCCCATTTGCAGATTCCACTGATGGAGCTATGGTAGCAAGAGCAAGATTGATCTCTGCAATAGAGGAAGAATCCAGAGAAACTGATCTTCTTCTCGGCTGCAAAATTTCCAGTGAGCTTTCAGTTTCACATACCCTTGTCCTATCTTCAACTACTTCGACCTCTGCTTCTTCATTCCTCACTTCAAGAACTCTATTTTCTACACTTTCACTGCTATTTTCACCAGTTTCGATCTGGGTATTTTCTGCAGAACTCGAATCAACAACGTTAGATTCCTCCGGAGTTGTTGCTATCATTGCCGGGTTCGTCACGATCGGAGCACGGCACATGGGGCAACTGGTGTGAGATCGAAGCCAAGTATCAATACAAGGCAAATGAAAAGCGTGATTACACTTAGGCAACAGTCTGAGATTCTCATCTTCTTCAAACTCGCTCAAACAAACAGAGCACTCTGTTCCTTCGATCAAACCCTCACCTTTCTTATACTTACAAACTGTAATTGCAGTGATGATGGATTGTTGAAGACCCGGGGTTCGGATATACCAAATCGGATGGTCCACAAAAGGGCCCTGTTCTTCATCGACAAAATCTGCATGGGTATCCTCTGTTTCTTGTACCTGCGAACCCCTTCTTCTTGACCTGAAAAACTTGGCATATATGGCGTAGCAGAAGAAAACCAAGAAAGAGGCAGAGAGAAGAGAGATAGTAACGATCAAGACGGTGGAAAGCCTGTGGGGTTTGCTCGGATTATCATCATCAGCTACATCGATGTAGATCGGAGGAGTTGGAGGAGGGTAGTAATAGACCGGGGAATCGATCGTGCAGTGCTTGACGCAAGTGTGGCAATCTATGGAAGAACAAGAATTATCTTTGACATGGCAGATCAGAGTGCAGATTTCTTCTAGAAGCTTCCTGCGATTCAGCCTCATGTCGGAGGAGACTGGGATTTGGGTGGGAATGGAGAGAGGGGAAGCATCAAAAGAGGGAAGGGAAGTGAAGGAGGGGGGATTAGGTGAACGATGGGGGAGGATAAGGTGCGGGAGGTTGTGAACAAAACAAGCTTTGTTTTGTCAAATCTCAAAAGGTTGGAACTTTGACTTTGTCGTGTTTCTCCGCGTTAGTGCCTTGACTTTTTGGTTTGCAATGGGTTTCATTTCCACGGCGGCTAAGTGGCTGACGTCGGTGGATCGGTTTTCATTGGGACCCACTTTACTACTCCTCCACTATGCGCTGTTTCCTGCAACTGCAAGTAGGAAACGACACGTTTACACGTTTTCACACTGATTTAATTTAAAATATTAAAACCCTTTTGTAATAAAAAATGATTTTTTTTCTGCCAGATTTAATAATTTATTATGAAATTTAATAAAGTAGACAGATTTATTTGGAGGTGTTATGGTGTGTTTGATTTTGTGATAAATTTTTTAAAGTCCGTTTTTAATGTAATTTTTGTAAAAACAATAAAATGTTGTTTTTATAAAAATTATGTTCACGTTGAGAAAAAAATCAATCTAAACACACACTTAGATGGCTTCCAAGCAACTCCATGGGTTAAATTTTAGTCATCCTTGAGGATGCCATGGAATTTTACAGGCTTTCCTTGCCTTTATCTGTTCACTAAATGGGAGATTCTATATATTTGGTTAGTTTTTCAAATTTTAAATTTTTTATTTCAATTATTTAAAAACTGTCTCATTTCTAAAAATGTTTAACGTTAACTCTATTAACAAAATTATTTTTTCTATTTAAATGAGAGTTTACTTAATTTAATCTAATGCGTTGAATTTTACATAATAGTGGAGCTTTTTTGGGGTGAGAAAATGGAGCTTAGGCCTAAGAATAGTGGGGATTTTTTGATAGACAAAGCAAAGTGATCATGAAAATTTTTTAGTCAATCCTTAACGTTGAGTATTAGTTAGGTTGGGTGAGATTTTAGTTAGGTCAAATAAGCAAATATATTAATAAGAATAATTAACACGATGGCTTTTTTTAATAAGAAATAATTTTAATGAAAAATTTAAACTTTAAAAGACAAAATTAAAAAATGAATATATTTCAAGAGTTAAAATAAAAATTTATTCAATAAAAAAGTAATTATTCAATTTTATTGATTTAGCGATTTTGTTTATATTTCTTCATAATTAAGTTCCAAAAATTTTTGTGAGTGAAGTCAGAGACTGTGTATTAATTAATTGCAGTTGTTAAAAAGTCATTTGCCACGCCAAATACCGAAATGACTAGAAATTGCCATTCTGTGGATGGAAAAGCAGGGGAATTTTCCGAGAGACAAAAAGCAAAGACTGCGTCAAAAGCTAATGGCCACCTGATTGGTTCCGTATGATAGAGATGGTAAAATGACACTCTCAAGGACTTATAATAATACAAGTGCTGCAGACAAAGGTGCATGTTTGATGCTCCAAAAAATTAATAGGAAATACTAAAACCAAAAAAAAAAAATGAAGATGACCTCAAAAGTTTTTATTAGTGAAGTCTAATTTAATGATAAGGTTCTTTTCACGGATTTTCTAAATTTTTTAAATAATTTTACAAACTAAATTTAAAGAAATAAAAAAATAATTTATAACGTCTAAAGTAATAAATTTTATTTATTAATTAAATATTAAATTTATAAAATTGTGTCATTAAATGATATACAGGTATTTAAATATTTATAAAATAGATAATAAATTTAATAAAAAAACTATTTTAACTTAGTTATTTATATGATTATAAAATCGTAATGATATCATTCTTTTTTTCCAGAAATTATCAAACTTTTTTTTATTAACGTCTGGTAAATATGTGAGGATTTTTGAAAATAAAAAAAATAAAAAATTAAAGAAAAAAATTAGATTTGAAGTATAAAAAAGGAATCCACTCTTGTATATGTAATCAAATTTGTAGCTAGCTTTATATATTTCACAATATGAAACTCCATCGGTTTTCTAACCTCTAAATTTTGAATTATTTTTTTTATATTAATAGGAAGCAAGTTTATTATTTTGATCATTTTGAATTTTAGATAAATAGAAAGTAATTTTGTTGAGATTAAACACTCATTATGAGATAAAAATTAAATTTTTTTTTGAACTGGGAAATTAAATTGAAGTGATCATATTCATAAAGTACCTTGGGCCGCCCAACCCAGAAAGAAAGCTCATAGCCCAATTTTCTAGTTTAGGTTCAAATCCATACACCAAATTGCAAAGTCACCAACCCTAAACAAACAATATTTAAGTTTTCGGAAGACAAACCCTCGCCCTCTCTTTACTACTAGCGCCGAAGCACGGATGATTTTTTATTTTCTTATCTTATTTTAGAGAAATTTTTTCCTTTTCACGATAAAAGATCTCGTGTTAGTTAAATTTTTAAAAGATTTTCAACTGATGTCCCAAATTTATAACATATTTGCTAAATTTAAAAGAAAACTTTTGTTAAGGAAGATTTAATTCTCATAAAGAATTAAAAAGCTTTGTCTTCTCTTAACAGTTTTTTATTTTTAATTTTATTATTATCTCTCCTTATCAAATTATATATAAAATATATGTTGTATTCTTTTTATATTTTTATTAGTAAAATTTATATAAATTTTAAAGTTAGTATTTAAACTATATTTGATAAAAATAACTGATAAATTAGTTAAAAATTTAAAAATTAGTTGAAAATTGAAAAATTAATTTTTAGTTAAAAGTTGTTAAGTTAATTTATTGAACTTATCATCTAGAATTCCACAGTAAATTAGTAATTTTATTATAAATATCTTTCATCTCAATAGATGTCTCTAAATTTTTATTTATTGTGTCACTATTAATAATATTTGAAAGTGTAATTTAAATATTACTCGAGTATAATAAAAATAATGTCATTTTGTGAATAGGATAATGTTGAAATTTGAATAAAATAATAAAAATAAAAAAGAATAAAATTATAAAAGTTATCAACTAAAAGTTATACACTACTTAAAGTAGCATATGATAAAAAGTTATAAATTACTCAAATAAGTTTGTTTACCAAACACTTTTAATTTGATCAAACAAACTTATAAATTAATCAAATAAACTATAAACTAACCTATTTAACTTACCATATATACTCTTAGTCTATTATTAATAGATAAAAAATTATCTATTAGCGATATTTAAATTATGACATATAATAAAAATAATATTTTTAAAATTATTTTTATTATTTATTATGATCTGAACAATATTTATAAATAAAAAATTATATATTGATAATAAATTAAATTATTTTTTAAAATTTTAGAACAAACCTATTTGGGAATGAAATATTGCACATTTTTTTATTTATCGTGTGAGTGTAACGAAACCACCCACATGAGTGTGATATGCAAGGGTACACAGATTCGAAGAGAATAAGAAACCAAAATCCAAACGATAAAATTTTGAAATGAACAAATTTAGATGGTGTCAACAAGGGAAGCACCAAAATAGGGCCTCTGTCCATAGCAATCAAGGTTGTTACCGTAGGAAACTCTAAGCAAGTCGCAGTATCTCTTGTAGAAACCAATGCGATCTTCGACCTTGGCATTCCAACCTTGGCCGCACTCAAGTCCGCCGTTGATGATGTTCGTGGTCATGCCGTAACCGGGAGTACGGCCTTTACCCGAATCCTCCCCAGAAGGATTCCACCTCCCAGTGATCACGTCGTGGCACGAAGGCTTCGGTGACTGTGGTGTCATCCAGAACCAAATTGCCGTTTTGAAGGAAGTGACTGCGTCTGTGGCTACAAAGTCAGGGTTGTTGAGTAAGTCCACCCCGATAGCCTGTCCACATTGGGCATAGTTGTAGTTCCTGACCACACAATTACATCCAAATAATGAGTATCGGTCCAATTTACTCAAATAATATTTAAATTTAATATTTAATATTTATTTATTATTAATTAAAATTTTAAATTATTTAAAAATTTTAAGTTACATCAAATTAATCGTTTAAAAAATTTTAAAAAACATTACATCAAATTTGTCTAAATTAACTCGAAATTATTTTAAAATTTTATATGTATAAATTGATTAACCTGATTCAATATGTTTGAAATGAACTTTTTTTTTACTAAATTAATTTTTTGAATTATGCTCAACCTTAATTACATCATATTATTTATTGTATATTTTTAATTTTTTAAATAGATTTTCAAAAAAAAAGTGCTATAATAAAAAAATAAATCATTTTATAAGTGTTTTTGTAGATATTATCAACGTTCGGCCAATTTAAAAGAAAATATTTTTCATTGTCAAATTATTAAAAAAATGTTTAAAAATGACTTACTAAAAATATCAATTTTTCATATTTTATTTTTATAATATATTAATTTTTTCATTCCAAATATTTATTTAATAAAAAAGAGGAGTATTATAATTTTAAAAATAAAAAATAAATTCTTATTTTACTTTTATACAAATAATGTTTCTGTTTCTTTTATTAAAAAAATGAGTTTCAAAAATACATTCCATAAAAATTATATTTTACAATAATATAAACGGTAATAGTAGTGAGAGAGAGAAAAAAGAAAAAAAATAAAGTTGAATATGTCATATTTTATTTTTAAAAAGGGTTTTTTTTTCTTTATAAGAGTATTCTTTATCTTTTTTTAGAGAAATTTCAAGTTGTTGCTTCTCTATTTGAATCAAAAAAAACAGATTCTTCTAACAATTAAAAGCAAACTTGAATTTTAGTCAAACATAATAAAAATATAAAGAAAGGCCCTTTTTTTAAAATTAAGCATATATTTAAAAAAAAAAATTAAGTGAAAGAAACTCTAAAAAGTGATAGACTACTTTTTTTTTTTTTTTGGTACATTCAAGAGGAGCGAACTTGCGACCCTATCCCTCAGCCCCAACCCACCCCACCACCTGAGCTAGAGTGATAGACTACTTTGAACAACCACATTCATCCATGGAAGAATTACCAGGTAAGTTGGATGGGACCTCGGCCATAGTATTGCCTGCCACCGGGACACGGATAGCCAGGTTTACAGTATTGTGAACGTTGTCGCTCTTTGAGAAGGCAATATCCCCAAGCGTACGGGCCATCCGGAGCACCTGGCCATCCACCTGCTCGGATACATACATGTTTAAAAATAAAAGTAATAATTTAATTTATTATTAATAAATAATTTTTTTATTTATTAATAATATTTAAATTATAATATATAATAAAAATAATATTTTTTAAAATTATTTTATTACGTATCATAATTTAAATATTATTAATAAATTAAATATTAATTTTAAAAATAAATAATATAAAATTTAAAAAAATAATTAAAAAAAGTTTTAAAATATAAATAAATTATTTTTTAAAAGATACTATTTAAATATTGATAAATATTTAAAGTTAAGTTAATATATTATGAATAAGTATTTATTTTTAAAAAAATAATTTATTAATATTTAAATTATAATATGAGATAAAAATAATATTTTTTAAAATTATTTTAATTATTTATTATATTTTAAAAATTAAAAAAATATTAAATTAATAATTTATAAAGCATGCTAATATCTTAGTCAAAGGCTGAAGTAAATATTTCTAATAGTAGTGTAATACTAATTACCTGTGGTTTCATGGGAAGTTTGGGCCAAGAAAGCAGCGATCTCCCTTTTACGAGTATTGGCGTCGCCAGTGGAAGCAAAGCCAGGGAAGGACTTTGTTGCGGCTATGAAAGCATCGTAGGTGTAAAATCCTTTGCCCTCGCAGGCCCCATCGTTGCGATGCAAGAGCATGTTTTCAAAAACAGACCTTGGGATGAGGCGCCCAATACCAGTGTCAATGTCAGGTGTGGAGCCGCCACATTGGCTTTGGCACCCCCCGCCGCAATACGCATTCGTCCTGCCGCACCACCCGAACTGGCTGCAGCATTGCCCGTCCGGGCACACTGCACCCCCTGCTTGTCTTCCACATTGCTCTGCAAATCCTCCAGTTATTGCAAGTGACAATAACGCAAACCAAACACCCTGCAACCTCATCTTTAATTACAGTGCTTAATTTTGCTTCTTCGGTGATGGGTTTTAGCCGGGTGAGAGCACGGACATTTATAGTGCTTCAAAATACTTTAGTTTATTGAGCACTTATTGTTATTATTTGGAAATGATTCTGATTCCTAAATTAATTACATTCAAAATAAAGGAAATCATGTGGGGTGTGGCGGCTTTTCAGAACCCGCAGCCTCAAATATTCAGGTGTTGTGTTAGTTTGTAATATGGAGTGAGATATAAAATCTCACATAAGAAAGAAACAAAGAAATTAAAATAAAAAAAGAGTGAGTCAGTCAAAATAAATATAGGATAAAGTTTTATTTTTATGTGAATACGTTCTTAATATTTTATAAACAATTTTTTTAAAAAATTTAATTACATAAAAAAATATTAAAATAAACATACGTGACATTTATTTTATTTTATTTAAATAATTGATTTGATAAAAAAAATTATCAATTTGAGGCAACAACATTTAATTATTTCAGCTAAATTAATTTAATGAAAATCTATTATTAAATATACAATATCATACTGCGTACTTACATGCACAGCTAGTCCAAAGGTGAAGCTTCTAAATAGGGGTGTTCAAAATTGACTCGAACCGACTAAACTAAACTAAATCAATCAAAAATTGAATAAAATCGATTTTGTTCGATTTTTTTTTTTAACTAAGCGGTTCGGTTCGATTTTCGATTATGATAGAGTCCCAACAAAATTAAATTGAACTGAACCGAATTATTTTAAATATATTAAATTTATATTATTAAATTTATTTTTTATTATATTTTAAAAATATTTTACATAATTTTTTGAAATGGGTCCAAAAATTAAAAAAATAGATCAAAAAAAATTCAAATGGGCCAAAAATAAAAAAAAATTAACAAAAAATATTTTTTTTTCAAAAAATCGAACCAAACTGAACCACTCTTTATTGGTTCGATTTTATAAATTCCAACCGAACCGATTAAGTTTAAAATTTTCCATCTTCTTTATGGTCGGTTCAGTTTGGTTAAAACTTCAAAACTGAATCGAACCGAACCGTGAACACCCCTACTTCTAAAAATAAGATTTTTAGCTTCTAAAAAAATTATTATTTATTTTAATAATGTTAAAAATAAAAATTAAGAGTTACTTGTATGAAAAATTGAATTAACAGCTACAAAAAAAAATTATTTTTCTTACTTACTATTCACCTTATGTATTTTTATTTCATTTAAAAAAATATAAAAAATAAATTTTAAATAAAAATATAATAATTTTATTATTTATTTTTAAAAAAATTTACTATCAAATTCGTTTTAAATTTTGATAAATATTGAGCCGACTCTACTTATATGTGAGAGGAGAGCGAATTCTCAAGACAGAAACAAACTTCCTTTTATCTAATTATAAAGCTGATGATTTCGATAATTATGGTTGGAAATGAATCAAATTGTCACGTAATTTGTTAAATTGCTTTGGCTGGGAGTATTTTTCATTGTACATCATGAAAGGCAGAACCTACTAAGTAAAATAAAATGACAATGAAGTGTAGCAGCGACCGTGTTAGAAGAGAAGCAAGTTTCCCATGGACTGCCAAGTTAATGATGGAGATTGGTAGTAGGGATAAGTATAATCTAATAACCTGCCTAAATTTCATAAAAGAAAATTATTTTAAGTAATTGGATCGAATTGACAATTTTATATGAATAGTCTTTTTAAAAAAATCAAATCAAATTTAAACGTGTGAATTTAATATATATTTTTTAAAATTTTATTAAACATAATCCGACTAAATTTAATTAAACTTGATCCACACTTTAATTTAAATTTTTTGAATAATTCAAAATTCGATCAAGTTTGAATGTGAAATTTTTAATGTAAATTTTGTCCATTCGAGTTGAGTAATCTAACTTAACCTAATCTAGAACTGACCCCTAATTGATATAGACAGCTATGGCCAAAGCAAATTAAAAAGTTGAAATTTGAAAAGATTTGATTGATTCAAACTTAATTATTGGTTCGAGTTATTTAATTTGACCGAATAATATTTAATTTTAAAAATTTAC
The DNA here is from genome assembly GCA_037074535.1 of Gleditsia sinensis. Lineage (NCBI taxonomy): Eukaryota > Viridiplantae > Streptophyta > Magnoliopsida > Fabales > Fabaceae > Gleditsia > Gleditsia sinensis. The sequence goes on from CM073465.1 coordinate 72,418,058, forward strand.
ACTTATCATTAATTAAAATTTTAAATTATTTAAAAAATTTTAATTATATCAAATCAATGAAATTATGTTTAAAATAGTGACAAAAAAATTTCATAAAAAAATTAGATGATCAAATCAAGTTTTTAATAAATTTTAAAAAATTGCATCTGATTCACTTGAATTAATTATAAATTATTTTAAAATTTTATTTATATAAATTCTTCAATCCAATTCGATCTATTGAAAATGATTTATTTTTTTACTAAATTTGGGTGAGTTTAGACAAATTCTTAAAATTACGCTCACTCCTAGATATGAAAATCAAAAAATAAATATAACTCTAAATCTATGTATTTTTTAAAATATTTTTAAGCATTTGAGTGTGAGTCAGGAAAACACAATATCCACTTTGTACAATATATAATATACTGCAAGAGAAAAAAAAATTAGAACACGAATAGGTTATCCCTGATTTAAGTCAAGGCATAGAGTAATTAATGGATGTTTATTAATAAAAAAATTACTTTATTGTTTAAGCCAAAAATGATTTAAAACTTTTGTTTTCTGTTTTATTTTATTTTATTTGTAAAACTTTCTTTTTGACTTGGCTAAGTTTTTTTTTGTTTTTGACAAAGCCTAGGCCTAAATCCAAATGATCATATTCATTAAGTAACTTGGGCAAACCAAGAAGGAAAGCCCATATCCCAATTTTCTAGTTTAGATCCAAACCCAAACACCAAACCAAAATATAAAAGGTACCAACCTTAAACAAACAAAAGCCTTGGCATCTTTGTTCACTAATGTCAACCAAAGTTTTTATTTTGTTTTTTATAATTGTTTTTTTTTTTTTGTAGAATTTGATTTGCAAATTTTAAGATTTTGATACGTGTTGTGTTTTTTTTTTGTTTTGCTTATCTTAAAAGCTTGGACTTGCTTTGTTCACTAATCCGCGTTTGATGTATCTAATTTCATCATCTTAGTATGAATGTAAGACCCAAAAAAACAAAATACCCCTTCTATGTTTTTCTTCCGTATATTAAAAATGAACTACTAGAAATAGGAAAAGAACAATTAAACTTTTTTTTTTTTTTTGCTAAGACTATTCCAAGCAGGCTCTTCTTCATTTGACTGGGCTAGCTCTAAAATCCAAACAATCATTCTTGATGTAACTTGGGCCAACCCCCCACTCTGCTCTCTCACACAAGCTCATATTCCAATTTTCTAGTTTAGGTCCAAATTCCAACACCAAACAAAAGTTTTAAAAATTGTTTTGTAGATAAGGATTTTAGTTTTTTTAAATATTAAAAGTTAAAATTTTAAGATATTTATATATATTAAAGAAAAAAATTTTAATTTTATGTTTTTTATATAATATAAATAATATAAAACATTAATTTCTTAATATTTTATGCTCAATTTTTTTATATATAAATTTTCAAATACATAAAAAATTAAAATACATATGTATCAAACATCATATATTTCTCTTTGTTTTCCTGCATTAAAAAAATTCACCCCTTGTTGTTTGCCACTTTTCTCCACACAAAAAACAACTTGCCTTCCATGTTTTTAATTTCTTTCATTTTTTTTATTGACATGGGTTTTTTTATATTTTTTTAAATATAAGATTAATTTTGTTTGAATATTGAGGTTGCATCTCTCCCAACTGTTTTTATGCAAACTCGAATTTTTTATATTGTAAAAAAAATTTAATTATTAAACTTCAATTTATTTATTACTTGAACTATATATTTTTAAATAATTTCTTTCATATTTTAAGAATTTAATAATACCGAGATTGACCAAAAACAGGTGAGGAACAATCAAACAAGCAACTCAAGTTAGAAGCGTGAAAAGTGCTTTGCCTTCAAAGTCAGAAAAGTTTAACTTACAAGGAAACGCCGATGACAAATCAAACACTTAGCTTAACGTTTCCCTTTTCTTAGCCCCTTGTCTTTGCTTGGAGTAACCAAATTCATACAGCAAAATTCCACCTTTTTTCTCTGCGCTTTTGCTTCCCATTTCATAGTTTCTCCTTCATTGTGTTTGGCCTGCAAGTGCAGCCAATCCCACACGCAAGTTCCATTACAAAAGTACGCATTTTATATCTTATTTAATGGCATTAAACTAGACAGTAACACTTACAGAATCATCCGTCATTTTCTCATCCCAGAAATTGTGAAGGAAACTGATTCGTTATGGCAAGAACAGGTCCATGGATAACTCAGAATTTCAGAGTTGTTCTTCAACTACTTCGTGCTAGAAGCAATTGCAGTAATGAATCCAACTATGAAAGATTACAGAGAATTAGTCCAACTATGTCAGAATCTAAGCTTGGAAGTGGTTATGGGAACCTTCCTGGGCTGCAATTTTCTTGCACCAATAGCAGCACAAGCAGGGACTCAATTGGGTAACTTTCCCACCGCACTTTTTTATTTTGTTTCGATCTTCGAAATAGTTCCCACAGAAATATTGAATTTGTGTTCTGAAAATTAATATTTTGAATCTCTCTTTGAAGGGTAAAGAATACCAAGGTTCAACCACCAGTTCCTTCGTCTCCAAACTTCACCTTCCCTCGTTGGTATGAAGAACAAACATAATCTTCCATTAACTTTCAAGATTAATTACTTGCGAGTTTGTAGTTTAAATGGTAAATAAATTTGAATTTATTAGTTAAAGATTTTTTAAAATGTTATAAATTCAAATCCACAAAAAATCACATATGAAAGGGACAGACTCAATACTTTTGGTGAAATTAGTTTTATACTTAAAAAATGTGAGAATACTTGTATTGGGACAAAAAGAAAATCAAGATTAGATCCTCATTTAATATCAAAATTCAGATTAGGCTTGGAGATTTTAGAAAGTAAATTAGGTAATTGGTGATGAAAAGAAAATTAAGAAAACTAATTTTTTACATAATTATCAAGGGTTTATCTTCTTTAGAGTGAATTATTGTTTGTGAATGAAAAATGCACCGTTTCTTAATTTAATCATCTAATATTTAATTTTTCAATTTAATCGTCTAAATATCATTATATTATTAAAATAGTCTCTATATTAATCATTATTTATATAGCCTAATAGAATATTGAAATAACTGTTAAGTATATGATATGATATAAAACTATTGACCTGATTAAGTTAGGCGGAGTTAGTAGCTATAAATTAATTTGATTAATATAAAAATTATTTTGTTAATAAAATTATCTTTGACAAACTAAATTGAGAAGATTAAACATTATATGACCAAATTAAAAAATGAAACATATTTCATAGATCAAAACAGTAATTCAGTTCATGAAAATTTGATATTGATTGATAAAAATTTGATATATCAGTTTCCCCAAAATTCACCTAAAAATAAAGGATGAATGGGAGTATCAATTCATGAATAACAAGTTTCCCTTATGAATGTGCAGGCTAAGATGGATTTGTGGCTCTGTACTTTCTCTTTTGCTACCATTCTGGAAAAATGACTGGCAAAAACTACAGAGAATAGAAGGTATAGTACATACCCATGCAGTGAGACAAAGGAATTATTTGTTTTCTTTTTCTCTTTGTAATTTATAACGATATTGATTGATAACTGGGAAAAATTGTTCGTGAATGTATCAGGAGAGGCAGAACTAGTGGTTGAAGAGGTTGAAAAGGTGGCAAATGTAGTGGAAAAAGTGGCAAATGTGACAGAGAAGGTAGCAGAAGATGTTGCAGAAAAGCTTCCAGAGAACAGTAAACTGAAAAAAGCAGCTTTGGTGGTAGAAAATGTAGCAAAACAGGCTGCTCATGATGCTCAACTTACAGAAGAGTTTACTCACAAGGTACTTTTATTATCATTTACCATAAAAAAATTATTTGAATAGATTAATCAAAGTTGATGAATTCAAACAAATAAATTTTAAATTAATTTAAACTTATCGAATATAATTTTTTAAAATTCAATTCGATATAAAAAAATATTTTTATTATTTATTATTTTTATTTTTATTTTTATTTTTATTATTTTATAATTATATAAATAATAAAATATTATATATATAAATTATAAAAATATAACTGTTATAATGTGTTACAGTTTTGAAAAGATATTTTTAAAATTTTTAAAAATTTAAGAAATATTTTTTAAATATAAAAATAAAAAACAATAAACAAATATTTTTTTTTATTTTTTAATAAAAATAAAAATTAAAAACAGTTAAAATAAATTAATAATAAACTTTTAATTCGAATATTATTCAATTAAATTGATAAACTTAATCGAACTCAACTAATGCTCATCCCTAATTGTGGTTCGATTTTTTTAGCCTTATGTTACACATAAAATTATTGGATTATATATTTAAATTTTTTAAAATTGATAAAAATCATATTTTGAAAAAAATTTACTTTATTTTGTAGATAAATTTTTAACCAGGTCTATTGCTCGATCATATGACTTGATTTTCTGACATATTTTGGGTACTGAAACGCAGGTCGAAGAACTCAAGAATGACCTGGACGATTTGGGGTCCTTCGTTGAACCCATTATTGACAAGATTGCCAAAACAGAATCTAAGAAAAAGTGACGCCAAATTTATTTTTTACTTCAGATTCTCCTCTTTAAGGAAAAAAAAAATGCATATATTTTGTACTCAAGATTTATAGGATTATTTTGTTGTAATCAAAATTTATTAAGTGTCAATAATCATATATAAAAGATACTAGTGTTATTATTTGTATAGTAAATTAATAATTCAATTTTTTAATTTGTATAATTATTTATCTTTAATCTTTAATTTTTTTACTGTATAAATTAATTCATAAAATTATTAATTTATTGTATATTAATTTTTTAATTATTAACTCGTATTTTAAAATGAATTCGAAAAATAAAATTAGAAAGTGTGTATATTTAGAAACTAAATTGTTGATTTTCTCACACTCTATTTGTTATGCTTTTGCTGGTGGAGCCAAAGGAAGAGAGGATATATTTATGTAAGTATTCAGTGTAACATCTGCAATAATGGGTTAAATTTTTATTCTAAATAACTTTCTATATGAAATAAGCTTCTTCAGCATGCTTTACTACACTTAAATTTTAGAGAGTAAGATGCAAAATGAATAATCATTAATAATAATAATAATAAATTCTCCCACATGATAACGTAACAATGATAAAGTCAAAATTAACGTGTAAGCCATTTAAACGAAAATAAATAAAAATTTGATGTCACTGTATATAATTTAAAATAGTGTTACGTTTTATATGAATATTTAAGATGTGCTGACCCTAAATATATAAAATAGTTTTCAAAAAAATATATTATTTAAAATTTTAATCTAAAAAATATTACTTTAAACAAGTTAAATTTTAAAAAATATATAAAATTATTATAAATTAGCCTTATTGTTAAATCATTTAGGAAAGCATAACATTTTAAGAATTTATAATACAAAATTCCTAAATTTTGGCCCTACCAATTTCAAAACCCCCAAATCCTCCCCTCACTCTACAAACTTAAAAGGTCGCAACCAAATTAAATAATGAATTGTTTGACAGGTGGCTTTATAATATTTTATTATAATTTTATATTTTTTAGAGATTAATTTTTTAAAAGTAATATTTTTGATAATTAAAACTTTGACTGGTACATCATGTATTTTCTAAAAACCACTTTGTATATTTCATCCTACGCATTTAATATATAGTCTTTTTGTCTTGGTATCTTGAATCGATATTAGGAAAGTTCATTATGCTTATGTTTAATACAATGGCACTCCAAATATTTAGTGTCATTCAAAATATCAGTGTGTCATAAGATAACTTCGTAAAACCAAAAAAACTATGAGAATTTCATGTCTTACCATTTTTAACTTTGTTCAATTTAATAAAATAACAAGATAAATTAAATGTTAGGTGTGTTTAAATTAAAAAAATTTATTAATTTTTATACAAAATTAGTATTAACGACTAAAAATTAATATTTATGAAATATTTAGTATGTATTTGAGCAAAAACAAAAATTTAGAGACTAATTCAAATTTTTTTTACAAACCAAGAGAATTAAAATAAAAATTTATCTAAATAATAATTATATTACTTTTAAAACAACATTCAATTATCACACTAAACATAATAATATTAAGTATTACTATACTTTATAACTTCATTTTTGGTACAACGACGTTCAGGATAAGAAATAATTTGAAGGGGCAACCATAGTGTGTTGACAACTCAACCTTGATGATGCGATTCATTTAAATAAATTAAATTTCTATCTCCCTCTGGAAAGAAATTATCAAATTAAGTTGTTGGGGATAGAGGGTACTTAAATTAAGGTACCTTTAAAGAAAAAACTAATCAATGGCATCCCATAAAGAACCCTTTAAATTATTGCACTTAGCCACATAAATGCATCATATTTAACATCTTTTTTCATAATAATAATGATAATAGAACATCACTTTTAAAACATAAGAAAATACAATTTCAATCTTTCAAAAAAAGTAAAAATATATCTTTATAACCTTTAACGTCGCAATTACAAGTGAGGAGTATGTGATTTCTTACCCATTCGACCCCCCAAAAATAAAATTCAAAGAACTCTAATAAAATTGGAGAAATTTCTTTGAAGATTTATAGTAATTAAGGGCTGCTAGTACCGAATTTTAGGTGAAAATGACAAGTGAGGTCTCTGTTTTTTTTTTTTGGTGGTTTGAGAAATTTTATTATTCATGGACTAATATTCTATCATAATTTTTTTATAAATCATTTTATTTAAATAATTTAAATTAACTAAAAATTTATAAACTATACATTACTTTAAAAAATGTATAATTTATAAATTTTTAATTAATTTATAAATTATTTTAATAAAAATTATTTTTATCAAATAGAATTTTAATAAAAATTAACAAAATTAAAATTTCACCAATTTGAAATATTTTATAGTTTTTAAAGGTGAAATTAAATCAATTAAAATATTGTCATTTTATATTTTACGGTATTGTGTAGAAGACCGAACATTATAAATATTTTTTAATATTTGAAATGTTATAATAAAATTAATAGTATGCTAAATATTTTATAAAGCATTTAAATATCCTCCTAAAATAATATTTTAAGAGTACATAAAAAATTTCCTTTTTTAAATCCTAGCCAATTAACTATGGACTTAACTTTTATTATTGGCAAATTAAGGATTAAAATTTCAAATTTCCTACCACCTAGGACTGATGAAATTGCGCCACGTAGATATTACAAGTTTATTCATAAGAAATAAATAAAAAATAATACAAATGATCTAATTGTTAATAAAATTATAGGAGATCTAAAGATATAATATTGCATGGTTAGTATTTATTATTTTAATAAATAAATATTTTATTTTATAAATTAATTATATAAATTCTAAATATTTAAATTTATAAAAAATTAAATTTGGTTCTGTGCATATGCACATGTCAACAACTTTTTAAAGATTAAAATTTCAAATTTTCTTTCACAATAATTCATCTCCAGCAGATTATTTCATTTCAATGCTCTAATTATTAAATATCATTTCATTTTCAATCTTGTGATTTTCTTGTCTTATGATATTATCAATTTTGTACATTATTCACCCTTCTCAAATTTTTTTATTATGGAAAAATAAAAATTTTATTATGCTTTAGACATTGTTGTAGGGTTGAACAGATTATTGTGTCTTTGTTATTTTTAGGATTCAATAAATTAAATCATGTTTAATAAAAATAGTTTATAAACTTTTAATTAATTTAAATTATTCAAATAAATTTCTTTATTAAATATTTTTAATTTAGTCAAATAAATTTATAAATTAATTAAATAAATTATAATTTATTTGATTTATGAAACACATATTTAATCAACCTTAAGAAATTAAAGAGATAAATTAACTATTAAGCACTTTTGATGGCTATTTCTCAAATAATTGAAAAGAAATTTTATGTTCTAGTGCTTAGTTGTTTTTTTTTTCTTTAACGCGAATATGTTTATATTTTTAAAATATAAAAGTAATCTAATTTAAAATATTAAATTATTTTTTTATAGATATTTTTTGTGATTTTAAATTTATATTACTATAAAAATTACAAGTAAATTTCATAGTGATTTATTGTTGATTGAAAGAAAACATTTAAATTTATCTAACATTTAATAATAATATTGTGATGCAAGTGAGAAGCCTCAATTTGGGCCGGTTCGTGTAGTTAGGCCCAGAATTATAAAACTATTGAGTCGAGTAGATGATTATGTCGTAGAGGATACTTGTCCCAAAAAAAAAAACAAAAACAAGAAGATTATACCGTAGAAGATGTTCGATGAGTTGTTGTGACTGGTATCAGGGAACAGTAGCTCCGCCTCCACCCCGCCCCCCTCTTCTTCATCAAACAGTGTGCAAGTTCTATTTTTCTCTATCTTTCCACTGTTTTATTATATTTGTTTTAGAAATTTTTTAGGAGATTTTTTTTTATAAAAGACTTTTTTTTTCTAAAAAATATTTTGAAATTTTAAAGTTTTACATATTTTTCGTTTAAATTTACAATTTAAAACTCAAATTTATGTAAAAAACAAATTAAATTTATAATACTTTACTTATGATTAAGTAAAATAAATTTTAAAAAAAATTGAGATATATACTGCTTCTTTGAGATTTAGTCTCCTTTTTTTATGTTATATTTAATATATTAATATTTAAGACATATATTATTTTTATATTTTTTAATCAAGTATTTATTTTTTATTTAAAAGTTATAAAAAATTTAATTTTATTTTTATTTTTTGTTTGTTGATAAATAATAAATAATATAGTGTTTAAATTGTAAATGAATTGAGTCAAACAGAAGTTTTATCCGATTCCAACTTAAATTGTTTACCAAAACCTCTATTCATTTATCACCTTTCCTGCAACAACCGCGAATTCGTCACAATAGTTTGGAATCGTCAAAGCGTAGGGTGGCCCTAACACAACTTTTTGAGAAAATATCAACCGCGGCCCACCAAGAGAGATAGGCAGAGGACGTTTGTGGGAATTTTTGTCAAAGTTAAAGCCATAGAATGGGGGTGTCTTGGATGTGTCTCGGCGATCTTAATTAATGAAATCACAGAGAATACCGAAAAAGTGGGAGCATGTCGTTGGAGGGCTTCGTGGAAATTTCGTAGCTTCCATAATATGTTGTTCTTATCCAAAAATGACCATAGTCCTTTATTGAGGGACATATTGAATTGGTTTGGTGCAGGGAAAACATAGAGAACGGACTTCAAAAAATTTTCAAGGTGATGGTTAAAGCCTATGATAGAGTGGTGGAGCAGGATTTCCTCCTCCATTTTTTTTTTATTGACTTTGTTGGGTTTTATGCAAAGGAACAAAAACAATAGAGGAAAGAACGAATATTTAAAATATAAAAAAATAGGGGAAGAAAGACTGGAAAAAGTCTTCCAATTTTTATGGATAAAGCTGATATATATACAGCCTACTCTGATCCAAATGCACACAAAAAAAATCTGGGAAATCACAAGCAGTGAAAGAAATATTTGAAATAACAAATCAGTTGTTAGATTCAGAACATTCCTCTTTGCATCAATTGCTGCAGATGCCAGTAAGTGGGTCGCCAAATATACCTTCCAATCTTGCTGCCATACTTTTGCAATTTGACTTCCTCTTCAACTTTATGAAGGTCATGTTTAAATTATTGGACTTAATCAATTGAAATATTTTAATATAATAATATAAATTAAGTATTTTTTAATAAATAATCAATTTGATTATTTTTTATTTTGTTAAACTTTAGTTCAGTATAAATATATAAATAGTCAGTGTAACAAAGTAATAAATATAAAATGATTATTTTTTTTAATTTATCAGATAAATTATTTTTTTATTTAAAGAATTATATTTTAAAAGATAAAGAGAAAAAAAAATTAATTTAAATCTAAACACTTGAATATGTCACAAATCTTTTAACTATAAATACTTAAGGTACGTATATAAATTTATAATTATATATTTAGGTATTTTGGACTCTATTTAAAGAATTATATTCTATAAGATAAAGAGAGAAAATTTTAATCTAAATTTAAATATTTCAAAATGTCACAAATTTTTCAGCTATAAATGTTTAATATATGTATATAAATTTATGATTATATATTCAGATATTTTAGATTCAATACAAATTATACGACATATGTCTAAGTAAATTATTAAAAGATTGTTTAGTTAAAGGGAAACAAAGGAGAGAGAAAGGGAGGGGAGGAAATTTTTTTAAATCATCTTATTTGGATAAAAATTTTGGAGAGGAGGGAAGAAAATTTTGGGCTCCCAAACTCCCTCCCCTCCCCAAAATCTCAATAGTTTAATTTTAAAATTATTCCCTTTTATTTTTTTAAGATAAAAAAATATATAAAAAAATACAATATTTTTTAAATGAAAAAATAATAAAGTCAAGTCCTTCAACTAAAAATTTTAATAAAAAAATTAATATATATATTTTTAATAAAAATAAAATAACAAAAACATCATAATTATTTTATTTTCTTGTTATAAACCAAACAAAAAAAATTTATTATCTCTCATTTTCTTTTTTTTTAAACTAAATTAAATAAAAAAAATTATTTTTTCTCCCCTTCCCTCCCATCTCCTCCCCTCCATTAAAATCCCCCCCCCCTCCCCCTCCAAAATCAAACAACCCCCTAAATTTTGCTTATCTTTATCGGTTGACTTGACTTCGGCAACAAGTGACACAACTCTCTGCATTGAAGGCTTTAAGCAACTCCCCGTTGTTAGCCATGTCTTACAACATTAACTTCCACCGTCTGCTTCCAAGAATTCATATGCAGAAGCAACATCTTTACGTGTGGCTGTTACCAAAAACGATTTTAGTAAATTCTCTTCCGTTGTGGTGCTCAGGTAAGGATTTTTTTTAACTGTGGCTTCTATTAATTATATTTTTGTTTTATTATCATTAAATTTTTTTTATTTTAATAATTTTTCTCTTTAAAAGATATTTAAAAAAATAATTATATTTTTAAAAATGTTTTACATTAATCAAATATAAAAATAAAAATTTAATGAAAATATAATAAATTATTTTAAAAAAATAAAATAACAATTAAACATATTTTTTAAAATTTTTTCGCTTATCTGATTTATTCTTAGAAACCTCAATTCTAAGAATATTATATATATAGGTTACTATTTATAAATTATTTATATAAATAAGAATGACAGAAGGTGTGGTTGAGTTAGATAGTTGGGATATGTTTCATAAATTTAACAAAAAAAATTATGTCAAAATAATTATTAAAAAACCATTCAAGAATAGCTAGTCACAGTGGTAACTTCAAAAAATAGTAAAATTTTAATTTTTTGATATGTCGACTTAAAAAAAAATATTTATTGTGCTCTTAACTCCAAACAAAAATTAATCTTTCAAAAATACTCTTAGTAATTAAAAAAAATTATTAAGGAACCCATAATAACCTAACATTTTTAAACATGGGTCCCTCCAAGACGACGCTTGTCAAAACCCAACATTTTTCAGTTCACGGCGGTTGGGGAAGTTGCTCATTGAGAAATTTCAACGGGTATCCAACTTGCCCCGACCCACAAACCCGCACAATTTCTGATATACATGTCCTTTTATAGTTTGAACTTTATTTTATTAACTAAAATATATTTACTATCCTTTTGTTAATTTATATATATATGTTAGTGTTAGGTGCTAGATATAAAGTTGGTTATTGCCCTACTAAAGATAAAATAATTTGATATGAACAAAGAAAAAGATTTAATTTTTTTTATATGATTTTAACTTATTTATTTATCTTATAATTTTTCAATCAATTTTAGTTCAAGTGATACTTTTTTAACATTAAAGTATCAGGGGATATAAATTCAATTTCTTACTCTCTTATATCATATATTTACAGGGAAAAAAAATATTCATGTTAGAATTTATTATTTTATTATGCAAAAGAATAATTTAAATTTACAATGTTCTTTGTTATTAAAAGTATGAAAAATACTATCCTCTTGGTAATTTTAACTAAGACCATCTCCAACGGAGATTATTTAAACCGCAAAACCAAACGAGCAATGAATCTTATCTATTTACAACCACTAGAGTGCTCTGTAAGACTTAAACTTAAAAGGAAAGGATCAATTACTAACCTCCAGCCATTGTTTTCTTAAATTGAGTTCTACAACCGAAAGGAAATTCTTCTAAGCTATATATGGTTTTATGTGATGGTGTGAAATTTTTCTGAATAAAATCACCATTTAGCTTAGGGACCCTTTCCTCTTATATGAAATTTTCCAACATCTCTTTCCATCAAAGAGACGTTGAAAATTAATGATATTGGGACATAGGCGTGGGCCACCATTATCTTCATATTGCCAACGTTCATATGAACGTTGGCAACTTCCCATCTTAAGTGGGATATTTGGCCCACATCAACAGCCTACATTCTCCCACTTGATCCAAATATCCTTAAGTTTATGAAGAACTCCAAATGCATGAATCATGGCGATAGGTCCTCTATATGTGAGTATTACTTTCCATGTATTACAATACACTTGTTTCCTTTAACTTAATGAATAAGTCCTACACTTATTCTGAGTCCTCTTAATGTTGAATTTTCTCTAAGCATAAATGTATACATAAATATGAGAAAATCAACTTCAATCTAATGAATACTTTATTACAAATGATATATAATTTATATATCAAATACTTAATATAGAATGAAGTCTCATTCTTTTAACATGATCTTTAAAACTTGTAGGTGACATGCCTTTTGTTAAAGGATCAGCTATCATCAACTCAGTTTTAATGTGTTCAATGGAAACTTTATTTTTCTTGACACGTTCCCGAATGGCTAAATACTTAATGTCGATGTGTTTACTTCGACTTCCACTTTTGTTATTCTTAGTCAGAAAAACTGCAGCTAAGTTGTCACAATACATTCTCAATGGCTTAGAAATTAAATCCACAATTCTAAGCCTAGTAATAAAGCCCTTAAGCCGTACATCATGTGAAGTTGCTTCAAAACAGGATACAAACTCAGCCTCTATGGTAGAAGTAGCAGTCAATGTCTGCTTCACACTTCTCTAAGATACGGCTCCGCCAACAAACATAAAGATGTAACCTGATGTTGATTTTCTAGAATTAACACATCCAGCGAAATCCGCATTTGAGTAACCGACTACCTCAAGATTTTCAGTCCGTTTGTACATCAACATGTAATTTTTAGTACCTTTTAGGTACCGTATTACCTTCTTGGCAGCTTTCCAATGGTCTAATTCTGAATTACTCTGATATCTGCCTAACATTCTAACTACGAAAGCAATGTTAGGTCTTGTGCAAACCTGAGCATACATTAGGCTTCGAACAGCAAAAGCATAAGGAATGTTACGCATCTGTTCCCTTTCGAAATCATTTTGCGGGCACTGGTTTAAGTAGAACTTATCACCCTTCACAATAGGTGCTATACTCAGTGAACAATCTTTCATTTGAAACATCTCCAACACCTTATTGATATAGGTTTCTTGTGATAGACCCAAAACATGTTGAGTTCTATCTCTATGGATCTTATTGCCAATGACATAAGATACCTCACCTATATCTTTCATGTCAAAATTTTTAGAGAGAAATTGTTTCACCTCATATAACAATCCCTTATCGTTCATTGCAAGTAGTATATCATCCACATACAGCACAAGGAAACATATTTTGCTCCCACTGACCTTTTGGTATATGCATTGATCCATGATATTCTCCACAAAGTCAAATGAAGAGATAACATCATGAAACTTTAAGTACCACTGGCGGGATGCCTGTTTCAATCCATATATGGATTTTATAAGTTTGCACACTAAATGCTCACTAGTACTGGAGGAGAATCCTTCAGGTTGTTTCATATATACCACTTCCTCTAGATCGTCATTAAGGAATGCTGTCTTTACATCCATCTGATGCAACTCTAAATCAAAATCTACTACTAATGCCATTACAATACGGAGAGAATCTTTCTTAGATACAGGAGAAAAGGTCTCCATGTAATCAATTCCTTCCTTTTAAGTAAATCCCTTGGCCATGAGTCTTACCTTATATCTTTCGATATTACCTAATAAGTCCTTTTTTGTCTTATAGACCTACTTACATCCAATGGCTTTACAACCATCAAATAACTCGACAAGATCCCAGACCCTATTAGACGCTATGGAATCCATTTCTTCTTTTATGGCATTGTACCACAATTTTGATTGACTGTAATTGACAGCTTGTAAAATCGTCTTAGGATCATTTTCAGCTCCAACATTGTAGTCAGACTCTTGTAGGTACACAGCATAATCACTAAGGATTGCTGACCTCCTTATCCTAGTTGACTTTCTTAATGTTGGTTCAACATTGTCTTGCGGATCATGTTGCTCAACTGGTTGCTCAATACGTTCTAGTAATTATTCTGCAACCAGATCAATTTGGTCATAATCAACATTTTGTGGATGTTCAATACAATAATTGGTTGTTCAATACCTATTGGAACTTGAGGGGTATGTATAACAACCATTCTTTCGCTTGATGTAGAAGCCTTTTTACTAAGATGATCATTTTCAAAATGTGAGTTCTGAATTTGATCACTCCCACTAATCAAGTCATTCTCAAGAAATTTTGCATTTCTTGACTCCACAATTCTAGTGCTATGTAATGGACAATACAACTTGTATCCCTTAGACTTTTCAGCACACCCAATGAAGTAGCTACTAATAGTCCTTTGGTCCAGTTTCTTTTCCTGTGGATTATAAATTCTTACTTCTGACGAACATCCCCAAACGTACATATGTCTTAAACTCGGTTTCCAACCTTTTAATAACTCAAATGGCGTTTTTTCAACAACCTTGGTTGGAACTCGATTAAAAATATACACAGCCGTCTTAAGTGCTTCAGTTCATAAGAATTTAGGAAGTTTGGAGCTAATTGTTGTTATTTTTATTAAAACTCGCAAGCGCACGAATCTATTGGAGTATAGATTTAGTGGTATGCAAGGTCGATCCCACGAGGATTGCCAATTGAGAAAATTTAATTCAGATCCAAAATAAATATTTCTAACACGAAAGTAAATAATAGAAAGGCAAAAAATCAATAAAGTCATCCTCTAAAAAAGTAAATAACAAGAAAATAAATAAGAAGATAAATACAACATCAATTATAAACATTAAAATTAAAAGTTAGATAAATTATTATTTTTATACCAAGAGTTTCACCCTTTCACCTTAGAATTAGGAGATTAGTTCTCCATAATCAAGATAAGAAAACAAAATGAAAGATGAAGAAGTATGATAAAATTTATGAAAGAAAGTAAAGATACAAAATGTATAAAGAGAGAAAAGGATTACAAACACTTAGAACTTCCACAAAGATTTTCCAAGCTCCCTCTTCAGCCTTTCTTCCCCCATTTTAGCTCACAATATGTCTCTATTTATAGAAAAAAAACAAGGGAAGTAGGTGACAAAAGTTGTGGGTAACAAATTGCACTAAAGTGGACAACTAGTGTTGCATTATGTGCCCCGAAAGTCATCGTAATATATCGCCTTGATAACCACCGAATCTGCTGACTTAATCAACATAAAAGTTGTAGATATTTTCATTATCTGTCGATCCATATAAGGTAGAAAAAAATTGGCTACGTATTCTGTGATTTATGGCCAAAACACTATAGCAATGTCAGGCTGGACTGCAACAGTAAACATGTTCGGTTCTAGCCCAATTTCGGCCCTTTTAGTGTCCGAATTTGCCTACTACTTGAACATGAAAGTTGTAAAAAATTATATCTTCTATTCACCTACAAAATTTTGTATCCATTAAATATGTATTTGCTGAAATATGGCCCAGATACTACAATAAGGTTGGATTGGACTGCAACAGTAAACATGTTCTGTTCTAGCCCAATTTTGGCCCTTTGGATATCTGAATTTTCTGATCATATAAACATGAAAGTTGTATGAAATTATCTCAGTTATTCATCTACCAAATTTCGTACATAATATATACGTATTTTCTGAGATACGGCCAAAATACTGTAGTAAGATCAAGTTGAAAAGCAAGCAGCAAACAAATTTTTAACATTGAGTGTTTTGCCTTGAATCTTTATGCTTCGATTCTTTTAGAAATGTGGTCATAAATCAAGATTGAATTGATGCATATATCCATTAGGATGCATCTCAAGAGACAAAATGATAATGCTCCTTACTCAGCCATCCTTAATGAATTTATTTTGTCTGCTTGATTTATAAACATCATTTCTAAAAAATCACAATTTAGCTTTGATTCCTCCAATTGAGTCAATTTCCTATTCTTCTATTTATCTATAAAAATACACAAAACTAAAGACAAATAAGGGAGATAAATATTTAATTAAAGTAAAAAGATAACATAAAAATATTTAATTTATGAGTACAAAACTCATTCATCACTAATCAACATGCTCATCACCATGTCCAATAATGTTCGGTTTCTTCTTTCTGCTACACCATTTTGGTCCGAAGAATCAGGCATGGTGTATTGGGCAACAATCCCATACTCTTGAAGAAACATAGCAAATGGACCAGGTGTTTGTCCATTTTTAGTATATCTTTCATAATATTCACCGCCTCTATCTGATCTCACTATCTTAATTTGTTTTTCACACTGATTCTCTACTTCTGCCTTGAAAATTTTAAAGGCATCAAGTGCCTCATGCTTATTATTAAGCAAGTAGAGATACATGTATCGTGAGTAATCATCAATAAAGGTGATGAAGTATTTCTGACTATTAGAGTCTAAATCTGGACAACAAATGTTAGTATGTATGATTTCTAATAAAGTAGAACTCCTCTTGGCACCGTTCTTAGTCTTATTAGTCTGCTTTCCTTTAATGCAGTCTATACAAGTGTCAAAGTTAGTAAAGTCAAGAGCATTAAGTACTCCATCCTTTATTAACATTTTCACCCTCTCTATTGAGATATGACCTAATTTACGATGCCACAACATAGGAGATTCTTCATTAGTAACACTTCTCTTAATACCTATGCTACTAGAAACATGCAATGAATTATTTAAAGAGTTGTTATTCAATTGAATTTGGAATAGACCATCACAAATTGTACCATTTCCAACAATATCATATTTATAAATCAATTTAACCATATTATTCGAAAATTCAAAAGAATATCCAAATTGTACAAGTTTTGAAATAGAAATTAAGTTTCTAGGAAAACTAGGTACATAAAAGGTCTTATCCAAAATCAATACAAAACCAGTATTTAATACTAATTTGCATGTTCCTATAGCCTCTACTCGTGAGCCCATCCTATTTTCTGAATAGATGTTTTGCTCACTGCCCATCGGCTTCCTTTGGCTTAGAAATCCCTGCAAGGTATTAGATATATGAATTGTTGAAGCAGAATCAATCCACCAAGTGTTACTACTAACATCTACCACAATAGTTTCATAATAAAAGAAAGAGATTGGGTTACCTTTCTTTTCAAGCCACGCCTTGAATTTGATACAATTTTTCTTTATGTGTCCCATTTTCTTACAGAAAAAACAATTTGATTCTTTCTTGATGTTGACTTGAATGGGAATTTTCCCTTTTCCCTTTGCTTTTGGCTTGTCTTGATTCTTTCCTTGTATTACCATGTGTACATTTTCACTCATTTCAGCTATAAGCCTTCCTTCCTCTTGAACACACATGGTCAGAAGTTCATTTATGGACCATTTTTCTTTATGTGTGTTATAAGATATTTTGAATGGCCCATATTGATTTAGTAGATAGTTCAAAATGTAATGTACAAGAAAAGAATGAGACAACTCAACCTTAAGCATATTTAATTGAGCTGCAACATCCCTCATCTGCATGATGTGCTCTCGCACACCCTTTATCCCAGTGAGCTTTATCGAGGATAACTTTGTTTTAAGGGTACTTGCTAAAACCTTATCAGAATATTCAAATTGCTCATCAATGGCTTTTAAGCAAGTTTCGGACATTTGTATGCTCTCCCAATGATCTCCGAATACTAGTAAATATTTTAGTTTTAATGTACATAATACTGAGGCGATTAGATCGCTCCCAGCGTTCATAAAGAGCAATTTCTGTTTGACTACTAGTATTCGTGATTATTGGCGGTTTATCTTTTCTGAGTGCATAATCAAAGTCCATACACCCTAATTGGAGGAGAATTTTCTCCTTCCAAACCTTATAGTTATTACCATTCAGTTCAGGAACTTGAAAATCAGAGAAGTTAACTGTTAGAAAAGCTGCGTAAAAGTATGTACATGATCAATAATTGAAGGATCTTTAAATTACAAATCATGTTTTACCAATGCAAAACATGTTCAATTTATGAATCTAGTGATATAAAACTTGCCTGTGGGTTAAAGTTTTAATTCAATAAGATTCATCTAATACTTTATGATAAAATTATCAAATTATATACTAATTTATAACTCCTGCGGGTAAATTATGAAAATAATATAATATTTTATCCCAATTAATTATATAAATATAATAAAAGTTTCTGTGGGAAAAATTTATTATATTAAATATAATTAATCACAATTAATGTCTAAGTCCTTATGTGATATTTTCCTAATCTTAATACATAATTTTAATTAATTAAAGATGTTGTGGCTAATCTTTAATTAATTAAAATTACATAGATCACTAGACATTAAATGTAATAACCGTAAAATTTAATGAAAATTCTAATTGAAGAAAAATTTGGAATAAAAGAGAGAATTTGAAAAATGGAGATAAGAACCGTGAAAAATATGTATATTTACTACATGGGTTAAAGAAGTACAAAGAAAATATGAGAATTTACGTTTTGGTGCGTAATTATTAAATGATAGTATTTTGCTATAAGCAATATATTTTTATTTGTTTAGAAATGACTATGATTTGTTAAAAGTAAGTAGACTTTTAAGTAAAATAATTATTGTGTTGCTTAAAATAATTATATCGGCCTCTAATAAATTTTTATTGTATTTTTAGAAATATTATTTCTTTTAATATGAATAAAGATATTTATTTCGAGATTTGTTTTATTGTGATTTTTATCAAGAAAAATTATGATTTAAGAGTTTAACCAAAAGTTTATGAGAATGTAAATTTTTAGAAATTTTTGAGATATTTTAGGATGAAAAACTAAATTTATATGAATTTATATAAAAGAAAATCATATTACTAATTATTAAATAATAGTAATTATTACTAAAAAAATAATGAAATAAAAAGGGAAGGGGATGGTTACGGAAGGGGAACGTTATCAGATTTTAAAAAAAAAACGAGACAGATGAATAGTAAATAAATACTGAATAAATAGTAACTTTCAACTTTTTCTCTCGATTTAGAGTGTATATTGGTTTCCAATCTCAAAACTGAAGGTATTATTGGATTCAGGACGAAGAATACTTCAGTTATGACCGATCAATTTTTCAAATCAGCCGTTGAATCGCCGTAGATCTGAAATAGAAAATTTCAGAAAAAAGTAAATCCAAAAACTTTTACTTAGAGACCTCCAATTGAAATTCTGACGCCGTAGATAGATTTAGGAGCTAGATAAACCTTAGAATAGGTATATTTTTGGCTATCTAACAGCCTTTTTGTTCATCGTAAATAGTGTTTTCCGGTGGTGAATAGTGACCAGTTCCCGAAGTTGCTATCTTGATTGTTTGGACCCTCCGGATACGTTTTTGAGCTCAATTTGATCAAATAGAGGTTGGAAAAGTACATTTTAGGGCTGTCCAATCTGGAACCCTTACCTGTGAGTAGATAATTCTTCTTATGGCTTATTTTTACTCTTCTTGAACTTTACATTGATAAATGAGTATGATTACATGTTATTTATACTTTTATATGTTTCTGAAATGGTTTGAAATATATGAAATGGTTGAGATATGATATTTAGTTCAAGAAGAGTGTGGCTTTCGAAATAAATGTTGAAACACATTGAACATATGATTTTTAAATGTATTTTGTATTACATGGCAAAGTAAATATGTTATGCATGTGACATTGATTTATACAGTGATATGTTTGCCTCGGATATGGGCATGTATACATGATTCCCCTAAATGTGAAGTTATGATAGATGAATATTCTGAGACTGAAATTTTGTATCATATTGAGAATTTTATACTGGATTATATGGCATATGTGCATATGAAATTATGGTTTTATGGAGGAATCCTATTGGAAACACTGTTTGCTAACAGCAGGTGATGTTAACCCTGGTGCGCACCTTGATTGCCTCAGCTAGTAGGGGAGGTGGTGTTAACCTCGTGTGAGGGCCAACACACGGGAGATTATATGTGAAGGAGAGCGGAATGCCTCCTATATATGGGCGAGATGCCAGCTATATGATGGTGAGATGCCAGTTATATGATATGTTATTTGCCTTTCCTTGCTGTGTGCTTGGGAAAATACCCATACAGAGTCCCTTCGCCTATCCTCTTGAATGGTAGTAGGGCAAACCTCAGCGGGATGCTGAGTTTAGGCAAATCTTATACCACCAAAGTACGGAATGGGTCAAACTCTGGTATGGTGGTTCTGATACGGGATCCTCCGAATATTTTATGAGAAATGTTTTGATGCTTAACGTGATTTGGTTAATGATTTCACAGTATTGAGTATGATTTTGAAATTGATATGAGTATTGTTTATACAGTACCGCATACGGTTTGAAAGACCTGATTATGATTTTTGAACAAAAAATATTTGAAAATGCGGGTCCCATGTGGATGTACTTCTGAAATGTAAATTTTGATGACATAAATTTTATTACATGTGTACATCCATATGTTTACTTAAGAGGTCATAGAAAGTATTATCTGCTCACTGAGTTATAAAACTCTCTACACGTGGTTGACATGTTTTTCAGATAAAAACTCAGAGTTTGGTCCTGCAGCTTCTTGATCGACTAGGTGTAGTACTTCTGGGGTGAGCTTAAATTGTTTCTTGGCTCTCAGTATTTAAAAATATAATATAATTGTACTCTAGAGTTGCTCTGAACGCCACAGGCAGGATCCCTGCTTCTGCTGTACTCTGATGTATATGTACTTGATTTGTATATAGTATCTGTATGGGAAAACTTATATGTATATGTTTCTTTGATAAAAGATTGGGATATTCATATTTATGGAAAATATATGTTCATGATATACGTGTTTCACGTTCCCTAAAATTAGGGGTGTGACATTAAACTTCATTTTTTGAGAATAAACTTAAATTACATAATCTAACACATATGAAAATTGATTTATATGTTGTCATATGTAAATAATATTCTCACAAAATTGCAGAATCATAAAACACAATATTATGCTCTTAATATGATTTTATACATAAATTGAATATATAAACTTAATTGCATACATATAAAACAAACACATATATATGCCATAATCTCAAAATTAAATAAATAATCACATAGATTAAAATTAAGAGTAAAAATATGAATTTACTGTGAATAATAGGTTTTTTGTATATTCAGTGGCAAATTCGCTAAGAAGAACACCATTGGTGCAATGGCTGAGAGTTTGGACTCTTAAGGGGCATGGGTTCGAATCCATGCAAGGCAGGGTTTTAATATATATTTTTCAGAAAGAGCGTACTACAGAGATAATAAAAATAAAAATAAGACCAAGCTCGTAACAAAAGTGCCTCTGGTGTAACGGTCAAAGTGCATGTGCTTGACCCGGTTGATATCCAGAAACGACCCGCATTGAAAACCCACACTTTTCTCACATTTTTGACATCCAAAAATTATGTATTTTATATCAAAATTCTCAGAAAAACATTTCCTAAAGCTCTATGATATATATATATGTCAAAAATGCCAAAATACTCCATCAAAAAATTTCCATAGCAACAACCAAAACATGAAAAATAAGAACAGCAAGATAGAGGCTTAAACATTGCTCTGATACCAACTGTAAGACTTAAACTTAAAAGGAAAGGATCAATTACTAACCTCCAGCCATTGCTTTCTTGAATTGAGTTCTACAACCGAAAGGAAATTCTTCTAAGCTATATATGGTTTTATGTGATGGTGTGAAATTTTTCTGAATAAAATCACCATTTAGCTTAGGAACCCTTTCATCTTATATGAAATTTTCCAACGTCTCTTTCCATCAAAGAGACGTTAGAAAGTAATGATATTGGGACATAAATGTGGGCCACCATTATCTTCATGTTGCCAACGTTCATATGAACGTTGGCAACTTCCCATCTTAAGTGGGATATTGGGCCCACATCAATAGCCTACATGCTCCACTGTGGCAATACCATTGTTTCTACAAGCAACGTTGCTTAAACCCAGATTCAAGAATGAAAATAACAAAAAATTCATTGGCTTCATTTCATTCCTTCATCGACCAGAATGTCATTGGTTTTCCTTTCTATCTTTTGCATCAATCTGCAAAACCTGAAATAAAAAAAAATCAACCAGAAATTCGAAATAAATACAAAAAAAACTAAAGAACTCAACAGAATTCAACAAGGAAACCAGAAACTTGGAGAAGGAAGAGGAAAAGAAAAATAGAAAAATCATGCGAAATCAGAAATTTGGAGAGTTTCGAACAGAAAACGAAGAAGAAAGAGAAATTTTAGAAATCACAATAAAAAATTACAGAAAATCCAACCGAAATTACAATCAGATATCACAACCACAAACCAAAACTCCAGAAAATAAATCAAATAGATTTCCTTTAATGCGAAGACAGATTTAGATCTTAAAGCCATAGAAGACCAGCCTTCGAATACTAGTGGTAGAGACCTCGCTAGCTATTGCCTCGGGAAAATCTAGGGGAAACTAGGGGTTCACATCCTTGGAAAAATCTAGGGAGACTAATGGTTCACAGACTCAGGGAAATTTGGGAAACCAGGAGTTCAAAAGGGAAAATCCAAGGGAAACCAAAAGTCAGAAACCGAAAGCTAGGGATCCCATGGAAGGAAATCAAAAGCCAGATACCAAAAGCCCGGGACCCTAGGGAAGAAAACCGAAAGCCAGGGAGGGAAATCAAAAGCTAGAGAAGAACCTTGAAGGTTCCAGAATGCAAGGGAAAGCCAGGGAAAGCTCGGGGAGGAAAAGAATAAAGGTTCCCGAATAACTAGGAAACCGAGTGGCTCAGGAAAATAAAGGAAAGACAAAGCAGAGTGTAGACCAAAGGTTCTAGAATGCATTGAATGCATGGGCCTTGCAAAATGGATAAAAATTATGATGCGTTGAAAAATGGAGATGATATAAAAATAAAAAATAAAGCTCAGCGTGGGAGATTACAAATCAATTGCAATAGAAAAAATAAAATGAATCATGCCATGGGAGATAGCTTTCTGCAAATAGATCAGACTGTTGGAAATGATGCCTTTAGAAATCTAGCCATTGGAAGATTTTTTTTTTTTTGAAATATAGCTTTGGAGAGTATCAAATTTTCTCTATAAATTGGGTTTCATTTTGGAAGATTTTTACACTAAAATCCTCAATTCTTCTTGTCTTTTTCTTCAATTCACAAGTTCATTTATTTTGAACAATAGATTCCAATCAATTTAATTTGAATTTTTTTTTACATTTTATGCAAAATTATCAACTTTCCATTAGCGAAAATTATCAAATTTATCCATCTTTTCCAAATCCACAAAGTAATCCAAATATCGAAAATTTTCAATTTCTTATGTTTCCATTCCAACCAATGAATTCTGCCATATTTTACAGACCTCCTCCAATGGATATTAGCAGTGCAGAATCAACTGATCAAGAACCTGAAATACCAGTCGGGTCCATGTTTGAATTTCAAGTTCTACAATTTTCCACCCAAGTTAGTTTGAAAAATATTGTGCGCCATGAAGGAGGAGGAAATGCAAATCAGAAAAAATCTCGAGTCAGGTTCACAATGAAAGATGATGCACTTCTTATTCAAGCATGACTCAATTTTTCAACTAAAATCTCAATGGCATCAGTTGAATAGTATAATTTAAAAGTTCGTTGGGTGCTACAAATAAGCTGTTCATAGAAAAAAAAAAGTGGAATCTTAGAGAATGACATCATAGTTGATGCATATACTATTTTTTGTCAAGATGAGGGCAAACAGTTCAAATTTGAGCATGTGTGGTGACTACTGAAAGATGAACCAAAATAGATAGCAGAATCAAGTGAGAATTCTTTAAAAAGAACAAAGATTTCTGCTTTTGGAACGTACTCATCATCTTCTAACTCAGGGACTCCATTTGAATGCACATACGACCCAATCTCACCTATTATAGTTCGGCCAACAGACAAAAAGGCAGCAAAAAGAAGGGCAAAGAGAGACCAACTAAAATTTTTTTTGACAATGTCGACTTTACTGCAATACAAAAGGCATATAGTCACAGAATGACTATTATGAAAAAATTCACACGAATTAAGGCTGAAGAAAACAAGTTAAAAGAGAAAGAATTGAAGTTGAAGGAGTTAAAGATCCTCGTTAAAGATATATCTGGAATGATAAAGAGAGAACACCAAGATCACAAAACATTATGTAACATGATTAGAGAATCACATAGAATTAGTTAAGATAATGTTATGTATTTTCTTTTAAGTATATCATGTTATGTAGTTTTAATTATTGTTATAAAAAATATTGCTTGAAATAAATTTGTATTATTTTTAATATATTTAATTTTTTGTACATATTTATTGGTTTAAAATTAAAATGTAAATGAGTTAATATTTTAAGTTAAAAAGAAATAAATATGAATAAAATAATCAGATGTAGGATAACTTGTGAGACCTATTTTGTGAACTTTTTAGAATTGCACCATTGGAGTGCAAAGTTGCTTAAAAGAAAAAAAAAATCAAATATGGCAATGTGGAGCCCACTTAAACAACTTTATAAAGTATCATCATTGTAGATGCTCTAAAAGCATTTCCAACGATAGTTGCTTAAACCACAAAACTAAGCAGGCAACGCATCTTACTTATAAGCAACCAATGGAGTGCTCCACTATGGCACTACAGTTGCTTCTGCAAGCAACGCTGCTTAAACCCAAAATCAGGTACGAAAATAATAATAAAAATCGTTGGGTCCATTTTCTTCCTCCAACGACTGGTATGTCGTTGGTTTTATTGGCTTCCTATCTTTTGCATAAATCCACAAAACCTGAAATGAAAAGCAGAAATTAACCAAAAATCAAAGAAGCAAAACAGAAGAACTCAACAAAAAATAAACCAAAAATCAAAAACAAAAATCGACAAGAAAACCATAAATCAAAAACCAAAAACTTAGAGAGATCTGAACGGGAAACGAAGAACGAATAGAAAACGAAAAAAAATAGGGAAATCAACAACCAGGAGCATGGAGCGATCCGAACGGGAAACCAAGAATGAAGAGGAAACGAAGAACGAAGAGGAAATCAAAAACTAGAAAAATGAAGATGCTAGACGCTCGAGTCGTGCGTGAAGAAGATTTGAAGAACGAAGAACGAAAAGGCAATTCTGCTAGAGTGAGGCTTGGAGAACACGATGGAAGTTTAACGAGAAGCTTGGAGAACTGAAGGGACAATGAGAAGCTTCTAGAAAATGGGGTTATTTGGTTGTGGGATTTGAACAAAGGATAATAAAAACTGACTAATGGAATGAAAAAAGTAAAATGGACCAGGGTTTCAAGCAGAGATGGGTTTCAATTGCGAATGGATCAAGGTCATCATTGAGGATATTACTGTTGCAAATTATGCTGTTGGAAGCTTCTTCTTTTTTTTGAAAATGTGGCCTTGAAAAGTATCAAATTTTCTCTATAAATTGTGCCTCATTTTGAAAAAAATTTACACTCAATTCTCCTTGTCTTTTTCTTCAATTCACAAGTTTATTTGTTTTGACAAATAGATCTCAATCAATTTAATTTGAATTCTTTCTTATATTTTATGCAAAATTATCAATCTCTTACAAGTGAAAGTTCTCAAATTCCTTCATTTTTTTCAAATCCACAAAGTAACTTAAATATTGGAAATTTTCAATTTACTATGTTTTCTTTCCAACCAACCAATCCCCTATGTTTTACAAGTCTCCTCCAATGGGTACTAACGGTGTAGACTTTACTGATCAAGAACTTGAAATACCAGTCGAGTCCATGTCTGTGTCTCAAATTCCACAATTTTTCAGCCAAGTCGTTTTGAAAAGTATTGTGCTCGATGAAGGAAGAAGAAATTTAAGTTAGAAAAAATCTCGAGTCAGATTCACAATGGAAAAGGATGCACTTCTTATTCAAGCATGACTTAACATTTCAAATGATGCAGTTGTTGGTGTTGACAAAAAAAATAAATAGATTTTAGTCAATAATCAAAGATAATTATAACAACTATTGTGATCAGTTACGAGAGAGAAAATTTGTTCAACTAAATCTCGATGGCATCGGTTGAATAGTGCAGTTCAAAAGTTTGTTGAGTGCTACAAACAAGCTGTTCATAGAAAAAAAAAGTGAACATTCAAAGAATGACATCATTGCTGATGTATATACTATTTTTTGTCAAAATGAGTGTGAACAGTTTAAATTTGACTTTGCGTGGCGACTACTGAAAAATAAACCTAAATAGATAGCAAAATCAAGTGAGTTCTTCAAAAAGAACAAAAATTTTTGCTTTTAAAACATACTCACGATCTTCTAACCTGAGGACTTCATTTGAATGCATATACGATTCAACTTCACCTACTATAGTTCGGCTAATAAAAAAAAAGACAACAAACATGAAGGGTAAAGAAGAATCAACTAAAATTTCTTCTAACAATGTTGACTTTACTATAATACATGAGGCACAGTCACAGAATGACTGTCATAGAAGAATTCGCACGATTAAGGTGGAAGAAAACAAACTAAAAGAAAAAGAGTTGAAATTGAAGAAATTGAAGGTCCTCATCAAGAATATATCTGGAATGACAGAGAAACGACGTTAAAATCACGAAACATTATGTAACATGATTAGAGAATTTCATAGAATTAGTTAAAATAATGTTATGTATTTTTTTTAATTATATCATGTTATGTATTTTTCATCAATTTTAATTATTGTTATAAAAAATATTACTTGAAATAAATTTGTATTATTTTTAATATGTTTTAATTTCTTTTATGTATTTATTTTTTAAAAATGGAAATATAAATGAGTTAATATTTTAAATTAAAAAAATGAATAAAATATAAAAATATGGGATAACCTATTGGATCTATTTAGTAAATTTTTAAGAATTATACTATTAAAATACAAAATTGAAGAGAAAAAATGATAATATAACAATATGGATTTCACTTAAATAATTTTAGAGAATATAACTATTGTAGATGCTCTAATATTGTTAAATGGGAGATGCTCTAATATTGTTAAATGGATCAAGCCAGTCAGATTCACAAAATCATAAAGAGGCTTTTAATGTAAAGACTATATCTACCCATTTTGATACGGATATATATGGATCCTCTGCTGCGCCTTAGGCGCAGCAGAGGATGCTGCGCTTCCAAAACGCAGCATTTGTGCTACGTTTTGGTTTTTTTTTTTATAAAATTTATTTTAATAACAATAATTTTTTATATATTTTAAATTTAATTTTTTAAAATTTTAATTTATCAATTTAATTTTTAAAGATTAATTTGTTTTAAAAAATATTTTTATATTTACTATACTAATAAATGTTTAATATATTTTTTTATTTATTATAACTAAAATTTTATATAATTTAAATGAAGATACAGTTTAATTAAATTTTAATTTTTATTAATTAAACTGATTTATTAAATATTTATTAATAGAGTTTACATATGAATAATTACTAAAAAAATTAATTTTTTTAGTAATATATCAAAAAAATTAAACTTTGTAAAAGTTAAATTAAAAAAATTAAATATCAAAATAACAATTAACTCTTTTATTTTTAAATTTTATAAAATTTTAATAATTTAATTAAATTGAAATAAATGTATATTTACTGCATTTTAACTTCTTCTTTTTTTAAATTTATTTTTAATTTATTTTAAAGTTTAATTTAATTAGTTAAGTAAGTTTGATTTTTGAACAAATTTTAAAAAAATTAAACTTTTTAAAAAATTTGTTTTTATTTCAAATAATTTATTTTTAATAACAATTGATTTATTTTAATTTAATTAAAATAACCAAAATCTTTCAAAATTTAAAAATGAAAAAGGAGATTATTATTTTATTTAACTACTCAAAACACTTTTAATTATAAGATATATGAAAAAAATTTAAATATAGTTTTTTATTATATTTTGGATTTTTTCATTATCTTTAATTTATTTTAATAATAATGAATTTATTTTAATTTATTTAAATCATCAAAATTTTAAAAAATTTAAAAATAAAAATTTTATAAAAAAAAAAAAACCAAAACGCAACGCAAATACTGCGTTTTGGAAGCGCAGCAGAGGATCCATATCCGTAAAAGCAAAGGGATATGGATCCTCTGCTGCGCCAAAAGGCGCAGCAGAGGGTGCTGTGTCTCTAAAACGCGGCTCTATGCCGCGTTTTGTTTTGTTTTTTGTTTAAATTTATTTTAATAATATTATATTTATTTTAATTTAATTAAATCATCAAAAAATTTTAAAATTTTAAAATAAAAGAGCCAATTTTTATTTTAATATTTAAAAAATATGTGTTGTAATTTAAATATTTTAAAATTTTTAAAATCATCAAAGAATGAATTTTTTTTAAAAAAATTTATTTTATCAATTTAATCTTTTAGATATTAACTCATTTTTAAAAAAAATATTCTACTTTGTTAATAATTATTTAACACATTTTCTTACCTGCTATAATTACATAGCTTATAGCTTATTCAATGATATAAATTCTATTTGATAAAAATAATTTATAAATTAATTTAAAATTTTAAAATTAATTAAAAATTTATAATTTATATGTTATTTAAAATAGTGTATGATTTATAAATTTTTAATTAATTTAAATTATTTAAATAAATTTATTTATCAAATGTCTATAATTTGATCTAATAAATTTTTAATCAAATAAATTATATACTTGTTAAACACACTCATAAATTAATTAAATAATTATTTTAATTAGTGAAGATATAATTTTATTTTGTTCTAATAGTTTAATTAAATTGAAATAAACTTATTTTTATTAAAATAAATTAAAAATAATAAAAAAATGTTTGACACATTTTCTTATTTATTATAACTAAGAGTTTATATAACTTAAACAAATTTTTGTTTTGATTAGTTAAACAAATTTATTAAATTTTTATTAATAAAATTAAGAAAAAAATATTTTTTTAATTATTTTTTTTAAAAATACTGTTATTAAAAATAATTTTTTAAGTAAGAAAATAATTTTAATGATTTAATTAAATTAAAATAAATATATTGTTATTAAAATAAATTTTTTAAAAAATCAAAACGCAGCTTTTTGCAGCGTTTTGCAGCGTTTTGGACGCGCAGCATGCTCTGCTGCGCCTTTGGCGCAGGAGAGGATCAATATTCTTTTGATACGTCTCTACCTTTTTAATTATTATTTGATGGTTTGAAAAGAAAGGATAATTTTATGAAATTAAATTAAGAAAGTAATTGAATAAAAAAATAGAGTAAATTGCATGGATTTATTTTTATTTTATTTTAAAAATAATAATAAATTTTTTAATATTTAAAATTATGATATAGAAACATATGTATCGATCAAAAAAATACTATAATAATAATTAAATATTTTTTTATTATATAAAGTCAGGTACATAAATTAAATGATATTATAGTAATCTATTATAAATAAAATTGATAAATAAATTATTAATTGTTAATTTGTTTTAATAACTTTATCTATTATTATTTTTAGTCTCTTTCTATTTTTAACTACTTGATGGCTCTATATTTTGTTTTTAATAGAATTTTTACATATTTTCTTAATACATAGTCAAATCATCTTAAACAAAATTATACCATCTTTTTTATGATAGATGTTATCTCAATTTTTTTAAATATACTCATTCTTAATTACATCTCTTTTAATGTGTTTACACATTTTGTATAATATTTTTATCTCAACAACATTAAATTTATCTATCCAATAAAATACCAATTGCAAAAAAAAAAAGGACATACAAATATTCTCTAAGGTAGAGGCACAGGCAAAGTTATCATTCAAGGTATTCTTATCTTTGTCCTTTAAGTTGAGGTAAGTTGGTGGTGGGTAGGAAGTAAATCCGAGGTTTTCAGAACAAATAGCAAATCCTAGTTTAAAAACAAGAAGACAACATGGGGTGAGAAGAGAAAATTTTAAAGGGTATATTTTAAGGCAAGCCTTCAATTGCCGAACTTTCGTTGTACTATGAACAAATGCGAAGTTGAAGAAGGCAGGGGACTACACCAAAACTAGAAGAAGCGTAGTCAAAGTGGGTTGTTAAACAATGTTTTTGGTTTTTATAATATATATTTTTTTGTATTGTTTTATTATTTAAAAAATATTTTTTTATAAAACTAAAAAAATATTCACATTTATTTTTAAATCAAATTGACATAAATAACTATAAATTTAGCTTACTTTTTCGTTTGATCTTCAATAATAATGATAATATTTTAATTCTTTATTAATTATGATAACTTTTATAAAAATTATAAAAATGCCACCAATTTTTTAAAAACGACTAAAAATATCTTTTAAACGTTTTCTATTTTGACCATGTTATAGTAAATGTTTTCAGAAAACCTTTATATGATTTATTAGAATCAATTTACAGATTCTGACATGTTTTGATAATACAAAATTTAACCCAATAAGCTCGTATAATCTCGTAATGAAGTAAAATTTTAAAAAATTATTTATTTGAGTAATTTTAATTTTTAAATATAATTATCTAAATTTTAAATTTTTTAAAAAATAAAAAATATATTTAACAAAATAAATAAATTAACTTATAACGTATTTAACTAACTTATAAATTTATTTGACTAAATTAAAATATTTTATAAATAAATTTATTTAAATAATTAAAATTAATTAAAATTTTATAAATTATATATTATTTAAAATAGTATATATTTTATAAATTTTAAATTAATTTATAAATTAATTATATTAAACATAAAAGTTCAAATCGGAGCGATAACAAAACTCCACTCATAATTCTGAACGTGTGTCGATCTTGCTTTGACGTGTCGTCGAGGTAACTCCATTAATTAATGCATCGGATTCTCGCCCATTCAATTTGTTGCCATTTCAAGTTCAACGGAAGATATGTATTCCATATAATTTGGATTCTCTTCAAGAATATCGACAGCTCCCCTAGGATTCTTACTTTATTTTATTTTGCCTTATTTATATTTTTTCTCATTTTATTTTTAAAAATAAACTAATTAAATTTCTTTATTATTTATAATATAAATTTAATAATTCTAATTTTAATAAATATATTCAAATAACTTTTTATTAAATTTATCGTATATTTTATATTTAATTTATCAAACATATAACAGTTATATATTCAACCACAAAAAAGAATAATAAAATTAACAAAAAAAAATTAATTTAATTATTAAAATTAGAATAATTAAATTAATATTACAAATTATAAAAAAATTAATTAAAACATTATTGAAAATCAAAAATAAAAAATTAAATTTTCCTTTCATTTTCGTATATAATTAATTCCTTATCTTATTTATATAACAATGTAATAAATTTCTTTCACATGCAAACCAGTGTGCTGATTGGATGGCTGATTTTATTCTCTCATTGGGGCTCTTGTTTTTTCCTCCAAATACGTAGACAATATCCATCCATCTCTTTCAAAATTTTAAATATTTTTGTGTTAAATTATTTTAATTTAAACTCTTTATATAAAATATGCAGTTTACTCTGATTATTTTTAACAGTTATAATATACATATGCATCTATAAATTTCATCTTATTTCAGAAAATTAAATTTGAAAAATACAAAATTCAAAAACTATAATGAATTAAAGTCACATCTTACTAAATCTTCATAAATTTTGTTGTCAAGTCCATTGGATACCAAAATTCGTATTTACAATATTTAAGAATAATAAATATAAAAATTTTAAAATTTGTATATTACATGTGATCTAAATAAGATGAATTTAAAAAAAAAATTATATCAGATTTTCAATACATGAAAAATTAAGATAATCCTATTACAAATATCCTGAAATTATTTCTTAATATGTCGCCCATATTTTGCTTTCTTCAGGAAACAAAACTTAAAAAAGCAGCACAAAATGAAAGATTATCAGATCAAACTATTTTGATTCGAACAAATCTCAAATAAGTATAATAATATATGCATAACAACTAAATCAAGCACTGTATGCAAACTCCGAATGGTGAACAAGAATTAAAAATAAATACCAAAAACTAAAAAAGGAAATAAATCTAAAATCTGCATAAATGGCGCTAACTGTCAGAGACAAAAGTCCAGTGCAATTCAGCTCACGCTTCACATGACCAAAACGGCGGCGGCGAGGCCCAAGGCAACGGATCCGGCGATGGCAAAGTTGTTCATGACGGCGCCGCTGTCGGATGGCGCTGGAGCCTCGGAAGGAGGAGAAGAGATCGAAGAGGGAGGGAGGGAAGGAGATGGAAAAGGAGAAGATGGAGGAGGAGAAGGTGGAGAGCTCACGATTGTGGAAGGAGATGGAGCAGCGGCTGGTGGAGTCGACTTTGACGATGGCTGAGAGGCAGGCGAAGGAGTTCTCGATGGTGGAGAAGAAAGAGCTGTCGGAGGAGCCGCCTTCGGAGATGCAGCCGGAGATTGTGCAACGGCGGAGAAGACGCACACTGCCATTAGCACTAGAATTACGACGCTTGAGCTAGCCATTGTCGGAGTCAGATAGAGAGAAAACGAAGAGACGAAGAGAGAGAGAGAGAGAGAGAGAGAGAGAGGCACTGACACTGAGTCCGAGAATGAAGAAGCAGCAGCAGAGATAGTGAGAATTTATAGGAGCGTGGATGAAGGGATTCACAGCGAGGGTGATAGTGACCGTTGGATTCCGAGATTGTGATCAGCACGTATCACGAGGAAAATTGGAGGGTTAAGATTTCTACGCTAGTGTGTGAAGTAATGATTGGAGAACCAGCGATACGCAACGAAACGCGGCTTTGGGTTTCGGGGAAGATCTTTATGGACTTTTTTGGTGGGTCGTGCTCCCCCACAAAAGAGACAGTTGTAAATAAATTATGACCGTATACGTGCGCAACGTAGGAATGGAAGCCGTTGGATGGGATATTTGCCGAGGTTGTAACGGTCAAGAAATAGGAAAATGTGAAAGTGTGGGGATCCGCAGGGGATTAGGATAGGACTCCGAGGTGGGGACCACTTTGTGGCAATTTTCTTTTTGTGTTTGGAATTAGGAACATGGGTCTTGTATTCTGATTGACACGTTAATTACGGTGCAGCTTTTTGTAATTTTGGTCCCCTTTGAATATTAAAGAAGCAATTGGAACGTCAAAGGTTGAAACTTTATAGACTCCAAATCTTTTTCTTCTGTATTGGTCAAAAATAGTTTTTTCCTGGAATTTATATCCTTTATTTAGTATTTGGCACCAAAAAATTATTTATTTTTAAATATTTGAATAGAATAAATATAAAAAAAACAATTAAAACGTGTTCTATATTATCTAAATAAATAAAAAATTAATTTTTTTACTCATACTCAAATATTTTATATATAGGTTTTTATATATATATATTAAAAAAATTAAAATATTATATATCAAACACTATCTCAAAATTTTTAAACAATATTAGATAATAAATTTCAATAATAAAATTAATATTTATTTTTGGTGCAATTATTTTTATATGTTTATATTTTTGTTTAATAATTATTAATTGTGATTCATTAAAATTAGAGGGGATATTTTGATATTAGGTGGATTTGATTCAACTCATTGTCACCGTGATCATAAAAATATCTTGATCATATCTGAAACAATTTATTTCCCTTTGAAGGTTTAGCTAATTCTGCCTTTTTACTATTTTTCTTTTTGTTTAAAATATAAGAATCTAATTATACAAGAAGAAAATAAATTTAATCTTGTCAAATTTAGCGTAAAGGCATATTGAGAATTAAAAGTGAATACTAGTTTTATATGTCAAGGTATTTAAACATAACAGTCAAAATGATTTGGTCAGATAAAAGAAGTAATTAAGAATGATTTAATGATAAAATATTTGTGGAGTTTTTGAGAAATTTTATATTCAATTATTTATTTTGGTTTCTGACAAAATAGAAAATTTCTCATAAAAAAAGGAAAAATGATAAAGAGAGGTAAATTACAATTTATCTACTCAAAATCAATGTATCATCTCAGGGCTGGTTAGTAGAATAAATTTTTTTGAATTATTTGAAATTTGTATTTAAAAATGTTGAATTCTTTTGTTTAGTACAAAATTTTGAAACATGGAACATGTTTGTTTTTAATTTTTAAAAGTTGTTTTCTGTTTTTAAAATAAAAAATCTCGTTTGATAATTATTTTTTGTTATTATTTTGAAAATAAGTTTTAAAAAAAAAATTATTTTTAAAATAAAAAAACAAAAACATAAAAAAATTATTTTTATTTTTTGTTTTTATTTTCAGAATACAAAAAAAACAAAAAATAATATATTTTTAAAAATAAAAAAATAAAAATAGAATCAAACAAATTTCATGATTTCTACAATTTTCAATTCTTGAGAATTGAATTTTGGGATACATTTCAATGAAAAAGAATCCTTGGGTGGGACTGAGAATTGAATATATCTACGAAGGTGGGAAGCTTTTTATACAATAAAATAATTAATTTATTCTACACTTATACTTTTTTTTTTATATATATATATTTCGTTCTCATTTTCTCCCTCTCATCTACGTAGAAAGAAAGAAACAGAGCGAACAACACCTCCCACCGCGAAACATCCACCATTGCAAACAGACAAAAAATTTTAAAAACGAAAAGAGATAAGGGACACTTTTAAGAAATTCCTAAATATTCACGGATAAGTGTAATGAAATAAAAAAAAATAGAAAATTCTCACAAAAGATTACTTAAATATTCTCAACAATCTTAAATAGCAACGAAACACAATTTACATATTTATGAGAATTATCATTCTTATTAATAATGTTTTTCATAAATAATTTTAATTCAATTAATGGAATTAGAATAATATGAAGCAATTAAAGTATATATGAAAAATATTTTCAAAAATAAAAATATTTATTGATTTAATATTCACATCTTTATTTTTGTTAAAAATAATATTGAAAATAAAATTTAAATTCTCTTGTAATAGTAATATGAAAAGAGGTATAAACACAAAATATTTTTTGTTCTTTTGTAATTATGTAATTATGTATGAAAGGATAAATTGAAAAATATTGTCAGAAAAAAAAAAGTTATTTAAGACAACATTATATTGTTTATATACATTATAGATCACTACAAGAAAAGCGGGGAATGGCGACGGGCGTTTAACGACGGTCATAAAAAACCGTCTCTAAAGCCAAGTTTAACGACGGTTTATGAACCGTCGTTAAAGTCCGACACCTAACGACGGTTTTGAAAAAAACCGTCGTTAAATACGGACGGTTAAGATCCAACCGTGGTCACCTGTGCTGAAGGGAAATATTTGACGGCCATTACGACGGTTTTTCATAAAACCGTCGTAAATTAACGACGGTTAGATATATAACCGTCGTTATTTAACGACGGTTAGATATATAACCGTCGTTATTTAACGACGGTTATAGTAAAAACCGTCGTTAAGTTATAACGTTCGGAATTCGGACCGTTACTCGATGTCCGTGTAGTTTAACGACGGTTTTAGGAAAAACCGTCGTTAAGTTTAGAAGTTACGACGGTTCTTTGTAGGAACCGTCGCTAAACCCCTTTAGCGACGGTTTTTGGTCGCTTTAACGACGGTTAATAACCGTCGTTAAACCGCGCGGTCGTCTATATATTAAGAGGTCCCCTTTATTTTTTTTACAACACTTTCTTGATAGATTATTTTTACATAATATACTCTCTGAAATTATTTGTTGTGCTTTTCAAGTTTTTTTACTGTGGTGTTCTCTCCGACGTGGTTTATTTACTCTTAAGGTATGTCATTTAATTTTTTAATTGTATTTGATTACTTTTTTTTTATATTGTATGTTCAAAATAATTTTTTATATTATTTTTTATTTTATTTTGTGAAGATATTGTGACGTTGGGACGACACTTTAATTTTGATTTTTGTGCGTTATTTATTTGGAATCATTTTGAATATATGTAATTTAATTAATTAGATTTTGAATGAATTTATTTCAAATTATTATATGTTAGATTGAGATAATATTAGATATTTTATTTACTTACTACTTTTGTTATAAATATATTTGTCATTGTGATGTACATTATTGTATGAATCAATTTTAAAATTTGTGATATTTTTGTGATATTTATGATGTTTATTATTATAATATATAGCATGTTCGTTGAAAACATGTAAGGAGAAATACATTTATATAATAACATAAATTTAGTAGATAAATTGAAGTGTGTAATTGATTAGATAAAATAAATAATTTTAATAAATAAATAGAGTAAGTATTGAAAACAATTTTTTAAAAATTGTGACACTAATTTAAAAATATACGTATATTTTAATAAATATTTAATAAATATATATAATATTATTAATTTAGTATAAAATGATAGTGAAGTTTGTTTTAAATACAAGTTATTTACTGTTTTTCAAATATTATTAAAATTAATGTAAATAAATTGAAAGTAGTTATTATATTGATAAACGTATTTAAATAATATACATCAATTAATAATAGTCAAATTATATTACAGTTGTTAATAAAATAGTAAAATATTTATTCAGGTGATGAGATAAAATAATAAATATTAATAAATAGACAAAATTAGTATTAGGAATTAGTTTTAAAAAAATAAAACTCATTTAAAAATACACATAATTTTTAAAACATGAAAACAAATTT
Source organism: Gleditsia sinensis (assembly GCA_037074535.1). Taxonomy (NCBI): domain Eukaryota; kingdom Viridiplantae; phylum Streptophyta; class Magnoliopsida; order Fabales; family Fabaceae; genus Gleditsia; species Gleditsia sinensis. The sequence continues at coordinate 72,455,059 of CM073465.1, forward strand.
ACAATAACATAATTTTAATATGTATGCTAGTAGTGTAATAATTTTTAATGAATTAATAATAACATAAATTGAAAGTAGTTATTATATTGATAAACGTATTTAATTAATATTCCTAAATTAATAATAGTCAAATTATATTACAGTAGTTAATAAAATATTAAAATATTTATTCAGGTGATAAGATAAAATAAAAAATGTTAATAAATAGACAAAATTAGTATTATGAATTAGTTTTAAAAAAATAAAACTCATTTAATTAAACACATAATTTTTAAAAAATGGAAATAAATTTATAAATACATAATTTTAATATGTATGTTAGTAGTGTAATAATTTTGAATGCACTTTATTGTTATCCTAGATTCTCTATTAAAGAACTAACAAGATTTTATATGTAATTGAGTAGAATTATTCTTGAATATATGGCTCTTATATGGGCCACAGATTTTATTTTTTAAAATAGAGAATTGAAATTTCAATTCTTTATCTGAATTCGTTAGAATTTTTACCATGTAAATACTATAATTGAAATCTTTGCGGCAGCTGTAAAATAATATTTTAATTTTTTGCTGCTAGTGCTTTTTCCTTTCCAAAAAATTTACATTCGTAGAAATTCGATCATGAAACTCATTATTTTAATTAATTACACTAGATTCTCTATTAAGGAACAAACATCTTAAATGTAATTGAGTAGAATTATTCTTCAATATATGGCCCTTGTATGGGCCACTGATTTTACTTTTTCAGATAGGGAATTGGAAATTTCAATTCCCTATAAGAGTTCGTTAGAAATTTTACCATGTAAATACTGTAATTAAAATTGCAACGGCAGATGCAAATCCCTTCTCGTGTAAAATAGTCATGTTTTCTTTTAGTTCAGATTAAGAGTTATTTAAGTTAATTGATATCTAAATTCATAAATATTTCAGAAATGGATAAATCTTGGATCAATAAACCTCGACATTCAATAGAGTACCTAAATGGTTTAGACGGATTTTTGGAATTCGCAAATGCTAACTCTGGGGTCGAAGGTAGAATAATATGCCCATGCCCAAAGTGTAGATTCAAAAAATGGCAACTCATCGAGGTCGTGCGCCAACATTTGATCGTCAAACCATTTCCGGAGGGATACACTTTTTGGAGTTTGCACGGAGAAATGATTACAGAAGAACCTGCTGTAGGACATGCTATAATGCCAATTGAGGTCTCAGAACCCATAGTGATGCATTTAAAACCCCGTGACTTATACGAGATGGGCGATGAAGATGAAAATCTTATATACGAGAGCGATCCGTTACACACGCAAAATTTAGAAAGATTGTTTCCAGAAGAAGAAGTTAATTTATGCTTGTTACGGTATTAGTTTTGTTGTTGCCGCCTATTTATATATATTTTAGACTACTTATAATTACTTTACTATTTTATTTATTTCCATCACTTTTATTAGGCAAAATTTATTTTATAATTGTTTTATTACTTTCATTTTGCCAGTAGCGGTGACGATGAAGAAGGCTAGATCAGACATGGCAGGAGCGTCCAGTTCTCAGACTCCCACGCCCCGTGGGGCGATCAGTGAGGGCGGAGAGCCCATTATGGAGTCGGAGGCTGCCGCATCATCAGTCCCTCTTAGCGACTCTCAGCCACTGGATTCGCAGGCCGTCCCCTGCACACTGCCCCCACCCGACGCTCAGGATCCGGATGACGATTATTTGTTTGATTTTGAGGCTATCTTTGGCGGTGTAGAGCATCAGCCCGGTGAGCAGGAGCGCAGACGCAGGAGGAGTTGGACAGTTGATGTAGTTGGTGAGTATTGTAATCATGTACACTTTATGCGCTTAATAATTTTATCTTAGTAATATAATATCTAATTGTCACTAATTATTTTGATAGACGGGACCGGGCACACGATGTCCAGACAGTTGACTGTCCACGACGTATGGGCCCTGCCTGAGCAGTCAAAGGTGGTTGTCCAGTTCAACGACAACCACCAGCCTATCGGAGACAGTGGCGGTTTGCTCGGTGTCTTCCTCGGCACCATCGGGGATAACTTTCGGTTATTCCCGATCTCTTACAGGGATTGGAGGAGCATTCCTCAGCAGTCGAAGACGAATGTCTTCGTAAATAATATTCAGGTATGAAAACATATATCTTTTGTAATTAATTATATTTATTCGTAATTTATATATTATTTATGTGTAACTAATTTTTTAATTTCGTTTGCAGACACATTTTATTGTGACGGATCAACACAAGAAACTGATCATGCAGTCGCTAGGAGCGAAATGGAGAGCAGCACGATACAATACATTTCGCCTGGCGTACGATGGTACGAAGACCAAAGATCAGTTGCGGAGTGAAGTCCCGACAGGCATCCCACCTGATCAGTGGGCAACTTTCGTAGACTATCGCCTAGACGCGAAGTCTAGGGTAAGTTGTTAATAGATATGTTTTTAAAATTTAACTTTTAAATATTGTCACTAATTATTTTTCCTATGTGATTAATTAGGATGTGGCTGCGAAGAATAAACGGAACAGAAGACAGCTGACAATGCCACACACTACTGGATCGAAGAGCCTTGCACGCAAAAAGGCGGAGATGGTAAGTTTAAATCTATAAATATTTTGTTTTTTTAAATGTTTATAAGACTATAATCATAAATTGATTGATTAAATATTTTAATATTCAGGAGATTCACCTTCAGGGTCCAGTGACTCGTGGTGATGTATGGACGGCAGCTCATAAAAGAGCTGACGGATCGTACATCAACGACGAAGCTCGGGCTGTTGCGGTGAGTAATAAAATCTTATCAACCTTAAGTGAATAATTATTTAATTTTTAGATAATTTTTAATATTATTAATTTTCTGTTATTGAATGTTAGGAGAAAATTGCTTCGATCCAGCAGGAGGACAGCTCGTCCCAAGAGCTCTCGACGGCCGATTCACTTGCGAGAGCTCTTGGCACTAAGGAGCACTCCGGCCGCGTTCGAGGATTTGGGTTGGGTGTTTGCCCAACTCAAGTCTTCGGCCGTAGTTCGTCTGGGTCGAGCTCACAGTCTGGGCCGTCATACCACGACTTTACAGAGTGAGGTGGAGCGCCTGAAGACAGCTATGCAGGAGCGGGACGTCGAGCAGCAGCGCCTCAAGACAGCTATGCAGGAGCGAGACGCTGAGCTCCAGCAACGAGATGCTGAGCTCGCAGCACGCCAAGCACAGATGGAGGCTGCTATGACGTTCCTGCTACAAAAATTTCAGGGTCAGCTGCCACCTGAAATTTCAGGACCTCATAGTCCCGGACACAGGGTAACATTTTAATACATAAAAATTGTTGGTATAATTTTGTTCATTTTAATAACATTCAAAATATTCACAAACAAAATTGATTTTTCAGGACCCCAGCGATCGTGGTAGTGGGCATCAGCGTGATCAGCATCCGTAGGGTCCAGAAACTTGATTTAGTTATTATATTTGTATATGTAATTTCGTCACTTTTCTTACTATTAATTTTATGTATATAAATTTTTTTTCTATTCAGATTCATTATAATTCAATAATTTATGCATCTTTAGTATTTAGTTTATAATTAAAACGTTTAATTATTATATAATTAAATAAAATATATACAAATTTAATAATCAAAACAGCATTATTAAATTACAAATAAAATTGTTATAAAAATTTTAATTAATTTTATTAATAAAAAATTAAAAAATAAATAGAAATAACGACGGTTTTTTCTCAAAACCGTCGTTATAATTAAAAAAAAAACGAAATAACGACGGTTTTTTGTTAAAAACCGTCGTTATAATTGAGATATAACGACGGTTCTTTCGAAAAACCGTCGTCATATTTAATTTTATTAATTACAAATTAAAAAAAAAATAATTATTAACGGCGGTTCATAACCGTCGCTATGTCTGGTGTAACGACGGTTTTTATGACCGTCGTTAAACCAGACATAGAGACGGTTATTCCCACGGTTGACAAAACCGTCGTTAGACCTAGAGTTCCACGACGGTTTACGAACCGTCGTTAATGGGCTTAACGACGGTCGGAACCGTCGTTAAACCTACTAAAAACCGCCGTAATGCCGCGGTTTTGTTGTAGTGGATGTCCTCGAGTTTCTTTCGAAACTTCTCTCTCTAAAACTTTTAAAAATTACTATAACATATTCTCTAATTTCAATTTATACAATTTTTTTAATTATAAAATTGTCAATAAAACTTATATTTTATATATTTTTATTTTTAAAAACTCATAAATAATCATAAATAACTTATTCAACACAATATAAACTATTAAAATATCAAATTCATATTTATAAAAATTTTAAATAAAGAAAATTAATGTATTTTTTTTAAAATTGAGAAGGTGTGAATATAAGTTTTATAAATTTAAGAATATTTTAATTTTAATTTAAAATAAAAAAATTGTCAATATAATTATTTTAAACTTTAAAAGCCATAAATGTTATTTGTTTCAAAAATTTACTTTGAAAATAAATTGTAATTTATCCAAGTTTCATTCTTTCAACTAAGAGTAATTTCTTTGAAAAAAATCAAAATTATTGGATATTTGGTTTGATAATGATCCACTTTTTCTTTTTTTATTTTCTCAAGTTATTCTCATATGTTATTAATATTATAAGATTAATTTATTTTATATTTTGTTATGATAAGGAGATTAGAGGTGAGAACAACCTAATTATCTGATCCAATTTGATTAAAAAATATTATTTTAAACAATTTAAGTTGGATTAGTCAAAATTTTTATACCACGTTTTGAATTTAAATAAATGAACGAAGTGTTTTCTTTAAAAGAAATTTCTTAGACCTCATTCATTATAGTCTGAAGTGTTTAAATAATTTAATATTTCAATTAAATTTAAATATTAATTTTTTAACTTAATTTTCATCGAGTCACCAGACCCATCACTGAATTTGAAGAGCAATTATTCCAACAAATATTTGTTATAAAATTCAAATTTATGTCTTCAAAAAAGGTATATTCAATATTGTGATTGACACGTTAATTACGGTGCAACTTTTTGTAATTTTGGTCCTCTTGGCAGATTGAAGAAGTAATTGGAACGTCAAAGATTGATACATTAAAGACTCCATCTCTCTCTCGGTCAAAAAAACTTTTTTTTTTCCTGAAATTTATATCCTTTATTTAGTATTTGGCCCAAAAAATTATTTTTTAAATATAAAATAAATTTTTTTTAAAATGTGTTATGTGTGTGTATATATATATAGATAGATAGATAGACACACACTTATAAATTAAGATATTTATATATTAAACAATATCTCAAAATTTTTAAACAATATTACATAACAAATTCCAAAAATTATTATTTAATAAAATTAATATTTAAAAAATATTTTTTCTCTCCAAATTTATTATGTAAAATTATTTAAGAATATAAGAGAATTCCGATCTTTTTTTCTAATTATTATGTGATTTTATAAAAAACAAATGTTGACTTTAATTATTAAAGTATGGACAAAATTATTTTTAGTGCAATTATTTTTATATGTTTATATTTTTATGTACTAATTAGTAATATTAAATAAACAGAGTATATAAAGAATTTATTGTGATTTTTTAATTTTATTATAATTAGCGATGTGATATTAGGTGGATTTGATTCACCTCATTGTCACGATGATCGTAAAAAGATCTTGATCATATCTTAAACAATTTGTATACCTTTGAAGGTTTAGCTAATTCTGCTTTTTTACTATTTTTCTTTTTATTCAAAAGAATAAAACCAATTTAATTTTGTCAAATTTAGCATAAAGGCGTATTGAGAATGAAATTGAATACTATTTTATATGTCTAGGTCTTTAAACATAATATCACGCCCCTAATTTTAGGGCACGTGAAACACATATATTATGAACATATATTTTCTATAAACATGAATATTCCAATCTTTTATCAAGGAAATAGATACATATAAGTTTTTCTATATAAATACCATATATAAATCAAATACATATACATCAGAGTACAGCAGAAGCAGGGATCCTGCCTGTGACGTTCAGAGCAACTCTAGAGTACAAATATTTTATAAGTTTACATACTGAGAACCCAGAAATAACTTAGGCTCATCACTGAAATACGACACTCAGTCGATCAAGAAGTCGCAGGATCAGACTCTAGGTCTTTATCTGAAAAATATATTAACCACGTGTAGTGAGTTTTACAATTCAGTGAACAGATAATACCTCCTAAGACCTCTCAGATCAACATATGGATGTACTCGTCTAATAAAAATTAAATATTCATAAATTACATTTCAGAAGTACATCCACATGGGACCTGCATTTTCAAATATTCTCTATTCAGAAATCATAGTCAGGTCTCTCAAACCATAAGCAGTATTGTATAAACAATGCTTATGTCAAGTTCATATTCGTATTCAATACTGTAAAATCATTAATCAAAATATGTTATGCATCAAAACATGTCTCATAAAATATTTGGAGGATCTCATATCAGAACCACTACATTAGAGTCTAATCCCCTTCTGTACTTTGGTGGTATACGATTTGCCTAAATTCAGCCTCTTGCTGAGATTTGTCCTACTACCATTCAAGAAGACACGTGAAGGAACTCTGTATGGGTTTTTCCTAAGCACACAGCAAGGGAAGGCAAATAACATCTCATATAACTGGCATCTCGCCCATATATATAGGAGGCATTCCGCTCTCCTTCACATATAATCTTCCGTGTGTTGACCCTCACACGAGGCTAGCACCACCTCCCCTGCTAGCTGAGGCAATCAAAGTGCGTACCAGGGCTAACATCACCTGCTGTTAGTAGACAGTGTTTCCAATAAAATTCCTCCATAAAACCATAATTTCATATGCACATATACCATATAATCCAGTATAAAATTCTCAATATGATACAGACTTTCAGTCTCAAAATATTCATCTATCAAAACTTTCCATTCAGGGGAATCATGTATACATGCCCATATCTGAGGCAAACATATTACTGTATAAATCAATGTCATATGCATAACATATTTACTTTTCCATGTAATGCGAAATACATTTAAAAATTATATTTTCAATGTGTTTCAACATTCATTTCAAAAGCCATATTCTTCTTGAACTAAATATCATATCTCAACCATTTCATAAACATATGAAAATATAAATAATATGTAATCATGATTATTTATCAATGTAAAGTTTAAGAAGAGTAAAAATAAGTCAAAGAAAGAATCATCTACTCACAAGTAAGGGCTCCAGATTGGACATCCCTAAAATCCTCATTTCTGGTCTGAATTCGGTAAAACAAACCCCAAAATTGAGTACAAAAGGTCCAAAAACTTGAAAAATAACTTCCGGAGTTTAGTTACTATTCATCGCCACTATTCATAGCCGGAAAATACTATTCATCGTCACAAAATTTTTTACCGAATCAACAAAACGAATTCATATCTTAATATCTATTTAGTTTCGGAATCCATCTACGGAGTCAGATTTCTAATTAGAAGTCTCTATGTAAGGTTTTTCAGAACTTACCTTTTATCGAAATTTTTTACTTCAGATCTACGGCGATTCAACGGTTGATTTGAAAAACTGATCGGTCAAAACTGAAATACTCTTCGTCCTGAATCCAATAACACCTTCAGTTTTTAGATCGGAAACCCATAAACACTCCAAATCGAAAGATAAAATTGGATGTTACTATTTACTCACTATTCACTATTATGCATCTTTCCCGTTTTTTTTTTTCTTTCTGATACTTCGTCGCCCCCGGTTTCATTTTATCATTCTGCTTTTTTTTTAATATAATAATAATAATTAAATAATTAATAATAATATTTTCTTTTATAAAAATTCATATAAATTCTGTTTTTCCTCATAAAATATCTCAAAAATTTCTAAAAATTTAATTTCTCATAAACTTTTAGTTAAACTCTTAAATCATAATTTTTCTTGATAAAAATCGTTATAAAATAAATTTCGAAATGAATATTTTTATTTGTATTAAAAGAAAAAATATTTTTAAAAATACAACAAAAATTCATTTGAAGCCAATATGATTATTTTAAGCGAAACATTACTTATTTTACTTAAAAGTCCACTTACTTTTAACAAATCATAATTATTTCTACACAAATAAAAATATATTTGCTTATAACAAAATACTATCATTTAAAAAAATAAAAAATACGCGCCAAAACATAAATTCTCATATTTTCTTTCGTAATTCTTTAATTCTTGTAATAAATAAACTTATTTTCACCGATTCTTATATCTATTTTCAAAATTTTCTCTTTTATTTTAAATTTCTTTTAATTAAAATTTTCGTTAAATTTTACGATTATTACACATAATAGTCAAAATAATTTGGTCAAATAGAAGAAGTCATTAAGAATGATTTAGTGATAAAAGATTTGTGAAGCTTTTGAGCAATTTTATATTCAATTATTTTTTTGGTTACTAGCAAAATAGAAAATTTCTCATTAAAAAAAGAAGAAGGAAAAACTGTAAGGAGGAATAAATTACAATTCATCTACTAAAAATCAAAGTATCATCTTAAGTCAATTAATGAATTAGAATACTATGAAACAGTTAAAGTACATATGAAAAATATTTTTAAAAATAAAAATATTTACTGATTTAACATTTACATCTTTATTTTAGTTAAAAATAAAACTTAAATTCTCTTATAATAGTAATATGAAAAGAGATATAAACACAAAATATTTTTTGTTCTTTTGTAATTATGTATAAAAGGATAAATTTAAAAATATTCCCCAAAAAAATAAATTGATTTAAGACATAAAAAGTGTAATTATGATTTTTTTTAACTTTAAAAACTATAAGTGTGATTTGTTACAATAATTCACATTGACAATAAATTGTAATGTATCTAAGAAGAAAATATCCTTTCATTATTTCAACTAAAAGTAATTTCTTTGATAAAATAAAAATTATTGGATATTTGGTTTGATAAGATGATCCACTCTTTCTTTTGTTTTCTCAAATTATTTTTATATATTATTAGCATTGCAAAATTAATTTATTTTAAATTTTGTTATAATAAAGAGACAAGGGATGAGCACAACCTGATGACCCAATCTAATTTGATTAAAAAAAAATTATTTTTAACACTTCAAATTAGATTAGTCAAATTTTTTTAAAAAAATTAAATTTAAATAAACGAATCAAGTGTTATTTTTTTAAAAAAATAGTTCTTTATGTCTAATTCAATGTAGTCTAAATTTTTTAAATAATTTAATTTTTTAATCAAATTAAAATATTAATTTTTTAAGTCAATTTTTATTGAGTCAACCAACCCATTAGTCCCCTTAAAAGAAATTCTTCCGACAAATTGTTATTCTAAAATTCAAATTTATGGCTTCAAAAACGTATACTCAATATTCTGATTGACACGTCTTTTTGTAATTTTGGTCCTCTTGGCAGTTTAAGGAAGTAATTGGAATGTCAAAGGTTGAAACTTTAAATACTCCAAGTCTTTTTTTTTTTTCCCTGTATTGGTCAAAAGCTCCTTTTTTTCTGGAATTTGTATCCTTTATTTAGTTTTTGGCACAAAAAAATAATTTTTAAAATATTTAAAAATATTATTTCAAGATGCCTGAATATGAAAAATATAAAAAAATGTCAACAGTAAAAATATTTATTGATTTAACATTCACATATTTATTTTTTGTTAAAAACAATATTAAAAGTAAAATTTAAATTCTTTCACCTGACATACTAGTTGTTTGAAAAGAGATAGAGATACAAAATATTTTTTTATCTTTTTGTAGCTATGTATAAAATGATAAATTTAAAAATATTGTCAGAAAAAAAAATAGATTTAAGACAAACTATATATAGTAAATTATATTTTTCATATATATTATGGACATCCTCAAATTTTATTCGAAACTTCTTTAAAAAAAATTAAATTCACATCTTCTAAAGTTTTAAAAAATTATATTTACATATTCTCTAATTTAAATTTATGTAAAAATATTTTTTATAATTACAAAATTATCAATAAATATTATATTTTATATATTTTTATTATAAAAACTCATAATTACTTACAAGTATTTTAATTTAATGCAATACAAACTATTAAAATATTAAATTAGTACTTATAAAAAATTTGAAATAAACAAAATTTAATGTAATTTTTTTAAAACTTGAAAGAATATGAACATAGGATTTATAAACTTTGAGAATATTTTTATTTTAATTTAAAACAAACAGAAGTGTTAATATATATATATATTCAAACTTTAGAAGCCATAATTGTGATTTATTTCAAAAATTTTATTTGACAATAAAATGTAATTTATCCACAAAATAAAATCATTTCATTCTTTTAATTAAGAGGATGTTTGGTGCACAACAAAATTTTTTATTTTTAAATATTAAGTTTATTGAAAAATATATTTGATGTGAATGATAATTTTTGAAAATATATAAAATATGTTTGATTGACTTTTAAAATTATTGATAATATTTAAATAATATTTTTTAATTTATTTCTATTCTATATTTAATTATGCTTAATTTTTTGAAAATTTTGTATATTTTTTAAAAATACTCCTTAATTCTATGAGAGAAAAAATAAGAATAAAAAAAAGAAATAAGAGAGAAAATGAAAGAGAATATCAAAAGAAAAGTGAAAGAATAAAGAAAGAAAGATATGAGAGAGAGTGAGAGTGAAGAAAAAGATTAATATTTTTTTTGTTATTATAATAATTATATTATTAATAAAGAATATATTTATCTTAACATAAAGTTGATTAAATTTATGAAAAATTAAAATTTCACTTTTTTTCATAAAATTAAGGAGTATTTTAAAAGATTAATCTTCAGAATTTTAATTTTTTAAAAATAAATTTTTTAAAACTTATATCAAATATGATAATTCTTCTTTCTTATAAAATAAAAAAAAGTATGTGTACTAAACTCCTCATAACAGTATTTTGTTTCGCAAAATAAAATTTATTGATATTTGTTTTGATAACAGATTCTCTTTCTTTCTTTTTATTTTTTATTTTTTTTATTAACACTGTGAGACTAAATGTTTTTTTGTTTTATTATGATATAGAGACTTAGAGAGAGTACAATTTGATAAGAATCTGATTAAATTTTTTTTTTCTGTTGGTCGAATTAGATTAATTAAATTTATGAGTTAATTTTGTAAAAAAATTTAAATTTAAACAAACAAATAAAGTTACTTTTAAATATATATATATATATATATATATATATATATTAATTTTGACCTGATAAATTCAGTGTATTGTTTGCCTTGAAAAGAGACTCTCTTAAAATTAACTATTCTAAAATTCAAATTTATATTTTTATCTTAAAAACGTGAATCGCTTACAATACTCAGTATTTGTCGTGTTAAATGATTGTACGTTTCTTGCCTGGTCACTACTTAAACTTTAGACACGTGAAGCTAGGTGGGTAAGGTTTTGGACGTGACGAAAGCGTCAATAGTACATCATGTTTTACGGGACACTGAAAGTGAAAGCCAGCGAAACCAGAATTTCATACCCACCCTAACAAAAGCAACAGTCCTTGCTTTCCAAAGGAAATTTTGTCCCCTTCAAATCACAACAAAAGTAAAAGGGCATGGTTCACAGTAACTGCCCCATTTCCTTTTCTTTCTTTAATTGTGACACGGCATAATAATAATAATAATAATAATAATTTAAATTTTATTTTTTAAATTATTAAATTAATCCAAATGATTAAAATTATATTTTATTTTAAGAAAATTAGTCTATAAATACTACAATTTTATTTCAAGTATCTTGTACTTTTTAATAATAGAATATGTATACCACTCTTAATAAATTAAAAAATAAAAATGATCACTACTATTTTTATGTTCTCATATATAACAAATTAATTGTCTCAAAATTATATTTGTAACATTTTATTTCAATAAATATATAATTTAAGATAGAGAAAAGTCATTCTATTTTTAAAATAAGATATATCACAAATCTCAAATAATAATATTTACAAATTATTTATTAAAAAGCACAGACAAGAAATCTAGCTTAACTCATACAAAAGTATTCTATTCTTAGCAATTAATCCAACTATCATTAACCATTTCATGTGATTTTTACTACACTTGAAAAGGTAAAAATTTGTCATACTACCTACAAATTCTGTCAATCAAAAAAAGTTTTCACTGTTCATGGCATATCAAAATCATGTATTAATGTATAATTTGTTATCATTGAATGAAGGCAGTTAAATTTATAATATTAACTAAATAGGATAGTGTATAAATACTTATTTTGGCAGAAAGTAAATAAATATTTTAGATATTAATATATTATTGTCCTTCCAATCATGTCAAACATAGTAGAGTTTTTTTTCCATGGACATGAAGGAGAAAAATGGCCACAACTTTCCGCAAGCTAATGAATACTTCATCATTTTTTCAACCAATTTAATTATGTATAAATGCGTATAGAAATACCAAATGCGTGGGAAATAAATTATGAAAAATACGAAAAGAGAGTGTTATTCATTAAACTAATAAATATAATACACACTAAAATAATAAAAATGAATGAATCGTCGATACCTCCATGAAATAGAAATACAAAAACTCAGGAATCATTTAATTAGACAAAAATAAAATAATTCTATAAATATCTCTACATAAGCAAAGCAGCTGCCAAAATCACAACAGCAGCAGATCCGGTGAAAGCAAATCTGTTTAGAACGGCACCGTTGTGGATAGCTGGTGCTTCGGATGGTGGAGTGGAGATCGATGAAGGAGAGGTGGCCGGACCACCGGCAGGCGAGTCAGAAGTAGACGGAGGAGCAGAAGGAGGAGAGTTGATGGTGGCAGGAGAAGGAGCAGATCCGCTCTGAGGAGGAGAGGCAAGCGGTGAGTTCGCGGATGGAGACGCCGCCAGAGACGGAGACGATGCCTTCCGTGGAGAAGCCACCGGCGACTTGGTCGGAGAAGAAGAAGGCGAAGACGCCGGAGATTGAGCCAATGTAGAGCTCACCAACAAAGCAGCCACGAGCATCAACACAACGCTAGATCTGGCCATTGTAGAAAGAGAGTGTTCAGAGAGAATCTAGAGAGAGTTCGAACTTCAAAGGTTACCGAGGCTCAGAGACAATGGTGAAGGAATAGGGAGGCTTGCTGGGGTATTTATAGAAGGACCAACGCGTCAAGCAGCGATTTCAGATTTCTGGTTTGAACCGTTATAAGCCGTTGATGTGTAAAACTAATAATCACGAATATATCAAGCTAAATTGGACGGTCGATATTTCTTTGCAAATCGAGAATGGTGAAGTTGCGGCGAAGGCTAGCAAACGCAGCGATTGTAATAGTCATTATGCCGTTGTGCTAGTCCAAGCTGGTATTTGGTGAGTTTGGCTACAGCTGTAACTAAACTAAATCTGGTCCCTACACGTGGTTTGAAATTTAGATTATCCTGGGGCGTCCGATTGGTACTGCGGATCTGGTACTAAGCTTCCAGTTAGTCATGCGTGCACGCGACATGGTTTTGGTACGGTACAAACAGGTATACTTTTCTACTTTATGCTAGATTTTATTTTATTTTCTTAATAAATATTAATAAAATTAATGATATTAAAATATCATCTAAACCTAAATTTAATTTCGAAAATAATTACATTCATATATTTTTTCTTTTTTATTCATTTTTTGTGATGATCATAATCTATATTTTTATTTCATATTATCATTTACTCTTTTAAATTTATTATATCGATTATTAATAATTTAAAGTATTTTGTAAAAAGATATTTTTTTCAGTTCACCAATTGGTTGAACCAATTCTGAATAGTCTTTGGGTCCACTCTCCAGACCAAGTTTTAACTTTTAAGACATTGTTATCAAATAAAAAAGTGAATATAAGAAAACAAAATATTAAAACATCAAATTTTAAATTTTAAAATATATATTTTAAATTTTAAATTCTAAAATATTAGATGGTTAATCTTAAATTTTAGTCCTAACAAGTGTTTTATTTTTTAAAAGATTTTATTTAATTATATATTTTTTATATGTTAAAAGTTAATAATACTAGTTTTGATAAATTGTCAAACATTCTCAAAAAAATATTAATGAGAGTCAAACAAAAAATATCAAAATTATAAAAAATAATAAATGTTTTAAAAAAAGTATTTGTAAATCAACGAAAATAATCTACTGATTATATTCTATAAAGAATACCCTCGTTCTAGAACATCCAAACCAAAACGCCTCTTAAAGAGTTAAAGTTGAAAACAGTTTGTATTTTCAATATTTGGAGTAAAATAATCTTGGTCCCTTAAGTTTTTATTTAAATATATATAATCTACTGATTAGTTATCAATTAGTGGCCATAATTTAAAAGGCAAAATTTACGAGTTCATATAATTATATTTTATTTTACTTAGTTTATATAAAAAATATAGTAAAGTAATCATTTATTTTACAAATTTATACTAAAAAATAACAGTAAAATATTTTTTTAATTAATAATTTTATTATTTGACTTTCTCTTCTATTGAAAAAAGTATACAAATATTTTTAAAAAATAATAGTAAAATATATTTTTTAATCAATATCTTTAATACATAATCCTTCCTTTTTATTATCATATATATATATATATATATATATATATATATATATATATATATATATATATATATATATATATATATATATATATATATATATATATATATCTCGCTCTTTTAAAAATAAAATAAAATAAATTATAACTTAACGTTTTCAAGTATCTTTTTATATATATAAAAAAAAAAAAAGATGAAAAAAAGAAAGAAAGCAATATCACAAATTTTCCTTCGTCTTGTTCTTGTTTACATGAATATTTTTTAGATTAAATTAATATATGTACATGAATATCTCAAATATATGTACAATGTTTTAGTATCATCATACATTTTCTATTTTATGTTCAAATAATATTAAGGGATAAAAATAATAATTGAAAACTAATAATTCATATTAAAAGACAGTAAAAAAATAAAAAAATTGAGAGTATTCTTTTTTATAATTGATGTTTGAAATATTTAAATTAAATTATAATTTTTTTAAAAAAAAATCTTGTTTTTTTAATAAAAATAAAAAAAGAGTCATGTTATGAAGATATCCACGGTAATAAAAAAGAGTTATTTACTCTAAAATTAATGAGATTTGTTGAATTAATATACTATTTTTACTTAATTTATATAAAAACTAATATGAAATCTATGTCGGCTGAAAGTAAATTAGTATGGAATAAATTCGTCTTTCGTCCACATTCTCATACAACTCCAACTTTTAGAAGGTAAACATCTTTACTACATGCCCTTTTTTTTGGGTCTTAATTTAAGTAAAATTTAGTTTAGTTTCTAAATTTTTTTTATTCAGATTCATTTTTAATATTTCATTAACATACTTTTTTAATTCCGAGATTAATTCCATAAAAAATTAATAAAAAATATTGACATAAATTAATAAATCGAATATAATAATAGAATACAGTAATCGTCAAAAAAAAAAATACACAATAAAATAATGAATCGAATGAATTTCAGTGACTCCATGAAATGGAGATACCAAAATCTCAGGACTCACGAAAAAAAAAACTCGATGGATTTCTCTATATCAGCAAAGCCGCAGCGAAAATCACAACAGCAGCAGATCCCGAAACGGTAAATCTGTTCAAAACGGCACCGTTTACAGCCGGTCCTGGTGCTTCCGATGGGCTATTGGAGATCGATGAGGGAGAGGTAGTAGGAGCACCAGCAGGCGAGTCAGAAGTAGACGGAGGAGGAGAAGGAGGAGAGTTGACGGTTGCGGGAGAAGGAGCAGATCCGCTCTGAGGAGGCGAGGCAAGAGGTGAGCTCGCGGATGGAGACACCGCCGGAGACGGAGATAATGCCTTCCGTGGAGAAGCCACCGGCGACGTAGCCGGTGAAGAAGCTGGAGATTGAGCGAACGTAGAGCTCACCAACAGAGCGGCCACTAACATTAACACAACGCTGGATCGAGCCATTGTAGAAAGAGTAAGTGTAGAGAGAGAATCTAGAGAGAGAGTTCAGACTTAAGAGCTCTTCGGAGGTCAGGTGAGTAAGTTCGCAGATAAATGTGAAAGAAAACGGAGGCTTGCAGGGTTATTTATAGCTGGATCAACGCGTGAGGAGGCGATTTCAGATTTCTGGGTTGAATCGTTACAAGCCGTGTTGATGTGCGAAAGTAATAATCATGAATATGTCAAGCTAAATCGGACGGTCAAGATTTCATTTCAAAAGGAGAGTGATGGAGTTGTGGCAACGGCTAGCAAACGCGGTGAGTGTGGTAGTCTTTGTGCCGTTGTACGAGTCCAAGCTGGTAATTTGGTGAGGGATTGGCTGCAGCCGTAGCCAAACCAAATCTGATCCCTACACGTGGTTTGAAATTTAAAACCTTAAATAAATATTGAGCGTCCGATCGATACAGCGTAACTACTACTTAGCTTCCTGTTAGTCATGGAACACGCGGCATGGTACTAGCAGTGCAAAATTTTTTATATATTTGACAAAATAAATAAATTAATTTATAATATATTTAATTAATTTATAAATTTATTTAATTAAATTAAAAATATTTAATAAATAAATTAATTTAAATAATTTAAATTAATTAAAAATTTATAAATTTTTAATTAATTTATAAATTTTAAATTAAGTTGTACTTATTTTTTTTATTTTTTGCTATCGTGCTATGTTCTAAGATTTGTTTAGAAGTTTGGATTCAAATAACTTTTTTTTAATATAAACATTTAGTAAAAATAAGTATTTAATTTATTGTGGTAGATTAAAATTTATATAAATAAAAAATTTAAAAATTGTCACTTGTTTAGGTTAAATAATTTATTTTTTAAAATTTAATCAAATATAAAAGATAATCTTTTAATTCTCTATTTATATAAATTTTAATTTCTTATTGATAAATTAAATATTTATATATTTAATAATTTTAATGTGTATAAATTCAACTCTAGACTTCTCGCTTTATATCTTTTGCTTAAGAAAACAAAAAAAAATCTATGTTCTAAGATTTGGACCAACTTTGGCGACTTAAACCATTAACCGGCAAAGC